>CM062808.1:241948950-244348950 GCA_031772625.1 Pinus tabuliformis | reverse complement strand
TGGATGAGATTATTAGTGTGCAGCGGTCTCCTCTAAACAAAACAGGTTTGGGCTATAATGGAGAAACCTCTCAAGCATCCACCTCAAAAAGTTATCTTGATGCAGCAAGAGGAAATGAGCGGAAGAACAATGAAGATAATCAGGTAAAGCAGGGACGAGTTACAAACAGAAACTATCAGGGACAATCCTCCTTAAGGATGAACAAAAGCTACAACCAACCACAGGTAAAATCTTCTCAGTTTGGCTCAAGAATAGATGAAAATAGAAATTACAATCAGTTGGCTGGTAGATTCAATAACCGCAGAAGCTTCTTCAATGGACAATGCTTTTCTTGCCACAACTTTGGTCACAGAGCAGCTCAATGTGTTGCATATAAAACAATCATGACTAGGGAAGCTCAAAAACAAAGAAGTATGACAGGGATTACAAAAAGGACCTATAACAACTTTTCGGTGCTTGAAAATGAAGTTGAATGTTCTATTTGCAATAATTTTGGTCATAAAGACTCTGAATGCAGGAGCAGGTTTCAGGAGAAAAAGGAACAAGCCACAAGCACCAAAACATGGAGAATAAAGGAACCTCAAACAGAAAGATGTGGGATAGCATTTTATGCAGAAGGACAGGAAAATCTATGGTACATTGACAGTGGATGTTCGAAACATATGACAGGTGATAAAGAAAAACTTGAATCTTATTCTACTTTAGAAAAGGGAAAGAAAGTCTCTTTTGGAAATGATACTCCTGCAACTATAAAAGGAAAAGGTATTGCTCCTTTAAAAGAAAAGGTCAAGGCTGGAAATGTTTTGTATGTTGATGGATTGAAACATAATCTTCTAAGTGTCAGCCAGATGTGTGATCAAAAAACAGAGGTTATTTTCAGATCGAATGGATGTCTTGTTCGTGATCTTGATACAGGTAAAACAGTTCTCAAAGGCAAAAGAACTCCAAATAATCTGTACATATTTGAAGAAGAACAACAACAATGCTATCTTAGCAAGGATGAAGAGCACTGGTTATGGCATCGAAGGTTGGGACATCTAAGCTTCTCACAAATAAGGAAAGCATGCAAATATCAGGCAGTTCGCGATCTTCCAGATATCAAAATTCCAGACAACACCATATGCAAATCTTGTCAGTTTGGAAAGCAGACCAGAACTAACTTTCCAGAGAAGGAAGGATCAGCTAGCTTGCCTCTTGAGCTAGTCCATACAGATGTATGTGGTCCATTTAGGAAAAGGTCACCTCGAGGAGAAGAATATCTGATATTATTCATTGATGATTTCTCAAGGTTTGTTTGGTTAGGGCTTATGAAGCACAAAGATGAAGCATTCGAAAAATTCAAATCCTTCAAAGCATTGGCCGAAAATGAATCAGGACACAAAATCAAGTGCCTCAGATCTGACAGAGGTGGGGAGTTCACATCAAATGAATTTTTTGATTTCTGCGATGAACATGGGATAAGAAGAGAATTCTCTACAGCTAGAACTCCTCAGCAAAATGGGGTTGTGGAAAGAATGAACAGAACTATCCAACAAATGGCTCGTGCTATGCTCGATGAATCAGGTACTCCTGCAACCTTCTGGGGAGAAGCCGCACATGCTGCTGTTATCATTCTTAACAAAACAAATGTCCGAGTAAACAGCACTCAAACACCTCATGAGCTTTGGAGTGGTAAAACTCCTTCCGTGAAGCATTTCAAAATCTTTGGGAGCAAATGTTATATTAAGAACACTGATGAGCAACTTGGCAAACTTGAACCTAGAGCAGATGAGGGCATTCTTCTTGGTTATTCTCCACATAGCAAAGCATACAAGTGCTACAATAAAAGACTTGGCAGAATTGTTGACAGTATTGATATAGTGGTTGATGAGAAGGGATATATTCCTAGGCAAGTTCATCATGAAGAAGATGAAGGTTACTCTCAAAGGCGAAATGATGAAGAAGAAGAACCTCAAGAAGAAGAAGAATCTCAAGAAGAACCAGAGGAGCAGACAAGAATAAAAGAGAAGACTCCATCCAGATATGTCCAAAAGAATCATCCAGAAACTCAGATTGTGGGGCAGAAAGAAGCAGGAGTACAAACAAGAAGGACACTTGCAGAAGCTTCAAGCTACTTGGCTCTACTCTCCTCCATTGAACCACAAAATGTGAAAGAAGCATGCAAAGATGAATGTTGGGTCAAAGCAATGGATGAAGAACTTGAGCAAATCGAAAGGAACAACACTTGGGAATTAGTTCCTAGACCAAAAGATAAGAATGTAATAGGAACAAAATGGGTCTTCAAGAATAAGTTAAATGAAAATGGAGAAGTAATTAGAAACAAGGCCAGACTTGTTTGTAAAGGGTATGCACAGCAAGAAGGAATAGATTTTGAAGAGACCTTTGCTCCTGTGGCAAGACTAGAGGCCATCCGAATGTTCCTTGCTCTCTCAAGCTTTCAAAACTTCAAGGTATTTCAAATGGACGTGAAATCAGCCTTCCTGAATGGAGACTTAGAAGAAGAAGTATATATTGAGCAGCCAGATGGGTTCATTCTTGGGAATGATCCAAACCTTGTATGCAGATTGAAAAAGGCTCTCTATGGGCTCAAACAAGCCCCAAGGGCTTGGTACTATCGGTTGGACAAATATCTTCACCAACAAGGCTTTTCAAAAGGATCAGCAGATAGCAATCTCTATATAAAAGTTGAAAATAACAAATTGCTAATTCTTGTTGTTTATGTAGATGATATTATTTTTGGCAGCAATGAAGAAACTATGAGTCAAAACTTTGCCTTGGTTATGCAGAAAGAGTTCGAAATGTCACTTCTTGGAGAATTGACATATTTTCTTGGATTGCAAATCCAACAAAATGAAGGAGGTATCTTCTTGTCTCAAACCAAATACCTCAAGCAGATCTTGAAGAAGTATGGCATGGAAGAGTCAAAACCAGTATGTACACCCATGGTTACAGGATGCAGCCTCAGTGCAAATGATGAATCAGCAGCAGTTCACCAACCCACTTATAGATCCATGATTGGGAGTTTGCTTTATTTGGCAGGTACTCGACCAGATATTACTCATGCAGTAGGGATGGTTGGAAGATTTCAAGCCAACCCAAAGGAAACCCATCTTCAGGCAGTCAAAAGAATCTTCAAATATCTTCAAGGGACCCAAAACTATGGCTTATGGTATCCTAGAAATACAGATCTCACTCTTCATGCTTACACAGATGCAGATTGGGCTGGAAGTGTGGATGATAGGAAAAGCACAAGTGGAGGTGCTTTCTTCATGGGTTCCAGATTAGTGTCTTGGTTCAGCAAGAAGCAAAGTTCGATTGCCTTATCTACAGCTGAAGCAGAATATGTGGCTGCAGCATCTTGTTGCACACAACTTCTTTGGATGATGCAGACCTTGCAGGACTTTCAAATCACTTGCACTCCACCTGTCTCTATCTTATGTGATAATACAAGTGCAATCAGCATTTCAAAGAATCCAGTCATGCACTCAAAGACCAAGCACATACCAATCAAGTACCATTTTCTTCGGGAACAAGTGCTTGAGCAGAAGGTCAAATTGGAGTATGTTCCTTCTAAGGAGCAAGTTGCTGATATTCTCACAAAACCACTGCCCAGGGAAACTTTTGAATATCTCAGACAAAAGCTGGGAGTAGTTGATGCTTCATCCTGTTGTTGAAATTTGTTTGTTCTACAGAAAAGTTGGTATACGCAGGTTACGGAAGGGATATGAGCGTATACACGCGGATTTATGCTGAGTAAGTCGCGTGTATGCTGGACGCTTGTTGCAGAAAGAATATCCGCGTACATACGCTGTTTTATACAGGATAAAACGCGTATATGAAGTTCTGAACAGCAAAGGAAAACTCTGAAGTTCTGAACAGCAATAGGAATGTCAGAAGTATTCAGGCACAGTTTCAGGGAGTGCAACAGGCACAGGTTCAGGGGGAGCAGCTCAAAAGTCTCATAAAGCATTGTTGGCATTCAGATGTTTTGGTTGTTGGTTTAAGAAGGAGCTCAGAAAGAAATTCTAGTTGCTGATCTAACAAGATGTTTATCCGATGCTGCTGGTGTCTTTCCTAAGTCTTGGTCTAGATCTGTTGTCTCTATGTCATGTATCTTTCTTGTCTCTTTTATGGTGTCAAGGTCATGTAACGGCCTTTGTTGGTTTCCCCACTATGCCTGGGATGAATGATGAAATGTTCATGTATTATCATGTATCTTCACATGGTTAGGTGGATGAGTCAATATTGGTATATCCCCACTAGGTTGGGTGATGAATGTATGTTGAGTCTTTTGGTGATAGGAAGGTCTTCTTTAATGTATAAGTCCTTGTTCTTCTTGAAGAACATCTTTTGCAGATCTTGCCTACAGTCAAGGGGAGCATGAACAGCACTTGGTAAGCAGAACGGATAGATTGGTACACTTTGGCATACACAAAGGGGGAGCACACTTGGAGATTTCAGCATGTACTCAGGGGGAGTATGGACAACAATATGGACAGCAGAAGGAATACCAAGGAAGAGAATATTTTGGTCCACCCTTTGCCCTTGATGTCAAAGGGGGAGAGTGACTTGGTGTGGTGGTTGCCATCAAGTCCAAAGGGGGAGATTGTTGGCATTATGGTTCAAGTGTTGTCCTTGATGGCAACTCACTCAGTGGATGGTACAGGTGCTCAGAGGTTAGTACAGGTGATGGCAACTTAATCAGAAGACAGATCTCAGTACAGCATGCCAAGGAAGCTCATACACGCTGTTTCGTTAAGCCCAAGTCGCGTGTACACGCAAGTTCGACTCAGAAAAAGCGCGTGTATGTGGAAAGGTTCCTTTGGTTCATGATGGTTAGTCCTTGGAAGTTGTGCCTATGATTTCGGACCATTATGTCTCGACGGGCGTGTCGATCCCTAGTTTTAAAGTTGATGGTATTGTGTTACTATGGTTTTGGCTCTTGGTATTGAGAAAGGCCTAAGGCTATATAAGGAGAAGAAGATCATTAGGCAAATATCATCTTTCGACAAGGCATGAATATCTAAGAGAGAAAGAGATCTGATATGCAGGTTCTGAGTTGGTTGATCTAAGCCAAGGAGAGATCACATCGGTTAATGGAAGACTAGATCTAAGGATAGATCGGGATCTAATGGTTTGAAATGCACTATCATGATATGGTTGATTATGCGTATTTCTAGATCTGCATATTGTCGCAATGTTACGTTCTGAGTCTAACTAATATCTGGTACAGCTGCAAATTGAGAAAGTTTATTTTTAGATCTGTACGCAGGTTGGCTTCGGTAAAAGGGCGTGTATACGCGGTTTCTGCTCATTAAAGTAGCGTATATCTTTTGAAGCTTGATTTGGGTTTACAGTGGGGTCTGACTGTTATTACAGAGTTCTGTAGTCTGCTCTGTGTTCTGGTAACTGGTGATTGACAGGGTTCAGTGGTTCAGTGATTCAAAGTTGGGTTGTTTTATGCTTCAATGATCTGTTGTGAAAATTGAATGAATTGTGGTCTTCAGATTGTAATGTTGTGCTTCAGGAATATCCAAGTCTGAAAATGTATGAAAAGTGATACCTGGAAGAAGGAAGATTGTAGGTCAGCACCTACGTACTAGTATCTTGGCTAGTACAAAAGCAAAGGGGGTTGGAGCTCCCTTCCAAGGAAGTTTGGAGAACGAGAGAAGGTTGAAGCCTTCTGCAGGTTGTAGCCTGCGTACTGGTATAAGGCTGCACCAGTACAAAAGATTGTAAACTGAAGTTTCATATTAAGAAAGATAGAGACAACTTGCAGCAGGTGGTTTTCACCCACATTGGGTTTCCACCTTATATCTTGGTGTTCATGTGTGTGGATTTTTATCTGTTCTGTTATACTGCACATGTTTACTGTTAATATGATGAATAATGTCCTGATGCACTTAATTGAAGAATAAGCCAACTAAATTGTGAGTTTTCTGCTTATACGCTGTTTTACTTCGTCACAGTAGCGTGTACACGCTGGTTCACTTAACTGAAGTAGCGTATATGTTTTTGGGCATTTAAAAAGTTTGATTAATCTGATAATACTGATTCACCCCCCCTCTCAGTATTATTTCCAACACGTAGTCTCCATGGGCCTAAGTCAGCGTGCTTTGACCGAGGTCCTCGTCATTCCACATTGGCTACCATTGCCACTGGTTCAAGGTGACTTTGATCATTGTTTTGGATTTCTTTAGAGATTTTCTCTGACTTGATACAGTCATGTTTCTTTGACATTATTTTATGGATCCAATTCGGATCATGGCCTTCCCACTGAAAAAGCTTTTGGACCACCAAAAGTTGGTTGTCAAGAATCAACTAAGTGAGGATACTGTTTCTTCACTTGTCTAATCTGAATCCACGTTGCACTGCTTGGCTTTGAACCTCTGAGCCCAATCTTGAGGTACTCAACATCTCCCCTGCACGTTGTCCTCACCTTCCTGTCCAGCACTGTGTCTTCCTGCAACTCATTGAGGTATTCAGGTAGCAGGTCATCAACAGAAGGAAATTAACTTTGCTCTTCAGGGTCCTCAATCATTGAAGGTTCAAACAATCTCAAGAAATCTGCATTTATGATTGAGTAGATGTGCATGTAAGATGGTAAACCAAGGCGAAAAGCATTTTCACCAATTTACTCAAGAATACTAAAAGGTCCATACCTGATAGGCTTTAGCTTTTTACCTTCACCTTGCATCCTGTCCTTGCTGATATACAACCAGATTTTATCTCCAACTTGAAAACTATGCTCCATCTAATGATTATCATGCCTAGCCTTGTACTTGGCCTGGCTCTTTTCCAGTTGTTCCTATACTGCTGGATGGATCTCTTGGATTTGTTCAATAAACCTAGTTTCCGTGTCCACATCACTCTATCCATCAACCATGGTATCTTTACCAAAGACAAAATCCAAAGGAGACCTTGGTGTGCAACCAAAGCAGGTCTCAAAAGGAGATCTCTGTGTAGAAGAGTGTTTGGCTCTATTGTAAGCATGCTACACATAACACAAGTGTTCATCCCAAAGTTTAGGTTGTTTGTTGCAATAACCTCTCAGTAACTGGATCACTTCCCTATTTACTAATTATTTCAGGCCATTTGTTTGTGGATGAAAAGTTGTGCTTTTCTTCAATTTGGTGTCCATCAGTTCCCACAAACTCAACCAAAACTTCCCCACAAATCAGGTGTCTCGATCAGATACAATGGAAGTGGATAATCCAAAATGAACCCATACATGTTCAAAGAACAATTTTGTAGTTTGTTTAGCTGTGATCTATTTACTACAAGGTATCAAAATACACATTTTGTTGAACCTATCCACAACTACATATAGATAATCATGACCTTTCCTAGATTTAGGCAGTCCTCCAACAAAATCCATGGAAACACTTTTCCAAGGGTGAGAAGGAATTGGTAATGGAGTGTACAAGCCTAGTTTTATATTGCTGGGCTTGCTTTTAGCACACATGGCACACCCTCTTACATATATAGAAATTGTCTCATTCATTTTCAGCCAATAGCAGAATATTTGCAGCTGTGCAACTGCTTTACTTACCCCAAAGTGACCTGATATCAGGGAAGTGTGTGCTTCCCTAATTATCTTTATCCTCTCAGTTTGTGGAATGCAGAGTTTCCCACAATGGTATAAGAGTTGGTCCTTCACATGATAGTCCAATTATTCTACTCTTTTGCCTTGACTCAAAGTTGCATATACATCTTTGAAGTCCATATCCTGAACATATTGTTCTATGTAGCTTTCATGTAGCACAAAATTATGCTTAAGTATGGTAGATGCATTTATAATGGGTCTAGATAACATGTCTGCAACCTTGTTATGTATGTCCTTTTTATATATGATGACTAAATGAAACTGTTGTAGAAAACCCATCCATATGTAATGTCTTGATTGTTGCAACTTAGTTTGGGAGTGTATATATTGAAGTGGTTTATGATCTATATGTATTATTGTCTCTTTGCCCATTAAGTAATGTTTCCACTTCTTCACACTCTGAACTAGTGCATACAATTCTTTATCATATGTAGGATAGTTAACTAATGCAGGATTAAAAGTCTTAGAATGATAACATATGGGTTTGTCGTGCTGTGTCAACACTGCTCCCATGGCATAGTCACTGGCATCAGTTTGGATCTCAAATGGTCTTTGAAGATCTGGTAGTGCTAGTATAGAAGTTGTACTAATTTTCTCTTTCAAGGTGTCTAAGGCTTTCTAATGTTTGTCTCCCCACTGAAACACCTTATTCAATCCTGTTAAAGCATGTAAGGGAGCTGCAGTCGAGGAGAAGTTAGAAATGAACTTCCTCCAATATTGTGCTGCTCCTAAGAAGCTTCTCACTTCTGTAGCAGACCTGGGTTTAGGCTAGTTCACAATGACTGCCACTTTAGAGGGATCTATTTTGAATTCACCTCCCCCTATTATATGACCCAAGTACTTTAGAGATGTTTTTACAAATTCACATTTTGAGAGTTTAACATAAAGTTTTTCTCTTTTCAAAAATGTCTGCTTAACATACTTTAAATGTTCTTTCCACGTTTTACTAAAAATCAGAATGTCATCCAGATACACAATAGCAAAATCATCAAGAAAAGGTATGAGTACATCATTCATTAAACTCATGAAAATAGTAGGAGCATTAGTTAAGCCAAAGGCATAACCGACCATTCATACAATCCCTACTTTGTTTTGAAAGTAGTCTTCCATGCATCTTACTCTGCAACTCTGAGCTGATGGTATCCACTGTGCAAATCCATCTTGGTGAAATAAACAACCTCTTTCAATTGATCTAAAAGATCATCTATGTGAGAAAGGGGATAACGAATTTTGATTGTTATCTTATTCAGTGCTCGGTAGTCAATGCACATGCTCCAAGAGCCATCTTTCTTTCTCACCAAAACGATTGCTGACCCACATGGTGATGTGCTAGGCCTGATGAATCCCTTCTCGAGAAACTCCTGCACCTGCTTCTTGATTTCAAAATTCTCTAAAGCAGACAACCTATACATCCCAATGTTAGACAATGGAACATCTTGCTGCAAAATAATATCATGTACTATTCCCTTTTTGGGTGGCAGACCTTTAGGTTATTGAAACAAGACATCATACTCTAAAACAACCTTTTCTATATCAGCTTGTTGTTCAGCATTACAACCCTCAAATACATTGGTTTTATCAGGTTTATTTTCCTTTACAACCATCAGTGAGAATTGTTTGCATGAATTTATCATTCTTTTCATATGTCTTGAGTTTATGAGAGTATAATGATTGTTGAGCTTATGAGCTCTTATAAAGTATTCAATTCCATATTTAACAAGTAGATACTTGTTCTCAGCTCTATAGAAAATAGCCTTTCTATCATACAAGTAAGGACTTCCTCAAACAATTCCACGTATATCCAAGGGAATTATGCCTAACTCAACCTTATCTACAAACGCTGACCCAAAATAAAACTTGAGTTTTCACTGTCTAGTCACTTGTAGTTGTGCTTTATCATTCAACCATCCTAATGGGTGTGGTTTCTTGTGAGGTGTAGTTGCTAATCCCAATTTCTTTACAATTACTTTAGAAATCAAATTTATTTGTGAGCCACGATAAAAAAAAAAGTATCAATCTTTTGATTGTTGGAAATAACTCAAATATGGAAAAGCTCATGTCTTTTTCTCTCATTTTCTTCATCAATATCAGATTGAGCAAAATTACTAGTAGATGCTTCAGAATTCTTACCTTTTATACCTGTGGCTGCTATGGTTGTTTCATCTCCTAAGTCTGACCCCAAATCTTTTTGAATAACTACAGATGTCTTCTTCTTCTTGCCTTGGACTTCTTAGGTCTCAGCTCTGGATGCAGAATCCGACAATGCTCATCATCATGCCCCTCCTTTTTATAGTGAGTGCATGAAGCTTTGGTTTTCTGTGCAGTGTTAGCCTTCCTTGCTTTCCACTTCTGCTTTCTTTTCTCCTTGCTCTTGCTTACAGTGGGTTGGGATGGTCCCCCAACTTCTGGATTGCCATTATTTCCTCTATCTTCTAGATGAGTAACTTGTACAAATACCTCATCTATACTAGTGGGATTAAACATGAGGATGGTATGCCTCATGGAGCTGTTTAGACCACCAATGTACTTAAAAAGAGTCTCTAGTGAATCTAATGAGATACCCAACATCAATGCTCTCTTTTTGAACTCTTGAGTATACCCTTGCACACTTTTCCCTTTCAATTGTCGAAGAGTTTTCCAACTCATCATGGCCTGTTGCATGTAGGCCAATGGATAGAACTGCTTTTTGATTGCAGAAACAAATTCACTCTAGACAGAGATGTTCTTGCCATGTATTTTCATGGTAGCTTTGGTTCTGCCTTCCCACCAAACCAAAGCAGTGATTCCTAGGCGTAGGCTTTCCAGTTGAATCTTACTCTTGTCTGAGTTTATGTTTTGTACCCTGCAATACACATCAATTTGTCTAATCCAATTGCCTAACTTTTCAACATTTAGCTCTCCATCATATATAGGCACATCAAATTTCACATCTAGCTTAATCAAAGATGTTTTCTTATTATGCACAGGGCTATTAGGAGGTGTGGGAAAGCTTTCCTCTTTCCCCTTTCCTTTGGAGTGGTCATGGAAGTGAGACTCATCTTCTTCTTTATCTTGTTTAGAGCCTAATGAATCTTCCACCTTTTTCTTTCTAAAGTCTCTATACATTTCTTCAACCATAGACTTTATAGCTAGGAAACTCTCTATGAATTGAGGGTCTAGCCCTACAGAGCCTTCCACTAACATTGTCTTTCGAGAATAGACTCTCCTAATTTTAGGATTAATTTCCACCAACTCTCCTTCTCCTAATTTGAGCTTTGATCTTGTGAGCATTCACAGCTAAAACCAACACAAGCTTGTCTAACCTTATAGCATAGAGTTCTGATACCACTTGATCTGATATTCACCCTATGAGTGACATCAGTTAAAGATTTATTAAACAAAGGTATTACAAACTCATGTGCTTGTGTGTGTTATATGTTATTGGAGCAATGGATCAATGAGATTGCAAATACACAGACAATAAAAGGGAAAGAGAGTAGATAAATACAGTAAGAAACACAAAGACAAAAGATATTTAATAAGGAGTTCACCCTATTCTCCAGGGCTACATCTCCAGTCTAGCTTTCAGTGATGGCCTTGTTTTATTGTGCCTTTGAGCAGAGAATTACAGGGACTCAATGTGAGTTCTCTTGAAGCAGGTTTGCTTGGCAGGGTGGTTCTTGGATTCCCCAAGCCGCTGGAGTGCACCGACTCTTCTTCTTCCTACCAGCTCTGTGACCTTCTGGTCTACATTGGAAAGAGCCAAATGTGATGCTCAGTCTGGACAGATTCCTCTATGGGATGGCTTGAATCTTCAAGCTCTCTGGTGCTCGATGCTGCTACTAATCAGCTCAGCTCTCTGTCTCTTCTTCTTTGCTTTACTGTTCTCTGTGTTCAATCCTCCTCTCTGGGTTCACTATTCCCTTCTTCCATCTCTTGACTTCGACTAACTATCTAACTTCCTCTCTGATTCGACTGTCTCTCTTCATGGCTTTTAGCCATTCATTCCAATTCCTGTTATGTGCCTCTTCTGTCTTTGTCGATTCGCCTTCTGTAGCTATTGTTTGGCATCATCATGAATGATCAAGGAGTGGCCACTTGTCCTTCTCTAAATGGCACTAACCTGCTTCGTCGGTTCATTTCTTCAGTTACATCATGGATGCGTTCTTCCTCCACTGTGGCAATCAAACGGATTGCAAATCCCTTTAAAAATGTGGCGTATTCCCTTGTTGATTCCACTTCCCCCATCGGGCACGATCTCAGCTGTTTGATTTGAGTCATCCAGCTCCGATGCCATATGCACATTTCACGTGGTTGATTTGCTCGATCGATAGCATGCGATCAATGGTGGTTTTCTCTCACCTCCACCTGCCACGTGTCGATCGGTGTATGGAATCGCTCTGCTCTCATCCAAAACCTCTTACAGTTTAAGGGCACACGGATCAAAACCACCGGTTTCTAGAGTGTGGGTCCTGCCATTGTGTTTTAGCACTTTTTCCTTTTCCACCCGTAGTCCTCCGGCTCCCCCATGCGACCGAGTGCTTGGGCTTTTCCTTCATCGCCCTGTTCACCTGCTTAGCATGAATCGCGCATTGCTAGGCAAACAAGGTCGTGAAGGAAAATCTCGAGGACTCGGTCACGTGGGGGAACTTAAGGACCACGGGCGGAAAAGGAAAAAGTGCTAAAACACAATGGCAGGACCCACGCTCTGGAAACCAATAGTTTTGATCGGGGCACCCTTAAACAGTAAGCGTTTTTGGACGAGAGCGAAGCGATTCCATACACCAATCGACGCATGGTAGGCGGAGGTGAGAGAAAACCACCGTTGATCACGCACTATCGATCGAGCAAGTCAACTGTGTGAAACGTGTGCATGGCATCAGATCTGGAGGACTTAGATCGGACGACTGAGATCGTGCCCAATGGGGGAAGCAAAATTGACAAGGGATACACTGCATTTTTGAATGGATTTGGAATCCATTTAACCACCACGGTGGAGGAAGAACGCATCCATGATGTAACTGAAGAAATGAACGGAGGAAGCAGGCCAGCACCATTTAGACGAGCACAAGTGGCCACTCCCTGAGCATTCATGATAATGCCAAACAGGGAACTCCAAGCGCAGCTGCAGAAGGTGAATTGATAGAGGCGGAAGAGGAACCAAACAGGAATTGGAATGAATGGCTAAAAGCCATTAACAGAGATAGTCGAATCAGAGAGGAAGTCATATAGTTAGTCGAAGTTGAGAGATGGAAGAAGGGAGTAGTGAACTCAGAGAGGAGGACTGAACACAGAGAATAGTAAAGCAAAGTAGAAGAGACAGAGGGCCGAGATGACCAGCAGCAGCATCGAGCACTAGAGATCTTCAAGATTCAAGCCATCCCATAGAGGAATCTATCTAGACTGAGCATCGCATTTGGCTCTTTCCAATGTACAACAGAAGGTCACACAGATGGTAGGAAGAAGAAGATTTTGTGCACTCTAGTGGTTTGGGGAATCCAAGAACCACCCTGCCAAGCAAGCCTACTTCAGGAGAACTCACATTGAGTCCTTGTATTGTAATTCTCTGCTCAAAGGCACAATAAAACAAGGCCACTAATAAATCTGGACCGAAGATGTAGCCCTGGAGAATAGGGTGAACTCCTTATTAAATCTCTTGTGTCTTTGTGTTGCTTACTATATTTCTCTGCTTTCTTTCCCTTTTATTTGCTATGTATTGGCAATTTAATCGATCCATTGCTTTAATAACACAGAACACACACGAGTACATGAGTCTTTAATACCTTTGTTTAATAAATCTTTTACTAATGTCACTCATAGGGTGAATATCATATCAATGTTGTTGCTAAGTTGATGTTGATGTGCAAGTGTTGGATGGTGATGCTGATGATCCTGATGCCACTGCTAAGCTCTGGAGGAGCTTCTTTGACCTTTCTATCTCCTTTAAAACTACTCACTACCAATCCTATATGTGTTTTTCTATATACTGTGGGTTTATAGAACAATGACTTGTTTTATCCATATATCCCGAATGGTAGACTAGATTGAGCTGAAACTTTTTGATCATGTTTCCATCATCATTATGCACCTCCCCATAGAAAAATTTTGGTCAATGGATGCACAGATCTCGAGAAAGACTAAAAAAGGCTGAAGGTGATGGAGGCTGATTTCTTGGAAACCATGCGCTAGAATTTTCCGAAATTTCTTGGGCATCTTACCAGGATCCATATGAATCTCCCCTTGAAACAACGTTTTAAATGGATGCACGGATATTGAGAAAATGCAACAATGGCTGAAGGTGATGGAGGCTAATTTCTTGGAAATCATGGACTCGAATTTGTTGAAATTTCTTGAGCATGTTACCATCATCCATATGCATATCCCTGTCAAATAGCTTGGCAAATGGATACATGGTTTTCAAGTTATGGAAAAAACAAATTTATGCTCTATGTATTTTAGTATCTTGTAGTAAAACAGAGCATCTTGTAGTTTTTTAAGATAGAAATGAAAATGAGTGGTAGAAACTTGATAATGATGGGTGGATGGTGAAAATAGATGAGGGTGTTGGATTGGCATGGCTTGGGAATTATCGCAGAATTTGAGCGAAGAAGAAGAAAGTCAAAATTTGACTTCTTTTGACTAGGCTTGACCATTTTTCCTTTTGGTACCAACTTGTTCTTGTTGCTTGTAGATGTTGAAGAGTACATGCATGCATGGAGCAAGCATTCTTTTATTTTTTCCTCTCTTCTTTTTTCTTCTAGGCCTACTAGCTGCCTCAATGAGGCTTTCAACTAGTAGACCTACCTAGGTGCCTCAAAGGAGGTTTTCACCTAGGATCTTCTTTTTTTTCTCTTTTTTCTTTTTTTTTCAACCCATTGACCTCCTCATGGAGGTTTTCAATCAATGAGCCAATCTGAGGCACCTCCAAGGAGGTTTTCACCTTAGATTTTTACTTTTTCTCTTATTTTTCATTTTTTTCTTTTCTTCTACCCTACCCTACTTGAAAAATAAAACCATTTTCAAGTATAAGAATACTTCCAATGGATCCATGTGCACATCAATATGATAGAAAAAATGGCATGGAGGCTTCAAATGTATGTGTTGATATGTACCTGGATTTCAGAGACCAACTGATTTGAATTTGAGAGGACAAAGCATAGTTGAGGAAGAGAGTGATGCTGCAACTTAGTGACTATCTAGAACCATATTTCAATATAGTTTTGATGTCTTGGGTCATTTTGTTGATCTGGATCATTCTTCATGTCTTCTTCTCCCATGACCTTCAAGTCTTTCTCTTTTTTCTGATTGATCTCTTGAATACATGGAGGATTTAATGGTAACCATGAGGGATATTTCTCACTCTCTGATTTTGCTATTTTCTCTTCATCAAATGTAACCCATGGTTCTTTGATCTTCTCTTTTGAGTCTTCTTCTTCTGGATGTGGTCCTTCAATGATATCAATATAATATCTTTCTTGCAATACTCTTCCTGAGCTATGGTGAATACCATTGATCTCAAGAGGAGATGTTTGGAAGTGTTGTACCTCAGCATTGTAAGTTGGCTGAGCTACTTCACTGTGTGGGTTTGGAAATGGTGGTACAGGTAGTTGAGTGGGAGTGGATATTTGAGATGGAAGTGTTTGGGGTTGTAGTTGTGGTGGAGACAAATGGTAGGCATAACATGGAGTTGGGTATGAAGGATATTGAGGAAAATATTGAGGATATTGTGGATGGCTCCCATAAGTTTCTTGCCAACCTTGTTGCCAAGATTGGTTTTGGGGTTGATATGACCAATGTTTCCAAGGAAAAGGTGTGTTCCAATTACTTTGAGGTGGATATGCATAACATTGAAATGGTGAATTAGGCTCTTGCATCATATCCGACTGAATAGGCTGCCATGATTCTCTTGGAGCTACATAACATAGTTGCATTGGAAATTGACTTGCTCCATTGTGTTCTTGGTAAAATTCCTTCAACCTTGGTAATGATGGACAATGTTTAACATCATGTGATTCTGCAAAACAAATATCATCATTTTCTTTTCCTTCATCTTGCATTCTTAACATTTCTACTTGTTTTGTTAGATTGCTAAGAATTTCTTTTTTAAAATCATCAAACAAATTTCCAAGTTTAGCTTGACTTACCAACCTTGATGTTGATTTACCTACTCTTTCTTTTCCTCTTGATATATGTTTGCATGTTTCACAGATTTCCTCAAATGATAATCGATATACATCACCTCTACTCATGAGATTAAGAATATCCATCCACTCATCCCTAATTTTTCTAATTAAGAGGGTTTTTAGTGTGTCGGATCCTAAATGGTGTAGCTTTGCCCGCTTAACATTATAGATGAAGCTCTCTATTAGGTCCTCAAGGCTCTCAATGTCTTCTCTTTTATTCATTCTAAATATTTCTTCCTTAAGATCATGATCTTTATATTTTTCTAGAAATACCTTTTGCATATCATTCCATGATCTTATTGAATTAGACTCTAAACTCATGAACCATTTAAGAACTCTATCCTTCAATGTTGCTGGAAACAATCTTAATTTTTGAGTTTTTAATAAGTAACTAAGATCTACAAACCATTTCAAATTCAAAGAGAAAGGTTTTTGGATCCTCTAACCTTAGACCATGAAATTTTGGAAGAAAAGATGGAGGGTTTTCTTCATGTGTACACTACCATCAGTATCTTGAATGGGAAATATGAGAGGGTCTTCCTCATTGTCATCATCCCCATCCATTTCTTCTACATTATTTTCCATCTTATTCCTCCTCCTGCAAAAGCGAATGGTGATATGGCTCTTATTGCACCATCTGATCAAATGGGGGGGGTGGGTTGGTGTTGGAGATTTGTTGTTGTTGTTATGATTGAATGAAAACACTAATTCAATTAACTTTTCTATTTTTGAAATGAAATATGCCTAATGAAATTATTTTCTTGTTTTTGCAAAAATTAAAATGAAATGAATCAACTAGGGAAGAAAACAATGCATACTTTGACACCTCCCAAGCAATGGTGCCAAAAAGTGATGAACCTCGGTATTGCAACAAGAATGTTGCAACTCCCAAGGCTACCAACTTTAATTATCAACCTGAGGTTCGTACAAACTTAAGAGGTGTTGACACTATATGTGCGACATACAATGTGTCCTTCCTTTGCTATCATGATGCAATGGAGTGCATGTACTGAATTCAAATCCTAAACTAATTGCAGAAAATGAATGTTCAAAATCGAACCTTAACTTATTGCAAGAAAGAAAGTACAAGGAAAGAGACAAAAATTCAATGCTAAATCACGCCATTTCCTAATTAACTGCCAAGAAACTATGCTTTTCAATAATGCTAGATTATCATGAACCAAATGCTACTATCTAAGCATGGAAGTAAGAAGAATCAAACATCACTAATCTGCAAGTAAAGGGACTGAAATAAATCTGTTTATGTCTTTTTGTCTTTTCATGCAAAATCAAGTATGCAAACTAATTTCCTTTGGTGATGTGGTAGGTGAATTAAGGATGTTGGAGGTTGGATGGAAGTGTTAGGAAATATTTGGATGATGTGGGAGACCCTTGGGAGGATTTTGGTGACATCCTAGATGTTTTATTTCAATTCGGCCTCAAAACAGGCCATTTCAGAAAAACCTACAGGATGTACTAGAAACCTACAGGATGATCCTATAGGAATTACAGTGAACCTACAAGATACAACCGAGAGAAAAATGTTAGGTGTTGGAGGTGAATGGAGGCCTAGGAAAGGTGTGTGATGGGTGGAATGAAGTGGGAAAATTCCTATAATCACTTAGAACTCAAAACCAAAGTTGGGAGATGGATGAATTCACTCAAAAATCTTGGAGAAGTTTCTTTGTGAAATGATGAAATTGGTGATGGTTTAATGACCAAGAAAAATAAATCCAAATTGGATGGGACAAATTTTTTATTAACTAGGATGTCTTAGGTCCATATTCCTAGGGGAATCACTCAAAAATACCTATGTTAACCAATGCAAAAAAATAAAAAAACATTACTAGTCAAAAACTCTAGAAATTTGAGAACTAGTGAGCTAGTAAATCTAAAAAAATGCCTAACCAAATCAAGTGCAAATGTAATGGGGTAATTTTTTTATGACCTGGAATGTCTTTTTGATCTAATGCAAGTGGAACCAACTTGGTTTAAGCTTTTTAGCATGCTCTAAAGAAATAGGATAAATTTATTGTTCTTTTCTAAAAAGGTGGTCCAGCAATCTAGATTTGGGAATAATAAGACTAATCCAAGCAGCTCAATGATTACTATGAAGTTCCAAATATTTTCCAAGGATAAAATAAATCTTTTGATCCTACAAAATAACTTTCATCAACCATTTAACTCAATCCTACAACAAGAAATTATTAATCATAAATGCAGAAATAGAAAGAAATAAAAACTAGAGATGCATGTGAATAAGAAATGAAAAGAAAGAAAGAAAATGATACAAAAGGGCTCTGAGGTTCCTGGGATGAAAAATACCAAGGAAAATCAAAGAAATATGGAGGAGAACAAGATTTAGAAGTTGAACATGACACCAATATTCATTATTTCCATCAATAGAATTACATCCATGCAAGAAAATACAATGGAGCTGCAAGAATAGAAGCTCTCTCCACAATAACACTAATGAAAATTTCCCTCTAGAGGAAAATTAAACTTGGTACTTCTAAAAAATGATTAGGAATCATTCCCCATGAATGGAGGAAGCTTTCCCCACCAAAATCCCTTGATTAGTGGATCTAATCCCCAATACTAGGAATTTGCATTAAATGGCGAGGAACACATTCCTAGATTTTCTCAATCATTGGAGTTCCACAATTTGTGCCATAATTCCATAATATATTGCTGACTTATTATTTATTATTGATCCTCCAGTAGTAGGGAACAAGTCCCTAAATTATCTCCTCCTCCAACTCTTCATAATTTGCCCAATACTCTCATAATATTCCACAAAAAACAAATAATATTAGACACAAATATTCAATTATTCATAAAAATTCCTAATGAATATATTAAAGGTAAAAATAAATTATCTAATGTAAAAGAGATGTTTAATATGCTGAAGGATGGTCATAGGCCTTAATTTATGTTTTAGTTTAGAGGAATGGGCCTTAATTTATGTCTAATTTAGAGGCCCATCAAAAACACATAAAAAAGGCCTAGATATATAAGCATTGATGTGACTAGGATCAAATGACACTATGCTGCTAGAAAGTGGTGTCACAATAGCAACAATCTAGTGAGGAAAATTGTTGGAAAAGATAGGGAGATGGGCATGAAACCTAGGGAAAGCATTGACACCCTAAGGAAAATGACGAAACAAGGTTCTGTAGGGAACATGGGATGGAAACAACCTATTTGTGAAGATATAAAAAAGAAAGGTACAGATATGCAAAATACGGCTCAAATCTCTACAAAAAAGCAGACTTCTTGCTCAGCTAAACTCCGCCTGTAATGGTGGAAGTGCACTAGAATCCCTAAGGGGCTAAATTCCACTTCAATGAGTGAAATAGAGTAAATCAAGGCATAATCGAGCTAAGACAATGGTCAAACAACCCAACATAATACTCTAAACAAAACCTAGAAAAAGATCATAAAAATCCCGAAAACCCTAAAATCACAGGTACTGACCTGATTCAGAGGATGTCCCACATTTTGGGCCAGAAAGTGTGTTATGAAATTCCAGATCGCAGTTTTGGGAAAGAAAAGTGGGATTTATGCTCCTCAGTTCTCAGGCAACAAGTCTCGGAAAATATTATCGTCTCTATTGCGGTTGGTTCATGTGACCTACGGAAATAACCAGAAAACTTGTGAAAGTTAGAAATTTGACTGGTATATGGTTACAATGCTAGTAAACAACATTAAAAGATTGAGAAAAGAAAAATGCTAAGCTGAAAACTGAAGGTCACCCAGGTTTCTGAATCAGAATTAAAAATGTAGTGGAGTCGCCATCTATTAGAGACAGTCCAAAAATCCCTAGTGGAGTCACCATCTATTGGAGTGTTTTCTTCTTGAAGGTGTAGGAAAAGAAACCACTTTTGATTGTGGATGACAAACATCTATAACAATAAAAATGGTTGTTAAACAATATTTAAATTGGTTAAGGAATATGGTTAAGGAATAATAAACAAATAATGATTTATTTAAGTATTCCTAGGGAATTTAGTCAAACTCGACATGGAATAATAACTAATTAGTGATTAATTAATTATTCCTATAGAATTTTTTTTTTTACAATTTATGTATTTATTTCTCATAATTGGATTAAATATGACAAGGAATATTAGTTAAACAATGGTTTAATTAACTATTCCTATAAGACATATAAACAAATAGTGATTTATTTACTTATTGTTCATGGGTTTTATCAAAAATGACTTAACAAATGTGGTTTATTAAGTAATTTCTTATAGTGAAAGCAATTTTACTATGGTAAAATTGGCCCTACATCGTGTACTTCGATCCATCTCTAAAATTATGGCTAGATGATCATTTATTTGTCATAACTCACAATATGAAAAACACCTTTTATTTTTCTTACTAAGCATATTATGAATATAAATGAAAATTTATGTGAAGAAAGGATAGTTTTAAGGGTTGGACGATAGCATAATAAAATTCAAAATATACCTATTAATGGGACCCATCATCACCCACCTTCTGAAGGTGTTTCTCATACTATGAGAAACTTATTCATCGATATGAAACTCGTTCATGGCCTTGGTGGCCTCTCTAACATTGCAAGGTACCTCAAATGGTTTTCCTTCCTGCGAATAAAAACCAATGTTTGTCTCTATCTATGTCCATACCTTTTTTTGTTCTTTCTTATAAGTCGAACAGTAAGGGTGGACATAGTTCATGTCCTATCCATTTGATATTTAGACTTTGCATAATTCTTTTGTACCATGGGGGTTTTTCCAAGGCATCCCTTAGCCTTTCAGGAGAGTGATAATCTCTAATTTGTAGACTATGGGGTAAGGCATGCCACCTTCTCTAACAAGATTTTAGACTCTCTATTCCTAACATCCTAAAAGTTTCCTCAAATATTCTAGAATGGATTTATATTTGGTTTCTATGTACTTGGGTGCTAAATCAAAATAAAAGGATATGAGGTTGTGATTCTTGATGATAGTTGTAGGGATTATCAATTTTGCTCTGATGTATAAGGGATATTTCTCTTCCTTTTCCATCACATTCTTTACCTATTTATCGCTTGTCTCGTCATTTCTTAACGAAGATGCTAGTTCATGAGTTACATGTCTCCCATTCTTCAATTGGGGTCCTAAAAATTCATATCTATTAGGATCTGATTATGCATATAAAACTCATATATTTTTTCCCTCTCCTCCATACTTAGCTTTTTACAAAACTCAATAAATTTCATGTCATCTTGGAAAAGAAAATATCCATACTATGATAATGTCTTTATTTAGAATTGTAGAAACTACTCCTTAATGAAAATTGCATAGGAATTGGATGGTTCCATGCATTGTATGTATTCCATAAAAAGACTTTCCATAGTGTCAAGTTGTGTTTCCTTTTCATGTAGTTGTTATTTCAGTATTGTGTTCTATGCTTCTAGCTCCTCCCTCATGGTTGACTCCCTCAACCTTAGGTCACTTAATTCCTTGACCATTTCATTGATATTTTCCTCCATTAGGTCCACATCTAAAATTTTGGATTTGGAATTTTTCATCCATCTATGTGTCCTTCCTCTTTCCTTTTATAATTCAAAGAAGAATGGGATGGAAAACTTCTGGAGTACAATCCTACGCCCTCAACAAATTTGTAGCTAGATTTTATACTGGGTTGCTACTTAGACTCCTGTAGCTCTTAGAGGCCTTTTTCATCCTTTATTGAGGTGGCTTATCCCTCATATGGCTCCTCTTTATGATCTTGTATCATCCCTTGTATCTCCTGTAGCAAACCCTATTTCTCTTGTAGTATCCCTTGTTTCTCCTGTAGATATCATTTTTCCTCCTGTAGCTCCTCTTTTTCTTCATTTCTAGTGGCAGTTTGTGTATTGAGTCTCTTGATGGTGACTACCCTAGTGGTGGGCCTTACCATAGGTATCACAAGTGTCTTGGTTTTGGCCTTAAGAGAGGTAACCTCCTCAATCCTCCCTTCACTAGGTCCTACCTCTTCCTTTTTTCTTGGTGGCTCATCAACAGTGATAGGGATTTTTGAAGGAGGTTGTGGTTTCCGTTACCCAATCATAGTGCTCTTTCTTGTTTTGATATATAGGGGACCTTTCCTTGGCTGCCTCATTTTGGGCTTGATAGGTGTGCCCAATGTAGCCAATGTTGCAGCTACTTCTTGCTTAGTATGTCCTGGAGAGAGACTAGTTTAATTTCCTCATTTCTCTTTCTCTTGGGGCTTAGAAGTCTCCTCAAGTCTCTCTTTTTCATCTACTAGTTCCTCTCCCTCTTATTCCTTAATATCTACTTCCTCTTCCTCTATTTTTCTTGCCTCGTTTTCCTCTATTTTTCCTGCCTCTTCTTCCTCCATTTTTCCTACCTATTCTTCCTCTATTTTTCCTCCCCTACCTCTAGTGCTAGAGGTTGGTGTTTCTTTAGGTTTGATGGCTTAGGTTTCAATGGATACCTCCCTTTAGATGTCTACAAAATTTGTCCATAGCACAAGGTTCCTTAAGTGACTTAAATCACCCATCACAATTAAGTTAATGAGGTCATGGTGGGAAATGTGTTGATGCTTCCCTTCCCTCACCTTCTGGATTGTTTCAATGATTGATTACATGAGTAAATGGGGAACACTTAGTCTTTGTGGGATTGGTATGTATTCTTTGAATATTAACTCATGGAGTAACCTAAAACGATATGCATATATAATGCGCAGCCTCCCCTCACGGGATATATACTTGAGAATGTGATAGGCCACTTCATCCCAAAGGTAAGGTACAATTTCTATTCTTACTTCATTATTATATTCTATAGGCTTCTCTCTCTGAATAAAAAATTACTTCCTAGTTGTAACACTTATTTATTTCTCATACTTGCTCCATAGAATCCTTAAGGGTAAGGTGGCCACTCTACTTATGGTTTCAAGACTTAATGAGATGGTCAATCCTCTGACAACAATAGTGGCACTATCTTCTCCTTGAGGATTTAGTGCCATGGAAAATTATTGGGTTATGTCATCATTATACCCCTTCAATAGTTCAAAGAAACCCAACCACTGATGTCTCTAAAAAATATTTACCACAGGAGGATGTTGATGAGCTCTCTTTGTCTGTGGGTTCTCTCCTATTGAATCATCCCTTGATTTCTTCTACTTCTCCTTTTTGGTGTTACTTAAGTGTGAATTTAAATGTTTCCTCAAATCAATATCATTGGTAGAAACAATATTAAACTTCCTTTTTATCAATGAGGGAGAATGATGATAAAATTTATATCGTATTAAATTACTTTTCTGTCCCTATCTTTCCTTCACACACATTAATTTTCAAAAGGGAATTACTATATAATTCTTTACTACATGGCACTTATTTCAAGTATAATTTCCCAAGAAGAGGTATGGAAATTAGAGAGGGAAATGATCACTTACTCCTTTTCAAAATAGCTTTGTCACGTGCATGAGGATTTGAGGACAACTTTGGGTCACGTTTTCTCTCTTTCTCCCTTCAATTCCCTCCTGTAGCTTCTTCTCGGCCATCCTTTAGTAGTTTAGACCCTCTTGTAGCTCCTCTTGTATATTCTCCTGTAGAACCTGCAACCATAGTTAAAATCATCTTGGTGGCACCCTAGGAAGTCTAATAGCACTAGCTTGTCCTTCCTCTAACTTTTTTTTTTCTAGAAATAAGTGATTGTGCAAATGGAGTCAAGCCTAGTACTTAATATTCCCTTTTGTGGTAAAGGCTCAGAGTGCTTAGGTGACATGGTTCATACACAAACTTCCTTTTTTGAACCATTGTCCCCACTCATTGAAATCATTACTGTTGGGCAGCGGATCCCCCCCATAGCATGTTTTTGTGGCTTGAAGCCCGAGTTTTGGTCAAATGTAATGTAAAGACCCCGTGAAAGTGGGTGCGAAGTGCAAGAATCTAGGGTTGTCTGCCATAAAATAATGTAATTTAATGTAAAGTGTGTTAGCCTACCCATTGTCCATGGACCATGGGATTGTATGAATAGAGCGATGCTTTAAGTGTAAATACAAATTTTCAGATTTTTGAGAAATAATAAACAGATGCGAAGGCATGGTTGGAAGAGAGAAGAGAATCTGAAGTATATTGGGTCATAGTAGTAGGTAGAGGCTCTGCAACTGAGTGTCCAGAGGCCTAGTAGAGTCTACAGCTGAGTGAATAGGGTGGATATAGGCCTATAACTAAACTTGAGTATTAATAAAGATAAATTTGATTCAGAATATTGTGCCGTCTGTTTGTAGATCTATATTTCTATGTTCTAATTATCGTTATGCATTTATGTTGTTTTCAAGTATGCGTGCTAATCTGAAAGTTGAATAAGTAAGAAGAAATATTAGGCCCACACAAAGTAATTTAATCCCTAATATAATAAGCACAGTAACTATCAGATCAAAATAATACTATATTCATAAAGGTGCACATGGGTTGCGAAGAATAGAAAGTTGCACAGAGCAGCACGACATGAAAATTAGGATCGCAAACCTCCATAACCCTCATCAAAACATCCCTTAGGTGCAGAAACCTAGTTCTAGCAGCCTCCCATACTACTTCGTGTGAGACCTCAATCCTCGCTTCGCGGATTGTTGCCAAAAGGTCCAGTAGTACTTGGATTTGCTTGGCTAAACTCACTGCTAAACCTAGGTTAGGCCCCACATAGCCAACACATGGTTCCATTGTTGGGACCGAGATCTGTATAAGGGATGTTTGATGTCATGCCACTGGAACCCAACAAAGAAGGAAATTAAAGAGTCGGTGGAAAATAAGATTCACGAGTTCATGACATAGGAAAGCAAAACTCTGTAGGCATCCGAGAAGAGGTGGCTAGATTGCTATGTGTATATGGAAAGCCAAGAGATTTTCTTTGCATCCTTTCCTTCTGCACTATATGAGTGGATTGCAAGGTTAGCCGATAGCCAGGGAAGGTGTAAGTTCAACCAACCGATAGTGTGGACTCCAAAATTAGTACGCAGACTAGAGGCATCAGAAGAGAAGATCGTACGAGCTATGGACCATTGGCTTAACTGGATAATAGGAGTATTTATCACCGAGTTTGCGATAAACACAACCGTGAACTATAGTGAAGCAAAATGACGTTTTCAATAAGGCCACAAGGTAAGTACATTAAATCTTTGAATACCTGGATTAAGATTTTGTTATGTGAAAAGTGGGTTATGTGAATACATTAATGTTTGGAACGACACGGAGCGGACAGATCCACAAAGGTAGCAGGGAACTAGGAAACAATCCCTTAATTTCACCTTCGCGAGAGAGTGAGGAAGAGCTCGCTCTGGTATCTCCGAGAAGTGCAGTCAGTTTGATAAGGCAGTTCATTCCATAATACCACCTCCACCCACATAACCACCTGCTTCACCTCCTTCACCTCCATCTCCACCCACTCCACCTCCACCAACCCCGCAGTTCAGCATGGTGAATACGATCAAGCTACCTGTATTCAGAGGAGTAGGGAATGAGGATCCAGACCGGTTCTAGTTTGTGGTAAGAGTAGTGTGGGAAGTGCAAGGGGTTACAAATGTAAACATTAAGAAGGCCACATTGGTGAGCGTGCTGCAAGATCATGCACTGATGTCGTATATCAAGAATTCTAATGACCACCCAAATGCAGGGATAGTAGAGATCCAGAATGCATTGAAGAAAGAATTTAGCCAGTCGAAATTAGAGACACAACCAATCATCAGGTTTAAAGAGATCGTGATGACTCCAGGCAAGACCCCCTAGGATCTGGATCAGCAGCTCAAGAGTACGATCCACGGGGCTAACTTGACACTAATAGATGCACAACACCATGCATGGTTTGTGGCATCTTTGAAACCCCACCTGAGGATGGTGCTATCACAACAGAAGCTTTGAACCCAGGCCGAAGCGTTGGAAATGGCAATGAGGTTGCATGAAACACCGATACAAGATCCGGGGTTGGGAATTCAACAAATCCATGTGCAAATACAGAATCTCTGCCTAGAAATGCAGAGCTTGAAGCAGGATAGGGCACTGCAGCGAGAGCCACGTGAGGAAGTGTGGTGCATAAAATGCAAAGGCCAGGGCTATGACAAGGATCATTGTCCAATATTTGCAAACTACTTGGTAGGAGGGGGACCAATGTCGTTGAGACTAGAGGCATAGGTAGGGCCGAGTGCGACACCCACGCTATGGTGTATTATCTGTCAGATAGGAGGAAAACACATGAAAGATAATTTTCATTTATTGTAGAAGTATACACAGACTCCCCAGTAGTTTTTTTGTAATTTCTGCAGGTCGGTAGGCCATGATGAGTGCACTTGTCACAGCTACGAGTTAATGATGGATCGAACCCTAGCTAATAGGATGTAGATAGAAACGCGAGCCCTCAACCCAGCTGCAGGGATGGCACATGCTGGATTTCAGGGCTAAGGTCAATGATGACAAGGAATGGGACTAGGAAGGGGTCGCGAACAGTTACTTTGCTACAATTGTGGAGGTCCAAGGCACTATGCCCACGATTGTAACAACCCGACAAGACCATCCTGCTCATACTGTGCTTAGTTTGATCCTGAAATGATAGATTGTCCTACGTTGATCACACAAATGCACGAGAAAGGGCTACTCTAGCCTCCTCCAACTCAAAATATCTAAATGATGAGTTTTGAACCACACGAAGAAGACCCAAATGTGAACATGGTGCTCAGAAGCGGTGTGACCATAGGGGAGGATAAGGGGAAGCAACCTAAGGAAGATACCTAGGTTCACAAGGCTCCTACAAAGGAACCTGAGTTTGACTTAGAACGTGCGAAGGAGACCTTCATGGAAGCTAAGAAGAGCTTCGTGGAGGCCTCCACTTCAGGTAGTAAGGATCAATCAGAGATAGGAATGGATCCTTCCATGTTCAATACCTTTTTGGATACATGCATGAAACTATTGCGCGACAATAAGGTAGTTAAGGGACTACAAGAGTTTATCACCAGGTGTGCAGGGTCAGGGGAACCATGCATAGTCTGGAAACTGGGAAAGCATGCATTGTGCACTGAGAGGGAAATGAGATTGACGATGCATATTGGCGAGTATGAAATGGCTCGGGTAATCCTATACCTAGGTTTGCATGCAAATGTATTACCGAAGTAAACATGAGAACGTATGGGCAGGCCCGTGTTGAAGTGGTCCCCTATTCAATTACGAATGGCGAACCAACATAAGATTTTGCCCATCGGGAGGTTGCAATGGGTAACAGTTGATATCGAAGGCACGAGAACACAAATGGACTTTGAGGTAATAGAAATTGTCGATGACAGTAATCCTTATCCTGCATTTCTAGGAATGGATTGGGCCATTGATATGAATGGAGTCATCAACCTGAAGAAGCGGAAGATGATATTTGTGATAAAGTCCCTACGCGTAGTAGTCCCACTAGACCTAGCCAAAGGAGCGCATTACACTAAACCAGTTCACGATGATGAAAGAAACAATGAGCTGGATTGTATTTACCAGATAACAACGCAAGACTAGGACCGGGTGAACCTGAATGCAGATGGGAGAATCTTGTGCGAGTGCGACAACTCCTGTACTTCAGATTCAGATGAAGAAGTAGAATGCTGGCAGAACTGGTTGCACGAAGTGAAAATGCTAAATTGCAACATGATGATTAGATCACTATGTTACGTGACGAAAAAGGCAAGGGAACTTCCAACATATGATGGAGCGACAACAGTGGACAAATTCTTGGACAAAATTGAAAGCTCAGTACTAGAACAATAGTAGTATGGTGTGTTGGAATGGGCACTACACGCAACACCTGCATGATGGTGGAGTACACATCAAGAGACCATTGAAAACTGGTGCGAATGTAGAATGAAAATGAGCTTGAGGTTTGGAAGCCCCCACCATCCAATGAGAGCAGGGCAACTAGGACAAAGCAGCTTGCACACCCACCTGTGTCGATGGGTGCAGATGTGTGCCATGTAGTCCACACAAGCACATCCCAGACTAAGGATTGAAAATTAGAACTAGATGCGGTAGCAGGAAAAGCGATGTACCCCACGAATATTCCACATCAGAGCATTTGAAAAGCTATGTGGAATCATGAACAAAGTTCTCCAGGCGATGCGAATTGATTGGGACTTGTGCGTACCAACGGTTCCATGGGCTTATGAGGCCATAAGCAAAAAATTGAGTGTGGAAATGACCACAACACTGACAAGAAGAGAGGAAACCATGAGAGCAGAGAAGAATCCCCATATAAAATCTCCCACAGTTGGGACAGTACGCAAGTACTCGGGTAAAGGAATTATTTAGTTACAGGAACCAATTCGGCGAGGGAACTTGAAACTTAGCAAATGCAGAGAAGGTTTGGTACAGTTGAGAAATAAAAGCATGATATTGGATGAATAAATCAACAAACTAGAAATTGAAGTCGTGCAAGCATGTTGCGCTGAGAAGCTTAGCACGATGGGACAAGGTATAGCCAGCCATACTACTGCATTAGAAGAATTTGTGACCCTGCTACCACGGCTGTCACTGCATCTTACTAGACAAAGTAAACAGGGGAGTTCACCTTACAAGGAAGAATGCAACACATTGAAGGATGTGAGGGTAATTGAGGGGTTCCCGCGGACTAGGCTGGCAGGTAAATTGAAGCCTTACACCGGTGGTGCGACCACCTGACTAACCGACCAAAGCACAGTCTTCGTGACCCGAAAAGTCGGCCAAGGGTGTGAGACTATAAACACAGGTACTAGAAGCTAATATCAAAGTAGAGAATCTAGTCAGATGCAGAGGATTTAGAAGTAGAAATGGAGCAAATCTAGCTGACAGCAGAATGGTACATTGCAGACCTTCGCACTGCATAGACACAGTTGGAGGGGCTTCATGCAAAGATCACCGCACCAGTGGTGACTTAGGACGAGTCATGATGATTGTGTTGGGGGCATATTGGGCAGCGGATCCCCCCCATAGCATGTTTTTTTGGCTTGAAGCCTGAGTTTTGGTCAAATGTAATGTAAAGACCCCGCGAAAAGTGGGCATGAAGCACAAGAGTCTAGGGTTGTATGCCCTAAAATAATGTAATTTAATGTAAATTGTGTCGGCCTACCCATGGTCCACGGACCATGGGATTGTAAAAATAGAGTGAGGTTCTAAGTGTAAAGATAGTTGTTCACTAATAAAAGGTGTCTTTTCAACTCCTAATTATCTTTACATTAATTATCAATCCGGTAGGTATTTCTATTTCAAGAGTGTACCCAGTAGGTGGTAGCTATTTAACTCAGAGAGTAATGCTTCTAAATTGCAGTATAGACCTTTTAAATACAAGAGTAAATGGATGTAGCAAGTTCCTTTAATGAAATCAAATCCTACAACAATTCAAGTAACAACAATATGAAATTCAAGTAACAGGAGTATCAGTGAAGAGTACAACAGTGATAACTCTTCTCCTAGAGACTGATTGAATTTAAATCAAATGCACTACTCTATCAAACAACGATGACATCAATTTGAGACTAACAATAGTAGTTAATTCTCATTACAATTGATTACATCAAGTAGGCTATTCATCTAGGAAACTCAATCCAAAGCGAAAGGAAACTAATTAAGAAATAATGTTGTAAACTATATAAAACTGAGCTATTCTGTCAACACAAAGAAATAAGGAACAACAACAAAATAAAATAGTAGAAAAAAATAATACTATCAATTATCACACTTGCAAGAATCAGAAATATATGACATAGGTGAAGCAGTGAATTCCACTGGAAGCCATGCCCTTAGCCGCCATCGTACACTGTTGGTTACTTCAGATAAATGAAAAGGAACAACAACTCCTCTTATAAATTAATCATGAAAGAGTATTACAATGTATTTGAGTTTTTCACTACATCGAAAGTCTGTAATTGAGAATTACAATAGTAATAACAATAGTTGTCCCCTTTCTGCTTACAATCGTTCCCTTTTATAATGAGAAAGGGGTAAAAAGATAGATGATAAAAGCGATCACTCAAGATCTCTCGATCCTGAGGGATTTGTGCAATTTTATAACTTCAAACATATTTCCCTTCTCCCACTAATATTGTTGATTTGCTTTTGGATGTATCTGTAACCACCGCGTTCCTTCCTTAGCTTGCTACTTTTTCATTGTCCCTTAGTTAGGGAAAAATAGTTATCCCTTTTTGTAGTTTCCTGCATAAAGAAGGATGATAATTAGCCAAAGCATAGCTGCAAATAATTTCTGTATTTCGGATCGTAATTTATTAATAGATTAACGCATTGAGATATATAAAGGATGAGAATACAGGAAAAGGATAATAAGTTAATAGTAAATGCATACCTTTTCCATGACCCAACATACTCCCCTGCTTACCCTTTTTCATGTCATCATCAAAACTATGTAGTTTGTGTGCAGAGCAGTCAAGGAATAAGCTGGAGAAGGAATGTCATAAAGTGGTTTGAAACCATTATTCTTGGCTAAGATTTGAAAGATGTGCCCTGTATGTCCTTCAAGAAGTTCATATATAGCCTTGTACCCCTCATCAATATACCAAATAATAGGGCTGTGGAACTGACAACCTAGCCAATAAGGACCTTCCCTTAAGATGAGATTGCTATAAATGACAAGGCGTTTTGCAGCTAGTTTAAAATTTTTATAATTGAATGGCTCTCTATTCTGTACATTGTTATTGGAAACTGTCCATCTGAACTTGGCTAGGGCCAAGGATATTTCCTGAATGGAAAGTAAATACTCTACTCCTTTCTAGACAATTTCTTTTTGAACAGGCCCCAAAGTTTTGATTACTCCTTCCCTCTTCATAAAACTTTTGTGATTGGACAACATTTGTAACAGGTTTTTTGGTTCACCTCTAACCCAAAGGTCCAGTCCATTTTCTTGCCTCTGGAATGTATTATGAGCCTTGAACCATTTCAGTTGGTTAACAATGAATGAAATAAAAGCTTGAAACTGTACATCCCCTACAAAAGGCCTGGGGTTCTTTTTAGTTTCTTCTTCTAATACAAAATTGTGTAAATAAAATTCAAACAGTAGCCTCTGTACTTTTACCCCATGATGTTTGCAACAGTTTATAAAATCCCCAATTGTTTTCAACTCTATCAGTTTTCTAGCTTTGACAGCATTGATATTCAACTGTAAGTATATTTCCATCAAAAATAGGGCATAGTTATTGGCAGGAGATCTGCATGCCAATATGTCAGTATATAAGGAGAAAATAGTATCCATTTGACTCCTACTCTTTTCCAATATGAGCTTTATTTTCTCAGTCCTCTCTTCTACCTTTTTTGTATTTATCAAATGCCTCACTTTCTGAGATGTTCATGTCTTGAAGCTACTTTTGTAATTCTTGGTATTTCTGTTGGGGGACTATTTCTAGTTCAAGGTGTTCTATGGTAAGCCAAGCCTAGGCTAAATCTACTTGAAGATTCACTATGCTGGGGTCGTTGCTCATCATGATATCTTTGGCTTGGGTATTTATCTGTGTACCCCTACTATGAGAATAGATGTTGATTTTCTGTGTTTATTTTCTATCGGAGGCCCAAACCTTTGTTTGCATAGATGTACTGTAGGAGGGTGCTATCTCTGTCTGAATGGATAAGTCATGAGAAAGTATAGACTCTGTTTGGGTAGCTATTTCTGTAAAAATTGCATGCTATTCCCTAACAGGTTTAGTGAGTATGGGCTCAGTTTGAGTCCCTATAGCTTATGTTTTGTGTAATTCAATTTGGATGGATGTGTTTATTGTTTCTGGGGTTTTTTCTGGGACTTTCCCTGCTGATAACTCCCTTATTTTTCATTTGAGCCTCTTCACTGTTTTCCATAGCCTCTATTGTTCCTTCCTGAGATTTTTAATTGTGGCTCTGTTCTTTTTAAGGGGAGCGAGTGTTTTGCTAGTCATTTCTGCTCCTAACAAGTCTTGTTGCTTGTCTTGACTCTGCTCTAAAAGAACTGTGTCCCGAGATTAATTGTCATATTCTTGGTCTATCTCCATGTCCTCTTTTTGGTTTATATTTTCTATATTTAGGTCTACTTGGTTGGGTTCTTCTAGAGGTATATCGCCAGGTTGGTCCATCTCTTCCTGAGTGACTTCTACTCCTGTTTCTACTTCACAGATTACATTTTCTAGTATGATTCTATTATGGCCAAGGTTTTCTTCTGACTAGGTTGCTCCAATGTTAAAGTTGAGAGGGCTTTCAGCCTGTATAAATTCATTCATATTGGCCAAAAACCGGGCCAATTTGATATCATGTAATAAGTCTCGTGGGGGACTTGTATTTGGTGTTGAGGGGAGTTCTATTTCATTTCTTTCCTCTTCACTAGAGTGCTATGTTTCCTCCCAATTTCTGACTCCCGGTCATCCCATCCTTCCAACTGTAAATATTGCTCATTTTCTGGACTAGATAATTCTATGGGTTGGCTACTGCTACCTTGGGGATTTTCAGTTGTTCCCAAGCTTGTCCTTACTCTGGCAGTGTCTGCATTTTTGTGGAATGTTTGTTGTGCGGGTAGTCCTTTTCCTCTTTGGAACAGGGTTAGGAATAGGTAAAGCTAAACCCCCTTCTATGGAAAATATTAATTTCTCCCAACTTGTTTGTTGTTGGGAAAGGTTGTAGCTAACTATCAACCTAATTAAACAATGATGACTTACAACTATTTCTATGTGTCAGGATTTTCTTATTCTTTCAGTAGAATCATGCAGTAAAAAATTCAAATATGCAGGTAGATTTACTAAACATTTTTGCTTCAAAACTGCTAACAATTTAAGTTTCCGTGGCCTTACCATGTCTTTGCATCCATCACATGTAACGAAATTTTGAAGAAATCTAGCTAGTTCTCCCCACGGTTCTCCATGGAATGATGGTCGAACTCCATTTCTTTTGATGATCAGCTCTTGCCATTCATCTTTAAAGATTTCAATGACATCCTGCAACTTCAGTCATTTATTCATCCACATGGGTCCTTCAGCTGGTAATCTAGAAACCTCTGCAGTCACAACATCTGAGATTGTGATTTGTCTGCCCCTCACCATAGACTAGTTGTTCTGTAAATTCTATAGTAATTCTATGGTGATTGTTTCGTTGGGTTGCTGGAATCCTGTGAAATATGTTTCCCACCCAACTCATACTATAATTTCTCTGGCAGCATCAGAAACAACCAGTATCAACAGCTTCGTGCGCAGTATTCTTCCTCCCATGTTGCTTGAATTCTACATACTGTAAGTTAGCACAGGTAACACAGCATCAGAAAAAGCCAACGATGGAACAACAAGTTGTTATGATTGTTATATTAGATGATATTTTTCAGTATAAGCATCGTTAAGGACTTTCTATTATGGAATGTCATATATTTCGGCATAACCAAATAAAGGACTGGCACACATGCATAAGTACTTTGGGAGTCACCCTCGCCCCCCTTTGAAATGATAGATAGCCTTCGACCGAGTGAATGAAGGAAAATCATGTTGGTGGCGATGTACAGGGATGATGGGAGTGGTAAGGTATGCCTATTTATGAAAGGATAGCAAGATATATCAAAATGTTGAAATCAATGCATATATGATAATTATCAATTAGTGAGGAGATGCTATGAGATGATTTCGAAAAGGGAAAAAGAACGACTGACACAAAAAAAGATACTTTACCGTCATTATTCTACTTATATATTATTAGGATTGATTTTTTTAGAATATATCCATGCATAAAGGTTCAACATATATTAGGAACATAATCACTTTGTAGTAAAGATACCAAATAAGGAAAGGGACTTATAATAGCTGTTGATGTTGGAAATATGACTTCAATACCATCAGTAGAGCTACTATTTCCTGTAGGCATCTATAGCCTCGACATAGTTTCTTTCTAACCTTTTGGAACCATGGTCCTTTATGTAAAATAGGGAAAGTGCATTATGCTATTAGAGTGGAGACCAATGTACTGGCTTGGTGACCAGATGAGCACATTGCCATCAACTAGGAAGGAGAAAAATGTGGACATGCCGACTCGTGATGAGACCTCCTATTCCAAGGACTTTTTATTCATCCATTGGATCATATCCCTCATGTGGTGGCCATGGTGGGAATGCCACTTTGCTGCTTTCTCGTGATCATGGTAGGATGGATTTTGATGAGACCCCATATACTCCATCTGTAACAAAATCATACAATTGTTAGTAAACATATGTATGTATGTATGTGTGTGTATATATATATATATATATAGATATATATATATATATATATATATATATATATATATTAACGAACAACACTTCCTATTTATACATAGAGGGTGGTTGAACACTCCTTAGGAGTAGGGATGGTGGAAGAAGTCTAAACATATCAAATAGAAGAAAGTATGTCCTTAACCTTATTTGATTATAATGAATAGAGAGAGTTATAGGATTTAGGGAAGAATCATCATGGTACAAGTAATCAATCTCTTTGATTTATAATGGAAATGAGGATAGTGAAGTGATATAGATGGTTGTGCCCTTTCTTTTTCAATCAATCTTGTTTAAAGATGATAATATTCAATACTTTCTTGTTCCAGTAATCCTCATATTTTTATCCTTTCATATATATTTGTACCCTTGTGCCTGATAGAGGGACATAAAAAATGAAATAATATTCGCAAAGTGATTATTTCCTAAAGATAACCTCACACAAAGAGTGTTTTTCCTTGTAGGTAACAACAAGAAAAGACACCCCGGATGCGGGTGATCGCTAGACATGTGGCTCACAAGGCTCGTCCAAAGGGCAGGTGTCCGCCCGGACGAGCCAAGCATAACGGAAGGACACGCATTCATTCCACCACCCTGCAGCATTTAAGGAGGGGAGTAAAGAAGGTCGACAGAGGAGTCCTGTCGACATTCAAGGCGAGTCTTGAGAAGCGTATCATGGCGCTTCATAACAGCATTCTCCCAGACATTCTTCTGCCATTCCTTCCTGCAACTGTTTCGTTCTCGCCGGAGGTGACGGAGGTTCTGAACTTTGATTGTGAATGTGGGTGTGTTGCTACGGAAGAGTGGGGCAATTGGCAAGCTCACAAGCATGCCAATTGCGCCTCTGAGAATTTGGTAACGCCTCTCTGTATGCGTCTTTCGTTAGCTCCTGCTCTGGCTTTGTTAGAAGGTGAGGAGACTCAGAGCTTCAGCTCGTATCTGCGTCCTTTGTTAGGTCCTGTTCTGGCTTCGTTAGAAGGTGTGAGGCACAGAGTCGCAGCTCTCAATCAAACATTAAGAAAGAGGGTCAAGGCTCTGCTGCCACTGCTCTCGGCAATTGGGAAACTCAGACCTGGTCTGGCAGTATTTCTAAGCCGACAACACTGTTTCACTGTGGAATTGAGCGCTCTGCTCATAAGGCCAGTATGCATTGCACTCGGGGAAGAGGCAGCGGCGGCAGGGGTGGATATAGTGGCAGAGCCCCCTCGACTTCTTCCTCAATTGAGGAAACCTCTGAACGCAGAAGGCCGAGGGGTAGGCCCCCGGGCAGAGGCAGATTGGGGGAACCTCCTGCGCGCATGGATTGTGGGCACACGGAACACCCAATGGTGAGATACCGCCTCCCCTGCACCTTAGCCAATTCTACTTTCTTTGTGACTGTCTCTGTTGAGCATTGTAGCAATCCCTGGGAAGATGAGGACGACAACCCTCGGGCCAACCCTCCGCGTGTTCCTGGGATCGTTCCCATGGTAGATATGGAATTCCCTGCTGTTGAGATGATGCGGCCCTTGCATGACCCGGGAGCGAGCCTGAGAGAGCCTGTTGGTGACTCAGACGCTGGCCCAAGCGACCGTGGAGCGCGCAACCTTGGCAAGGATATCCTACAGCCTCCACGCTGCAAGGCAGAAGATGAGCCGCAGACCACTGACGAAGATTGACATGCCCAGCTCGCACTCCAGGTTCTACAGCAAGAATTTTTCTCAGTCTGCTTCCTATGCGGTTATATATGAGTCTGTCACTCTGTCTCTATGTAATTGTGTCGGTTTTATGTTATCTCTGTTCTGTGTCGATGTTCTGCAAGTGTTTATGTCCATGTGTCAGCTGCATGAATGTGGCCCTAAGTCTTTATCCATGTGTCCTCTGTCCATGTGTCCTATGCAATTCTGGCAAGAATTCTCAAGTGTCTACTGTCTGTCCACGGACAAATTTTACAGGGCCGCGGCCCTGTTGTAATTTTCACAATGTAACTCTGCTCTTGATGTAATATAATAGTTTAGTATTACTTAGAAAAAAAAAAAAACAACAAGAAAAGACACACAAAAAGATGTTGTTCCTTAAAGGGAACAACAACTGTTACCTGTAAGGAACAATGAATGAAAAATACACATGGATGGTGTTGTTTTGTGTCAGGAATAGCAAAAATATATATACATGACAGTGTTTTTCCTTATAGGGAATGGTAGCTGTTCCTTAGGAGGAACAATAGGAATCAAAATTGCACACCAAAACTATTGTTCCTTAGAGGGAACAACAATTTTTCCTTAGAGGGAATAGTAGCCGTTCCTTATAAGGAACAATGAAAAGAGAAAATTAATTGGACATGAAATTGTTGTTCCTTAGAGGGAACAATAGTTGTTCCTTAAAGGGAACGACAGTTGTTCCTTAGATGGAACAACAAAAAAACATATGCAAAGGAAACCGTTGTTCCTTAGAGGGAACAGTGGTTGTTCCTTATAGGGAACAACAACTGTTCCTTAAAGGTAACAACAATTATTCCTTAAAGGGAACAATGAGAAAACAAATCCACATGAAATTGTTGTTCCTTAGAGGGAACAACGAGAAAACAAATCCAAATGAAACTATTGTTCCTTAGAGGGCACAACAACTATTCCTAAGAGGGAACATCAGCTGTTCCTTAGAGGGAACAATGAAAAACAAATACACATGAAACCGTTGTTCCTTATGTCGGGCGGATAAATCGTTCTTGCGGACAAGATCGATCTACCTAGTATCTATGGATATCTAGCGACAAGCAAACCAAACAAATTCTATCTTTCTCTAAATATGTGATTTATAAATAAAAGCCAAGAGATGTTTCAAACCCTACCTCAAGTCCAGTGCTAGTTTGTGGAAGCCACACTCCATTCATCCAAATGAGCTCCCTTTTAAAGAACCTGCAAACACAAACAGACACACATCAAATAACACTTGCATAGCCAATATAATAAACCATATTTATCATGATGATCAAGCAATTCATGAAATAAATCATAGAAGACAATTTATTGAGAAAAATGAATCTGATTGTATTAAATTTAGACAAAGAAGAACTTTACAACCTTGGTGCCTTGATGTTGTACAAGCTCCTCCTAGGGTCCAGCAAGAATCTCCTCTACTTTGACAAGTTTCACTCTCTTCCCAAAGAGATCAAAAGGTATGTAATCTCTCCTCTCAAGTTCAATTAGGAAGTATAAATTCCAATAGCATTTACCCTAAAAAATATTCAGCTTTCCACCTCTCTAGCAACCAGCCCAATGCCTCAATTTATAGTGTACAGGAAGGAAGTTATGAGGTCCACCTTCAAAGGGATAGAGTCCTCCTTCAAAGGGATAAGCTCCTCTCGACAAGGGGTTAGCTCCTTTAGTCATGGGATGCATGAACCACCTAGGAGTGAACTTGCCACCTCAAGATTCCTTTTAGAAGCATCCAGAATTAATCCAAAGTGAGTTTTTAATAATAAACATGTGCCTTTTTTACTTTTACAGGGGTCCGCACCCATTCCTTTAGAGACAGAGCTGGCAGGTCAGCATGGAACATGACCAAGGGGTGTGGGACCGCAAGTAATTCTAAGAGAAAGTGTGGAACCAGAGTTTTAGAGATTTTCAAGGAATTTCTCTCATTTTGAAGGCTTTGACATGAAGAGCTAAGGTTTAAGACTTGCATAGGAGGACAGTATGAGTGGTGATAGACTCACACTGACTGCAAAAAGTCATGGTGACAATATTTTGTGTAACAGATTGCCCCCTAAAGTGCGAAGTCTGTAATAGATAATATTTTTCATCTAAGAAGAGTGAAGTACTTTATCATTTCGAGGATCATCTTGTGGAGAGCCTTGTTGGAACCTGTAAAAACATTCAATACAAAATATATATATGAGATCATATCATCACTGAGGTAGGCATTCCAATACTCAGATCAAAACTGACTATAAAAATAGCTAAACTGTTCTGATATAGGAATGATCTTGTAATACATCACAAGTATAGACACATGTAGACACAGTATGGGCGTAGCCATCTATTTATGAATAGTCCACTATATAATGAATAACAAAATTCCTCGCAACCTGGATGGTGGAAACTAGATCTAGGGTCTTGATTTCTACTTCCCGAAATAGTACGATTCTATCCATGTGAATGAATGTGTCGAAGTCGAACATGGTAGAAATCACTTGATTACTAGTCAATGATGTAAACTATTAACAAGTGTGAGAGAAACCACCAGTAATGTCAATGGCTCTCAAAGTACTCACTACAATCCATGAAATGTGAACAGATGTGTTGATGTCGAACATGTCACAGAATCCTTTGAACGAAGGTCAATGATGCAACCTATCGTCGAAGGCGAGAAACCTGCCATTGAGGCATGCAGATCCCAAGGTACTGATGATTTCTAGATCATCTTTCTAGGTAATGAGCTGAAGTCGATAGAAAGCGACTCGTCGTAGGCAAGCCCACAACATGAAATCATAGATCAAGTTTGAAGAAATATAGTTGCAAGCACTGACTCAGGGATGGTCAAGATGAATGACAGATGTTTTGCAGATGAATGGTTTATTTGCGCTGACCTCTTGAACACATAATGACACTTGAGATGGTTTTGTGACAATTGACCCAAAGCTAATACCCAGAAACTGGATGGAGACTTTCAATATGGTTTGATTAACTGTTAGGCAAAGGATTTCCCAACCCAGGTGAACACAAAGTGTCATGTTCAAGAGTGGTTAAATGTTTTTCTGAGACACAAAGTATGACAAATAGGTTCATTTTTCTCTCTTTTCCCCCACCATTTCTGGCAAGTACCTCTTTATTTTTGACAAGCTTGAGGAGGATAACATTTGCTTGATTATAAGCTCATCCTTCGGATGAGTCCAACTTAGTTTAAATTTGAACCCTAAGAAGGAGTGGTCCGTTTCTGTTTAAATTGAACAGGTCCTTTACTATTAAATTTTAACGAGTCCAGTATAGGAGAAACTCGGTGTTTTTCAATTTTAGGGAGTCGGAAGAAAAACTTAAGAAAATTCCATGGTTGTCCTTTTTCGTAAATTTGTGTCTCCCAAACCTGAAAAAGTATAAAATAATACTTGAGAGAAGCGCTTGACCATTACGATTAAGATTACTTTTCATAGTTAGTGTCTTTGATCTGAAAAAGTAAAAAAGCAATCAATGACACGTCATTTTATAACCAATATTGAATTTGAAACGACAAAAATCCGGCAATCTTTTCATGTTTTTACAGTCAGAAAAGAGCTGTAAGTGGACCATCTTTTTAATTCCGTTTTAACGAGCTTAAAAATAAAAACTCGACAATATTTTCATATTTTAGGAGTCAGAAAAGAGCTTAAATATGACTCTAATGTTTTTGTTGAAAATGATTAATTTTGCCTGAAAAATCCGATATTCTGCACAAAAACTCAAACATTACTCATACCTGTTTAAAATAAATAAAAATGTATCAAAAAGTTACCTCTTTAAAGTGAAAAACAAACAAATTAAAATTCATTTATTCAAAAATCTTATAAAAAGGGCTTTTGTAAATTCATTTTTACCATTTGACTTCAGAGTGAGAAAGAGAGATTTTGGGTAAGAAACTTCCCATGAATATTGCGGAAAATTCGTCCATTGGAACTGAACACCATCACCTCTAGGTAATCCACATCACTTTACTCTTGTGTTTCATCTGTTTGAAATTTGTTTTTAGGTTTATATTTTGATTTTTAAGAAGAAATTTGTTTAAAAGTCCACTCCCGGGGGTCCGCAGGCGCGGCACACGAAAGTTGCGGACCCTGAATTTTCCGTATGCAGGAAAAAGCTAGGGGCCCACCCCGCTATTTAGGCAGAGTGCAGACCTACACATTGTCTCTAACTAGAGAGTGCGGTCCCTGCGGCAGAGGTTTTAAAATTCCAAAATCTTCAATTTTTGCCCAAAAACTTCGATTTAAAATGTTCTAATCCGCATTTTCTTTTAATGTAGGGTATACACCATGCTTAGCTGGTGGGAACAGAAGCACGAGAATGTGGAACTTTCCACAATCAATCATCAACCTTCAATTGATGCATTAAAGGCATGCGGTTTATGTAAATTCTGGGCCATACCTGGCATGAGGGCCCAGGTGGACTTTTTGCAGTGGCTGGTGGATAGGTGGAATGTGCAAGACCAATGTTTCATTATTGGTGGCCACCAGCTTGAAATGGAGCCAAAGGACATTTACTTTTTGACTGGTTTGCCTAAGAGAGGTGAACAATTGACTCTGTTCGGGACTAGGCTAGGTGGCTAGTCTGTTGATAGTCTCCGGCTAGAGTTTTGTAACGACCAAACTAAGGACAAAGGGATTGATATCAAAACCATCTCCCGTCCTGAACTCAGATTGATTGCATTTACTGTCACCAGACTCTGCGGAAGCACAACACTACATATGGCCACTGGATCCCAAATGTGGATGGCAATAGACTATTTTCGAGGCACCATCTTCAACTGGTGCAAGGCTGTGTTAGCTAATGTAAAATTCCAACTAACTAGAGAAAAGAACAGACAACTAAAAAAATTTGGATATGGTTTCTTAGTTGTGAGCTTTGGTCTAGTGAGGGTCCCAATGTTGTTCCCACAGCATCTTTCCATTGAAGCTGGACTTCCCCGAGAGCCCAAGCTGATGAGTTGGGTTGCAGTTATGGCCCGACATCCTGAGGAGGGTTCAGAGGTTGTTTGATTTCCTCCTGAGTATTTTCATTGGTTTGAGAACCAAGTTTTTGTGATTCAGGATTTTCCTTATGCTGGGATGGATTATCATGGTGACCCAGAAATGGCACTTCCACCAGGAGAGCAATGGGATGACTAAGGTAAAATCATTTTCAACATTTTCTAATTTTTGTTTTTTTGTTTTTTAAATCGTCCCAAAATTGATAGTAAAAAGTTTCAAATGCAGATGTAGGTCCATGGCGACCAGCCACTCTCCGGCCCTATGAGAGGAAACAACCAGCTGTAGCATCACCAGCCCCACGGGATGAATCTACAGAGACCCTGGCCGAATTGGAAAACCATCTAGAGTGTTTGACAGCAGAGATTCTAGAGACTAGTATAGATGACATTCCCCTTAGGCTACAACGCTATGTGATTGGGGTCCCAGGACCTTTTAGGAGGTTCCTTTGTAGGGTGGCCTGTACAGTGGTTTCTTATCATGATCATCACCAATGATAGGATGATCACCTATTGTAGACTCATATGACAATTTTGCTTTTTGTTCTATCATTTTTGCCGATCATAAGGTGTTTTTCAACCTATGATCGAAGACGATGTATATTTGACACACTTCTATGCTATGTTGTATCATTATTACTGGTTATCTTGTAAAACATGTTATGAAATGTTTTTAAATTTACTGTTTGATTATTGCAAATGTCTACTTAACATTCGAGAAGCAATTGCATCTGCTAATATATTTAAATATCTTCGAATATGTTGATATTCAATATAGTCAAATTCATGTTCCAAGAGATGAACTCTTAAAAATAATCTCAATAACATTGGATTTCTACTGGCATAAACTCTATTAAGCTATAACACAACGAGTTCATAATCTAACCTCACAATCAAACTTTGAATTCCAAATGAGATGGATTCAGATAATAACTCAATCACTACACTATACTCTGCAATGTTGTTCGTTGTTTGACCGAGGCTTACCCCATGCATAGATACCAACTCATTAGAGGGTGAATAAATAACCCAAGTTGTGGAAGAGATGTTCTGTGTATTACGACAAGCACCATCAGCAAAACCAATGTATGTTTGAAGAGACGTCAACATCTGCAATATCAAGAGTAAAATCAAGATAAGCAGGAAAAATGACAAAACACTCTCTAAACTAAGCACACTTTTCTAATCTAAAACACACTAGCTAGAAAGAAAACTAACCTAACTAAAATCTCCACACCTAGGTTTAAGCATAATATCTCTTCACGTAAAGACCATTTCTAGGCTTATCTAAAGAGACACCATCAAAGTCTACCAATTCATAGGCCCTTTTTGCTAGCTTTCGCTTAACAACATAAGGACCATGGCACATGGATACAAATTTTCTAGCCCCTAACTTATCATTTTCTTGATCGCACAGTAAGACTAGGTCTCCTTTGGAAAAATTACGAGGTGTAACATTTCGATAGTACTGAGCTTTAATACATTTGGCATGAGTTTCAATTGCTAGTGTAGCATTATTCTTTCTACATGCTAACATAACTCATCTCATGTTCTGGGTCGAGAGGAGCGATGGCTGGTGTATGCAAGCGTAGGGTTTCAGCAGGACAGATTGTCGTCGCCGCCGCCCCCACGGTTTCACTTGATGCAGGAACGTCTTGGAGTCGGGACGTAGCATCAACAGCGTCCAAGGATGGCCATAGGTATTGGGCCTCTTAACCCCTTTCTTGGCACGGTGCGTTTTCATGAGGGCGCCGCTGGGCACCCCTCTCCACTGTTCGGGGTTTTATGTTAAAAATCTTTCGACCCTCACTGCGTCTGAGGTTGAAACGGCCTCCCACGTGAGCGATGTTCCCTGGATAGATTGCTCTGTCTGCGTTAATGGGAAACATATCCGGCTGTGTATTCATATGTCTATTTTTGGTATAATGCGGATCCGATCTACCACACTGTTGACGCCTTTAACATGGATCTGAGCTGCCGATCTAGGGCCAATCTCAGATCAAGTATGGATAGGGAATATGGACCTGGCCCCCCAAGGTTTTGAGTTTCATCCGCCTTCTGCAAAGCAGATCAGGGCTCCGCATGGTAAGTTAGGGATGGATCTACCAGATCTGGACAGAGATAGGAAGAAACAAAATGATATCTCGTCAGATCCAGATTACAAATCTGAAAAACGGGATTTGAGCAAGGCAGATACAGCAGATCTGAAACAAATCTTCATCAAAACTACAGAAGGCAGACACATTTGCGTGCAGATCTGGGAACGGATGAGCATTTGGGAGCTAAAAAATGAGATCCAGGACAGATTGGGAATTCCAGTGGCACTCCAAATCCTAATACTTTCTGGGGTTTGCTTGCAGGAACAATACACACTCCAGCATTACAAGGTTGCAAAGGATTCAACAATTATCCTCACTCATCGATTGCGAGGTGGATCTAAGGGATCTACATCAAAACCTACAGGATCCTACCGCGACGCAGCAAAAGGGAAAGAACCTACAAAGGGGAAAGAACATGCGGCTTTTAATATACCTCCAGGGCAGTATATCGTGGATGAAGTACCAGAGAGCCCCTCCATTCCGCTGGATATCCCAGAGGTAAAGTGCATATTCTCAGATCTACAAAAAAAAGCCGTTATTTGTAGATTTAACGGCTTCTGGCCTAGAACAGATACTTTGTATCAATGGATCCATACGGCCTGGACAACAAACTGCCAGATCCACCTATGCTCGAAGGGTTTCTTCATAGTAATTTTTCGCGCTGAAGAAGAAAGGGAAAAAGTACTCACTGAAGGACCATGGTTCTGGGGCAGTGCAGGATTATTTGTTACCCCTTGGTTCCCAGAATTTGATCCAAATACCATGGTGGTATCAAGGATGCCGGTATGGGTAAGGTTGCATAACCTTCCGATACATTTCTGGCACTTCAAGACCTTATCAGTTATAGGGAATACTCTTGGAAAAATGTTAAAGATCGATACAGATAGACACTTAAAAGGAATTTTTACCTTTGCTAGAATATGTGTCGAGGTAGATCTCAGCCAATGGTTACCGGAGAGCATCATCCTAAATTTCAACAATACACAATGGAAACAACCTCTGGAATATGAGAATACAACATTCAGATGCAGGGGATGTCAACAAACAGGTCATCTGTTCAATGCATGCAAAAGTCTAAACAAGAGCAAGCCACAACAAAGGAAGCACAAAGGATGGCAGAACATAGATTCTGTCATGAAGAAGAGAACCGCGGGAAAGAAAGCCCACTCAGTATCAGAAGACGAAGAAACAGAAGCAGAGGAGGATGATACCACCATTGAGGAGGCTGAAATAGAGAACCAGAAGGAAAATATAGCAGTCAACAAGGATTCACAGTCACACTCAAATCAGGCAGAGACCCAACAAACTCAGGCAGAGATGAAAAGCGTGGATCAAGGCATGGGAGGCATCAAATGGCATCATCACTCAGATACTTCAGATTCAGACAAAGAAACAGGGCATCTGAATGTAACAACACAGTTAGTCATTGCTTCGACCGAGCCCACTGTGGGAGAGTGGCGCAAGGTTGAAAAGAAAAAGGGGAGAAAAACCTGAAGCGTGAGTTTTTTACTCACTGCCGGAAATGCCCTCCCCCCTCCCTCCTCTCTTTCTATTTTTCTTATTCTTTTTGCACGTTAGTCCTCTAACGATGCGTGGGGTGCGAAAGCACTCGAGCCCTTGTGGCAGCTTACGGAATGCTTTTATGCTTCTGGAAATGCTCAGCATATGCAATGTAACTTTTTATTTTTCTTAATAAAAAGTTTGCTTTTTCTTCGGGAAAAAAAATTTCTAGTGTAGCATCACATCGATTCTCATCTAGCTGAGCCAAGTACAACAAATGTTTCTCCTCTTTGGAAGTGGCTGGAAGTAATTATATGGCCATTTGCAATGACGGGATTTCACATTCAATGGGTAACACAGCTTCCAAATCATAAACTAGTTGGAAAAGAGTGAAACCAGTTGATGTTTTTATTGAGGTTCGATACACCTAAAGCACTGAAAATAACATGTTATGCCAATTCGACCTATGAATCCCAATGATTCGTCGGATCATAATGACTATAACTTTGTTGATGGCTTCAACCAGACCATTAGCCTGTGGGTAATATGGAGTAGAACTATCATGACGCATGCCAAGTTGATCTGTTAGTTCAGTCATCATGATGTTTCGAAAATGATGCCCATGATCAGTGATAATCGCTTTTGGAACACCGAACCTAGCAATTATATGATTGAAAATGAAAATCGCAGAAGTTTTTCTGTCTGCCGAAAATGTAGGCATCGCCTCGGCCCACTTGGTAAAATAATCTACTGCAAGGATGATATACGCATGCCCCCTGGCCGAGTGAGGGTTACATGTAATAAAATCGATACCCCATTTCACAAAAGGACCGATGGCAATTATAGGGTGGAGTGTGCATCTTTCGATAAAAAATTTTGCAGTTATGGCATTTTCGGACCACGTCAATACAATCTTTAAACAAAGACGGCCAAAAATAGCCAGCACGCAGTATCTTTTGGGCTATGGCAAACCCAGACATATGACCACCACATGCTCTAGAGTGATTTTCATTTATAACCCTTTCAGCTTCCTCATGAGTTAAACAATGTCGAAAAACGGAGTCCGCCCCACGATGATAAAGTGTATCTCCAATAATTTTGTATTGTTGGGATTGGAATCATATTTTCCGACGCTGAGATCTTGAAGTTTCAGGCTGAAAGGATTGGGTTTGGAGATAAACTATGATATCTCCATACCATGGATCAAGAGTGTTGATAAGAAACAAGGATTCATCTGCAATGCGCTCTTCTACCATAGTTTCAGTATCAACACGAGGGAAGTCACACATCAAGTCCGCAAAAACTAAAGATTTCTTTGACTTAGATTTTTCAAACTCCAAGTCAAATTCCTGCAGGATAAAAATCAATTTGGAATACTTGCCCCCTAGCAATTTGTTTGTCAAAATACAGATCATAGGGTTACAGTCATAAATTACGGTAGTTTTACGTAGTAAAATGTAATGACGAAATCGTTGGACAACTTGAACAATTGCCAAGGTGAATTTCTCCACTTGTGAATATTTTAGCTCAGTTGGATTGAAAATCCGACTAAGGTAATAAATCACATGTTCACTACCAAATTCATCTTCCTGAACTAACACCATTTCGATGGTGGAATGAGAAGCAGTGAAATATAATAAGTAGTCCTGGTTGTAGTTGGGAGGATGCAAGAACGGTGCATGGGTCAACGCGTGTTTTAGTGCATCAAAAGATTTGTCAGCTATCTCATCCAAAAAGGATGGAGTATTCTATTTCAATAACCTCGTAAAACCCTTTTTTATCTTGGTGTAGTTAGGAATGAATCAATGTAAAAAGTTTTCTTTCCCTTGCAAACTTTGGAGTTGGCGAAGAGTCAAAGGAGGAGGAAATTTGATAATAGCTTCAACCTTCGAAGGATCGACACAAATGCCGGATTTCGAAACAACAAAACCCAGTAACCAAACCGTTTCTATACAGAAAACACATTTTTGTGGATTCAACCTTATTCTATAATGCCTACATCTCATAAAGATTGCTCGTAAATGAATGATATGATCAGCTCTATGTAATGAATGAGCAGGTAAATCATCGAGATAAGGTTGCACAATGTGCTTGATGTCATGAAACGCGTAAGACATGGCTCTTTGAAAAGTTGCACTGGCATTCTTAAGCCCAAAAGGTAATTTGCAATAAGAAAACATTCCCCATGGACAAATGAAAGTCACTTTTGGTTTATCAGCAGGTAGAATGTTCATTTGATTGTAACTAGAAAAACCATCCATAAAGGAGAATATTTCGCTGCCAGCACAATCATCAACGATTTGATCGATATAGGGAGTTGGATAATTGTCTTTTGGACAAGCTTGATTAATATCCCTATAATCGATACATATTCTTATCGTCCCTTGTTTTTTATTAACAGGAAAAATATTCGATACCCAATCCGTTAAGGGAATTAGATAAATGAAACCTGCTTTAAGTAATTTTTCAACTTCTTTAATAGCAGCAACTTTTCGCGGGTGAATCTGACGCAAATGTTGCCGGACGGGTTTAGCATCCAGGTAAGTTTTGATTTTATGAACAACAATTGCTGGATCAATCCCTATCATTTCTTCATATGACAAGGCAAACACGTCCCATAAGTCTTGAAATAGGGCCTTATATGTTTGAAGTTAATTTTCCGTACAAGAGGCACCTATATGAATGTTTTCAACAATTCCAGGTTTAACTGAAATGTCAATAGGAACTGTTCGAGAAATATTTCCCAAATTTAACTCAGAATCAGGATTTTGCAATGGATTTTGACATTCCTTGACATAATTAGTCGTAAAAATAGATGAAAAATCATTTTCAAAATGATCAATATTAGGTAAGAACAAAGATCTATGATGAAGGTCTTCCCATGGTAAATCATCAACAGACAAGATTTCACGGATCTGCTCATTAGTATGAACAAGTTCGGAAAAAGTTATTGAATCTGAGTTTGATGTTGAGAGTGATTCTTCATGGAACACATTCATTAAGTCAATTTTGGTTGAAGAAGGGTTGGAAAACGACTGTACGGCCTGATACACAATTTCATAGGGCATCAAAGGCATAGCATCACCAAATGAATCCATCTCAGATTCGGAAGGTATGATCCAAGGATCATCATAAACAATAGTGTCTGATGAAATCATATGAATGGTCGCAGTAGAAGGCGATATGCTAGGAGGAGGAAAGGAAAAATTTCCTAGTAAACCAGAATCTTTAACTAATCCTACTCCAACATCCTTATAAGGGATAGTTGTTTTGCCAACATGTTGGATACTTTCAGAAGAGGCTGGGTCGGATGAAAAGTAAGTTAACTGGTCTATAGTTACGATCTTTTCATTATGAGGAAACTTTATAAGCCGAAAGACTGATGAAACAATAGCAGTCATAGCGTAAGACCAATTATGACCCAAGAGAAGGTTGTAATCTAGAGGGGCATCAACCACTTCCACATCTAGATTAACGGTTTTGCCTTCAACCCCTATAGGTAAATCCTGTAGAATGCCAAAAGGATGGAACCCATGGCCATCAAAAACCTTTAGATTCATCGGGGATTGATTAAGTGTTGGAGAACCAAGCGATCTCCAACACTGGATTGACATAATACACGTTGAAGCTCCCTCATCAATTACAATCCTATAGCAAGGTCTTTTTTTGACTAACACTAGAATCTGGAAAGCCATTTGATGAGATAAGCGAGGTGTACTATTTTCTAAACCGAATATTATAAGGTTCAAGTCCTGAATATCAATAGCTCCTATAGCCGACAATAGAAATTTACGCTGTGCGGGACATGATTGCAACACCTCTAAAGCCAACATTGCTGAAGGTGAAATGGCTAAATCTTCAACAATGTTATAGTTCTGAGCAGCTCTCGCATGCGGATTGAAAGCTGACTTTCGAAATATACCCTTGGTGAGTGGTTTGATCACTAAGTCTAGGTTAGGTTTCTCGATCTGTAGCAGATCGGAACCAGGAGTTGAAGTTGATGGGTTCGAATTAGAAGATTCTGCTTCCTTACCACCAACAGGACTTTTACTTCCATAATCTTGTGATTATGTCACAATCCTAACATGGGACATCATCATTATGGGTTCTTTTGAGGCATTTGAGGAAGAACCTATCATCTTACTGTCTTGACTAGGAAAAGAATCCTTCAAGACAACAGGCGTTTGATAACCTTTGACAATTTTCGCATCCTTAGTGCGATGAGGGCAATCTCTTGTAAAATGATCTTCATCACAAATGAGACAAGGATAATGAGGTTTATGTTTCTCATCAGTAGATTCTGTTTTATCTAGTTTCTCTTTCGAATTTTTATCTGATTTATTTTTCTTCTTCCCCTTCTTTTTATCACTAGATTTTGATTTGGCCATAGATGACTCTACATCGGCAGAAATTTCCACGGAAGAGTCTCCTGTCGGGGAATCTAGTAAAATTATGATAGGAGAAGAATTCTTGGAAAATTTCTTCTTAATTTTGGTGTTAACTGTACCAATCATACCGTCAACGGCATGAGACCCTGAAGGAGTTGTAGTTATTTGATTTTGTTTAGGAAGGTTGGGGATTTTCTCGTGTAAAGTACTTGACTGTTTATAAACGAGGTCAAGGTACTGAGCTTGAGAAATTACTTGCTCTTCAATAACAACTCCTGCCTTAGCTACATCCTCAATTATTTTAGGTAATAATGATTTAACAAACCATTCTACTAAGATCTGATCTGGAATAAAAACTTTCACTAAACACCCTCGACGTCTCCATTCATGAATGTGATCTAAAATATAAGTGGACGTTGACTATTTTAATGAACTTAATAATTCCATGCCATTGTCATATCTGATAGGCAACTAAAAATGAGTTAAGAATGAAGTAGCTAGCTGACTAAAATTATAAAAAGTGGCTCGCAGTAACTCAATGTACCACATGGCTGCAAGACCAATTAGAGTGTGTTGAAAAAGACGTAAATGAAATGAATCATCTGAAATGGAGTTAGATGCACACCAAAGGTGATAATTCATCATATGGTTTGACGGATCCTCTCCTGATTTACCTTCAAACTTTGGGATGTCACTGGGCAACTTATTCGGAATTGGCGGCCAAAACAGAAGATAATTAATTGGATCATTCGTAAGGCGCGATAAATCAGGCAAGTCCAAAGTTGTGATGAATGGTAACTGACGATTAGGGTCTCAAAAACCCTGGGTCATGAGACCAGCCCCAGGAGGAGGATATCCAGGATAACTAGGAATTGGAATGGCATTTGGGATATTATATCCTCCCAGAAAACTAGGATTAACCGGACCATACTGGGGTTGTTGAGGTTGTTGATAAGTATATCCAAGGTACGGTTGATACTGATAGACTGGGTTCTGCACAGTAGGACCGAATTGGTACTATCCCTAGTATGGGTGATAAGTAAATTGAGGTTGACTTGTGACAACCGTACTTGGACCAAGTTGTCCTACAAGCATTTGAAGGGAATTCTAAATTGTGGGTCCAGACTGAGGTAAAGATGCTTGAGGAATTGATGCAGGAACAGTAGAAACCAGAGCTATTGGTACTCCAGAAGTAAGTGGGGTAGATGGAACAGATGTTGTAGCAGTTGCAGCAGTCGTTTGAGGTGGAGTTTGAGGCGAACTAGGCCTAGGCTTAGAAACTACAAAAGGTGCAGAAGTTTGAATAGTAGGCTGGACAGGTTTCTGGGTTGAACCAGAAACCAAGGGTTGTCCAGATTGAGATGACAACTACACATTCAGTTGCAAGATCTGTTGATATTGATATGGATCCCACACTATGTTCATTCCGGGGTATGGACCCATAGAAGGTTGAGCATATTGAGGACCATAACCGGGTTGAGGGTAGGGTTGATAATACAAAGGTACATTTCCAGCTCCTTGGACAAATGATTGACCTAAAGGTGGTTGGAAACCTTGGGTTGGGTACTGACCTTGAGGTTGATAACCTTGAGGCACGTACTAAAACTGGGGTTGACCTTGAGGCATATATTGATACTGGGGTTGACCTTGAGGTACATACTGAGTCTGTGGTTGACCTTGAGAAATGTACTATCCCGAAGGTATGTATTGTCCTTGAGGTTGCCCCCCAGGTGGTAATTAGGTACCCTGAGGCTGCGGATGTGGAATGGTATCTGACATCATAAGAATATCTTCTACACTGAATGGTTTAGTTATGTTATTAATAGTTAATAAACCTTGTTCAACAGGTTGAGGAGATGCTCTCGAAAAAGTACCAGTAAGTGACTGATACCCAGAAGGAACAGAAGGACCACCATATAAAAATGTTTTTGGAGATTGAGAAAACATGGATGACTGTCTCGACATATTCAAAGGAGGATAATAACCTCTAGGTGTTGGATGAAAAGGAATACGAGGTGGTGAAAAACTTAGTCCTGGATTTTCCAAAAAATTGGTCAATGAAAGATACCAAGCATCCCTCCTAGCTGGACTTTAAAAGATCGATTCACGCTCCCTAAGTTCTATAGCTATTTGATTTTCAGGGATAGTTATACCTTCTTCCAGAGTAACAAGTTCTTCAATAGCAATAAGTCCAGAAGGAAGATTTTGGGTAATGACTCTTCCTACCCTGGGTGAACCAGGACCACTGGAATTTGGAGAGGCAAATCTTGATGATGGAGTAGCAGTAGGTTCAGTTTCAGGTTTAGAAATTTCAAGTTCCTCAGCTAACTCACTAGTAGAAGAAAAACTACTAGTAACTTCGGAAAATGAAATAGGTTCAATAATATACTCTGGTGCTTGAACTTGATAATCAAGATGCACAACTAAAGAAGACTCTCCTTCTTTGTTACCAGGAGTTACAAGAGCTCGTAGCCCTTCAAGCTAGCTTGGTGAAAACTCAAGAGGTTGGCCTCGAAGTCTACGGGACTGTCTCGGTAATTCAGCCACGATTAAATATTTTAATTACTTCACACGCAAACAAAGAAAAATATCAATGAAAATCACCTAAAGTCTCTAAAGAACCAAACAATTTTGAATCACACGCCTAAAGAATATAGGAGGTCAAACCACACACAAACAGTAACTTTCCGTACCGAAAACACTAGTTGGTGATGAAATCCAACGTCACAGAATTCAATACAGAAATGGTAGTTGGAATAGTTACCCCAACAATCTGCTTAATGAAACAAACTAGCACAAGTTTCTCCACTAAACCATCTCGAGTTAAGAGAACCCCCCAGAGAGTCCAAGTGAGTCTAGTCGACATCTGCTCCAGGAACAGTGGGATCTTCCCTCCACCGTCAACTTAGGAAAGAATCTTATAGGTTATGGTCACTATGGTTACCAACGGAAACAAATATACCTGGGGAACAGTCTGTGATCCGATACACATGCAAGGGCAGAGTAGCAAAGCTCAATCCCCTTGAAGGCTCCTTGACATAATCGAAGGTTTACCAACAAGTGACCCCAGGCTCCTCAACAATGGTTAATCCGAGGTTTACCATTTTTAATACGTGTATATCTACTATCATTCCCAATGAGGAAGGATTGATTACCCCACTAGTTCGGATATGACCTCGTGCTTGACTCCTTTAAGAGGAGCTTCCCAGAGCATAGATGTAACAATTGGAATTTATCTCCTACCGCAAGATATAGCTACTTTTTTGTTTTTACTATCTTGGAGAGTTAATTAATGTGGAGTACTAAAAAGGTATGTTTTTGATGATCATTTCAATGGCTTTTCAGTGGAACTTGTGAACCTTTTTGCATCATGAACGTGGAAAACAATAAAGAATTATAACAAAATATGTGGGATTAGTATGCAAGACTTAACTGCTGATAGTTGTCATTCTCCTGTGCAGGAAGGGGTAAAAACAAGGAGCTGCTGTTCCAAATAAAAAGACAAGAACAAGGTAACTGTTGTCCCTTTGACGAAGGACCGAGTGCAAACGAGGTTAAGCAGGTTGAAGCAAACCAGTCCGGAAAAGGAGGAGAAGACACCAGCTCAGTGGAGGAGAAAAGAAGTGATTAAGGATTAACAGTTTGGCGAATCCCTCAGGATATTTGATCCTAAGGGATCGCTGCTTTATGTATCTTATTACTTAGACATCTCCACTGTCACCCTTATATAAAGGGATGACATTGTTAGCTTTGGGGGATGATGCTTTTATGTAACTTTCTGTTAAAGATCGAACTTTGATCATCGAGTCTCGTTGAACTTGGCTCATTGTACTTTTTGTTTTATGCATTAATATAAACTTGGTGATTATCTTATCTCTACGTCTGAATTAACTTAAAGCATTGTACCCTTGGAGGCTAAGGGCCTGGCCTCGGAGGACACTTTCTTGTGTATCACTACGATTTGATTTCTACGTGGTTTGCTTATCGTCATTATTTGGTAATCTGATATGCTTTATAAGTTACATCATATGCTCTGTTAAGATTCATTCATTAAGGTTTTTACAGACAATAACTGTTGTATTGACTCTGCATTATATCACTACTCCTTTCAGAGTTGATTGAATATTATTAGTCTTGACTGAACATTGTTACTATTTTGTTACAGAGTTCTAATGCTGTATATTAGTGTTATGTAATTTATCTGAAAGTTGTGTTCTTTACGATTTAGGAGTAATTTTGTTCCATTTTGAAATGCAGTTGTATTCCTGTTGATGATGATTGATGCTAGATCAGATTACTCTTCAAGTGTGTTGTGTGTGTGTATGATTTCCAAATGCTATTCCATAACTTATTAGTAATGAATGCTATTCCATTAGTGTGTGCTGCTTGATTTGCCTGGAGAATGAAAGATTGTTGTTTGATTACAACGAGTGCATTTGAGTTAGTAGGATAAAGATTGATTACTGCTTGCGAGATTTAGTTGTTCGATTGCTGTTCCATTTCAGAATTGTTGTCCTATTTTAGCATTGCTGTTCCATTCCATATTTGCTGTTCGATTTCTTATTTGATGTTCCATTTTTCTACCTACCGTTTCATTTACTCGCATTTGTTGTTTTGGTGTGAGAGACGATCTGTGGCTGTAGTGAACCTTGGCATTTACTGTCTAACTCCCAGACCCGTGGTCCATGCTCTAATTTCCTTTCCATTAGTTTCCAAAGGGATGGGCTATTGCTGTCGAACACTTGACTGATAAGTTGCCTAGTTTTAGAGTGTGTGATTTATTCATTTGAAGTAACTTAGTTATAGAAAAGCATCTATTTACTCTTGTATTTTTGTTAAACGCTATACTACTAGCATTACTTTGACAAGTGATAGTCTCAGACTGAGTCACTCTTTGAAATAACAAAACGCTCCTAGATTGACATATTAATGTGAGGTAATTAGAGGTGAAAGAGACCCTTTTTATAGCTCTACATTTTGGCACTGTTGCCGGGGAAAGAGTGTAGCCATTTGTCTTTTTCAGAGTAGTGTACGAACCTGCTAGGGAAGAGTTGGATCTTAAAAACGGAAGGTAAGAACCTCTGTGCGGAGCATGTAAAAACCCTGCTCCATTGTTCGCTTTCCTAACAGATTTGTTGTTTCCTTGTTTGAATAGAATTTAGTAGTTCATTTGAGTGCATGACTAAGAAGAAAAAGCCAAAGAAGAATATTAAGCTTCCATCCAAACCCGAAAAAGCTAGGGGGCCAGTGACCCTTGGCTGAACGACCTTCATAGATGAAATCTATAAGAAAACAGAATCTCAGTCATCAGTAGGCCCCAGGAAAATCATTTCTAAACAACCTACTAGTTCCCTTCAGGCCAAAGGATCACCGTCTGTAGCCTTTGCTGAGGTGCATAGTCAAATTGAAGATCAGGACTTTCAAGAAATTGAAAATTATACTCCAGAACTATTGCAGGAAGGGAATTTCAACAACTTTTGTGAAGGAGAAGGAGAAACAGGGGAAACCAAGGAACAAAAATCTCCCATTGGAACAGATCAGCCATTAAACAGCCCAGATAAGGGGAGCACTATGAAAATCATTGTTGAAGGAGTCCAATCTCCTCAGACATCAGGTATTCCCCTTATCCTAGATAAAGGAAGTGCCATTAAAACTATCCATGCCAAAACCGTTCCCTCACCCTAGGAATACCCTCCTAGATATCCCAGAAGGTTATTGGCATATATTCGATCCCATGGCTCAGAACCAGCCAAATACTCAAACCTCTACATTACAATATCCTATAGTGGATTATGCAGCAAATGCGCCCATGAAAGTTATCCCTCTTCAACATATCCCTACATTTCACGGTCTCACATCAAAAGATCCAGATGCATTTTTATTCAAATTCGATGTGTTGTGCAGGGGATATGATTACACCACTGATCCCCAGAAATTGAAATTATTCCCCTCTACATTAAAAGGGGTTGTTTTAAGATGGTTTATGGGACTAGGTGGTGGGGTCATCAACAATTGGGATCAAATGAAAGAATCCTTCTTAAAAAAATATTAGGATTATTGTAGGTCTAGAGAATTGAAAGATGAAATATTCCAAATGACAGCCACACCGAATGAAACATTAGAAGAGTATGTGGAACGTTTTCAATACAATTTACAAAGATCTGCTTATGCATCACTACCTTTACCTAATAATGTGTTAAAAACTACATTGGTAAGGGGCATGAAGGAGCAGTGGATTGAAACATTAAACATCATGGGAAAAGGGTATATTTATCAAGAGAATTTTGCTGACATCATTGATTTATGTATCAGGAGTTCAAGAAGTAGCACAAGAATAAAACCAACAGAATATGATCGGTTTGCAAGAGACAACAAAATATCAACAGAAGGAGTAACACATGTAGAGATTGGAAATTTATTAGAAAATTTTAAAACTGATATTCTAGGGACACTAACTACACAACTTGATATTATGCAGGCCAAACAGAAGCAGATGGAGGTAGAACATAATTCTGCAATCTTCTGCCCCCGATGCAAGAAAAAGCATAGTCACAAGGAGTGTCCACTGGATACAGTCCAAACATGTGCCATCTGTACAAAAGATCATCTTACGGAAAGCTGCCCCTCACTTCCTGGATTAAAAGCAGTATATAAGGAAGCGGAGGAAGAACCAGAATCGGTGTACTTGATCGACTAGCGCCGCCAGTGGCAGTTGAGACAATCTGGTATGTTTCTAGACCCAACTTCTTCTTTTCAGCCTCCACAATATAATGCTCAACAATATAGTATGTGGCAAAGTTAGTCCCAACCCCCATTTTCAAATTGGTCACCACCGTCGTTTCCTTCTTCAAACCCATGGCTGAATCAGGCAAGCCAATCTGGATGGCCGAATTTCCCTTACACTCCACCATATTGGCAAAATAGCCCATATCCTCCATAATGGACTCCCCCTACTTCACAAAGTTCACCCTGGCAGACAAAATGGCAAAGACCGATGCACCAACCAATAGGAACTATTCTGCTCCCTCAACCTACTCTGCCAGCTTTACAACAAAATCCCCAGTCTAATTTGAGACCACAACTCCCAGCCCAACCCAACCCCAATCCAAATAACAGACCAATCCAATCTCTTCAAATCATAGAATCACCAAAAATAGGACCTGACCTGAGGGAGTGTAACGATCTTCAATTACGATCTGGACGTATTGTTGAAATTGAGGGAGAAAAAACAGTTCATATTGAAGCTTAGTTATCAAGAGAACATCAATTGCAACAAGAGGATGTAAATAAGCAGCAAACTCATAATCAAGCAACCACATCCTCTCCTCCATTCCCAGAACGATTAGTCATACCTCAACCTTTGTAATATCCTGACTTCGACATTTTGGGAGAATTACAAAATCCGTACATAAAAATCCCATTCCTCCAAGCCATTCAAGACATTCCTATATACGCAAAAACTATCAAAGAATTGTGCATAAAGAAACCAAGGAGGAATATAAAAACTAACCCAAGAGTCCAAGTAGTCGGTACTTTATCTGATTTATTATCCGGGAAAGAAACACCCATTAAATATGAAGACCCAGGAAATCCAATTGTAATTGTTCAAATTTATGGCCAGACCCTGTCTAATGCCTTAGTTGATCTAGGAGCTGCAATCAATATTTTAACAACCACTACCTATCAAAAGCTCGGCATTACATCTGTAGAACCTACCTCTACTTTGTTAGAATTGGCTGACCGATCTGTGGTTAGACCATAGGGTACTCTACATGATGTCATGGTCTCTATAGATTCCTGGGAATATCCAACCGATTTTCTGATAATTAATCCAAAAACCCGACTTGATGGACACCCGCTAATCCTAGGTAGACCTTGGTTTGCCACTGCCGATGCTTAGATTGGTTCACGGCAAGGAAATATGACCATAACCAAAGGACCTGATATCAAGAATTTAGTTCTATACCCTCCAGCGTAGCCAAGTGTCAGAATAATTAAAACTAACAAGCACCCTGTATCATACCTTACTGATAACATTAGATATCCATTGATTATACAAGAGGCACTTAATTTTAAAGATCAAATGGAAGATGATGCCATTAACAAATTCATTAGTCAAACTGAATCTGGATCCTGCACACAATGTCACATGATAGAAGCAGCATTTGATAATGAATTAGAAGAAGATCATCTGAAAGATACACATGATCAAACAATACCTGTTACTTATGTTGCAAATAGTAAAATTGTGGAAATTGAACCAGGAAAAACTTTAAATATCAATGCCAACCTCACACCTGAACAAGAAACGAAGCTCATCCATTTGTTAAGAAAATATGAAAGGAATCGATCCACAATTGTGTACACACCACATTTATATAGAAAAATATGCTAGACCTGTTTGTCAACCGCAAAGAAGACTTAATCCTCATCTGAAGGATGTGGTAAAATCTGAACTTCAGAAACTTTTAGATGTCAATTTTATTTATCCTATTTCTGACAGTAAATGGGTCTCTCCGCTTGTGGTGGTACCAAAAAAGAATGGGAAATGGAGAATTTGTGTGGATTACAGGGAACTCAATAAAGCAACACAAAAAGACCACTTTCCTCTCCGGTTCATAGACCAAGTGCTAGATACTTTGGCAGGAAAGAAATTCTTTTCTTTCCTGGATGGCTTCAATGGATACAATCAGATTCAGATTGCCACTGAAGACCAGGACAAAACTACTTTTACTTGTCGTTGGGGAACATTTGCCTACCGAGTTCTACCTTTTGGCCTATGTAATGCTCCTGCCACATTCCAAAGGGCTATCCTTAGCATTTTTTCAGATTTAATAAATGATGGAATTGAAGTATATATGGATGACTTTACACCATATGGAGATGGTTTTAATCCGGCACTAGACACCCTAGAAAAAGTCCTACAACGCTGCATAGCTACCAGACTTTGCTTAAGCCACGAAAAATGTTACATGATGATGACTGAAGGACTTATCCTAGGACACTATGTTTCAGCAGCCGACATTCAGGTAGACCCGGCCAAAATCCAAATACTTTTGCTTATTCCCACTCCTACTACTCAAACAAAGGTACGCAGCTTTCTTGGATTTTCTGGTTATTATAGACGATTTATAGAATATTATTCACATATTGCTACACCTTTATATGCACTAACTGGTAACGTTGATTTTCTTTGGACAGAAAAATTTGAACTTTCTTTCAAGGATTTAAAGAAGCTCGTATCCACAGTCCTAGTCCTTCGAGGACCAAACTGGGATTTGCCATTTCAAATATCATTTGATGCCTCAGATACAGCCATTGGTGCAGTCCTTGGGCAGGAAGAGGATAAAAAACCATAAGATATCTATTACATCAGCAAAAATTTATCCCCTGCTGAATTAAATTACACTATTACTGAAAAAGAATTCATAGCTGTAATACATGTAGTCAATAAATTTAGACATTATATTACATGCTATCCTGTTATTTTGTATACAGATCATTCCGCCATAAAATATTTAGCAAATAAGTCTGTCACAAATGCCAGAATAACTAGATGGTTGATTTTATTGCAGGAATTCAATATCACAATCAAGGATCGGCCTGGAAAAGAGAACCCTGTAGCAAATTTTCTCTCAAGAATGCCAAAGCCAATTGATGCAGCAGCAGTTGAAGATCAATTTCCGGACGAACATATGTTTGCTGTTGCCGTTCAAACACCCTGGTATGCTGATGTTGCCAATTACCTTGCAGTAGGTAAACTACCAAAACACCTAACCCCTAATGAACGAAAACAGATTGTTCAGAAGAGTACTCGATTCTCCTGGATTGGGGGCTATTTGTTTCACACAGGGGCAGACATGCATATCAGGAGATGTGTTCGAGAAGATGAAATCTTTGACATCCTAAAAGCCTGTCATGATGGACCATGTGGGGGACACTTCGCTGAGCATAGAACTGGACATAAAGTATTATAGACAGGATATTATTGGCCCACGATTTTCAGAGATGCAAAGAATTTTTTCCAAGCTTGTGACAGCTGCTAGCGAGCAGGACGTCCTGGTCAAGCTGACGAGATGCCTCTGAAACCACAGTTAGTCATCGAACCGTTTGAGCGATGGGCTCTTGATTTCATTGGACCCATCAACCCCTCATCAAATCAGAAAGCATATATCCTGGTGGCAACAGAATATGTCACCAAATGGGTTGAAGCAGAAGCATTGCCAAGAGCCACAGAGGACCCTGTCATATAGTTCCTGTTCCATCTATTTGTACGTTATGGCCTTCCAAGGAAAATAATTACAGACGGAGGACCACAATTTGTTGGGAATAGATTAGCTGCAACACTTAATAATTATCATGTCCAACATAAAATCACTACTCCATATCACCCACGGGCGAATGGACAAGTAGAAAGCAGCAATAAGATAATAGAATCAATCCTAACGAAATCCATTGCGTCACATAAGCATGATTTGGCTTCTAACCTACCTGAAGCACTCTGGGCCTATAGAACAACATGGAGAAGCACCACTAGTTACTCACCTTATCAATTAGTGTTTGGAAAACAACCCATTTTTCCTATAGAATTTGAAATCCAAACATTACGAACAACACAGGAAGTTTGCTTAGATCTAAGCGAGGCACAAATTAATCGACTACAACAGATCAATGAATTGGATGAAATTAGGCTCTCTGTACTACAAAATACAGCACTGATTCAACGACATCGAGCTAAATGGCATGATGCGCTTATCAAAAACAAAGTCTTCCACGAGGGTGACTGGGCTCTGTTTTACGACTCTCGGTTTCAGGACTTCCCTGGGAAACTCCAGACTCGTTGGTTGGGACCATACGAAATCCAGAAGGTACATGACAATGGGACCCTCACTTTAATCACCATTGACGGTTCTGGATATGCATTCAAAGTAAATGGCCACCGAGTTCATCTCTATCGTAAACCACTCACTCAGGAATCCTTCTGCCAGTAACTACACTGAGACACCGATATGGAGATTTTAGGAGAGGAAGAGAAGTCTTCCTCACCTGTAATTCATTAAGGAATTCATTTCTTTTTACAATTTGTACATAAGTTCTTTTCTTCAAGTCGTTCGTGTAAATATGCTTGAACTAAATGTGTTCTTGTCATTTTTGCTTGAAGATTTCGATTTTTGTTGTTCCGTTTCTAAAATAATGGCATTTGCGTGTTTCTGTTGTTCCTTTTCAAAAGGAACAACATTCTTGATTTTTCTGCTATTCCTTTTCAAAAGGAACATCATTCTTGATTTTTCTGTTGTTCCTTTTCAAAAGGAACAACATTCTTGATTTTTCTGCTGTTCCTTTTCAAAAGGAACATCACTCTTGATTTTTGTTGTTCCTTTTTCAAAGGAACGACATTTGCTTGTTTTGTTGTTCCTTTTCTAAAAGGAACAACATTTTGATTTTTGTTGTTCCTTTTTTAAAAGGAATGGCACTACGGTGTGTTTGCTGTCCCTTTTCCAAAGTCACAACATATTTTTGATTTCTGTTGTTCCTTTTTCAAAGGAATGACACTTTTGCATCTTTTGTTGTTCCTTTTTCAAAGGAATAACATTTTTCATGGCTGTTGTTCCTTTTTCAAAAGGAACGTCATTTCGAGTGTGTTTCTGTCCATTTTTTCAAGAAAGATAGCATTTTTTTTATTTTCTGTTGTTCCTTTTTCAAAAGGAACGACATTGGTGTGTTCTGCTGTCCCTTTTTCAAAAGGAACGGCATTTGCACTTTTGAGACCTATGCTCCTCTGTTGTTCCTCTTCCCAAAAGGAACACTTCTAACATACTTTTTCTCTCCTTGTGAAACAACTTATCCCTTTTGCTGATCTAAATTGAGGATGCTTCTTGCTCCTTTTCTTTCAAAGTCTTTTAGAGACAACTATGCACTTATGCAATAAACACAAAATCACAACATACCGAAATCAACAAATTATAAATCGCTATCTTTATAAGGCTCTGTATTAGTAAGAGGACAAAAGGAAGGACATGCTTATTCCTCATCTTTTGTTATCATTGTCTTACTAGTTTTTCCTTACTAGTTTTGCCTTGATTGGTTATCTTTATCATGACATTCCCTTTAATCCTCTTTGATTATTCTTTAGGAATAAGAGCAAAGGGTTTATATCTTCCTATTGAGATGATAAGACTTCTTCCAGCATTCCTACTGTTAAGGAGTGTTGAACCACCCTTTGTGTATAAATAAGGAAAAGTGCTTTATGAAAAAGAAGAAAGTAAAAAGATGAATTATAAGTTGTCAAATGCAGGATAGGGGGTCTCATCAAGAGCCAGCCTACCATGATCATGAGGATGGAAGTGAAGTGGAATTCCCACTATGGCCACCACACCAGGGATATGGTCCAAAAGGTATATCAAATAAACAAACCTTGGAACAGGAGGTCTCATCATGAGCCGGCCTGCCCACTCTTCGCTCCCTCCTCGTGAATGGCATTATGGCTAACTGGTTACCAAGCCAGCATAATGGCCTACACTTTGACATTACATTACTTAATATGCACATAAAGGATCATGGCTCCAAGGGTGAAATAAACAACTCTGCCAAGGTTATGGACACCTGTCGACAGCAGAGCACTGTTAATGGTATTGAAGTCACATTGCTTACACCAATAGGTAAGATAATAATACTCTTTTGTTTCTTATAACCTAGGCACTAATCATACACTATTTCCTGACTTATATATCGCATGAACATTTATTACCACCAATCATGGCAAAGGAGGTGACAATGACCACTTGAGATTTGGCAAGTACGACAGACGTCCTATCCCCCAGCCTCGCATCATATCACAACAACCTCTTACATAATACGCGATCCAACTTTATGCCTCGGTTTAGATAATTCATTGTTTTTCTAAACATGGCATATTTTCGTACGCTGTTCCTTTATGACTTGGTTGCAGATCGGGTGCTGCTCCTTTCTTTGACGGCTGAGACAGCCTATCACATTGTGGGGGGAGGTTAACCTCATTATTCCCTGGCTTATGTGTCAGCTCACTATTCAAGAAAGATAGTGTACTAGGGAATGGCATGGCTTAACGACATGATATTTCTATTTTTTTTACAAGTTGCTGTTCATAAGCCATTTCTGTTGCATACTCTGTGTTTTTTCGAAATCTTGTTATTATTACCCTCTTTGTGTTTCAAGCAGCAAGCAGTTGTTGTTCCATTGAGAATCCACAGTGAAACAATGGGAGGCAGGGCAATTCGAAGGGAACCTCAGGAGTTGAAAGACTCCGCTGCTGCCTGGGAAATCCTGGAAAGAGTAGGGTGGTTGACTTATCTTAGTCGCTTGCAGGAGTCTAATGAAACAATGGCGATTGAATTCCTACAGAATCTGCAGGAGGATCACTCCATAGTAAGGGGGAAGTAGATAGCGGTCACCGATGATATAATCGCAGAAGTCTCGAGACTACCAGCCACCAGACCTGTATGGACACTAAAGAAGGAAAGATTACAGAAGATCATGGAAATCTTCCAAGACGAAGGCCAGAGCTTGACGATTAAAGGGAAGGGAGTTCTGCCAGCAACGCTAGGAGAGCCCTGGGCAGAATTAGCAAGAACCGTGCAAAGCTACATCACCTGCGAAGGGAGAAAAGACGTGGTAAGACCACGACATCTTAAACTCTTAGCTGTTATAAAGCAGAAATGCTCTGTAAATCTGCATGCACTTTTGAATTCATTACTTCATGACATTGCACGAAGCCTAAAAAAGGCACAGCATGCAGATTTAGTTGTCAGCCACCATGGGTTAATTCGATTAATAGTTAATCATAGCCTCACCCAGCAGCAAAGCAGTTGGGAAGAGCTAATTGCAATAATTGAGGGGAGGGCGATAGCACCATCCCCAAAACGTAAACATACTACAAGCACATCAGAACGTCCAGAAAAACGCAGAGAATTAGTAAAACAAAAAAATGTTGCTAGCACATCTGAATGACCAGAAACATGCCAGGAATCAACAAAGCGTAAGCATGACACCGGTACACCCGAACAGCCAGAGAAACGCAAAAAATCAATCCGATTAGCTCGGATAAGAGGAAGGCTGGAAAATCTCCAGGAAAGCACCAGCCAACTAGTGGAAATTGAGGACAAGCAATCCTCACGGTTAGAAGTAGAAGAAGAACAAGCTAAAGGAGAAAAGAAAGGAGAGGCCGAGGAGGCCGAGCAATCCGAAGAGGAAAATGAGGAAGAATCTGAGCATTCTGAAACAGAAGCTGAGAATTTTGAAATAGAAGCTGAGCATCCTGAAACAGAAGCTGAGCATTCTGAGGCAGAAGCTGAACAATCCAAGCAGGAGGAGGAAATGGGACAGCAGGAAGGGAGCCCACCACAGGACCCAGTGGGAGAAGATGAATTGGCCGCAGTCTTGGCCAATATGGGTGAGTATGGCCAACCTTCCACTCCATCAGACCTCCACGGCAAACCCCAGGAAGAAGATGCATCTGAAAAACCACATGCAGAAGAGGCAGAAGAAGGAAATATGCCTGTTCATGATGAAGAGGAGATAAGAGACACTGAATGGGAACAATCTGTTCCCAAGGCACCAGAGGAAATTCCGGAGGAAGTAGGAATAGAAAAAGAAGTTGCCCAAGAAGTGATGGAACCAGTTAGGGTTCCTACCCCAAAACAGCCAGAACAGAGCAGCGAAGAAGCACCCCAGGAGAAAGAGGCAGGGACTAGTCACGGCCCAAAACATAGCAGAAAGCCTACCGTTCCTTCTAATAAAATGCTGGAAATTAGGGAATTACGAAAGGAGCAGCGGAGATTATTGAGCATAATAGCCCATCTCCACTAGTAGATCAGGATCCTGAAAGCAAGGCAGAGGGTAAGGAAGACCGCAGGGAAGAAAAAGATGACCACTGCAGTAAAGATCCGCAAGATAAAAAGGCGGAGGACCAAAAATCGCCCTGCTACTCAAAACCCTGCTGAAGATCCAGCTGTTGTTGCAAATGATGTTGAGGAACAAACTGTTGTTCCATTTCAAAAGGAATAGTAGCAAGCTGATATTCGTGTTAAGAAATAAATGGACAACAAGAAAATTTAGACGGAGGCACCACCCTCAGGGGTGATAAGGGTTGTGAACTCGAAACAACACAATAAGAACGTTCAGGTAAAACTCATGGCCTCCGCTGCTGCATGGAGAAGAGATCCAAAGATAGTGACATTGTGCAAGGGATTGAAACAGGCTCAGCAAGAAGCAGAAAGGCTTAGAGAGCAAACGGTCCCTTGCGAGAAGTATGAAGAACTACAACCACAACTAAGGAACGTCAATCAATCCGAAAGCCAGGCCTTTGAAGGGTGGCGAAAGGAACAAGAGAAAGTTGCAAAGGTAACTCGTAGGCTAGATATTGTTATCAAGTAGATGTATACCTTGTGTTATTTATACAATGACGTTTTAGCATGTAGGGCCCCTGCCAAAAACTATGCTCTGTTTTTTACTGGAATGGTACTTACAATTAAAAATAAAAGTTGTTAAAGCAGGCGCCCCTATACAAATTAACACTGTCAATGACTTTATAGACTGTTGTAAACATTATGGGGTGAAGGTCCAGAGATTGTTGTGTGAATTCTATTTGCATAACCTCGTGCTAGATCAGGAGACTGAACTGAACCCTAGCCTTTTTGTTGGAGACATCCAATTACAAGCATTCATCTCATTCGGGGTTAATCAGATTAAATGTCTCAAAGCCTATAATACTTTCCAAAGGTAGGAAAATGGCCTAGACTTGTGGGTAAGGGTTGAGCCTAGGGACCCAGTATAGTTGTGGAGAGCACATAGAAACCTCATGAGAACTCCGGGTGTCATTGAAACGTTAGGACCCATGCACGAGGCACTCATTCGATAAAGTTTAGAATATTTTCTTTCCATCAAAGACCTCGCCATTGATGCAGCCAAATTTCGGTACCGAATCTTTAATCCAAACATCCAACTCAGGGAGCCATTTAAGTATGAGAAATTTCAATTAGTTGCCAACCGTTTGAACCTTTATGGTGAAAGCATTTTGAGGGCAGGGCCATCCTAGTTAGGATATAGATTCTGCAGTCCAATTATCTGGCACCCTGCACCTGGATATCAAGCCCTATATGAGATGCCTGAGGGTCAAACAAGGCAGTTCTTTGACTACCTAGTCACTCACCACGGCTGTAGGCCTCTGCATGAGATTCCTTCTCTAGCCTATTATCTCACTGCTTTGCATGTCAACTACAATGTTTTCATGAGGGCATGAAACAAGGTAAGCAGGGGGGTGTGTGGAGTACTAAAAAGGTATGTTTTTGATGATCATTTCAATGGCTTTTCAGTGGAACTTGTGAACCTTTTTGCATCACGAATGTGGAAAACAATAAAGAATTATAACAAAATATGTGGGATTAGTATGCAAGACTTAACCGCTGATAGTTGTCATTCTCCTATGCAAGAAGGGGTAAAAACGAGGAGCTGTTGTTCCAAAGAAAAAGACAAGAACAAGGTAACTGTTGTCCCTTTGACGAAGGACCAAGTGCAAACGAGGCTAAGCAGGTTGAAGCAAACCGGTCTGGAAAAGGAGGAGAAGACACCAGCTCGGCGAAGGATAAAAGAAGTGATTAAGGATTAACAGTTTGGCGAATCCCTCAGGATCTTTGATCCTGAGGGATCGTTGCTTTATTTATCTTATTACTTAGACATCTCCGCTATCACCCTTATATAAAGAGACGACACTGTTAGCTTTGGGGGATGATGCTTTTATGTAACTCTCTGTTAAACATCGAACTTTGATCATCGACTCTCGTTGAACTTGGCTCATTGTACCTTTTTTTATGCATTAATATAAACTTGGTGATTATCTTATCTCTGCGTCTGGATTAACTTAAATTGGTGTACCCTTGGAGGCTAAGGGCCCAGCCCCGGAGGACACTTTCTTCTGTATCACTACGATTTGATTTCTGCGTGGTTTGCTTATCGTCATTATTTGGTAATCTAATATGCTTTATAAGTTACATCATATGCTCTGTTAAGATTCGTTCATTAAGGTTTTTACAGACAATAACTGTTATATTGACTCTGCACTATATCACTACTCCTTTCAGAGTTGATTGAATATTATTAGTCTTTACTGAACATTGTTACTATTTTGTTATAGAGTTCTGATGTTGTATATTCATGTTATGGAATTTATTTGAAAGTTGTGTTCTTTACGATTCAGGAGTAATGTTGTTCCATTTTGAAACACAGTTGTATTCCTGTTGATGACAATTGATGCTAGATCAGATTAATCTTCAAGTGTGTTGTGTGTGCATATGATTTCCAAACGTTGTTCCATAACTTATTAGTAATGAATGTTGTTCCATTATGCGTGTTGCTTCATTTTCCTTGAGAATGAAAGATTGTTTTTTGATTACAACGAGTGCATTTGAGTTAGTAGGATAAAGCTTGATTACTGCTCGCGAGATTTAGTTGTTCGATTGCTGTTCCATTCAGAATTGTTGTTCTATTTTAGCATTGTTTTTCCATTTCAGATTTGTTGTTCGATTTCTTATTTATTGTTCCATTTTCTACCTGCCGTTTCATTTACTCGCATTTGTTGTTTTGTTGTGAGAGACGATCTATGGCTGTAGTGAGGCTTGGCATTTACTGTCTAGCTCCTAGACCCATGGTCCATGCTCTAATTTCCTTTCCATCATTTTCCAAAGGGATGGGCTATTGCTCTCGAACCCTTGACTGATAAGTTGCCTAGTTTTAGAGTGTGTGATTTATTCATTTGAAGTAACTTAGTTATAGACAAGCATCCATTTACTCTTCTATTTTTGTTAAACGTTGTACTACTAGCATTATATATATATATATATATATATATATATATTGAGTCACTCTTTGAAATAACAAAGCGCTCCCAGATTGACATATTAATGTGAGGTAATTAGAGGTGAAAGAGACCCTTTTTATAGCTCTACAATTACTCCCTACTGCAAGATACTAGCCTAGGCTATGTTGGTGATAAAGAGCCCTAGAAATAAAAAGATTTCTAGATAGATTTTACTTTAAGCATTATTTTTATGGTTGTTTCTTAAGTCAAAAGGTGTGGAGATGAAACTTTATGGTGTGAAGACTCAACTCCAAAACACTAAAAGTGCACCTAAGATGATAAACAATCTGTTTTCTTCAATGAATTTCTAGCTAAAGAAAGAGTTGAGAATGCAATTGCTTGAAAAACAAATCTTTCCTTAACAAACAAATGAAAAGAAAAACTTTTTTGTCTTTTTCAATAAACCCAAAAACAAGACTACTAAGTATGCTCACGAAAAATATCCCTTCCTTTTCAACACTCAAATACTACAGAAACAAACTTTTCAAAAGAGATTTTTTTTTTTTTAATTTCTAGAACACACTCAAAACTATTTAAAGAAAAATCTTATCTTGAGATCTATAAATTCTAAAAATCTAATTGAAGTAAAAGCTTACAAAATTTCTTTTCAAGGATGTTTTACTTAGTTATCAGCAAATTAAGGACTAACTTGTTCAAGATATAACAAATTAATCAACCAACTTTTGTTTTTTTTTTTTAAATGAAATCCAAAACTTTCAAAACAAGTTCTTTCGAAGCTTCACAAAGAGAAAAACAAGATTTATTCCTCACCAAAGGAAAATTTTACAAATCGGTCAGACTCATAAAGAAGACCAACAAAAACTAGGGTGATCTAAGGTTCCTAAGGCTTCTAAGCTCTGAGTTACTACAAAGACCAAATGAAAATCAAGCCAGGCACACAAAACTTCTAGAAATTCAACTAAAACCTAAATGCCAATGGAATTCACCTACAAAAAGTTTCTAACAAGACACGTGCAGATTTGGGAAGAGGCTAAAACACATAAACAAATTCTAGGCTTAACCAAATGAAAATATTTTAAGTTTTTTAAAATTTTTGACAGGGTCCACAGGCTCCCAGTATGACCAGGTGCGGTACCGCTCTGTGTGGTAAAGCAACAGTGCGGGGATGTCGACACTGTGTTACAACCAAAACGTGCGGTCCTCTCTTAAAAGCGTGAAAAACAAAAAAATTCAAAATCTAAAGAACCTACCCAATCCCACACACATGAAGCAAAAATCAGAAATAGAGAAAAAGTTTCTCAAGTCAAAGTAAAAGCAAAGGCAAAAACCAAAAATTCAAGTCCCCAACAGAGTTTCCATTTTGTCAGGCGGATAAATCGTTCTTGCGGACAAGACCGATCTCCCTAGTATCTATGGATATCTAGCGACAAGCAAACCAAACAAATTCTATCTTTCTCTAAATATGTGATTTAGAAATAAAATCCAAGAGATGTTTTAGACCCTACCTCAAGTCTAGTGCTAGTTTGTGGAAGCCACGCTCCGTTCTTCCAAATGAGCTCCCTTTTAAAGAACCTACAAACACAAACAAACACACATCAAATAACACCTGCATAGACAATATAATAAACCATATTTATCACGATGATCAAGGAATTCATGAAATAAACCATAGAAGACAATTTATTGAGAAAAATGAATCTGATTGTATTAACTTTAAATAAAGAAGAACTTTACAACCTTGGTGCCTTGATGCTGTACAATCTCCTCCCAGGGTCCAGCAAGAATCTCCTCTACTTTGACAAGTTTCACTCTCTTCCCAAACAGATCAAAAGGTATGTAATATCTCCTCTCAAACTCAATTAGGAAGTCCAAATTCCAACAAAATTTATCCTCAAAAATATTCAGCTTTCCACCGCTCTAGCAACTAGCTCAATGCCTCAATTTATAGTGTAGAGGAAGGAATTACCAGGTCCACCTTCAAAGGGATAGAGTCCTCATTCAAAGGGATAAGCTCCTCTCATCAAGGGGTTAGCTCCTTTACTCATGGGATGCATGAACCACCTAGGAGCGAACTTGCCACCTCAAGATTCCTTCTAGAAGCGTCCAGAATTAATCCAAAGAGAGTTTTTTAATAAACTTGCACCTTTTTGACTTTTACAGGGGTCTGCACCCATTCGTTTAGAGACAAAGCGGGCAGGTCCGCATGGAACATGACCAAGGGGTGTGGCACCGCAAGTAATGCTAAGAGAAAGTGTGGAACCAGAGTTTTAGAGATTTTCAAGGACTTTCTCTCATGTTTAAGGCTTTGACATGAAGAGCTGAGGCTTAAGACTTGCATAGGAGGACAATATGAGTGGTGATAGACTCACATTGACTGCAAAAAGTCATGGTGACAACATTTTGTGTAACACCTTATATGGAAAAACATTTGTTCCTTAGGGGAAACAACAGTTGTTCTTTAGAGGGAACAACAACTGTTCCTTAAAGGGAACAACAAAAAGCAAATAGACAGGGGGTAGCTATTCCTTAGAGAGAACGATAGTTGTTCCTTAAAGGGAAAATCAACTATTCCTTAAAGGGAACAACAAAAGAAAATACACACGAAAGTGTTGTTCCTTAGAAGGAACGATAGTTGTTCCTTAGAGGGAACAACAACTATTCCTTAAAGGGAACAGTATGAAAACCAAATATACAGGGAACTGTTATTCCTTAGAGGGAACGAAAACTGTTCCTTAGATGGAACGACAACTGTTCCTTAGAGGGAACAACAACTGTTCCTTAAAGGGAATAGCACAAAAATCTGTATACAAAATTGTTGTTCCTTAGAGGGAACGACAGTTGTTCTTTGGAGGGAACAACAGTTGTTACTTAGAGGGAAAAATAAAAGAGAATTTATATACAATTTATAAAAGAAAATTAAATCAAAATGAAAAGAAAATTTTTACGTACAAATTTCAAAAACAAATGAATTATTCACCAGGCCGATGCTGAGGATGGTTTGCCCTCTTCAGCCAGAATCTGTATGGTGGAATCTTCCCATAATTGTTGGCAAAAGGACTCCCTGGTAAGCGGTTTGTGATAGAGTCATACTCGATGTCCATTCGCTTTAAAAGAGTAACTAGACCCATCAATGGTGGCTAATGTGAGGGTGCCATTATCATGCAACTTTTGTATCTCATAAGGTCCTAAGCATCTGGTCTAGAGTTTTCCTGAGAAATCTTGGAACCTAGAATCATACAAGAGTGCCCAATCTCCTTCGTGGAAGATTTTTTTTTTATAAGGGCATCATGCCATTTCGATCTTTGTTGCTGAATCAATGTAGTGTGTTGAAGAGCTGATAGTCGAATTTCATCCAATTCATTGATTTTATGTAGCCTATTAATCTGTGCTTTGCTTAAGTCCAAGCCTACCTCTCGAGCTATTCTTAATGTCTAGATCTCAAACTCAATTGGGAAGATAGGTTCTTTTCCAAACACTAGTTGATATGGGGAATATCCCGTGGTATTTCTCCATGTCGTGCGGTATGCCCATAGGGCTTTTGGCAATCGGACCTAGTCACGCCTATGTGATGCAACTGTCTTTGTGAGTATTGCCTCGATTACCTTATTGGTGCTTTCTACCTGGCCATTTTCCTGCGGGTGGTATGGAGTTGTAATTTTGTGCATGATATGTTGATTCTTTAATGTTGCAACGATCTTATGGCCTATGAATTGTGTTCCTCCATCGGTAATTACCTCCCTAGGCAAGCCATATCGCACGAATAGTTTGAAAAGAAAGTGGATTACCAAGTCTTCTATTTCCCTTGGTAGTGCCTCTGCCTCCACCCATTTAGTCACATACTTAGTTGCAACTAATATATATGTCTTTTGACTAGCTGATGGGTTTATTGGGCCGATGAAATCAAATGCCCATTGCTCAAGAGGTTCAATGACTATTTGTGGGTGCAAGGGCATCTCATTAGACTGCCAAGGGCATCCCATTCTTTGGCAACTGTCGCATTCCTGGACAAACTTCTTGGCATCTTTAAAAACGGTGGGTCAATAATAGCCCATCTGTAATACGTTGTGACCAGTCTGGTGATCTGCAAAATGTCTGCTGCAAGGCCCATCATGTCAAGCTTTCAGGATTTCGAAGATCTCATCTTCCCCTAATGTATATTCTAATGTGCATATCAGCCTCTGTATGAAATAAATAGCCCCTGATCCAACATAATCACGTGTTGTGCTGTACTATTTGTTTTCTTTCATTAGGCATAAGGTGCTTGTGTAACTTGCCTACAGCCAAGTAATTTGCGACATCCATGTACCATGGTGTTTTCACAGTTACAAAAAATAAATGTTCATCAGGAAATTGGTCTTCTACTACTGCCGATTCATCTATCTTCGGCATCCATGAAAGGAAGTCTGCTACTGGATTTTCTTTAATTGATTTATCTTTGATAGTGATATCGAATTCCTGCAAAAAGAATCAACCATCTTGTCACTCTTCCATTTGTAATAGGTTTATTAGCTAGATATTTAATAGCAGAGTGATCAGTGTATAAAACCATAGGGTATCTTGTTATAAAATGTTTAAATTTATTGATAGCATAGATTACAACCAAAAATTCTTTTCCAACAACAGTATAATTGAATTCAGCAGGAGATATATTTTTGCTGATATAGTATATTTCATATGGCTTTTTATCTTCCTCCTTTCTGAGAACTGCTCCAATGGCTGTGTCTAAAGCGTCGGATGAAATCTGGAATGGCAAATCCCAGTTTGGGCCCCTTAATACTGGGGCAGTTGATACAAGCCTTTTTAAATCTTCAAAAACACTATCACATTTATCAGTCCGAATGAAGTCAATATTTCCTGTTAATGCATATAGTGGTGCAGAAATTTGAGAAAAATTATTGATAAATCTTCTATAATAGCTATAAAATCCCAAGAAACTACGTACTTCAGTTTGTGTGGAAGGGGTAGGTATTAAAAGAATTATCTGAATTTTTGTTGGATCTACCTGTATTCCAGCTGCTAAGATATAGTGACCCATGATGAGGCCCTCGATCATCATCATGTGGCATTTTTCATGGCTTAAACAGAGTCTTATGGCAATGCATATTTTCAAAACTTTCTCTAATGTTTGTAACATTGGGTCGAAGTCATCTCCGTAAGGTATAAATTCATCCATGTACACCTCAAGCCCTTCATTTATTAGGTCTAAAAGAATGCTAAGTATAGCCCTTTGAAATGTGGCAGGTGCATTGCACAACCCAAAAGGTAAGACCCTGTAAGCGAATGTTCCCCAAGGGCAGGTAAAGGTAGTCTTATCCTGATATTCATGGGCAATCTGAATTTGATTGTATCCGTTGAAGCCATCAAGGAAAGATTTTTTTTTTCCTGCCAATGTGTTTAAGACTTGGTCAATGAACGGAAGGGGAAGATGGTATTTTTGGGTTGCTTTATTAAGCTCTCTATAGTCAACACATATACACCACTTTCCATTCTTTTTCGGCACCACTACTAATCGAGAGACCCATTTGCTGTTAGATATGGGGTAGATGAAGTTTACATCTAATAGTTTTTGTAGTTTAGCTTTAACAATATCTTTAACATGAGGATTTAACATCCATTGAGGTTATCGAATGGGCCTAGCATCTTTCTCTATATAAATGTGGTGTGTGTGTAATTGGGGATCAATCCCTTTCATGTTCAGGTAATCCCATGCAAAGGCCTCTTTATATTTTCTCAGGAGTTGAACAAGCTTCTGCTCTTGGTCAGCAGTGAAATTTTTGTTAATATTCAAAGTTTTTCCTGGCTCAATTTCTATAGTTTTGTTGTTATAAACAGAAGTTGTTGGTATTGATTGATAGTTAATATCTTTTAAGGGATCTTCTTCTGTTTTTTTATCGAGGGCTGCTTCGATCATGTGACATTTTAGATGGGATAGGACATCTGGTTGGTTAATGTAAGTGCTAATGATGTCATCTTCTGTTTGATCCTTAAATTGGAGAGCATCTTCTATGGTTAGTGGTAATCTAATGTTTTCAGTTAGATATGATACAGGTTGTTTTCTAGTTTTGATTATTGTTAAACTTGGCTAAGCTACAGGATATAATGCCAAATTCTTCACATTTCTTCCTCTTACTATAGTCATGTTTCCTGTTCGACAGCTTATGTAAGCATCCGCTGTTGCTAGCCAAGGTATACCTAGAATTAGGGGATGTCCATCAAGTCAGTTTCTAGGATTGATGATCAGAAAGTCTGTAGGGTATTCCTAAGAGTCTACTGACACCATTACATCCTGTAATGTGCCTTCTAGTTTTACTACTGATTATTCAGCCAGTTCCAACAAGGTCTTCGTTGGGTCCAAGGATGTAATGCCAAGCTTTTGACAAGTTGTGGTTGTAAGAATATTGATTTCTATGCCTAAATTGACTAATACATTGGGGAAGGAGCATCCATTTATTTGCACAATGACTATATGATTTCCTAGGTCCTCATATTTTACAGGTGTTTCTCTGCCTGATAGTAAATCAGATAAGGTACAGACTACATTGATAGTTGGGGTTGTTTTTATTTTCCTCTTTGGCTTTTTCATACACAATTCCATAATAGTTTTTGCATAAATCGAAATGTCTTGAATAGCCTGGAGGAGCGGTATTTTTATACACAAAATTTTGAATTCCCCCAGAAGATCAAAATTGGGGGTATTCTATTGGGTGGGGTATGACTAATATTTCTGGGAATGGTGGAGAAGAGGTGATCATTTGATCATGAAATTTTTGTTTAACCATGTCCTCCACTTGTGGTGTTTGTTCTATAGGTAACTGATCTTCAATTTGTTTATTTTTATCCCCCCTTCTGATTCTATTATCCACCCAGATCTTAATTGAAGCTCATTGCAATCCCCTAACTCAGTTTCTGGCTCTGGTCCTTCAATAATTTGCACAAATTGAACCAGTTTGTTATTGGGGTTCGGGTTGGGTTGGGCTGGGAGCTATGGTCATAGGTTGGTTTGAGGGTTCTATTGCAATGTGTAGGGTGCTAGTAGTGTGGGTTGAGGTAGGGGGATTATTCCTCCTAGCTGATTTGTAGTTCTTTGCTAGCTTGACTACCAGTTCTGGTTTCTGTGAAGTTGAGGGTGGCCATTGGGATTGATATGCATTATTATGCAAAATGGTGGGAAGTAAGAGGAATTTGGCCAATTGTTATTTTGATTTGATTGGTTGGGCCAATATGGCATAGGGAATGGTTGTTGTGACCAATTGGAAAAAGGTGGCTCATTCTACCACATGGCTACTGGGTATTGTTGTGAATTATATTGCGAACTTTGAAAGAAAGAATATGGATCAGTCGACGTACCTGTTTGTCATGGTTGCCATTTGCGATGCTAATTTAGCAGGTAGATTAGTTTTGTTTCTTCCTCTGCCTCCTTATAAACTACTTTTAACCCTGGGAGTGATGGGCAACTTTCTGTTGTGTGATCTTTAGTACATATGGCACAAGTTTGCACCATATCCAGCGGGCATTCTTTGTGACTATGCTTCATCCTGCATCTAGGATAGAATATCACCAAGTTTTGTTCTGCTTCTGCCTACTTTTTTTTTTCTTGCATAATGTCTAATTGTGTTGTCAGAGTTCCCAAAATATCTGTTTTGAAATCCTCTAGAAGGTTTCCAATTTCTGCATGAGTTATACCTCCACCAGAGATTTTGTTGTCCCTAGTGGTCATATCGTGTTCTGCTGGTTTCAGTATCGTACTGCCTCTTGAGGACCTGATACACAATTTAATAATGCCAACATATTCTTCTTAATATATGTCACCTTTGCCCATAATATTTAATGTTTCTATCCATTGTTTTTTCATCCCTTTAATCAGTGTAGTTTTTAGCACATTATTAGGCAAGGGAAGAGTTGCATGGGGAGACCATTGGAGGTTATATTGAAATCATTCCACATATTCTTCTAATATTTCATTGAGTTATGATACCATTTCGAAAATTTTGTCTTTCAATTCCCAAGATCTGCAATAGTCCTGATATTTTTTTAGGAGAGCGGTTTTCATTTGTTCCCAATCATTTATTGTGCCACCACCTAATCCCGTAAATCAATGCAATGATGATCCTTTCAATGTGGAAGGAAACAATTTGAGTTTTTACGGGTCGGTGGTATAGTCATAATCCCGACATAATACATCAAACTCAAACATAAATGCATGTGGATCCTCTGATGTTAATCCATGAAAGGTGGGAATATTTTGGAGAGGGATAGCTTTCATGGGTGCGTTGACTATTGTGTCAATGATGGGATATTGCAATGTAGAGGTCTGAGGTTCTTGTGCGTTGTTGTCCATTTGATCGAATATGTGCCAATACCCTTCTGGGATCTCTAGAGAGTTATTCGTAGGATGATTAGAAGGGGTGGGAATGATCTTAACAACACTCTCTCGATCTGGGATACTAGATGTTCCTTATTGAATTACTACCTGAGGGGATCTTGGTTTCTCTGTTTCCCCTATTTCTCCTCCTCCTTCACAAATATTACAAGAATTGCCTTCTTGTGAGGAAATTGGGCGTGAATTTTCAATCTCTTGAAAACTTTGCTCAGTTCCCACTATTTTGCTGTGGACCTCAACGTAGGCTACAAATGGTGAGCCTGTGGCTCGAAGGAAGACAGTAGGTTGTCTGGAAGAAACATTTCTAGGACCTACTGATGGATGAGATTTGGCTTTCTTTAAGATATCATCTATGAACTTTAATCATCCAAGGGTCGCCGGTCCCTTAGATATGTCAGGTTCGGGTAGTGGAATTGGACTGTCTTCGAGTTTTTTCTTCTTAATCATTCATGCAAACAATTCAAATGTTTATCTCTACCCTAAGTCATTAACAATTCTATTGGAAAGCGGGTGGGGGAGTAGGACTTTTAGATGCTTCGTATGCAGGTTCTTACCTTTTGTTTTTAATTCCCAGTTCTCTCTGAACAGATAAGCAGCAAATAACTACTTCAGATTTCTGTAATTGTGCTAAAAAGCAGGTGGAGGAGCAAGCACTTTACTTGCTCGTTAAGTAGGTTCTTACCTTCCATTTTCAAAACCAAATTCTTCTTCAACAACAATCATAAGATATACATTACTCCTTACAAATGGCTACACTCTCCCCGGTAGCGGTGCCAAATTGTTGCGTGATAAAAGGTGCCTTTTCAACTCCTGGTTATCTTCACATTAATTATCAATCCTGGCAGGTCTTTCTATTTCAAGGGTGTACATAGTATGTGGCGGCTATTTAACTCAGAGAGTAATGCTTCTAAATTGCAGTATAGACTTTTTAAATACAAGAGTAAATGGATGCAGCAAGTAAATTCTAATTGTAATTAAAAGAAAGCTCAATCCTTTAATGAAATCAAATCCTACAACAATTTAGGTAATAGTAATATGAAATTCAAGTAAAAATAGTATCAGTTAAGAGTACAATAGTGATAACTCTTCTCTTAGAGAATGATTGAATTTAAATGAAACGCACTACTCGGTAAAACAACTATGACATCAATCTGAGAGACTAACAGCCAGAGTTAATTCTCATTATAGCTAATTACATCAAGTAGGATATTCATCTAGGAAACTCAATCCAAAGCGAAAGGAGACTAATTAAACAATAATGTTGTAAATTATATAAAACAAAGCTATTCTATCAACGCAAATAAATAAGGAACAACAACAAAATAAAATAGCAGAAAGCAATAATACTATCAATTATCACAGTTGCAAGAATCATAAATATATGACATAGGTGAAGCAGTGAATTCCACCGGAAGTCGTGCCCTTAGCCACCAACGTACACTGCTGGTTACTTCAAATAAATGAAAAGGAACAACAACTACTCTTATAAATTAATTATGAAAGAGTATTACAACGTATTTATGTTATTCGCTATAGTGAAAATCTATAATTGAGAATTGAAATAATAATAACAATAGTCGTCCCCTTTCTTCTTACAATTGTTGCCTTTTATAATGAGAAAGGGGTAAAAAGATAGATGATAAAATCAATCCCTCAGGATCTCTTAATCCTGAGGAATTTGCACAATTTTCTATCTTCAGAAATATTTCCCTTCTCGCACTGATCCTGTTGATTTGCTTTTGGACGTATCTGCAACTGTCGTGTTCCTTCCTTAGCTTGCTACTTTTTCATTGTCCCTTAGTTAGGGAACAATAGTTGTCCCTTTTCGTACTTTCATGCATAAAGAAGGGTGATAATTAGCCAAAGCATAACTGTAAATAATTGCGTGGTAGGGGGGTCACAGGGGGGTGGGTAGCCCCCCTCTACGGGGTCTGAGGCAGTGCCTCGGGATTTTTTTTTTGGACGCGGTGGTTTTTGGTCCATGGTATTGGATGCTTCGACATGTATAAATATGTATTATAACATTAAAAGGAACATAATGAAAAATCAAGCTGGTAGTCCCAGTTTTGGGATCCAGAGGAAAATCTCTGTGTATATGTGTTTTATGTGTTATGCTCTCACATTGTTTATTTTCTATATTTTAGAATTCGTATGCAGGTAATTTCTGTACGGGGTTAAAACCTACATTTGGTATCAGAGTTGTTTTGGCTTCAAGGGGATGTCTTTGTCGCTGAGGGGTTTCACTTGGGCCTGTGGTAGACCTTGTTCAATGGGAGATTTGTGAGATCAATTTTGGTGGTGAAAGAAGATGGAGAGCAGTGGAAAGATAGAGATCAAGAAATTTAATGGTCAGAGTTTTGAGTTGTGGAAACTCAAGATGGAGGATCTGTTAGTGGATAAAGATCAGTGGATCATGTTAGATCTAGGTACTAAACCAACGAGAGTGTCTGATGAAGAATGGAAGAAGTTGGATCAGAAGGCAAAGAGCACAATGTGATTGTGTGTCTTAGATTCAAAATTACTAAATATATCAGGGGAAGCTACAACGAAGGCTTTGTGGGACAAATTAAGAACTTTGTACCAATCTAAGTCTTTGATGAATAAATTGTTCCTGCAAAAAAAGCTATATAACTTGAGGATGAAAGATGGAGACTCGGTGACAGAGCATCCGAACACATTTAATATTGTGGTAATTCAGTTAGCGCTTATTGATATTAAAATTTTAGATGAAGATAAGTGCATCAGTTTACTGTGTTCTCTACCAGATTCGTGGGATAGTCTGGTTATTGCAATAGGTAGTAATGCAACTGCCTTTCATTTTGATGAAATAGTCTCATCCTTGCTGACAGAGGAGATGAGACAGAAAAATATGGAGAGCCAGAATGGTGATGCCTTGTCTGTACAAGGATGGTCCCAAAATAGAAACAAAAATAAGTCATCGAGTGGGAGATATAAATCTAGAGGGAGATCTAAATCTCCAAGAAAACCTGTAAAGGTGGTGTGCTGAAAATGTAGAAAGGAAGGACACTTCAAAAGGGACTGTAAATCTAAAGCTCCTAATAAAGGAAAGGGATCCAATGATGCTCCTTCTGTAGAGGCGAAAACCACCTCAGATGAAGATGGGGATGTGTACTTGGCTTCTTCAAGTACACATGTAGATCATGAGGCATGGTTGATTGACTCAGGTGCATCCTTTCACTTCACTCCCCATAGAGAGTGGTTCTGTGAGTATGAGAAATAAGATGGTGGTGATGTATTCTTGGGGGAGGATAGGAAGGCTAGAACCGTTGGTCGTGGAAAAGTAAAGTTGAAGTTGCAAGGTGGAAGGGTTAGAACACTTCCAGGTGTTCTGCATATTCTTGCATTGGCTAGAAATCTGATTTCTGTAAGCAAGCTTAATGATGTAGGTGTAAAAACAGTGTTCGAGAAGGATACCTGCAAGATGGTTCGGGGAGCACTGGTATTGATGTGGGGAGTTAAAAATGGAACTTTGTACAAGATGCAAGGTAGCACAGTTATTGATGGGTGCAATAGTTATGTGGTTCCTGAAAGTGGAGCAGATTATCTAGTGGTCTCTGGAGAGAAGAACATGTTGTGGCATCAAAGGCTTGGACATTGGAGAGAAGGGCCTTCGAATACTTCATGGTAAAGGTATGGTAGAAGGTATAAGTAATAGCTCTCTAGATTTTGATTTATGTGAAAATTGTGTATATGGGAAGCAGAATCGAGTGAGTTTCCCCTCTGGTAGTAAGAGGGCGAAACAAGTATTAGAACTTGTGCACAATTATGTGTTTGGACCTATGAAGGTTCCATCAATAGGTAAGTTTGTGTACTATGTATCATTTATAGATGACTTCTCAAGGAATACATGGATATATTTTCTTAAGAAGAAATTTGAAGCCTTTGATAGGTTTAAGGAATCTAAGGCTCTCATGGAAAATCAAACAGAGAAGAAGATAAAGGTGTTGAGGACAGATAATAGTGGAGAGTTTTGCAGCAAGGAATTTGAAGAATTCTGTAAGAAGTGTGGTATAGCACAATAGAATACTACTCCATATACACATTAGAAATATGAAGTTGTAGAAAGAATGAATAAGATGTTGATGGAAAGGGCAAGAAGCATGTTCAGTGGTTCCAAGTTAGGATAGGAATTCTAGGCAGAGGCGGTGGATACTGCATGTTACCTAGTCAACAGGTCACCTTCATCAGCGTTGGAAGATAAGACTCCACAAGAGGTATTGAATAGTAAGAAACCCTCTCTTTCACATCTGAGGGTATTTGGATGTGATGCATATGTACATGTTCCAATGGAGAAATGAACCAAGTTGGATAGTAAATTTGAAAAGTGCATCTTTATTGGGTATCAGGATGGTTTAAAGAGTTATATGCTTTGGAACCTAGTCACAAGGAAGGTTGTGTACAGTCGATATGTGGTGTTCAGAGAGGCAAAAGATGTTATTAAACATTAAGTCCAACCGAAGGAACCTGAGAAGATATAGTTTAAGCTTAAGGAGGAAGAATCAGACTCTACAGTAGAGGAGGAATCAGAAGATGAAGATCCACAAACTCTGGGTGTGAGAAGATTAGTTCGAGAAAGAAGGCAACCAGAAAGGTATATTCCATCTAATTTCTATTCAAATTTTTCTTTATCTATTACTGACGATGATCCCAAAACTGTGAAGGAAGTAGTAGATTCAGATGATGGAAAATTCTGGAAAGAGGCCATCGTTGATGAAATGGCATCTTTGCACAAAAATGAGGCTTGGGATCTAGTGGAGTTGCCAGCTGGAAGGAAACCCATTGGTAGCAAATGGGTGTTCAAGAAGAAGACAAATGAAAAAGGAAAGGTGGAGAAATACAAATCTCGATTGGTAGCAAAAGGTTACTCCCAGGTGCCAGGAATTGATTTTGGTGATATTTTTTCTCCTGTTGCCAAGGTAAAGTCTATTAGATTACTTTTATTTGTTGTTGTTTCTTTTGATTTTTAGGTAGAACAGACGGATGTGAAGACAACATTTCTTCACGGGGATCTATAAGGGGAAATATACACGAAGCGACCTAAAGGCTTTGTAGTGAATGGTAAGAAAGAACTGGTATGCAAGTTAAAGAAGTCTCTGTATGGGTTAAAATAGTCACCAAGGATGTGGTATCAAATATTTGATACATTTATACGGGGACTTGGCTTCACCAGAAGCAAAGCATATCACTATGTGCATTTTAAATTAATTGGTGATCGTGTTATTTATCTGGTCTTGTATGTGGATGATATGTTGCTGGTTGGAAATGACAAAGAATTTATCCAAGATTTGAAGACCTAATTGTCCTCCAAAATTGACATGAAAGATCTCGGTGCTGCAAACTATATTTTGGGCATGGAAATTAAAAGAGATTGGGCAAAGAGGAAGCTCTGGTTAAACCAGAGGAAGTATGTCGAGATAATACTGTAGAGGTTTAATATGCAAGTTAGTAAACCGGTGAAGGTTCCTATTCTTGTAGGTATAAAGTTATCTGCTGAAAAATGTTCCAAGACACAAGAAGAGGAAGAGGATATGTCCTGTGTTCCATATGCAAATGCAGTCAATACCCTGATGTATGCAATGGTCTGTACTAGACCAGACATTGTGCATGCAGTGGGATTATTGAGTAGGTTTATGTCAAAACCAAGGAAGGAGCACTAGATAATAGTGAAGTAGGTTTTTAGGTATTTGCGTGGCACTACCAATTATGGTTTGTGCTACCAAGGAAGACCAGGATTGGACAGAATATTAGATATTCATGGCTTTTTTGATGCAGACTGGGCTAGAGATCTGCATCAGAGAAGATCTACAAGTGGGTATGTGTTTAACCTGTTTGGAGTTGTAGTAAGTTGGATGAGTAAGAAACTATTTGTAGTGGCACTATCAACTATAGAGGTAGAATACATGGTAGCCACTCATGCAAGCAAGGAAGCTGTTTGGTTGCGGAGATTGTGTTCAAGTATGGGGTTAGCACAGGGAGCTATAATGATAGACTGTGACAACCAAAGTGTAATTTTCTTGGCAAAGAACCTTGGTTATCATTCAAAGATAAGGCACATTGATGTTTAGTGTCTCTCTATGGGGATATGATAGAAGACAAAAAGGTGTTGTTGGTAAAGGTGGACGCTTTGAAGAATACTGCAGATGCATTGAAAAAATCTATGAACTCTGAGAAGTTCTCTTGGTGTAGAGAAACAATGGGTGTTTCACGGCTAGATAAATGACTAAGCTCTCCTGTGGCTCCCTGTCGAAAGAAAACAACAAGTGGGAGAATGTTGGGGTGTGTTATATTCTTTCCAGGACTAACCTACATAGTGAACCAGAGGGTTAGAGGGGGGGCAAAGCCGCCCCTTCGTTGCGCCGATTGCAAAGCAGGGGGGTCATAGGTGGGGCGGAAGTCCCCCCTATCTGGGGGAATTGAGGGGGGCAGGTAGCCCCCCTCTATGGGGTCTAAGGCAACACCCCGGGAATTTTTTTTGGACACGATGGTTTTCGTTCCATGGTATTGGATGCTTCGACATGTATAAATTTGTATTATAACAATGAAAGGAACATAATGAAAAATCAAGCTAGTAGTCTCAGTTTTGGGATGTAGGGGAAAATCTCTTTGTATATGTGTTTTATGTGTTATGCTCTTGCATTGTTTATTTTCTATGTTTCAGAATTCGTATGCAGGTAATTTATGTATGGGGTTAAAACCTACACAATTTCTGTATTTATGGCTGTAATTTCTTAATAGATTAGCACATTGAGATATAGAAAGGATGAGAATAAAGGAAAAGGATAATAACTTAATAGTAAATGCATACCTTTTCCATGACCCAACAACAGTTTTTCAGAGTTTTGAGAAATAATAAATATATGTGAAGGCATGGTTAGAAGAGAGAGGTGAATCTGAAGTATATTGGGTTGTAGTAGTAGGTAGAGGCTCTGTAGCTGAGTGCGTAGGGTGGAGGTAGGCCTGTAACTGAACTTGAGTATTAATAAAGATAAGTTTGATTCAGAATATTGTGCATCTGTTTGCAGATTTGTATTTCTATGTTTTGGTTATCTTTATGCATTTATATTTTTTTTGAGTACATGCGCTAATCTGAAAGTTGAATAAGTAATAAGAAATATTGAGCCTGCAAAAACTAAGTTAATCCCTAATATAATAAGCACAATAAGGATTGGATTGAAATAATATTGTATTCACAAAGGTGTGCACAGGTTGCGAAGAATAGAAAGCTACGCAAAGCAGCGTAGTGTGTAAATTAAGATTGTGAACCTCCAAAACCCTCATCAAGACATCCCTAGCGTGCGAAAACCTGGTTCCAGCACCCTCCCATACTACTTCAGGTGAGACCTCAGTCAGTGCTCTGCGGACTATTGCTGAAAGGTCCAGTAGTACTGGGATTTGCTTGGCTAATCTCACTGATGAACCTGGGTCAAGCCCCACGTAGCCAACAATTACCCCACCCCTCGTGATTATCACCTGACCCCTTGTAATCAACATGTCTCTTGAGTTGACTTTTCCACGTCATGTGTAACTAAAATTAACTTGAGTTTACTAGTGAAGGGCGGGTAAGCTCACTTGCCACGTCCATCACATTATATGCATAGGGAAGAGGTGAGGGTTTTCATACCTAATCCTACCCATGGATTGAATTATTAGAGGTGCTTGCATGCTAGAGTTGGATCTCATAATGTTGTGATCTTCAGGGTGTTGATTTTTTTTGCTTGTTTATGTTAAGTTCTTCATAACTTGATGGTCTTTTGGTTGGTAACTTTTTTTTGTGTGAATGTCACTTCCCTATGTTCAATATGTTGTTGGTGGGGTGGATGTACTATTTTGTAAGGATGGTGTGCCTCTTCTCTACTTCATAAATGGCTCCATTGTTGGATGTGTGTTATATTCTTTCCATGACTAGTCGAATGCATATGGGGCGTAGTAGGGGGAGCAGCCCCCCTTGTCGACTAGTTTTAGGGGGATGGTAGCCCCCTTCTACGAGGTCTGACACAGTGCCCTAGGAAAAAAACATTAGACTCCATATTAGTTGGGAGGACCTATGTATGATTTTGTGCATGAGTTTCGCACATGGTTTTGGCCATGATAGTTTTCTTCCCATGGTATTTTGTAGATTTGGTCAAGGGAACTATGGTTATGTTCTAATATGGAGTTAATGGATTGTGGTTTATGAATTATTAAGTATGTATATATATGTGTTGTAACATTGAAAGAAAAATAATTAGAAAAGAATCTGGTAGTCCAAGTTTTGGGATCTAGGAGAAAATCTCTATGTATTTGTTTTTTGTTTCTCACCATTGTATATTTTTTGTTTTTAAGAATTCGTTTACAAGTAATTTTTGTACAGGTTTAACACCTACATTTGGTATTGTAGTTGTTTCAGCTTCAAGAGGACACATTTGCTGAAGAGGGTTTTTGTCGAGCATGTGGTAGACCATGTTCAGTGGGAGATCTGTGGGATCGATTCTTGTGGTGAAAGAAGTGATGAGCAGTGGAAAGATAGTGATCGAGAAATTTAATGGTTATAATTTTAGGTTGTGGAAGCTCAAGATGTAGGATATGCTGGTGGATAAAGATAATTGAATCACAGTAGGTTCAGGTAATAAACCAACAACAATGTTAGCGGAATACTGGGAAAAGTTTTAACGGAAGGCTAAGAGTACAATATAGTTGTGTATCTTAGATTCAGTATTATTGAATGTATAAGGGGAAGATATAGTGAAGGATTTGTGGGTAAAGTTAGGGATGTTGGGTGCTAAAAGGTATCTTTGAAAACTACTAATTGCCTCACATTGATTATCAACCTGGGTAAGTATTTTTATTCCAAGAGTGTACACAAGCTTGTAACTTTAAAGGAAATAATTCATCTAAGCATCATGACTTTATCTCAAACAACTCTATAATTCAATCTTAATCAACCAAATTCAAATGACAATCAACCAAGAGCACCATAGTATTAATTGAGCTCTTTTAGCTGGACTTAAACTATTGGATAGAAGGAAAGCATTTAATAAATCATGCTCTATTCTATAATTAACCCGAAATGATTCTTTAACTGAGAAATAATTCAATCCACGACATGAATTAAATAAAACCAACTATGACTTTGCATTAATGAAATGAATACCAGCAATCCGATTCAATGAAAATACATCAACTGAGAAGCTATAAAGCAAAATAACTTGCAGGAAATGGAAAATGCATAAAAAAAGGAACAATAGCAAGTTCCACTAGAGACCAGGGCCTAGCCACCAACGAACACTGTTTAATGATTTCAAGAGATCCCTCTTCAGTCTTCTCTTTTATAGTCAAAAGGAAAAGATAAATGTGATCCCTCAGGATTAGGAGATCCTAAGGGATTCACAACTAAATGATATCTTCTATCTCGTGTTGATCTTCTTGACTCATTCCTTGGTTCGACTACATTCGACGCATCTCATTTTCCTCGATTAGATTTTGTTGTTTCGACTTTGGAACGGAAGTTGTTCCTTCTGCTATTTTTCTACATAAAAATTAATGAGAGTTATTTTGGTCGGTCAGATCATATCAAGAGTAGTTTTATTCATTCCTTATCAAAATCCTATGAATTTGTTATTATATCGTGGCACAAGATGGATAAGAAAGGAGGAAAAAGATAATAATCAAGAGTAAATACATACCTATTGCAAGTCTCAATATAACCCCCTGCTTACCTTTTTTCATGTCCTCATGACAAATAAATAGTTCCTATGTAATGTAGTTAAGGAGTAGGTTGCACAAAAGGTTTCTTTATTAGGCCTGAAGTCATGATTTTGTGCCAAATTTCCAAAGGCTATGTATTCGTGTCCTTCAAGTAACTCATAGTCAAATTGATACCGTTCAGGAGGATACCAAATAATGGGACATCTAAATCGACATCCCAACCAATAAGCCCCTTCCCTCAAAATAAGATTGTTATATGTGATAAACCAACTTGTAGTAGCTTTGAAGTTCCCATAATTAAATGGTTCTCTTTCCTTGACACCGTTAGTTGAGACTGTCCATCTCATTTTGGATGCAGTTAGGGACCTTTCCTAGATAGAGAGGAAATATGTTGTTCCTTTCTATACAATTTCCTTATGTATGGGCCCTAAAATTTGAATCACGCCTTCTTGTGTCATCAGCCTTTTATGTCTAGAAAACAGTTGCAAAGGGTGAGTAGGCTTACTTCTTACCCAGAGATCCAACCCGTGTTCCCATCTTTGGAATGAATTATATGCCTTAAACCACTTAAGTTGATTAACTACAAAAGAGATAAAAGCTTGGAATTGAATATCTCTAACAAAAGGGTAAGGGTTCTTATCAACTTTTTCTAATATGAAATTATGTAGATAAAATTTGCAAAGAAGCCTTTGAACTTTTGCCCCATGTTACTTGCAACAAATTATAAAATCTTCAGTTGTCTTTAACTTGATTGGCTTGCCATCCCTTACAGCTTTAACCTTTAACAATAAGTACGGTTCTAATAAGAATAGGGCATAATTTATGGATGGAAACCTACATGTCAAGACATCTGAATATAGTGAGAAAATCATGTCTATATGATTCCTGGCCCTATCCAGCTTGGTCTTCACCTTCTTCAACTTTTCTTCTTCTTGTCTAAATCTATCAAAAGTCCCATTCTCAGTTATGGTTAATTCCCTAAACTGTTTCTACAACTCTTGATATTTTTGCAGAGGGATTGTATCTTGTTCACATCATTTTAGAGTAAGCTGGGCTTGCATCAGCTCTTCCTATACCTTTAGGAGAATAGGGTCTTTTCTTGATAGGATATCCTTAGCTTGTTCTTCTGTTGGAGTGCCTGTGCTATGAGAGGATATTTCCTTGGTCTGTACTTCCTTATTGTGGGAGGACCAACCCTCCATGTGAATGGCTGCATCCACTAAGTCTACATGAAAATTTTCCTGGGTGGCTATTGTTTGAGTAGGAATAAGTTTGGTTTAGGTCTCTGTTGACCTACCCTTACATATTTCCGTTTCCATAGCCACAGAGACTCCCTCAGGACTAGTGTTTTGGGCTTTGTCGTTTTTAATTCATTTAATCTTCGGACGTAGCCTTTTAACAGTCTTTTGAAGCTTTTGATATTTGTGTCTAAGCTTCTTTAGTTTTCCTCCGGCTACTCACCTCTTCTAAGGAGCATCTTTTACACTAACAGGCTTGTCAATAGCTTATGTATCTAAATATTCTTGTTGTTTATCTTGGTTGTGTCCCAATAGAACTGTGTCACCAGACTGGTTATCTGACTGATGAATAACTTCTGTGTCTGCTTCCTTTTCCTGGTCATAGGGAAGAATTTTTGTATGTCCAGAATCGTCTGGGGATTGAGCTTCCATTAGGTTAGGATCAAGTGATCCTCTAGGCTGCATGTATACATTTAGATTTGCCAGGACCTGAGCCATCCCTGTCTCAAAATGCTGCAAAATATCATTTTGGGGACTCATGGTTGATGCTTGAGGAGGTTCTTCTTCATTTTCTAGTTCATCATCAAGGTGTTGTACCCTTTCTTGTTCTGAGTCCAGTCTATCCTCTTCCTCAGGTTCTTGTCTGAATTGGCCTCTTCCCCGAGTTCTGATTCTGGATGACATCCTTCCCCTTGTTCAAGTTCTTCCTTTGGTTTTGACTCAGAGTCCTGTATATTAATTGGTCTGGATGGTTCCATAGGTTTTTCGGCACTATCTATAGACATTCTCTAGACTAGATGTAACCTTGCAGATCACCTACTCTTGTGGGGTTCAATGTTTGAGTAGATAGCCCTTTTCCTTTTCGGAACAGGGCCCTGTTAGCTTATCGCCAAAATTTGAGGATTTTGGATTACAATGTTTTGGATAATCTTTAGGGGTGCTATGAGACCATCACAAGTTAAGTTTTGTTGAATGAGGTTGTGGGTGAAAATTACTCTAATCAATCCATGGTGGCTAAATATGGTTTCCGAGTGCTTATCCCATCTTATTCTATCAGCTATATGATGTAGCAATAAATTCAAGAAAGATGGCAGATTAACAGTGATCTTTAGTTTCAAAACAACTAAAAGTTTGAGTTGTCATGGTCTGATCACATCTCATTATCCATCATAGGTAATGTAACTCTAGACAACATTTTCCAAATCACACCATGGTTCTTCCAGAGAAGATGGTTGTATGCCCTTTCCTTTCTTGGTTAATTCCTCGCCTGCTTCTTTGAAAATGTCCACCGCATCTTGTAACATTATGTGTTTTTTTGGCCATGTAGTGGCTTCTACTGGCAGCCCAGATACTTCAAATATTATAGTGTCTGATACTATAATTCTTCTACGTCTCCCCAGGGATTTTCCATTCTACAGGTACTGTAGAAACTGAACAGCGATCTCCTCACTAGGGGGTTGAAATCTTGTGAAGTATGATATCCACCCTGCACGGACCGGAATTTCCCTGGCTCTATTAGAGACTTCCAACACTAAAGGTTCTTGGCGCACTAACTTGCCACCCATAATGCTTGAGTTCTTCCTACTGTTAGAGTCAGTCTCGTCAGTCCTCCATTAGAGATCAAAACTCTTTATGCAGTTCATTTTTAGGTGTCTCGCTCCATTCACTCAGCTGCATTCCGCTAGGGGCATGCCATAATTTGATGGAAAAGGTCATGATAGTCATTTCCCCTCATGTCTGGCTCCTGCTAGCTTAGGTCTTTGGTCAATGATAACTAAATTCCATGACAGTCAAGGTCTGGTCCTTTAACAGACAAAAGTCATTTTCGATCATTAGGTCTAGGGATCAATCAATTTGTTCTTTAAATATGTCTAGTAAAGCCAGGCAGGCCAGAGTGAGGCCCTTACAAAGTAATGATTCAGAGAGTTTCATCGTCATATTGATAAACTTCAACTGTTATTCAAAACTTTGTTTTGAAGAAAAGTCAAACAATGTCATTTGTGATAAAATTTTCAAAAGGTCGCCAATTGATTTCTTCAGATGCAGTCATGGTTTCCGTGGCCAAATGTCCTGTCATGCAATCCCTGCAAAAAGTGCCGATAATTTCATCATTTGAGCTAATATTTCAAAGGGAAAGTGAAAATCAGTGTTGCTTTAAGTCAGTGAAAAAGTGTCAAAACATAACATTAGAAAAATGGGTTTTGGATAAGCAAAAATTTAACCCATCACTTCCAAGTCATAATAAACAAGTTTCCACCAAAAATTCAAAGTCATTGTGAAAATCAAGGCATAGGGAAACATTGCAAAGTCTTTGAGTGTGCATCGTGCGTGTTTGGAGCAAGGTTGGAGGTGGTTTTCAGGACACGGCGCATATACACAGGGGCACGACACACACAGAGCCAGCCCTCAGTGTATTTTTCCAACGAGCGTGGTGCACACCCAAGGTGCGACGCACTGGGTTTTGCACGTGGTGCACATAGACAAAGCGCGAAAACATTTCCAAACTTCCCAAATTTTTTGTGAAGCCCCTCAAATTGATAGGTAGGCTCTATGACGTGAATTTTTCCTCAAATTTTATAAATGATATGGTGGTTTATGGCAATGTTTGAAATGCAACAAAACTCATAAAGTTAGCCACAAGAAAACACCAAAGGCCATTGTTGTTAGGGCTGCATATTTGTCGTATTGAAGCCAAGGTTCCATTTTCACCCACCATTTTTACTTCACCCACCATTTTTCGCTATCCTCCCTTTATCGTTTTTCCCATTATCCCTACCCTAAAACACTACCAAACCCTATTCCCTTTCCCCTCCTCTTATTTGTCAACAAAACACCCCAAAACCCTACCTTGTCAAAACCCCAAAAACCTACCTTATCAAATACCAAAACCAACTACATATCCCTAAACAAACTTCTCCCCCTAACCCCTATTCCCATCACATTACTCCCCTCCTAATACTCTCTTTTGTTTCATTGTTCCCCTTGGTGGCAGATATCACAACAACACCTAGTTTCACCATCATCAAAGGGAAGTCCAAGCACAGTACATAAACAATAGTCATGGCATCTGAGGGTTCATCAGAGTATGAGGTGGAGACTCAAAGCGATACATCCCCGGAAGAACAGGCTCCCAGGAGACATCACAAGAGTGGAAAACATGTTATGGATGAGCCAAAAACCCTCACTAAATTGCCAGGCATGCCCTCTTGCTATGTCATGTTTCCAGCACCTAGCATGTTTTGAATTTTTTCGAAGGGTGGATAATGTTAGAGTTCGTCATGAGTTGGCTCGTCTTTTTGTGCTTCACCTACATGGAGGTTAGTCTATCTTGGTCAGGGTCACCTTCACATTGACACCCAAAACTATCTCAATGGCAACAGGCATACCAAATGTTGGAGAATAGTGGCATAAGAAGAAGAAGGTGGATAGGCAGCATTATGAGCCTTACATTAAGGCTAGTTGTTTGAGGAAGCTCACAAGAGTCTTTCCATTTCGATATTTGAGAAATGAGTATGCTCCACTCATGAGGTTGATCATGAAGTACTTCAACTATGAGGGGAGGTTATCTCGTCTATATTCCTATCACATCAGGTTGCTCATGCACTTTACCAGGGTGCGGATGATGAACCTACCATTTTTCATTTGCAGGAACATAGAGAGGATGAACACTTCCATGCACCATAAGACCCCTCAACAACAACTTAACAATGTTTATCACTTTGCTCTTATCGGATTTTGGTGGATCATCAGTTGGGATTGCAAGGCATTGCTTGGGAGGACTTCATCTCCAGTGACTTCTTCAGCACTCCACAGGTATTATCAGAGGCAGAGCATGAGATAGGTGGTCCTTCTCACTAGTATGAGCACCATGAGGCCACTACTATGCCAGTATTCATCACCTATTAGATAGGCAGTAGACATTTTTTTGCAGTGTCAAAGCGAGTGTTATCTCCACCCACGGTGGAAGGGGCCTCGCTTCCGGCATCGACGACACAGGAACATGACAGAGGTAAGGAGCCAATTCATGATGAGGGGCGTTCAGATGGGCCATCAGGTGAATGAGAGACCAAATTCGTTCTCCTTCATGATGATGAGACAGATACAGAACTGACAAATGCAGAGCTTAGAGAGATCATCCAAGAGAAGCAATCAAAGATTGAAGCCTTGTCCCTTGATTTAGAAAGAGCCAAATGGAACATGAAATATCTGGAGCAGAGGAACAAATAGCTTGAGGATCAGCAAGCGATCATGGAGCTAGAAAACATTCGTGGGAATCTCCAAGCTGCACAAAGGAGAAGAGTTGAGCTCACGTCATTGGAGCAAGAGATCCATGAGGACTGGGAGGCGAATCTCGAGAGAGTTAACATGCACTTGGAGAGGCTGTTGGACAAGGCCAACAAGGACCATGCCTTACTGAGACAAATGGCTTTCCATTATAGGGCACGAAATATGAGTGGAAAGGCCCGGATAAAGAGCTTGAAGGCAAAATTGAGCAAAGCAACAAAAGAGGAAAAAGAGGCAAAAGAGGAAGATCGGCTTCGAATCTTGGCTGAAGCTTCTTTTCCATAGCATAGCACTTCATAGAGGACCTCCAGCCCAAATTTCAAGAAATTTGGGGCAATTTTGGTCACATGGTAATTTTTTTGTCAAAACACAGGTTTTTTCTCCCTATGTGCCGTGCCATTGGCGCGACGCTTAGAATCGGAAGCTCCAAATTTGAAATGGCTTGCATTTTTGGATTCATCATGAAAAATCACGACTATTGGTACTTGGAAAAGAAATTTGGGCATGATTTGAGTCTCCAGAAGGTCAAAAACACCAAAAAATGACCTCTCTGCCCCTATTTTGACACACACGAAGCAGTCTTGGGAGAATGAAGATTTGGAAGGGAAAATGAGCACCAAATTCAGAAATTCCACTTGGGTTGGAATGTAGATAGGACATGCTTTCCAACAAGAACACTTGGGCACATTTTGGACTCCTTCAAGTGTTCAAAACAGGCTCCAAAGTGGCGCAACACATATAGAAAATGGCGCGGCGCATATAGGAAAAAAGGCCAATTTCACCTTCATTTCGCAAAATTTTGATTCGCGACTTCTCCAAGTGGGCCCGCTCATCTACATTTCACTTTTTTGGCACCTAAGGCAGAATTTAAAATATTTTCACTCCAGATTGGCTTCTATCCAAGTGGCAAAGGAAGGCAAATAGTCACCCAAGCCATTTGTCATGTTTGTAACGCTGCACCTGTAGCTAATGGTTGGCTTTCCACCTCCACTTTGTAATGATTCGAGTAACTCCCCAACCCTTTGGCGTTCTATCTATTTGTGGCACATTCTATATATTGTATGCAAACTATTTGGAAACAGTTGGTTGGCTTGTAATTTCTGGGAGACTATGGGAGAGAAACTCAGTTCTTCATTGTATATTTTGACAGAGGATTAATGAAAGGCAGCGGCTCTATTTCATGAGATTCATGTGGTTGTGAGTGTAGAAAATGTGTCTCTTATGTTTCATATGTATTTCGTAATGTTTCACAGTTCATTTCATATTCATTTCCAATGAAATTTTCTAAGTTAGATAAGGTAGAATTCATTTTTATTGCTTTTCCTGTGGGAAAATTTCATGTTCAGTGTTCTTCTTCTGTTGAAAAGGATTCATGTACTTATGCCCTTTTCACCCTCCTAAAAAATTCCTCCATTCTACGTTATTTCAAACTAAATTGCTAGAATTTCCGCTTGTCTTGCCTCACGAAGTAATCTGTGCCTTTGTATTAAATTCTTTGCTCATTGCTGTTCATTGGTCCCATACGATCCCAGAAACTCAGTCATTCATAAAAAATTGCTTCTTGTATCCATATTCACTTACTAGCCTAAGATCAATATTTCACTGTAATTCATCTCAGACGGTTTCTTTTATCTATTCACTGAGCGTGACTCGGAGAGAGCCCTCTCCTATTCTGGTAGGGCTAGCTACCAGACTGAGTGTGGTTTGTGGTTACCCTGAATTTTTCCTTCCTTCAACCTAAGGAAGATTTAGGTGCTAACATAGTGGCAACTCCGCTGGGGAATGAAGTAATCCCCTTCTTGATAATTCTAAGCTTCCGGATGATAAGTTTAGGATTTGACATGCTAAGTAAGTTGTTCATGTCCTTCTGATTTTTTTGAAAATAGCACGCTGGCTTTGAGACGACATACCAGAGGCAATCCAGATCTGGATCATCCTCATATTTATGAAAACCCCAACTTGATTCCAAGACTCCTTTGTCAAGAGATCACTATAACTCCCATGTTCAAATCCCACTCTTTTCCTGACATTTTTGAGTATCTTGAAGAGCTTGAGTTTGATGAGCAGTTTGAACTATCGTTGTTCGAGACCAAATCTGAAAGGGTTGTTGACTATACTATCCCCAATCCATAAGTTCTTGTAGACTTGGAGATGGAAAGGGTTAACTGGTCAATTGATAATTATATTGCGACACAGCCTCAAACTCCAATTGCTAGCCCCTTACAAACTATGCACACTCCTCGAACACCTCCAAGGCCAAATCCACCAAGAGTGATAGCTGCCCGTTTTGCACCCCTTGTTCTGCCTCAAGTTCTAGATGACATGCCCACAGATTATCAAAGAAAAATCCCATTTTTTGATGGCACCCCTAACAGCATTACTGCTCAGCAACATGTGGATAGAATGGAAGATTTCTATGAACTTCATGAGATCGATGCGGAGAATGTGGCAATGAGACTCTTTGTACAGGCATTTGCAGGTGATGTGAGGAAATGGTTCAGAGGTTTGCCGGAGGCAAGTATTGCTACCTTGGCCAATCTAAAAAGACAATTTTTAAAACGATGGGAAGTGAAAAAGAATCCTCTTCAAATTCTGGCTGAATATGAGAAAATCAAACGAAATGCTAACGAGTCAGTCCAAGACTATTGCGTTAGATTCAATTTAGTTTATAACGAAATTCCAGATCATCTAAGGCCACCTGTGGGACTAGCCATGGTGAAGTTCCCAGATGGTTTTGATGCTGACATGGCTTATCAATTAAGAGAGAGAGAACCGGCCACAATAGAAGATATGCAGAAGATAGCGTCAACGTTGAGGCAAATCTGTTGTCCAAAAGAGCTAGAGCGAAAGAAGAAAAGAAGGTCACAGTCAAGGAAGAGTCCTCCTCAATGGATTAATTACTCAAGAAGGTAGAGAAGATGCTTGAAAGGGTGAAACTTGACAAACCGGAGCCACAAGTTAGAAATCCTAACTTTTGTGGTCAGCAACAACCACAATATAGAATAAGATAGAGAGATCAGCGAGCCCAAGAGCAGACAGCACAACAGCCGGTACAAGCACCTTTGCAGCAAAATTTTGTGCATGGACCGGAGTCAAATGAGGATGGGAATATAATAGGTGAAGAAAACCACCTCTTTACTCCTGATGATTTGCCTACTTACATTACTGAAGAGGAGGAGTATGTGGAAAGTTCAGCTGCACACAAAGATGCAGATTTCATTCTAGCAAGTGATACAGTCTTGGAGGAAGAATCAGATGAGTACCAAAGAGGCTACATGAATGCTCTGTCCGCCCAGTAGCAACGATATTCACTTAGGAACAGAGATGTGCCAGTCAAACCAATTCAGAAAAGGAAGGATGTTGAGGCATCAAAGAATGATTCATCAATTACATAATGGAAAGGAAAGGAGGCGGTTGGTCCGGAAAGCAGCAAATCACCATCAGCAGAACAATCACATCAGCAAGTTGCATCGAAAGAAAAGGAAAAGAAAGAAATCCCAGTCAAAGAGGTAGAAAAGATTCCCGCTTTTAATTTAGAGAATGAGATTGCTAAATTAAAGGTATCCATCCCCTTGACTAAAATAATGAGGAATAGTAGTTATAGAGGGCAAGTATCTAAAATGTTGAATTTGGACCCAATGTCCAACATGGTGAATGTTGAAGATGATTAACCTGAAATGAGTTTTGGGCCAACATCGAATGGTGAGTCTCCTGATAGTGATATGCCACCCTTTTATATCAGTTTAATATTGCATGATTTTGTGTTACATAGCGCCATGTTCGCTTCCGGAGCTTCTCACAATCTCATGCCCAAGGATATCATGGATAAGCTTGGTCTGGACATCACCCGACAATACCATGATCTCTATTCATTTGATTCCAGCAAAGTAAGATGTATAGGACTCATCAAAGACTTGGTTGTGAGTCTGGATCAGCTCCACATGAAGAATGTTTTGATGGATGTAGTTGTAGCAGATATTCCTCCCAGGTTTGGCATGCTTCTTTCTAGGTCTTGGGTAGTGAAATTGAAAGGGACACTACAACTAGATTTCTCCTATGCAACGATTCCAGTGTTTGGACAAATGAGGAAATTGTATCAGGAACAAAAAATGAAATACATGATCACAAGCAAGGAGAAACCAATAAATCATCCAATTAACTATGTACATACAGATTTAGAGTCTTTTGTTTTGTATTTAGATAGTTTAAATGATATAGATAGTTAGTTAGTTGAAGCAGATGATATTCCGGAAATAACAGAAAATTTTAGAGAAATTTTAAAGAAAGAAGGACAAGAATAGCATAACACTATTGGGCAATCAGCTGAAAGTAATAGATAGCAAGCAGACAAGGCACAACAAACAAATTTCCAGCACTTGCAAGAGGAGGAAGAAGGTTTGTGGACCATGGATTTTGATAGAGCAGTGGGAAATGATGGCACTAGAATTGGAATTTGGGTACGCAGTCCTGTCTCTGCCCCGAACAAAGTGCCTAGTAACGTGCGAGTATGCTCTTACAAGTTTGCTTTTGAGTGTTTAAACAATGAAGTTGAGTATTAAGCTCTAATTGCTGGCCTAAAGATTCTAAGGAAGCTGAAGGCTAAGAGGATTTCAGTATATCGCGACTCTGAATTGGTAATTAAGTAGGTCAGAGGCGAGTATCAAGAAAAGCATCCTAGGATGCGGGCTTACTGTAATGCAGTTCTAGACATCCTAAAATTATTTTCAGAATACACCTTGACATGTGTGCCTCGTATACAAAATAGTATTGTTGATGCTCTTGCCAAGGCAGTAAGTAGTTTGAAGATCCCAATGAACTCTATCAATAAATTAGAAATCCATGTCAAGCATCGTCCAACCGTTATAGACAATCAAAAATATTGGCAAGCATGATGAGGAGATTGATGATTTTCTGCAAAACAAAGGAAAGTTCAAAGAGACCTCAATTGATGTAGAAAATGACGATGGTAAATGTAATGGTATAGATGATGTTAGGCCCCTATACTACTAGTGTAACCCCTTATTGTTATTAGTACAACCCACTTATTATATTGATGTACCCATGTAGTGCCCATATTGTTACTATTGTGCCACATAGAAGCCCACTATTGTTATTATTGTGCCCTTACATTATTATTGTTATGTCGGCTTTGATTATGTTATGACCCCTTAGACTCCTATATATAGAAAGGAGGTCTTTTCCTTTGTATCATCAAAGAATTGTTCATTTATGTAATTTAAAGGAGGTTTCCCCCTCGAAGAGGCTGAATTTTAAGGTGTTGATCTATGTTTTCTATCTTTTCTTGAGCTGGTTTCATAACATTTGGTATTAGAGCTTTGGATTCTAGGGTTTCGCTGCTCCAAACAGGTCATCGTGGCATTTTTGCTATAACTTTTTTTCTACGATGTTTCAGAATTTAAAAAAAAAAAGCCATTTGAGAAGAAATTGCGCTAAACCTCAGTTCTAAATTTCAGTGCTTTTTGCGCTATATTTGTGGAGATATGATCTGAGGAATTTGGTCTTTTTGCAGACTCCTGAATTGTATTCCAAAAGGTGACCTGGGTAAAGTCGTCATAACTTTCTCTCTGGGGATCGGATTGAAATTCCATAAGAAGGTAAATAAAGAGTACTGACTATAGTTTCTTGTATGAATTTTTCAGATCCAAATGTCGAAACAGTGATTCGTGGCACGTCGTACAAGTTAGCTCTACTAAACTAGTCTATAATCAAGTCATTGTGGGAGATTTCACATAACTCTTCCTTGGAGAATCCAATTTGGGTCAGACTTGTGGCATTGGAAAGAGGACACAGAGAGCTACTATAGGTTGCAATTTCATAACTTAAAGATCTGAAAAGTACAAAGTTATTGTCATTAAAGATCGAGCTCCTAAAATCAAGAAAAAGCAAGATGAGGAAGTTTGATGGCAAGGATTCGGTAAAGTGGATACTTCAAATGGAGCAATATTTTGATCTACATGGTGTACCAATATTACAAAAGTTATGTATTGCATCTTGATATTTAGAACCGAATCAATTTTTATGGTATAAAGGGCTCTGTTCTCGTAAACAACTTGTTACGTGGTCAATTTTCACGGAGGAAATGATAGCACATTATGAGGATACAAAGAGCAACACCTTCTTTAGAGCAACACCACAACAATTGGAAAGACTAAAAGGGCTTTGTGACATAGTGGAAAGAAAAATTATGGAAACCAGGAAGCATACCCCTCACAACTATAAATATGGAAGTGTTGTTTCTCTGAGCCTTCCACAACCTACAAGGGTTACACCACAAAAATTGGAAGAAAAAAGAGAAAAAAGGCTTTGTTACAATTGTGATAGCAAATGCACTAAAGGTCATAAGTGTGCTGAGAAGAAATTATTTTACATAGAATATGAAGAGGAGGAAGAAAAGGATCAAGAAACATCAAAAGAAGAGGATATACACGAGGACCCCACCCCAAAGAAAGAAGAAATGAATCAGACCATATCTTGTAAAGCATTGGCAAGAATTACCACTCCTCAAACTCTCAAGATAGAAGGACATATCAAGAAGAAAAAGGTGCAAGAAGTGAAAGATTACATCGAGAAAGAAGAAATGAACCCAACCATATTTTGTAATTCATTGGTCGAAATTACCACTCCTCAAACTATCAAGATAGAAGGACATATCAAGAAGAAAAATGTTCAAGAAGTGAAAGATCACATTGAGAATCAAGAAATGAATCCGACCATATCTTGTAAAGGATTGAAAGAAATTACCACTCCTCAAACTCTAGAGATAGAAGAACATATCAAGAAGAAAAAGGTTCAAGCATAGAAAGATCACATCGAGCATGAACAACAAGTTCTCCATCTTTTAGAGGATAGCGCCAGCTCAGTTCAAAATCAAACGAAACAACAGGTAGATCAACATCGTAGTAAAAAATGTTTTGATGTATGTGATTGGGTATTTTTACTGCTACATCTCAAGCAAGCTATTTATGAGAAGGAAATGTTGGCAATACTACATGCACTTAAAAAATGGCAACCTTACCGAATGGGAAGACTCTTCAAGGATGAGGATGTGGAAGCATTGTTTTGTGCTATTTCTATTATCCAACCGGATTGGATAAACGAAGCAAGGGATGAAGGGAAGAAGGACAAAGAAGTATGGCCACTTATTCAAAAGTTGCAAAATATCCCAATTCAAACAATATTGCTAGAAATTGAATAGGAAGGAAAAATCATATTGGAACCTGGAGCAATCACAGAAATAAGAACCCAACAGCTATCAAATCGATCAATTTCATAGTATCTCATCAAGTGGAAGAACTTACTCGCTAAAGATTCCACATGGGAGGACAAGAATTTTATACAGAAGCATCAAGAACTACTCAAGCATTGAGGACAACGCTTTTTGAAGGAGAGAGGCCTGTTAGGCCCCTATACTACTAGTGTAACCCCTTATTGTTATTAGTACAACCCACTTATTATATTGATGTACCCATGTAGTGCCCATATTGTTACTATTGTGCCACATAGAAGCCCACTATTGTTATTATTGTGCCATTACATTATTATTGTTATGTCGGCTATGATTATGTTATGACCCCTTAGACTCCTATATATAGAAAGGAGGTGTTTTCATTTGTATCATCAAAGAATTGTTCATTTATGTAATGTAAATGAGGTTGCCCCCTCAAAGAGGCTGAATTTTAAGGCATTGATCTATCTTTTCTATCTTTTCTTGAGCTGGTTTCATAACAGATGAGGTGCATATCAATGAAATGGACGTGTTGCAGCTGAAGAATAACATTATTCCTAAAGGCTTGATACCTTTAGAAGAAATTTTTGATCAATATGATGTAGCCCACAAGCCAAAACTGCAGCCAATAGAGAAGGGTGTAGAAGAGGTCAACATCGGAACAACTGCTAATCCTAAGTTGGTAAAATTGTCCAAAGCATTACTGCCAAAGATCAAGGACAAATATATCAGTTTGTTGTCTTCATTTGCAGATGTGTTTGCTTGGGACTATTCTAATTTAAAGACGTATGATACCAATATAATTCAGCACACTATACCCATCAAGCCTAATAAAAAACCATTCAGACAAAAGTTGAGAAGGCTAAATCCAAAGTTGCTACCATCTATTGAAAAGGAGATAAACAGGTTGTACAAATCAGGGATCATTGTTCCCATTAGATTTTCAGATTGGATCTCTAATTTGGTGCTCGTATAAAAGAAGATAGGTGAAATCTACTTATGCATTGATTTTAGTAATCTCAATAAAGTTTCATTGAAGGAAAACTATCCACTGTGCAAAATGGACCATATACTTCAGCGAGTAGTGGGAGCATCTCGTATGTCACTACTTGATGGTTATTCCGGATATAACCAATTTTTTTTCCATGGAGATGGCCGAGACAAGACAACATTCACCACTCCATGGGCAACCTTTCATTACACTAAAATGCCTTTCGGTTTGAAGAACGCAGGTGCAACATTTCAGCGTGTAATGGACTTGGCTTTTGCAAATGAGAAGGATGTCTTTTTGGTGGTGTACCTGGATGATTTGACAGTGTTTTCCAAATATTTTGAAGAGCACATGTACCATCTAAAAACTATCTTCCAAAAGTGTAGAAAATATGCTTTGATGCTAAATCTGAAGAAGAGCTTGTTCGCCATGGAGGAAGGAAAACTACTCGGGCACATATCTCAAAAGATTGCATTCGTATTGACCCAGAACGTGTGCAAGAAATTCATCAAATCGATCTGCCCTGGAGTAAAAAAGAGATACAATCGTTCAATGGTAAGATGAATTTTCTACGCCGCTTTGTGCTTAATCTTGCTGAGAACCAAAGAGAAATAACAAACATGCTTAAGAAGGACAACCAAGTGAAGTGGACCGAGGAGGCTATAAAATCTTTCAATTTGGCCAAATTGGCTCTTTTTTTAGCTCCAGTTCTAGTCAGCCCGGACTACACTCAGGATTTCATATTATTTTCATTTGCTTCGGAGCAAACTATGGTAGTTGTGTTATTGCAGAAAAGAGATGATCATGAAAGACCCATTGCATTCTTCAACAGAGCCATATGAGATGTAGCCTTAAAATACAACATCATTGAGAAGCAAGCCCTTGCACTTGTGAAGGCATTGAAGGATTTTCGGGTAGATATTCTACATTATAATATTTTGGCCCATGTTCCTAACACTTTTGTAAAAGATGTTTTAGTGCAGACCAATCCGGAAGGAAGATGAGGAAAATGGATTGCAGCCTTGCTGGAATATGATGTGGAAATAAATCCCACAAAGTTGGTTAAAGGACAGGGATTGGCGAAGTTAATGGCCGAATCAAAATTGCACGCCTTGGACATATTTTTGATTGCTGCTATGTCCGATGAGAATTAGGAAGGATCGTCAATTCAGGTATCTGAAATTTTTTCTCTCTCTCTGTGGTATTCAGATGTCATATATGTGCTTAAAAATTTGTCACCACCGCCCGACATGCCTAGAAACTGAGCGAGAACACTCAAGTTGAAAGCTACCAAGTTTTTCATTCTAAATTCTGTGTTGTATTGGAAAGATCCCGGTGGCGTTTTGTTAAATTTTTTGGTGGAATAAGAAGCAAAGAAAGTTATGGAGGATTTCCACAGAGGGGAATGTGGTGGTCACCTTTTCTGGAAGTCAACAACAAATAAAATTCTGAGAGCAGGGTACTATTGACCGACATTGTTTATTGATGTATATAAGATGGTCAAGTGCTATCATAAGTGTCGTATTTTCAAAGGAAAGCAGAAGTTACAACCTTTTCCACTTAAGCCTATTGAGGTGAGTGCTCCTTTCTAGCAATGGGGGTTGGATTTCATTGGTGAAATTCATCCCACTTCTTTCGGTTAGCATAGATGGATCCTCACAGTGACAGATTATTTCACGAAATAGATCGAGGCAACTCCCACCAGACAAGCTACAGATGCGGTAATCATTTCATTCCTTGAAAATAACATCTTTTCTCGCTTTGGTTGCCCGAATAAGTTAATCACCGATAACACAATAGCTTTCAAATCAAAAAGGATTGTAGAGTTTTGTCATAAATATCACATCATTTTGGGTCACTCAACTACCTATCATCCACAAGGCAATGGATTGGCAGAATCTTCGAACAAATCATTGGTCAACATCATCAAGAAGCTGCTGGAAATAAATAAGAAGAGCTGGCATAAGAGATTGGTCCATGCACTTTGGGCAGATCAGGTCAGTCAGAAGAAATCCATTGGTATGCCACCATTTGAGCTTGTTTATGGAGTTAATATAGTATTTCTTACCTCTCTTGCTGCCCCGGTAGTCAAACTTCTTCAGGAGGCTGGCAGTAAAGAAGATCCCATGCAGAGAAGGCTGAATCAAATGGTCCACTTGCATCAGACAAGAAAAGACGTTTTCAAGAACACATCCAAATTGCAGGAGAAAATAAAGAAAATTTATCACAGAAAGGCCAAGGTGGACAAATTTCAGTTGGATGATGTGGTGCTAAATTGGGATGCAAGGAATGAGGAAAAAGGTAAGCATGGTAAGTTCGAGAATATTTGGAAAGGTCCTTTCAAGATTGCAGCATATCGAGGTCAGAATGCCTTTCTTCTGAAGGAAATGAATGCGGAAGATTTTCCAGGAGGGCCAATCAATGGTCGGCTGCTCAAACGGTACCATTTCTGAGTTATTAACGCTGCTTCCACTGTCATTATAAATACCATTTTTATTTCAGTTCGGTTTGAGTTTGTCAAGGTAGTCTTCAAGTCATTTCAATGTCAAGTTTGAGTCAATTTTTTGGTCATTTTAGTTTCATAAAAGAGTCAGAGTCAGGTGTTGTTTCTCGAAATGATGACTCCATAGCCCAATGGATGAAGGCACTATCTAGCTCTTCTAGAGATCTGCTATTCTTGGCACCTACAAGGAGCTATCATCCCCCATTGGAGCTAATGTTAGAGTCGGTCTGGTCAGTCCTCTGTCAGAGATCAAAAATCTTTATGCATTTCATTTTTAGGTGTCTCGCTCCATTCACTCAGCTTCATTCCACTAGGGGCATGCCATAATCTAATGGAAAAGGTCATGCTAGTCATTTTCCCTCATGTCTGGATCCTGCTGGCTTAGGTCTTTGGTCAATGATCACTAAAGTCCATGACAGTCAAGGTCTGGTCCTTTAATCGACAAAAGTAATTTTCAATCATTAGGTCTAGGGATCAATCAATTTGGTCTTTAAATATGTCTAGTAAAGCCAGGTAGGCCAGAGTGAGGCCCTTACAAAGTAATGATTAAGAGAGTTTCATCGTCATATTTATAAATTTCGACTGTTCTTCAAAACTCCGTTTTGAAGAAAAGTCAAACAGTTTCATTTGTGATAAAATTTTCAAAAGGTCGCCAATTGATTTCTTCAGATGCAGTCATGGATTTTGTGGCCAAATGTCCTGTCATGCAATCCCTAGAAAAAGTGCCGATAATTTCATCATTTGAGCTAAAATTTCAAAGAGAAAGTGAAAATCAGTGTTGCTTTAAGTCAGTGAAAAAGTGTCAAAACATAACATTAGAAAATTGTGTTTTTGGAGAAGCAAAAATTTAACCCATCACTTCCAAGTCTTTATAAACAAGTTTCCACCAAAAAGTCAAAGTCATTGTGCAAATCAAGGCATAGGGAAACATTGCAAAGTCTTTGAGTGTGCATCGTGCATGTTTGGAGCAAGGTTGGAGGCGGTTTTCAGGGCACGATGCATATACACAGGGGCACGGCGCACACAGAGCCAGCCCTCAGTGTATTTTTCCAACAAGCGTGGCGCACACCCAGGGCGTGGCGCACTGGGTTTTGTGCATGGTGCACACATACAAAGCGCCAAAACAGTGCCAAACTTCCCCAAATTTTTTGTGAAGCCCCTCAAATTGACAGGTAGGCTCCATGATGTGACTTGTTCCTCAACTTTTATAAATGATATGGTGGTTTATGGCAATGTTTGAAATGCAACAAAACTCATAAAGTCAGCCACAAGAAAACACCAAAGGCCACTGTTGCTAGGGTTGCATATTTGTGGTATTGAAGCCAATGTTCCATTTTCACCCACCATTTTTCCCTATCCTCCCTTTACCATTTTTCCCATTATCCCTACCCTAAAACACTACCAAACCCTATTCCCTTTCCCATCCTCTTATTTGTGAACAAAACACCCCAAAACCCTACCTTGTCAAAACCCCAAAAACCTACCCTATCAAATACCCAAACCCCCTACATATCCCTAAACAAACTTCTCCCCATAACCCCTATTCCCATCACATTACTCCCCTCCTAATACTCCCTTTTGTTTCATTGTTCCCCTTGGTGGCAGATATCACAACAACACCTAGTTTCACCATCATCAAAGGACAGTCCAAGAACAGTACATAAACAATAGTCATGGCATCTGAGGGTTCATCAAAGTATGAGGTGGAGACTCAAAGTGGTACATCCTCGGAAGAACAGGCTCCCAAGAGACATCACAAGAGTGGAAAACATGTTAGGGATGAGCTAAACACCCTCACTGAATTGCCAGGCATGCCATCTTGCTATGTCATGTTTCCAGCACCTAGCATGTTTTGAATTTTGTCAAAGGGTGGCTAATGTTAGAGTTCATCATGAGTTGGCCCATCTTTTTGTGCTTCACCTACATGGAGGTCAGTCTATCTTGGCCGGGGTCACCTTCACATTGACACCCGAAACTATCTTAGTGGAAACAGGCATACCAAATGTTGGAGAACAGTGACATACGAAGAAGAAGGTGGATATGCAGCATTATGAGCCTTACATTAAGGCCAGTTGTTTGAGGCATCTCACAAGAGTCTTTCCATTCCGATATTTGAGAAATGATTATGCTCCACTCATGAGGTTGATCATGAAGTACTTCAGCTATGAGGGGAGGTTCTCTCATCTATATGCCTATCACATCAGGTTGCTCATGCACTTTACCAGGGTGTGGATGATAAACCTCCCATTTTTCATTTGCAGGAATATAGAGAGGATGAACACTTTCATGTAGCATAAGACCCCTCAGCAGCAACTTAATAGTGTTTATCACTTTTCTCTTATCCGGATTTTGGTGGATCATCAGTTGGGATTGCAAGGCATTGCTTGGGAGGACTTCATCTCCCATCCCATGACTTCTTCAGAACTCCACAGGTATTATCAGAGGCAGAGCATGAGATAGGTGGTCCTTCTCACCAGTATGAGCACCATGAGGCCACTACTATGTTAGTATTTATCACCTATCAGAGAGGCAGTAGACATTTGTTTGCAGTGGCAAAGCGAGTGTTATCTCCACCTGGGGTGGAAGGGGCCTCGCTTCCAGCACCGACGACACAGGAACAAGACAGAGGTAAGGAGCCAATGCATGATGAGGGGCCTTCAAGTGAGCCATCAGGTGAATGAGAGACGAAATTTTTTCTCCTTCATGATGATCAGACAGATACAGAACTGACAAATGCAAAGCTTAGAGAGATCATCCATGAGTAGCAATCAGATATTGAAGCCTTGTCCCTTGATTTAGAAGGAGCCAAATGGAACATGAAATATCTGGAGAAGAGGAACAAATAGCTTGAGGATCAGCAAGCGATCATGGAGCTAGAAAACATTCGTGAGCATCGCCAAGTTGCACAAAGGAGAAGAGTTGAGCTCACGTCATTGGAGCAAGAGATCCATGAGGACCGGGAGGCCAATCTTGAGAGAGTTAACATGCACTTGGAGAGGCTATTGGAAAAGGCCGACAATGACCATGCCTTACTGAGACACATGGCTTTCCATTACAGGGAACGAAATATGAGTGCAAAGGCCCGGATAAAGAGCTTGAAGGAAAAATTGAGCAAAGCAACAAAAGAGGCAAAAGAGGCAAAAGAGGCAAAAGAGGCAAAAGAGCAAGACCAGCTTCGAATCTTAGCTGAAGCTTCTTTGGCACAACATAGCACTTCATAGAGAACCTCTAGCCCAAATTTCAAGAAATTTGGGGCAATTATGGTCACATGGTAATGTTTTGGTCAAAACACAGGTTTTTTCTCCTTGTGCTTAGAATTGGGAGCTCCAAATTGGAAATGGCTTGCATTTTTGGATTCCGGATGCAAAATAACGACTACTGGTGCTTGGAAAATAAATTTGGGCATGATTTGAGTCTCCAGGATGTCAAAAACACCCAAACAATGACCTCTCTGCCCCTATTTTGACACACACGAAGTAGTCTTGGGAGAATGAAGATTTGGAGGGGCAAATGAGCACCAAATTAAGAAATTCCACTTGGGTTGGAAAGTAGACAGGATAGGCTTTCCAACAATCACACATGGTCACATTTTGGACTCCTGAAAGTACCTCAAAATAGGCTCCAAAGTGGCACAGCGCATATAGAAAATGGCGCGTCACATATAGCAAAAAAGGCCAATTTCACCTCTGTTTCGTGAAATTTCGATTCGCGACTTCTCCAAGTGGTCCCGCTCATCTACATTTCACTTTTTCGGCACCTACAGTGTCATTTAAAATATTTTCACTCCAGATTGGCTTCTATCCAAGTGGCAAAGGAAGGAAAATAGTCACCCAAGCCATTTGTCATGTTTGTAACGCTGCACCTGTAGCTAATGGTTGGCTTTCCACCTCCACTTTGTAATGCTTCGAGTAACTCCCCAAACCTTTGGTGTTCTATCTCTTCGTGGAACATTCTATATATTGTATGCAAACTATTTGGAAACAGTTGGTTGGATTCTAATTTCTGGGAGACTGTGGGAGAGAAACTCAGTTCTTCATTGTATATTTTGACAGAGGATTAATGAAAGGCAACGGTTCGGTTTCATGAGATTCATGTGGTTGTGAGTATAGAAAATGTGTCTTTTATGTTTCATATGTATTTCGTAATGTTTCATAGTTCATTTCATATTCATTTCCAGTGAAATTTTCTAAGTTAGATAAGGTAGAATTCATTTTTATTGCTCTGCCTATGGGAAAATTTCATGTTCAGTGTTCTTCTTCTGTTGAAAAGGATTCATGTACTTATGCCCTTTCCACCCTCCTAAAAAATTCCTCCATTCCACGTTATTTCAAACTAAATTGCTAGACTTTCCGCCTGTCCTGCCTCATGAAGTAATCTGTGCCTTTGTATTAAATTCTCTACTCATTGTTGTCCGTTGGTCCCATACCATCCCAGAAAACTCAGTCATTCATAAAAAATTGCTTCTTGTATCCATATTCACTTACTATCCTAAGATCAATATCTCACTGTAAGTCATCTCAGACTGTTCCGTTTATCTATTCACTCAGCATGACTCGGAGAGAGCCCTAGCCTATTCTGGTAGGGCTAGCTACCAAACTGAGCGTGGTTTGTGGTTACCCTGAATTTTGCCTTCCTTTAGCCTAAGGCGGATTTAGGTGCTAAAACCTACTATTGCAAAGGATTAGTGAAGTGGAGAAAACACACAACAAACAACAACAGATAGATAGAACAACAAGTAAATTGTAATAACTAAGTTTTCCAATGTTAAATGATATTTCTATGAGAATTCATTAATTTGAGGACTATTATTTTTCTACATGCCGCGTGATCATAGAGTACCATATCAACCTATGAAATCCAATAAAAAAATTATAATGCATGCACAAGTGTAATGAAGGTCCCCTCCCTCCTTCAAGAGGAGAGGTCGCATACAACCGAATCGACGGGGGAATGTTGTTCTGATGGCAACGTACAACAGTGAAAGATACAACATTAATATGGGACAGAGTATGTATATTAATGAGAGGACTGTAAAAGATATGGATATAATGAAAGCGAGGTGTGTAATGATGGTTATTGATAAGAGACAAGATGCTTTGGTTGATGATAGGTTATGCGGTAAGGAAAAGGGACAACAATATGCAAGAAAAGATGCTTTGTTGATGATATTCTAGCTGCAAATGATATGATTGATTAAAAAAATTAATTTATGCATAAAGGTTCAAGGTAGGGAGAAATTAAGGAAATAATTCTTCTGATAAAAAGAAAAATAGGAAGAGGGTATTATAATAATTATTGATGTTGAAAATGGAACTTCAATACCATAAGAAGAGCTTTTGTTGCTAGCAGACATCCATAGCCTCGATAGAGTTGCTTTTTAACCCATATGAGCAAGGATCCTCAATTTATAGTTGGAGAATTCCATTGTTGTTTCTATAGAAGAGATCAATGTGCTAGCATGATAACCCGATGACCACACTGCCATTCACTGGGAAGTAGCAAAATTGATCAGGTCGGCTCGTGATGAGACCTCTTGTTCCAAGGATATTTTAGCCATCCTATGGATCATAACCCTGGTGTGGTGGCCATAGTGGGAATTTCACATTGCTACATCCTTATGAACATGGTAGGCTGGCTCTTAATGAGACCCCATATCCTCTATATGTAGGCAAAATTTGTTGTTATTACACATTTTTATAATAAATAGAGGGAGGCTCAATACTCCTTAAGAGCAAGGATGGTGGAAGAAGTTGAACATATCAATAGAAAAAAAAATATACCCATAATCTCACTTATAATAGACAGAGAGGATTATAAATAGGATGGGTGGAACCATCATGGTAAAGATGATCAATCAGTATTATATACAACATAAATCAATACATTAAAGTAATATATAAATAATTGTGTCCTTCCCCACTTTTTTTTTAAGAATTCTCTCATGAAGAAGTTGTGTTGTTAAAGATCATACCATTAAGGGTATTCACCTTCTTTAATAGAATCCATAATTCTTGTCCTCATAAAAGTATTTTACTTCATTTCATGAAAGGAAAGCTGAAAAATGGGGCTGAGATGAGCTAGGAATAATCCTGGAAGTGTTGTTCAACATCACAATAATGCAAGGAAAAAGGGTTTTGTTTAAAAAATGCATGACGTCAAGAAGCAAAAATGTTGTTCCAAAGAAGGAACAACAACGAATTCTTAAAAAAAATGTAGTATTTGAACAACAAACAACAAAAAGTGTTGTTCCAAAATTGGAATAGCAAACATGCAAAAAGTGTCGTTCCACAGTGGGAACAACGAAAACAAAAAGTGTTGTTTCGAAGTGGGAACAAAAAAAAGTGTTGTTCCGAAGAGGGAACAAAAAAACCAAAATTGTTGTTCCGAAGTGGGAACAACAAAACCAAAAGTGTCGTTCCAAAGAGGGAACAACAAAAATCAGAAGTGTTGTTCTGAAGAGGGAACAACAAAAACCAAAAGTGTTGTTCCAAAGTGGGAACAACAAAAATCAAAAGTGTTGTTCCTAAGAGGGAACAACAAAAATCAAAAGTGTTGTTGTGAAGAGGGAAAAACAAAAACCAAATGTGTTGTTCTGAAGTGGAAACAGCAAAAAAAAGTGTTGTTTTGAAGAGGTAACAACAAAAATCAAAAGTGTTGTTCCAAAGAGGGAATAGAAAAAATCAAAAGTGTTATTCAGAAGAGGGAATAAAAAAAATCAAAAGTGTTGTTCCAAAGAGGGAACAACAAAAATAAAAAGTTTTGTTCTGAAGTGGGAACAACAAAAATCAAAAGTGTTGCTTGGAAGAGGGAAGAACAAAAATCAAAAGTGTTTTTCCGAAGAGGGAACAACAAAAATATAAAGTGTTGTTCCGAAGAGGGAACAACAAAAATAAAAAGTGTTGCTTCGAAGATGGAACAACAAAAACCAAAAGTTTTGTTCTGAAGTAGGAACAACAAAAAAAAAAGTGTTTTTCCGAAGTGGGAACAACAAAAACCAAAAGTGTTGTTCCAAAGAGGGAACAACACAAACCAAAAGTGTTGTTCTGAAGTGGGAACAACAAAAACCAAAAGTGTTGTTCCCTCTTGTCACAAAGTGGGAAAAAAAAATAAAAAGTGTTGTTCTGAAGAGGGAACAACAGAAATCAAAAGTTTTGTTCTGAAGCGGGAACAACAAAAATCCAAAATGTTGTTCTGAAGAGGGAACAACTAAAAATCAAAAGTGTTATTCTGAAGAGGGAACAAAAAAAAAAAAGTGTTGTTCCAAAGAGGGAACAACAAAAATACAAACTGTTGTTCCAAAGAGAGAAAAACAAAAACCAAAAGCGTTGTTCTGAAGAGGGAACAACAAAATTCAAAAGTGTTGTTCCAAAGAGGGAACAACAAAAATCAAAATTGTTGTTCCGAAGAGGGAACAACAAAAAACTAAAAATGTAGAAAATAAAATCAACAATCATATTTATAGTTTTTACAATGGTGGCCAATGTAAGAGTGCCATTGTCATGTACTTCCTGTTAGAGTCGGTCTGGTCAGTCCTCCATCAGTGATCAAAACTCTTTATGCATTTCATTTTTAGGTTTCCCGCTCCATTCACTTAGCTGAATTCCGCTAGGGGCATGCCATGATCTGACGGAGAAAGTCATGCTAGTCATTTCCCCTCATGTCTGGCTTCTGCTGGCTTATGTCTTTGTGTCAAATAATCAAAAAGTCCATGACAGTCAAGTTCTGGTCCTTCAACAGAAAAAGGTCATTTTTGGTCATTTGGTCTAGGAATTAAAACAATTTGGTCTTTAATATGCCCAGTAAATCCATGCAGGCTAGAGGGATACTCTTGCAAAGTAATGATCCGCAGAGTTTCACCATCATATTGTCAGACTTCGACTATTCTTCAAAACTCTATTTTGAAGAAAAGTCAAATATTGTCATTTGTGACAAAATTTTCAAAAAGAGTCGATAGTTGAGTTCTTCAGGTGCAGTCATGGTTCCCGTGACCAGATGCTCTATCATGCAATCCCTGCAAAAAGTGTCGAAAATTTCATCGTTTGAGCCAAACTTTCAGAGGAAAAGTGAAAATTAGGCTTATATTAAAATCAGTGAAAAAGTGTTGAACAGGACATTAGAAAAGTGGGTTTTTTAAAAAGTAACTTTAAAACATGACCTCCAAGGCTATATATACAAGTTTTCATCAAAATGAAAGGCATTGTGCTAATCCAAGCCTTGGAGAAATGTTGCAAAAGGTGTGAGTGTGCATCATGAGTGTTTGAGGGAGTTGGAGGCAGTTTGAAGGCGCGCGACGCACACAGACAGGAGCGCGGCACACACAGAGCTCACTTGCAGTGTTAAATTACAACAGGCGTGGCGCATACCTAGTGTGCGACGCACAGGGATAAGATGCCCAGAACTTCACCAAATCACCTCAAATCTTTGTGGAGCTCATCTATTTGCAAGGTAGGCTCGAAACATCACTTGTGCATCAATTTTTTATGGGGGATATAAGGGTTTTTATGCCATAATTAAATGCAAAACATTTTCATAAAGTAAACAGAAGAAAACATCAAAGAAATACTATTCTACTAGGTTTTGCGCCACAGTGTTGTTGCTGCCAAGGTTATTTTTCCTACCCTACCCTTGTTCCTTATTCCCCTATTGCATTCTTCCTACTATCACTACCCTAAACACTACCAAACTCCTTATTCCCTTAACCCCCCTCCTATCACTCAATACAAACCCTAAAACCCTACCTTGCCAAAAAACCAAACCCTACCCTATCAAAATACCCGAAAGCCCCATACATATCCCTAAACAAATTTATCCCTATAACCCCTATTCCCATTACATTACTCCCCTCCTAATACTCCCTTGTTTCATTGTTTCCCTTAGTGGCATATTATCAAAACAACATAGCTTTCATCATCATCAAAGGGATAGCCTAAATTTAGTTTATAAAACAATAGTCATGGCATCCGAGGTTTCATTAGAGTATGAGAAGGAAACCCACGGTGATACAGCTTTAGGAGAACAGGCCCCCAGGAGACATCACCAGAGTGGAAAACATGTTAGAAATGAGCCAAACACCCTCACCGAGTTGCAGGCATGCCCTCTTGCTATGTAATGTTTCTAGTAGTTAGCATGTCTTGAATTTTGTCAAAGGTTGGCAAATGTCAGAGTTCATCATGAGTTGTCCCGTCCTTTTTCACTTCACCTACATGGAGGCCAGTCTATCTTGGTTGGGGTCACTTTCACAGTGACACTCAAAGCCATATCAGTGGCAACAGGCATACCAAATGTTGGAGAGCAATGGCATAAGAAGAAGAAGGTGGAGAGGCATCATTATGAGCCTTACATTGAAGCCAGTTGTTTGAGTCAGCTTACAAGAGTCTTCCCATTTAGATTTTTGAGAGATGAGTATGCTCCGTTCGTGAAATTGATCATGAAATACTACAGTTGTGAGGGGAAGTTTTCTCACCTTTATGCCTATCACATCAGGTTGCTCATGCACTTTACTAGGGTGCAAATGATGAACCTCCCATTTTTCATTTGCGAGAACATAGAGAGGATGAAAAATTTCATGAAGCACAAGACCCCTCGACAACAGCTCAATAGTGTTTATCACTTTGCTCTTATCCAGATTTTGGTGGACCATCAGTTGGGATTGCAAGGTATTGCTTGGGAGGAATTCATCTCCCGTGACTTCTTCAGTGCTCCACAGGTAGTATCAGAGGCAGAGCATGAGATAGGTGGTCCATCACATCAATATGAGCGCCATGAGACTGCTACTATGCCAGTAGTCATCACCTATCAAAGAGGCAGTAGACCCTTATTTGCAGTAGCAAAGTGAGTGTTATCTCCACCCGGGGTGGAAGGGGCCTTGATTCCGACATCAGCATCACATGAGCAGGGCAGAGGTAAGGAGCCAGTGCAGGAGGAAGGGCCATCAGGTGAACGAGAGACCAAATTCGTTCTCCTCCATGATGATGAGACAGATACAGAACCAACAAATGCAGAGCTTACAGAGATCATCTAGGAGCAGCAATCAGTGATTGAGGCCTTATCCCTTGACTTGGAGAGGGCCAAGTGGAACATGAAGTACCTGGAGCAGAGAAACAAACAGCTAGAGGATCGGTAAGCGATTATGGAGCTGCAAAACATTCGTGAGCATTGCCAAGCTGCTCAAAGGAGAAGAGTTGAGATCACATCACTGGAGAAAGAAATCAATGAGGATTAGGAGGCCCATCTCGAGATCGTGAACATGCACTTGGAGAGGCTTTTGGACAAGGCCAATGAGGACCTTGCGTTATTGAGACATATGGCTTATCATTACAGGGCACGAAACATGAGTGCAAGGGCTCAGATAAGGAGTTTGAAGGCGAAATTGAGGAAAGCAACAAGAAAGGCAAAAGAGGCCAAAAATAAATATCAGATTTGAATCTTGGCTGAGGCTTCCTTGGCACATCATAACACCCCATAGGGAACCTCCAGCCCAAATTTCAAGAAATTTGGGGATTTTTGGTCACATGAAATTTTTTTGGGCAAAACATAGGGTTTGGCGCTAAAAATCTAGAGATCCAAATGAGGAATGGTTTGTATTTTTGGATTCAACATGGAAAATCACGACTACTGGTGCCTGGACAAGAAAGTTTGGCAAGATATGAGTCTCCAGAAGGTCAAAAAACACCCAAAAATGGCCTCTCCGCCCCTTTTTTGACACACAGGAAGCAGCCTTGGGAGAATGGAGATTTGGAGGGGAAAATTAGCACCAAATTCAAAAATTCCAATGGGGTTAGAAAGTAGACATGACAGGCTTTCGAACAAGCCCACTTGGACACATTTTGAACACGTTCAAGTGCCCCAAAATAGCACAGTGCATAGAGAAAATGGCGCGGTGCACAGAGGAAAAATTGCCAATTTTCTTCCGTTTCGCGAAATTTCAGTTCACGACTTCTCCAAGTGGGCCCGCTCATATACACTTTCGTTTTTTGGCACCAAAGGTGGCATTTAAAGTATTTTTTCTCTAGATTGGCTTCTATCCAAGTGGCAAGGAAGGCAAACGGTCACCCAAGCCAAATTTCATGTTTATAGCGCCGCACCTGTAGCTAATGGTTGGATCTTCATCTCCATTTTGTAATGATTCGAGTAACTCCTCAACCCTTGGGCATTCTATCTCTTCCTTACACATTCTATATATTGTATGCAAGCTATTTGCAAAGGATTGGTTGGTTTGTAACTTCTGGGAGACTATGGGAAAGAAACTTTGTTTCTTCACTGTATATTTTGACAGAGAATTAATGAAAAGCAACGGCTTTGTTTCATGATATTCTTGTGGTTGTGAGTGTAGTAAATGTGTCTCTTATGTTTTCATATGTACTTTTTTATGTCTCATAATTCAATTCATGTTCATTTCCAGTGAAATTTTCTGAGTGAGATTAGGTATAATTCAACTTTGTTGCTCTACCTGTGGGAAAATTTCATGTTCAGTGTTTTTCTTCTGTTGAAAAGGATTCATGTAACTATGCCCTTTTCACTCTCTTCAGCAATCTATTCATTCTACATTACTTCAAACTAAATTGCTACATTTTCAGCCTACCTTGTCTCACAGAATAATCTGTGCCTTTGTATTAAATTCTTTGTTCCTTGCTAACCATTGGTCCCATACCATCCCAGAAGCTCGGTCATTCATAGAAATTGTTTCTTATATCCCTATTCACTTACTAGCCTAAGATCAATACTTCACTGTAAGTTATCTCAGACCGTCTTTTCCTTATCTATTCACTAAGCGTGACTCGAAGAGAGCCCTCCCCTCTTCTGGTAGGGCTAGCTACCAGACTGAGCATGGTTTTTGGTTACCCTAAATTTTTCCTTCCTTCAGCCTAGGGCAGATTTAGGTGCTAACATAGTGGCGACCATACTGGGGACGCGAAACTAAAATAAAATCCCCTTGTTTCTTAATAATTCTAACCTTACAGATGATGAGCTTAGGATTGGATAGGCTGAGTAAGTTGGTTGTGTCCTGTGATTTTTCTCAATAGCACGCTGGCTTCGAGACGATATACCAGAGCCAATCCAGACCTGGATCCTCCTCATATTTACGAAAACCCCAATTTGATTCCAAGACTCCTTCGTCAAGAAAGCACCATAACTCCCGTGTTCAAATCCTGTTCATGTCCCGACATTTTTGAGTATCTTGAAGAGCTTGAGTTTGACGAACGATTTGAGATATCATTGTTTGAGTCTAAATTTGAAAGGGTTGTTGATTATACTGTCCCCAATCCTCAATTTCTTGTAGACCTCGAAACAGAAAGAGCTAATTGGTTAATTGATAATTATATTGTGGCACAGCCCCAAACTCCAATTGCTAGCCCCTTACAAACTGTGCACACTCCTCCAACACCCCCAAGGCCAAATCCACCGAGAGTGATGGCTGCCTGTTTTGCACCCGTTGTTCTGCCCCAAGTTCTAGATGAGATGCTAGCAGATTATCAAAGTAAAATCTCATTTTTTGATGGCACTCCTAACAGAATTATTGCTCAGCAACATGTGGACAAAATGGCAGACTTCTATGAAATCCATGAGATCGATGCGGAGAACGTGGAAATGAGACTCTTTGTACAGACATTTGCAGGTGATGTGAGGAAATGGTTCAGAGGTTTGCCGGCAGCAAGTATCACTACCTTGGTTGAACTACAAAGACAATTTTTAAATTGATGGGAAGTGAAAAATAATCCCCTTCAAATTCTGGCTGAATATGAACAAATCAAACGAAACGCTGGTGAGTCGGTCCAAGATTATTGTGTTAGATTTAATAAAGTTTACAAGGAGATTCCAGATCATTTAAATCCACCTGTGGGATTGGCTATGATGAAATTTCCGGATGGTTTTGATGCTGACATGGTCTACCAATTAAGAGAGAGAGAACCGGCCACAATGGAAGACATGCAAAAAATTGCGGTTAGCATTGAAGCAGATTTGATATCCAAAATAGCTAGAGTTAAAGCAGAAAAGAAAATCACTGTGAAAGAAGAGTCTTCTTCAATGGATCAACTACTAAAAAAGGTAGAGCAGATTCTTGAAAGGGTGAAGTTCGACAAGCGTGAGCCACAAGTTAGAAATCCCATCTTCCATGGCCAGCAGTAGCCACAATATAGAATAAGACAGAGAGACCAGCGAACCCAAGAGCAGGCAGCACAACAGCCAGTACAGACACATTTGCAGTAGAATTTTGTGCATGGACTGGAGTCAGATGAGGATGGGAATGTAATAGGTGAAGAAAACCACCTCTTTACTCCAGATGAGCTGCCTACTTACATTACCAAAGAAGAAGAGTGTGCGGTGAGTTCAACTGCACACACAGACACAGATTTCATTCTAGCTAGTGACACTGTTTTAGAAGAAGAATCAGAGGAGTATCAAAGCGGGTATATGAATGCTCTATCCACACAGCAGCAGTGATATTCACTTAGAAATAGAGATGTGCTGACCAAACCAATTCAGAAATAGAAGGAGGTTGAAACAGCAAAGAATGATTCATCAGCTACACAAAGAAAAGGAAAAGAGGCGGTTGGTCCAGAGAGCAGCAAATCAAAATCAGTAGAACAATCATAGCAGCAAGTTGCATCAAAAGAAAAAGAAAAGAAAGAGATCCCAGTCAAAGAGGTAGAAAAGACTCCCACTTTTAGCTTAGAGAATTAGATTTCTAAGTTAAAGGTATCCATCCCCTTGACTGAAATAATGAAGAACATCAGTTATAGAGGACAGATATCTAAAATGTTGAAGTTGGACCCAATGTCCGACATGGTAAATGTAGAAGATGATCAACCTGAAATGATTTTTGGACCAGCATCGAATGGTGAGTGTCTTGATACTGATGTGCCACCCTTTCATATCAGTTTACGATTGCATGATTTTGTGTTACATAATGCCATGTTGGATTCCGGAGCTTCTCACAATCTCATGCCCAAGGCTATCATGGATAAGCTTGATCTGGACATCACCCGACAGTACCACGATCTCTATTCATTTGATTCCAACAGAGTAAGATGTATAGGACTCATCAAAGACTTGGTTGTGATTTTGGATCAGCTTCCCATGAAAAATGTTTTGATGGATGTGGTGGTAGCAGATATTCCTCCAAGGTTTGGCATGCTTCTTTCCAGGTCTTGGGTAGTGAAATTGAAAGGGACACTACAACTGGATTTCTCTGTTGGAAATAATATTGAGGGGGGGGGGGGTGAATCAGTATTATTAATTTCTTTTTACAATAAATTATCCATATTTATGCTTTAAATTATTCTTCCGAAATTGATAATTAACTTGTATGTCAGTACCATAAAATGATGAACAAGAACAGTTAAAACAGATTGTCACACAACGGAACACCAGATATAAGGTGGAAACCCAATGTGGGTGAAAATAACCTGTTGTAATATGTCTATATCTTTTCTTTAAATAGAATTTATTTTACAATGAATTTGTACTGGTGCGGGCCTTTACCAGTACACAAGCTGCAACCTGCAGAGGGCTACAACCCTCTCCCATTTTCCAGTCTCTCCTGAAAGGGAGATACAACCCCCTACTTCGTTCAAGGACCACGTTTCATTAATTTTCAGACTGGATCCAAGAAGATCAAATGGTCATCAAGTATAAACAAATCTTCAGAATTGCGCAGGCATCAGATCAATATATATTTTCTTTATACTGCAGATCTTTCAAAATCACCCAAGCGCCAACCCAATCACTAGATCAAAATATAAATAAATGCTCGATCTGGTCACCCATTAAAACAGAGGTTGTTAATGCCGAAATCAAAACAAAATGCGGAGGATATACATATAACAGTTCACCCAGAGTCTAGACACAAGACAAACCTAATATGCGCACCTAGAACTTGAACTGCAATACACCTGAAGCAATGCGATTTCTCTCGAAGAAATGTCTGAACTTCAAGCCTGCGATCCTTTTCTCTATTCTACGCACATTCTCCTTGATCAGTAATTGCTCCTTAACCAATCACAAGAATGCCAATCAATTCTCCCTTAAGATCTCCTATTCATAATTGATTCCTTGCCAAAGGATCTCTTTTCTTCTTATATAGTCATGCTTTTGACAAAACCATGAGTCAAAACTAGAGGATCCGAAATCATGAGGCTCACTTGCTTTGACCGATGATAGTGGGAAAACAAGTCCAAACAACAAAAGGCGGACTTTAAACATTATGTACCCATAACAATAATATATCGGGTCCGTTCCTTATCACTGTATAACATCGTATATTTGCCGATGGCCGATCCGATCGATCGGATGTGATATGGCCATTAAACATGCTTTATAAATATATCAGGTTCACTCCTCATCGCTAACAACGCATGCCCGTGTCATGGCTTATTCCCGACTTCTAATTCGATGGATCAGATGCGACATGCCCATTAACCCTATTTTTTCTATATATCGGGTCCGCTCTTTTCATTGCTATCGAAGATTTGAAGAGGGAGGCTTTTATAAACTTTGCGATGGATGCGATATATTATAAATTCCCTTTAAAGTTCCCATTGGGTCCGCTCGTAATCAGAGGTTTTGAGGTGGGTGACCCTATATACCTTGCGATATACAGTGGATGCGATATTATTATAGACCATATTTGAAATGCCATCGGGTCCAATGCAATTGGGTCGACAAGCCCCTGATGCCGATATGCCGAAAAACATGTATTAATACACATGTAACTGGGATATATCCACTGAAAGGGGGAAAATGCATACATCTATTTCTTATTGAATAAAGCATATGTATATGGGTTTTACACACCCAAACCGCTCCCGATAATATTAATGCATGCATATATTGGTTTTAATAAGCCCGATACCTCTCGATAAGCATATATATGAGAAGGAGCCTCTATTGCTCCGATAAACTCCCAATGGCTCAATGGTTCCAATAAACATATGTAAATGACCCCTCTTCTCTCCCCTTGGCTCTTCTTGTACCCATCAAGATGTATATAAGAGAAATTTCCGTCTGTGAGAGGGTTGCCATCAAGTTCAACACATGTCCATAATGCCATAATGCCAACAATCTCCCCCTTTGGACTTGATGGCAACAACACTAACCAAAAAGCACAAAAAGCATTCTCCCCCTTTGACATCAAGGGCAAAGGGCGGATATCTGCTTCTCCTGACTATGTCTCCCCCTGAGAGCTTGCTCCTCCTGATTTCATCAACTTCAGAGTTTTCTGGCAACCATTTTATTCCACAGCAGTTGGTGACACCATGTTCTTTATGACAGAAAGTCAAGTTGTTCTGGCTACGTATAATACAGAGACCGCCCTACTTTTCCCTTCAGTTGGTGTCGTTAATTGAACTCGGCACCTTTATTGCCATGGATATTGAGACAACCAAGAACATATGACTCCTTTTGTAATACTATAATGCCAACAATGAATTATGCTCCCCCTGAATCTTGTATGCGTATAACCCATAAGAAACTCGCGTACAAGCACCAATCTGAGAATTAACAACAGGATGATGCGTCGACAACCCCCAGCTTTTTCCTGAGGTATTCAAAAGTCTCCTTGGGCAATGGTTTGGTAAATATATCAGCCACCTATTCCTTAAAAGAAACATATTCCATCTTGACCTTTTTTTCAAGCACTTGTTCCCTGAGAAAATGATACTTGATCGGTATGTGCTTGGTTTTTGAATGCATGACTGGGTTCTTTGAAATGCTGATTGCACTTGTATTATCACATAAGATGGAGATAGTTGGAGTACAAGTGATTTGAATATCCTGCAAGGTTTGCATCATCCAAAGAAGTTGAGTGCAACAAGATGCAGCAGCCACATATTCTGCTTCAGCTGTAGACAAGGCAATTGAACTTTGTTTCTTGTTGAACCATGATACTAATCTGGAACCCATAAAGAAAGCACCACCACTTGTGCTTTTCCTGTCATCCACACTTTCGGCCCAATATGCATCTGCGTAAGCATGGAGTGTGAGATCTATGTTTCTAGGATACCATAAGCCATAGTTTTGAGTACCTTGAAGATATTTGAAGATTCTCTTAACTTCCTGAAGATGAGTTTCCTTAGGATTGGCCTGAAATCTTCCAACTATTCCCATTGCATGCATGATGTCTGGTCGGGTACCTGTCAAATAAAGTAGACTTCCAATCATAGATCTATAGGTTGGTTGATGAACTACTGCTGAATCATCATTCGCACTAAGACTGCATCCTGTAACCATGGGGGTACATACTGGTTTTGAATCTTCCATGCCATACTTCTTCAAGATCTGCTTGAGGTACTTGGTTTGAGACAAGAAGATACCATCTTTATTTTGTTGGATTTGCAATCCAAGAAAGTATGTCAGTTCTCCTAGCAGGGACATTTCGAATTCTTGCTGCATTACCAAGGCAAAGCTTTGACTCATAGCTTCTTCATTGCTGCGAAAGATAATATCATCTACATACACAACAAGTATTAGCAACTTGTCATTTTCAATTTTTATATAAAGATTGCTATCTACTGATCCTTTTGAAAAACCTTGTTGATGAAGATATTTGTACAAACAGTAGTACCAAGCCCTTGGAGCCTGTTTAAGACCATAGAGGGAATTTTTCAATCTACATACAAGATTTGGATCATTCCCAAGAATGAAACCATCTGGCTGCTCAATGTATACTTCTTCTTCTAAGTCTCCATTCAGAAAAGTTGATTTCACATCCATTTGAAATACTTTGAACTTTTGAAAGCTTGAGAGAGCAAGGAACATTCGGATGGCCTCAAGTCTTGCAACGGGAGCAAAAGTTTCTTCAAAATCTATTCCTTCTTGTTGGCATACCCTTTACACACCAGTCTTGCCTTGTTTCTAATTACCTCCCCATTTTCGTTTAACTTATTTTTGAATATCCATTTTGTTCCTATGACATTCTTATCCTTTGGTCTAGGAACCGACTCCTAGGTGTTGTTCTTTTTGATCTGTTCAAGTTCTTCATCCATTTCCTTGACCCAACATTCATCCTTGCATGCCTCTCTTACATTTTGTGGTTCAGTGGAGGAGAGTAATGCCAAATAGCTTGAAGCTTCTACAATTGATCTTCTTGTTTGTACGCCTACCTCTTTTTGTCCCAAAATTTGGGATTCTGGATGATTCTTCCGTACATACCTGGATGGAGTCTTCTCTTCTATCATTATCTATTCTTCGGGTGCCTCTTGAGGTTCTTTTTCTTCATCATTGGTCTGATTTGGAGGGTAGTCTTCATCTTATTCGATATTTTCATACCTTAATTTCCTAGGAATGTATCCCTTTTCATCAACCACTACATCAATGCTATCAACAATTCTTCTAAGTCTTTTATTGTAACACTTATATGCTTTTCTGTGAGGAGAATAACCAAGGAGAATGCCTTCGTATACTCTAGGCTCAAGTTTCCCAAGCTATTCATCAGTATTCTTAATATAGCATTTGCTCCCAAAAATTTTGAAGTGCTTTACTGAAGGAGTTTCACCATACCAGAGCTCATGCGGAGTTTGAGTGTTGTTCACTCAGACATTTGTTTTGTTGAGAATAACAACCGCAACAAATGCAGCTTCACCCCAGAAGGTTGCGGGAGTTCCAGACTCATCAAGCATAGCACAAGCCATTTGTTGGATTGTTCTGTTCATCCTTTCCACAACTCCATTTTGCTGAGGAGTCCTAGCTGTAGAGAATTCCATTCTTATCCATGTTCTTCAAAGAAATCGAAAAACTCATTTGAGGTAAATTCCCCTCCTCTGTCAGACTTGAGGCACTTAATTTTGTAATCCGATTCATTTTCAACCAAGGCTTTGAAAGACTTGAACTTTTTGAATGCTTCATCTTTGTGCTTCATAAGTCCTAACCAAACCATCCTAGAGAAGTCATCAATGAATAATATAAAATATTCTTCTCCTCAAGGTGACCTTGTCCTAAATGGACCACATACATCTGTATGTACCAGCTCAAGAGGCCTGCTAGCTGATCCTTCCTTTTTAGGAAAGTTAGTTATGATTTTCTTACCAAACTGACATGATTTGCATATTGTGTTTTCTGGAATTTTGATGTCTGGAAGTCCACGGACTACCTGGTATTTGCATGCTTTCCTTATTTGTGAAAAGCTTAGGTGCCCCAACCTTCGGTTCCATAACCAATGTTCATCGTCCTTGCTCAAATAGCATTTTTGTTGTCCTTCTTCAAATATGTATAAATTATTTGGAGTTATTCTGCCTTTGATCACTATTTTTCTTGTATCGAGATCACGAACACTACATCCATTTGATCGAAATATTACCTCTATTTCTCGATCACACACCTGACTGACACTTAGTAGATTATGCTTCAAGCCATCAACATACAAAACATTTCCAGCCTTGACCTTTTCTTCCAACTGAGCAGTGCCTTTTCCTTTTATGGCCACAGGAGTATCATTTCCAAAAGAAGCCTTCTTTCCCTTTTCTAGAGTAGTATATGATTCAAGTTTTTCTTTATCACCTGTCATGTGCTTCGAACATCCGATGTCGATAAACCATAAATTTTCCTGTCCTTCTGCATAAAAAGCTATTCCACATCTATTTGGTTGTGATTCCTTCATTCTCAAAGTTCTAGCATTCGGGTTTTGTTCTTTCTGAGTTGCCTTCCGAAACCTGCTCCTGCATTCAGATTATTCATGACCGAAGTTATTGCAAATAGAACATTCAATTTCACTTTCAAGGGAAAAAAAATTGTTATAGGTCCTTTTCTTGATTCCAGACATACTTCTTTGTTTATGAGCTTCTCTAGTCATGATTATCTTATAGGCAACACATTGAGCTGCTTTGTGACCAAAGTTATGGCAAGAGAAACATTGCCCATTGAAGAAACTTCTACGATTATCAAATCTATCATCCAACCGATTGTATTTTCTACCAACATCCATTCTTGAGGCAAATTGGGAAGATTTTACCTGTGGCTGGTTGCAGCTTCTATTTGTAGCTTGCCTCTGATCTTCTTGATAGTTTTTTTTCGTTCTTGAGATAAATTGTCCCTGATTTACTTGATGATTTATATTAGGCCTTTGCTCGCTCCTTCTTGCTGCATCAAGATAACTTTTGGAGGTGGATGCTTTAGATGCTTCTCCATTATATCCCAGACCTGTCTTGATTAATGGAGAATGCTGCACATTGATGATCTCATCAAGAGTTTCAGATCCTTTAACAAATTTAGGATTAAGAGCTTTTGTCTTCTCAATCTCTTTTCTAAGGCCAACAATTTCACATTCCAATTTTTCAAGATGTTTTTCTCTTTCAGCTAGTTGACATTTCAGAGATTCAATAATCACATTTTTCTCTTCTAAGCAAATTTTGAGATTAGAAATTTCTTCATAAAAACCCTCTTCATCTATAGCATCCATGTAGCCATCATCCTCAAAAGCCATTAAGAGTTTATAGTCATTACCTCGTTCATCTTCGTCACTATTTGAGAGTCCATCACTATCTTCATGAGTGTAATAGATTTTCCTGTTAGCATTTTGTTTCTTGTTCCATCTAACAGGTTCCTTTACCTTGTCATTCTTTTCTTTATGAGGACATTTGGTAGCATAGTGACCCACTCTTCCACATGCAAAGCATTTGAAAGGTAACTTACCTCGGAATCGTCCAGCGCCCCATTGGAGATTTTTGACAAAATTTGATTCTTATTCTTCTTTTGACACGTGTCCTGATTCATAGTATTCTCCTTTGCTTGAAGCCTTGAAGGTAGCTTCTCTCCTATCTAATGGACCTCCTTTCCTCATTTCGTAAGCAGTAAGAATTCCGTGAAGCTGTGACATTTTAAGACTTTGTAGATTCCCCTTTTCTTCTATTGCAGAAACTTTAGATTCAAACCTAGGTGACAGATCTTAGAACTTTTTCAACCACAACAGCCTCTTTTATTTCTTCTCCCAAGTTTTTCATACAATTAACAATCTCATCTACACGAAGAAAATAGTTAGCCACACTTTCATCATTACACATCTTGAGATTTTCATACTGAATCCTGAGGGTTTGAAGTTTTGCTCGTTTTACCCGATCATCTCCTTCATAGCTTAGGACAATCTTGTCCCATATTTCTTTTGTTGATTTTAACTACGTAACTTTCACGAATTCTGATTGAGATAGACATCCTAGAAGAGTATTGACCGCCTTTGCATTTGTTTCATATTTTTTCTTCTCAGCTGGATCTGTAGGAGTAGCTGATGGAAAAGTATACCCTGTTTCTATGATGTCCCAGACTTCTGTACCCAGAGATTGAAGATAGGTTGTAACTCTTACCTTCCAATATACGAAGTTTGCCCCATCAAAAATAGGTGGCCTGATTGATGCTTCCCTCTCGTAGTTTCTCATGATGAATGATATCCTTTAAGCGATCAAGCTTCTTCAGAAGGACTTGCTCCGATACCAATTGTTGGAAATAATACTGAGGGGGGGGGGGTGAATCAGTATTATTAATTTCTTTTTACAATAAATTATCCATATTTAGGCTTTAAGTTATTCTTCCGAAATTGATAATTAACTTGTATGTCAGTACCATAAAATGATGAACAAGAACAGTTAAAATAGATTGTCACACAACGGAACACCAGATATAAGGTGGAAACCCAATATGGGTGAAAACCACCTGCTGCAATATGTCTCTATCTTTTTTTTAAATAGAATTTCTTTTACAATGAATTTGTACTAGTGCAGACCTTTACCAGTACGCAGGCTGCAACCTGCAGAGGGCTACAACCCTCTCTCTTTTTGCAGTCTCTCCTGGAACGGAGCTACAACCCCCTACTTCGTTCAAGGACCACGTTTCATTAATTTTCAGACTGGATCCAAGAAGATCAAATGGTCATCAAGTATAAACAAATCTTCAGAATTATTCAGGCATCAGATCAATATATATTTTCTTTATACTGCAGATCTTTCAAAATCACACAAGCGCCAACCCAAGCACTAGATCAAAATATAAATAAATTCTCGATCTGGTTACCCATTAAAACAGATGTTGTTTATGGAAAAATTAGAACACAACGCAAAGGATATACATATAACAGTTCACCCGGAGGCTAGACACAAGACAAACCCAATATGCGCACCCAGAACCTGAACTGCAATACACCTGAAGCAATGTGATTTCTCTCGAAGAAATGTCTGAACTTCAAGCCTGCGATCCTTTTCTTTGTTCTACGCGCATTCTCCTTGATCAGTAATTGCTCCTTAACCGATCACAAGAATGCCAATCAATTCTCCCTTAAGATCTTCAATTCATAATCGATTCCTTGCCAAAGGATCTCTTTTCTTCTTATATAGTCATGCTTTTGACAAAACCATGAGTCAAAACCAAAGGATTCGAAATCCTAAGGCTCGCTTGCTTTGACCGATGATAGCAGGAAAACAAGTCCAAACAACAAAAGGCAGACTTTAAACATTATGTACCCATAACAATAATATATCGGGTCCACTCCTTATCATTGTATAACATCGTCTATTTGCCAATGTCCGATCCGATGGATCGGATGTGATATGGCCATTAACCATGCTTTATAAATATATCGGGGCCGCTCCTCATCACTAACAATGCATTCCCGTGTCATGGCTTATTCCCGACTTCCGATCCGATGGATCGGATGTGACATGCCCATTAACCCTCTTTTTTATATATATCGGGTCCACTCTTTTCATTGCTATCGGCGATTTGAAGAGGGAGGCTTTTATAAACTGTGCAATGGATGCGATATATTATAAAGTCCCTTTAAAGTTCCCATCCGATCTGCTCATAATCAGAGGTTTTGAGGTGGGCAACCATATATACCTTGCGATATACAGTGGATGCGATATTATTATAGACCATGTTTGAAATGCCATCGGGTCCAATGCAATTGGGTCGACAAGCCCCCAATGCTGATATGCTGAAACACATGTATTAATACTCATGTAACTGGGATATATCCACCGAAAGGGGGAAAATGCATACATCTATTGCTTATTGAATAAAGCATATGTATATGGGTTTTACGCACCCAAACCACTCCCGATAATATTAATGCATGCATATATGGGTTTTAATAAGCCCAATACCTCCCAATAAGCATATATATGAGAAAGAGCCTCTATTGCTCCGATAAGCTCCCAATGGCTCAATGGTTCTGATAAACATATGTAAATGGCCCCTCTTCTCTCCTCTTGGCTCTTCTTGTCCCCATCAAGATGTATATAAGAGAAATGTCCGTCTATGAGAGGGTTGCCATCAAGTTAAACACACGTCCACAATGCCATAATGCCAACATTCTCCTATGCAATGATCCCGGTGTTTGGACAAATGAGGAAATTATATCGGGAACAAAAAATGAAATATATGATCACAAGCAAGGAGAAACCTATAAATCATCCAATTAATTATGTGCATACAGATTTAGAGTCTTTTGTTTTGTTTTCAAATAGTTTAAATGATATAGATAGTCAGATAGTAGAAGCAGATGATATTCCGGAAATAACATAAAATATCAGAGAAATTTTGAAGAAAGAAGGACAAGAAAAGCAGAAAAATGTTGGGCAATCAACTGAGAGCAGTGGACAGCAAGCAGGCAAGGCATGACAAACAGATTTCCAGCACTTACAGGAGGAGGAAGAAGGCTTGTGGACCATGGATTTTGATGGAGCAATAGGAAATGATGGTGCTGGAATTGGAATTTGGGTACGCAGTCCTTTCTCCGCCCCAAACAAAGTGCCTAGCAGCGTGAGGGTTTGCTCTTACAAGCTGGCCTTTGAGTGTTCAAACAATGAAGCTGAATATGAAGCTCTGATTGCTGGCCTAAAGGTTTTAAGAAAGTTGAATGTGAAAAGGATTTCGGTATATGGCGACTCTCAATTTGTAATAAAGTAGGTTAGAGGTGAGTATCAAGCAAAGCATCCTAGGATTCTGGCATATCGTAATGCAGTTTTAGACATATTAAAATTATTTTCAGAATACACCTTGACATGTGTGCCTCGTATACAAAATAGTATTGTTGATGCTCTTGCCAAGGCAGCAAGTAGTTTGAAGATCCGCATGAACTCTAGCAATAAATTTGAAATCTATGTCAAGCATTGTCCAACCATTCCAGACAATCAAAGATATTGCCAAGTGTTTCAAGATGATGAGGAGATTAAGGATTTTCTGCAAAATAAAGGCAAGTTCAAAGAAACCTCAATTGATGTAGAAAATGACGATGGTAAAGGGAATGGTACATATGACGTGCATATCAATGAAATGGATGTGTTGCAGCTAAAGAATAACAATATTCCTAAAGTCTTGATACCTCTAGAAGAAATTTTTGATCAGGATGATGTAGCCCGCAAGCCAACATTACAGCCAACAGAGAAGGGTGTAGAAGAGGTCAACATCAGAACAAATGCCAATCCTAAGTTGGTAAAATTTTCTAAAGCATTACCGCCAACGATCAAGGACAAATACATCAGTTTGATGGCTTCATTTGCAGATGTGTTTTCTTGGGACTATTCTGATTTAAAGACCTATGATACCAATATTATTCAGCACACGATACCCATCAAGCCCAATCAAAAACCATTTAGACAGAAGCTTAGAAGGATAAATCCAAAGTTGCTACCATCTATTAAAAAGGAGGTAAACAAGTTGTACAGGTTAGGTATCATTGTGCCCATCAGATTTTCAGATTGGATCTCTAACTTGGTGCCCGTACAAAAGAAGACAAGTGAGATCCGCTTGTGTATTGATTTCAGAAATCTAAATAAAGTCTCATTGAAGGAAAATTATCCACTGCCCAAAATGGACCATATACTTCAGCAAGTAGTGGGGGAATATCGTATGTCGCTACTTGATGGTTATTCCAGATATAACCAAATTTCTGTCCATGAAGATGACAGAGACAAGACAACATTCACCACTCCATGGGGAACCTTTCATTATTCCAAAATTCATTTTGGTTTAAAGAATGGAGGTGCCACATTTCAGCGTGAAATGGACTTAGCTTTTGCGAATGAGAAGGATGTGTTTTTGGTGGTTTATCTAGATGATTTGATGGTGTTTTCCAAATATGATGAAGAGCACATGCATCATCTAAAAACTGTCTTTCAAAAGTGCAGAAAATATGGTTTATCGTTGAATCCTAAGAAGAGATTGTTCGCCATGGAGGAAGGAAAATTACTTGGGAACATTATTTCAAAGGATGGCATTCGTATTGACCCAGCACGTGTGCAAGCAATTCAGCAAATCGATCTGCCCCGGAATAAAAAAGAGATACAATCGTTCAATGGTAAGATGAATTTTCTGCGTCGCTTTGTGCCTAATCTTGTTGAACACTTAAGAGATATGACCAATATGCTCAAGAAGGACAGGCAAGTGAAATGGACAGAAGGGGCTGTAAAATCTTTCAATTTTTGTCAAATTTTCCCTTTCTTCAGCTCCAGTTCTAGTCAGCTTGGACTACGCTCGGGATTTCATATTGTTTTCATTTGCTTCGGAGCACACTATGGCAACAGTACTATTGCAGAAAAGAGATGATCACGAAATACCCATAGCATTCTTCATCCCACTTCTTCCGAACAGCATAAATGGATCCTTACAGTGACAGATTATTTCACAAAATGGATTGAGGCAACTCCCACCAGACAAGCTACAGATACAGTAATCATTTCATTTCTCGAAAATAACATATTGTCTCGCTTTGGTTGTCCGAATAAGTTAATCACCGATAATGCAGGAGCTTTCAAATCAAAGAGGATGGTATAATTTTGTCATAAATATCACATTATTTTGTGTCACTCAACTGCCTATCATCCGCAAGGCAATGGATTGGCGGAGTCTTCAAATAAATTGTTGGTCAACATCATCAAGAAGCTACTAGAAATAAATAAAAGGAGCTGGAATAAGAGGTTGGTCCATGCGCTTTGGGCAGATTGGATCAGTCAGAAAAAATCCATTGGTATGTCACCGTTTGAGCTTGTTTATGGAGTTGACACAGTATTTCCCACCTCTCTTGCTGCCCCGGTAGTCAGACTTCTTCAGGAGGCAGGAAGTGAAGAAGATCCCATGCAAAGAAGGTTGAATCAAATGGTCCACTTGCAGCAGACAAGAGAAGAAGTTTTCAAGAACACATCCAAATTGCAGGAGAAAATAAAGAAAATCTATGAAAGAAAAGAAAAGGCAGATAAATTTCGGTTGGATGATGTGGTGCTGAAGTGGGATGCAAGGAATCAAGAGAAAGGTAAGCATGGAAAGTCCGAGAATATTTGGAAAGGTCCTTTCAAAATTGCAGCATATAGGGGTCAGAATGCCTTTCTTCTGAAGGAAATGAACATGGAAGATTGTCCTGGAGGGCCGATCAATGGTCGGTTGCTCAAGCGGTACCACTACTGAGTTATTAACGTTGCTTCCACTATCATTGTAAATACCATTTTTATTTCAGTTTTGGTTTCAGTCTGTCAAGTTAGTTTTTGAGTCATTTCAATGTCAATTTTAAGTCAATTTCTTGGTCATTTCAGTTTCATAAATGCGTCAGAGTCCTATATTGTAGTCAAAATGATGACTCCATAGACCAATGGACAAAAGGCATTGTCTAGCTCCTTTAGAGATCTGTTGTTCTTGGCACCTCCAAGGAGCTACCATTCCCCATTGGAGCCAATGTTAGAGTCAGTCCTCCGTCAGAGATCAAAACTCTTTATGTATTTCATTTTTAGGTGTCTCGTTCCATTCACTCAGCTGCATTCTGCTAGGGGCATGCCATTATCTGATGAAGAAAGTCATGCTAGTCATTTCCCCTCATGTTTGGATCCTACTGGATTATGTCTTTGTGTCAAATAATCAAAAAGTCCATGACAGTCAATTTCTGGTCCTTCAACGGACAAAGGTCATTTTTGGTCATTTGGTCTAGGAATTAAAACAATTTGGTCTTTAATATGCCCAGTAAAGCCATGCAGGCTAGAGGGATACTCTTGCAAAGTAATGATCCGCAGATTTTCACCATCATATTGACAGACTTCGACTATTCTTCAAAACTTTGTTTTGAAGAAAAGTCAAATAGTGTCATTTGTGACAAAATTTCAAAAAGAGTCGACAGTTGATTTCTTCAGGCGTAGTCATGGTTCCCTTGACCAGATGCTCTGTCATGCAATCCCTACAAAAAGTGTCGAAAATTTCATCGTTTGAGCCAAAATTTCAGAGGGAAAGTGAAAATCAGGGTTATATTAAAATCAGTGAAAAAGTGTTGAACAGGACATTAGAAAAGTGGGTTTTTTAAAAATTAAATTTAAAGCATGACCTCCAAGGATATATATACAATTTTTCATCAAAATCAAAGGCATTGTGCTAATCCAAGCTTTGGAGAAACATTGCAAAAGGTGTGAGTGTGCATCGTGAGTGTTTGAGGGAGTTGGAGGTAGTTTGAAGGTGCGCGACACACATAGACAGGGGCGCAGCACACACAAACAGGGGTGTGCCGCATGCAGAGCCCGCCTGCATTGTTAAATTACAACGGGCGTGGTGCATACCCAGCGTGCGGCGCACTGGGCTTTGCGCGCGACGTACAGGGACAAAATGCCTAGAACTTCATGAAATCACCTCAAATCTTTGTGGAGCTCATCTATTTGCAAGGTAGGCTCGAAACATCACTTGTGCATCAATTTTTTATGGGTGATATAAGGGTTTTTATGCCTATAATTAAATGCAAAAAAATTTCATAAAGAAAACACAAGAAGACATCAAAGAAAAACTATTATGCTAGGGTTTGTGCCACAGTGTTGTTGCTGCCAAGGTTATTTTTCCTACCCTACCCCTTTTCCTTATTCCCCTATTGCATTCTTCCAACTATCACTATCGTAACAATACCAAACCCTTATTCCCTTAAACCCCCTCCTATCACTCAATACAAACGCTAAAACCCTACCTTGCCAAAAAACCAAACCCTACCCTATCAAAATACCCCAAAGCCCCCTACATATCCCTAAACAAATTTCTCCCTATAACCCTTATTCCCATTACATTACTCCCCTCCTAATACTCCCTTGTTTCATTGTTCCCCTTGGTGGTAGATTATCAAAACAGCATAGCTTTCATCATCATCAAAGGGGCAGCCTAAATTCAGTTTATAAAACAACAGTCATGGCATTCGAGGTTTCATCAGAGTATGAGGAGGAAACCCACAGTGATACAGCTTCAGGAGAACAAGTCCCCAGGAGACATCACCGGAGTGGCAAACATGTTAGAGATGAGCCAAACACCCTCACCGAGTTGCAGGCATGCCCTCTTGCTATGTCATGTTTCCAGCATTTAGCATGTCTTGAATTTTGTCAAAGGGTGGCAAATGTCAGAGTTCATCATGAGTTGGCCCGTCTTTTTGCACTTCACCTACATGGAGGTCAGTCTATCTTGGCTGGGGTCACTTTCACATTGACACTCAAAGCCATATCAGTGGCAACGAGAATACCAAATGTTGGAGAACAGTGGCATAAGAAGAAGAAGGTGGAGAGGCATCATTATGAGCCTTACATTAAGGCCAATTGTTTGAGTCAGCTTACAAGAGTCTTCCCGTTCAGATTTTTGAGAGATGAGTATGCTTCGCTCGTGAAATTGATCATGAAATACTTCATTTTTGAGGGGAGGTTTTCTCGCCTTTATGCCTATCACATCAAGTTGTTCATGCACTTTACCAGGGTGCAAATTATGAACCTCCCATTTTTCATTTGCGGGAACATAGAGAGGATGAAAAATTTCATGCAGCACAAGACCCCTCGACAACAGCTCAACAGTGTTTATCACTTTGCTCTTATCCGGATTTTGGTGGACCATCAGTTGGGATTGTAGGGTATTTCTTGGGAGGACTTCATCTCCCATGACTTCTTTAGTGCTACACAGGTAGTATTAGAGGCAGAGCATGAGATAGGTGGTCCATCACAACAGTATGAGTGCCATGAGATTGCTACTATGCTAGTAGTCATCACCTATTAGAGAGGCAGTAGACCCTTATTTGCAGTAGCAAAGTGAGTGTTATCTCCACTCGGGGTGGAAGGGGCCTCACTTCCGACATCAGCATCACATGAGCAGGGCAGAGGTAAGGAGCCAGTGTAGGAGGAAGGGCCGTCAAGTGAATTAGAGACCGAATTAATTCTCCTCCATGATGATGAGACAGATACAAAACCAATAAATGTAGAGCTTACAGAGATCATCTAGGAGTAGCAATCAGTGATTGAGGCCTTATCCCTTGACTTGGAGAGGGCCAAGTGGAACATGAAGTACCTAGAGAAGAGAAACAAACAGCTAGAGGATCGGCAAGTGATTATGGAGTTGCAAAACATTCGTGAGCATTGGCAAGCTGCTCAAAGGAGAAGAGTTAAGCTCACATCATTGGAGCAAGAAATCAATGAGGATCGGGAGGCCCATCTTGAGAGCTTGAACATGCACTTGGAGAGGCTGTTGGACAAGGTTGATCAGGACCTTGCCTTGCTGAGACACATGGCTTATCGTTACGGGACACAAAACATGAGTGCAAGGGCCCGGATAAGGAGTTTGAAGCGAAATTGAGGAAAGCAACAAGAAAGGCAAAAGAGGAAAAAGAGTAAGATTGGCTTTGAATCTTAGATGAGGCTTCCTTGGCACATCATAACACCCCATAGGGAACCTCCAGCCCAAATTTCAAGAAATTTGGGGAATTTTTGGTCACATGACAAATTTTTGGGCAAAACACAGGGTTTTTCTCCCTGTGTGGTGTGGCGCTAAAAATCTAGAGCTCCAAATGAGGAATGGTTTGTATTTTTGGATTCAGCATGGAAAATCACAACTACTGGTGCTTGGAAAATATTTGGCAAGATATGAGTGTCCAGAAGGTAAAAAAAAACCCAAAAATCGCCTCTCTACCCCTTTTTGACACACAGGAAGTAGTCTTGGGAGAATGGAGATTTGGAGGGGTAAATGATCACCAAATTCAAAAATTCTAGTGGGGTTAGAAAGTAGATAGGACAGGATTTCCAACAAGCCCACTTGGTCACATTTTTTACACCTGCAAGTGTCACAAAATAGGCCCCAAAGTAGCGCGGCGCACAGAGGAAAAATTGCCAAATTTGCTTCCGTTTCGCAAAATTTCGGTTCGTGACTTCTCCAAGTGGGCCCGCTCATCTACACTTCGGTTTTTTGGCACCAAAGGTGGCATTTAAAGTATTTTTTCTCTAGATTGGCTTCTATCCAAGTGGTGAAGGAAGTCAAACGGTCACCCAAGCCAAATTTCATGTTTGTAGCACTGCACCTGTAGCTGATGGTTGGCTCTTCATCTCCATTTTGTAATGATTCGAGTAACTCCCCAAACCTTGGGTGTTCTATCTCTTCCTTAAAAATTCTATATATTGTATGCAAGCTATTTTCAAAGGGTTGGTTGGTTTGTAATTTATGGGAGACTGTGGCAAAGAAAATCTGTTTCTTCGCTGTATATTTTGACAGAGAATTAATGAAAGGTAGCGGCTCTGTTTCATGAGATTCTTGTGGTTGTGAATGTAGTAAATGTGTCTCTTATGTTTTCATATGTATTTCGTTATGTTTCATAATTCAATTCATGTTCATTTCCAGTGAAATTTTCTAAGTGAGATTAGGTAGAATTCAATTTTATTGCTCTGCCTATGGGAAAATTTCATGTTCAGTGTTTTTCTTCTGTTGAAAAGGATTCATGTAACTATGCCCCTTTCACTCTCTTCAGCAATCTATTCATTCCATGTTACTTCGAACTAGATTGCTACATTTTCTGCCTACCTTTCCTCACGGAATAATCTGTGCCTTTGTATTAAATTCTTTGTTCCTTGCTGACCGTTTGTCCCATACCATCCCAGAAGCTCGGTCATTCATAGAAATTGTTTCTTGTATCCCTATTCACTTACTAGCCTAAGATAAATACTTCGCTATAATTCATCTCAGACCATTTTTTGCTTATCTATTCACTGAGCATGACTCAGAGAGAGCCCTCTCCTGTTCTGGTAGGGCTAGCTACCAGACTGAGCGTGGTTTTTGGTTACCCTGAATTTTTCCTTCCTTCAAGCTAGGCTAGATTTAGGTGCTAACACTTCCTTTATTTCATAGGGGCCTAACCATCAAGTTTGAAATTTACCAGGGAATTCTTGAAACCTGGAATCGTAAAGAAGAGCCCAATCACCCTCATGAAATGTCTTTTTATTAATCAGTGAATCATGCCACATGGCTCTTTATTATTGAATGAGTGCAGTATGTTGTAGAGCCAATAGCTGAATTTCATCTAATTCATTTATTTGTTGTAGTCTATTAATCTGGACTTCAGTTAAATTGAGTCCCACTTCCTGGGCTATCCTTAGTGTCTGTATCTCAAATTATATGGGGAAAATGGGTTCCTTACCAATTACCAGCTGATATGGAGAGTATCCAGTTGTGTTCCTCCAAGTCATGCGATATGCCCACAAGGCCTCTAGCAGTTGAATCACCCATTCCCGCCTGTGCGATGAGAGTGTCTTCGTTAGAATAGCTTCAATTACTTTGTTGGTACTATGCACCTGCCTGTTTGCCTGTGGGTGATACAGAGAGGTAATTCTATGAATAATGTGATGATTCTTCAGTGTAGCAGAAATCCTGTGGCGTACAAATTGTGGCCCCCCATCAATAATTACTTCTTTGGGTAAGCCATATCGCACAAAAATTTTGAAAACAAAATTAATCATTGTTTCCTCTGTCACTCTTGGTAATGCTACTGCCTCCACCCATTTACTCGCGTATTCTGTTGCAATCAATATATATGATTTTTGATTGGATGGTGGGTTGATCGGCCCGACGAAATCTAACGTCCATCGCTCAAAGGGTTCTATCACCAGCTGAGTATGTAGGGTCATCTCATTAGATTAGCCAAGGTGGCCCCTCCTTTGGCAACTATCGCATGCCTGGTGTCACACGGAATCAGTCAATAGTGTGGACACAACCGACCTTCCTAGAAGTCTATGACATTCTAATGACAAACAAAACAAACTAGATCTATCCTTCTCTAAACATGCATTATGATATGAGAAATCAAGTGTTTTGTTCTTACCTTTGTCCAAACGCCGTTGTAGAAGTCCAAGCTTTGTTGATCTGGATGAGCTCATCCTTTTCTCCAAAACCTGCAATCACCAATAGTCAAACCATTAAATAGCACCTGATTATAACATAAAACAAAGCATATTCAACATATAGACCAAGGAGTACATGAAATAACTCATAAACAACAAGTTATTGAGAAGAATGGACTAATTTACATTAAAGGTAATCAAAAGGAACCATTACAACCTGAGCCTTGGTGTTGTGCAAGCTCCTCCCAGGGTCCACAATAGTCTTCCTTTACTTTGACAAAGCTCACCCACTTCCAAATAGAACAAGCAAAGATGGCAATCTCTCCTCACAAGCTTCTAAATGGGAGTCCTAATTCCTGCAACATTTACCCTTAGAAATGTATAGTTTTCAACATCCTCTCCTTCTGGCCCAATGCTTGTATTTATAGTGTTCAAGAGGAAGTTAATCAGGTCCACCATCAATGGGATAATCCCCTCTTTGGATGGGATAGCTCCCCTATTGATGGGATAAGTTCCTCTTTGGTAGGAGTGCATGAACCATCTGGAGGCGCTCAATACACGTTGAACAACCTTCTAGAATGCTCTAGAAATAACCACAAGTGACTTTTTAAAGATGAAACTTGCGCATTTTAACCTTTTCAGGGGGACGCACCTGCACCTTTACATACAGAGCGTCCAAAGACACAGCTTTTGTGAACCTTGGGTGCGTCCCCGCAGGTAAGGTTGAGAGAACCTGTGTCCCCAGAGATAAATACATTTAAAAAGACTTTCTCTCTTTTTGGAGTTTGACATGGAGAGCAGAGGCATAAGACTTGCCTAAGAGGGTAGTATGATTGTTGATAGAGTAATGCTAACTGTAAATAGTCATGGTGACATTTTTTAGTGTAACATATTGCCCCTTAAAGTGCGAAGCCTGGAATAGATTAGGGTTTTGTATTATCTAGGAAGGGTGAAGCGCTTTATCATTTCAAGGATTATCTCATGGAGAGCCTGGTCAGAACCTGCAATTTTCAACACAAAATACATGTATAAGATTATATCATCACTGAGGTAGGCATTCCCATACTCAGATTAAAACTTTAACTAACAGACTAACTACTCTGGTACAGGAATGATCTTGCAGTACATCATAATCATAGACTTTTGTAGACACAGTATGGGCGCAACCATCTGTTTATGATCAGTCTACTTAGATAATGAATACAAAACTCCTCGCAGCCTGGATGGTGGAAACTAGATCCAGGGTCTTCATTTCTACTTCTCGAATTGGTACGATTCTAGCCATGCGAATAAATGAGTTGATGTCGAACATGGTAGAAACCACTTGATTACCAGTCGATGATGTAAACTGTTAACAAGCGTGAGAGAGACCACCAGTAATGTCAATGGTTCTCAAAGTACCCAGTACAATCCATGAGATGTGAATGAATGAGTTGATGTCGAACATTTCACGGAATCCTTCGATCGAAAGTCAATGATGTAAACTGACGTCAAAGGCGAGAAACCTGCCATTGATGCATGCAAACTTCAAGGTACTGACGATTTCTAAGTCATCTCTCTAGATAATGTGCTGATGTCGATAGAAAGCGACCCGTTGTAGGCAAGCCCACAACACGAAATCATTGTTTAAGTTGAAGAAACGTTGCTATAAGGACTGACTCAGGGATGGTCAAATGGATGACAAGTATTTTGCAGATGAAAGTTTTGCTTGCAGACCTCTTGAACACATAACGACACGACAGATGGCTTGGTGTTGAATAACTCAAAGTTAATCCCCGGAACCCGGCTGAAGACTTTCAAAGTGGTTTGATCAACTGTGAAGTAAAGGATTTCCCAACCCAGGTGAAAAAGTGTCGTATTCAAGAGTGGTAATAAAGTTTCTTCTGAGACAAAAGGTAACAAATAGGCTCATTCTTCTCTCTTTTCCCCCACCATTTCTGGCAAGTACCTCTTTATTTTTAACAAGCTTGAGGAGGATAACATATGCTTGATTATAAGCTCATCCTTCGGATGAGTCCAACCTAGTTTTGATTCGAACCCTAGGAAGGAGTGGTTCGTTCCTGTTTGTAATTGAACAGGTCCTTTACTGTGAAATGTTTAACGAGCCCAGTATAGGAGAAACTCGGCGTTTTTCAATTTTTAGAGAGTCTGAAAAACTTAAGAAGACTCCAAGTTGAACTTTTTCGTAGATTTGTGTCCCTCAAGCCCGAAAAAGTATAAAATAATGCCTGGGGGAACCGCTTGATCTTGCGACCAAGGAGTACTTTCATAATTAGTGTCACTGACCTGAAAAGTAAAAAGCGATCAAAAACACGTCGTTTTATTTCCGTATCGAGTTTGAAACGACAAAAACCTGGCAATCTTTTCCTGATTTTACGGTCAGAAAAGAGCTATAAGGGGACCGTCTTTTAATTCCGTTTTAACGAGTGTAAAAGAAACGCTCGGCAATCTTTTCATTTTTTAGGAGTCAGAAAAGGGCTTAAAAGATGACTCTGATATTTTGGTTCGTGAAAAATGACAATTTTCCCTCTAAGTCCCTTTGTCCTGCACAAAAGCAATACATTACTCATACCTGTTTAAGATAGGCAAAAATACATCGAAAAACATCTTTCCATGGTGAAAAATGAACAAATTCATCCAAAAAACCTATAAAAAGACTTTTTACCATGTCATTTTTACCGTTTGACTGTTGAGGTTGAAAAAAAAAAAACTTTTGGCAAGAAACTTCCCATGGTCGCTGCGGAAAATCCGACCGTCAGAATCGAACGCCGTCTCTTCCAGGTATTTTACAACATCCTACTCTTCAATTTCATCCGATTAAAGTTGAATTTTAGGTTTTAGTTTTGGTTTTTGGGGGGGTTTAGGTTTTAGAATGCGCCCCTCGGTGGATGCAGGTGCCCTTCGGGTGACCTGCGTCCCCCGACTTTTTCCTATACAGGAAAATGGTCGGGGGACGCAGCCCGCCTTCAGGCCAGCTGCGTCCGGACGCCCTGTGTTGTAAACACGGGGTGCGTCCTCCGTGAAAGGCGGATTTTAAAACCCCAATCTCCACAAATAACCATTCAAATTTCCCCAAATGAGTTATAATCATTGTTTCTTGGTGTGTAGGGCACTCACCATGTTGGATTGGAGAGAAAGAGAGAATGAAGACGTTGATTTAGCTGTAATTGAACATCAACCTTCCATTGATGCCCTAAAAGAATGCGGGTTGTATAAATACTGGGCCATACCTGGCATGAGGGCTCAGGTAAGATTCTTAGAATGGCTGGTTGAGAGATGGAACGTTCAAGAGCAATGCTTTTACATAGGAGGGCACCAGCTCGAGATAGAGCCCTCGGATGTATACTTTCTCACTGGCTTGCCAAATAGAGGCGAGCAACTCAATCTAGCTGGGACTAGGCCGGGTGGCCAATCCCTTGTTAGTCTCCGGGAAGATTGGTGCACACCTGGTGCACACCATTCGAAAGGCGTGGAGATCAAACACATCTCTCTGCGCGAACTCAAAGTTATAGCGTTCACGGTTACCATAATTTGCGGCGCGGCCACTTTACACATTGCTTTCGGGTCCCAAATGCGGATGGCAATTGACTGTTACCAAGGCACCATTTTCAACTGGTGTGATGCTGTGTCGGCTAACGTGAAGAGCCAACTGACTAAGGCAAAGAAGGGACGACCGAAAACTTTTGGATATGGGCCTTTAGTCGTGAGCTTTGCCTTAGAGAGAGTTCTGATGCTGATCCCTCAGCAACTCACTGTTGATATCTTGGGTCCTCGGGAGCCAAAGCTGGTACGATGGGTTGTGGTGATGGCCCGACATCCTGACGAGGGCGCGGCAGTTGTTCGATTTTCTGATAGTTACTTTCACTGGTTGGAAGACCAGGTTTTCTCGATCCAGGACTTTCCGTTTGCCGGAGTAGATTTTCGAGGTGATCCGGACATGGTTCTTCCACAGGGAGAACAATGGGATGACAGAGGTACTTTATTTTTCACAAGTTTTCAAATTATGTATTTTTTGTTTTTTATATATATCGTCTCAAAACTGACAGTAAAATTTTCAAAATGCAGATGTTGGTCCACAGCGTCCAGCCAACCTCCGGCCTTTTGAGAGAAGACATCCAGTTGCACCGGTACCGGCCCCACAGGACGCAGCGGCTGCAGAGGTACTAGCTGAGTTGGAGCATGATCTAGAGCGTCTGACGGTGGATATGCTTGAGACCACTATGGATGATATTCCTATCAGACTTCAGCGCTATGTAGTCGCGGTCCCTGGACCGTTTAGGAGATTTTTGCATAAGGTAGCCCGTGCAGTGGTGTCGTATAAGGAGCACCACCAGTGATTGGCTAGTCACTTTGTAGACACGTGACATTTTTGACTTTTTGTACTTTATCATTTTTGCCGATCATAAGGTGTTTTTCAACCTATGATCAAAGACGATGTATATTTTTTGACACACTCCTATCTATATATATATCACTATTACCGGCTTATCTTGTTTAACATATGTGATGAAATGTTTTTTTAAATTTACTTGCATGATTATCGTAAATGTCTGTCCAACACTTGAGAAGCAATTGCATCTGCTAATGTATTTAAGGACCTTGGAATATGCTGATATTCAATGTAATCAAATCCACGTTCCAAGGGATGCACTCTCAAAAACAACCTTAATAACACAGGATTCCTAATGGCATAAACTCTATTAAGCTGTAATACAACAAGTTCAGAATCTAACCTCACTATCAAACGTCGAATTCCAAATGAAATAGATTCGGATAATAATTCAACCACTGCACTGTATTCTGCAATGTTGTTCGTTGTTTGATCGAGGCTTACCCCATGCATAGAAACTAACTCGCCAGAGGGTGAATAGATAACCCAAGCTGTGGAAGAGATATTCCGTGTACTACGACAAGCACCATCAGCAAATCCAATGTATGTTTGGAGAGGCGTCGACATCTGTAATATCAAGAGTAAAACCAAGATAAGCCAGAATAACGACGAAAAAACACACTCGCTAAGCTAAGCACACTGACTAACTAACAAACATACTAGCTAGAAAGAAAGCCTAACCTAACTAAAACTTCTACATACCCACCATTTAAGCATAATACCTCTTTAAGTAAAGTCCATTTCTGGGTTTACCCAAAGAGTCCCCATCAAAATCTACCAGCTCATAAGCCCCTTTTGCTAGCTTTCGCTTTACAATATAGGGTCCATGCCACATAGGAACGAATTTTCCAGCACCTAGCTTATCGTTAGCTTGATCATATAAGAGCACTAGGTCTCCCTCCGAAAAACTTCGAGGGGTCACATTTCTATCATACTGAGCTTTCATTCGCTTTGCGTGAGTCTCGATTGCCAATGCAGCGTCACGTCGAGTCTCATCTAATTTAGCTAAGTACAATAAACGTTTCTCCTCTTCGGAAGTAGCTGGGAGTAATTCGACAGCCATTTGAAGTGATGGGATTTCGCATTCAATGGGTAACACAGCTTCCAAGCCATAAACTAGCTGGAAAGGAGTGAACCCTGTTGAGGTTTTCACTGAGGTTCAGTATGCCCATAGCGCCGAAAATAACATGTTGTGCCAATTCGACCGATGAATACCAATGGTTCGTCGGATCATGATAACCAGAACTTTGTTGATAGACTCAACCAAACCATTGGCTTGCGGATAATACGGAGTAGAGCTGTCGTGGCGCAAACCAAGCTGGCTTGTAAGCTCAGTCATCATGATGTTTCGAAAATGGCTCCCATGGTCAGTAATGATTGCTTGTGGGACACCAAACCTAGTTATAATATGATTGAATACGAAAACTGCAGCTGTTTTGCCGCTTGCGTCGAATGTAGGCATCGCCTCGGCCCATTTAGTGAAATAATCAACCGCGAGGATGATATACGCATGCCCCCCAGCCGAGTGAGGGTTACAAGTAATAAAGTTGATACCCCATTTGGCAAATGGACCAACGGCAATTATAGGGTGGAGAGGAGCAGGCGGTGCGCGCATCTTTCGATCAAACACTTGCCAGTTGTGGCACTTCCGGACTGCAATGATACAATCCTTAAACATAGATGGCCAGAAGTAACCAGCGCGCAACACCTTCTGAGCTGTGGCATACCCAGACATATGACCGCCACATGCTCCAGAGTGACAATCATTCAATACCCTCTTAGCCTCTTCGTGAGTTAAACAACGTCGAAAAACTAAGTCTGCCCCCCGGCGATAAAGTGTATCTCCAATAATTTTGTATTGCTGGGATTGAAACCGAATTTTTTGACGTTCCGCCTTTGAAGCTTCAGGCCGAAAGGTTTGGGTTTGGAGATAGATGATTATATCCTTGTACCACGGATCTAAAGTACTGATAAGAAACAAAGATTCGTCCGCAATGGGCTCCTCTGCCACAGTCTCTGTGTCAGTACGCGGGAAGTCACACATCAATTCCGCAAAAACTAAGGATTTCTTAGACTTGGACTTCTCGAACTCCAAGTCGAACTCTTGCAAGATAACGATCCATTTAGAGTACTTGCCCCCTAGCAGTTGTTTTGTCAAAATGTAAATCATAGGGTTGCAATCTGAAATAACTGTAGTTTTACGGAGAAGAATGTAGTGACGAAAACGCTGGACAGCTTGAACGGCTGCCACGGCCAATTTCTCCACATGCGAATATTTTAGCTCAGTGGGATTTAAGGTCCTACTGAGATAATATATCACATGCTCCGCTCCGAATTCATCTTCTTGAACTAACACCATTCCAATGGTGGAATGCGAAGCTGCGAGGTATAAGAAGTAGTCCTGGTTGTAGTTGGGAGGATGCAACAACGGTGCATGGGTCAACGCGTGTTTAAGTGCATCAAAAGATTGTTGGGCAATCTCGTCCCAAAAGAATTGAACGTTTTGTTTCAACAACCGTGTAAAACCTTTAGTGACCTCGGCATAGTTTGGGATGAATCGGCGTAAAAAGTTCGCTTTCCCTTGCAAACTTTGGAGTTGGCACAAACTCGAAGGAGGAGGCAATTTGATGATAGCCTCGACTTTCGAGGGATCGACGCGAATGCCGGCTTTTGAAACAACAAATCCCAGCAATCGACCTGTTTCTATACAGAAAACACATTTGTGGGGATTCAACCGAATTCGATAATGCCTACACCTCATAAAGATTGCTCGTAGGTGGACAAGGTGGTCAGCTCGATGTAATGAATGAGCAGGCAAATCATCGAGATACGGTTGCACAATGTGCTTGATGTCATGAAATGCGTAAGACATCGCCCGTTGAAAAGTGGCCCCGACATTCTTAAGCCCAAAAGGTAATTTGCAATAAGCAAATGTCCCCCATGGACAAATGAATGCCGTTTTTGGTTGGTCGGTAGGTAGAATATTGATTTGATTATAGCCCGAAAAACCATCCATGAAGGAAAACATTTCACTTCCGGCACAATCATCAATAATTTGATCGATATAAGGCGTAGGATAGTTGTCTTTTGGACAAGCTCGATTGATATCCCTATAGTCGATACAGATTCTTATTGTTCCTTGTTTCTTATTGACCGGAACAATATTCGATACCCAATCCGTTAACGGGATCGGATAAATGAAACCTGCTTTCAACAGCTTTTCGACTTCTGCTTTAATCGCAGCCACTTTTCGAGGGTGAATCTGACGCAACCGTTGCCGGACGGGTTTAGCATCCAGGTAGGTTTTTATTTCATGAACAACAATGGCAGGATCGATTCCCGGCATTTCCTCGTAAGACCAGGCAAACACATCGCGGAATTCTTGGAATAGGGCCTTGTAAGTTTGGATTTCATCTTCTGTAAGTGCGGCACCTATATGAATGTTCTCCTCAATTCCGGGCTTCACTGAAATATCAATGGGAATAGTACGAGAAATATTCCCTAAATTCAACTCTGAATCAGAATGTTTCGTTGGATCCTGAGCGTCTTTGACATATTCAGCGGTAAAGATAGATGAAAAATCATTTTCAAATGCATCATCCTTAGGTAAAAACGAAGATCTGTGATGGAGATCCTCCCATGGTAGATCGTCTACACTTAGGATTTCGCGAAGTTGTTTGTCAGATGACACAACTTTAGGAAACGCTATCCATTCTAAGGTTGAGGTGAAAAGTGATTCTTCACTGACCACATTCATTTGGTCGATCTCGGTTGAATGAGAGTCAGTAAAAGACATGAGAGCTTCATAAGCAATTTCATATGGACTCAAGGGCATAGCATCACCGAATGAGTCTATCTCAGAGTCAGATGGGACAATCCAAGGATCATCGTAAATAATGTTTTCTGATGTAATCATATGAATTGTTGCAAATAAAGGTTCTACGCTGAGTGGGGGGAGAGGAAAAGTTCCCAGTAAACCGGAATCCTTAACTAAACCTACACCAACGTCCCTATAAGGGATTGTCGCCTTACCGACATGCTGGATACTCTCTGAAGAGGCTGGGTCGGATGAAAAGTATGTCAGCTGATCAATAGTCACGATCTTACCGTTATGTGGAAATTTAATTACTCTGAAGACCGATGAAACGACCGCCGTCATAGCATATGACCAACTTCGACCCAAAAGAAGGTTGTAGTCTAGAGGGGCATCAACCACTTCCACATCCAGACTAACGTTTTTACCTTCTACCCCTATAGGCAATTCCTGTAGAATACCAAACGGACGGAACCCACGGCCATCAAAGGCCTTAAGGATGGTGGGGGATTGGTTCAACGAAGGAGAACCAAGGGATCTCCAACATTGAATCGACATAATACACGTAGAAGCTCCCTCATCAATCACAGTCCTATGAATAGGTCTGTTTTTTACTATCACTGGAATTTGGAAAGCCATTTGATGGGGAAGACGCGGTGTACTATTTTCTAGATCGAAGATTATTAGATTCGGGTCCTGAACATCAACAGCTCCTATAGCCGACAAAAGCAATTTTCGTTGTGCTGGGCATGATTGCAGCACTTCTAACGCCGACATTGCTGAGGGTGAAACAGCTAAGTCCTCAACAATGTTGTAATTCTGGGCCGCTCTCGCATGTGGATTGAAAGCAGACCTTCGAAGTACACCCTTGGCGGGCGGTTTAATTACTAAGTTCGGGTTAGGTTTCTCGATCTGTAGTGGATCGGAACCAGGAGCTGAGGTTGATGGGTTAGAGTGAGAAGATTCTGCTTCCTTACCATCAACAGGATTCTTACTACCATAATCTTGCGATCGAGTCGCAATCCTCACATGAGACATCATCAAAATGGGTTCTTCACTGGCATTCGAGGAAGAACCTATCATCTTATTCTCCTGCTCTGGAAATGGATTTTTTAACACAGCAGGAGTGGGAGAACCTTTGACTATTTTCACTACCTCGGCCCGATGAGGGAAATCTCTCGTAAAATGATCCTCTTCACAAATAAGACAAGGATATCGAGGTTTGCGCTTTTCGTCATTGGTTTCCGACTTTTCCGTTTTCTCCTTCGGAGCCTTGTCTGCTTTAGCCTTCTTCTTTCCGCCGTTTTTTGATTTGGCCGTAGATGACTCTACAGCGTGAATATCGGCGGTAAGTTCAGGAGAAGACTCTCCTGTCAGGGAATCGGGCAAAGTGATAATAGGAGTAGTTGAAGCCTTGGAAGACTTCTTCTTGCTCCTTGTATTCACGATACCAATCATACCATCAGCGGCATGAGATCCCGAAGGAGCAGCAGCGATTTGATTCGACTTTGGAAGATCCGGAATCTTCTCGTGTAATGTACCCGACTGAGTGTAAACTAAGTCAAGGTATTGCGCCTGAGCAATGACTTGCTCCTCAGTAACTACTCCGGCCTTAGCTACATCTTCAGTAATCCTTGGTAATAATGATTTAACAAACCATTCAGCTAAGATTTGGTTCGGGATAAAAACTTTCACTAGCCTTCTTCGACGTCTCCACTCATGAATGTGATCGGAAATATACGTGGAGGTTGATTGTTTTAGTGAAGTTAATAACTCCGTGCCGTTATCGTATCTGACCATCAACTGAAAGTGAGTTAAGAACGAGGTAGCTAACTGGCTAAACTTGTAAAAAGAGGCCCGTGGTAACTCAATGTACCACTTGGCCGCGAGACCAATGAGTGTACGCTGGAAAAGACGTAAGCGGATCGAATCATCCGAGATAGAATTTGAAGCACACCAGAGGTGGTAAGTCATCACGTGATTGGACGGATCCTCTCCAGACTTACCTTCGAACTTGGGTATATCGCTGGGCAACTTATTTGGCATTGACGGCTAGAACGGAAGATATTGAATTGGATCGTTCGTTAGGCGCGTCAAGTCTGGTAAATCCAAAGTTGCGATAAACGGTAACTGCCGGTTAGGATCTCTAAAACTCTGGGTCACAATACCGGCCCCAGGAGGAGGATATCCAGGATAACTAGGAATAGGAGTCGCATTTGGGATATTATATTCTCCTGGAAAACCAGGATTAACCGGACCGTACTGGGGTTGCTGAGGTTGTTGATAAGTGTACCCAGGATACGGTTGATACTGGTAAACCGGTTGTTGGACAGCTTGCCCAGGTTGGTACTGTCCCTGGTACGGAGGTTGAACAAATTGAGGTTGAGTAGTGACAACCGTACTTATACCAGGCTGGCCTACATGCATCTGGACCGTGGTTTGAATCGTAGATCCAGACAATGGTAAAGATGTCTGAGGAGTGGTTACAGAGACAGTAGAAACTGGAGCCGTCGATACTCCAGCAGTAAGTATGGTAGATGTGGCAGTAGTTGCAGCAGCCGTTTGAGATGGAGTACTAGGTGCAATTAGCGGCTGAGTAACTACCGAAGTTACAGAAGTTTGAACACTTGACTGGACAGGTTGCGGTTGCTGGGGTGGACCAGAAACTACGGGTTGTCCAGCTTGAGGTACCGACTGTATACTTGGCTGCAACATCTGTTGACCCTGTGACGGATCCCACACTAACATTCCAGGGTATTGACCCGTAACAGGTTGAGGATACTGAGATCCATAGCCGGATTGAGGATAGGATTGATAATTGTAAGGTGCAGTTCCCGTACCTTGACCATATGATTGACCTTGAGGTGGTTGATAACCTTGACTTGAGTATTGACTTTGAGGTTGATAACCTTGAGGTAAATATGGATACTGGGGTTGACCTTGACCTTGAGGTTGGTATCCTTGAGGTTGATACCCTTGGGGTTTCCATCCTTGAGGTTGCCATCCTTGAGGTTGATATTGATACTGAGGTTGACCTTGGGGTACATATTGAGGTTGGGGTTGACCTTGAGGTATGTATTGCCTCATAGGAGCGTACTGACCTTGAGGTTGCCCCCCAGACACGAATGAAGTACCTTGAGGTTGCCCCCCAGGCATTAACTGAGGCTGCCCCCCAGGCGGTAATTGGCCACCTTGAGGTTGGGAAACGGGAACTGAACCTGACATCATGTAAATGTCTCCTACACCCAATGGTACATTACCACTGTTTCCAACTAATAACCCATGATCAACGGGTTGAGGAGATGCCCCCACAAAGGTACCATAAAGAGATTGATACCCAGTGGGAACAGAAGGACCGCCATGTAAAAAAGATTCAGGACTTTGAGTAAACACGGACAATGGACCAGCCATATTGACAGGGGTATGAATACCTCCAGGTGGAAAAGGAGTACGAGGTGTAGAAAAACCTAGCCCAAAGTTGTCTAAATAATTGGTTAACGAAAGGTACCAAGTAGTACTTCTAGGAGGACTGTAAAAGATAGATTCACGCTCCCTTAGATCAATAGTAAGTTCATCTTCAGGATAAGAAACGCCTATTTCTTCCTCTGGAGCAAGTTCTTCGATAGCAATCAAACCAGTAGGAAGATTTTCGGTGATAATTCTTTCTATTCTCGGTGAATCAGGAACACTAGAAGTCGGAGTAACAGGTTCAGATATTTCTGGTTCTTCGCCTGTATCACTAGCAGACGAAAAACTACCAACAAGCTCAGAAACTGTAACAACTTCGGGATTATAACCTGTCTCTAAACTTTGGTAATCTGGATGGACCACCAAGGAAGATTCTCCTTCTTCAGGTGAACCTACTCTATTGCCACTAGGAGGAGTTACAAGGACCTTCAACCCTTCGTACTGACCCGGAACGTCTTCAGGAGATCCACCCCGTGATCTACGGAGTTTTCTTAACAAATCTGTTCCGGTAACAATTTCAGGTGACTTGCCCCAAAGTCTACGGGACTGTCTCGGTAATTCCGCCACAGCTAAAAACTTTTAACTACTACACACGAAAACAAAATAAAATTTCAAATCAAACCACCTAAAGTCTCTAAAGAACCAAACAAATTTGAATCACACGCCTAAAGAATCTAGGGCGTCAAACCAAACACAAACAGTAGCCTTCCAGACCCAAAGCGCTAGTTGGTGATGAAGCCTAACATCGCTGGATTCAGTACAGAAGTGGCGGGTGGAACAATTACCCTGGCAACCTGCTTAATGAATAGACTGGACCAAGTTCCTCCACTTTAACCGTCTCGAGTGAAGTGAACCCCCCAGAAAATCCAAGTGAGTCTAGCCGACGTCTGCTCCAGGTACAGTGGGACCTTCCCTCCACCGTCACCTCGGTAGAATCCTAAAGATAATGGTCACTAAGGTTACCAACCGCAACAAATGCACCTGGGGGAACAGTCTAAACTCCGACAGCACGCAAGGGCAGAGTAGCAAGCTCAATCCCCTTGCCGGCTCCTTGACAATAATCCAAGGTTTACCGACAAGTGACCCCTGGCTCCTCAACAATGGTTAATCCGAGGTTTACCGTTTGTAATACGTGCATGTCTGGCGTCGTTCCCAACGAGAGGGGATTGATCCCCTCACTGGTTCGGACACGAGCTCGTGCTTCTCCTTTAAGAGGAGCTTTCCCAGAGTACAAGTGAGACAATTGGATTTATTCTATCACAAGATAAGCTACTTGTTTGGTTTTGTTGTCTTGGAGAGTTAATTACTCACCTACTCCAAGACACTAGCCTGATCTAAATTGGTGTTTCAGAGCCCTAGTAAATAAAAGTTACTACGTCGATTTTACTTTAAGCGTTAATTTTATGGTTTTTCTTTAAAGACAAAAGGTAGTGGAAGTGAAACCAATGGTGTGTAGACTCGACTCAAACCACTAAAAAGATGCACCTAAGATGATTTACGCTACTTTGTTTTTTTCAATGAAATTCTTGACTAAGAGAGTTGAGAGAATGCAAATTTTAGAGAAAACAACTTCCTTAGAAAAGACAATCAAAGAAACAATTCTCTTTTTCTTTTCAAGCATGCAAACATGACCACTCTTTACGTGCACGAAAAACTCTTTTTCTTTCAAAACTTTTCAAAGCTACTTGAAACAAAACTTTTCAAAGGAGATGTTTTTGTATTTTCTCTTTTTAATAAAGCATATAAACCTATCTTAACAAAAAACAATCTCAAAAGCTACAAAATCTATGAAAACTTGACTCACAAGCAAATCAAAAAGGAAATTACTCTAAGCAAACCTAACAAGGCAAAAGCTCACAAAGATGATTCTAGGTTGTTTTACTTGATCAAAATCAAATCAAGGACCAGCTAATGCAGAATCAAAAGAGTAGTCAAAACAAAACTCAAATCTTTTTGTTCTTTTTGTAAAATGGAATTCAAGACTTAAACAACAAGCACTTCGATATTGGCCTAAGAGACAACTCAATGGTAAGTTTCTCTCACAGGTAGACTTTATGACAGGTCTGACTTCTTAGAATGCTGACAAAACCAGAGAGATCTAAGGCTTGACAACTTCTACCGCCAAAGTCACTACAAGACCTACTCAAAATCAAACCCTAGGGCTTACACTTCGATGAAATCCACTAAAACACTCAATGCTATCGAAACAAGTTCAGGTGAAGATCTTTGACAAGGGACTAATGAATCTGGGCAGTAAAAACTAAGAAAAAACAAAATCTAAGAGAAAAAAATGCAAAAAATGGAATTTTCTCAAATTTTAGTAGGGGACGCAGGCAACCCGTTAGCACAGGTGCGGGCCCGCTCTGTGCACACAGCAAAAGTGCGTCCAGGGACGCACTGTGCAGCGCTCAGAGGGTGTGTCCTACTGAAAAACTCAAGAAAAACCAAAATGAATCTAATCCTGAGCTAACCCACCCACAGAGCCAAAACCAGAAAAATAAACCAATTTTCTCAAAGAAAAGTTCACACAAAGGAAAATACTTTTCTCATCAATGGAATCCCCAGCGGAGTCGCCAATTTGTCACACGGAATCAGTCAATAGTGCGGACACAACCGACCTTCCTAGAATTCTACGACATTCTAATGACAAACAAAACAAACTAGAGCTATCCTTCTCTAAACATGCATTATGATATGAGAAATCAAGTGTTTTGTTCTTACCTTTGTCCAAACGTCGTTGTAGAAGTCCAAGCTTTGTTGATCTGGATGAGCTCCTCCTTTTCTCCAAAACCTGCAATCACCAACAGTCAAACCATTAAATAGCACCTGATTATAACATAAAACAAAGCATATTCAACATATAGACCAAGGAGTACATGAAATAACTCATAAACAACAAGTTATTGAGAAGAATGGACTAATTTGCATTAAAGGTAATCAAAAGGAACCATTACAACCTGAGCCTTGGTGTTGTGCAAGCTCCTTCCAGGGTCCACAAGAGTCTTCCTTTACTTTGACAAAGCTCACCCACTTCCAAATAGAACAAGCAAAGATGGCAATCTCTCCTCACAAGCTTCTAAATGCGAGTCCTAATTCCTGCAGCATTTACCCTTAGAAATGTATAGCTTTCAACCTCCTCTCCTTCTGGCCCAATGCCTGTATTTATAGTGTTCAAGAGGAAGTTAATCAGGTCCACCATCAATGGGATAATCCCCTCTTTGGATGGGATAGCTCCCCTATTGATGGGATAAGTTCCTCTTTGGTAGGAGTGCATGAACCATCTAGAGGCGCTCAATACACGTCGAACAACCTTCTACAATGCTCTAGAAATAACCACAAGTGACTTTTTAAAGATGAAACTTGCGCATTTTAACCTTTTCAGGGGGACGCACCTGCACCTTTACATACAGAGCGTCCAAAGATGCATCTTTTGTGAACCTTGGGTGCGTCCCCGCAAGTAAGGTTGAGAGAACCTGCGTCCCCAGAGATAAATACATTTAAAAAGACTTTCTCTCTTTTTGGAGTTTGACATGGAGAGCAGAGGCATAAGACTTGCCTAAGAGGGTAGTATGATTGTTGATAGAGTCATCCTAACTGTAAATAGTCATGGTGACATTTTTTAGTGTAACACCTGGACAAATTTCTTAGCATCCTTAAAAATGGTGGGTCAGTAGTAGCCCATTTGCAAAGTTTTATGTCCAGTTCTACAATCTGTAAAATTTCCACCACAAGGTCCATCGTTGTAGACTTTTAAGATATCATAAATTTCATCTTCCCTGATACACCTACGGATGTTCTTATCGGCCCCTTTGTGAAATAGGTATCCTCTTATCCAGGAGAACTGAGTGTTGTGCTACCTTATTAATTTGATTTCTTTGGGTGTCATATGTTTGGGAAGTTTTCCTATTGCTAAATAATCTGCCACATCTACGTAGCATGTTGTTTTTACTGCCACAACAAATAAGTGTTCATCTAGAAACTGGTCTTCTACCACCATTGCATCATTTATTCTTGGCACTCAGGAGAAGAAATCTGCCACAATATTTTCCCTTCCTAGTTGATCCTTTATAGTTATGTCAAATTCCTATAAAATTAGTAACCAACATGTCACTCTTCGATTCATAATGGGTTTAATAACTAAATATTTGATAGCAGAGTGATTAGGATACAGAACTACAGTGTATCCAGTTATATAGTGTATGAATTTGTTAATAGCATAAATAACATCTAAAAACTCTTTCTCTATTACTGTATAGTTCAACTCAGTAGGAGTTAAGTTTTTGCTAATGTAATAAATAGCATAGGGTTTCTTGTCGTCTTCTTGGCCAAGAACTGCTCCAAAGGTTGAATCTGACGCGTCAGATGAAATTTGGAATGGTATATCCCAATTCAGCCCCCGTAATACTGGTGTTGTTGATAGTAGCAATTTCAACTCTGTAAAGGAAATGCCACATTTGTTAGTCCATATAAAATCAACATTTACTATTGGGCATATAATGGTGTAGCAATTTGTGAGAAGTTCTTTATAAATCTATGATAATATCCTGCAAATCCCAATAAACTGTGTACCTTTGTTTGAGTGCAGGGAGTAGCTAATAAGAGGATTACCTATATTTTTGCTAGGTCTACCTGAATTCCAGTTGCTGAAATGAAATGAGCCAGGTGTTGATGCCTCGAAAATCGCTGCAACAACATTGGGGATAACCACCCGGTCCGGACCTTAGTACAGCTCCTTTTCCGTTTGGAATAGTGGCTCCGACTGGGGATAATGGGACCAGTTTCCCAAAAGTGGATAAATGGGATGAATGGATAATTTATAAACTAAGCTAACGGGAAGCGAATAACGAAACTATCAACAAGAATACATAAACTATAATCTATCCCGAGAACTTATTTGAGCTTTAAAGTGCAGCGTTTGATGATCTATGTCTATAAACAGGCATATAGATGACTCTATTTAACAAACATAGACATTATTTCATTCATGATTACTATGCTTAAATAGTTAAGCAAAGCGATTAAAGCGATATTACCACACTTATCATTTATATCATTGACATATACATGATTAAAAAGAAACACATCATAAAACATCCAATAGTGGAATGAATACAGATATGCTGTTACAGCGCATGCATATAATCAATAATAGCAGGAATAATCTCATAGCAATTCATATGAAAGGAATGAATTCAGACATAGATAGAAATACCATATGAGCTGCTTGACACTCCCAATATCAATCGCTCTTTGTAGTTCTTCCTTCAACGCAAAAAAATTCTCAACAAAGACAATAGTGCACAATTGCATAAAAATCTTCCTTGTCGAATTAAGAACAACTGGTCCAGTTTTATAAAAGAATACTGACTGAAGCACAATAGTGCAAACTTCAGTCTATTAAGTCTGATACAAAACTTTACGACCCTTTCTAAAAACATGAAAGGGTCTATAAATACTAAATTAATCTAAATATCTATTAAATTGAAATCCTACTAAATTGGTATCAATAAATCTTGATCCTATTTCCCTCAGCGATCTGGCCATCCGCGACATGATTCATCAAGTAGGCTGCTTGCCTTTAAATGTGAGCTGACTTATCGCAAGAATTGGCTCTACTTCAGGCGGTTTGTTGAGGCGCGAACTGAGCTGGGCGGCATAGGTGGCATCTTGAATATCGGGAATTATATACCCGATTGCATCTGTTAGACACTTAAGGGCGGCTCTCTGTGTGTGCGGCTTAATCAGGAAGAGCCAATATGCATCGAAGGTTAAACTGTTAATCCCGGAGATTAATCTCCCCTTTTCCTCTAAATCAGGATAACATGATTGCTCTAACATGTTTGTTGTTGTCATCTTTCCTGGTGTACATTGGGAAATCATATTTTCTAAGTAGAGAGTGTTGTTAACTAGATAAACTAGATTGCTGGAAGTTGATTTACATATTGAAGCCGCCCTCTCTGATTTCATCACCTGAGTCTGCCATTCTGTGAAGAGTATATCTTTATGTGTTTCTAGGATCCTGGGAAAATTTGTTGCTTTTCCTTGATCAGAATCTTGCCAGTCAAGATATGCGGTTATGATCTCTTCGGCTTGGTCTAACTCATTCCTGGCCTTCTCTACCTGCTGATTTATGGATGTCGTTAGCTCACACAATGGCTCTGCCTCAGCGATTTGTTGACACAGGAGCCTAATTTGGGATATTAATGCAGTGTTTATTTGCAATGATTCTGCTCTGAACTCATCCACTTGTGGAGCGCCCTTTATTATTTCGAGCTGCGATGACAATTGAGCGATTTGCTCATCTTTTGTTTTCATCATTTGCTCGTTTGCTGCCCTCAATTGTGCCAATGCCTCCGATAATTCCTTCTGTTTCTAGATCGCTCTTTGGTCGATCCTTTTCTTTTATGCCTGCATTTGCTGAGTTAATTGACTGTTCACTTGTTGTTGTGTTGATAATTGTTGCTCCGCCTGCTCTGCCTTCTGCTTTGATTCAGCCAACTCTGCCTGTAATGCGAAAATTTCTTGGTCCTTAGTTTTCAGTAGAAGACTTACCTCCGATGCCTTATCGATTGTCGCTGCCGAATAGGCTCCCGCATACTGTGACAGTTTTGTTAGGTCATCGGAGGGGTCAAATTCCTCCTTCCAAACCACGCTGCCCGTAACAGTTTTTCTGGGAAAAGGGAAGGTTGATCAATCTTCCTTCTTTTCCTTTGTCGTTTTACCACTGCTCTATGCCTCAGGCTGTAGAAAACATCCAAGGGAGGAATATCTTCTACCTGTAGAGTGATTTGGTCGGAGGGGTCTTTTGGTATTACTTCAACATCCTTAGAAATGGGTAGGCCGCTGGTTCCACTTAGAACCTGAGGTGAAGTGATGTCCTGTGTATCATTTGTCTTGGAAGTTTCTGTATCTTTGGAACATTCCAACCCACTGATGATAGAGTCAAATTGCTTCCATTCCTGGAGCAATTTGGGGTCAATACGAGTATCTATATTGATATCAATGGTGGTTTGTTTCTGCTTTTCGGCTTCAGACTCCTTCTGCACTTCTTCCTGCTGTTTCTTCTGTTGCTCTTCTTGTTCTTTCCTTTGTCTTTTCTCCTGCTCTTTCATTTGTTGTTCCTCTATCTCTTTCCTCTGCCTTTCCTCTTGTGCTCTCTGCTGCTTTTCTTCCTGTTCTTTCCTCTGTCTTTCCTCTTGTTCCTTCTTATGATCTTTTGTTATAACAGGAGGTTCTCTTGACTGTTGCCGACCAGGCTCGCTTGATGATGTCGCTGGGGTTGTTGCTAGTAAATATAGAGGCAGAGTTTGCAACCTTTGTTCTCTAAGTTTATTAAATTTAGTCAACCCTTCATCATTATACTTTGCTAGGGAAAATTGTCTAACCTGACTTATTGACTCAGCTGAGGAGAACAGGTCATCAAAGACATCTTCCTTATGATCAAATCTTGTCAGTTTGCCCTGTTCTAATGCATTATAGGCAACTTTATTTGGATCGAAATGCCTATTTGGGAGAGTCACTAGACTCAAGGATTGAATTTTTGTGGCTTCCTTTTCTGCATGTTTGAGGTCATGCAGGGTATATACACCACACCTCAAAGGAAAAGAGGGCCAACCTTGCTTCTTATTCTTCTTGAGCGTTTGTGTAACACTCTCGGAAATGATTTGGTAAGAAATTTCCCTCGCTAGAAGTTTATCTGGTATGTACAGAGGGAGGACATGGGGTCTGGCTTGGCTGCCGAAAAATCTTATGTAGGTAAATCTTTCCTCTCAAAACTATCTACCTATTCCGGTTAAATCAATTCCGGCTTGATAAGAAATCTTGGGAGCAGGTCTATCAAAAATGGAATAATGAATAGGCAACATAAATCCATTACAGACTTGGTATAGATGATGTTTATAAGAAGATTTCCACAATTTCTGGTGATATATATGAATGGGCGAGGGGTCTTGTGCAGTCCACCTCCAGCCGAGTACAGGGAATTCAGAGTTAAAACAGAGGGTATCTAGAATATAGGCACTGTAGTAAAATGGGGGAATTATTCTTTCAGAAATCTGGGTCTTGTTTCTAAACTCGAGCACAGCTTGTGCCAGTTTATCAGAAAGGATAGCGGCCCAATCCATAATTATACTGTTTAATGCTGCCTCCATTAGAGGAACCATTTCTATGGTAAAATTAGCAGAGTCATGCAATCCCCATAATCTACACATCATTATTCCCGCATAGCAATAAGGAGAAGCCAGAGAATCAACCGAGTACTTATCGGAAGATTTGTTTTTGTGTTTGGCTGGATTTTGTCTCCAATCCCGGATGGGTTCGGATTCAACTTCATTATCACTTGAAAACTTCTCCAGGAACGCCTTGTTATATATCTTCTCTGGCTCGGGCAAATGATACATTTGCCTTAGATCATCTGCCTTGAATGACCCGAAAATTCTCCTGTCTCTGGTGCTGAAAGTTCTATCCAAAATTGGGATTTCTTCAATCGCCCACCGCACGATGTCTGTGTATGGGAGAATTTGCTCCCTGGCCGCTATCCTGTGAAGAAAAGAATTGGCTAAATCCTTGAGAGTACTCTCAGACTTCTGAAGTAAATCCACACTAGCTTCTACTACTGCCTTTACTGGTTGCTCGGCTTCAATCAGGTTATAAGTGCCTTTCCAAGTAACTCTGGTGAGACCCGTGCATGTAGTATCAGATATCAAGCCCTTCTTTTTGTCCACGACAGCTTGTCCTGCAACTGGTGTAGCGGAAGCGCCTGCGGTTTTCTTGGAGTTCTTCCACATCTTGTTTGAGTTTCCTTCTTATGGATGAATTCTGCATAGTGGCGAAAATAAACGTAACACAGAGATATGCTAATGAAAATCCACAACGGGAAAGATATATTGATCAAAGCATGCTGAGAGATTAACTCTTAAAAATGGCTGCGGATCCAATCCATGGGAAGATCTTACAGATACATTAAATGGCCGTTTAAGGCCTACCACCCCTTAAATGCTCATTACACCACTATTCGGCTGAATGGCTCACTTAAGCGTGCTATGGATATTTTGGCGGTTGAGTGCAGGTGATCGATTATTTAAGAGATCAAACTTTAAATACGAATGGATCATAATATCCCTCCATTTAACGACTTTTTCGAAATCCGCGCTATATCACAATCGAGCATCGGGAACGCTTTAAATCTTTATGTTGACAATTTTGAAACGCCGACCGCCGATAGTGATATCGCATCGCATCGGGAGAATAGGTGTTATATAAACATATGGATAGCATACCCCTGACCGTCGATAGTGAAATCGAATCGCATCGGCATGAAAAGGCATAGCAATGTGCATAGATAGTGTATCGCCGATTGCCCGATTGCCGATATCACATCGCATCGGGGGTAAAACCTGGGCGCCTTATTATTAAGCATAGGATATTGCCGATAGCCGATTGCGAAATCGCATCGCGTCGGGATGAATGACTTAAGGCGCTTAGATTGCATATAAAGTGTTGCCAACAGCCGATCGCCGATTGCGCATCGCATCGGGGCTAATGGCATGGAGGCGTTTTAAAACGTGCATAGAGTATTGCCGATAGCCGATAGCGAAATCGCATCGGCGGAGACCAATGTGCCACCTATTTGTGTTTTCTATGTTATTGCGATATGTGATCTTGCGATCGCTTTATCGCAATAATAAAATATTGTTTTATTTGATCAAAAATGGGTTTTTAAAAAGGTTTTAAATAATGTCTTCATTTAGTTTGTGGACCTCTTAAAAATAATGCGCTATTGATACCAATTAATTTCTAGAGGGACCCATTTCATATAATAATTTTGTAAATATAAATGAGATGAAATGGGGGGTTGTTGTAGGGCACAACACCAGGATAGGGCCCTCTATCATCATCATATGGCACTTCTCATGGCTTAAGCAAACCCTAGTAGCAATACACCATTCCAAGACTTTCTCCAATGTTTGTAAAGCTTGTTCAAAGTAATCTCCATAGGGTGTGAAATCGTCCATGTATACCTCCAATCTTTCATTGATCAAGTCTCCAAAAATACTGAGTATGGCTCTTGGAATGTAGTAGGTGTGTTGCACAATCCAGAAGGTAATACCCTGTAAGAAAATGTTCCCCATGGGCAGGTAAAAGTAGTTTTATCCTAGGCTTCAGTGGCAATCTGAATTTGGTTGTAGCCACTAAAGCCATCTAGGAAAGAGAAGAATTTCTTCCTTGCCGGCATATCTAGGACCTAATCGATGAGTGGAAGGGGAAAATGGCCCTTTTTCATTGCTTTGTTGAGTTCTCTGTAGTCAACACATATTTGCCACTTCCCATTCTTTTTGGGAACCACTACTAATGTAGAAACCCATTTACTGTCAGATATAGGATAGACAAAATTAACATATAATAGTTTTTGAAGTTCTTCTTTAAAAATATCCTTTAGGTGAGTATTTAATCTACATTGAGGTTGTCAAATGGGTCTTGCATATTTTTCAGTGTAAATGTGGTGCATACATAGATGAGGGTCAATCCCTTTCATGTATGGGTAATCCCAAGCAAAATCTCCTTTATATTTCCTAAGGACTTGAATAGGTTTTTGTTGTTGGTCATCACTCAGATTACTATTAATTTTCAGGATCTTCCCTGGCTCGATTTCAATAGGTTTGCTATTATAAACAATAGTTGTTGGTATTGGTTGGTCATTGATATCTTTAAGGGAATCTTATTCAATTTCATTGTTAAGGACTGCTTTAATCATGTGAAATTTCAAACTAAACACTATAGCAGGATGACTGATAAAATTATTAATGACATTGTCTTCTGTTTGGTTTTTAAGTTCAAGGGCATTTTCCACAGTCAATGCTGACCGAATATTTTCTGTTAAATATGTTACAGGTTGCTTCCTATTTTTTACAATGACTAGGCTTGGTTGAGCAGGAGGGTATAAGGCTAGATTCTTCACATCATTCCCTCTGGTCATGGTCATATTGCCTATCCGACAACTGATATAAGCATCAACAATTGCTAACCAAGGCCTTCCTAAAATTAAAGGATGTCCATCTAGCCGGCTCCTAGGGTTAATAATCAAAAAATCTGTCGGATATTCCCAAGTGTCTACAGAAATGATCACATCTGGTAATGTTCCTTCCGACCTAATGACTAAGCAGCTAGCAAGTTCCAGCAAGGTAGTTGGTTCCAAGGCTGTGATGCCAAGTATTTCGCAAGTTGTTGTTGTGAGAATGTTAATGGCTGCCCCTAAATCAACTAAAGCATTTGGAAAAGAGCGACCATTTATCTGTACTATGAAAATGGGGTTTCTTGGGTCTTCATATTTTACAGGTGTCTCTTTGCCTAGTAATAAATCAGATAAAGTCCCGACAACATGGATAGTTGGGTTTATTTTTGTTTGCCTCACAGACTTCTTTATACACAATTCTTTAATATTTTTGGCATATATTGGAATGTCTTGAATAGCCTAGAGGAGGGGTGTTTTTATACAGATATTCTTGATTTCACCGAGAAGATCAAAGTCGGGGTGTTCAATTGGGCATGGTATCATCAGTCTTTCTGGGAATAGTGGGGAAGTAGTTATGATCTGTTCGGGAGTTTTCTGCCTAACTATATCTTGCCCTTGTCGATCGTTTATAGTCAAAGGCTTATTTGGGTGTGGTTCTTTAGGTTGCAGATTTTTATCCTCGTCTCTAGTGATTATGTGTCTAGATCTTAACTTGAGTTCATTACACTCTCTCAACTTTGCTTCAGGGTCCAAAACTTCAATGATCTGTACTAACTAGATTGGGCTGGGAGTTGTGGTCGTATATTAGATTGAGGATTTTATTGCAACGTATAAGGTGCTGGTAAAGTAGGTTGAGATAGAGGAATTGTCCCCATAGGCTGGTTCATGGATCTTTGCCAGTTTGATTGCCAGTTCTAATTTTGTGAGGTGGAAGGGGACCATTAGCATGGATAGGGATTTTTCTACCAAAATGGTGGAGGGTAAGAGGGATTTGACCAATTATTGTTTTTATTTGACTGGTTGGGCCATGGTGGCATAGAAAATGTTTGAGGTGGCCAAGTAGAAAATGGTGGCTAGTTCTACCATGCTGCCCCTGAATATTGCTGAGAATTATATTGCGAGGGAAGAAAGAACAAAGATGGATCAGTAGGCATACCTGTTTGACATGCTTGCCATTGATGATGCTAGTTTAGTAGGTATACTGGTTCCACTTCTTCTTCCACTTCCTTGAAGACTGATTTTAATCCTGGTAGCGATGGGAAACTTTCCATGGCATGCTCCTTAGTGCATATGGCACATGCCTGTATCATATCTAGTAGGCATTTTTATGACTGTGTTTTTTATGCAACGGGGATAGAAAATAGCTAGGTTCAGTTCTGCTTCATCCTGCTTTCATTTAGCTTGCATGATATCTGTTACACAGTAATTTGTCACTATCTCCCTGTCAGTCTTCCTACTGTGTCATGAGACCAAATTAATTATGCTCATGCTCTCTAATGCTGCCAAATGCCCACTTTGCCAAAGTTTTGCTATCATCGCGACTGTTGTAAAAATAAACGCATTGATGAGCACTCCAAAACAGACCTAATGTGTTTCCAGCGCGGAAGTACACGTGATTACCACGCTGGTCGAATTTCATGAGACAGCGCGTCTGTTACTTATATCTGATCGCACTGATATGACTTTCTTTTTTATTTAGCAGCGATGTCAGCGCTCCAGTGTAGTTATGCACCCACGATGATCTAGTATGGGCAGGTTTGTTCTAACAGCCGGCCTTCCAGATGACTCCAGACCTAGTTGTTGGCCTTGTAAATTTTGCCCTCCCTTCTCTGGCATGTCTATTTTGTCATTTGAGCTACCTTCCTTGGAGATAAGCTCATCCTCCCACCATTCATGGAGACTCCTTCTCCTATTTAAGCCTCCACCATTGCTATGAGCTGCTAGTTTGAAATTCATAGTGCTTGGAGTGTTGCTGCTAGTGTGTGAGCTTGATAGGTAGCTGGTGTGACAAGTGTGGGATTGCTAGAGAGCTTAAGGAAGGTTGTGAAGTGTTTCTTTCTTGTCTAAACTTGTGTGAGAGAGAGTTTTTGTCTTGGGAGATCTACCTTCAAGGGTGAATGCTCGAGAGACTTGCTGGTTGGACCCTCTTGAGAAGGATTTCACGTCAGAACTATGGTTGTATTCTTCTTTGTTTATTAATAATAGACGACTATCATTATGGTTCCAATCTTATTGTCTTTATGATGGTATTTGAGTTATATCCTTTCTGACTGATATATAGTTACATCTACTAGATTTTATGCTTGTGTTTGTATCATTCTTTGCATGTGCAGGTCTTCGTGCACGAGGATCGTGAGGATTGTGACCAGCCGGGGCAAAGGAACAGGAGCATCAATTCTTCTACAAGTACTAGCATTGGAATCCAGGTAGGCCTTCATCATTGGTCTTTTATTTGTAATTAGGAACCTACGTGTTAGCGTTGTTTGATTGTTGCTAGACCTTGTTTGGACAAGTAGGGATGTAAATCCCCTCTGCGGACAGAGGCGATCCCTACTAGTCCAAACAAGGTCTAGCAACAATCAAACAACACTAACACGCAGGTTCCTAATTACAAATAAAAGACCAATGATGAAGGCCTACCTGGATTCCAACGCTAGTACTTGTAGAAGAGTTGATGCTCCCGTTCCTTTGCCCCGGCTGGTCACAATCCTCACGATCCTCGTGCACGGACACCTGCACATGCAAAGAAAGATACAAACACAAGCATAAAATCCAGTAGATGTAACTATATATCAATCATAAATGATATAACTCAAATACCATCATAAAGATAATAAGAGGAACCATAATGATAGTCGTATATTATTAATAAACAAAGAAGAATACAACCACAGTTCTGACGTCAAATCCTTCTCAAGAGGGTCCAGCCAGCAAGTCTCTCTAGCATTCACCCTCGAAGGTAGATATCCCAAGACAAAAACTCTCTCTCACACAAGTTTACATAAGAAAGAAACACTTCACAACCTTCCTTAAGCTCTCTAGCAATCCCACACTTGTCACACCAGCTACCTATCAAGCTCACACACTAGCAGCAACACTCCAAGCACTATGAATTCCAAACTAGCAGCTCATGGCAATGGTGGAGGCTTAAATAGGAGAAGGAGTCTCCATGAATGGTGGGAGGATGAGCTTATCTCCAAGGAAGGTGGCTCAAATGATGAAACAGACATGCCAAAGAAGGGAGGGCAACATTTACAAGGCCAACAACCAGGTCTGGAGTCATCTGGAAGGCCGACTGTTAGAACAAACCCGCCCAGACTGGATCATCGCAGGTGCATAACTACACTGGAGCGCTGACATCGCTGCTGAATAACAAAGAAAGTCATATCAGCGCGATCAGATATAAGTAACAGATGCTATGTATCATGAAATTTGACCAGCGCGAGAATCATGTGTACTTCCGTGCTGGTAGTGCATTAGGTATGTTTTGGAGCGCTCATCAGCATGTTTATTTTTACAACAGTCGTGATGACAGCAAAACTTTGGCAATGTGGGTCATTTGGCAACATTAGAGAGCATGAGCATAATTAATTTGGTCTCATGACACAGTAGGAAGACTGACAGGGAGACAGTGACAAATTACTGTGTAACAGATGCCCCCTAAAGCATGAAGCCCGAGAGAGTGGGAGGGGTGAAATGCTTTATGAAACCGACTGAACTGGAACACCACCAGGAAGAACCTGCGCACAAGTACAACTAATATCTCTGATAATCAAGTACATGTAGTCTAGGTATGGCTGCAACATTCCAAAAGACATACGGAAGAGGTCTGTGGTATGGACACAGCCACCCAGCTAATGAGACCATGATGATAGTAGAGGTATGGTCGCAGCCATCCATGAAGACTCAGGTATGGGTGCAGCCATCCGTCAATGAGTCATGTAATGATCATAATAGTCCACAAAATCGCAACCTAGATCTCAATAGACAAAATATAGGGTCTTGCGCTCCATCTCGACCCGAACAAGTACAAGTTCAAGCATGTGAATATAGGAGTTGAAGTCGAACATGCAAGAACATCGTCTCATTACCAGTCAATGATGAAAATTGTTAACAAACGTGAGAGGTACCACCAATAATGACAATGGTCCTCAAGGTACTATAGGTACAATCTAGGGCGTGTGAATCAATGAGCTAGCATCAAACACCCACATAATCATTCAATCAGAGGCCAATGATGAAAACCTCGCGTCGAACACGAAGAACCTGCCATTGAGGCATGCAGGCTCCAAGACACCTGAAGGGAGTCTTTAGGTCAACTTCCTGGATAATGAGCCGAAGTCGACAAGAGGTGACCTTGATCAAAGGTGGGCCATAATGTTTCCCACATCATCGACACGAGACAGAGAAGAATATGATATTTTGCATGAGGTATCAGAGGGAGGTTGAGCATTCTTGCAGAGGTCAACTTATCTTGAACATATCCGCGGCACGACACCGGACTTGGCAGTATTTGACATTAAATGATCAAGGGTCATAGTGACAAGGCAACGAGCAGATGAGAGGTCAAACAGGACAACCCAAACCCACGGAGGCCAGTGTAAAAAAATATGAGAGGTTCCCACCCAGACACGAATGCAGACAAGTGCCATGTTCAAGAGCGACATACTACCGACACGACAATGATTATGATTCCATTTTCCCCACCATTTCTGGCGAGTACCCCGATTATTTTTTGATGACAAGCTTGACGGGGATAGCATATGCTTGAAAGGCGTCATTTCGATAGAATCCGATGTCATTAAGTTTTAACGAGTCTGACAAAGGAAGAACTCGGCGTCTTTTCATGTTTAGAGATTCTGAAAAGACAGCAGAAAAGTGAACTCAAGGGGGGGTCATTTTTCATAAAGTTGTGTCTCTCGAGCCCGAAAAAGTATAAAATGATGCTCAAAAGAACCGCTCGACCAGTATGATCGAGGAGTACTTTTCGTAAGTAGTGACTTCGACCTGAAAAAGTAGAAAAGCGGTTAGAAGCACTTTGTTTTGTAGCCAATAATGAGTTTGAAACGACAAAAACCCGATGATATTTTTAAGTTTAAACGGTCGAAAAAAGAGCTTAAAAGCGACCGCCTCTTGCTTGCTTTAATGAGTCGAGAGGGGGCTCGGCTATCTTTTCTTATTTCACTTCAAAAAAGAGCTTAAACACGACGTTTCAGGATCAAGTGTGTATAGAACTGTCGTAACTCCACCGGCGTGAGAATCTGCAGAAGGAACACCACACATGTAAACCTGTTCGAAATAACATAGACAACATGCATAAAAACATAGTGAAACTATATCGGAACCAAGCACATGGTAAAAATCATCATAAAAAAACCATATTAATGAAAAATAATATTTAATTTTCAAATTTTACCATAAATAGGGGGGTAAACAAAACTTTTACCATTGTTACCATTTGGAGCTTTGGAGAACGACTTGGAGCTGTGAGGTTGACGAGCCAACTTCTACCTCGTACGTGCATTATCCTTCCTGAAGTTAGTTCCAGGTAGGTTCATTGTCCCTTACGCTCCATTTTGAAGTTCTTTTGCTGCATTTTAACGGTGGGAAGTGGCTGTTTGGGCGGATTTTTTGAAACTCATTCCGCTCTCGGTCAGCGCGGATTTCCCTGTCGGGTCTGCGCTGATCGAAGAAAACTTCCACAGGCCACTCCCGGATTAGCACAGCAGAGTGATGTACTTCCACGCTAACCCGGAAAAAACATCAAAGGGCGCTCATGATCAGCGCGACTGTTTTAAAAACAGTCGCACTGACGCCGTGCAACAAGTTTTTTGACAAAATTAACGTATGAAACTTTATGAACAGGGCCCTAATGAAATTTTTTGATCATGCAGGGTAAAATGACGTTCGTTTGGCAGGAACGTGTTCATGATAATGAGGACATAGCAGCATTCGCCGATGCTGGGTGCCGAAATGCATTGTGGGGGTGCGGGTTGTTTAAATTCTTCTTAACTCCACGCCTGTGAGCACAGCCTGATCTTCTAGAACTCTTGATCAGAGCCTGGAATCCCACTGATGGGAAATTCATGATCCGAGGCCAAGACATCAAGTTTGACTACACAGATATCTATTTTTTGACTGGGTTATCACGTCGAGGTGTGATGCCTATTCTGGAGGGCCAACGACCGGGTGGTGATACTCTAGACATGCTGATGGCCCAGGTACGCCCACGGGCACGCAAGACGTGCAGCGGGAAGGTAGCAATTCCTACGGTGGAGGACATCATCCTTCGAACTATACTCTTCATGGTGACTCAGGCAGTGGGCTCCCTGGCCAATCACGAGGCCTCGAAGGCCCATCTTCGACTGGCTCTCGAATGCTTGAATCCTACCATATTCAACTGGGCAGCGGCAGTAGCGACAAATATGAAGAGACAGCTGACCAACTACCGTCATGGTGAGTCGAAGCAGTTTGGCTACGGGGCGATTTTACTCCCGCTCATGCTAGAGCGGGTACTAGAATTGCAGCTGCAGGATATGGTCGTGGACCCACCTAGAGGCCCTCGAGAGACGAGGGCCACACGATGGGGCCATGTCATGCCACGAGGAGGTGACAATCGACCAGTGGCATGGGGAGTATATTTCCGAGAGTGGTTGGAGAGGCAGACTATTTTCATGGAGGACTGGCCGTATGCTGGCCTAGACTTCCGTGGAGACCCAGACATGCCGCTGCCTCCTCGAGAACAGAGGGATGACGGTGGGAAGACACTTGATCTCATTTTTTGATTTTTTATTTTTGTGATTTTTTTTATTTTTTCATGTACATGTCCTAACGATGAACACTATGGAATGCATATGTAGGACCGACGAGACCCCTTGGCCTGGCCCCAGAGGCGCGGAGGGATGCATAGGGCATTGGAGCTTTGGCCCTGGCTCCTCTGGGAGACAATACGATAGAGACCGTGATACGGAACCTCAAGGGCGTGTTGTCAGGTATTCCAGATTACCAGGGGATAGAGGAGGTCCCCATAGCATCTCAGATCAATATAGTGGGAGTAGAACCTAGGATGCACTGCCTTTTGAGGCGGGTGGCACGAGTGGCTGTGGATTATAGGGAGCACAACCCACCATAGTAGATATCTAGGTCTTTATTTCCTACTGGTGGTTTTTTGAGAGACATGTGTCTCAGATGTACAAAGAACACAGGCCCTATCGGAAAAGAAATATGGAAGAGATATGTGGTATGGACGCAGCCACCCAGCTAATGAGACCATGATGATAGTAAAGGTATGGTCGTATCCATCCATGAAGACTCAGGTATGGGTGCAGCCATCCGTTAATGAGTCATGTAATGATCATAATAGTCCACAAAATCACAACCTCGATATCAATAGACAAAATCCAGGGTCTTGCGCTCCATCTCGACCCAAACAAGTACAAGTTCAAGCATGTGAATATAGGAGTTAAAGTCAAACATGCAAGAAAATTGTCTGATTACCAGTCAATGATGAAAATCGTTAACAGACGTGAGAGGTACCACTAATAATGACAATGGTCCTCAAGGTACTATAGGTACAATCTAGGGCGTGTGAATCAATGAGATGGCATCGAACACCCGCAGAATCATTTGATCGGAGGCCAATGATGAAAACCTCGTGTCGAACACGAAGAACCTGCCATTGAGGCATGCAGGCTCCAAGGCACCTAAAGGAGTCTCTAGGTCAACTTCCTGGATAATGAGCTGAAGTCAACAGGAGGTGACCTTGATCGAAGGTGGGCCATAATGTTTCCAACATCATCGACACGAGACATAGAAGGATAAGATATTTTGCGTGAGGTATCAGAGGGAGGTTGAGTATTCTTGCAGAGGTCAACTTATCTTGAACATATCCGCGGCACGATAGTGGACTTGGCAGTATTTGACATTAAATGATCAAGGGTCATAGCGACAAGGCAACGAGCAGATGAGAGGTCAAACAGGACAACCCAAACCCACGGAGGCCAGTGTAAAACAAGATGAGAGGTTCCCACGCAAACACGAATGCAGACAAGTGCCATGTTCAAGAGCGACATACTACCAACATGACAATGATTATGATTCCATTTTCCCCACCATTTCTGGCGAGTACCCCGATTATTTTTTGATGACAAGCTTGATGGGGATAGCATATGCTTGAAAGACGTCATTTCGACAAAATCCGATGTCATTAAGTTTTAACGATTCTGACAAAGGAAGAACTCGGCGTATTTTCATGTTTAGAGAGTCTGAAAAGACAGCAGAAAAGTGAACTCCAGGGGGGGTCCTTTTTCGTAAAGTTGTGTCTCTCGAGCCCGAAAAAGTATAAAACGATGCTCAAAAAAACCGCCTGACTAGTATGATCGAGGAGTACTTTTCGTAAGTAGTGACTTTGACCCGAAAAAGTAAAAAAGCGGTCAAAAGCACGTCATTTTGTAGCCAATAACGAGTTTGAAATGACAAAAAGCCGACGATCTTTTTAAGTTTAAACAGTCGAAAAAAGAGCTTAAAAGTGACCGCCTCTTGCTTGCTTTAACGAGTCGAGAGGGAGACTCAGCTATCTTTTCTTATTTCACTTCAAAAAAGAGCTTAAACACGACGTTTCGGGATCAAGTGTGTATAGAACTGTCTTAACTCCACCAGTGTGAGAATCTGCACAAGGAACACCACACACGTAAACCTATTTGAAATAACATAGACAACATGCATAAAAACATAGTGAAACTATATCAGAACCAATCACATGGTAAAAATCATCATAAAAAACCCATATTAATGAAAAATAATATTTAATTTTCAGATTTTACCATAAATAGGGGGGTAAACAAAATTTTTACCATTGTTACCATTTGGAGCTTTGGAGAATGACTTGGAGCTGTGAGGTTGACGAGCCAACTTCTACCTCGTATGTGCATTATCCTTCCTAAAGTTAGTTCCAGGTAGGTTCATTGTCCCTTACGCTCCATTTTGAAGTTCTTTTGCTGCATTTTAACAGTGGCAAGTGGCTATTTGGGCAGATTTTTTGAAACTCATTCCGCTCTCGGTCAGCGTTGATTTCCCTATCGGGTCTGCGCTGATCGAAAAAAACTTCCACAGGCCACTCCTGGATCAGTGCGGAAGAGTGATGTACTTCCGTGCTGACCCAGAAAAAATATCAAAGGGCACCCATGATCAGTGCGACTGTTTTAAAAACAGTCGTGCTAACGCCGCGCAACAAGTTTTTTGACAAAATCAACATATGAAACTTTATGAACAGGGCCCTAATGAAATTTTTTGATCATGCAGGGTAAAATGACGTTCGTTTGGCAGGAATGTGTTCACGATAATGAGGACATAGCGGCATTAGCCGATGCTGGGTGTCGAAATGCATTGCGGGGGTGCGGGTTGTTTAAATTCTTCTTAACTCGTGCCTGCGAGCACAGCCTGATCTTCTAGAACTCTTGATCAGAGCCTGGAATCCCACTGATGGGAAACTCGTGATCCGAGGCCGAGACATCGAGTTTGACTACACAAATATCTATTTTTTTACCAGGTGATCACGTCGAGGTGAGATGCCTATTCTGGAGGGGCAGCGACCTGGTGGTGATACTCTAGACATGTTGATGGCCCAGGTGTGCCCACGGGCACGCAAGACGTGGAGCAGGAAGGTAGCAATTCCTACGGTGGAGGACATCATCCTTCGAACTATACTCTTCATGGTGACTCGGGCAGCGGGCTCCCTGGCCAATCACGAGGCCTCGAAGGCCCATCTTCTACTGGCTCTCGATTGCTTGAATCCTACCATATTCAACTGGGCAGCGGCAGTAGCGACAAATATGAAGAGACAGCTGACCAACTGCCGTCGTGTTGAGTCGAAGCAGTTTGGCTACGGGTCGATTTTACTCCCACTCATGCTAGAGCGGGTACCGGCATTGTAGCTGTAGGATATGGTCGTGGACCCACCTAGAGGCCCTCGAGAGACGAGGGCCACATGATGGGGCCATGTCATGCCACGAGGAGGTGGCAGTCGACCAGTGGCATGGGGAGTATATTTCCGAGAGTGGTTGGAGAGGCAAACTATTTTCATGGAGGACTGGCCGTATGCTGGCCTAGACTTCCGTGGAGACCCAGACATGCTGCTGCCTGCTGGAGAGTAGTGGGATGATGGTGGTAAGACACTTGATCTCATTTTTTGATATTTTATTCTTGTGATGTTTTCGATTTTTTCATGTACATGTCCTAATGATGAACGCTATGGAATGCAGATGTAGGACCAACGAGACCCCTTTGCCTGGCCCCAGAGGCATGGAGGGATGCATAGGGAATTGGAGCTCTAGCCCTGGCTCCTCCGGGAGACGATACGATAGAGACCATGATACAGAACCTCGACGGCTTGTTGTTAGGGATTCCAGATTACCAGGGCATAGAGGAGGTCCCCATAGCATCTCAGATCCATACAGTGGGAGTAGAACCTAGGATGCACCGTGTTTTGAGGCGGGTGGCACGAGCGGCTGTGGATTATAGGGAGCACAACCCACCACAGTAGATATCTAGGTCTTTATTTCCTACTGGTGGTTTTTTGAGAGACATGTGTCTCAGATGTACAGAGAACACAAGCCCTATCTAGACATGTACACTTATTTTTGAGCGCCTTGGTGCGCCACGCGATATATATATATATATATATCTATATATATATATATATAGATATATATATACATACATATTCCTATGGTTTATTATTGTGCTTTTATATTCTTTCTTGTATGATGTTTTGATTATAAATTACGCAAATGTCTATCTAATACATGATTAGCCAATGCATCAGATAATGTGTTTAATCGTCATGGAATATGCTGATATGTGATAAAATCAAAATTCCTTTCCAACAATTTAACACGTAAATACAACCTTAAAATGTGACGGTCTCTGACGGAATATCGCCCATTGAGCTGATGGACGACAAGTTGAGAGTCTAGGTTAACAACCAATGTACGAATATTGAGATTAATTGCCTTGGCTAATAATTCAATCACAACAATATATTCAGCAACATTATTTGTAGTACATCCTAAACACACACCTTCAAGATCTATCAACTCACCGTGAGGATTGTAGATCACCCACGTCGTAGAAGACAAATTGTGAGTGCTGTGACAGGAACCATCAACGAAACCAACATAAGGTGCACCAGACATCTGCACAAGAAGCAAAAGACACAATAAGCGACAATCACGCCTTCACACCAAGCCAAAAACATGAAAACACACACACACAACACACTTGCTAAAACACACGCATGTACAAATCGAAGTGCATGAAATCATGCATAGTACTTTTTCAAGTACAGCCCATTGCGGGGCTTATCGAGAGGATTACCTTCGTAGTCAACTAGCTCAAATGCCCCCTTCTGCAAAACTCTCTTTACATTATAAGGGCCTAGCCACATGGGCTCGAGTTTGCCTACCCCCAGCTTGTCATTTGCTTGGTCGTATCGTAGGACTAAATCTCCCTCGACAAAGGAACAAGGATGGATGGTATGGCCGAAGTGAGTTTTAACTCTCTTCTTTTGTGCTTCGATAGCTAGAGAGGCTAGGCGACGGGTCTCGTCCAACCGTTCTAGGTAAAGAAGATGTTCCTCTACCGGAGTAGTGTTGGGAAGAAACTCGACGGCTAATTTTAATGAATGGATTTCGCATTCTATAGGAAGGGTAGCCTCCAGTCTGTAAACTAGTTGAAATGGAGTGAAACTGGTGGCATCCTTCACAAAGGTTCGGTAGGCCCACAAGGCGGGAAACAACATCAGATGCCAATTAGACTTATGCATGCCAATAGTACGTTGAAGTATCGTAACCAAAATTTTGTTGACGGCTTCAACTTGGCCATTGGACTGAGGATAGTACGGGGTCGAGCTATCATGTCGTAAGCCTAGTTGGGTTGTTAGTTCGGTCATCATGTGATTACGGAAATGCTTCCCGTGATCCGTGACTATGCCCTGCGGAACTCTGAACCGTGTAATAACATGGTTGAACAAAAACTGCGCCGGTATGTGACCGTCTTCAGTTAATGTGGGCTTTGCCTCGGCCCATTTTGAAAAGTATTCGATGGCAAAAATAATAAACCCATGCCCCCCGGCCGAGCGAGGCTTATAGGTCGTATAATCAATGCCTGATTTTGCAAATGGGCCAACGGTGACAATAGGGTGCAATGGAGCTGGTGTCGCACGCATATTCTGCTGGTATATCTGGCATGCATGAGATGAATGGACGGCAAGGATGCAATCCTTAAAAATGGAGGGCCAGAAATAACCGGTGCGGAGGATTTTTTGAGTTGTGGCATATAGGGACATGTGACCACCATAGGCGCCAGAGTGGCAATCATTCAGGACTCTCTCAGCTTCCTCGAGAGTTAGAAATCGGCGGAGGACGGAGTCAACACCGAGACGGTACAGGGTGTCCCCGATAATACGGTAGGGTTGAGACTGATGATGGATCCGTCGCCGAGCATCCTTGGATACAACGGGACGGAAAGAGGACGTCTGCAAATATACAATAATATCCCCGTACCAGGGGTCAAGGGTGTTGATGAGAAAAAGAGTTTTGTCTGGGATATGATCCTCTGAGTGAGAGGGTGTAGAAGGAGACGACAAAGAGAAAAGTAACTCAGCAAAGACCAGGGACTTCTTAGACTTGTTAGCAGTGAATTTCAAGTCAAACTCTTGGAGGATAATGATCCACTTTGAGTATTTTCCCCCCAGCAACTGACGTGACAAAATGTACATCATCGGGTTGCAATCATAAATCACGGTCGTGGTGCGCAACAAGATATAATTCCGGAAACGTTGGACGGCACAAACGGTGGCCAATGCCAACTTCTCGACGTAAGCGTATCGCGTTTCTGTGTCTAAAAGGTTGCGGCTGAGATAATATATGACATGCTCAGTGTCATCATCGTCATCTTGCACGAGAACCATGCCGATAGTGGTATCAGCGGCGGCCAAATACAGATTATAATCGCGATGGTAGTTCGGAGGCCGCAATAATGGAGCGGAGACAAGGAGACCCTTGAGACGCTCAAATGAATCTTGAGCGATAGCATTCCAATGAAAATGGGTATCTCGCTTCAATAACCGTGTAAAGCCTTTAACCACTTCGGCATAGTTCGGAACGAATCGTCTTAGGAAATTTGATTTGCCCTGCAAGCTCTGCAACTGCTGCAAAGAAATAGGGGGAGGAAGATTCATAATAGCTTTGACTTTGAGGGGATCCAGGAGGATGCCCTCTCGGGAGATGATAAACCCGAGTAGTCGGCCTGATTCAACGCAGAAGACACATTTATGAGGATTGAGCCTGATGTGGTAGTGTCGACAGCGGAGAAAGATTTCATGAAGATGGGAAGGGTGGTCCTTGCGTTTGACTGAATGAGCTGGTAGATCATCCAGGTACGGTTGTACAATGTGACGGATGTCATGAAAAGCATAGGACATTGCACGTTGGAAGGTAGAACCCGAATTCTTCAAACCGAATAGATTTCACTTCCTGCACACTCATCAATGAGCTGATTGATGAAGGGTGTGGGGAAGTTATCCTTAGGACAGGCGCGGTTGATGTCATGGTAATCAACACAGACTCGAATGGTACCTTGCTTTTTGTTCACAGGGACAATATTAGAAACCCAATCCATAACTGGAATGGGGTAAATGAAACCAGCCTTGAGAAGCTTTTAAACTTCTGCTTTAGTGGCTGCAACCTTTCGGGGGTGCACAGGGCATAGACGTTGACGAACAGGCTTAGCACTCGGATACGTAGGTATCTCATGCACCACTATTCTAGGGTCAATTCCGGGCATTTCTTCATAGGACCAAGCGAAGATATCACGAAATTCGTGAAAAAGATCGGTGTAGAGCTGAATTTCCTCCAGAGTACAAGTGACTCCAATGTGAATATGCTCGACAATCCCTGGTTTCGCAGAGATGTCGATGGGTTGGGTCTGCGTAATGTTTCCCATATTGGCTTCAAAGGAAACTTGATAAACTTGAATAGGTGTTTGAAGGGGCTGAAATGGGATACAAGAAGCAAACCGTTCGAGATAGGCGATCATTTCCTGATGGACAGGGAGAAACGAGGAACGGTGGTGATGATCAGACCAAGGAGGTTCCTCAAGAGACATGGTCTCTATAATGGCTTCATCGGAAGGAAATATTTCCTTTAATGGATCTGAGATAGTGTCATCTCCAAGCCAAGGGGAATGAACATACGAGTCGGGAACACTGCTCGGAGGAGCAGGTTCGGGAGGGGGAGCCGATGCAGCAACGATTTCAACGTAGTTGAGTTCGACAGGACTCAACGACATCATATCGCCCCAATATTCTATCTGATTAGCGGGAGGGAGGACCCACAGATCAGAGCGCAGGGAAATCATATTAATAGGGGCGAGATTAGGAGGTGGGAGGGAAAAGACACCCATCAGGGCGGGATCTTTAAAGAGTCCGGCTCCCACACTCTCACATGATTTGGAGGTATGCTCCAAGAAAGGCATGTTGCCTTCGGAAGAGGAGGCGAAGAAGGAGAGCTGGTCCACGGTGACAATCTTCCCCTGATGAGGGAAACGAATGACACGAAAAAGAGAGGAAGCCACAGCTTGCATGGCGTATGTCCAGTTGAGGAGGAGGTTGTAGGTAAGATTTGCATCGACAACTTCGACCTCCACTTCGACTGTCTTCCCTTCCAAAGAGATGGGCAACCGTTGGAGGATACCATAAGGATGAGACTCTCTTCCGTCAAAGGCTTCCAATGTTGTAGGAGACTGGCTCAGCGTCGAATAACCAATAGATTTCCAACAGGCAACAGACATGATGCAAGTCGAAGCACCTTCATCAATGACTGTTCGATGAATCGTTTTAGTGTTGATAATGACCTGTATGAGGAAAGCGACTTGGTGCAGCAGTCTCGGCGTATGGCCTTCAAGGTCAAAAGAAATCAGATCCGAGTCAGCCGCGTCTATGCCACCGATAGCAAGGACCTCCTCTGGGAGGGGCAGCTCTGGAGCACTTCTAAGGTGGACATAGCAGACGGAGCCTGAGCTAACTCCTCAACGAGGCTGTAGTGCTGGGCAGCACGAGAATTAGGGTTGTAAGAAGACTTCCAGAGTACACCTTTTGGAGGGGGTCGGATGGGCATCTCAGTGCTTGGTCTCTCGATGTGGAGTGGACCAGAACTGGACAGAGGAGCACTGGAGGGGACCTCAGGCTCTTTCCCGGCATGCGACGAATATTCTTTTTCCTGAGTGGTGATGTGGACAGGAATCGTCCCAACCATAAATACTTGAGAGCCAAATGAAGAAGAGGGTTGTGATGGATCTGCCACCATTTCAGTTTGCTGTGAGGGTAAAGGTTCTTTAAGCACAACAGGAGTCCTAGGAGCACCTTTCAACAATCGACTAACTTTGGACCACCTGGGGTAGTCTTTAGTATAGTGATCCTCGTCACAGATAAGACAAGGATACTTAGGTTTACGTTTGGCTCCTTCCTCAGGTGGAGGTTTTGGGGAGTCCTGTCTAGGCTGCTCAGATTTATTCTTAGCTTTCCCCTTCTTTCCTTTCGAGGATTTATCCACCGTGGTGGACTGGACGGCGTTAACCTCGGAAGTGTTTCCAATTGTGTCATCAAGGTCCACAGGATATCAATCTTGAAATCTTCCAATAGATTTCCGATTTCGACTCTTGTAATGCTTCCTCCTAAGGCTTTTCTATCTTTGGTGATCGCATCGCGTCAGGCTGGTTTCAACCTTGTACTACCCCTAGAGCACCTGATGCACAAGTCTATAATATTGTCATAATCCTCTTGATAAATATCATCCTTACCCATTATATTAATTGTTTCTACCCATTGGTCTTTCATACCTTTAATCATTGTGGTTTTTAGAACATTATCAGGTAGATTTGCATAAGGATATCTTTGCAGATTATATTTGAAATTCTCCATATATTCTTCCAAAGTCTCGTTAGGCTTGGCTACCATCTGATATATTTCATATTTTAGTTCTCTAGTTCGGAAATAATCTTGGTATTCTTTAAGGAAGGATGTTTTCATCTATTCCCAATAATTGGTGGTACCTCCACCAAGTCCCATAAAGCAATGCAGAGTTACTCCCTTCAGAGTAGAGGGGAACAGTTTCAGCTTCTGGGGATCAGTGGTGTAATCATAACCCCTAAATAGGACATCAAATTCAAAAAGGAATGCATCAAGGTCTTCTGAAGTTAGCCCATGAAAGGTAGGAATATTTTGTAATGGAATAGCTTTCAGGGGGCATTGATAGCTGTGTCTACAATAGGGTATTGTAACGTAGATGTTTGAGTTGTTGTTGATTATTGGCCATTCGGTAAAAAATATGCCAATATTCTTCAAGGATCTTTGGAGCTAGAGAGTTGTTCCTTGGATGTCCAGAAGAGGATAGAATGATTTTAACAACACTACCTCGATCAAGAACACTGGGTGTCCTTTGTTCAATCACTACATCAGAAGATCTAGGTTCTGATGATTTAATTTTGGGATTACCTGTTTCTCCTTCTCCTTCATGGAGGTTGCAAGAATTCCCTTCTTGTGAAGGGCATGGTTGTGAATTCTCAATATCTTGAAAACTATGTTCAAACCCTTCATTCTTACTATGAATCTCAACATTAGCTATAGATGGTGATCCTGTGGCTTGAAGGGAAACAATAGAGTGTCTAGTAACAATAGTTCGAGGTCCTACTGATGACTGAGACTCAACTTTTCTTATGATTTCATCAATGAAGGTTGATTGTCCAAGGGTCACCGATTCCTTGGGTTTTTTAGGTTTGGGGGGAGGAATTATATCTTTTTCTGGTATTTTATTCTTAGTCATTCATACAAAAATACAAACATTCATTTCTATCTTAAATTCCTACGCAATTTTCCTGGAAAGCGGGCAGAGAATCGAGCATTTTACTCGCTCGTTATGTAGGTTCTTACCTCCTATTTTTAATACCCAATTCTCTCTCAAAAAACAAACATCACTTTTTGTAAAATGGAAACACTCTCCCTGGAAACAGCACCAAGATGTTGGGTGCTAAAAGGTGTCTTTGAAAACTCCTAATTTCCTCACATTAATTATCAACTTGGGTAAGTCTTTTTATTCCAAGAGTGTACACAATATGTACAAGCTATAAATCCAGAGAGTAATGCTTTAAATTAAGTTATTAAATTCAATACAAGAACAAATGGATGCAATCATAAATCTCAAGCTTGTAACTTTAAAGGAAATAATTCATCTAAGCATCATGACTGTATCTCAAACAACTCTGTAATTCAATCTTAACCAACCAAATTCAAATGGAAATCAAGTGAGAGAACCATAGTATTAACTGAGCTCTTTCAGCTGGAATTAAACTATTAGATAGGAGGAAAGCATTTAATCAATCACACTAGATTTTGTAATTAACCCGAAATGATTCTTTAAATGAGAACTAATTCAATATAGGACATGAATTCAAATAAAACCAACTATGACTGCGCATTAATGAAATGAATACCAGAAATCTGTGTTGGCATTATGGCTAAAGTGTTGTCCTTGATGGCAACTTATACAGGTGATAGATTCCAGTATAACAGGTCAGTAGCAGAGATTGATGATCAGCTCACAAATAATGAAGAAAATAAGAGGTACGCAGGTACGCCGTACAAAAGGTGCGGACCCACAGGCATGTCATATATAAAGTGCGCACATACCCGCAGGTACACCATGTAAAAGGTGCAGACCCTAGTTCACGCACTTTCATACAGTGAAAAAGTATTCTCACGTGGGAATCCAATGGTGGACCATAGTATTTAACCCGACGTATTTGATCCTATGGTTTGGTCAGTGGTATTGTTTTATATTATTATTATTATTATTGAGCCCCATGTTTTTGGGTCCCTTGTATTGGTTATCTATGGTATTGATTCATGGTTTTAGCAAGAGCTTGCCTATATAAAGCAAAGGAGATCATTTGGCTAGGGCATGCTTTTGGGTTGAATATCTTATGGGAGCTAGATCTGAAATACTGTGATCTCTTGGGGAGTAATGTCTAGATCTAAATCAAGGAGAAACATGAGCATTATAAGGTGAATCTACTGATGGGTCGAGATTATCTTGGCGCAAGTTCAGATCTGTAGATCTGATAGATTGGGGTATGCTTGAAGTCTGAAAAACACCTATAACCTCAGGACTGCAGGCGCAACACGGTGAAAGTGCGAGAGGCACGCAGGCGATCCACTGGAGCAGTGCGTACGCACGTAGCGCAGCAGATGACGTAGGTGCAGAGATACGCGGCTCTGCAGAAGGCGAAGTGCGGAGGTACCTTGGAGGTACGCGGTGCGACAGAAGGCACAGGTGCGGAGGCACAGGAGAGATACGCGGCGCGACAGAAGGCGCAGCTGCGGAGGCACAGTAGGAGTACGCGGTGCGACGGAATAAACAGGTGTGGATCTGTATAGAGGTGCGCAAACAAGCATAAGACGTAGTGCGGAGGTGCGCAGACAAGCAGAAGGTACAGTTGCGGAGATCCGCAGGCTCAGAGCAAGTGGAAGAGCGGATATACGCAGATCTACTCCAGTGAAGTTGCGGTCCCTGCTTGACATTTGTTTTGACTGCCTTTGACTATTCTGCAGGGTTTTGGGTGCATAACTGATGTTTGGTTACTGGTAATTGAGTTCTGATAACAGCATGATTGATGACTTATCTTTATGTGATCTGATGGACTAGATCTGGCTGATAACTCTCATAATATCATTGTATATGTATTGATCTGGTGATTGGGTGATTCAGAATATTGTTTGATTATGTTCTTCAATGTTATTGTTGGGTCCAGTATGAAAATTGGATGAAACGTGGCCTTTCAGATTATGTGTTGTGCTTCAGTATATCCATTATGAAAATTGATGAAACGTGGTACCTAGAGGAGAGAAGATTGTAGGCCGGCGCCTACGTACTAGTATCTAAGCTAGTACAAGAGCTAAGGGAAAACTTTGGAGCATTGTAGCAGGTAGCAGCCTGCGTACTAGTGAATGGATTGGCTAGTACAAGATCAAAGGGGGTTGTAGCTCCCGTACTGGTATAAGTCTGCACTAGTACAAAATATTGTAAAAGGATTTTCTTATTAAGAAGAAGATTGAGATGACTTGCAGCAGGTGGTTTTCTCCCACATTGGGTTTCCACCTTATATCATGGTGTTCATGTGTGTGACTTATGTGTGATGATCTGTTCTATTTTACTGCACCAATTTACTATTAATATGGTTGATAATGTTCTAATGCACTCATTAAGGATCAACTAACGGAATCATAAGAAGTTGTGGAAGTAGCATATGTGAATCTGAATATGGAAATGAAAAAGTTTTATTAATGTGATAATACTGATTCACCCCCCCCCCCTCTCAGTATTATTTCTAGCAATCTGATTCAACGAAAATACATCAACTGAGAAGCTATAAAGTAGAATAACTTGCAGGAAACAGAAAACTCATAAAACAAGGAACAATAGTAAGTTCCACCAGAGACCAGGCCCTAGCCACCAACGAACACTGCTTAATGATTTCAGAATATCCAAATGAATGGCAACACAAGTTGTATATTAATCATCAAATTCACTTATCATTACAACATGATGTTGTTCCTCAGAATCAACCTTCTATAAATTAAAATTACAATCCAAGTAAAAGACGAGAGATCCCTCTTTAGTCTTCTCTTTTATAGTCAAAAGGAAAAGATAAATGTTATCCCTTAGGATCAGTAGATCCTGAGGGATTCATAACTAAATTCTATCTTCAAACAATTCTTCTATCTCGCACTAATATTCTTAACTCGTTCCTTGGTTCAACCAAACCCGACGTGTCTCATTTTCCTCGATTATATTTTGCTATTCTGACTTTGGAACAACAGTTGTTCCTTCTGTTGTTTTTCTACATAAAAAGTAATGAGAGTTAATTTGGTTGGTCAAATCATATCAAGAGCAGTTTTATTCATTCCTTATCAAAATCCTATCAATTTGTTATTATATCATGGCACAAGATGGATAAGAAAGGAGGAAAAAGATAATAATCAAGAGTAAATACATACCTATTGCAAGGCTCAACAAGGGACTTTGTACCAAACTAAGTCTCTGGTGAACAAATTGTTCCCACGAAAAAAGTTGTATAACCTGAGGATGAAGGATGGAGACTTAGTGACAGAGCATATGAATGCCTATAATATGGTGGTAAGCCAATTATTATCTATTGATATTAAAATTTAAGAGGAAGATAAGTGAATCATTTTTTTGTGTTCTCTACTAGATTTGTGGGATTGTTTGGTTGTTGCTATAGGTAGCAATACAACTACCTTGAATTTTGATGAAATAATCTCATCCTTGTTGTGAGAGGAGATGAGATGGAAAAGTATGGAGAGCCTGGATGGAGATGCCTTGTCCTTATGAGGATGGTCCTAGAACAAAAACAAAAATTATTCCTCAAGTGGGTGATATATAACTAGAGGGAGATTTAAATCTCTAGGAAAACCTATAAATGTATGTTGTAAATGTGAAAAAGAAGGGTACTACAAAAAGTAATGTAGATCTAAAGCTCTTGAGAAAGGAATGGGATATGATGATGCTCTTTTAGAGATGAAAACCACCTTATATGAAGGTGTGGATGTGTACTTGGCATCTTCTTCAAGTAGACATGAAGATCATGAGGCATGATTGATTGACTTACGTGCATGCTTTTAGTTCATTCTTCATAGGGAGTAGTTCTACAAGTATGAGAAATATGATGGTGGTGATGTCTTCTTAGGGGATGACAGGAAGGTTAGAATCATCAGATGTAGAAAATTCAAGCTGAAATTGCAAGGTGGGAGGATTAAAACACTTCCACGTGTTCTGCATATTCTTGCATTGGCCAAAAATCTGATTTCTGTAAACAAGATGGATGATGTAGGTGTAAAAATAGTGTTCGTGAAAGATCCCTACAAGATGCTTTGGGGAGCATTGGTATTTATGTGAGGATTTCTAATTTTAACTTTGTACAATATTCTGGGTATAGTGTTATTACCAGATGAAATAGTTCTGTGGTTACAAAAAGTGGAGCAGAAAATCTAGTGGTCTCTGGAGAAAAGACCCTATTATTAAATTAAAGGTTTGGAAAAATTGGAGAGAAGGGCCTTAGAATACTTCATGGTAATGGTATGGTAGAATTTATGTCTAATTAATCTATGGATTTCTATTTCTATGAATATTGTGTATATGGGAAACATAATCGAGTGAGTTTCCCCTTTAGTGCTAAGAGGGTGAAAGGGATATTAGAGCTTGTGCACAATTATGTGTTTGGACTTGCGTCAGTTCCATCACTGGTTAATTTTGTGTACTATGTATCATTTATAGATGAATTCTCAAGGAATACATGGATATATTTCCTCAAGAAGAAATATGAAGTCTTTGACAAGTTTAAAGAATTTAAGGTTCTAGTGGAAAACTAGATAGAGATGAAGATAAAGGTGCTAAGGACAGAGAAGAAGATAAAGGTGTTCTACAAGAAGAAATTTAAATATTTATATAAGAAGTGTGGTATAGCACGATCAAATTCCATACATATCTCAGTAAAATGGAGTTACAGAAAGAATGAACACGATGTTGATGGAAAAGAAAAGAAGCATGTTCAGTGGTGTCGGGTCAGGCTAGGAATTCTAGGCAAAGGCAGTCGAGACTGCATGTTACCTTATCAACAAATCACCTTCATAAGAATTGTAGGATAAGACTCCACATCAGGTATGGACTGGTAAGAAACCCTCTTTTTCACATCTAAGGGTATTTGGTTGTGATGCATATGTACATGTTCCAAAGGAGAAAATAACTAAGTTGGATAGTAAATATGAAAGGTGCATCTTTATTGGGTATAAGGATGGCCTAAAAGGTTATAAGCTTTGGAACCCAAAAAAATGAAGGTTATGTACAGCTAAGATGTGGTGTTTAGAGAGATGAAATATGTTATTAAACATGAAGTCCCAGCAAAGGAACCTGATAATATAGAGTTTGAACTAAAGAAGGAAGAATTAGACTCTACAATAGAACAAGAATCAAAATATGGACCTACAAACTCTAGCAGTGAGAAGATCGGTTCGAGAAAGAAGGAAGTGAGAATGGTATAGTCCATCTGCTTTCCATTTTAAAAAAAAAATTATCGATGATCCTAGAACTGTCAGGGAGGAAATAGATTCAAAGGATTGAAAACTCTAGAAAGAGGCAATGGTTGATGAAATGGCATCTTTGAACAAAAATGAAGCTTGGGATATGGTGGAGTTTCTAGCCAGTAGGAAACCTAATGGAAGAAAATGGTTGTTTAAGAAGAAGATGAATGCAAAATGTAAGGTGGAAAAAAAAAATCTCAGTTGGTAGGAAAAGGTGACTCCTAATTGTTGGCAATTGATTTTGGTGATATTCAGTTCTCATGTTTCCAAGGTAACTTCTATTAATTACATTTATCTGTTATTACTTCTTTTGATTTTGAGGTAGAATAGATTGTTGTGAAGACAAAATTTCATTATGGGGATTTGGAAGAATAGATCTACATGAACTAATGTAAAGGATTTTTGGTGAAGGAAAGAAAGAATTGTTATGTAGGTTAAAAAATTCTTTGTATGGGTTAAAATAGTCACCAATGATGTGGTTGTTATACAACAAAATGACCCCCTCATCAGTTTTATAGGGGAAAGACATGATAGCTGAAGCAAAGACCAAGAGTCACATGCCTTGTTTCTACACTAACGTTGGCTATACATTGACAACCTGCTTTATAAAGCTTCTCTGTAAGCCTAAGGGAGCGTTAGTGACCCTACTAACTCTAGTTGTTAGTTCAGGAACAACGTTAGTGGATCCTAATGAAGTTCTAAAGGTTAAAGGAGTGAATTGAATCACAAATATCTAGATATTTGCTCCTAAATATACTTATAAAATCAAGGAAACATCTCAAGCTAGACCTATTTGTGGGATTTCTAATCCTAATGAAGGAGGCAAATGGGAAAGAGCTCAAAAACATGGCAACATCATTGCTTTTACCTTAAGGTACTCATGGAGGAACTTGGCAACCCTAACTCAAATTCTACATAAGCAAAGCTAGGGCTATTGTGAAGGGGGTTAGATCATTTGAAAGGATAACTTACTTGATTGTTGCATAGTCTCAAATCTGAGAGTAAGAGGTTGGTAAGAAGGGAGAGAGAGAGAGAGAAGCTAGAGGGGTATGGTAAGGCTGATGCAATAGATGGTTGTAATCACTCTTCAAACATTAATATAGAACTGCAGTTGTACTGTCTACTCCGTGGTGTTGGTACTATCATTCATTTATTTGTTTGTCCAATACCTTTTAGCATGAGTAGCTTAGTTATGTGTAACTAAATGTCTTTTATGTATTCATGTATTAGTTATCAAGGTTGTATGCTATGATTATTCTTGTCTCTTCTATGTGCATGACTTGAACTAGAGCCAGCTCAGGGGACTTCCACCTAGCTATATTATGCTCTCCAGTAAATCTACATGGAGGCTTGAGGTAATCCATCTATTTTGCTTTGATATTTAGTTAATGTTTATGGACATGCATGTAACTTTTTGACAGCTGCATAAAATCTTACAGTCTAGTCCCAGGAAGACCATTGAGGGTATCTTCATTCTCCATACACCATGCATTTTATCCTATAGTAGAATTGGCGACTCCACTGGGGACTATACATCTAGTTCCTAGTTCACCGAGATAGTTCTTAGTTTCCTCCTCCTTCTAAGACCTCCCTATACTTCTACATTCCCTTTCTAACCCACCAAAACCTTGTTGCATTCTACCTTCATATATTCAGCCTTGAATCTGATCCTAAAAACCTTGTTTTGAGCTATTTTCCCACACTAACGTAGGTTAGTGAACTAAACAATGCTTTATAAAGCTCTGTGTTTGCACAAATAGAGCGTTAGTGGACCCAATAACTCTCTATGGCCACTGCTATAGAGCGTTAGTCCCCCAAATCTTGACATATAGTTGTGTCTGTAAACTCAAAGGGATCGGAAGCCTACTGATGGACTGAAAAGGATCCGCAGCTGTATTTTGTTAGCAAGATCGGTGTCCTAAATTTTTTTTTTTTAGGAAATAAGATTTTTTTTCTTTCTTAAAAAGTTTTTATCAAAGAAAAATACAAAAAATTTGTATTCATTATTCTACTTAACTGGTTACTTTCTACTTTATTTTGGTTTCAAATAGTTTTTAGAAAGAATTGGAAAGATTTCTGTTGGTTATGCATGCGTTATAATGACTAGGATTCATGGAAAAAATATGAATATGTAAAAGACTCTCACTTGTAGAATACAACTTGTTTCATCGAATTGAATATTTTTTTTAAGCATTGCCTTTTGCATGATTTTTGAGTCATAGTCCCATCACATTTCATACATCAACTCCCCTACCGAAGACACTAAAAAATTACACATAAAATTTACCTAAAATCAATCATTAAGTCTTTATTAAGCAAACAAACATTAGTTTAGGCTAGGATCTTGGGATAGGCAGTGTGAGTAAACTACGCAAGATTAGAAACCAAAAATAGTGTCATTACAAGAGAGAAAATTCCTTCTACACTCATACTACCGGGACCACTCTAGTGAAAGCGGAGCTAAATACGAAACAACATTGGACTGTAAATGAAGGTAGCCCACCTTCTCTTATAACTCCTTTGGGTATTCTGTGTATTGGGGATCCCTTTGGGGATTTCGAAGCTGAGTTGGGGACTCAAGTATCCTACCGACATAGTGTATTGTCTGCAACTATGTCCCCCCAAGTAGTGTCTATGATCTAAGGTATCCTTTGTGGAAAAACTTATAGGGACTTACACAAGGTGACTGGGGCAGGCTACCCCGGTACCTAAAACAGACGGACCTACTCTGTCTTCAGTTTTTGGGAGGGTGCTTGTCTTCAAGAGAGTACTTGGCCTCTCAATCTGAGGTTGGGGCAAAGCTCTATAGTAACCGTAACTGTACATTTGGCCAGCCCTCTCTATCATTCATTGTGATACTAGGTTTCATCTCCAATGATTAGTGCTTATCAGATAGGGTTATTTCCATCTGTTTTCTGATTGATCAACTTAGTGTATTTTTTTATATTTTTAGGCGCTCGATTGTTATCATTGAGAATTTAACAAATATCACAATAAAATTTATTGATAAAACTTAATGGTCATTGTGGCTACATCTGGCCGTCATTGTCAATCTAGACAATTATTAGGACTTCCTCCACTCATTATGGAAGATCTGCTGAGCTCCAGTGAACTGGATTACCCATATTTGGGAAATCTGTCTCCAATATCTCACATGGAATCTGTTTGGACAACCGACGATTCAAGTTTACCAGATGATTTCCTTACCGCAGGATTTCTTCCTCCCTTTAACCCTCCGCTCACGAATTTGTTGGACCCACTCTTGGTTCCCATGGCACGTGTACTCCTTATTTCTTTATTTGGAACATTTCCATCCATCCCGCCGACAACTAATGAGTCATGTAACTTTCTGGGCACTTTTGGTCCCCCACCACTTCCCCAGTCAATAGTCACCACCACATCATTGATGGCGAACCTTGCTATCCCATTTGTCCTAGATACAAACCCTCACATGACACCCTCCATAAGTGGAGCCCAACTGATGCTGACGTCCACCCCTTTAGTGTCAAACTCTATACCTTCGAAAAGTGCCACATACAACGCTCCTTATAACGCTCAATATAGCACAGTGAGCACGAGTCCCTCCAACCAACAATATGGTTGGCACCCATTGTATAGTTTTAACCCCCATATTCCAGTATCTGGGGGAACTCCCAATATGCATATACTAGTAGGGAATGTAATAGTTCCCCCTACATTTTTATACATGCATCGTTAGTCACTAATTTACATGAGCATTCCTTATGGAAGCTAAGGACATATGGTTATTTCTGTGGCGGGCAAGAATCCTCAAAGAGTTCTGAACCAATCCATGGGGGCACCCTACTCACAACCTCAAATGAGTCAAGGGGGCACCGCTTATCTTGGGGGCAATGCTATACCCCAGCATCAAAATCCCCATGGAAATCCACATTACAATGCCATACCCCAAGGAAACTACTATACCATGCAGCCTATGTATAATATTAGGACTCAAATGATGGGAGGACTGCAAGGATCCTCAAGTCATATGTCATCACGTTGGTCTGAGTCGGGGACACCACACACTCTGCATTTCTTGGCAATGTTGGATATCCCCGACTTGTACAAACTTACAAATGGCCCCATCTATCATAACTTACTTTGGTCGCCAATCCCACATAAAATACCAACAAACATCCCCAAGATCGAAGGGAAACAAGGGGAGGATCCAGACACCCATATCACCACCTATCATCTTTGGTGTGTTTCTAACTCCATGGTGGATGATAGTGTCTAGTTACATATTTTTCCCTGCACCATCAATGGAAACGTAGCTAAGTGGTACATTGAGTTACCACGCATGTCAGTAAATACCTTCGACACTCTAGCAATGGAATTCTTAAAGAACTTCCAGCTACTCATCGACTATGAGACTGGGACAAATCTCCTCACTTCATTACATTAGGATACAGCCACCCACATCTTTGATCATATACATGAATGGAGACATAGGTGGAGGTTAGTCAAAGCTCTCCTCCCAGACGATCTCTTAGCGGACTGGTTTTGCATGTCCCTACCCCCTCAAATCTCTAAGGATGTCACCTTAGGTGGTGCAGTAACAAAATACCAATCCATACATCGTGCCCAACACTTAGCTCTAATATATTCACAGTCGTTCACTCTTTACGATGTAATCCCCAATGCCCCTCGCAACTCTAATGCTTCCGCTACTTAGCACCCTGGAGTGCATGCTGATGGGATTATCGGTGCAACCTCTGGGGCTTCTATAAAACAACTCAGAGGTCACATTGCCCAAATGTCAGTGGACCCCTCTACCAAATTGACTACTCTTCCTACCACCATGATAAACTCTGTGTAGTCTATGCAAAAACCCAGTGGTAAGAACAAGAAGAATAAGAAAAATAATGCTCCTTCTAAGGATCAGTCAACAAAGCAATAAAACCCAAAGCAGAAGGCTACTACACCTCCTGATGATGGAAAGGATAAACCACCAGATTCCCTTGCAAAATCTGTGCTGAGGACCACATGACCTATCGTTGCCTGCGTCTTCAAGAATGAAAATATTTCGTTGTTAAAAATGATACTAGTAGAACTCTTGTTGCCCTGAATAATACTTTCCCCACTCAGTAGTAGAAACACCTCATTGCAAACCAACCCCAACCCCGTAAGGGGGAAACAATGGTTTGTAACGTCCTTCAGCAGGTGAAGGATCTTCTACCATTTACACCTTTGAAATGGTAGATCTACAAGAAAGAGGAAAATCCTATGGAGTTTTTGTTGCTCATGCAGAGGAACCTTCCTCAAGTCAAAACCACCGCTGCCCAAATATTTGCATATTGAAAGGCTGATTTTCGACCTTGCGATTTGCCCCCCTAAAGGGGCACTTCGATGCACAATACACAATACATCTGCACGTTTTGCAAAAAACTATAGCATTGTAGAAGACTTGGTGCATGTGTCATTGGCTATGTTGGCGCTCGAAATATTACAAACATGTCCAACACAAAGGAAAGCTTTGCTTTTGACTATTGGTGGTATCAACCCACAGGATTCCATTCTTGTGATTTTCGACATAGAAAAGTGTAAACCTCCCCTTTCCCACCATCTTGCATTTCTAGTGCAAATTTTTCAAAAGGTAAGTGTATACATAGAACTATCATCGACGAAGGTGCTTCTACCTACATCATGTTGGCTTGCTTTGGGTTCTCCAACACTATCCCTGCTGTCAAATTCCCTTAAAGCTTTCGACGACAACACTTTCATCCCAAAAGGTTACTTTGCTAGCTACACCATCACTTTGAGTGGGAAAATGGTAATGGTGGATATTAAGGTCATGGATCATAAACTTGACTATAATCTACTTTTGGGCCGCAATTGGACTTATACCATGAATGCCATTATGTCTTCGGTCTTGTGTATCATCCTATTTTACTTACATGGAAAGATAGTCACAGTGGACCAGTTGTCCTTTTGCACCCCAAATTACTCCCCGTTACCTAGTGTCTCTGTACCCCTGGTGGGTGGTGTACCTAACTCTTACGTAAGTATCAGTACTAGTCTATTAAAGGGCTCTTCCCTGATGGGTTGTTTCCCTCTTCTGTCTCCCAAGGTTTAACAGATGATCAATATTATTTCATCGATTCCTCATGAACAGACCAATCCTTGGATCCTACCAGCCCCTTCATACATTAACACTTATGGAGAACAAATGCTGCTATCACCAATTGAATTGGCCTATCAGGCAATTCAATCTGCATCAATGTCTATGATCACTTTGGTTACAACCAATAGTACCATTGCCCCTCCCATAATAGATCCTTATTTAAATCCCCTCAATCATGTCCTACCTGTTAGTGTCAATCTTTGCAGCCTTCCACCAGTGATCAAATGTGCTCTTATAAAGTGGTCTTGGGGTGTCAAAGTCAAATTTTTGTCATTTCATTGAGTCTTCAAGAAAAATTTGGTCATTAGGTATTAGGTCTAGGATTGTTTTCACTCCTTCCAAATTTTTCCAAGTACTGGTCCATGTCACCATTCAGTTGAGTGTACCATCATCCAAAGAGTTGTCATCATTATTTTAGGTTCCAATGGGTCATTTTACACCTTGTTTGTGCTTTAGTTGTGCTTAAGTAAGGCTCATTTCCCTCTCCTAGGGTTTTGAAGGTAATTTTTCTTGGATGGTCAAATCATCAAACAAAACTTGTATCCTGATGCTCATAAACCTTCCCCTATCCTTAATATACCTTCTTAAACACTTCCCATCACTCATATCGCTCAAAATCATCATTTTCCCACAAACCCTAGCCTATTGCTACAATTTGACACTTTTCTAGGTTAGCCCTGTGTTTTTCCTTTTTGGACCCCTGTTATAGACATTTTTGTGCCTCGCATCATGGAGCATGGAATGTCAATAATTACAGGGATCCTCAGTCCCTAAACATGTTGTTCTTACCCCTAAAAGAACAAGGTCATCAAACAACAGCATTTCCAATCAGTTCTCCACCTGAAAACACTTCAAAACAGGCTTATTTTGGATCATGTCAGCTGCTTAACTGAGCTTCTGCGCTGTAATGCAACTGTCCCACTCTGTACCTGTGCTGGAAGTCAAAAGTAATGAAGGCTACCTGCGCTGGGCGAGATTGGCCAAGTGGCACAGTCATCCTGCAAGGTGTCAACTGCCCAGGAAGCTTCCAAACTGACACTTGGTTCATAAGATTCGCCCTGTGATGAGTAAGAGGTACTTGATCACCATGTGTAACCAAGGATCTCGAAGCGGACTCAAGAACTGAAGATTAACTGAAGAGGGAGAGGACACAAGGCAACTTCATGTCAGTCTCAAGCTGACTCATCCTCTCTTCTTCTATCCTATATATAGAGCTCTTCTATGAGGTCTAAGGAGGCTGGAATTTTGTGTAAAGCAAGGAGGTGCTGTTGGATTACAGTTAGAGCTATTGGGTGATTGTTTTACTAGAGGTGAAGAGGAGAGTTCTTGCTGCTGGGGAGGTGCTACTGGATTGGAGCCATCATTGGTTGTAACCTTCTCAGAACCCTGTTACTTCTATCAATAAAGTTTTTCATGTTCTCCTATATACTTGTATTACATTGATGGATTGTATTTACTTGTATATTTGATTCACTCTAATCCATGCATCAGTTATGAGTACTTGTATCTTGTAGTTTCCTCTCTTGTTTTGTGCAGGGCTTGTGTGTAGCTGGACCGGCAAAGAGAGCAAGGAGCTGGGAACAAGAGACAAAGAGAGAGGATCAAGATCGACCAAGCGAAGGACACCAGGTTGGTTAATCATTTCTTCCTTCTCTCTGTACTTTCATAAAGGAAAACATCAAAGCTTTACTTTCAGTTGTTGCTAAAGACTGTCACCTTTAGAGTAGGGATAGGGTCATCCGCATCGGATACTTTTCCCCACAACAAACTGGCGACTCCGCTGGGGAGCCTAGTATCTTTTTGGTGTTTGTAGTATTTTGCTATTCATTTCTTGAAGAAAAGAGTACCAAATCGAAAAGCTTTTGACTATATCAAAAGCGAAGTAGAGGGACTGCTACTCTTGCTCATTTACTGAGCAAATTCAAGATTTAAAGAGCTTAGCTACAAAAGACTCTTTACTCTTTGTGATAGATCTTCATCCTCTTGATCATCCCTTAGCCTGTACTTGACCTATAGCTTTTTATTTCATCAAAAACAGTGCATTTTTGAGCTTTTTATGACCCGGAAAACTTTGTAGACGAAACTCTCGTGAGTCAGTGCAGGCTGTACACAGGCAGCCTGCATTACAGCGCAGGTACTCCCTTCGGGAACTGCGCTGAGAGTGGAATTGGCAGACTAGAACCTGCGCTGGTCTAGTTAGCCCTTGTCTTGCTCAGTCTTCCTATTGTGTCTTGGCCCTGTTTGCACTTGTTTTTGGCTGATTGCTTGCTGGTTATTGTACTTGCTGTAAGCCACTTCTCCTTGACATTATTCCGCCTCAGTTGTGTGATGAAACTGTGAATGTTCTTTCAGTATTTCTTGTTGCAGTTACAGTTTCCCATTGTGAAAAGCGAACCAGTATAGCTGTGACCTCTTAGATCCTGAACTGTAAAAGTGTCTTTATGATCTTAAGAGCTAGTTTTATTACTGTTCATAGTTGTTTGAGTTTGTTCGATTTGCATTTCATGGTTTGAATCTATACATTTCCTGTGTTTTTAAACAAGTCTATCATAAGGTGTCTTTTTGATTGTGGACAAGCTTGTTTATTTCTACTTGAAATTAGATTCAAAATCATACAACAGTTTCCTTTTTGTCTAGCATCAATATTAAGGATAACGAAAAGAAATACATGCATTGTGCATTTTGCATTTGACTGTATGCTTGACGATTTAGGAAGATGTGCATTTTAGTGTGTGTTCTTTGATTTGTGGAAAAAGTTGTGTCCTTCTTTTCCCTCAAGTAGATTAAGGTTTTCAAAGTTGAAAGATTGAAAAGATTTGCTTCTCATTCTTAGATTGCATATAGGAAGTTGTATATATACATCTCGTGGCGAACCTGAAAGGCAAACTGTTAAGAAAGATTAACATTAAAATAAACTCAATTTACATAACAACGCTTTGGAATTTAACGCAAACATCTAGAGGTCTAGGTAGAGACGTGTTCCGGCGTCGTTAAACATAGTGACTGTCGATCTCTACGAAGGTGGGTGATTCCTCCTGAGAGTCGGTGGCACTAACACGGACTTGAGCTCCCGCGTACCGTCGCGTATATTGGGAGACCCCTATAGGCTTTTATCCTTTATCCGTAGGAAACCGTGTCGGCCGCCCTACTGATCGCGATGCAGTGAACACAGCATTCACGAAGATCGACCACCCGTACCGTAAAACGTATTCTGTGGTTTCGCGAAAGGTTTGGCACACCCTCTTCCTAGATCTCCAGAGCAGTTTCTTTTGGCCTTTTTCAAACTCTATAACTGAAAAAGTCCAACCGAGCATTTGTCACTTTGGGCTCGTTAACACATCGAAGGCGACTAGAGTCATCTTTAGCTTTTTCTCGACTCTTAAAACATGAAAAAGCAAGTTTGTGTCTAAAAGCGTCGTTAATAAAATTTCTTTTAAAGCGGAACATAATCACCTGTTATTCCCACGTTGATCTTTCAGTTGAAAAGTATGGAGCCCACCAACCAAGGAAGTAACCTTGGCGGAAGTCCAAATCCCTTCTCCTCTTGGGGAGATGTTGGTGCGCCTCATATGGCTACATTGTCGCTTCCAGGATTGACAATCGGCCTCCCTGTATGGCTCTTTTCAACTAATGTAGTCCAGATCACCACTAATCCTGAGCATTCGAATCAACAGTCAGAACAATCTAGAACTACCCACCAGCCTTCCACTTCTTATGATACTTCCTCTGATCCTTCGTCTTCGCAAGGTAAAGCTGGCAAAAGTCAGCCTCCCAAGGAGAAGAAGGAAAAGAAGAAGAGAGAAAAGAAGCAGAAGGAGCCTTTGGCGAAGGCGACTGGGGGCAAGCAGAAGAAAGCTGACCAAAACCCACACACTGCACCGACCGGGCCTAAATCGCCATGTGTCATTTGCAAAGGGATCCATTTCCATCGTGATTGTCCTTGTATTCCCTGGATACTAAGGGACTGGTCCCCAAGGTTGCACAATCCGGTAGCATCAACCTCTGGTTGTCATGTTGATTGCATTCCGTCAACTAGCGAGAGTGAAGGACAAAGAAGGGGACCAAGATCACCCTGTCTATTGTGTGAAGGTCATCATGCCATCCACAAATGTCCATTCTTAGATGAGGCCAAGAGAGTTTTGGAAGATCGCCCGGTGTCACCGGTGCGACTTCCACCTGGATATCAAAAACTCGCGCCTAATCCCTCAATAGTTGAAAATCCGGTTGAACCACTCAAGTGGTCAGCTGAAGTGTCGGTCATTGAGAATGAACCTACTGAATCTAGACTAGACGAAAGTCTAAAGGTCGATACGGCAGTTGGCCCGGTTCTTCCTTCAGAGGTTCTATCGTCCAATGACCCCGTCATTGAAGACCCGTCTTCAAATGACACCGTCGCCGAAGAGTCGTCTTCATGCGACACCCTCACTGATGAGAACAAGGATGACACCATCCAGGTTCTTTTCATCAGCACCGACTCCGATGAGCATCGGGGCAATGCGCCCATTCCTTTATCGCAGGAAGGAACATCATCAGAGTCATATCCGACCGTATATTCGGTCCCACCGCCAAGCAACCTGGTTGTATCCTTTGATTGGAATCAACTAGGCAGACCCCGATTACCAGCCAGTGTACCATTCAGAATCATTATCCAGATCTATAGAATGATTATGGCTGGTACTATCATTGATGAAGGGGCGTCTGTGAGTATCCTTTCCTCTGTTGCTTGGAAAGCACTAGGTTCCCCGACGCTTTTACCTGAGTTGAGAAATCTCTCAGGTTTTGATAAAGGAACCAGTCGACCATTAGGGATCCTCCCCGATGTACCTGTTACATTGAAGGGGAAGACCGTCAGGATGAACGTGTTGGTAGTTCAAGGACCCTTGGGTTATAACCTAATCCTTGGACGCGACTATATTTATTGCATGGGAGCGATAGTCTCCTCACTCTTTAGAGTAATGTGTTTTCCACATGAAGGAAGGGTGGTCAAGCTCGTAGACCAACTTTCATTTCCGGGATCTCGCATCGCAAATAGTCAAATACCAATCCTAAATGGTCTGTTCACTCAAGATTCGCCTCCGCCCCCGGTCCTCCTTCCCGATGAGCGTGAGTGATTCAGAAAGAAAGACTAGGACCCAGGGGGCATGCACCCTGGTCTGCTTCGGGCAGAAGAAACTCCGGGTATAAGACAAAATTTCCGCAGGAGAACATGACTAGTCCGTACCCCGTCCGTAGGAAGTGGGGTTGTTCTGGAAAAATGATCTTTTGTTAAAGTTATGTGTTTGGGAATCATTCACCTTTGTCTAAAAAAGTGGGCAATGCCCGAGTAGGAATTCCCTTATTACAACAAGTAGTCACCATCTTTAAATTCAAGCCTCGCCCATCGAAACATGTGTTTTGAAGGATAAGCAGGGGCAGTCTATTAAGAAGGAGACCGTATTGTTGTGACAGAGGGTAACCATCTTAGGACAACCCAATGATAGGCACCGCCGAAGAAAGAGATTGATCTGCGGCAGCAAATCGAACCGTCTTTGGAATAATAAGAAAGAGGCAAGCCTCCCTCAATAATACCAATGTTTTATCTTTGAGTAGTGTTCTTCTATTGTCATAAATAGCTGTTTGTTAAAAGTGGGCCGACGGGAAGCCTGAGTACTGCGTAAGACCCCTTAAAATAACGAGAAGACAAGTATCGTTAGCATTAGATTAGCAAGATGACAAATAAATGTGAACACCCAAAGAAAAGCAGAAGTAGGGGAGAGGAGGGGCAGCCTCGAAATTCTATCCTATACCTGGGGGCATGCAAACTTTCTGGAGTGCAAGCTAGGGGCGGTTATTTATCTGGTTTTAAGATTAGCCGTTTCCAAACTTGCATGAAAGAAAGCCTGTGGGGCAAAAGTAAAATTTGCCAAAAGTGAGCACAGCTGTGGTAAGGCATAAGCTCTATAAAAATTGGTCCTTACGAGAGGCGTTCTTCATATGACTGGTATGTCGAGCAGTTTTAGCATATAGTTCATGCTCGTTAAAAAATAAACGCAGATCCGAGCAGTTTTAGGACTGAATTTATGCTCGTTAAAAAATAGAAAAGTGTGAGCAAAAGTTTCCCTCAGAGTTCAAGCTCATGGAAAAAATGAACCGGTAAATAACCTTTTGAGATCGTAAATTCATCAGCCATAAGAACCTTGATCGTGTTTTCATCCATCACCTCCACTGTTCATTTGGCCGATCATTCACTTCCATTTGTGTGTTTACCTCTTTTGAGAAACAGCTGCGAAGAGTGATTTCACCTAGCCATCCTTGTGACACTGCCGTGATTGGAAAATTCCAACCTGTACCTGGAATCTGTAGCTATCCCTGTTTATCACTCGTTCCTCAAAAGACGAGTCTTCTTTCAGCTCTTTTCACTGACTCGTAAAATATGAAAAGTTTGCCGAGTTTTGGCCTTCCAGCTCGTTAAATGACCGGAACGCTATCCCTCCTCTAAATTTTAATCTTTTTGGACCTGAGGGATTATTGCACAAAAGGATCGAGCGCTTATCTTGTTCGGCTCGTTAAAAGTACCGAACAGCCATCCCTTCTGTATTGTTTTATACTTTTTCGGACTTAAGGGATTTGCTGACGAAAAAGGAATCATGGAGTTAACTTTCTGTACCTTTTCAGACTCTCTAAAAATGAAAAGGACCGAGTTTTCTTTGTCGTTAGACTCGTTAAAATGATTAAATAGCGACAAACTTGTCTTTAGACGAGAACGAGTTTCCCTATCGCTAGGCTCGTTAAATCATAGCGATGGGCTTGCCCGAAGGGCAGGTTATAGAACAAGCATATGTTATCCTCCTCAAGCTTGACAAAAATAAAGAGGTACTGGTCAGAAATGACTGGGGAAAAATTGGGAGAACATTCAAAATTTAATGGTAGCAAGTCACTCTTGAACATGACACTTTTCCTCCGTATCACATCGGGTTGGGTTGTTTCATTCACCGGTCTCATCACCATGGTCCTCGCCACACCATCCACATTTGGGGTAATGCTACCGATCCATCGCATCAGTGTCGTTATATGTTCAAGAGGGGTCATTCTGAAAGTGTCAACCGTGTCCCATCCACTGCCATACATTATCCTTCATCCATTCATGATCGCCACCCTGAATCATATGTCACAGTTTGTTTTCACCTCCGCTAAAGTCATTAGCTCCGTTCCGTGTCATTGATGTGGGATTCATTAAGGCCCTCCTTTGACGGATCGCTTCTTGTCGACTTCAGCTCATTATCCAAGAAGTGGATCTAGGAACACCCCCATCAGTACTTTGAAGCTTGCATGCCTCAATGGCAAGCTTCTCACTTCCGGCGACAGGTATACATCAATGACCTTCGACCAGAAGATTTTGCGTGGCGTTCGACGCCAAGTCCTTTATTCACGCCACGTGAATTGTACTGCAGTACCTTGAGGGTCATCGTCATTATTGGTGATTCCTCTCGCGCTTGTTAACGGTTTGCATTATTGACCGGTAATCAAGCGATGTCTTTCCATGTTCGACTTCAGCGCAATTCTCACATGGATCGACTTGTACTTAGAGTGAAGATCGAACGAGTTAGAAGACCCCGGATCTAGTTTCATCCATCCGGGCTGCGATATATATTCAGGAAATATAAAAGCATTTGCCATGTACATCATTGCAGCAGATGATCATCCTACTCAAAGGATGATAATTTCAGCAGAAAATTATCAGTCTATCTTCAGACGATCGTCTGTCATATGTACCAAAATGTATTTATAAAAAAGCTGAGCATGGGAATGCCCGCCTCAGCTAGATCATGATAATAATGATGAATGAAAAATAATGTATTGTATTGTATTGTATTACAGGGCACTCTCCTCAGCACTGGAACGAACTTCGGATCCTCTAGATAAAGCATTTCACCCGATAAACGGCCTCATACTTTAGGGGGCAACTGTTATAGACATTTTTGTGCCTCGCATCATGGAGCATGGAATGTCAATAATTACAGGGATCCTCAGTCCCTAAACATGTTGTTCTTACCCCTAAAAGAACAAGGTCATCAAACAACAACATTTCCAATCAGTTCTCCACCTGAAAACACTTCAAAACAGGCTTATTTTGGATCATGTCAGCTGCTTAACTGAGCTTCTGCGTTGTAATGCAACTGTCCCACTCTGTACCTGCGCTGGAAGTCAAAAGTATTGAAGGCTACCTACACTGGGCGAGATTGGCCAAGTGGCACAGTCATCCTGCAAGGTGTCAACTGCCCAGGAAGCTTCCAAACTGACACTTGGTTCATAAGATTCGCCCTGTGATGAGTAAGAGGTACTTGATCACCATGTGTAACCAAGGATCTCCAAGTGGACTCAAGAACTGAAGATTAACTGAAGAGGGAGAGGACACAAGGCAGCTTCATGTCAGTCTCAAGCTGACTCATCCTCTCTTCTTCTATCCTATATATAGAGCTCTTCTATGAGGTCTAAGGAGGCTGGAATTTTGTGTAAAGCAAGGAGGTGCTGTTGGATTACAGTTAGAGCTATTGGGTGATTGTTTTACTAGAGGTGAAGAGGAGAGTTCTTGCTGCTGGGGAGGTGCTGCTGGATTGGAGCCATCATTGGTTGTAACCTTCTCAGAACCCTGTTACTTCTATCAATAAAGTTTTTCATGTTCTCCTATATACTTGTATTACATTGATGGATTGTATTTACTTGTATATTTGATTCACTCTAATCCATGCATCAGTTATGAGTACTTGTATCTTCTAGTTTCCTCTCTTGTTTTGTGCAGGGCTTGTGTGTAGCTGGACCGGCAAAGAGAGAAAGGAGTTGGGAACAAGAGACAAAGAGAGAGGATCAAGATCGACCAAGCGAAGGACACCAGGTTGGTTAATCATTTCTTCCTTCTCTCTGTACTTTCATAAAGGAAAACATCAAAGCTTTACTTTCAGTTGTTGCTAAAGACTGTCACCTTTAGAGTAGGGATAGGCTCATCCGCATCGGATACTTTTCCCCACAACAACCCCTTCCCATCACTCAATCCTTGAAATTCCACTTTCCCCTGCTTCCTAATATCCCTCCCTACTTCCAAAAATTTTCTCAAGAAATTAGAAGCCCCTCATACCCTTCATTTCCCTTCATTTCTACAAATCACTTGTCCCACAGAGCATGATAGGTTTTATTCAGAAGATGTTTCTGAGAAAGATAAGATGCATTTGACAAAAGTGAGAGAGGTTTTTTCCATCATAGACCTAGGAATAAAAACCTCCTTCAATTTTTACACAAGTCTCATGGTGTGGGATAAATGTCCAAAACATCATTTGCCTCAGGAGAGTTGATGCACTTTTGGAGTGACCTTTCGAAAATCAACATTTCTCCTAGCTAGGGTGACCAAATTACTTGCTTGATGAGTAAAATGATAACTAGAAACATCGACCTTTCCAATGAGCTATCATGAGCTAAATTTGGAGTTGAGGAAGACCTCCAAAAGTTGTCTTGAAAGTGGCACTACGCACTCCCTTCGGACGCTACTCATTTGACAAGTCTTGGGAGATTGGGCTTTTGACAGGGCAATTGAACTCCAAATTGAAAAATACAAGATGTTATGGAAACTAGACTCAACTTGATTTCCATAGAGCTATCCCATACTCCATTTTGACATCGAGAAGGCAATCAAAAGTGGGCTTGAAGTGTTAGCATTTCCTGTCATTTTTAGGCATTTATTTTATTACTCCACTGGCCAAACACACAACACCTAGGGCGCTGCGCACTTTTTTGGGGCACTTTTTGGAGAAATGGCAACCCCCATTGGATTTAGAAGGCCATGTACATTTCGAAAAACCATGTTTCTAGGTAAGAAAGTTAGTTTTGCTAGGTGAAGAAGCCAAAAAACCATCAAAATTTCATGTTTCTGCCTGTTTTTGGAGCTTGGCGCTACACATTTGAATAATCTTGGGAGATTGCAATTTTGGAGGGGAAGGTGAAGGTCAAATTGGAAACTAAGGGTAGATTTGGAAAGTAGACAGGGCAAGATTTCCAATGAGCTATCATGAGCCAAATTTGGAGGTTATAAAGGCAGTCAAAGTTTAGCTAGAAGTTAGCACTGTGCACTCCCTTCAAACGCTGTGCGTTTGACACTGGCACTGTGCACTTGACAGATTGCTCAATTTTTCACTGTTTCTTCCAGAATTTGCTTTCATCTTTGGGATTTTGATATTTTTACTGATGTAATGTAAAATTATTATGCAATTAATGTATATTTTGGTTATCTAGGGTAGATACATAAGGTAAATAGCCAAGGTGGCATGCAATGAATCGATTTCCTTCACCTTAGGGATGAGTTAGTTTGATGTCCCTAGTCTTTAGCTTTCAGTTCAGTTTGTTTTGTAACTTCTCCTCTCATGGATTCGACCCTTGAGGTTAGGATGAGTGGTTTTGATGCCTATATTATGTATTTTCTTAGACATTTGTTGAGGTTGGACTCACTTGGATGCTCAGAGCTTAATTGTACATCATTTTAAGTAGTTTGGGAAGGATATTAATAGGATTTATAGCTATTTTTATGGGATCCCTGTGGTGTGGAGTTTTAGCATGGTTTCTTCTTTTGTAATCATTTGTTTACATGTTTTGTGTATGTTATGCTCCTATACCAATAGGTGTCATATTTCATGATTGACTGTTGAAGTCCCAAATATGTTCATCCTTTCCATGCTGCAAAGATTCCATATTTTGAAACAATTAAAAAATTATAAAAATGAAAAGAGGGTATTCCCTAAAAGAAATATCAAAGGGAAAAAAGAATGAATTGGTCAAAAAAGAAAGAAAATGAACCCCAGATGAAGAAGACCAGGAAAGTGTGCTAGTCCAAAATGCCACTACTATCCTATTTTTTGCAAAGAAGTTCAATATGTGCAATCAGTGACTTCTCTCACAGTTGATGGATGGCCAAATAGCTTAATCTTGACCAGTCCATGTTTAAATTTCTTGTTTTAGAGGTAGAGAATGAAATTTTTCCAAACAGTTCAAGCTTGGCAGGTAAGTAGTTAGATAGAGAAACAAAGGTGCTCAACAACTAAATCTAAGCCCCTGGAGGAAATAAGGGCAGAATTATATGGGATGGCAGTTAAAAGAAAAGAAGAGACTAAGGGTTTGCTAGTTCAAATGCACCCAATCAAAAAAGAAGAAAAAATGTCAGGTGTAATAGGCTGGGCAGGCAGTTTTGATGTTGCAGAAGTAGGTTTGTGAGCAAGTTTGTCTTTTAAAGATGATTCATCTCATGGATATCATAAAGTATCATGTCAACTATGTGGTCACAAAGTAGATGAAGCATGACTAATTTCCCTCCTCATTTCTCCAAGGAACATTTACTAACTTCCCCACAAGGACATTGGGATCTGCTCAGTGCTCCTAGTTCACTTCATTTCATGAAAAAGATTAAGTGAAACTCTGTTTTTACTTAGGATAATAAAGCCACATTTCTTGTGTAAAATTGCTTTTCTTCCACTATGCTAAGTTCTCCAAGTTCATAGCTTGGATCCCTTTCATTTCCCCAAAAGCCTAAGTTAATTTGACCATGTAAACTTGGTGCCTACCTCTCATAAACCCATTCTAATATACTAACTTTATTATATAGTTCCTACATAATATTTTTCCCACCCCTATTATATAAAATGCATAAAAACCCCAAAAAGTGTAAATATCCAAACCCCCGGCTTATTATAGCCATATGGTAATGTTTTATGGGAGTTAACGGTTCATTCGGGGCCAATAACAACCCTCTGCATACACAAACCATGGAATTTATTTAACATTCGGTTAAATAAATAATCGGACCCGCAAAACCCGATAACCAAAGGTTATACCCACTCGATATATATTTAAATGTTGATTTATATGGTGGGTCCCCGCGCCGTAGGCTCCACTGTTTCCCATTCGCCGCCCATTGTTGGATCGGGGCCCGCCCATGCAACAACTCCAATCCATATCGTGAGCCCTCCTTTGTCTGATAATTAGTGCTCAGGGGATGGTGGTTTTGCTGCCATACCCTGGGACAGGTGGTAGTCTCCCGCGGTGCTCATTGCCCCCCCTCCAATACCACTGTTGACCGAAAGCGGTGCGGGGGCCAAACCGCTTACCGGCCATGCTCCCTCCCTCCTCACGTCACCCTTGTGTCAACCGTTGACATCACAACCACATCAGCACTACATCAGTGGCATGTCACCCTGATACATGACAAAATACCACGTCATGCTGACGTCACCCGACCGAAACGTGCCAAAACTCGCCAAAATCAAATTTTTTGTCAAAAAGGCATGAAAATGTCGTTTTCGTTCATTTCTGTTTATTTTCTCTATGCGACCTATGCATGCCAATTTACATCCAAGAGTAGTCATTCGACCACATAGTTCTCTTCCAAGCGAAAATACTCCATAGCCCAATCTTCCAGCTCGATTCGCCACCTGCAAATCGCATAGTCTACTGGTTAAAATAGGTATTTACCTACATTTTGTTCCTGAACCCTGTTTTTTTTAGTTTTCTCTGCAAAGTCTCCAAAACCGCCCAAAATTGAGTTAAAATCATCAAATTACCTACAGAAAGGCGCACCATAACCACTGTTTTTTCCCATTTTACCAAAAAATCCCGCAAGCTTCGTTTTCCACTGCAAATTCACCCAATGAGCTAAATATAAGTCAGCTTCAGCCCGCAATTCTGTGATAAAACCCCCAGAAACTATTATTTTACCTACTTTGCTGCAAAAAACCAAATTTCAATTGAAAAATCACAAGAAATTGAGCAATGGAAGCTCCAATTGCTCTAAACATTGGTCCCCTCAATGCACCTCACAAGGATTTGGAGGGGTTGCCCCTAGCTGATAGGGATTTTCAAATACAAGAATTAATTGGTGACAAAAACCCCCTCCAAGCATACTGGGAAATTAGGAAGAGTCACCTAAATAAAACTGATCCCTTTGGGATATGGGAATCCAATCTGCCCAGATACTATCTCCCCTCAGTAAATGTATTCCCAGATGTCATTCACCTGTGATGTGCTAATTATGAACCTACTGAGAGAGCAGTCATGTCTCCAACTGGAACTGTCATTTTCCATATAACTCCTGACTCAATCAATGATATGTTGCACTTCAAACCTAGTTAGCCTCTGTCTCCTCTTTCCATGGGACATTTGGTGGATGAAGGCTCTAAATTATCCACTGCGGAAATAGACCAAATTGCCAAGTTATTCATGAGACCAGATCACCAGCCCAGAGAGTCACCTCCTTTTTTCCATGTTTGGTTCAATGAAGTTGGAGAATTCATTATTGACATAATATCCTATGTCCTGGGATTTAAAACAAGTGAATATGTTGATGAGACCATTTTAGTTTTGATGTTCATTTTTATTCCAGGACATCTTCTTGCTGTCAAATTTGACTTTGCTACTTTCATTAGCAACAAGATCCATGACCAATTCATAAAGCTTGACAGGGAAGGAGTCTCCAAATATACCTCTTATATATATCATCTGTTCTTGTACTATCAAACAGACAATTTTCAATGTCCTATCAGAAAATTGGATACTAAAGGAGAAAGGAGGTCTGTGATATTTTGGACCTCAGTCTTCCATGAAGTCCATAACTCTCACTACACTTACTGTGAGTTCTTTTATCTATTTATACATCTAGTCTCCTCTCTGCTAATGAGAACTCCTCCTCCCAGACTCTCTGGTGACATGCAGAAAATATTACAGCTCTCCAAAAACTACAAAATAGGTGACTGGTACTTCTACCAGAATCACACTGAGATCAGGATATATGGTTGTGAGTTGTGCCCCTATAAACTACCAAAATATGTGCCTATGAGACTCTTTGCTCTTGAATATTTTAGGCAATTTATTAGCTCAGATTTGACTCATTTTTATGCTGCCAAGAAAAAGGCTGAGCTAAAATTAAGAAACCAGTTAGGCCCCTTCGTCATTAACAAAAAGGAAGGATGGCAAGATGTTGAAAAGATATTGGGTGAACAACTCAAATTAAAAAGGAGCTTTTGGTGGGTACCCTATGACCCAAATGGATTCATCTATGATAGAAAGGTAAAAAATAGGCTATCAGCCTATAATCATTGTAGGATCCCTGAAATAGAGCAGTATGCTAATCAAGATGAGTGGGTAGAGGGCACATTGATAGAAGAACTCACTGAGGAAGAAAGAATGGAACAAGCAATGAAAAATCTTGAAAATACTCTTGACCTGGAATCTTTTGGAGAGGTCTCTTTCAAATTGCCTTAGAAAACCGGAGTGGGCACATCAACTGCTGCAACTTCACAACAACGAGCCCAAGAAAGCACTACACCAGCTGCAGGGAAATCTAAAGGCAAAGAAGTGTTGCATACAAAGCAACGTGAAATGACAAATCAGCTAACATCATCAAAACACCAAGGCCAAGGGAAAATTCCTCCTGCCAAAACCAAAGCACCAGAGGTACCAACATTGTAGACTCCTCTAAATGAGAAAAAGGGCAGAAAAAGGGTCTGAGAAGTGACCACACCTGTAAGTGGGCCAGCAGAACAGCCAGTGGCGAAAAGGCAAAGAATAGATCCCCTACCTGAAGAGGAAATCAGTGAGGAAATCATAGAAATTCCAAGGGGTGAGAGGGCAACCAACCCACAGACATCTCCAGTGGTAGAAACATCCACCAGTTCTCATAGGCAGCAATTGGAGAAACAACATAGTGTGGAAGTTTCCTCCTCAAGGCCGCAAAGCAAGCAAGGTGCTGATATCAAAAGAACATTCACGGACATCAAGGCCTAGAATGAGCCAATAAGACTGCAGCTTTATGATCAATTCCTCAAGATGACCCCCGCCAAACAACAAAGGTTAATGTCTGCATATGACATTAAGGAAGGAAAGATGATCTTGAGTCACTTCAAGCCTAAAGTGCAGCAGCCATAGTCAGCAGCTGATTATATCAGAACAAATCTGGAGGCTCTTGCCAAAGACATTCACCCTATGGACCAGATTGAGTTGCACAAGCAAACCGGAGAGATGGTCTATTCCACATTGGCAGACAAAGCAATGCTAGCTCAATAGTTACAGAATTCATTGAACAACACATCGTCCCAACTGGATTTAGAAAAGGCATCTTCTTTGGCCAAGGACAACAGGATAAAGTCCTTGGAAGAAATTATCATTGAGTTGGGACATGATCCCAAGGATGCAAAGGGAATAAAAGCATTAATGAAGAAAAAGGAGGATGACATAGCTTCCCTAAAGAAACAATTGAAGCTGCCAATTACTATGCATCCACAAACCACAGAGGTTGTGCAAGAAAAAGCAGAAGAAGATATGATGGACTTGCTAATAAAAATGAATCAAAGGTTAAATGAGAGAAAGCAGTAATTGGAGAAGGCATTGCAGAAAAATAAGGGAGTTTCGACCTCCCAGCCATCTCAAACAGCTCCAAAAGCTACAATTGCTCCTCCTACAGCCACAACAGCAGTCCCTCCCACTGGCCCAGCATCAGTAGCAGGTACTTTAACAACAACAGTAGCAGGCAGCAGCACTACCATGACCACTGAGGAATTGATAAAGTCTATGGAGGATTTAAAACTCTAAGTATCAGAATTAAAAGAGGCCAAAGAAAAACTAGCAAAGCTAGAAATAAATTATGACAAATCTAAGATGACTGTAGCAGAAAAGACAAGAGAGGTGAAGGCATTGGAGAATAAGGTAAAAGAATTTGAAAAGGATCTCTCTTTAGACAAACCTCTGGAAGAAATCAGAAGCATTTTATGGGCTAACATCAGTGAATCAATCAGTAATTTATGGAGATCCATTCAAATTATATATGAATAGATTGACTTGATTGCAGCAGCCCAGGTGGAAATTCAAAGGGCCAGAAATTTATTGGGACATAAACCCAAATAGGCCAACGGGCTAATCCATTTTTTGAACAATAAAACCAAGGAAGAATTACCAGCATTGGACATCAGAGGCAGGACATGCACCATCTTGACAATTAAAAGAGTCCTGACCATGAGAACCTTGATGCATAATTTGGAGAGAAAGAGCCAAGATATGCAGGTGGAGGTAGACTCTTTTATGAAAAGGTTTGCAGTTTTGCAAGAAAGGGGCTTGCCAAGTCTGGTGGGAAACAATGAATGCCTGTTGAGACAAGTTGAGTACTAGATCAGATTAAATAAATATGCTACTGATCAACAAAATGCATCATCATCAAGTACTCCAACAGAGAAGACCCTTCCATTTGGTCAATCTCTATACAACAACTTAGAAAATCTGCTTTATATTGAGCATGAAGTACATCATCTTTTTACAGCCTGGCCGAACTTCTACAAGTATACAGACATTGATGAGACTTTGATAAAGCTGCAAAGACATCAGTTGCCAGAAGAGCAGTGGTGGTAAAGTATGCTAGAAATTTTTTAGGTGGATTTCAAACTTTTGTTTTTTCTAGAACACGACAGATATCATAAAGTGGAGAAAAAGAGCGGATAAAAATTGCTCTGGGCAGTGGTCTATTAAAGTGAAATTAAAGCGCAGAAGGAAGCAGCCATCGGCTGACTCACTGAGCAAACAGTCAATGCATCTCACCAATTGGGCGGCCAACACAACGTCACTTACTTTTGCATTTATTTCTTTCTGTTCCTGAGATCATTTACTTCTCCTATAGAGTAGGTAGAAGAAGTTATTGCTAGATATTATCTCATTGAGATATTTTGTAAACATTTTTGTACAAATACCTCCCGAAGCAAAGTGTTAGGCGTTGGTGATACATTTCTGGAGCTGCGCTATAACTCTGAGAACTTTTCTGAATAAAAGGTTGTTGGAATGCATTGGTGTTGAACTCTCTGGTTGTGGAATTAGTGGCAGAGGACTATGTTGTAGAATTCTCGAATTATTTCATGGATCAATAAGTCTTTTTAACTCATGTTTTAAAACTTTTGTGTTTTTATATATCATCTATGTTCATGATCTGAATAACAGGGAAAAAGAATAACCCAGAATTTGCTTAACTGTACTCTGTGTTTAATCTTTGTTATTTATCTTTTCTTCACAATTAGCGTAAGGAGGAATTCTTAACTGCTCCTGTTTCCCCTGGTTCTTACATCTTGAATATAGAAAAGGAATTCTTAACTGCTCCTGTTATAGACATTTTTGTGCCTAACAGCATGAAGCATGAAATGTCAATAATCTAAGGGATCCAAAGTCCCTAAACATGTTGTTCCTGCCCCTAGAGGAACAAGGTCAGCAAACCACAACACTGAAAATCAGTTCTCCACCTGAAAACACTCAAAAACAAGCTAATTCTGGATCATGTCAACTGCTCCACTGAGCATCTGCGCTGAATGTCAACTGCTCCACTCGGTACCTGCGCTGAATGTCAAATCCAATGAAGGCTACCTGCGCTGGGCGAGTTTGGCCAAGTGGCACAGTCATTCCTCAAGGTGTCAATGCCCAAGAAGCTTCCAAAATGACACTTGGATCAGGGAATTCACCTAGTGATGAGTAAGAGGGTCTAGATCTCCAAGTGGAAGCAAGAACCTCCAAGTGGACTCAAGAACTGAAGAATAACTGAAGTGGGAGAGGACAGTAGTCAGCTCCATGCCAAGCTCAAGCTGACTCATCCTTTCTCCAAAACTCCTATATATAGAGCTCTCTCATGAGGTCTAGGGAGGCTGGAATCTTGTGTATGTAAGGAAGTGCTGTTGGTTTGAGTATAGAACTATTGGGTGATTTGCTTAAAGGAGGCAAAGAGGAGATTTATTTCTGCTGGGAGGTGATGCTGGATTGGGCCTTTTATGGTTGTATCACTTCCTGAACTTTACTTCTTCCATTAATAAAGCATTTGAGGTTCTTCTATATGCATGTGTCTCAATGGTGTATTGTTATGCTTGTGTATTTGATTTATTCTAATCCTTGAATCAATTATGAATGTATGCTTCTTATAGTTTCCCTTTCTTGTTATTTTGCAGGATCTTGGTGTAGTTGGGCCAGTGAAAGAGCAAGGAGCTGGGAGCAAGCAACAAAGAGAGAAGATTGGATCAATCATTAGCGGAAGACATCAGTTAGTGGATCTCTTCCTCCTCTCTCTTACATCTCATAAAGAAGTAATCTCAAATAGCTTTGCTTTGATTGTTGCTGAGGTACTATCACCCTTAGAGTGGGATAGGGTCATTCTGTATTGGATACTTTTCCCAACAACAAATTGGCGACTCCGCTGGGGATCGTATCTTGTTGGTTGTTTGTGTTTTTTGCTATTCATTTCATAAACACAGGGAGTATCGAATCGAACTGCATTTGAATCTTTCAAGTGCAAAGTAGAGGGCAGCTACTCTAGCTCAGTTTTTGGGCATGTTTATGATTTGAAGAGCTGATCCACAAGGACTCTAAATAGCTCTTAGTGATAGCTTTTCATCCTCCTTTTCATCCCTTAGTGTGTACTTGACTGATAGCTTCTGATTTGGCCAAAAACTGTGAAATTTTGAGCAATCTGTGACCCGGAAACTGAGAAAAACGAAAGTTTGAATCTTCAGTGCAGGCACTGTGAAGGCAGTCTGCATTTCAGCGCAGTTCCCGAAGGGGCTACCTGCGCTGAAGGTCAAACTGCCAGTGTACTACCTACGCTGAACCCGTTTTGCCTAGTGCTACTGGGGTTCCCTCCTGTTTATTGCCCTGTTTTCACTCTTGTTTTTGCAGCCTGTTACCAGTCAATGTACCTATCTGAAACCAACTTTCCTTGCCACTATTCCACCTCGGTTGTATAAAGAAACTGTGTTTTTTCTTTGTGTATTTCTTGTATCATTTGCAGTTTCCCATAACGAAAGTGAACTAGTCTTACTGTGGCCTCTTAGATCTAGACCTGTGATTACGTGTCGTTCTGATCTTAAGAGTTAGTTTATTTGCTGTTCATAGCTGATTGAGCTTTCACTTTCGTCATATGGTTTGAATTTGTATATTTCTAGTGTCGAAACAAGTAAATCTTAAGGTGTCTTTTGATTTTGGACAAGCTTGTTTGCTTTCACTTGAAATTGAATTCAAAGTTATACAACAACTTTCTTTTTGTATCACGCCAACATTAAGAAAGAGAAAAGAAATACTTGCATTGTGCATGTGCATTATGACAGTTTGCATGTTGATTTAGGAAAAAGTGCATTAGTGTGTGCTCTATGATCTGTGTGAAAAGATGATGTCTTTCTTTTCCCTCAGTAGTTAAGATTTTCAAAGTTGAAAGATTGAAAAGCTTGCTTATCATCTTAGACTGCATTTAGGAGTGTTACTATACATCTCGTGGTGATCCATAAAGGCAAACTGCTAAACAAGATCAACCTTAAAATAAATTGAATTTACATAACAACGCATTGAAACATAACGCAAACACATAGAGGTCTAAGCTAGAGACGTGTTCCGGCGTCGTTAAACGTGATATCTTAGCGTTGAGTGGTTGGGTGATTCCTCCACGGTGAAGCGATAAGTATCAATACGGACTTGTGCTCCCACGTACCGTCGCGTATATATTGGGAGACCCCTATAGGAACAAAGCCTTTATCCATAGGAAACCGTGTCGGCCGCCCTACTGATCGCAATGCAGTGAACACAACATTCACGAAGATCGACCACTCGTACCGTAAAACGTATTCTGTGGTTTTGCGAAAAGTTTGGCACACCCTCTGCCTAGAACTCCAGAGCAGTTTCTTTTGGCCTTTTTCAAACTCTATAACTGAAAAATTCCATCCGAGCATTTGTCACTTCGGGCTCGTTAAAACATCGAAGGAGACTAGAGTCATCTTTAGCTTTTTCTCGACTCTTAAAAAGTGAAAAAGCAAGTTGTGTCTAAAGCGTCGTTATAAAATTTATTTTAAATGAAACATAATCACCTCCTATTCCTGCGTTGATCTGTAGGTTGAGAACATGGAACGCCCCAACCAAGGAATTCCACATGATGGAAATCCTAGTCCTTTCTCCTCTTGGGGAGAAGTTGGTGCGCCCCACATGGCCACATTGTCGCTTCCAGGACTGACAATTGGCCTGCCTATTTGGTTATTCTCAACCAATGTAGTTCAGAACACCATGGTTCCTGAACAGTCGAGTCAACAGTTAGATCAGTCTAGAGCTTCCCACCAGCCTTCTACTTCCTATAACTCTTCCTCCAATCCTTCATCTTCGCAAGGTAGAGCCGGCAAAAGCCAAGCTCCCATGGAGAAGAAGGAGAAGAAGAAGAGAGAGAAGAAGAAGAAGGAGCCTAAGGCGACTGGGGGCAAGCAAAAGACATCTGACAAAAATCCACACACAGCACAGACCGGGCCTAAATCGCCATGTGTCATATGTAAAGGAGACCACTTCCATAGAGATTGTCCCTGTATTCCCCGGATACTAAGGGACTGGTCCCCTCGTTTGCACAATTCGGGAGCATCAACCTCTGATAGCCATGTTGAATGCTTACCGTCAACCAGCGAAAGTGAAGGTTCAAGACAAAGAGGGGGAGCAAGATCCCCCTGCAGACTGTGTAAAGGCGATCACGCCATCCACCGTTGTCCCTTCTTAGACGAAGCGAAGAGATTTTTGGAAGATCGCCCGGTTTCACCGTTGAGACTTCCTCCTGGATACAAAAAACTCGTGCCAAGTCCTTCGTTGGTTGAAAATACAGCTGGCCCGCTCAAGTGGTCAGCTGAAGCATCAGTCATTGAGAATGAACCTACTGAATCCAGACCAGACGAAAGTCTAAAGGTCGATACGGCAGTTGACCCGGTTCTTCCTTCAGAGGTTTCATCCTCAAATGACATCGTCACTGAAGATTCATCTTCAAATGACACCCTCACTGAAGAGAATAAGGATGACACCATCCAGATTCTTTTCATCAACACCGATTCTGATGAGCATCAGGGCAATGCGCCCATTCCTTTATCGCAGGAAGGAACATCGTCAGGGTCATATCCGGCCGTGTATTCGGTCCCACCACCAAGCAACCTGGTTGTGTCCTTTGATTGGAACCAACTAGGCAGACCCCGGTTGCCAGCCAGTATACCATTCAGAATCATAGTCCAAATTTATAGAATGGTAATGGCTGGCACTATCATTGATGAAGGGGCATCTGTGAGTATCCTTTCCTCTATTGCTTGGAAAGCACTGGGTTCCCCGGCGCTTTTGCTTGAGATAAGAAATCTCTCGGGTTTTGATAAAGGAACCAGTCGACCATTAGGGATCCTCCCCAATGTGCCTGTTACATTGAAAGGGAAGACCGTTCAAATGAACGTGATGGTCGTTCAAGGACCATTGGATTATAACCTACTCCTTGGACGAGACTATATATATTGCATGGGAGCTATAGTCTCCTCACTCTTTAGAGTAATGTGTTTTCCACACGAAGGAAGAATGGTCAAGCTCGTAGACCAACTTTCATTTCTGGGATCACGCATCGCAAATAGTCATATACCAACCCTCAATGGTCTATTCACCCAAGAAATGTCTCCACCCCCAGTCCTCCTTCCCGATGAGTGCGAGTGATTCGGAAAGATGGGACTGGAACCCAGGGGGCATGCATCCTGGTCTGCTTCGGGCAGAGGAAACCTTGGGTATAAGGTAGAATTTCCGCGAAAGAATATGACTAGTCCGTACCCCGTCCGTGGATGGAAGAGGGGCTGTTCTAGAATAGGATTCTTTTGTCAAGGTTACTTGTTTGACAATAGTCATTCACCATTGTCTACTTCGGTAGACAGTGCCGAGGAAATGTTTTCGTTTGATGGTGTTAACAAAACAATCTTTGGGTAACCAGAAAGAGGCAAGCCTCACCCTTTAAAACAAATGTTTTATCGGATAAGTAGGGGCAGCCTTGAAATTGTACTTTATACATGGGGGCATGCAAACCTTTTGGAGTGCAAGCTAGGAGCGGTTATTTATCTGTTTTTGGGATTAGCCATTTCCGAACTTGCATAAAGAAAGGATGAGAGGGAGCATAGCTTATGTGAGGCGCAAGCTCTATGAAAATTGGAGTCTCACAGGAGACATTTCTTATCTTATGACTGGTATTTCAAGCAGTTTTACCGCAGAATTTATGCTCGTTAAAAAATAGAAAAGCGAGATCCGAGCAGTTTTAGTACATAGTTCATGCTCGTTAAAAAATAAACATAAGATCGAGCAGTTTTACCACGGAATTTATGCTCGTTAAAAAATAGAAAAGCGTGAGCAAGAGTTTCCTCCAGAGTTTAAGCTCATTAAAAAATGAACCTTTTTTGGTAAATAACCATTGTGATCGTAAATTTATTAGCCATAAAAAGCCTTGGTCGTGTTTGCACCTGCCACCTCCATTCCATTTGGCCGATCGTTCACCCCCATATGATTGTTTACCCATTTTGAGGAACAGCTGTGAAGAGTGATTTCACCTAGCCATCCTTGTGACACTGCCGTGATTGGAAAATTCCAACCTGTACCTGGAATCTGCTGCTATCCCTGTTTATCACTCGTTCCTCAAAAGACGAGTCTTCTTTGAGCTCTTTTCATCTGACTCGTAAAATATGAAAAGTTTGCCGAGTTTTGGCCTTCCAGTTCGTTAAAATGACCGGAAGAGCTATCCCTCCTCTACATTTTAATCTTTTTGGACCTGAGGGATTATTACACAAAAAGGTCGAGCGCTTGTTTTATTCGGCTCGTTAAAATTATCGAAAACTCATCCCTTATGTATTGTTTTATACTTTTTCGGACTTAAGGGATTAGATGACAAAAAAGGAATTTTGGAGTTAACTTTCTGTACCTTTTCAGACTCTCTAAAAATGAAAAGGACCGATTTTTCCTTGTCGTTAGACTCGTTAAAATGATTGAATAGCGACAAACTTGTCTTTAGACGAGAACGAGTTTCCCTATCGCTAGACTCGTTAAAACATAGCGATGGGCTTGCCCGAAGGGCAGGTTATAGAACAAGCATATGTTATCCTCCTCAAGCTTGACAAAAATAAAGAGGTACTGGTCAGAAATGACTGGGGAAAAATTGGGAGAACCTCAAAGCCTTAATGGTAGCAAGTCGCTCTTGAACATGACACTTTTCCTCCGTATCACATCGGGTTGGGTTGTTTCATTCACCGGTCTCATCACCATGGTCCTCGCCAAACCATCCACATTTGGGGTAATGCTACCGATCCATCGCATCAGTGTCGTTATATGTTCAAGAGATGTTGTTCAGAAAGACTCAACCGTGTCCCATCCACTGCCATACATTATCCTTCATCCACCCATGATCGCCACCCTGAATCATATTTCACAGATTGTTTTCACCTCCACTAAAATCATTAGCTCCATTCCATGTCACTGATGTGGGATTCATTAAGGCCCTCCTTTGACGGATCGCTTCTTGTCGACTTCAACTCATTATCCAAGAAGTTGATCTAGGAACACCCCCCTCAGTACTTTGAAGCTTGCATGCCTCAATGGAAAGTTTCTCACTTCCGGCGATAGGTATACATCAATGACCTTCGACCAGAAGATTTTGCGTGGTGTTCGACGCCAAGTCCTTTATTCACACCACGTGAATTGTACTGCAGTACCTTGAGGGTCATTATCATTATCGGTGATTCCTCTCGCGCTTGTTAACGGTTTACATCATTGACCGGTAATCAAGCGATGTCTTTCCATGTTCGACTTCAGCGCAATTCTCACATGGATCGACTTGTACTTAGAGTGAAGATCGAACGAGTTTGAAGACCCCGGATCTAGTTTCATCCATCCGGGCTGCGATATATATTCAGGAAACATAAATACATTTGACATGTACATCATTGCAGCAGATGATCATCCTACTCAAAGGATGATAATTTCAGCAGAGAATTATCAGTCTATCATCAGACGATCGTCTGTTCCATGTACTAAAATGAATTTATAAAGTTGAGCATGGGAATGCCCGCCTCAGCTAGATCATGAAAGCATAATGAAAAATAATGTATTTTATTGTATTTTATTACAGGTCACCTCTCAGCGATTGAATGAACTTCGGATCCTCCTGATAAAGCATTTCACCCGATAAACGACCTCATACTTTAGGGGGCAACTGTTATAGACATTTTTGTGCCTAACAGCATGAAGCATGAAATGTCAATAATCTAAGGGATCCAAAGTCCCTAAACATGTTGTTCCTGCCCCTAGAGGAACAAGGTCAGCAAACCACAGCACTGAAAATCAGTTCTCCACCTGAAAACACTCAAAAACAAGCTAATTCTGGATCATGTCAACTGCTCCACTGAGCATCTGCGTTGAATGTCAACTGCTCCACTCGGTACCTACGCTGAATGTCAACTCCAATGAAGGCTACCTGCGCTGGGCGAGTTTGGCCAAGTGGCACAGTCATTCCTCAAGGTGTCAATGCCCAGGAAGCTTCCAAAATGACACTTGGATCAGGGAATTCGCCTAGTGATGAGTAAGAGGGTCTAGATCTCCAAGTGGAAGCAAGAACCTCCAAGTGGACTCAAGAACTGAAGAATAAATGAAGTGGGAGAGGACACTAGTCAGCTCCATGCCAAGCTCAAGATGACTCATCCTTTCTCCAAAACTCCTATATATAGAGCTCTCTCATGAGGTCTAGGGAGGCTGGAATCTTGTGTATGTAAGGAAGTGTTGTTGGTTTGAGTATAGAACTATTGGGTGATTTGCTTGAAGGAGGTGAAGATGAGATTTCCTTCTGCTGGGAGGTGATGCTGGATTGGGCCTTTTATGGTTGTATCACTTCTTGAACTTTACTTCTTCCATTAATAAAGCATTTGAGGTTCTTCTATATGCATGTGTCTCAATGGTGTATTGTTATGCTTGTGTATTTGATTTATTCTAATCCTTGAATCAATTATGAATGTATGCTTCTTGTAGTTTCCCTTTCTTGTTATTTTGCAGGATCTTGGTGTAGCTGGGCCAGTGAAAGAGCAAGGAGCTGGGAGCAAGCAGCAAAGAGAGAAGATTGGATCAATCGTTAGCGGAAGACATCGGTTAGTGGATCTCTTCCTCCTCTCTCTTACATCTCATAAAGAAGTAATCTCAAATAGCTTTGCTTTGATTGTTGCTGGGGTACTATCACCCTTAGAGTGGGATAGGGTCATTCCGTATTGGATACTTTTCCCAACAACAACTCCCTGGCAATATTCATCCACTTTCCCTCTATCAACATGATGAAAGATTCTTGATTTCCCTTCACCCCCTGACCCCATTTCACCTGATTCCAGCTTACAAATTGTTCCATGGTTAATTAACTTTCTCTGTAGTTCCTCCCTCTGTCAAAGAAACCATATCCAGCAGTTCATCTTCATATACTCCACTAGCCCAATGTACTGAACTTCTCGTATTTACACCCTTGTTCTTTTGAATGTCACCATCCAAAATCCAAAAAAAACCATTGTACTTCGTAGCTAGCCTAACATACCATGAAAAAATAGCTAATTCATAAAGAGAGAGCCCTCTATGGATGCAGATCGGCTAGAACCTGCATCTAAAATATTGATCTGTGGTTACCTCAGCCGAATTCCCTTTTCTCACAACTTTTTGGGAACAACTTGAGTGATAACATCATTGGCGACCATGCTGGGGATTGAATGACTGTTTTTTACTGTTGTCTATTTTCTAAAGCTACAGATGGAGCTTGAAGTTGGCCAGGTAGCCTTTGAAATTGTTTTTTGCTATGCAATTATAGAAGTAAATAAATGCTACTCCAGTCTATCTCCAGTTTAGTTTTAGGCTTCGAATAGTTGTCTCAAAAATTTGATCAGTTTCCTTTTTGTTTTCAAAATGTCTTAAGGAAAATTCAAGACTCTCACAATTCAGAATTTCCTAGAAAGATATTGTCAAAAGCTGTGTTCTTCAAATACTTCCAAAAAATACCAAAAAATATATTTAGAAGCTGGCTCCAAAAAAGAAAATCCGTTACACCAGATCAAATCCAGATCCAAATCCTCCAGCTATCTTTGAAAATCCTAATTTAATCCCTAAGAACCTCAGAAGCCAAGACAATCAAGAAAATTCTACTGATTTAGACTTTGACACAGCTCAGCAGAACCTTACCCAATCTGAGCTTACTCCCGGAAAAGCAGCAGTCCTTTCTACCAATGTTACAGCTTCTTCTACTTCACCATCATCACTTTAGAACATATTTTCCACTCCCCCATCCACTGCACATATTTCCACTCGTATCCCCATTCTCCCAGCTGTCACATTTATCCCTGTAAATATGGCAAATCGATATGCCCCCTTGTAGTTGGCTGTGAATCCTGGTGCTATGCCTCAAGATTATCAAAACAAAATTACCTATTTTGATGCTATTGGCACCTATACAGCTCAAAAACATACTAAGAAAATGACAGATTATTTTGAGAACTATGAAATTGATGCTGATGATGTCAGGATGAAAATATTTGTTCAGAGTTTAACTGGTGATGTTAGGACTTGGTTTAGAGCACTCCCTGTAAACACTATTTCCGACCCAGATGCCCTTTATCAAAAAAATTTAAATAGATGGGAAAAGAAGAAGGACCCATTACATATCCTATCAGAATATGAAAGCTTGAAAAGAGGCCCACAAGAAACTGTTCAAGATTACTGTGCCAGATTTAATAATGTGTACAATGCTATTCCGCAGAATCTTAGACCTCCACCAAACTTGGCCTTGATCAAATTCCCCGATGGATTTGACTCTGATATGGCTTACTAGCTGAGGGAAAGAGCTCCCCCAAGCTTAGAAGACATGCAGAGTATAGCTGTCAGTGTAGAGGCCAATCTGATCTCTAAACGAGCTCAAGCTAGAGCTGAAAGAAGGACTCCCTTCAAAGAAGAACCTTCTACATTTGAGCAAAAATTGGATGCAATTATCAAAGGAATGGATAGATTGGGTGATAGAGTAGAAACAATTGAGAGGAAATCCTCTTGGGATGGTCAACCAAGTAACACTGCAAGAAATCCAAACTTCAGGAAAAATCAGAATCTTAATACTGGAAAGGCTGGTCCTGACCAAAACATTAGACCTCCATTCCAGGAAAACTATGCTGAAGCTTCAACTTCTAGTGAGCCAACAGAGGATACTCAAATTAACTTAATGGGTCTAAACACTGAACAACAAATCTTTTTGACCCAAGATGATCAAGAAGCTCACACCTTTAATCAATTTCAAACCAAATCCGGAGAATCATTTGATTTTAGAGAGGGATATGATGCAGTTGTCTATGAGGTTCACAAACAATACAAATTAAGGAGCAGAACAATAGATGTCCCTGAAACCAACAAGCAGAAAGATACCAAGCAGCCAAAAAAAGAAAAGGTTAATACTCTCCCTATAGAACTCCCTGCTAGAATAGACCTCAACCCAAAAGAACCCATGGTTGAGGACATATCAGATGGCCCACCACTAAATAGTCAGCCATCCACCTCCTTTCCTCCCAAAGAAAATGAAAACAAATCTCCTAAAATTAATTTTAAAGCAGATTCAGTTCTTAACATCACTTTCGATAAAGGAAAAAACATTGAAAATGTAGCAGAAAAGGAAAATCTTGCTCCCCAAAATGAAAAAATTCAAACAGAAACACCTTTCAATCTTGAAATCGAAATAGGAAAGTTAAAAATAGCCATTCCACTATCTAAATTGGCTAAACATGATGTCTATAGAGAATAAATCAGCAGATCACTTCAAATTTCAGAAAATAGAGATGCAGTGAACATCCTAGATGACCAGCCAGAGTTAATTTTTGGCCCTCAAGTAAATGGTAAATCAGTAGATGGAGGTGTTCCTCCATTCTATGTAAGTCTAAACATTCATGAAAAAGTACTACATAATGCAATGTTTGATTCGGGAGCTTCCCATAATATAATGCCTAAGTCGGTGATGGAAAAATTGGACCTAGATATCACCAGGCCATACAAGGACTTGTTCTCTTTTGATTCTAGCCAGGTTAGATGTCTAGGCCTAATCAAAGATTTATGTGTATCTCTAGTGCAATACCCTGCCAAAACAATTTTAATGGATGTGGTGGTAGCTGATATCCAACCAAAGTATGGAATTCTTTTGTCTAGATCTTGGGGTGCAAAACTCCAGGGATCTCTATAGTTGGACATGTCTTATGCTACCATCTCAGTCTTTGGCCAGCCGAATAGATTGTACTAGGAAACTTTGATGAAATATATGGTCAGCAGTCAAGAGAAACCCCAAAATTTCCCCATTTATTCCATGCACTCTGATATGGACTCTTTCATCCTATACAATGATGAAATTTGTCCCAAAACTGATGACAAGGTTCTAGAATCAGAACAAGGAACAAACATAAATGGAGAATCCATTTCTCAAGATCTAGAAATTGTTGAAATAATTGATGCAACAGACACACAATGCAAACCATATGAGTTTCAAAATCCAAATATGCCCACTAAGCAAGTTTCTAAAACTCTTGATGCTAACTGTAATCAAGAAATCCTATGGTACTTAGAGTTTGATGGGTTAGTGAATAAACTAGCAGCAAGGGTAGGGATTTGGATACATAACATGCAAAATGATCATGCTGAAGGACATGCATACAAGCTAAATTTTAGATGTACAAATAACACAGCTGAATATGAAGCCCTTCTGCTAGGACTCAAATTGATCAAAAGTCTAGGGGCAACTAGGATATCAATTTTAGGAGACTCTGATTTGGTTATTCAACAAATGAAAGGCAACTTTGTCACAAATGATCTCAGGTTAAGAGCTTATAGAGGGGTAGGAATTGAAATACTCAATACCTTTCTAGAATCACAGCTTACCAAAATTTCAAGGAACCACAATTTTCATGCTCACAGTTTGGCAACATTTGCTAGCACTTGTAAACTGCCATTTGAGCCTAATCATCATTTTACTGCTGAAATTAAACACAGGTCGACTATTCCAGACAATGTAAAAAATTGGCAGGTGTTTGAAAATGACACTCAGATCAATAATTTCTTGACTTTAAAAGAAGAATTTTCCAGTACAAATATAGACACAAGCACCATTTGTGAAGATCATCAAATGGACAGAATTGAAACTAATATTTCAGTTGAAACAATAAATCAAATGTTACATCCAATAACCTTTACCAGCAAAGAGTTACAAGAGTTGAAAGAAATAAACTTTGATGAAACTGCTGAAGGAGAATCTGAAGTGATTGATTTAAAGGATAATTTTTTACCCATAAGATTAACTCCTCTAGAAGACATTTTTGACTCTAATGATATTCCAAGAAAGCTAAAAATGTAGCCATTAAACGCGGAAATTGAGGACTGTAATATAGGTACTGCAGAAAATCCTAAGATGATAAAACTGTCCAAGACATTGCCACCTATCCAAAAGCTGAAATATATCGAATTGTTCAAAGAATTTCGAGATGTTTTTGCATGGAGCTATGAAGACCTTAAGTCCTATGATACTTCTATGATCCAGCATTCAATACCCTTAAAAGAAAATCAAAAACCTTTCAAACAAAAACTCAGAAGATTCAATCCTATACTCCTTCCTCTCATAGAAAAAGAAGTCAAGAGAATGTATGAAGCTGGAATAATTGCACCCATTAGATTTTCAGAATGGATCTCAAATTTAGTGCCCACTAGGAAGAAAACAGGAGAAATAAGACTATGTGTTGATTTGAGAAATCTGAATAGTCTCTTTAAGAGAACATTACCCCTTACCCAAGATGGACCACATTTTACAAAGGGTAGTGGGAGCTTCTAGAATTTCACTGCTAGATGGATTTTTAGGCTTTAACCAGATCTTAGTTCACCCTGATGATCAAGACAAGACTGCTTTCACAACACCTTGGGGAACTTTCAAGTATGTAAAAATGCCTTTTGGACTCAAGAACACGAGGGAAACGTTTCAACGAGCAATGGACATATCAATTGTAAAAGAGATTCATGATTTCCTGGTCATATATCTGGATGACGTTACTGCATTTTCCAAATCAGATCAACAACATTTACGACATCCTAGACAAGTGTTTTTAATATGCAGAAAATATGGCATATCACTAAATCCAATGAAATCATTATTTGGCCTAGAAGAGGGAAAACTGTTAGGTCACATAATCTCAAAAGATGGAATTATAATTGACCCAGACAGAATATAAGCTATTCTACAGGTTCCTCACCCTAGAAACAACAAAGAACTGCAAGCTTTTCTAGGGAAAATCAATTTTCTAAGAAGATTCATACCCAACCTGGCTGAACTAATAAGATTACTGAACAACATGCTAAAGAAAGATTCCAAAGTCAAATGGACAATAGAAGCTAAGCAAGCCTTTGAAGAAATCAAAATAGCTTTAACTAAAATACCAACCCTCACAAGCCTGAAAGTTGACAGAGACTTTATAATCTTTTCCTTTGCATCTGAACATGCTATTGCTGTTGTTTTGCTATAGAAAGATGATCAAGGATGTGAAAACCCCATTTCTTTTTTCAGCAGAGCGCTTAGAGATGCAACTTTAAAATATCAAGTCATGGAAAAAAAATCTTATTCTTTTGTAAAAGCTATTAAGGACTTGAGAATTTACATTTTATACTCTCATGTAATAGCTTATGTGCCAATTACTTTGGTCAAGGATAGCTTAACTCAAGAAGGAATTGAAGGAAAAAGAGGCAAATGGATAGCTAACATTTTGGAATATGATATTGAAATTAAACCAACAAAGCTGATAAAAGGACAAGGATTAGCTAAACTGATGACTGAAACCAACTTTCAAGCCATTGATATCAATGAACTGGATAATGAATAGGAGATGGTGACTCCACAGATCAATCAAGCCTTTTTACAATCACCTTGGTATGCTGATATAATTTATATATTGTTAAACCTGCATGCTCCTCCAGGGTTATCCAGAACTAAAAGGAGATTTCTGAAAATGAAAGCTTCAAAATTCTATATTGTAGATAATGTTTTATTTTGGAAAAATCATGAAGGCATTTTACTAAGCTGCTTAACAAAGGATGAAACTGACAAAGTGCTTAAAGAATTTCATGAAGGGGACTATGGTGGACTTTTGTATTGGAAATCAAGTGCTGATAAAATCCTAAGAGATGGATTTTATTGGCCCTCCATGTTTGTTGATGTAAAGAAATTTGTAGTTTCTTTCCATAAATTTCAAATCTTTGAAGGCAAGAGAAAGTTGTTACCTTTACCCCTAAAGCCAAATTCCGCTGAAAGACCATTTCAACAACGGGGTTTAGATTTCATTGGGGAAATCCACCCTTCCTCTTCTAGCCAGCATAAATGGATTTTGACTGCCACAGACTACTTAACCAAGTGTATAGAAGCCATCCCTTGTAGACAAGCTAATGATACGGTGATCATTCAATTCTTAGAAACCAATATCTTGTCTAGATTTGGCTGTCCGGAAAAGATTATAACTGACAATGCTGATGCATTTAAATCCAAAGGAATGATCAATTTTTGTCACAAATGCCATATTACCTTAGGCCACTCCACAACCTATTACCCTCAAGGTAATGGTATAGCTGAATCATCCAATAAGAGCTTAATCAATATCTAAGAAAATGTTGGAGGAAAACAAGAAGAATTGGCATAAAAAGCTTGTCAATGCACTTTGGGCAGACATATTGACTACAAAAAGATCCATTAGAACAAGCCCCTATGAGTTAGTTTATGGATTGGAGGCTATATTCCCTTCATCTTTGGGAATCCCTGTGTGTTTTCGGGAAAAGTGTCTATTCAGAACGACCCTATCCCACAGGGTTGTAACAGAGACCTCAGAAACAAACAAGGAAAACTACTCTTGTATTCTTCTTTATGAACTATAAACGAAGATGATTAAGATGAACCGACCTGTGTCTTGCGCTAGTTATTCAATATAATCTGTCCTCTCTTTGCCAGCTTCCACCGATCTGCTCCCTCACTTGCCCAGCATCACCAAGTTCCTGCAAGTTCACAGAAGAGAGAAACTACACAAAGATATAGATTTATGTTCATAAAAAGCTTAGGACCAGATTTAAGCTAAACATACAAATATAACACACATCATATATACAAGCATGTAGGAGAAACTCAAGTAGTTTTATTGATAAAACAAGAAGATCCAGGAGGTGTTACAACCGATGAGTCCTGATCCAGCATCAGCCTCCCAGCATAGAATCCCTTCTTCACCTCCAACAAAGCATAAATAACCCAATACTTTGATATCAATCACAAAACCAACAGCAATTCTCTGCAATGTACAAAATTCCAGCCTCTAACCTCAAGATCTCTGGGATGAGAGATCTATATATAGATATTTGCAGAGGTGTGAGTCAGCTCTGGGTTTTTTATTAGTGTCTTCTCTCTGATATTTCTTGATGCCACTTGGAGATCTCATTGATCTCTTACTCATCCTTGGGCGATTTTGAGAGGCAAGTGTCCCATGAGAAGTTTCTGGAAGATTCCATGATCATCCACCTCGCAAACTATCTCCGCCACTTGTCTTTTTCCGTCCATCGTGTTGAGTCTTGAAAATGTCATTCATTTGCATTATACTTTCACTATTATGTCCATTATATCACCTCCATTTCACCTCCATTTCACTACTATGTGACCACATTCATCCCACTTTCATTATCATTGGGCCACCTTTATGTTTTTCCAATATTTATTATTTCTAAGCCTTTTGAGTGAATTTGTGGTTAAACATTAGAAAATAATGTGCATATGCTTATACCTAACAAATGGGTTGAGTTTGTTGACATGTGTAGGTTGAAAGGAGACTTCTAGAAGACCCTTATGTGGCACTCTAAGGCCAAATTCGAATTTGGTTGGAAAGAATCATGGGATCATGAGGATATGTGTCACATCTCCTAATTGTATTGTAACTCTAAAAAGACATGTGTCTTATCAGTTCCTATTTTGATTAGGACTCTAGAGGTAGAGGGAGAGATTCATGGACTATCATTAATGAGATGGCTCTCATCTTTTTGTATAAATAGGAGATATCTCTCCTTCATTTGCTAGTCTTCCCTTCTAGTCTTTCTTTTAGTCTTTTCTTAGTCCTTTTAGCTTGTTAGTCCCATGGCTTTTGAAAGCTTTGGAGAGCTTTGTTGTACTTTTCACTTTTGAAGAAATTGAATAAAGCTTTGATGTTCTCAACATGGAATGAGATGTGAAGTAGATGTCATGGAGCATATTAGGATGTAAGTAGATTAGATTTCCATTCATGCAATTTTAATTTATGCAAGTGTGTTTAATTTTGCTTTGATTTCATAGGTAGTAGGGGGCCCCTGCCTTGTACAGTTTGAATTACTGCATTTTATTTTCTCCCGGGATTGTGTGTCTTTGTTGTATTTGCTTTATCTCTAATGGTATTTTCAGTTGTCATATTCATAAGTTGCTGCCTTCATTTTATTTTTCTAGCTTGATTTCTAGTTTAGTTTCTCAAGTTGTATGCTAACATATTGATGGTCTCTTTATCATAAGTTGTTCATCTTTAAGAGATCAGAATATTAATAAATTACAGCTTGCTTTGAGTACTTTTTAGACTAATCTCTAACTACTTCTTAATCGTGTTTCACATAATCCCATATGTTGGAAGCAGAGAGTTAGGAAGAGCTGAACATTATAACTGGTCTTTAAAGTGGATTTTTCTTATTTTGATTACTTTTTAGACTTATTTCTAACTACTTCTTAATCGTGTTTCACATAGTACTATATGTTGGAAGCAGAGAGTTAGGAAGAGATGATCATTATAATTGGTCTTTAAAGTGGTTTTTCTTACTTTTTTTTTGCAGCAGCATGAGTAGTGACTAGTGCCATTAGAAAGTGGTTTTTATGCTTTGCTTTCAGTTTCATTTCAAGTTATTTCTTTCAAGCTCTTTCTTTGCAAGTTTAATGTACAGTTTGAATTACTGCATGCTTTCAAGTTGATTGTAGATTAATGATGCACATAGCCTTCTAATGAACTAATGACGTGATAGAATCATCTTGTCCTTTTGCTGTAGCAAGGATACTTGGTCTCATAGTCATTTTCTCATTATTTGATTATTGCATGTTAGAACAAAACCCCAAAAAAAACATAAACTATAAAACAACGAAGTAAGAGAAAGGTTAACTAAGCACATATAGTGCACCACACTTCATCAGCTTACGATACCCGGATTGATAATTTATGTAGAGCAATTTAAGAGATTAAATTGACTAGACACATCGCACCCTCACAGTGTATTTAGGTGCACTGATCAACGCACTTCCCGTGTGTACAAGGTGCGCTGCATAGCACCCTGGCCATGGAGAAAGTGCACTGATCCAGTTTTGAAGATTTTTGAGTAGTTTCTGGTGAACTTCTGGGAGAAGCTGTAATTTGTTGACCTTGTTTATTTAGGAGCTGGAACAACACTTTTAGGGACTTAGGATCCGTTGGTTTATGGGCATTTCATGCTTATAGTTGTAAGGCACAAAAATGTCTATAACAGTTTCCCCCTAAAGTATGAGGCCCTTTATCGGGTGAAATGCTTTATTAGGAGGATCTGAAGTTCTTCCAATGCTGGGAGGAGACCTGTAATAAGATACAATACAATACATTATCTTCATACTGTTTTCATGATCTAGCTGAGGCGGGCATTCCCATGCTCAGCTTTATAAATTCATTTTCATGTACATAGGACAGACAATCGTCTGATGGTAGACTGATGATTCTGATGGAGTCATCATCCTTTTGGTAGGATGATTATCTCTGTTGCAATGCTGTACATTTCAATGTCTTTATTATTCCTGAATATATATCGTAGCCCGAATGGATGAAACTAGATCCGGGGTCTTCAATCTCGTCCGATCTTCACTCGAAGTACTAGTCGATCCATGTGAGAAATGTTTTGAAGTCAAACATGGAAAGACATCGCTTGATTACCAATCAATGATGTAAACTGTTAACAAGCGCGAGGGGAATCACCGATAATGATAATGTCCCTCAAGGTACTGCAGTACAATTCACGTGGTGTGAATAAAGGACTTGGCGTTGAACACCACGCAAAATATTTCGGTCGAAGGTCATTGATGTATACCTGTCGCCGGAAGTGAGAAACTTGCCATTGAGGCATGCAAGCTTCAAAGTACTGAATGGGGTGTTCCTAGATCAAGTTCTTGGATAATGAGCTGATGTCGACAAGAATCGATCCGTCAAAGGAGGGCCTTAATGAATCCCACATCAATGACACGGAACGGAGCAAATGATTTTGATGGAGGTTAAGACGATCTGGTGACATACGGTTCAGGGTGGCGGTCATGAAAGAGTGAAGTATAATGTATGGTAGTGGATGGGACACGGGTGACTTCTCTGGATGACTTCTCTTGAAAATGTCGGTGACACTTATGTGATGGATCGGTAGCATTTACCCAAAATTTGGATGGTATGGCGTGACCATGGTGATGTGACCAGTGAATGAAACAACCCAACCCGACTCTGGCACGGAGTGGAAGTGTCATGTTCAAGAGCGACTTGCTACCAATAAAGTTTCTTTGAGTTTCCTTCCCAATTTTTCCCCAATCATTTTTGACCAGTACCTCTTTATTTTTGTCAAGCTTGAGGAGGATAACATATGCTTGTTCTATAATTTGCCCTTCGGGCAAACCCATCGCTATGTTTTAACGAGCCTAGCGATAGTGAAACTCGTTCTCGTCTAAAGACAAGTTTGTCGCTATTAATCTTTTTAACGAGCCTAACGACAAAGATAACTCGGTCCTTTTCCTTTCTAGGGAGTCTGAAAAGGTATGTAAAGATAACTCTGGAATTCCTTTTTCGTCATCTAATCCCTTAAGTCCGAAAAAGTATAAAACAATATAGAAGGGATGAATTTTCGATAGTTTTAACGAGCCGAACAAAACAAGCGCTCGATCTTTTTGTGAAATAATCCCTCAGGTCCAAAAAGATTAAGATCTAGAGGAGGGATAACACTTCCGATCGCTTTAACAAGCTGGAAGGCCAAAACTCGGCAATCTTTTCATATTTTATGAGTCAGATGAAAAGAGCTTAAAGAAGACTCGTCTTTTGAGGAACGAGTGATAAAATGGGTAGTAGCTGATTCCAGGTAAGGTTTGGAATTCTCCAATCACGGCAGTGTCACAAGGATGGCTAGTGAAATCACTCTTCGTAGCTGTTCCTCAAAATGGGTAAACAATCAAATGGAGGTGAATGATCGGCCAAATGAAAAGTGGAGGTGACGGTGCAAACATGACCAAGGCTTTAATGGCTGAAAATGCTTCATTCACAGTGGTTATTTACTGGAGGATAGTTCATTTTTTAACGAGCTTAAACGCGGGTGGAAACACTTGCTCGATCTTATGTTTATTTTTTAACGAGCTTGAACTATGCGCTAAAACGGCTCGATGATAGGTTTGCATGCCCCCACCATAATAACGCAAATCGAGGTGCATGCCCCCCCAAGCTTCATTGCATTCAACTCGGTGGTTGGAATGAAGGTTTACCTTTGAAATTTGAAAAGGGGATTTGTTTCATTTTTTTAATGAGGTTGACACAGTAAAAGAACTATCCTCATGACTCCTTGTTTCATTTTTTAACGAGGTTGACGAGATAAGAACTGTCCTCGGAGTCCAAATCCATTATATATAGAAGGTTTCATATTCCATTGCGGCCACTTCCGCCAAATTACTCGGAGGCGGTAGGGCAAAAGTACCCATTAAGGCAGGGTCTTTTAGGAGACCTAATCTAATATTTTGGAGCGAATGATTGCTTCCATGGATCATTGGAATGCTTCCAATAACTTGAGAACCATTGGGGAGGAAGTTTTGTTGATCGACGATTGTAATCCCTCCTTGAAATGGAAATGCAATCTTTCTGAAATAGGTTGACACAACAGCTGCCATGGCATATATCCATGGTATTCCTAGTAGGATGTTGTAATCAAGATTCCCATCTATGACTTCAACATCTATTTCTACTGTTTTCCCTCCTAGTTCAACTTTCAAGTTATTTAGGATACCATATGGGGTATATGTCCTTCCGTCGAATGATTTTAACGTCGTCACAGACCGCGACAAGGTTGGAGATCCTAAAGTTTTCCAGCAACTCATCGACATAATACATGTAGATGCCCCCTCATCAATAATTGCTCGATGAACAATTTTGTTGATGGCTTTCACTTGAATAAGGAAAGCTAGTTGAGCTGGTAACTGAGGGTCATATCCTTTATGATTAAAGGCCACAAGATTGGAATCCATTGGGTCAATCCCACCTATTGCTGATAATAAAGCTTGCTCTTGGGAGAGGCAATTTTGCGATGTCTCAAGTGTCGACATAGCGGACAGCGATTGGGCCAGGTCCTCTATTATATTATAATTCTGTGTTATTTTTGCACGAGGATTAAATGTCGATTTGTGCACTACTCCCTTTGGCGACTTTATCAATTGTTCAAGAATGATGGGTGGCACAACTTTGGTCAAAGTTATTGTTGAACTACTAGGTTGTTCATTAGCCTTGTTATTCGACACCTATGGATTCCCGTAATCTTTATTCCTTGCCAAAGCATCATTTTGCTGCTTTGAGATAGACAGCATAAGCACTTGGGATCGGGAAGAATTTTGATTAGCAACCAGTTTGGTTCCCGGGCTTGGAAACGGATCAGTCAAAACTGCTGAGGTTTTTGAACTCTTAAAGAGTTTCTTAACTTCAGCTTTATGTGGACAATCTCTCGTCTGATGATCCTCATCGCATATATGACACCCTACAGGGGTTTTCCTTTGCCCAGAAGGGTTTGTAGAAGGCTTTTCAGGAGATGACTCATCCTGATTCCTTTTTCTCCCTTTCTTTTTCTTCTTGCCCCCTGGTTGCTTCAGTTGTTTGCCCTTGTTAGTCGACACGACATTTACTTCCGAGGCAAGAAGTTCCTCATTTGCATTTTGACTAGAAATCTTACAGGCCTTTTTAGATGTAGCCTTTGTCAATTTCGTGTCTGTCGCACCAATCACGCCATCGATGGCATGAGAGTCATTGTTTGATTTAGTAGGAGGAGGAACTGAGAATTCCGGTCTAGGGGCGTCAGGTATTTTATCGTAGAGCGTGCCAGACTGAGTGTAAATCAAGTCCAAATATTGCGCACGAGCGATAACTTGCTCTTCTGTGACGACTCCCCCTTTTCCACATCTTTCGTGATGGAAGGAAATAATGACTTAATAAACCATTCAGCTAAAAGCTAATCAGGAACATACGTTTTCACCATTATACGATGACGTTGCCATTCATGTATATGATCAGATATGTAAGTGGTTGTTGTTTGTTTGAAGTTGGTAAGAAGTTCGGTTCCCGTTTCATACCTTATCGGTAACTGAAAATGGGTTAAAAAGGTTGTGGCTAGGGTACTGAAGTTGTCGAATGAAGCTCTAGGAAATTCGATATACCATTTTGCTGCCGGACCAGTTAACGTCCTCTGAAAAAGGCGAAGCCTAATCGAATCATCGTTTAGGGTGTTTGATGAACACCACAGATGAAATGTCATCACATGATTTGACGGATCTTCACCCGGATTTCCATTAAATTTAGGAATATCTGACGGAAGTTTATGCGGAATCGCTGGCCACCAAGGGGCATAAGCAATTGGATCATTCGTCAGCCGGTTTAGATCTGGTAATTCTAGAGTTTCTACAAAGGGCAACTGTTGATTCAGGTTAGGCGAAGCATACCCAGGATAAGATGGAATGGTCTGAGCAGTGGGTCTTTGCATACCAGCATAATGTATTTGATGCTGGCAACTTTGACAAGGTTGATGGGCATAACCGTTATAATATGGTTGTTGATAACCGCTTTGGAAATGCGGTTGCCCATTACTTACAAAGACTTGTTGCTCAGGTCCTTGATATGATTGCTAGAATTGCAGTTGTTGAAATTGAACCAGCCCTGGTTGTTGGACCATTTTCTGTTGTTCAATACTGGATGATTGACCAAGATGAGGAGTCATAGTACTTGTTTGAGCCTGAGTCGCTCCATATAAGGAGTCACTAACCTGAGGTTGTGATTGAGTCGTTGAGACAAGAGGCTGTTGTATTGCAACCTGAGAAACTTGGGGTTGACATACAATAGGTAACGCTTGTACTTGCGATGCAGTCACCATAGCAGGTGTTATCACAAAATCAGTACTAAGGGCTGCAGCCAAGCAAGATTTCATGTAACTCTTTCAACCAGACTTTAGACCAAAGATTAGCCTCCTTGGTCAGAGAGGGCTCTCTCACAGACTTTTGATAAAAATCAATCACAACAACAGATGGCTAACTCTTCACAAATTTATAAAAACAAAGCTGGTTGGACACATATCAAATAAGTCTTCATTGGGCTATAGAGTCTCACACATATGCATCAGACACTGAGTCAGTTTGGCTCATTAGACTTGTTTTGCCTTTTATTACAGCCTTTTTATAATTTGCATATCTCACTGCCCTTTCCTTAGAAACATTTTTAATCTGAGGCATTTCTTCTTGTGTTGTTCCTGCTTGTTGCTTGATAGCAATGACATTTCCACCTTGGCTGATGATGACCCTATTACCCTTGTTTTTACTTCTGGCTGCATGAACTGTTCTGGTCAAAACCTCAAGTACATCTGTACTAGGCACTTCTAAAGGTGCCTTCTCTTTCTGCGCTTTCTCCACCTCTTTCATTTGTCCTCTTGTGACTAGCCTACGTGGCTTGAAAGCATATTCTTTACTAGGCTCCTCAAATTTCAACCTTTTTGAAGCTCTTGGTTTTTTAGTACTTTCGGGTGAAGATTGAGTGAGGTCAATATGCATTGGCTGCACTGGGTGATCTTGCTCAAACTCTATTGGTTCAATCTGTATTGGCTGATCTTGCTCAAGTTCAATAGCTTCAAGTAAGTTATTTAAACTGCCTTTTGAAATAGGGCTTTCTTCCACAGTAATTTACTTACCCTTCTCCTTATTTAGTTGACCTCTGGTTTTCACCCTTGAAAACTTTTCAACTTCACTTGGTTTAGCTTCATCCTTCTTTTTGTGGATCTTCTGCTTTGATGACTGAGGTGTCTCCTTAGATGATGACTTAGGTGTTTCTTTTGCTGATAATTTAGGTGTCTCCTTTGCTGATGATTTAGGTGTCTCCTTTGCTGATGATTTAGGTGTCTCCTTTGCTGCCACTGACTTCTCTGATTTCCTTAACTTGGTTTTAGGCTTCTTTTGGTCTGTCACCTCTTTTCTGAGCTCAGCCAGAGTAGGTTCTTCACTCCTTTCTTCCCTTTCCCTCACAGGTAATGGAGTGAGGCCTGTTTTGCTTGGAAAGCCGGCCATAAAAACAAATGAATCCCAATCTCTACCAATCTTTTGTAAAGCATCCAATACCAGCAACTTTACTAAACCATGATGAAACAAGGATGTTTCACAACCATCTTTCTTTAACTGGATTTTATCACACATTTTACTAATGCTTCTGAACAAATAGAAAGGTATATCTATTGAAGCCTTACCTGTGAAATGCAACAAAAGTTTGAAGTGGTAGGAATAAACTTTATTGTACCTTCCCTCGCATGTTAGGTATTTCTGGATGCATGTGAGGAGCATAGCATAATGTTCTTTTATGTAACTCCTTGGCACCGCTTTGGTGAGGTCCTCATTTACATACGGTTCCTTCAAAAATTCTTTACAGGGACTCATGTCGAATCTAAAGTTTTTGAACCATTCTTGACCTCCCCTCGGAATTTCAGTGACCATGGAAATGGCTTCGGGAGACACAGGAAATTCTAACATTGACACCTTTGAATTCAATCCAATAAAATTCAATGCGAAAGCCTTCGTGACCTCTGCATGTCCTCCCTTCAACTTCTCGCAGAACCTCCAGCAACCAGCATTTCGAAAGGCTCTTGCTACATCTTCATCCCTGAGTGTAACATCAAGCCCCTCCGGCTCTATCCTCAGGCACTTACCGGATCGATGTTCCCTCTTTTCCATCTTGCTTCAAATATCTTCACACAGGGAACTAATGGCGGCTACAGCTCGAAGACAATCTCGACTTTGGAGTGCAGGCTCGCTTGCAATGATCCCTTTAAATGAGAAGTCGGGCTTCTCATACAGCAGACATGTTTTCACATTATGACAAACACATTATAACACAACCATACCTCATAAAATCCCTTAAGATGATATTCATATGCGTGATTCTGGACCTTATGGCGGAATGATGATTTATCATGACCTGGAGAGGACATCAACTGACAAACATGAACGGACCTATGACTCACCCCTCCCAGATTTGACATTGCAAGAAAAAGCGCTACAAAAACCCCGAAACCCCGATTTCGTAGCGCGGACAGTTCAAATTTAACAAAACGCGCTACGAAATGGCTGATAAACAGTACGCTGCGAAAAGACGGAAACATCATTGCGCAGCTAAATTGACCAAACAGACTGCGCTGCGAAACTGCGCAAAGTACTAATGACATGACATGCCTTAACTAACAATGATGGAGGGTATCTAACGATTTTTTTTTTACACGAACTTACATCAATACCTTTTGAAATTCAAATTTCAAAGTGACACACACACATATAAACCTATTCACAAAACTGAAGACTTTTATATGAAACTTGTGGACAACATTACATACATGAACTATGGTTCTAAGTGATAACAGTGGCTCCACTTGGGATAGTGTGCTCCTGTAGTACACTAAGAACGCATAGTACCAGTGCCTTTATCCATTTTATTGCACTCACATATGACTGAAAAGCATCTCTTTCAAACCTTGTGGGCCTTCTCCTCGGGCTAAAGTTTTCTTGTTCAGCTTGTCATTTATTTCTAACATGAAACATTCAGAAAACGGTTATTTACAATGATCATGGAATACTTGGCAGATTTTCACTGATAATAATGCTTTAAGAACCTGCCATTAACAGGTCCTCCATCATACGATGATCCATCAACTTCTTGCAGAATATAAGTGTTGTTTCCATGGAAAGCAGAAATCAAATATGGCCCCTTCCATAAATTCTCAAATTTGCCATGTTTACCTTTTTCTTCAATCCTGGCTTCCCACTTCAAAACCTTGTCATCAATCTGAAATGTAACATCTTTAATCTTCTTGTCAAAAGCCCTCTTGACCCTATTCTGATTTTGTTGATGGTCTTCAACCACTTCATTCCTTTTCTCTTGTAAAGCTATCAATTGATTAATCCTCCGCTGTATGGCATTTGGCTCCTCCTCTAGTCCTTGAATTAGCTTCATAACTGGTACCCCAAGAGATGTTGGGAAAATAGCCTCTGCTCCATAAACAAGCTCATAAGGTGAGGTTCCGATAGACCTTTTAGTGCAGATGCGATCAGCCCACAAGGCATACTTCAGCTTTAAGTGCCAAGTCTTTTTGTTTTCTTGCAGCAGTTTTTTGATAATCCTCACAAGACTTTTGTTTGAACTTTCAGCTAGACCATTACCCTGTGGATAATAAGCTGTGGAGTGACCAAGGGAAATATGGTATTGATGGCAAAAATTTATCATTCTCTTAGACTTGAAAGCCTGAGCATTGTCTGTGATAAGCTTGAGTGGACATCCAAACCTTGATAAGATGTTGTTCTCTAAAAAGGAAATAATTACTGCATCATTAACTTGCCTAGTTGGTACCACCTCTATCCACTTTGTAAAATAATCAGTGGCTGTGAGTATCCACCGATGTTGTCCTGATGAAGAGGGATGTATCTCACCTATAAAATCTAGCCCCCACTGTTGAAAGGGTGCTTCTACATAAATAGGAACTAATGGCATAGGCATAAGCTTCCTTTTACCTTCAAACATCTGACATTCATGGCAGGCTGCTATCTTTTTGTAAATGTCCTTGAACATAGTGGTCCAAAAATACCCAGCTCTCAATATTTTATTTGCAGTAGCCTTCCAATAATGGTGGCCTCCACAATCTCCCTTATGAAATTCATCAATCACCCTATCAGCCTCTTGTTCAATCAGACAACTCAATAGAATTCCTCCGGCATCCTTCCAAAATAAATTCTGCTCATAAACAAAATACCTAAGGGATTTCAGCTTGGTGAACCGAGCTTTAGACTTGGAAAGGTTATCAGGAGCTCTGTTGTGTTGTAAAACAAATGACACATCCCTATACCATTCAGATGTCAGAAATTTTTCATTGATCTGAACCAACTCTTCCTCTTCTTCAAAAATTTCTGATATTTCTGCATTGAAATTGATGTCACTGCTGTCTAGATTTGAGTGAGTTAACAACTCTGCCAACCCTTGACCCTTCACCAATTTAGTTGGCCTAATTTCAATATCATATTCTAACAATTTGGCTATCCATTTTCCTCTTTTTCCATCCGGGTCTGCTTGTGTAAGAATGTCTTTAATAACAGCACTTGGCACATATGCAACAATATGAGAATGTAACACATAGATTCTAAAATCCTTGATTGCCTTTACCAATGCATATGCCTGCTTCTCTAAAATGTTATACTTTAATTCAGCATTAGCCAATGTCTTACTAAAGAATGAAATAGGCTGTTCAGTACCTTGATTTCCTTTTTGCAATAGGACTCCAGCAATTGTATCCTCAGAAGCATATGTGAAGATTAGAAATTCCTTGGTGAAATCAGGGCTGATAAGGACTGGTGCTTGAGTGAGTGCTTTCTTAATTTCTTCAAATGACTTCCTTGCCTCAGCTGTCCACTTGAAGTCTGCTCCTTTCTTTAGCATTTTTGTGATGTGTTTAACCACTTCAGCAAAGTTGGGGATGAACCTTCTAACAAAATTAACTTTACCAAGAAAAGATTGAACCTCTTTCTTGCTCCTTGGCAAATCCAACTTTGAAATAGCACTAACTCTATTAGGATCAATCCTAATTCCTTCTTCAGAAATGATATGCCCAAGCAATTTACCAGAAGTCAAAGCAAAGATGCTTTTGGTTGGGTTTAAAGAAATACCAAACATCCTACACTTCAATAGTATCTTTTCAAGATGCTTTAAATGATCCTCCTCTCTCTTTGAAAAGACTGTGATATCATCAAGATATACCACCACTGATTTATCTTTTTCCTCTGCAAAAGCAATGTCCATAGCCCTCTGGAAAGTCGCCCCTGCATTCATGAGGCCAAAAGGCATATTTTCATACATAAATGTGCCCCATGGTGTAGTGAAGGCTGTCTTCTCCTGATCCTCTGGATGAACAAGGATCTGATTGTATCCTGAGAAACCATCTAACATTGACATTCTTTGAGAGCCAACAATATTCTGCAAAATAAGATCCATTTTAGGAAGAGGATAATTGTCTTTCAGTGAGGCCTTGTTCAAATTCCTGAAGTCTATGCAAATCCTTATCTCCCCATTCTTTTTCCTAACTGGTACCAAGTTAGCAAGCCAATTTGAAAATCTGATAGGAACAATAATCTTTGCATCAAAAAGCTTCTTTACTTCTTTTTCAATCAATGGCATTAGCAGAGGATTAATTCTTCTTAATTTTTTCTTAAAAGGTTTCTCATTTGGCTTGATTGGGATTGTATGCTGTATAATTGAGGAATCATATTGCTTCAGATCAGCATAGTTCCATGCAAAAACATCAATGAACTTTTTCATTAACTCAACATACTTAACTTTTAGATCAGCTGATAAAATTTTTGAAATTTTGACCAATTTAGGCGCTACTGAATCACCTAAATTACAGCTCTCTACTTCCTCTTCATCTGCTTGCAACCTTGGTGCTTTAAACACATCATTCTGATCAAAGAGTTTCTCAAGTGGGATAAGACCTTTAGGAATCAGATTGTTTTGCAGCTGTAACACTTCAGACTTTTCTTTTGTTTCCACTAACATGTTTTGCTGATCAATTTGACTATGTTCAAATTCTCCTTTCAACTCTAGGAAACTTTTCACCTGCTGATCATCTTCAAAGACTTGCCAATTTAGGATATTATCCGGGATAACTGGCCTATGGCGGACTTTCACTTCATAGCTATCAGAAGCATGTTTGGGGATGACAAAAAGACTAGCTGCTACAGCAAGAGAATCTGCCATAGAATTCTGATCTCTGGTTTTGATATTGAAAGTATATGACTGAAATTTCTCCAACAATTCCAACACCAAGTTTCTATAAGCTCTCATCCTTGCATCTTTTGTTTGATAAGCACCTTGAACTTGCTTTATGACTAGTTCATAATCTCCATAAACAACAATGTTCTTTGCCTTAAACTCAATCAAATTTTCTAAGCCTAAAACCAGGGACTCATATTCTGCCATGTTATTTGTACAATCAAAATTAAGTTTATATGACAAAAACTTACTTTCCTCAGCTGGACTCATGATCCAAATTCCAGCTCCTGCACCATCTTTCCCTGCTGCTCCATCAAAGTACAAAGACCAGCAACCAGAAGCATCTTCTTCATCACTTTGCTGCAACTCTTCACACTGATTTTCTGCGTTTTCTTCCTTTGATTCTTTTCCCACTGATACATTAAATAGAATAGCTGATCCAAGGCCTGTATCACAAGAATAAATGGGAAAATTCTGTGGTTTGTCCTTTCTGCTCACCATATATGCCATCCTTGTCTCACGGCATAACCTTCTTTGGTCCCCAAATACTGGAATAGTAGCATAAGTCAAATCCATCTGCATGGTACCTTTAATCTTAGCTGCCCATGACCTTGAGAGTAATATTCCAAATTTAGGTGGAACATCTGCACAACAATATCCATGACAGTGGTTTTAGCTGGGATTTGTGTGAGTGCCACAACCACATCCTTTATCAACCCAATACAATGAACCCTCTTTGAATCAAAAGAAAATAAGTCCTTGTAAGGCCTGGTCACTTCTAATCCTAACCTTTCCATAATGACTTTAGGCATAAGGTTATGAGATGCCCCTGAATCCAACATGGCATTATGAAGAGTCATCTCATGTATATTAATGATTATATAAAAAGGAGGAAACTCATCATTTTGCTCATCTTCAAGTCTTGGACCTAAACAAATAATAGGATTATCCTCTTGCAAATTCAAAATATCAGCCCCTCCTGGTGGAGAATTAAGCATTTCCACAATCTTACTTCTATACTTGTTTACTTTCAAGATTTCATTAAATGGGACTGATATTTTAATTTTAGCAATCTCATTTTCTATATTGAACACAGAAGTAGACCTTTCAATTTCCTTAGGAGGAGCAAGGGTTTGATTATCCTTTTTCTCAAGAGGAGAATCACCTTTTCCATCAGCTTGTTTTGGCTTTTCTTTTTTGTCTTCCACTGCTTTTGAAACATTCTTCTTGGGCTGAGCCTTATTTGCTGTAATAGGGACATCTCTGTTTCTGAGGTTGTATTGCTTTTGGATTTCAAATATGGCATGCTGATAACCCTTTAAGAAATCTGAGGGTTCCTCCTCGGCTTTTAGTTGGCTGGACTCATCATGTTCCTCCTTTGTTAGAAAGATCTCTGAATCTTCTTCACCAAGACAATGAATAGATTCCTCAGGTTCCTCAGGTTCTTCTTCTTCATCCACCATATTTTGCTGAAAAGGAGGTCTTACAGGAGGATCAGCTTGCTGATTTCTATTTTCCCTTGGCCTTTGCTGATTTTGAGGTCTTCTAAACTGAGGATTTCTGAACCGAGGTTCTTGTTGTGCTTGGGGAGCAGCAGTATTCCCAAGTGCTAATTGGTCCATCAATTTCTCCATAGTCTTCATCATGGTTTCAAATTTATCTTCTTGAGCAGAGGTAGAAGGCCTCTCCTCTTCCTTTATCTTAGTCTTAGCCATCTTGGACTTTTTAGCAGCAAGTATGTTCACCTCCACCTTGATAGCATCATTTTGCATGTCAGCCAGTGTAGCAGACTCTCTTTCTCTGAGTAAGAGAGAGAAATCAGAATCAAAGGACTCAGCATATCTTAACTGTGCCAAAGCTCCAGGAGGTTTCAAGTGTGCTGGAATGGAATTATAAATTTTATTAAACCTCTTAGAAAAGTTTTGAACAGTCTCATCTGGAGCTCTTCTTAAATTATTATATTCAGTGAGGGCCTGAAGAGGATTAGTTCTATTTCCCCATTTCCTCAGAAAACTATCTTCAAATTCAGCCTAACTATGAATGCTACCAGCTCCCAAGGCTTTAAACCATTTCCTGACTTCCCCAATGAAAGACTGAGCAAACAATCTCAGTTTGACATCTTCATCATCCACTTCATACCTATCAATAAAATCATTGAATCTATCCACATGCTCTTCAGCTGTAATGTCTTCATCTCCTCCCCATGTTGGAATCCTAGCAGCATATTTATTAGGGAGATCATGCAGAACAGCAGGGAGAGCTAGAGGAGCATACCTAGCAGGTACAGCCATAATGAAAGGAGGAACAGTGACAATAGGTATTGTATGACCAGAAGGACCAGAACTAGTATGAGATGTTGTCTGAGGGCTATTTGGACTAGCAGAGGCAGAAGACAAAGTATGAGTACGAAAAGGACTATTGGGGCTTTGTAAACCACTAACAAAAGAACTCCAATTTGGGAGAGGTAAACCAATCTTTGAGTTAAGCAAAATTTCAAAAGGGTCAAGCTCCTTGAGCTGTTTCAAATCCTCTTTTTCTAATAATAACTCAGAAGAAACAATTTCCCAAAACTCCTCTTTATCTTTTTGTGATACTAAAGAAGAAGTATCAATACCTCTCTTTTGTAGATCCAAAATAATACCAATTAATTCTTCTTCATTCTCAGATCTTAATATAACCTCTTGAACCTTATCATCAACAAGTTTATCCTCAGGACTTCTAGAAAACTCAGGAAATAATGACTTTGAAATACTTGAAGTACCTGGTATATCAGAGAATCTTTGTTTACTCCTTGAGATGATATTAGGATTCTCCACAGGACTAGGTGGGTTTGGGTCAGGATTGCTCCTTGTGTATCTTCCTCTCGAAGCCACCTTTAAACTTTAAAAAACAATGGAGTCACCAAGGTAGAATGCAGCCTCGAAAATCATTTTGAACTCCTGCTACCTCCAGAAATTCAATCTTCAAACTACGGGAATAAGTAATCATCAGGCTCCCGGCAGACGCACCAAAATGTTATCACAAAATCAGTACTAAGGGCTGCAGCCAAGCAAGATTTCATGTAACTCTTTCAACCAGACTTTAGACCAAAGATTAGCCTCCTTGGTCAGAGAGGGCTCTCTCACAGACTTTTGATAAAAATCAATCACAACAACAGATGGCTAACTCTTCACAAATTTATAAAAACAAAGCTGGTTGGACACATATCAAATAAGTCTTCATTGGGCTATGGAGTCTCACACATATGCATCAGACACTGAGTCAGTTTGGCTCATTAGACTTGTTCTGCCTTTTATTACAGCCTTTTTATAATTTGCATATCTCACTGCCCTTTCCTTAGAAACATTTTTAATCTGAGGCATTTCTTCTTGTGTTGTTCCTGCTTGTTGCTTGATAGCAATGACATTTCCACCTTGGCTGATGATGACCCTATTACCCTTGTTTTTACTTCTGGCTGCATGAACTGTTCTGGTCAAAACCTCAAGTACATCTGTACTAGGCACTTCTAAAGGTGCCTTCTCTTTCTGCGCTTTCTCCACCTCTTTCATTTGTCCTCTTGTGACTGGCCTACGTGGCTTGAAAGCATATTCTTTACTAGGCTCCTCAAATTTCAACCTTTTTGAAGCTCTTGGTTTTTTAGTACTTTCGGGTGAAGATTGAGTGAGGTCAATATGCATTGGTTGCACTGGGTGATCTTGCTCAAACTCTATTGGTTCAATCTTTATTGGCTGATCTTGCTCAAGTTCAATAGCTTCAAGTAAGTTATTTAAACTGCCTTTTGAAATAGGGCTTTCTTCCACAGTAATTGACTTACCCTTCTCCTTGTTTAGTTGACCTCTGGTTTTCACCCTTGAAAACTTTTCAACTTCACTTGGTTTAGCTTCATCCTTCTTTTTGTGGATCTTCTGCTTTGATGACTGAGGTGTCTCCTTAGATGATGACTTAGGTGTTTCTTTTGCTGATAATTTAGGTGTCTCCTTTGCTGATGATTTAGGTGTCTCCTTTGCTGCCACTGACTTCTCTGATTTCCTTAACTTGGTTTTAGGCTTCTTTTGGTCTGTCACCTCTTTTCTGAGCTCAGCCAGAGTAGGTTCTTCACTCCTTTCTTCCCTTTCCCTCACAGGTAATGGAGTGAGGCCTGTTTTGCTTGGAAAGCCGGCCATAAAAACAAATGAATCCCAATCTCTGCCAATCTTTTGTAAAGCATCCAATACCAGCAACTTTACTAAACCATGATGAAACAAGGATGTTTCACAACCATCTTTCTTTAACTGGATTTTATCACACATTTTACTAATGCTTCTGAACAAATAGAAAGGTATATCTATTGAAGCCTTACCTGTGAAATGCAACAAAAGTTTGAAGTGGTAGGAATAAACTTTATTGTACCTTCCCTCGCATGTTAGGTATTTCTGGATGCATGTGAGGAGCATAGCATAATGTTCTTTTATGTAACTCCTTGGCACCGCTTTGGTGAGGTCCTCATTTACATACGGTTCCTTCAAAAATTCTTTACAGGGACTCATGTCGAATCTAAAGTTTTTGAAGCATTCTTGACCTCCCCTCGGAATTTCAGTGACCATGGAAATGGCTTCAGGAGACACAGGAAATTCTAACATTGACACCTTTGAATTCAATCCAGTAAAATTCAATGCGAAAGCCTTCGTGACCTCTGCATGTCCTCCCTTCAACTTCTCGCAGAACCTCCAGCAACCAGCATTTCGAAAGGCTCTTGCTACATCTTCATCCCTGAGTGTAACATCAAGCCCCTCCGGCTCTGTCCTCAGGCACTTACCGGATCGATGTTCCCTCTTTTCCATCTTGCTTCGAATATCTTCACACAGGGAACTAATGGCGGCTACAGCTCGAAGACAATCTCGACTTTGGAGTGCAGGCTCGCTTGCAATGATCCCTTTAAATGAGAACTCGTGCTTCTCATACAGCAGACATGTTTTCACATTATGAAAAACACATTATAACACAACCATACCTCATAAAATCCCTTAAGATGATATTCATATGCGTGATTCTGGACCTTATGGCGGAATGATGATTTATCATGACCTGGAGAGGACATCAACTGACAAACATGAACGGACCTATGACTCACCCCTCCCAGATTTGACATTGCAAGAAAAAGCGCTACAAAAACCCCGAAACCCCAATTTCGTAGCGCGGACAGTTCAAATTTAACAAAACGCGCTACGAAATGGCTGATAAACAGTACGCTGCGAAAAGACGGAAACATCATTGCGCAGCTAAATTGACCAAACAGACTGCGCTGCGAAACTGCGCAAAGTACTAATGACATGACATGCCTTAACTAACAATGATGGAGGGTATCTAACGATTTTTTTTTTACATGAACTTACATCAATACCTTTTGAAATTCAAATTTCAAAGTGACACACACACATATAAACCTATTCACAAAACTGAAGACTTTTATATGAAACTTGTGGACAACATTACATACATGAACTATGGTTCTAAGTGATAACAGCAGGTATAGTGGGAATATCCGACACAGGGTGGACTGGTTTCATTGAATATACAACCCTTGGTTGTTGAGGCAGTATTGGTACCCAACCACTCGACGTAATTCCAGTTTGACCTGAATTTTGTTGTAAACTCCCACATGGTCGTTCTCCGGGAGGGAACGATGAAAAGGCATACTGCCCTCCATATGGTGGAAATCCACTACTTAAAGGGTAGATTGGCCTTTGAAGACACATTGGATCAATTTGTTGAGTTTCAACATGAGAAATATCAGATGATAATCCGGATGAAGAAATAGGAACTAACCATGTCGTCGAAGAAGTCCCTGATTGGACTCTAGCTTGTTGTTGATAACTTGCCGGGACAGATGGTATACCATTGAACATCGTTGGAGTAGCAGTAGGAGGCTGTGCCACTGCTGTATCGGATGACACAGTCCTGGATGTCGACGGTTGTTCAAACATATCTAGTCTATCCAAAATATTTTCTAGCGATTCTACAAGAACTTGCGATGAAGTGAGACTAACTTCGAAGATCAACGAGGGAAAGGTGATGATTATTATGTTTAAAATAAATTTTAGACGCTTTGAAACAACTTGTTTTTTCAGTTTTTAAGAGTCGAGAAAAAACAAAAGATGACTCTAGTATCCTTCGATTTTTAATGAGCCTGAAGTGACAAGTGCTCAGATGGACCTTTTCCGTTAAGGAGTCTGAAAAGGAACGAAAGGGACTGCACTGGAGGTCTAGGTAGAGGGAGTACCAAACCAATCACAAAACTACAGAATAATTTTTAGGGTACGGCAGTCAATCTTCCCGAATGTTGTGTTCGGTGCATTGCGATCAGTAGGGCGGCCGACACGACTTCCTATGGATAAAGGTTTTATGCCTATATGGGTCTCCCAATATATACTCGACGGTACGTGGGAGCATAAGTCCGTACTGGCACTTATCGTCTCAAAGTGGAGGAATCACCCAACCATCAGTGAGGACAACAGTTACCAGGCTTTACGATACCGGAATACGTCTCTAGCCTAGACCTCTAGATGTTGTGCGTTAAGTTACAAAGCATTGTTAAGTTCATTGAATTTATTTTAGGTTGATCTTTCTTATGAAGTTTGCCTTTTGGGTTCACCACGAGATGTAGATGTAATTCCTAAAATGCACTCTAAAGATGATAAGCAAGCTTTTATCTCTTTTTAGCAATGAAAATCCTAGCTACAAGGGGAAAAGAAAGACACAATCTTTTCTCAAAGAGCAAAGAGCACACTGTAAATGCACTTTTCCTAAATCAAGCCATACAAACTGTTAATATGCAAATGCACTTGTGCATGTATTTGTTTTTCACTTTCTTAATATTGATGCCTAAAAAGAAAGTTGTTGTACAAATTTGAATTCGATTTCAAGTGAAAAACACAAATAAGCTCTTTTTCGAAATCAAAAGTAGAGACAATTACGACACCTTATGATTTTGAAGTAAACACTTGTTTCGACACTAGAAATTCACAAATTCAAACCAAAGGAAAAAGTAAAATCGTAATCAACTGTCAACAGCAAATAAAATTTCTCCTAAGATCAAAACGACACTTACGACAGATCTAGATCTATGGGCGACAGTATGACCAGTTTACTTTTGCAATGGGAAATTGTAAATGACGTAACAGACACACAAAAACAAATACAGTTTCTTTTATACAACTAAGGCGGAATTAAGGCAAAGAAAAGGGGCTTTTAAACAGACAAACACACTGATCATAGGCTGCAAAAATCAGAGGCAAAACTGGAAAAAATGAGCAAAGAACCTCAGCTAGGTAGGGCTAGGCTGATCATCTTACCTGCTACACAGAGAAACTGAATTGCAACGCAGGTAGCCCTCTCGGGAACTACGTTGAAATGCAGAGTCTCTTCACAGAGCCTGCGCTGAAGCAGAAATGAGAATTCTCTCTGGGTTCTGGGTCACGGTTTGCAGTTTAATCTATGGTTTTTGGCCGGGTAAAAGCAATCAATAGTGCAGAATCAGAGGGTCGATTTACAAGAGGTTTAAGAGATATCACAAAGGGTAATCAGATCATTTGTGAGTCAACTATTCAGATCATAAACAAGTCCAGTGAATGGACTAGAGTAGTAGATGTCTACTTTGCATTTGTAAATGGCAAATGCAGTTCGATTCGCTACTCCTAAGTTTATGATATGAACAACAATAGAAACACAAATAAATTAACTAGACACGATCCCCAGTGGAGTCGCCATTTTGTTTTCAGGAAAAGTGTCTATTCAGAACGACCCTATCCCACAGGGTTGTGACAGAGACCTGAGAAACAAACAAGGAAAACTGCTCTTGTATTCTTCTTTATGAACTATAAACGAAGATGATTAAGATGAACTGACCTGTGTCTTGCGCTAGTTGTTCAATCCAATCTGTCCTCTCTTTGCCAGCTTCCACCGATCTGCTCCCTCACTTTCCCAGCGTCACCAAGTTCCTGCAAGTTCACAGAAGAGAGAAACTACACAAAGACATAGATTTATGTTCATAAAAAGCTTAGGATCAGATTTAAGCTAAACATACAAATATAACACACATCAGATATACATGTAGGAGAAAATCAAGTAGTTTTATTGATAAAACAAGAAGATCCAGGAGGAGTTACAACCGATGAGTCCTGATCCAGCATCAGCCTCCTAGCATAGAATCCCTTCTTCACCTCCAACAAAGCATAAATCACCCAATACTCTGATATCAATCACAAAACCAACAGCAATTCTCTGCAATGTACAAAATTCCAGCCTCTGACCTCTGGATCTCTGGGATGAGAGATCTATATATAGATATTTGCAGAGGTGTGAGTCAGCTCTAGGTTTTTGATTAGTGTCTTCTCTCTGATAGTTCTTGATGCCACTTGGAGATCTCATTGATCTCTTACTCATCCTTGGGCTATTTTGAGAGGCAAGTGTCCCATGAGAAGTTTCTGGAAGATTCCATGATCATCCACCTCGCAAACTGTCTCCGCCACTTGTCTTTTCCCGTCCATCGCACCCTCAAAGTGTATTTAGGTGCACTGATCAACACACTTCCTGTGTGTACAAGGTGCACTGCATAGCACCCTGGTCATGGAGCAAGTGCACTGATCTAGTTTTGACCAATTTTGAGTAGTTTCTGGTGGAGAACTTCTGGGAGAAGCTGTAATTTGTTGACCTTGTTTCTTTAGGAGTTGGAACAACACTTTTAGGGACTTAGGATCCCTTGGTTTATGGAAATTTCATGCTTATAGCTATAAGGAACAAAAATGTCTATAACACTCTGATAAAATTTCTGCAAGAAGTACAGGCAGAACCCAATGACATTCAGAGAAGAATCAATCAAACAATTCATTTGCAGCAGACAAGAGAAGAATTGTATCAAAGATCTTAGATTCTACAAGAAAAACTTAAGAAGATTTTTGACAAGAGGAAAAAGGCAGAGGATTTTTTCATAGGAGACAAAGTATTGAAATGGGATTCCAGTAGCGAAGATAAATGAAAACATGGGAAGTTTCACTTCCTATGGAAAGGACCTTGCTATTCAAGCTTCACAAGGAAACAACACCTACTTTTTGAACAACCTGGATGGTACAGAAGCAGAATATGGGCCAATCAATGGTCGGATGCTCAAGAATTATTTTGATCCACTTTGTTGAAATATCAGGACTCTAACTTGTACATAAGAACGTTTACTTTTTGCAGTTTTTTTATAGCAATAAGATAGGAGGAATATCTAGCAAATTTTGAGAAAAATCAAGGAACTGTGCCACCTTTTTGTTTTACCTTATTAGTTTGTCAAAAGAGTTGAAGAATAAGATTTGGGAGCTATAAATATGATGACAAACATTCAGACAAATTATCCAAGACGGAGCTGCAATTGTTTGAATCAGCTTATGACAAATCTATATATGTTGCAGAGGTACACTGCTGTTTATTTACAGCCAAGGAGAAATTTCAAAATGCAGCAAGAATTGAATGTAAGGCTATCTGACCTGCAGTTCTTCACTTTTCACCAGAAAAGCCATCCCCAAGTGGAGCCAGTGTTATGCTCCTATACCAATAGGTGTCATATTTGATGATTGACTGTTGAAGTCCCAAATATCTTCATCCTTTCCATGCTGCAAAGATTCCATATTTTGAAAGAATAAAAAAATTTTAAAAATGAAAAGAGGGTATGCCCTAGAAAAAAGATCAAAGGGAAAAGAGAATGAATTGGTCAAAAAAGAAAGAAAATGAACCCCAGATGAAGAAGACCAAGAAAGTGTGCTAGTCCAAAATGCCACTACTATCCTATTTTTTGCAAAGAAGTTCAATATGTGCAATCAGTGACTTCTGTCACAGTGGATGGATGGCTAAACAACTTAATATTGACCAGTCCATGTTTAAATTTCCTATTTTAGAGGTAGAGAATGAAATCTATCCAAACAGTTCAAGCTTTGCAGATAAGTAGTTAGATAGAGAAACAAAGGTGCTCAACAGCTAAATCTGATCCCCTGGAGGAAATAAGGGTAGACTTAGATAGGATGGCAGTTAAAAGAAAAGAAGAGACTAAGGGGTTGCTACTTCAAATTCACCCAATAAAAAAAGAAGAAAAAATGTTAGGTGTAATAGGCTGGGTAGGCAGTTTTGATGTTGCAGAAGCAGGTTTGTGAGCAATTTTGTCTTTTAAAGATGATTCATCTCATGGATATCATAAAGTATCATGTCAACTATGTGGTCACAAAGCAAGTGAAGCATGACTAATTTCCCTCCTCATTTCTCCAAGGAACATTTACTAACTTCCCCACAAGGACATTGGGATCTACTCAGTGCTCCTAGTTCACTTCATTTCATGAAACATATTAAGTGAAACTCTATTTTTACTTAGGATAATAAAGCCACATTTCTTGTGTAAAATTGCTTTTCTTCCACTATGCTAAGTTCTCCAAGTTCATAGCTTGGATCCCTTTCATTTCGCCAAAATCCTAAGTTAATTTGACCATGTAAACTTGGTGCCTACCTCTCATAAACCCATTCTAATATACTAACTTTATTATATAGCTCCTACATAATATTTTTCCCGCCCCTATTATATAAAATACATAAAAACCCCAAAAAGTGTAAATATCCAGACCCCCGGCTTATTATAACCATATGGTAATGTTTTATGGGAGTTAACGGTTCATTTGGGGCCAATAACAACCCTCCACATACACAAACCATGGAATTTATTTAAAATTCAGTTAAATAAATAATCAGACCCGCAAAGCCCGATAACCAAAGGTTATATGCACCCGATATATATTTAAATGTTGATTTATATGGTGGGTCCCCGCGCCGTAGCCTCCGACGTTTCCCATTTGCTTCCCACCGTTGGATCGAGGCCCCCCCATTCAACATCTCCAATCCATATTGCGAGCCCTCCTCTATCCGATAATTAGCACCTGAGGGATGGTGGTTTTGCTACCATATTGTGGGACAAGTGGCAGTCTCCTGCGGTGCTTGCTGCCACCCCTCCAATACCACCATTGCCCAAAATCAGTGAGGGGGCCAAACTGCTTACCGCCCATGCTCCCTCCCCGCTCACATCACCCTCACGTCATCCGCTGATGTTGTTGTAGGGAAAAGTATCCGACTCAGATGACCCTATCCCACTCTAAGGGTGATAGTACCTTAGCAACAACTGTAAAGGAAACTACTGAAGGTTTACTTCTTTATGAAAGCAAAAGAGAGTGGATAAATGCACTAACCGTTTCCTTGCGCTTAATGTCGAATCCAAACTCTTCTCTACGGCCGCTTGCTCCTAGCTCTTTGCTCTTTTGCCGGCCCAGCTATAATGAGATCCTGCAAAATGACAAAGAAGGAAACTACAAGCAACATGCGATCATAACTGATTCAGAGATTAGTGTAAATCAAATATACAATCATCACAATATATCATTGAAACAAGAGCATATAGAAGAACCTCAATAGCTTTTATTAATGAAGAAGTAAAGGTTCTGAGAGTGTTACAACCATTGAAGGTCCTAATCCAGCAACACCTCCCAGCAGAAAGAATTTCTCCTCTTCACCTCCCTCAAGCAATCACCCAATAGCTCTATAGTGAAACCAACAACATATCATTACTTTGCACAAAATTCCAGCCTCCTGAGCTCATAGGAGAGAGCTCAATATATAGATGAATTGAGAAAGGATGAGTCAGCTTGCAACTGATGTGTAGCTGCCTTGTGTCCTCTCTCTCTTCAGTTGATCTTCAGTTGATCTTCAGTTCTTGAGTCCACTTGGAGAACCTTGCTTCCACTTGGAGAAACAGAGCCTCTGACTCATCACAAGGCGAAATACCTGATCCAAGTGTCATTTTTGGAGCAATGACTCAGTGTGCCACTTGTCCAATCTCGCTCAACGCAGGTGGCCTTTGTTCCACTTGCTTTGCAACGCAGGTACACCATGGAGGATCTGAGTTTCAGCGCAGAAGCCTAGTGGAGCACCTGCTTTGATTTCAGGATTGCTTGTTTTTGAGTGTTTTCAGGTGGAGAACTGATCTGAGAGCTGTTGGTTTGCTGACCTTGTTCCTCTAGGGGTAGGAACATCATGTTTAGGGAACTTTGGATCCCTTGGATTATTGAAAATTCATGCCTGTTGCTGTAAGGCACAAAATTGTCTATAACAGATGCCCCCTAAAGTATGAGGTTGTTTATCGGGTGAAATGCTTTATTGAGAGGATCCGAAGTTCATTCAATCTGCTGAGAAGTGTCCTGTAATAAGATACAATACGATACATTATTTTTCATACATTTTCATGATCTAGCTGAGGCGGGCATCCCCATGCTCAGCTTTATAAATACATTTTGGTACATAGAACAGACGATCGTCTGATTGTAGACTGATAATTCTCTGCTGAAATTATCATCCTTTGAGAAGGATGATCATCTGCTGTAATGATGTACATATCAAATGTCTTTATGTCCTGAATATATATCGCAGCCCGGATGGATGAAACTAGATCCGGGGTCTTCGATCTCTTCCGATCTTCACTCGATGTACAAGTTGATCCATGTGAGAATTTTTTGAAGTCGAACATGGAAAGACATCGCTTGATTACCGGTCAATGATGTAAACTGTTAACAAGCGCGAGAGGAATCACCGATAAGGATGATGACCCTCAAGGTACGGCAGTACAATTCACATGGTGGGAATAAAGGACTTAGCGTCGACCACCATGCAAAATCTTCTGGTCGAAGGTCATTGATGTATACCTGTCGCCGGAAGTGAGAAACTTTCCATTGAGGCATGCAAGCTTCAAAGTACTGAGGGGGTTGTTCCTAGATCAACTCCTTGGATAATGAGCTGATGTCGACAAGGAGCGATCCCCAGTGGAGTCGCCAGTTTGTTGTAGGGAAAAGTATCTGACTCAGATGACCCTATCCCACTCTAAGGGTGATAGTACCTCAGCAACAACTGTAAAGGAAACTACTGAAGGTTTACTTCTTTATGAAAGCAAAAGAGAGTGGATAAATGCACTAACCGTTGCCTTGCACTTAATGTCGAATCCAAACTCTTCTCTACGGCCGCTTGCTCCTAGCTCTTTGCTCTTTTGCCGGCCCAGCTACAATGAGATCCTGCAAAATGACAAAGAAGGAAACTACAAGCAACATGCGATCATAACTGATTCAGAGATTAGTGTAAATCAAATATACAATCATCACAATATATCATTGAAACAAGAGCATATAGAAGAACCTCAATAGCTTTTATTAATGAAGAAGTAAAGGTTCTGAGAGTGTTACAACCATTGAAGGTCCTAATCCAGCAACACCTCCCAGCAGAAAGAATTTCTCCTCTTCACCTCCCTCAAGCAATCACCCAATAGCTCTATAGTGAAACCAACGGCATATCATTACTTTGCACAAAATTCCAGCCTCCTGAGCTCATAGGAGAGAGCTCAATATATAGATGAATTGAGAAAGGATGAGTCAGCTTGCAACTGATGTGTAGCTGCCTTGTGTCCTCTCTCTTTTCAGTTGATCTTCAGTTCTTGAGTCCACTTGGAGAACCTTGCTTCCACTTGGAGAAACAGAGCCTCTGACTCATCACAAGGCGAAATACCTGGTCCAAGTGTCATTTTTGGAGCAATGACTCAGTGTGCCACTTATCCAATCTCGCTCAACGCAGGTGGCCTTTGTTCCACTTGCTTTGCAACGCAGGTACACCATGGAGGATCTGAGTTTCAGCACAGAAGCCTAGTGGAGCACCTGCTTTGATTTCAGGATTGCTTGTTTTTGAGTGTTTTCAGGTGGAGAACTGATCTGAGAGCTGTTGGTTTGCTGACCTTGTTCCTCTAGGGGTAGGAACATCATGTTTAGGGAACTTTGGATCCCTTGGATTATTGACAATTCATGCCTGTTGCTGTAAGGCACAAAATTGTCTATAACAGATGTTAAAACCACATCAGCACTACATCAGTGCCACGTCACCCCACTACACGACGAAATACCGCGTCATGCTGACGTCACCCGACCGAAACGCGCCAAAACCCGCCAAAATCATATTTTTTGTAAAAAAGGAGTGAAAAGGTCGTTTTTGTTCATTTCTGTTTATTTTCACTGTGCGACCTGTGCATGCCAATTTACATCCAAGAGTAGTCATTCAACCACATAGTCCAATTCCAAGCCAAAATACTCCACAGTCTGATCTTCCAGCTTGGTTCACCACCTGCAAATCGCACAGTGTACTGGTTAAAACAGGTAGTTACCTACATTTTGTTCCCGAACCCTATTCCTTTTAGTTTCCTTTGCAAAGTCTCCAAAAACGCCCAAATTTGAGTTAAAATCATCAAATTACCTGCAAAATAGCTCACCATAACCACTGTTTTTTTCCCATTTTACCAAAAAATCCCGCAAGCTTTGTTTTCCACTGCAAATTCACCCAATGAGCTAAATATAAGTCGGCTTCAGCCTGCAATTCTCTGAGAAAACCCCCAAAAACTGTTATTTTACCTACTTTGTTGCAAAAACCCAAATTTCAAATGAAAAATCATAAGAAATTGAGCAATGGAAGCTCCAGTTGCCTTAAACATTGCTCCCCTCAATGAACCTCACAAGGATTTGGAGGGGTTGCCCCTAGCTGATAGGGATTTTCAAATACAAGACTTAATTGGTGACAAAAACCACCTCCAAGCATACTGTGAAATCAGGAAAAATCACCTAAACAAAACTGATCCCTTTGGGATATGGGAATCCAATCTGTCCAGAGACTATCTCCCCTCAGTAAATGTATTCCCAGATGTCATTCACCTGTGCTGTGCCAATTATGAACCTACTGAGAGAGCAGTCATGTCTCCAACTGGAACTGTCATTTTCCATATAATTCCTGACTCAATCAATGAGATGTTGCACTTCAAACCTAGTCAGCCTCTGGCTCCTCTTTCCATGGGACATTTGGTGGATGAAGGCTCTAAATTATCTACCGCAGAAATAGACCAAATTGCCAAGTTATTCATGAGACCAGATCGCCAGCCCAGAGAGTCACCTCCTTTTTTCCATGTCTAGTTCAATGAAGCTGGAAAATTCATTATTGACATGATATCCTATGTCCTAGGATTTAAAACAAGTGAATATGTTGATGAGACCATTTTAGTTTTGATGTCCACGTTTATTCCAAGACATCTTCTTGCTGTCCAATTTGACTTTTCTACCTTCATTAGCAACAATATCCATGACCAATTCATAAAGTTGGACAGAGAAGGAGTCTTCAAATATACCTCTTATATATATCATCTGTTCTTGTACTATCAAACATACAGTTTTCAGTGTCCTATCAGAAAATTGGATACTAAAGGAGAAAGGAGGTCTGTGATATTTTGGACCTCAGTCTTCCATGAAGTCCATAACTCTCTCTACACTTATTGTGAGTTCATTGATCTATTTATACATCCAGTCTCCTCTCTACTAATGAGAACTCCTCCTCCCAGACTCTCTGGTGACATGCATAAAATTTTACAATGCTCCAAAAACTACAAAATAGGTGACTGATACTTCTACCAGAATCACACTGAGATCAGGATATTTTGTGAGTTGTGCCCCTATAAACTTCCAAAATATGTGCCTATGAGACTCTTTGCTCTTGAATATTTCAGGCAATTTGTTAACTTAGACTTGACTCATTTTTATGCTGCCAAGAAAAAGGCTCAACTGAAATTAAGAAACCAATTAGGCCCCTTCGTCATTAACAAAAATGAAGGATGGAAAGATGCTGAAAATATATTGGGTGAACAAATCAAATTAAAAAGGAGCTTTTGGTGGGTACCCTATGACCCAAACGGATTCATCTATGATAGAAAGGTAAAAAATAGGCTATCATCCTATAATCATTGTAGGATCCCTGAAATAGAGTAGTATGCTAATCAAGATGTGTGGGTAGAGGGCACATTGATAGAAGAACTCACTGAGGAAGAAAGAATGGAACAAGCAATGAAAAATATTTAAAAGACTCTTGACCTAGACTCTTTTGGACAGGTCTCTTTCAAATTGCCTCAGCAAATTGGAGTGGGCACATCAAGTGCTGCAACTTCATAGAAACCAGCCCAAGAAAGCACTACACCAGCTGTAGGGACATCTAAAGGCAAAGAAGTGCTGCATATAGAGCAACACGAAATGACAGATCAGCCAACATCATCAAAACACCAAGGCCAAGGGAAAATTCCTCCTACCCATACCAAAGCACTAGAGGTACCAACATTGCAGACTCCTCTAAATGAGGAAAAGGGCAGAAAAAGGGACCGAGAGGAGACCACACCTATAAGTGGGCCAGAAGAACAGCCAGGGGTGAAAAGGCAAAGAATAGATCCTCTACCTGAAGAGGAAATCAATGAGAAATCATAGAAAGTCCAAGGGGTGAGAGGGCGACCAGCCCACAGACATCTCCAGTGGTAGAAACATCCACCAGTTCTCATAGGCAGCAATTGGAGAAACAATATTGTGTGGAAGTTTCCTCCTCAAGGTCGCAAAGCAATCAAGATGTTGATATCAAAATAACATTCACAGACATCAAGGCCCAGAATGAGCCAATAAGACTGCAGCTTTATGATCAATTCCTTAACTGCCAAACAACAAACGTTAATGTCTGCATATGAAATTATGGAAGGAAAGATGATCTTGAGTCACTTGAATCCTAAAGTGCAGCAGCCACAGTTAGCAGCTGATTATATCAGAACAAATCTGGAGGCTCTTGCCAAAGACATTCACCCTATGGACCAGATTGAGTTGCACAAGAAAACCAGAGAGATGGTCTATTCCACATTGGCAGACAAAGCCATGCTAACTCAATAGTTGCAAAATTCATTGAACAACACATCTGCCCAACTGTATTTAGAAAAGGCATCTTCTTTGGCCAAGGAAAATAGGATAAAGTCCTTGGAAGAAATTATCATTGAGTTGGGACATGATCCAAAGGATGCTAAGGGAATAAAAGCATTAATGAAGAAAAAGGAGGATGACATAGCTGCCCTCAAGAAACAATTGAAGCTGCCAATTATTATGCATCCACAAACCACAGAGGTTGTGCAAGAAAAAGAAGAAGAAGACATGATGGACCTGCTAATGAAAATGAATCAAAGGTTAAATGAGACAGAGAAGGAATTGGAGCAGGTATTGCAGGAAAAGAAGGGAGTGTCGAGCTCCCAGCCATCTCAAACAGCTCCAAAAGTTACAACTACTCCTCCTACAGCCACAACAGTAGTCCCTCCCACTAGCCCAGCATCAGCAGCAGGTACTTCAACAACAACAGTAGCAGGCAGCAGCACTACCATGACCACTAAGGAATTGATAAAGGCTATGGAGGATTTAAAACTCCAAGTATTAGAATTAAAAGAGGCCAAAGAAAAATTGGCAAAGCTAGAAATAAATTATGACAAATCTAAGATGACTGTAGCAGAAAAGACAAGAGAGGTGAAGGAATTGGAGAATAAGGTAAAAGCATTGGAAAAGGATCTCTCTTTAGAAAAACCTCTGGAAGAAATTAGAAGCATTTTATGGGATAACATCAGTGAATCAATCAATAATATATGGAGATCCATTCAAATTATATATGAATAGATTGACTTGATTCCAGCAGCTCAGGTGGAAATTCAAAGGGCCAGAAATTTATTTGGACATACACCCGAATAGGCCAACAGGCTAATCCATTTTTTGAACAATAAAACCAAGGAGAACTAGTAGCATTGGACATCAGAGACAGGACAGACACCATCCTAACAATTAAAAGAGTCCTGACCATGAGAACCCTGGTGCAGAATTTGGAGAGAAAGAACCAAGATATGCAAGTGGAGGTAGGCTCTTTTATGAAAAGATTTGCAGTTTTGCAGGAAAGGGGCTTGCCAAGTCTGGTGGGAGACAATGAACGCCTGTTGAGACAAGATGAGTACTAGATCAGATTAAATAAATATGCTGCTGATCAACAAAATGCATCATCATCAAGTACTCTAGCAGAGAAGACCCTTTCATCTGGCCAATCTCTGTACATCAACTTAGAAAATCTATTTTATATTGAGCATGAAGTACAACAACTTTTTACAGCCTAGCCGAACTTCTACAAGTATACAGACGCTGATGAGACTTTGATAAAGTTGCAAAGACATCAATTGCCAGAAGAGAAGTGGTGGAAAAGTATGCTGGAAATTTTGTAGGTGGATTTCAAACTTTTGTTTTTTCCAGAACACGACAGATATCATAAAGTGGAGAAAAAGAGCAGATAAAAATCACGTTGGGCAGTGATCTATTAAAGTGAAATTAAAGCACGAAATATCAAAGGAAGTGGCCACCGGCCGACTCGCTGAGCAAACAGTCAATGCATCTCACCAACTGGGCGGCTAGCACAACATCACTTACTTCTGCATTTATTTCTTCCTGTTCCCAAGATCATTTACTTCTCTTATAGAGTAGGTAGAAGAAGTTATTACTAGATATTATCTTGTTGAGATATTTTGTAAACATTTTTGTACAAATACCTCCCCAAGAAAAGTGTTAGGGGTTGGTGATACATTTCTAGAGCCGTGTTGTAACTCTGAGAACTTTAATGAACAAAAGGTTTCTGGAATGCGTTGTTGTTGAACTCTCTGGTTGTGGAATTAATGGCAGAGGACTATGTTGCAAAATTCTTTAATTATTTCATGGATCAATAAGTCTTTTTAACTCATGTTTTACAGCTTCTATGTTTTTATATATCATCTAAGTTCATGATCTAAATAACAAGGAAAAAGAATAACCCAAAACTTGCTTAACTGTACTTTGTGTTCAATCTCTGTTATTTTTTATGTTTTCTTCAGAATTAGCATAAGCAGGAATTCTTAACTGCTCCTATTTCCCCTGGTTCTTACATCTTGAATATAGCCAAGGAATTCTTAACTGCTCCCTGGCAATATTCATCCACTTTCCCTCTGTCAACATGATGAAGGATTCTTGATTTCCCTTCACCCCCTGACCCCATTTCACCTGATTCCAACTTACAAATTGTTCCATGGTTAATTACCTTGCTCTGTAGTTCCTCCCTCTGTCAAAGAAACCATATCCAACAGTTCATCTTCATATACTCCATTAGCCCAATGGACTGAACTTCTCATATTTACACCCCTATTCTTTTGAATGTCACCATCCAAAAACCAAACAAAACCCCTGTACTTCATAGCTAGCCTAACATACCATGAAAAACAAAGCTAATTCATAAAGAGAGAGCCTTCTCTGGATGCAGATTGGCTAGAACCTGCATCTGAAAGATTGGTTTGTGGTTACCTCAGCGTATTCCTTTTTCTCACAACTTTTGGGGAACAACCTGAGTGATAACATCATTGGAGACCATACTGGGGATTGAATGACTGTTTGTTACTACTGTCTATTTTCTAAAGCTACAGATGGAGCCTGAAGTTAGCCAGGAAGCCTTTGAAACTGGTTTTTGCTATGCAATTACAGGAGTAAATAAACGCTACTTCAGTCTATCTCCAGTTTAGTTTTAGGCTTTGAACAACTGTCTCAAAAATTTGATCAATTTCCTTTTTGTTTTCAAAAGATCTCCAGGAAAATGCAAGACTCTCACAATTCAAGATTTCCTAGAAATATATTTCCAAAAGATGTGTTCTTCAAATACTTTCAGAAAATACCAAAAAATATATTTAGAAGTTGGCTCCGAAAATGAAAATCCATTACACCAGATCAAATCTAGATCCAATCCTCCAGTTATCTTTGAAAATCCTAATTTAATCCCTTAGAACCTCAAAAGCTGAGACAATCAAGAAAATTCTGCTTATTTAGACTTTGACACAGCTCAACAGAACCTTACCTAATCTGAGCTTACTCCCAGAAAAGCAACAATCCTTTCTACCATTGTTGCAACTTCTTCTACTTCACCATCATCACTTCAGAACATCTTTTCCACTCCCCCATCCACTGCACATATTTCCACTGTTATCCCCATTCTCCCAGCTGTCACATTTATCCCTGTAAATATGGCAAATCGATATGCTCCCTTGCAGTTGCCTGCAAATCCTGGTGCTATGCCTCAAGATTATCAAAGAAAAATTACCTATTTTGATGCTACTAGCACCTATACAGCTCAACAACATACTAAGAAAATGACAGATTATTTTGAGAACTATGAAATTGATGCTGATGATGTCAGGATGAAAATCTTTGTTCAGAGTTTAACTGGTGATGTTAGGACTTGGTTTAGAGCACTCCCTGTAAACACTATTGCCGACCCAGATGCCCTTTATCAAACTTTTTTAAACAGATGGGAAAAGAAGAAGGACCCATTACATATCCTATCAAAATATGAAAGCTTGAAAAGAGGCCCACAAAAAACTATTAAAGATTACTGTCGCAGATTTAATAATGTGTACACTGCTATTTCACAGAAACTTAGACCTCCACCAGACTTGGCCTTGATCAAATTCCCCGATGGATTTGACTCTGATATGGCTTACAAGCTGAGAGAAAGAGCTCCCCCAAGCTTAGAAGACATGCAGAGTATAACTGTCAATGTAGAGGCCAATCTGATCTCTAAATGAGTTGGAACTAGTGTTGAAAGAAGGAGTCCCTTCAAAGAAGAACCTTCTGCATTTGAGCAAAAACTGGATGTAATTATCAAAGGAATGGATAGATTGGGTGATAGAGTAGAAACAATTGAGAGGAAATCCTCTTGGGATGGTCAACCAAGTAACGCCGAAAGAAATCCAAACTTCAGGAAAAATCAGAATCTTAATACTAGAAAGGTTGGTCCTGACCAAAACATTAGACCTCCATTCCAGGAAAACTATGCTGAAGCTTCAACCTCTAGTGAGCCAATAGAGGGTACTCAAATTAACTTAATGGGTCTAAACACTGAACAACAAATATTTTTGACCCAAGATGATCAAGAAGCTCACACATTTAATCAGTTTCAAACAAAATCTGGAGAATCATTTGATTTTAGAGAGGGATATGATGCAGCTATCTATGAGGTTCACAAACAATACAAATTAAGGAGTAGAACAATAGATGTCCCTGAAACCAACAAGCAGAAAGATACGAAGCAACCAAAAAAAACAAAGGTTAATACTCTCCCTATAGAACTCCCTGCTAGAACAAACCTTAACCCAAAAGAACCCACGCTTGAGGACATATCAGATGGCCCACCACTAAACAGTCAGCCATCCGCTTACTTTCCTCCCAAAGAAAATGCAAACAAATCTTCTAAAATTAATTTTGAAGCAGATTCAGTTCTTAATAGCACTCTTGATAAAGGAAAAAACATTGAAAACGCAGCAGAAAAAGAAAAGCTTGATGCCCAAAATGCAAAAATTCAAACAGAAAAGCCTTTCAATCTTGAAATCGAAATAGGCAAGTTAAAAATAGCCATTCCATTGTCCGAATTGGCTAAACATGATGTCTATAGAGAACAAATCAGCAGATCACTTCAAATTTCAGAATACAGAGATGCAGTGAACATCCTAGGTGACCAGCCAGAATTAATTTTTGGCCCTGAAGTAAATGGTAAATTAGTAGATGGAGGTGTTCCTCCTTTCTATGTAAGTCTAAACATTCATGACAAAGTACTACATAATGCAATGTTAGATTCGGGAGCTTCCCATAATCTAATGCCTAAGATGGTGATGGAAAAATTGGACCTAGATATCACCAAACCGTACAAGGACTTGTTCTCTTTTGATTCTAGCTAGGTCAGATGTCTAGGCCTAATCTAAGATTTATGTGTATCTCTAGTGCAATACCCTGCCAAGACAATTTTAATGGATGGGTGGTAGCTGATATCCCACCAAAGTATGGAATGCTTTTGTCTAGATCTTGGGGTGCAAAACTCCAGGGATCTCTATAGTTGGACATGTCTTATGCTACCATCTCAGTCTTTGGCCATCCGAACAGATTGTACCGGGAAACTTTGATGAAATATGTGGTCAAGAGTCAAAAGAAACCCCAAAATTTCCCCATTTACTCCATGCACTCTGATATTGTCTCTTTCATCCCATACAATGCTAAAATTTGTCCCAAAACTGATGACAAGGTTCTAGAATCAGAACAAGGAACAAACATAAATGGAGAATCTATTGCTCAAGATCTAGAAATTGTTGAAATAATTGATGCAACAGACACACAAGGCAAACCATATGAGTTTCAAAATCCAAATCTGCCCACTAAGCAAGTTTCTAAAACTCTTGATGCTAGCTGTAATCAAGAAATCCTATGGTACTTAGAGTTTGATGGGTCAGTGAATAAACTAGGAGCAGGGGCAGGGATTTGGATACATAACATGCAAAATGATCATGCTGAAGGACATGCATACAGGCTAAATTTTAGATGTACAAATAACACAGCTGAATATGAAGCCCTTCTGCTAGGACTCAAATTGATCAAAAGTCTAGGGGCAACTAGGATATCAATTTTATGAGAATCTGATTTAGTTATTCAACAAATGAAAGGCAACTTTGTCACAAATGATCTCAGGTTAAGAGCTTATATAGGGGTAGGAATTGAAATACTCAATACCTTTCTAGAATCACAGCTTACCAAAATTTCAAGGAACCACAATTTGCATGCTCACAGTTTGGCAACATTTTCTAGCACTTGTAAACTACCATTTGAGCCTAATCATCATTTTACTGCTGAAATTAAACACAGGCCGACTATTCCAGACAATGTAAAAAATTGGCAGGTGTTTGAAAATGACACTCAGATCAATAATTTCTTGACTTTAAAAGAAGAATTTGCCAGTACAAATATAGACACAAGCACTATTTGTGAAGATCATCAAATAGACAGAATTGAAACTAATATTTCAGCTGAAACAGTAAATCAAATGTTACATCCAACAACCTTTACCAGCAAATAGTTGAAAGAAATAAACTTTGATGAAACTGTTGAAGGGGAATCTGAAGTGATTGATTTAAAGGATAATTTTTTACCCACAGGATTAACTCCTCTGGAAGATATTTTTGACTCTAATAATATTCCAAGAAAGCCAAAAATGTAGCCATTAAACGCAAAAATTGAGGACTGTAATATAGGAACTGCAGAAAATCCTAAGATGATAAAATTGTCCAAGACATTGCCACCTATCCAAAAGCTGAAATATATCGAATTGTTCAAAGAATTTTAAGATGTTTTTGCATGGAGCTATGAAGACCTTAAGTCCTATAATACTTCTGTGATCCAGCATACAATACCCTTAAAAGAAAATAAAAAACCTTTCAAACAAAAATTTAGAAGAGTCAATCATGTACTCCTTCCTCTCATAGAAAAAGAAGTCAAGAGAATGTATGAATCTGGAATAATTTCACCCATTATATTTTCAGAATGGATCTCAAATTTATTGTGCACTAGGAAGAAAACAAGAGAAATAAGACTATGTGTTGATTTGAGAAATCTAAATAAAGTCTCTTTAAAAGACCATTACCCCTTACCCAAGATGGACCACATTTTACAAAGGGTAGTGGGAGCTTCCAAAATTTCACTGCTAGATGGATTTTTAGGCTTTAACCAAATCTTAGTTCACCCTGATGATCAAGACAAGACTACTTTCACAACACCTTGGAGAACTTTCAAGTATGTAAAAATGCCTTTTGGACTCAATAATGCAGGGGCAACATTTCAACGAGTAATGGACATAGCCTTTGCAAAAGAGATTCATGATTTCTTGGTCATATATCTATATGACCTTACTGCATTTTTGAAATTAGATCAACAACATTTACAACATCTTAGACAAGTGTTTTTAATATGTAGAAAATATGGCATATCACTAATTCCAGAGAAATCATTATTTGGCTTAGAAGAGGGCAAACTATTAGGTCACATAATCTCAAAAGATGGCATCAGAATTGACCCAGAAAGAATACAAGCTATTCTACAGGTTCCTCACCCTAGAAACATCAAAGAGCTGCAAGCTTTTGTAGGGAAAATCAATTTTCTAAGAAGACTCATACCCAACTTGGCTGAATTGATAATATTACTGAACAACATGTTAAAGAAAGATTCCAAAGTCAAATGGACAATAGAAGCCAAGCCTTTGAAGAAATCAAATTAGCTTTAACTAAAACACCAGTCCTCACAAGCCCGAAATTCGACAGAGACTTTATAATCGTTTCCTTTGCATCTGAACATACTATTGCTGTTGTTTTGCTACATAAAGATGATCAAGGATGTGAAAAACCCATTGATTTTTTCAACAGAGCGCTTAGAGATGCACCTTTAAAATATCAAATCATGGAAAAACAAGTTTATGCCCTTGTAAAAGCTATTAAGGACTTGAGAATTTACATTTTATACTCTCATGTAATAGCTTATGTGCCAAGTACTGTGGTCAAGGATATCCTAACTCAAGAAGGAATTGAAGGCAAAAGAGGCAAATGGATAGCTAACATTTTGGAATATGATATTGAAATTAAACCAACAATGTAGATAAAAGGACAAGGATTAGCTAAACTGATGACTAAAACCAACTTTCAAGCCCTTGACATCAATGGACTGGATAACGAATAGGAGATGGCGACTCCACAGATCAATCAAGTCTTTTTACAATCACCTTGGTATGCTGATATAATTTATATATTGTTAAACCTGCAGGCTCCTCCAAGGTTATCCAGAACTAAAAAAAGATTTCTGAAAATGAAAGCTTCAAAATTATGTATTGTAGATAATGTTTTATTTTGGAAAAATCATGAAAGCATTATACTAAGCTTCTTAACAAAGGATGAAACTGACAAAGTGCTTAAAGAATTTCATGCAGGGGACTGTGGTGGACATTTGTATTGGAAATCAAGTGCTGATAAAATCCTAAGAGATGGATTTTGTTGGCCCTCCCTGTTTGCTGATGTAAAGAAATTTGTAGTTTATTTCCATAAATGTCAAATCTTTGAAGGAAAGAGAAAGTTACTACCTTTACCCCTAAAGCCAAATTCCATTGAAAGACCATTTCAACAATGGGGTTTAGATTTCATTGCGGAAATCCATCCTTCCTCTTCTGGCCAGCATAAATGGATTTTGACTGCCACACACTACTTCACCAAGTGGATAGAAGCTATCCCTTGTAGACAAGCTAATGTTATGGTGATCATGCAATTCTTAGAAACCAATATCTTGTCTAGATTTGGCTGTCCGGAAAAGATTATAACTGACAATGTTGCTGCATTTAAATCCAAAAGAATGATCAATTTTTGTCACAAATACCGTACTACCTTAGGCCACTCGACAGCCTATTACCCTCAAGGTAATGGTCTAGCTCAATGATCCAATAAAAGCTTAATCAATATCATTAAGAAAATGTTGGAGGAAAACAAGAAGAAGTGGCATAAAAAGATTGTCAATGCACTTTGGGCAAACATATTGACTACAAAATATCCATTGGAACAAACCCCTATGAGTTATTTTATGGCATGGAGGTTGTATTCCCTTCATCTTTTGGAATCCCTATGATAAAATTGATACAAGAAGTACAGGCAGAACCCAATGACATTCAGAGAAGAATCAATCAAACAATTCATTTGCAACAGACTAGAGAAGAAGTGTATCAAATATCTCAGATTCTACAAGGAAAACTTAAGAAGATTTTTGAGAAAAGGACAAAGGCAAAGGATTTTTTCATAGGAGACAAAGTATTGAAATGGGATTCTAGAAGGGAAGATAAAGGAAAGCATGGGAAGTTTGACTTCCTATGGAAAGGACCTTTTGATATTCAAGCTTCACAAGGAAACAACACCTACTTTTTGAAAAGCCTGGATGGTACAGAAGCGAAAGATGGGCCAATCAATGGTCGGATGCTCAAGAATTATTTTGATCCACTTTGTTGAAGATATAAGGACTCTAACTTGTACATAAGCATGTTTACTTTCTGCATTTTGTTACAGCAAAACGATAGGAGGAATATCTAGCAAATTTTGAGAAAAAGTCAATGAACTATGCCACCTTTTTGTATTAGCTTATTAGTTTGTCAGAAGAGTTGAAGAAGAAGATTTGGGAGCTGTAAATATGATGACAAGCATTCAGACAAATTATCCAAAACAGAGCTGCAATTGTTTGAATCAGCGTATGACAAATCTATATATGTTGGAGAGGTACGCTGTTGTTTATTTACAGCCAAGGAGAAATTTTAGAATGCAGCAAGAATTGAATGTAAGGCTATTTGACATGTTTTTCTTGGCTTTTCACCAGAAAAGCCATCCCCAAGTGGATCCAGTGTTATGCTCCTATACCAATAGGTGTAACATTTCATGATTGACTGTTGAAGTCCCAAATATGTTCATCCTTTCCATGCTGTAAAGATTGCATAATTTGAAAGAATCAAAAAATTTAAAAAATGAAAAGAGGGTATGCCCTAAAAGAAAGATCAAAGGGAAAAAAGAATGAATTGGTCAAAAAAGAAAGAAAATGAACCTGAGAAGAAGAAGACCAGGAAAGTGCGCTAGTCCAAAATGCCACTGCTATCCTATTTTTTGCAAAGAAGTTCAATATGTGCAATCAGTGACTTCTGTCACAGTTGATGGATGGCCAACCATCTTAATCTTGACCATTCCATGTTTAAATTTCCTGTTTTAGAGGTAGAGAATGAAGTCTGTCCAAACAATTCAAGCTTGGAAGATAAGTAGTTAGATAGAGAAACAAAGGTTCTCAACAGCTAAATCGAAGCCCCTGGAGGTAATAAGCGCAGACTTAGATAGGATGGTAGTTAAAAGAAAAGAAGAGACTAAGGGTTTGCTAGTTCAAATGCACCCAATCAAAAAAGAAGAAAAAATGTTAGGTGTAATAGGCTGGGTAGGCAGTTTTGATGTTGCAGAAGCAGGTTTGTGAGAAATTTTGTCTTTTAAAGATGATTCATCTCATGGATATCATAAAGTATCATGTCAACTATGTGGTCACAAAGTAGATGAAGCATGACTAATTTCCCTCCTCATTTCTCCAAGGAACATTTACTAACTTCCTCACAAGGACATTGGGATCTGCTCAGTGCTCCTAGTTCACTTCATTTCATTAAAAAGATTAAGTGAAACTCTATTTTTATTTAGGATAATAAAGCTACATTTCTTGTGTAAAATTGCTTTTCTTCCACTATGCTAAGTTCTCCAAGTTCATAGCTTGGATCCCTTTCATTTCCCCAAAAGCCTAAGTTAATTTGACCATGTAAACTTGGTACCTACCTCTCATAAACCCATTCTAATATACTAAATTTATTATATAGCTCCTACATAATATTTTTCCTGCCCCTATTATATAAAATGCATAAAAACCCCAAAAAGTGTAAATATCCAGACCCCCAGCTTATTATAGCCATATGGTAATGTTTTATGGGAGTTAACGGTTCATTCGGGGCCAATAACAACCCTCCGCATACACAAACCATGGAATTTATTTAACATTCGGTTAAATAAATAACCAGACCCACAAAGCCCGATAACCAAAGGTTATACCCACCCGATATATATTTAAATGTTGATTTATATGGTGGGTCCCCACGCCGTAGCCTCCGTCGTTTCCCGTTCGCCGCCCACCATTGGATCGGGGCCCGCCCATCCAACGGCTCCAATCCATATCGCGAGCCCTCCTCTGTCCAACAATTAGCACCCGGGGGATGGTGGTTTTGCTGCTATACCCTACGACAGGTGGCAGTCTCCCGCGGTGCTCGCTGGCCCCCCTCCAATACCACCATTGCCCAAAAGCGGTGCAGGGGCCAAACCGCTTACCGCCCATGCTCGCTCATGTCACCCTCGCGTCATCCGCTGATGTCACAACCACATCAGCACTATGTCAGCACCACATCACCCCGCTACATGAAAAAATATTGCGTCATGATGATGTCACCCGATCGAAATGCGCCAAAACCCGCCAAAATCAAATTTTTTGTCAAAAAGGCGTGAAAAGGTCGTTTTCCTTCATTTCTGTTTATATTCTTTGTGTGACTTGTGCATGCCAATTTATGTCCAAGAGCAGTCATTCAATCACACAGTCCGCTTCCAAGCCAAAATACTCCACAGTCCAATCTTCTAGCTCGGTCTGCCACCTACAAATCGCGCAGTCTACTGGTTAAAACAGGTATTTACCTACATTTTGTTCTCGAACCATGTTCTTTTTAGTTTCCTCTGCATAGTCTCCCAAAACACCCAAATTTGAGTTAAAATCATCAAATTACCTACAGAAAGGCACACCATAACCATTGTTTTTCCCATTTTACCAAAAAATCCCGCAAGCTTCGTTTTCCACTGCATATTCACCTAGTGAGCTAAATATAAGTTGGCTTTGGCCCGCAATTCTTTGAGAAAACCCCCAGAAACTGTTATTTTACCTACTTTGTTGGAAAAACCAAAATTTCAATTGAAAAATCACAAGAAATTGAGCAATGGAAGCTCTAGTTGCCCTAAACATTGCTCCCCTCAATGCACCTCACAACCATTTGGAGGGGTTGCCCATAGCTGATAAGGATTTTCAAATACAAGACTTAATTGGTGACAAAAACCACCTCCAATCATATTGTGAAATCAGGAACAGTCACCTACACAAAACTGATCCCTTTGGGATATGGGAATCCAATCTGCCCAAATACTATCTCCCCTCAGTAAATGTATTCCTAGATGTCATTCGCATATTTTGTGCCAATTATGAACCTACTGAGAGAGCAGTCATGTCTCCAAATAGAACTGTCCTTTTCCATATAACTCCTGGCACAATCAATGAGATGTTTCACTTCAAACCTAGTCAGCATCTGGCTCCTCTTTCCATGGGAAATTTGGTGGATGAAGGCTCTGAATTATCCACTGAAGAAATAGAACAAATTTCCAAGTTATTCATGAGACCAGATCGCCAGCCCAGAGAGTCACCTCCTTTTTTCCATATCTGGTTCAGTGAAGTTGGAAAATTCATTATTGACATGATATCCTATGTCCTGGGATTTAAAACAAGTGAATATGTTGATAAGACCATTTTAGTTTTGATCTCTATGTTTATTCCATGACATATTCCTGCTATCAAATTTGACTTTGCTACCTTCATTAGCAACAATATCCATGACCAATTCATAAAGCTGGACAAAGAAGGAGTCTTCAAATATACCTCTTATATATATCATCTGTTCTTGTACTATCAAATAGACAGTTTTCAGTGTCCTATGAGAAAATCGGATACTAAAGGAGAAAGGAGGTCTGTGATATTTTGGACCTTATTCTTCCATGAAGTCCATAACTCTCCCTACACTTACTGTGAGTTCATTGATCTATTTATACATACAATATCCTCTTTGCTAATGAGAACTCCTCCTCCCAGAGTCTCTGGTGACATGCAGAAAATCTTACAGCTCTCCAAAAACTACAAAATAGGTGACTGGTACTTCTACCAGAATCACACTGAGATCAAGATATATGGCTGTGAGTTCTGCCCATATAAACTGCCAAAATATGTGCCTATGAGACTCTTTTCTCTTGAATATTTCAGACAATCTATTAGCTTAGATTTGACTCATTTTTATGCTGCCAAGAAAAAGGCTCAGCAGAAATTAAGAAACCAGTTAGGCCCCTTCGTCATTAACAAAAAGGAAGGATGGCAAGATGTTGAAAAGATATTGGGTGAAAAACTCAAATTAAAAAGGAGATTTTGGTTGGTACCCTATGACCCAAATGGATTCATCTGTGATAGAAAGGTAAAAAATAGGCCATCAGCCTATAATCATTGTAGGATCCCTAAAATAGAGCAGTATGCTAATCAAGATGAGTGGGTAGAGGTCACATTGATAGAAGAACTCACTGAGGAAGAAAGAATGGAACAAGCAATGAAAAATCTTGAAAAGACTCTTGACCTAAACTCTTTTGGACAGGTCTCTTTCAAATTGCCTCAGCAAATCAGAGTGGGCACATCAACTTCTGCAACTTCATAGCAACAAGCCCAAGAAAGCAGTACACCAGCTGCAGGGACATCTAAAGGCAAAGAAGTGCTGCATACAGAGCAACATGAAATGATAGATCAACCAAAATCATCAAAACACCAAAGCCAAGGGCAAATTCCTCTTGCCCAGACCAAAGCACCAGAGGTGCCAACATTGCATACTCCTCTAAATGAGGAAAATGGTAATAAAATGGACCAAAAAGAGACCACACTTGTAAGTGGTCTAGAAGAACAACCAAGGGAAAAAGGGCAAAGAATGGATCCTCTAACTGAAGAGGAAATTAGTGAGGAAATCATAGAAAGTCCAAGGGGTGAGAGGGCAACCAGCCCACAGACATCTCCAGTGGTAGAAACATCCACCAGTTCTCATAGGCAGCAATTCAAGAAACAACATAGTGTGGAAGTTTCCTCCTCAAGGCTGCAAAGCGAGCAAGGTGCTGATATCAAAAGAGCATTCACGGACATCGAGGCCCAGAATGAGCCAATAAGATTGCAGCTTTATGATCAGTTCCTTAATATGACCCCCGCCAAACAACAAAGGTTAATGTCTACATATGACATTAAGGAAGGAAATATGATCTTGATTCACTTCAAGCCTAAAGTGCAGCAACCATAGTCAGCAGCTGATTATATCAGAACAAATCTGGAGGCTCTTTCCAAAGACATTCACCCTATCGACGAGATTGAGTTACACAAGCAAACTGGAGAGATGGTCTATTCCACATTGGCAAACAAAGCAATGCTAGCTCAACAGTTGTAGAATTAATTGAACAACACATCTGCCCAACTGGATTTAGAAAAGGCATCTTCTTTGGCCAAGGATAATAGGATAAAGTCCTTGGAAGAAATTATCATTTGAGTTGGGACATGATCCCAAGAATGCCAAGGGAATAAAAGCATTAATGAAGAAAAAGGAGGATGACATAGCTGCCCTCAAGAAACAATTGAAGCTGCCAATTACTATGCATCCACAAACCACAGAGGTTGTGCAAGAAAAAGCTGAAGAAGACATGATGGACCTTCTAATGAAAATGAATCAAAGATTAAATGAGACAGAGGAAGAATTGGAGAAGGCATTGTAGGAAAAGCAGGCAGTGTCAACCTCCCAGCCATCTCAAATAGCTCCAAAAGTTATAACTGCTCCTCCTAAAACCACAACAATAGTCCCTCCCAGTGGCCCAACATCAACAGCAGGTACTTCAGCAAAAATAGTAGCAAGCAGTAGCACTACCATGACCACTGAGGAATTGATAAAGGCCATGGAGGATTTAAAACTCCAAGTATCACAACTAAAAGAGGCCAAAGAAAAATTGGCAAAGCTAGAAATAAATTATGACAAATCTAAGATGACTGTAGCAGAAAAGACAAAAGAGGTGAAGGCATTGGAGAAGGTAAAAGCATTGGAAAAGGATCTCTCTTTAGAACAACCTTTGGAAGAAATCAAAAGAATTTTATGGGCTAACATTAGTGAATCAATCAGTAATGTATGGAGATCCATTCAAATTATATATGAACAGATTGACTTGATTGTAGTAGCCCAGGTGGAAATTCAAAGGGCTAGAAATTTATTGGGACATAAACCCGAACAGGTCAACAAGCTAATCCATTTTTTGAACAATAAAACCAAGGAAGAACTAGTAGCATTGGCCATGAGAGATAGGACAGGCACCATCCTAACAATTAAAAGAGTATTGACCATGAGAACCCTGATGCAGAATTTGGAGAGAAAGAGCCAAGATATGCAGGTGGAGGTAGACTCTTTTATGAAAATATTTTTAGTTTTGCAGGAAAGGGGCTTGCCAAGTCTGGTGGGAAACAATAAACACCTGTTGAGACAAGCCGAGTACTAGATCATATTAAATAAGTATGATGTTGATCAACAAAATGCATCATCATCAAGTACTCCAGTAGAGAAGACCCTTTCATCTAGCCAATCTCTATACAACAACTTAGAAAATCTGTTTTATATTGAGCATGAAGTACAACATCCTTTTACATCCCAACCGAAATTCTACAAGTATACAGATGTTGATGAGACTTTGATAAAGCTGCAAAGACATCAGTTGCCAGAAGAGTAGTGGTGGCAAAGTATGCTGGAAATTTTGTAGGTTGATTTCAAACTTTTGTTTTTTCCAGAACACGACAGATATCATAAAGTGGAGAAAAAGAGCAGATAAAAATCGTGTTGGGCAATGGTATATTAAAGAAAAATTAAAGCGCAGAATATCAAAGGAAGCGGCCACCGGTCGACTTGCTGAGCAAACAGTCAATGCATCTCACCAAATGGGTAGCCAACACAACATCACTTACTTCTGCATTTATTTCTTCCTGTTCCTGAGATCATTTACTTCTCCTATAGATTAGGTAGAAGAAGTTATTGCTAGATATTATCTCATTGAGATATTTTGTAAACATTCTTGTACAAATACCTCCCCAAGCAAAGTGTTAGGGGTTGGTGATACATTTATGGAGCTACGCTGTAACTCTGATAACTTTTCTGAATAATAGGTTGTTTGAATGTGTTGTTGCTAAACTCTTTGGTTGTGGAATTAATGGCAGAGGACTATGTTGCAGAATTCTTGAATTATTTCATGGATAAATAAGTCTTTTTAACTCCTGTTTTATAGCTTATGTGTTTTTATATATCATCTATGTTCATGATCTGAATAATAGAGAAAAAGAATAACCCAGAACTTTCGTAACTATACTCTGTGTTCAATCTATGTTATTCTTTATGTTTTCTATAGAATTAGCATAAGCAAGAATTCTTAACTTCTCCCTGGCAATATTCATCCACTTTCCCTCTGTCAACATGATGAAGGATTCTTGATTGCGCTTCACCCCCTGAGCTCATTTCACCTAATTCCAGCTAACAAATTGTTCCATGGTTAATTACCTTGCTCTGTAGTTCCTCCCTCTGTCAAAGAAGCCATATCCAGCAGTTCAATCAAAACCTTCAAGCTACTATACCTAGCCTAAAATCCTATACCTAATCCAGTCATCTTGATTGAGATTCTTATGGAGAGAGCCCTCTCTTGGCCTAGTAGGGCTAGCTACTAGGCTAAGCTTGGTTTGTGGTTATCCTAGAACTGCCTCCCTTCAGCCCGAGGTCAATCTAGGTGATAACAGTACATATGGATGAAGCTATTAGAGAGATCACAAGTTTAGAAGAGCAACCTTGGGAGGACTCACACCATCGTGTTTCAATATCTGATTCAGAAATGATGCCTCTTCAAATCCTATCATCTGACACACCTGAAATTATTTCCTCACCATATACGACTATCCAAGATTTGGACTCGGAGGGAAACATGGAAATCCTTCAAAGACATTACTCATCGATATTTCAATTAAGACATGCATCATGGAAAACATATAGATTGGATCCAATCACAACCCTGAGGAAATTGTGAGCTTCACCTACCCTTTTAAGGACTTCCGTGATGTTTTTCCTTGGTCTTATGAGGAAATGCATGGCATAGATCCTTCTATTGTGAAGCATGAGATCAAGAAAGATTGAGCATTCTTTTTATGGTATTTTTCTTGCTCGTTAATCCAAAAAATCCTTGAGTCTCCTTCTCTGGGCTCATTAAACTACCAAGAAGAAGATTTAGCATTCTTTTTATGGTATTCTTCTTGCTCGTTAATATGAAAAACCTCGAGTCTCCTTCTTTGCGATCGTTAAACTACTACAAAGAAGATATGAGCACTTTCTTTTATGGGATATTTTCTCGCTCTTAAACTGAAAAAACCCTAAGTTTGTCATTGTTGGGCTCTTTAAACACATACGATGCTGGTCTGGGCAACTCTTTTTCGCTCTTTTTCTAGCACATTAAACTGAATAAAGATCATTAGAGAATTCTTGTTAGGTGCTTTTGTCTCACTCATAAAATTGAAAAAATCCTGAGTTTTTTCATTAGGCTCATTAAACATTTATAAAGATGACCCGAGCATTCTTTTAGGTACTTTTCTCACTCGTTAAACTAAAATATCCTGAGTTTTTGTCACCAGGCTCGTTAAAAATCTACAGCAGCAAGCAGAGAACTTGCTTTTTTGGGACCATTCTCACTCTTAAAATCGAAAAAATTCCTGAGTTTATCCCCTTCTTCAGGCTCGTTAAATCTATGAAGAAGGAATGAGTAGTTCTTTTACATCTTTTTCCTTGCTCAATAAACTAAAAAAGATACCTTGAGTTTTCTTCATTTGACTCGTTAAAATTTGATGAAGGTATTGAGTTTGTTGTCGCAAGACTCATTACAAATTCACGATGAAAAATGAGTTTAGTCCATCTCCTAATACTCATAACCAAATGAGGTCAACATCTATTGAAAAAAGGTTTCTCTTTCTTCAGATTCAATAGATTAACTCATGTAAAAGTAACCAATCCAGGTATACTATTAACCTTTTGTCACACCTGGTTAACAACTATGACAAAGGGACCACCATGGAGTCATTCTTTACGATCTTTTCAGACTCTCTAAATATGAAAAGACCACCTATTTCTCTCGTCTTGACTCATTAAATTAAATAGACAAGATATATAGTCACTCTTTTTACAATCCTTTTCAGACTCTCAAAACATGAAAAGGTCGACGAGTTTGTCTGTCTGGACTCATTAAACTAATCAGATAGGGTATAGAGTCACTCTTTTTACGGTCCTTTTCAAACTCTTAAAAGATGGAAATATCGACGAGTTTACCCATTTGGACTGACTAAACTAATCAGATGGGGAAAGTAGACAATACAACTACATTTAGTATTAGAAAGCATGGTTTGGCAGCAGTGGTTCCATTGAACATGGCACTCCCTCAGATAAACCTTCCTTGTGATGACCTCTCAATATGAATCCTACCATCCTATGAGTTTAGCCTAAATACCTCGATGTTCTTGCATCTCTATATCCTAACACTCTTTGGTGTTCATGAGTCTAGTGCTGCATGGTTAAAACCTTTGTCGTGCCTTCTATTGTTCAAGTGTTAACCTTTTGTTTCCTCCATCAACCCATCAAGCATATAATTTCATCATGCCCTCTATTGTTTAGACCCAATGCTCAAAGATTCCTCAAAAAACAATTATTCTTGTCCCGTTTCGTGTCGATTGATGTAGGACATCAACACATATATTCACATGTATCGATCTATATTGTTATTTGAAGTGGAAATCAATGCCTTGGGCAGACGCTTGCATCACTCAACTTTGCTTCCTCTACCAAGTTGCGTATGTTGTTTTTTGGAGACAACTCATCAGAATGATCCTATTATGACACCGGATCCAAATTGTGCTTATCAGAGGTAAACATCGTCATATATCGTTTTTGAGAAAATCACTATAGCATGGGAATGCCCAATTCAGGACATGATTTTACTTGTTATATATATGTGTGTTGTATCAGGTTTCCCGTACCACTTGAAGCTTCTATCCACTCCCTTTTTTTCTCGAAGAAGGAAAATTACAGTTAAGTAAAGTATTTCAGTCATCATCGTAGCTTATGATCTTATACTTTAGGGGGCATCTGTTATACAGAAAAATGACCCCCTCATCAGCTCAGAGGGGAAAGACATGATAGCTGAAGAAAAGACCAAGATCACATGCCTTATTTCCACACTAACTCTAGTTATACACTGACAACCTACTTTATAAAAGCTTCTCTATAAGCCTAAGGGAGCGTTAATGACCCTACTAACTCTAGTTGTTAGCTTGGGAATAGTGTTATTGGATCCTAATGAAATTCTAAAGGTCAAAGGAGCGAATTGACTCACAAATATCTAGATATTTGCTCCTAAATATACTCAGAAAAGCAAGGAAACATCTCAAGTTCGACCTATTTTTGGGATTTCTAATCCTAAAGAAGGAGGAAAATGGGAAAGAGCTCAAAAGCATGGAAACATCATTGCTTTTACCTTAAGGAACTCATGGAGGAACTTGGAAACCCTAACTCAAATTCTACCTAAGCAAAGCTAGGGCTATTGTGAAGGGGGTTAGATCATTTGAAAGGATAGCTTACTTGATTGTTGAGCATAGTCTCAAATCTAAGAATAAGAAGTTGGTAAGAAGGGAGAGAGAGAAGCTGGAGGGGTAAGGGAAGGTTGACGCAACAGATGGTTGTAACCATTCGTCCGATATTAGTATAGAAATGTAGTTATATTGTCTACTCCATGGTGTTGGTACTATCATTCATTTATTTGTTTGTCCAATACCTTTTAGCATGAGTAGCTTAGTTATGTGTAACTAGATGTCTTTTATGTATTCATGTATTAGTTATCAAGGTTGTATGTTGTCATTATGCTTGTCTCTTCTATGTGCAAGACTTGATTTGAAGCTGGCTCAGGGGACTTCCACCTAGCTGCATTGTGTTGTCCAACAAATCTACACGAAGGCTTGAGGTAATTCATTTGTTTTTCTTCGATAGTTAGTTAATGTTTATGGAAATGCATGTAACTTTGTGAAGACTAAAGATAGTCTTACAGTCTGCCAAGGGTCCTGAGAAGACCCTTGAGGGTATCTCCATTCTCCATACACCATGCATTTTATCCTATAGCAATGGTATTAGAAATTTGACACATTTATATGGGGACTTGGCTTCACTAAAAGCAAAGAAGATCACTATGTATATTTCAAATTAATTGGTGACCATGTTATTTATCTAGTCTTGTATGTGGTTGATATGTTTTTCATTGGAAATGACAAAAATATTATCCAGGATTTTAAGACCCAATTGTTCTCCAAATTCAACATGAAGGATCTTGGTGTTGCAAACTATATTTTGGGCATGGAAATTAAAAAATATTGGGCAAGGAGGAACCTCTGGTTAAAATAGAGGAATTATATTGAGAAATAATGCAGAGGTTTAATATGGAAGATAGTAAACCAGTGAAGGTTCCTATTCATGTAGGTGTAAATTTATTTGCTAAACAGTTTCCCAAGATACAAGAAGAGGAAGACAACATGTCTCATGTTCCGTACATAAGTGCATTCGGTAACATGATGTATGAAATGGTCTATACTAGACCATACATTGAACATGTAGTGGGATTATTGAGAAGGTTTATGTAAAAACTAGGGTAGGAGCATTGTACAGTAGTGCGGTGAATTTTTAGGTATTTACGTGACACTAGTGATTATGGTCTGTACTACCAAGGAAGACTAGGACTGGACATCGTTTTGGACATTCATGGCTTTGTTTATGCAAACTAGGCTAGAGGATTGGGAAAGATCTACAAGTGGGTATGTGATTATCCTATTTGGAGGTGCATTTAGTTGGATGAGAAAGAGACAATATTTAGTGGCACTTTCAACTACATAGGTAGAATACATGGCAACGATTCATGCAGGAAAGGAAGCAATTTGGTTGTAGAGATTGTGTTCAATTATGGGGTTATTACAAAAAAATATAAGGATAGACTGTGATAGGAAAAGTGTAATTTTATTCAAAAATAACCCTACTTATCATCCAAATACAAAGCACATTAATGTTCAACATCACTTTGCGAGGGATATGGTTGAGGACAAAGCAGTGTTGTTGGTAAAGGTGGACGCTTTGAAGAATGTTTCATATGCATTGACAAAGTCTATGAACACTGAGAAGTTTTCTTAGTGTAGGTGAAATAGTGGGCATTGTAGGGCTGGACCAATAACTAAGCTATCCTATGACCCCCTATGTGGAAAAGAAAACAACAACTGGGAGAATGTTTAGTGTGCATTATATTATTTCCACGACTAGTTGCACAGGCGTGGGGGGTCATGGGGGGGAAATAACCGCCCCCCCCCCCCCCCCCCCTATTCGTTGTGTCAGTTACAAAAAAGGGGTCATAGTGGGGGTGATAGTCCCCTTTTCTGGGGTCTAGGGTAGCACCCGGGATTTTTTTTTTTGGAACCTATATTAGGTAGGCAGACCTACGTATGGTTTTTTGCATGGGTTTTGCACTTGGTTTTGGGCATGATGATTTTTTCCCATGGTATTTTGTAGATATAGGCAAGGGAACTATATTTTCATTCTAATATAGGGTTAATGTATTTTGGTTTATGAATTCTTTGGCATGTATATATATGTATTATAAAATTGAAAGGAAGATAATGAAAAACCAATTTGGTGGTCTTGGTTTTTGGATCTAGGGGAAAATATATGTATATTTATTTTTTGTGTCTCGCCATTGTATATTTTATGATTTTAAGAATTCATTTGTAGGTAATTTCTGTACAGGGTTAAAACCTACATCCATGATGCTCTTTGTGGGTGGAAAAAAATAATTTTAAGGAGTTATGTTGTGATTGTACATGCTTCTACAGGAGGAGTCTCCTTCCTATAAAAAAAAATTAATCCCCTTTTTAAGGACCTAATTTTGTATGTCAGATTGAGGGCAACTCATGAAAGGTATGAGGACAAGATTAAGATCATGAGGAAGTGGTGTAGGAGGTGGAAGAATGGAAAACAAAGGTTTTCTGTGTTTTTTCTAGATCCATGATAGAGAGAAAATTTGAGCTAACTTTGACTAGATGGAGTGGATGGGTGATTAAATTACATTGGTGGACCTTTATCAACATTACCTAAAGAAAGTATGACCTTTTGGTCTCTTTTTCCCATTGTACTTGCCTCCTATAGCATTTTGGGTTCCTCTTATAGCATTATAGGGTCCTCCTGTAGCATTACAGTGAGGAGGGAGAAATTGATTCTTTTGTTGGCTGGTTGATAGAGAGAGGTAGGTATGTGAGTGGGGAGTGTTGAAATGAAATTTGTTTTCAAAAAAAATGGAGGAATAAATTTGTAGATACTACCTTGTAGTCATGATTTTGTCAACTTTTTGGATTTCTACAAAGAAAAAATGTTAGCAAGAGTGGCGTGAGAACTCCTTCCCTGTGTTTTTCTCTTTTTTTTCTCTATTTTTTTTAGACAAATAACCGACCTTTGTAGAGGTTTTCAGCTTGCATGCCTGCCTTATAGAGCTTAGAGGAGGTTTTCAACTTTCATGCCTACCCTACACACCTTAGAGGAGGTTTTCAACTTGCATGCCTACCCTACACACCTTAGAGGAGGTTTTCACTTGGAGATATTTTCATCTTTTATTTTTTCTTCTCTTTTATTTCCTCCTGGGTTTCCTTAGGGAGGTTTTCAACTTAGGAGGTTGCCTCAGATGCCTCATGGAGGCTTTCATCTAGGCACTCTTATTTTTATTTTTATTATTATTATTATTATTGTTGTTGTTTTTGTTTTTGTTTAGAATCTGGTGGACTGAGGGCTATGAGCCTCCCAATCACATTTAACTCTTTGTTGACTTAACTTGCAAACTCTTCCTTGGATAGAGATTTCTTGTACAACTTCAATCTATGGCCATTAACAAGTAAGGGAACTTGTTCCTCATCAATTGTTATAATTTGGATAGACCCATTCTCATGAAACTTCTCTATTAGATAGGGACCTGTCCATCTTGTCATTAACTTCCCCCTAAAATCCTTGAATCTGGAATCATACAATATGGCCAAATATCCTTCTTGAAAATTCATTTCTCTTATGTAATTATCATGATAATTCTTCCATAGTAGTTGCATTACTTCAGTGTTTAGGAGATCTTGCATTCTAAATTCATCTAGACCATTGAGTTGGAGAAACTTTTCTGGTTGTTTTGTAGTGATATCCAAGTCTAAATAAGCTTCCATCCTCAAGTTGTTGTACTCAAATTCAGTAGACAACAGGGCCTTCTTCCCATAGACTAGCTCAAATGGAGTGAATTGAGTGGTGTTGTAGGCCCAAGTGGCTTCCATAAGTTTGTTTGTTGGGAACGGGTCCCCTGGGGGTCAATTTTGGGGTTAAAAACCCAACTTTTTGGGGCAGAAGGCAGAAGTTTGTATAAATAAATGTAAATTCTCTGCATTTTATGGTTGTGGAGCTCGAAGATATCTAAAGTCAAAAAGGGTTTTCCTCCCTTAGTCTAGATAAGTTGTTTCAGTTTTGGAGATCTGCCCTTGGTCTGCAGACCATCGGATTGTATAAAAAGGAGGTCTTAAGAGGAGTCTAGGTCAGCAATAGTAGAAGAAAAATTAAGTGAAGTAGAAGTACTAGATGAATCTGTAAAGAGCTAAGATCGAGGGTGTTAGTGTAGGAAGAGGATCTACAACTGAGTGTGTAGAGGCCTAGGGTAGAAGTCCGTAACTGAGTGCGGGCACCCCTGCAACTATGTGTGTAGGGTGGATAGAGTCTATATTGGGAATCCAAATCATCAATAAAGAGAAGTATTATGAAATTACTGTGTACTTTCCATCTGTGTATGTGTTATTTTACTTCTGATATGAATGTTGTGATTATGCTATGTTGAATACTAGGGTTATTCATTAATGCTATATTGATGTGCAAATCTATATATTTCACTTTTTCATATGAATACAAGTAAGAATATATGTTTACGGGAAGATAATTGTAACACATGTCAAAGTTAACCAATACTTAAGCTAATCTGAGTAGACAGACCAACTACAGATGCACGTAAGCACCTGATCTATCTATTTAGGGTTCACAAAGGATGATCAGAGACGTTCACGGAGGATCTAAGGATGAATAAGAGAAGTACATTGATAAGCCCTAGAGGGCTTATCAATCTGCGCGAAGGTAGAGAGAAGGTCTAAAAACTGACATCACAACCATCTCAGGGTGCGGAAACTTGGTTCCTGCATCCCCCCGTACTGCTTCAGGTGAAACGTCAATCCATGCTTTGCGGATTGATGTCAAAAGGGCTAGTAGTGTAGGGATTTTCTTGGTGGCCTAACATTGGACCTGGGTCAGGGCCCATCAAGCCAAAAAATTGTTTTGTTGCAGGGACCGGGATCCGAATAACAAGATGTGTGATGTTGTATTATTGGAATCCAACTACAAAAGAAATCAAAGGATGGTTAGATAGAAATATCCATGAATTCATGGTCCATGTTATAGACAATTTTGTGCCTTGCATGAATTGTCAATAATCCAAGGGATCCAAAGTCCCTAAACATGATGTTCCTACCCCTAGAGGAACAAGGTCAGCAAACCAACAACTCTCAGATCAGTTCTCCACCTGAAAACACTCAAAAAAAAGAAATCCTGAAATCAAAGCAGGTGCTCCACTAGGCTTCTGCGCTGAAACTCAACTCCTCCATGGTGTACCTGTGTTGCAAAGCAAGTGGAACAAAGGCCACCTGCGCTGAGCGAGATGGGACAAGTGGCACACTGAGTCATTGCTCTGGAATCTTCCAAAAATGACACTTGGATCAGGGATTTCGCCTTGTGATGAGTCAGAGGCTCTGTTTCTCCAAGTGGAAGCAAGGTTCTCCAAGTGGACTCAAGAACTGAAGATCAACTGAAGAGAGAGAGGACACAAGGTATCTACACATCAGTTGCAAGCTGACTCATCCTTTCTCAATTCATTTATATATTGAGCTCTCTCCTATGAGCTCAGGAGGCTGGAATTTTGTGCAAAGTAATTATATGTTGTTGGTTTCACTATAGAGCTATTGGGTGATTGCTTGAAGGAGGTGAAGAGGAGAAATTCTTTCTGCTGGGAGATGTTGCTGGATTAGGACCTTCAATGGTTGTAACACTCTCAGAACCTTTACTTCTTCATTAATAAAAGCTATTGAGGTTCTTCTATATGCTCTTGTTTCAATGATGTATTGTGATAATTGTATATTTGATTTATGCTAATCTGTGAATCAGTTATGATTGCATGCTTCTTGTAGTTTCCTTCTTTGCTATTTTGCAGGATCTCATTGTAGCTGGGCCAGCAATAGAGTAAGGAGTTGGGAGCAAGCAGCCAAAGAGAAGAGTTTGGATTCGACATTAAGCGCAAGGCAACGGTTAGTGCATTTCCTCATTCTCTCTTGCTTTCGTAAAGAAGTAAACCTTAAGTAGTTTTATTTACAGTTGTTGTTGAGGTACTATCACCCTTAGAGTGGGATAGGGTCATCCGAATCGGATACTTTTCCCTACAACAAACTAGCGACTCCGCTGGGGATCGTATCTGTTTGATTGTTTGTAGTATTTTGCTATTCATTTCCTGAACGACAGAGTACCGAATCGAAAAGCTTTTGACTATATCAAAAGCGAAGTAGAGGGCAACTACTCTAGCTCATTTCTGAGCATATTCATGATTTGAAGAGCTGATCTACAAGGATCCATGTAAGCTCTCAGTGATAGCTTTTCATCCTCCTAGTCATCCCTTAGTGTGTGCTTGACTGATAGCCTCTGATTTGAGCAAAAACTGTGCATTTTTGAGAAAACTGTGACCCGGAAACTGTGAAAACGTAACTTTCGTTTTCCAAAGCAGGTAGTACACAGGCTACCTACTTTGCAATGCAGGTCCCGAAGGGGCTACCTGCGCTGAGAGCCAGACTAGCTGAGCAGCACCTGCGTTGGCCCAATTTTGCCTAGTGCAGTTGGGGTTTCCTCCCTTTTTCTTGCATGTTTTCACTATAGATTTGGCAGCCAGTTACCAGTCTTGTACCTGTTCTGAAACCAACCTTACTTTCCATCATTCCGCCTCTGTTATATAACGAAATTGTACTTGTTCTTTTGTATTTCTTACTTCATTTACAATTTCCTGTGACGAAGAGTAAACTAGTCTTGCTTTGGCCTCTTAGATCTGAACCTGTGTTAGGCATTTTTGCTGGTCTAAAGAGTTAGCTTGTTTGTTGTCCATAGCTGATTATTCTTTTTACTTTTGTCATTATGGTTTGATTTCATGTATTTCCAGTGATTAAACAAGTAAATATTAAGGTGTCTTTTGATTTTGGACAAGCTTGTTTATTTTCGCTTTAAATCGAAATCAAAGTTATATAACAACTTTCTTTCTGTAACCCATCAACATTAAGAAAGGGAAAAGAAAATACATGCATTGTGCATTTTGCATTTGACTGTTTGCATGACGATTTAGGAAAATTTTGCATTAGTGTGTGCTCTATGATCTGTGTGAAAAGATTTGCCTTTCTTCTCCCTCAGTAGGTAATATTTTCAAAGTTGAAAGATTGAAAAGTTTGCTTCTCATCTTAGACTGCATTCAGGAATTTGTTACATACATCTCGTGGTGATCCTTAAAGGCAAACTGCTAAGCAAGATCAACATTAAAATAAATTCAATTTACATAACAACGCTTTGTAACATAACGCAAACATTTAGAGGTCTAGGTAGAGACATGTTCTGGCGTCGTTAAACATAGTGACTGTCGATCTCTACGAAGGTGGGTGATTCCTCCTGAGAGTCGGTGGCACTAATACGGACTTGTGCTCCCACGTACCGTCGAGTATATATTGGGAGACCCCTATAGGAACAAAGCCTTTATCCATAGGAAGCCGTGTCGGCCGCCCTACTGATCGCGATGCAGTGAGCACAGCATTCACGAAGATCGACCACCCGTACCGTAAAACGTATTCTGTGGTTTCGCGAAAAGTTTGGCACACCCTCTGCCTAGAACTCCAGAGAAGTTTCTTTTGACCTTTTTCAAACTCTATAACTGAAAAAGTCCATCCGAGCATTTGTCACTTCGGGCTCGTTAAAACATCGAAGGCGACTAGAGTCATCTTTAGCTTTTTCTCGACTCTTAAAACATGAAAAAGAAAATTTGTGTCTAAAGCGTCGTTAATAAAATTTATTTTAATCGGAACATAATCACCTGTTATTCCCACGTTGATCTTTCAGTTGAAAAGTATGGAGCCCACCAACCAAGGAAGTCACCTTGGCGGAAGTCCCAATCCCTTATCCTCTGGGGGAGATGTTGGTGCGCCTCATATGGCCACATTGTCACTTCTAGGATTGACAATTGGCCTACCTGTATGGCTCTTTTCAACTAATGTAGTTCAGATCGCCACTAATCCTGAGCAGTCGAATCAACAGTCAGACCAGTCTAGAGCTTCCCACCAGCCTTCCACTTCTTACAATTCTTCCTCTGATCCTTCATCTTCACAAGGTAGAGCCGGAAAAAGTCAGCCTCCCATGGAGAAGAAGGAAAAGAAGAAGAGAGAAAAGAAGCAGAAGGGGCCTATGGCGAAGGCGACTGGGGGCAAGCAAAAGACATCTGACAAAAATCCACACACTGCACCGACCGGGCCTAAATCGCCATGTGTCATTTGCAAAGGGACCCACTTCCATCGTGATTGTCCTTGTATTCCCCGGATACTAAAGGACTGGTCCCCCAGGTTGCACAATCCGGTAGCATCAACCTCTGGTAGTCATGTTGATTGCAGTTCGTCAACTAACGAGAGTGAAGGACGAAAAGGGAGACCAAGATCACCCTATATGTTGTGTGAAGGCAATCATGCCATCCACCGATGTCCATTCTTAGATGAGGCGAAGAGAGTTTTGGAAGATCGTCCGGTATCACCGTTACGACTTCCTCCTGGATACCAAAAACTCGTGCCTAATCCCTCGATAGTTGAAAATCCAGCTGGCCCACTCAAGTGGTCAGCTGAAGTGTCAGTCATTGAGAATGAACCTGCTGAATCCAGACCAGACGAAAGTCTAAAGGTCGAAACGGCAGTTGACCCGGTTCTTCCTTCAGAGGTTTCATCCTCAAATGACACCGTCGTTGAAGATTCATCTTCAAATGACACCCTCACTAAAGAGAATAAGGATGACAGCGTCCATATTCTTTTCATCAACACAGACTCTGATGAGCATCAGGGCAATGCGCCCATTCCTTTATCGCAGGAAGGAACATCGTCAGGGTCGTATCCGGCCATGTATTCGGTCCCACCACCAAGCAACCTAGTTGTATCCTTTGATTGGAATCAACTAGGCAGACCCCGGTTACCAGCTAGTATCCCATTCAGAATCATCGTCCAAATCTACAGAATGGTGATGGCTGGAACTATCATTGATGAAGGGGCATCTGTGAGTATCCTTTCCTCTATTTCTTGGAAAGCACTGGGTTGCCCGACGCTTTTACCTGAGATGAGAAATCTATCAGGTTTTGATAAAGGAACCAGTCACCCGTTAGGGATTCTCCCCAATGTTCCAGTTACATTGAAAGGGAAGACAGTTCATATGAACATCATGGTCGTCCAGGGACCCTTACTGTATAACTTACTCCTTGGACGAGACTATATATATTGCATGGAGGCGATAGTGTCCTCACTCTTTATAGTCATGTGTTTTCCGCACGAAGGAAGAATGGTCAAGCTCGTAGACCAACTTTCATTTCCAGGATCACGCATCGCAAATAGTCAAATACCATCCCTTAACGGTTTATTCACTCAAGGAATGCCTCCACCCCCGGTTCTACTTCCCGATGAATGCGAGTGATTCGGGAAGAAAGAACTGGGACCCAGGGGGCATGCACCCTGGCCTGCCTTGGGCAGAGAAAACCTTGGGTATAAAGTTAATTTCCGCAGAAGAACATGACTAGTCCATACCCCGTCCGAAGGAAGGAAGAGAGGGATGTTCTAGGATAAAATTCTTTTGTCAAAGTTATGTGAGCGAAATAATTGGCTCCCTTTGTCTAGAAATTAGGCTCTCCTGAGGAAGGAGATCCATTTGTGGCGGCAAGTAGCCACCATCTTTAGAGTTCAAGCCTCACCCATTAAAACATATGTTTTGAAGGATAAGTAGGGGCAGCCTCCAAAGAAAGAGATGAAATTGCTGCAACAAGTAGTCACCATCCTTAGCAACCTAGTAATAGACATCGCCGGAAAAAAGAGTTTAGTTTGCGGCAGCAAACAAAACCATTTTTCGGATAATAAGTAAGAGGCAAACCTCCGCCCGTAACGCCAATGTTTTATATGTTGCGATCTTGCAAAAATCAAAAAGTGAACTGATGGGAAGACAAGTACCGTCGGCACCGAAAAATAACGAGAAGACAAGTATCGTTAAAAATATAGCAAGACGACAAGTACAAAAACAGAGGTGGGACAGAGGAGGGGCAGCCTTGAAATTATACTTTATACCTGGGGGCATGCGAACCTTTTGGAGTGCAAGCACGGGACGACTATTTATTTTTTAAATTTTTAGGTCCTCCCTTTAAACCTGTAGGTCTAACCCGTTAAACTCGTAGGATTAGCCGTTTCCAGCTTGCATAAAGAAAGGATGTGGGGCAAAAGTTAAAACTTGCCAAATAGGAGCATAGCTTCGTGAGATAAAGCTCCTTAAAAAATAGCTATCTCACCTGAGGAATTTCTTGTGTTCAGACTGGTATAATCGAGCAGTTTTAGCAATGTTCATGCTCGTTAAAAAATAAACGCAAGATCCGAGCAGTTTTAGCACATAGTTCATGCTCGTTAAAAAATAAACATAAGTTGTGAGAAATCTTCCCCTAGAGTTCAAGCTCACCCAGAAAAAAAATGAACTGGTAAATAACCTTGAGAAATGTAACCTTTGACTGCCATATTAAAAGCCCTTGGTCGTGTTCTTGCAGTCTCACCTCCATCCGTTCATTTGGCCAATCGTTCATCTCCATATGTTTGTTTACCCATTTTGAGGAACAGCTGCGAAGAGTGATTTCACTTAGCCATCCTTGTGACACTGCCGTGATTGGAAAATTCCAACCTGTACCTGGAATCTGCTGCTATGCCTGTTCATCACTCGTTCCTCAAAAGACGAGTCTTCTTTGAGCTCTTTTCACTGACTCGTAAAATATGAAAAGTTTGCCGAGTTTTGGCCTTCCAGCTCGTTAAACGACCGGAAGAGCTATCCCTCCTCTAGATTTTAATCTTTTTGGGCCTGAGGGATTATTGCACAAAAAGATCGAGCGCTTGTTTTGTTCGGCTCGTTAAAGCAATCGAAAATTCATCCCTTCTGTAAGGTTTTATACTTTTTCGGACTTAAGGGATTAGATGACGAAAAAGGAATTTTGGAGTTGACTTTATGTACCTTTTCAGACTCTCTAAAAATGAAAAGGACCGAGTTATCCTTGTCGTTAGACTCGTTAAATTCATTAAATAGCGACAAACTTGTCTTTAGACGAGAACGAGTTTCCCTATCGCTAGGCTCGTTAAAACATAGCGATGGGCTTGCCCGAAGGGCAGGTTATAGAACAAGCATATGTTATCCTCCTCAAGCTTGATAAAAAATAAAGAGGTACTGGTCAGCAATGACTGGGGAAAATTTGGGAGAACCTCACAGCTTTAATGGTAGCAAGTCGCTCTTGAACATGACACTTTGTCCTCCGTATCACATCGGGTTGGGTTGTTTCATTCACCGGTCTCATCACCATGGTCCTCGCCACACCATCCATATTTGGGGTAATGCTACCGATCCATCACATCAGTGTCGTTATATGTTCAAGAGATGTTGTTCTGCAAAGAGTCAACCGTGTCCCATCCACTGCCATACATTGTCCTTCATCCGTTTCATGACCGCCACCCTGAATCATACATCACAGTTTGTTTCCACCTCATCACAATCACTAGCTCCGTTCCGTGTCACTGATGTGGGATTCATTAAGGCCCTCCTTTGACGGATCGCTCCTTGTCGACATCAGCTCATTATCCAAGGAGTTGATCTAGGAACACCCCCTTCAGTAATTTGAAGCTTGCATGCCTCAATGGCAAGTTTCTCACTTCCGGCGATAGGTATACATCAATGACCTTCGACCAGAAGATTTTGCATGGTGGTCGAAACCAAGTCCTTTATTCCCACCATGTGAATTGTACTGCCGTACCTTGAGGGTCATCATCCTTATCGGTGATTCCTCTCGCGCTTGTTAACGGTTTACATCATTGACCGGTAATCAAGCGATGTCTTTCCATGTTCGACTTCAAGAAATTCTCACATGGATCGACTTGTACATCGAGTGAAGATCGGAAGAGATTGAAGACCCCGGATCTAGTTTCATCCATCCGGGATGCGATATATATTCAGGATATAAAGACATTTGATATGTACATCATTGCAGCAGATGATCATCCTTCTCAAAGGATGGTAATTTCAGCAGAGAATTATCAGTCTATCATCAGACGATCGTCTGTTCTATGTACCAAAATGTATTTATAAAGCTGAGCATGGGAATGTCCGCCTCAGCTAGATCATGAAAAAGTATGAAAAATAATGTATTGTATTGTATCTTATTACAGGACACTTCTCAGCAGATTGAATGAACTTCGGATCCTCCTAATAAAGCATTTCACCCGATAAACGACCTCATACTTTAGGGGGCATCTGTTATAGACAATTTTGTGCCTTGCATGAATTGTCAATAATCCAAGGGATCCAAAGTCCCTAAACATGATGTTCCTACCCCTAGAGGAACAAGGTCAGCAAACCAACAGCTCTCAGATCAGTTCTCCACCTGAAAACACTCAAAAACAAGAAATCCTGAAATCAAAGCAGGTGCTCCACTAGGCTTCTGCGCTGAAACTCAACTCCTCCATGGTGTACCTGCATTGCAAAGCAAGTGGAACAAAGGCCACCTGCGCTAAGCGAGATTGGACAAGTGGCACACTGAGTCATTTCTATGGAATCTTCCAAAAATGACACTTGGATCAGGGATTTCGCCTTGTGATGAGTCAGAGGCTCTGTTTCTCCAAGTGGAAGCAAGGTTCTCCAAGTGGACTCAAGAACTGAAGATCAACTGAAGAGAGAGAGGACACAAGGCAGCTACACATCAGTCGCAAGCTGACTCATCCTTTCTCAATTCATCTATATATTGAGCTCTCTCCTATGAGCTCAGGAGGCTAGAATTTTGTGCAAAGTAATTATATGCTGTTGGTTTCACTATAGAGCTATTGGGTTATTGCTTGAAGGAGGTGAAGAGGAGAAATTCTTTCTGCTGGGAGGTGTTGCTGGATTAGGACCTTCAATGGTTGTAACACTCTCAGAACCTTTACTTCTTCATTAATAAAATCTATTGAGGTTCTTCTATATGCTCTTGTTTCAATGATGTATTGTGATAATTGTATATTTGATTTATGCTAATCTGTGAATCAGTTATGATTGCATGCTTCTTGTAGTTTCCTTCTTTGCTATTTTGCAGGATCTCATTGTAGCTGGGCCAGCAATAGAGCAAGGAGCTGGGAGCAAGCAGCCAAAGAGAAGAGTTTGGATTCGACATTAAGCGCAAGGCAATGGTTAGTGCATTTCCTCATTCTCTCTTGCTTTCGTAAAGAAGTAAACCTTAAGTAGTTTTCTTTACAGTTGTTGCTGAGGTACTATCACCCTTAGAGTGGGATAGGGTCATCCGAATCGGATACTTTTCCCTACAACAGTCCAAGAGAACAGGAATCTGTGATTGACAAAAGAACAGTGGTTGGATAGATATCTATACACAAAAATACATGAAATCTTCTTCTGCTCCTTCCTGATTCAGTTATACAAGTGGATCGCGAAGTTGGTAGATGATCAAGGAAGGTGGAGGCTTGAAAATCCAATTGTTTGGACACCAGAGTTAGTGTGGAGATTGGAAGCCTCTCAAGATAAGATCGCTCGCATTGTCGACCATTGGCTCGACCGCTTCTTTAAAGGACCATGACATAAGTATTTGAATTCACTAAATACTTGGATTAAGGTGCTCTTGTGTGAAAAGTAGGTCATGTATTTACCTTGATGTTTGCAGCTACGCGAAGTGGAAGGTCTTTTAGGGATGGAGGAAGAAAATGTCTTGAGTATAGCCCGATGATCGAGCCTCCTTTGAGTGATGACGAAGGAGTAGTGAAGTCTTCTCCACTAAGCATTTTTCAGCTGATAAGACAAGGTTTCTCATGAATACCTACACAACTTCCATCCTCATCCCATCCATCCACACCGCCTCCATCCTCACCTCCACCACTCACCCCATCACCCAGACCAACCCCACCTCCACCACTATTCAACATGGTGAACTACGTAAAGATACCTATATTCAAGGGCATAGGAAATGAAGATCTAGACCAGTTTTCATTCATCACGAAGGTTGTATGGGAAGCTCAGGGTATCATGGACGACCAAATGAAGAAAGTCACATTGGTTAGTGCTTTGCAAGACCGTGCACTAATGTGCTACATTAAGTACAATATTGATAACCCGACGTCTGCGTTGGCAGATATCTAGGTTGCGTTGAATAGAGAATTCAGTAGACCTAAGTCTCAAGCACAATCAATTGTGGGATTCAAGGAGATCATGATGAATCCTAAGGAGATGCCCTGGGATTTGGTTCAAATATTGAAGTGTATAATTTGTGTAGCCAACATGAACCTAACTGATGGGCAGCACTGTGAATGGTTCGTGGGCTCATTCCTGCCCCGCCTAAGGGTCACACTATCACAATAGAAGATTGGGACCTACGCAAAAGCTCTAGAAATCACGATGAGATTTCATGAGACACCACTCGAGAATTCTAATCTAGGGGTTCAACAGATTGACGTGAAGTTGTAGAACCTTTGCCTCGAAATGCAAAATTTGAAGAAGGACAGAACAACTTAGCCAGAGGCACGCGAAGAAGTTTGGTGCCTAAAATGCAAAGGTCAGGGGCATGAAAAGGATCATTTTCTAGTCTTTTCAAACTATGTTGCAGCAGGGGGACCAATGCCTCTATGGTCGGAGGCTACGGCGGGGCCAAGTGTAGGCCCCGCACTATGGGGTGATATTCCAGGGGGTTGGGAAACATGTAACCAAAAATCTCCATTTGCTACAAAAATTCTTACAAACACCACATCAACTCTTCTGCATTTTTGTCAATTAGTAGGTAATGACAAGCGTAATTTTTGTAGTTCCGAATTAATGATGGATAGGAAACCTACAGATAGGGTGTAGGCAGAAATGCAGCCCTCAAATCAAGGTGTTGGGGGAACACGGGGTGAGTACAAGGGCACGACTGAGGCTGAGGTTGAGGGGGGCCTGGTAGAGGCCGAGGAGAGCTAATTTGTTACAATTGTGGAAGCCCAAGACACTATGTGAGAGACTATTTGAATCTGATGCAACTATCATGTCGCTACTGTACTCAGTTTGACCATGTGACTAAGGATTTCCCTATATTGCTGGCTAAGATTCACGAAAAGGGGGTGCAGCCTCCATAGCAGGTGTAGAACCTCTAGGTGATGAGGGATGAGCCTCGCGAGGAATACCCTAAGGTAACCATTATGCTGCAAAGTGGAACGATGACTGGGGAGGATAAAGGGAAGTAGCCTGCAAAAGGTGGATGGGTCCACAAATCACTAGAAAAGGAGATTGGGTTTGATTTGGTGTGTGCAAGAGAAACATTAATGGAAGCAAAGAAAAGCTTCATTGAGGCCTCTACCTCAAAAAGTCAGGAGAAACCAGTTGAAGAAATGGACCCATCCATGATTACTATGTTCTTAGAGACTTGCATGAAACTGCTTTGCAATAGTAAGGTTGTGAAAGGCCTATAGGAACTCATCAATCGGTGTGCTGGCAAGGAAATCCCTACTGGTGAACTGCACATAGTCAGAAAGCTTGGAAAGCATAAGGCAAGGACTAGGCGTGAGATGAGACTCATCATGTAGATAGGAGAATACGAAATGGACCAAGTTATCTTGGATCTAGGGTCTGATGTGAATGTTTTGCCAAAAAAAACATGGGAAAGAATGGGGAGACCTACACTTTAGTGGTCTCCGATCTAGTTAAGGATGGTGAATCAACAATGTTGAAAATGGAAACAAGAAATTCTAAAAATATCATTACTAAAAATAGTAGTTCAGGTACCTGTGTTGGACATAGCAACAAGGAATAAAAAATGGAAGTGCTCAAAATAGCATTGCTATAAATAGCATTTCGGGATGGATTCTAGTTTTAGTTAGTCCCGAAACTAAAATTGTGAATTAAAATTAGAATTTGATCTTCGCAGTTGTTTGTAAAATAATTAATTAATTCATCTTGAGTTAATAAGTTGGAGAAAATCAAACATGAAGTCTTTGTGAGGACATGCAACAATTATCCCTTTGATTGAGGAAGGTATCCCTTAATTAAGGAGATTAGGATGAGTTGTATTTTTAGTTGTAATTAGTTAGCTTAGTTAACTGAGTTAAGTCCAGTTAGATTAGTTCCAACAGTTTGTGGAAATAATTGTGAGTTCATTCAGTTAATGCATGCATGCATGCAACTAGTGTTCTCCAGATAACTGAATATTCTCTCATAAATAACTCATGCATGTCAGTTCAGAGAAAGACCCAGTTGAGATTAAAGGAAGGGATAGTGTACTATTAGTTGGATGATTTTTCCTATATAGGAAATTCATCCATGGAGAAGGAATTATCTCCTTCACGATTGTGTAGTTACCATTGAGCCAAGTCAGTAGTGTGAGGTGGGAATTTACACAAGCGGAAGCACTGGACCCCAGGAAAAATGAGCAAGGAAAGGAAATAGGAGGCTTGGATGGTAGAGGAGAAGGTTTATGAGAAGCCTTTGACTGTCTATGAGCAGCAGAGAGATCGTACTAAGAGCTGGATAGCTTGTGAGCTAAAGCTTTGTGTAATCCGGAAATATTTCCACTTGTATGATAATACAGAGATCGAGGTTTTTAGCTGAGGCTTTCCCTAGAATATTCTTCTGTGATTCATGTGTGATTGATTTATCATTCTCCATTATATGTGTTCTAATTGATCTTGCTCATATTCGATTAAGCTTTCACAAAGTTTGTTGTAGAAGTAGATCTTTTATTTTTCTTTAGTATATTGCATTATCAGGTGATCTACAAAGGGAAATTTCTACATGGTATCAGAGCAAAGGTGATCAAAGCGAAGAAAAATATACAAGAAGGGAGAAGTTCAAAGTTTGAGGTTCCTGAATATAGAAATCGAGTTCTTATCACATCTCAATTTCACTAATGGCATTCAATGGTTTAAGACTCGAGTATGCCCTTGATGGTAGCTCGAATTATATAGCCTGGAAGGATTGCATGGAAGCAGTATTAGAGGATAACAGTCTAAAGGACTTCATTGATCAAGAAGTCCCTAAGCCGACAACAACTAATTCTACAAAATTGGCAGAATGGAAGAAATGTGTGGCTAGAGCAACGAGAATCCTCCTAGAGGGAGTTTGAGACCACATTGTCTTGAGCCTCCATGGGAAGGAGACACCATTTTTGATGTGGAAAACATTGAAAGATCTATATCATAATAGCAACGATCAGAGGAAGCTGGCACTGGAACACAAGCTTCGTAAAATCAAGTGTGAAAAGGGCAACATGATCTCTACATATCTGAACAAGCTCACCACCTGCAGGGATGAGTTTGCAAGTGTAGGGATCACAACAACCGATGATGACATTGTAAGTCTTGCACTCCTCGATCTTCCCAAGAGCTAGCATAGCTACCAAGACTCAGTTAATGGAAGAGAAAATATGCCAGATTGGGGATGACTTTGGTCAGATCTGATGCAGGAGGAGATAAGAAGAAGCACCAGATATGGATCCTCATCAAAGCAAGATGATGGGGAAAATCTAGCCTTGGTGAGTAAGGTGAGGAAAGGGAAAAGGAAGGTGTCCCATCCCAAATCTAGTTCTTCCCATGGTGGGAAGAAGTTTCACAAATTGAAAGTGTGATGCTTTCATTGTCATGAAGTGGGCCATTATGCTACGAATTGTCCACAAAAAAAATCAAAGAAGGGATCCTCGAAGGGATCTGATGGTGAGGCACTGGCCTCACAGTTTGAGTTGGATTTCTCTCTTATTTCATGCATGGTTTCATCGATGGTGGGATGTGGTTGGTTTCTTGACAGTGGAGATTCTTTCCACATGACCGAAAACAAGAGTTCATTCAGTACCTTAGAGGAGAAAGATCTCTAGATACTCATAGCGATGGTTAATGATGAAAAGTATAGTGTCTCAGGTGTAGGCACAATTGTTTTTAAGAGGGAGCATGGAGCTTGCATTACCTTGACTAATGTCAAGTATGTACCAAGACTGAGGAAAAAATTTGTGTCGATCGCAATGCTGGAAGACAAAGGCTATGATGTAGTCTTTAGTAAGGGAAAGGTTTTCCTTCGACACATCACCACTAGATAAGTGAAGCAGATCAGTTCATGAGTCAAGAACCTATATGCCCTTGAGGTTCAAGATGTGTTGGGTAGCAAAAGCCCAGTGCAATGGTTAGAGGGCGCAAAGCTGGACATTTTGGGTAAAGGTTAGGAAAAAGGCTCCCACTGAAAGTGTGGAGCACGAATTATAATAGGTGGACTCAAAGGGTAGTTCGCTCAAAAATAATGTAAAGAAAGAGAAATAGAGTTGACCTGCATAGGGATCATGGGCTAGGAAAGGGTACAAATAGAGCAAGGCTCTATGGGTAGAGAGAGCAGAATTTTGGATAGGAAATCTGGAATATGAAATGTAATGGGTTCTTGAAGGAGATAGTCTGAAAGTGTCTGTAAGCCCGAGTTGAGGGTTGGGTAGTAGGTAGAGGCTCTACAGCTGTGTGCACAGAGGCCTAGAAAGTCCGCAGTTGTGTGCGTGGACCCCTGCAACTGAGTGCGTAGGGTAGATCTGGATGTATTAGTGTAGAACAATAATAAAGATAAGTTTTCTTCTGTAAATTTGGTGTTATCGCTCATCTCTCTTTATGGTTTACCTTTCTATATCTGGTTAATGTAAATGTGATAAGTATATGCAAATCTGGGTTTATTGTGTGCATGAATCTATTATGTTGGTTAAAAGTTTGCTTAAATACCCTGTTGAATAGCTCTAAATCATAAGAATAGAACAGCGCAATAATAAGAAAAATATAATCACTCTAGATCGGTGTGAGTATCGAAAAACATGGAGCTGTAAACCAGTGCGTGAACCTCCCAGACCACACCAAGACATCCCAAGGGTACAGAAACCTGGTTATAGCACCCTCCCCTACTACCTCGAGTGAGACCTCAGTCCGCGCTCCGTGGGCATTTTCCAAAAGGGTCAGTAGTTGCGAGATTTGTTTGGCTAAATAACTCTTCCAAACCTAGGTCAGGCCCATAGCAACCAACAAATGATTCAATTGCTGGGATCAGGATCTACCTAAGGGGTGTCTAATGTGGGACATTGGAATCCTATGAAGAAAGAACCTGAAGATTGGTGGGATTTGAAGCTTCACGAGTTCGCGGTTCAGGAAAATAGAAACTCGCGAGTATCAGAGGAATAATGGTTGGATCGTTGTATATTCACGGATATACATGAGATCTTCTTCGTAACATTTCCAATAGAATTATATGAGTGGATCATGAAGTTGGCTGATAGCGTGGGGAGGTGCAGATTAGACCAGCTGATAGTGTGGACTCCATAACTACTGCACAGGGTGGAAGCCACTGAAGATAGATTTGCGCACGCAGTAGCTCACTGGGTAGATCGAATCATAAGGGGATTTATCACTTAATTCACGATATACACAACCATAAGCTATAGCAAAGCAGAAAGGAAATTTCTCCAAGGACCACGGGTAAGTGCATCAAATCCTGGAAGAGGAGAAGTAGAGAATAGCCCTTTTATTTCTATCTTGTGGGAAGACGAGGAGGATCTCCCTAGGTTCTTGCCAGATAGTGTGGTTCAGTTGATTAAATAACACTTCCCATTGATACCACCTCCATCTACACTACCACTTGCTTCACCCACATCGAGTCCATCCACGCCAACACCACCTCCACCCTCTCCACCACTAAAAGCTGGGATGATGACCGCAATCAAGTTATCGACATTTCTAGGTGTAGGGAATAAAGAGCCAAGTCAGTTTTGGTTTGTGATAAAATCTGTATGGGATGCACAAGGCATAATAGATGAAAAAATGAAAAAGGCCACGCTGGTTAGTGCACTACAGGAGCGCGCGCTGACATGGTACATAAAATACTCAACTGACCATCCGAATGAGGGAATTGTGGCGATCCAAGATGCGCTTAATAAAGAGTTTGGCTGGCCAAAGTTTGAAGCCCAATCGTTCATTGGGTTCAAGGAGATAGCAATGTTGCCTAGTGAAACTTCGTGGGATCTAGACCAAAGATTAAAGAGTAATATTCATGAAGCTAACATGACTTTGATGGATGGGCAGCATTGTGTGTGGTTTGTGGTGTCATTAACACCCCATTTGAGGATGGCTTTGTCACAACATAAGATCTCAACCCATGCCGAGCAGATAGAAATAGCAATGAGGCTACATGCGACCCCAATACCAGACCCAGGGTTGGGAGTTTAGCAAATCCATGCACAACTTCAGAACTTGAGTCTGGAAGTGCAAATATTGAAGCAAGGAAGAGTGTCTGACCAGAGGTCCACCCAGAGGTAGGATATGTTAAATGTAAGAGCCAAGTGCACAATAAGGACCATTGTCCTGTACCAAGTGTCGTGCCTACACTCTGGTGCACGATTTTCCAAGAGGGAGGGAAGCATGTGACAGATAAATGCCACCTCTTACAAAAGTATACGCAGACCTCATGGCAGTTGTATTGTAACTTTTGTCGATTGGTGGGACACGATGAGTGGACATGTCGAAGTTATGACTTGATGCTAAGAAAGAAACCTAGCTTACCGGGGGCAGATTGAAGTATGGGGAGGATTCCAAGGACACAGCTAGGGAAGAGGATTAGGGCCCGGACGGGGCCACGAATAGCTAATTTGTTATAATTGTGGAGGACAGGGATGATACGCTCGTGATTGCATGAACCCAACCAGAATCTCATGTCCTTACTGTGAGTAGCTTAATCATGAATTAGTAGATTGTCCAGTCTTAATCACCCAACTAAGCGAAAAAGGAAAACTCCACTCTCCATCAACCTAGAATATCTAGATGATGCACATGGAACCTTACGACGAGGACCCCATTATAAATATGGTACTAAGAAGTGGTGCAACTGTAGGAGGGAATGAAGATGGGAAGAGATGTGACCCACCCATGTAGGAACATAACACTAAGCCAAAACAGGGGAAGACGGGGCCAAGAGAAACTTAGTGGGGCTTTGTGAAAGCTTCTACCCCGGGGAGAAGGGATCAAATGGAGGTAGGAGTGGACGCCTCCATGATCACTACATTTTTGCATGAAATTGTTGGGCGACCATGAGGTTGTTCAAGGATTGCAAGATCTCATCACCAGGTGCGCTGGATCTAGAAAACTCTATGTCGTCTGAAATATAGGGAGACATGCTATGCACACTAGACGAGAAATGAGACTGACTGCACAAATCGGATGCAAATGTACTACCTAAACAAACCTGGGAGCATATGGGCAAGCCCGCACTGCAATGGTCCCTGATTCAATTATGAATTGCCAACCAACAAAATATCTTACAAATGGGCCAATTGCATGGAGTATCGGTGGATATCGACAGTGTCAGTGCCCAAACTGATTTCGAAGTTATCGAGATTGTTGATCATAGAAATCCTTACCCTACATTTCTCGGATTTGATTGGGCCACAAACATGAAGGGTATCATTAACTTAAAAAGGTGCAAGATGACATTTGAAAAGAAGTCACTATAGGTAGTAGTTCCACTGGACCCAACAGAAGGAGAATGCTACACCGAACCCATACGCGACAAAGAAAGTGGAAATGAACTGGATTGAATTTATCAAATAAAAATGCAAGAACTAGATCGAATGCAGTCCACCGATAATAGAAAAAACTCATGGGAATGTGATAGCATCTACACCAGGGATTCCAAGGAGGAGGTAGAGCGATCGCAAAATTGACTACAGGTTGTTACGACACTCAGCTGCAATATGGTGACTCAGTTGGTATAGTGCGTAATGGAACAAGAAATATCACGAACAGAGGAGAACGACGCGATAGCTGAGGCACAGCTCGCCCCACCCAGCACATTATGCATAGTTTAGGAGTAGCCCAGGGTGATGAAAGACAATTTACGCATACCTAGAAGGGAGCTACAAAATCTGGGATGTAGGTGACAGTTTCAAGTCCGCATTAGAGAATGTGTGTGGTGGCCATGATGGTATAAAGTGGTAGTTCGAAGGATATGGATGCCCATCGGATGACTGACAATTCGCCCAGACATATGTGAAACACAGGGTCCTAAAGCTGGGAGGGACCATCCCTCTACTGTTACAGGGAAAAGTGTCTATATAGAACTGCTCTATCCCACTAAGGTGTGACAGCTACCTTAGAAACAAACAGAGAAAAGATATTTTCGTTTTTCCTTTATGAATTATAGATAGAGAGGAACAGAAAGACCAACCTCTGTCTTGCGCTAATCTCCTGATTTGATTCCCCTCTTCTTTGATAGTCTTTAGCCACCTGCTCCCTTGCATGACTAGCTTCACAAAGTACCTGTAAGATCACAGAAGCATAGCACTATACAAAGACATGGATCTATAATCATAAACAATTTAGGATTAGATGTAAATTGACCATACAAATATGGCAAGCATCAATGGTACAAGAGCATGGCGGAAAACTTGAATAGCTTTTGTTGATAAAAAAAGAAAGAGCCAAGAGGAGTTACAACCAGTTATTCTGACCCAGCATCAACCTCCCAGCAAAGAAGCCCCTCTTCACCTCAAACAAAGCTTAGATCACCCAACAATCTGATGTTTTTCTCAAGAAACCAACAGTAATTCCTTACAATGTGCAAAATTCCAGCCTCCAACCTCTGGATCTCTAGGATGAGAGATCTATATATAGATATTTGCAGAGGTGTGAGTCAGCTCTAGGTTTTTGATTAGTGTCTTCTCTCTGATAGTTCTTGATACCACTTGGAGATCTCATTGATCTCTTACTCATCCTTGGGAGATTCTGAGAGGCAAGTGTCTCAGGAGAAGTTTCTGGAAGATTCCATGATCATGCACCTCGCAAACTGTCTCTGCCACTTTTCTTTTCCCGTCCATCACATCCCATAGAAGGGATTTTTGAAATGCAACACACTTCCCATGTGTACAAGGTGCGATGCATTGCACCCTAGCCATGGAGAAAGTGAAATGATCTAGTTCTGACCAGTTCTGAGCAGTTTTTCATGGAGAACTTCTGGGAGAAGCTGTAATCAGTTGACCTTGTTCCTTTAGGGGTTAGAACAATACGTTTAGGGACTTAGGAGCCCTTGGTTTATGGACATTTCATGCCTGGGGTTGTAGTACCCAAAAATGTCTATAACAGTTACCCCCTAAAGCATGAGGTCGTTAATCTTTTGATGTCGGGTGAAATGCTTTATTATGAGGATCCGAAGTTCTTTCAAGCTGGGAGGAGACCTGTAATAAGATACAATACAATACATTATCTTCATAATATTTTCATGATCTAGCTGAGGTGGGCATTCTTATGCTCAGCTTTATAAATTCATTTTCATGTACATAGGACAGACAATCGTATGAGTGTAGACTGATGATTCTGGTAGAGTCATCATCCCTTTGATTGGATGATTTTCTGTGCAGCAATGATGTACCTTTGATGTCTTTATTTCCCTGAATATATATCGTAGCCCAGATGGATGAAACTAGATCCGGGGTCTTCAATCTCGTTTGATCTTCACTCGAAGTACAAGTCTATCCAAGTGAGAGATGTTCTGGAGTCGAACATGGAAAGACATCGTTGATTACCAGCCAATGATATAAGCTGTTAACAAGCGCGAGAGGAATCACCGATAATGATAATGACCCTCAAGGTACTGCAGTACAATTCACGTGGTGTGAATAAAGGACTTGGCGTTGAACACCACGCAAAATCTTTCGGTCGAAGGCCATTGATGTAAACCTATCGCCGGAAGTGAGAAACTTGTCATTGAGGCATGCAAGCTTCAAAGTACTAAATGGGGTGTTCCTAGATCAATTTTTTGGATAATGAGCTGATGTCAACAAGAAGCGATCCGTCACAGCAGGGCCTTAATGAATCCCACATCAATGACATGGAACAGAGAAAATGACTTTAATGGAGGTGAAAACGACCTGGTGATATAAGGTTCAGGGTGGCGGTCATGAAAGAATGGAGTATAAACATATGGTAGTGGGTGAGACACAGGTGAATTCTCTGAATGACTTCTCTTGAACATATCGGCGACATTGATGTGATGGATTGGTAGCATTAACCCCAAATGTGGATGGTATGATGGGACCATGGTGATGTGACCGGTGAATGAAACAACCCAAGCCGACTCGGACACAAAGTGGAAGTGTCATGTTCAAGAGCGACTTGCTACCAACAAAGTTTCTTCAAGTTTTCTTCCCAATTTTTCCCCAGTCATTGCTGGCCAGTACCTCTTTACTTTTATCAAGCTTGAGGAGGATAACATATGATTGTTCTATAATTTTCCCTTTGGGCAAACCCATCGCTATGTTTTAACGAGCCTAGCGATAGTGAAACTCGTTCTCGTCTATAGACAAGTTTGTCGCTATAAAATTTTTAACGAGTTTAACAACAAAGATAACTCAGTCCTTTTCAATTTTAGAGAGTCTGAAAAGGAACGTAAAGGTAACTCCAAAATTCCTTTTTCATCATCTAATCCTTTAAGTTCCAAAAAGTATAAAACAATATAGAAGGGATGAATTTTCGATACTTTTAACGAGTCGAACAAAACAAGCGCTCGATATTTTTGTGTAATAATCCCTCAGGTCCAAAAAGATTAAAATTTAGAGGAGGGATAGCACTTCCGATCCCTTTAACGAGCTGGAGAGGCCAATGGCTCGACAATCTTTTCATATTTTACGAGTCAGTTGAAAAGAGCTTAAAGGAGACTCGTCTTTTGAGGAACGAGTGATAAAATGGGTAGGAACTGATTTCAGGTAAGGTTTGGAATTTTCCAATCACGGAAGTGTTACAAGGATGGCTAATGAGATCACTCTTCGCAGCTGTTCCTCAAAATGGGTAAACAATCAAATGGAGGTGAATGATCGGCCAATGCAAAAGTGGAGGTGACGGTGCAAACACGACCAAGGCTTTAACGGCTGAAGTACTACATTCACGATGGTTATTTACCAGGGAATAGTTCATTTTTTAATGAGCTTAAACATGGGGGGAAACATTTGCTCATGGTTTATGTTTATTTTTCTAACGAGCTTGAACTATGCGCTAAAACGGCTCGATGCGGGTTTATTTTTTAACGAGCTTGAACCCTGCGGTAACACTGCTCGTGGTGGGTTTATTTTTTAACGAGCTTGAACAATGCAGTAACAGTGCTCGTGATAAGTTTGAATACCCCTAGCATAATCACGCAAATAGAGGTGCATGCCCCCCAAGCTTCATTGCATTCAACTCGGTGGTTGGAATGAAGGTTTACCTTCGAGATCTTCTAAAGACTCGAATTTGATTTTATGAGATCGTAATGAAAGACTCGATTTGGAAAGGGAGTCGTTTCATTTTTTAATGAGGTTGACACTGTAAAAGAACTATCCTCAGAATCCATGGTATTTACAATATTTGATAGAAAATAAAAAACTGAAGGATGATTAAGGTTTCCAGAATAATCTTCGTGGTAATTCGGAAGATGGGAACGATGGTGGTAATCTTCCCATGGTGCCTCTCCTAACATAATTGATTGAATGATTCCTTCGTCTGTAGAATGTACATGCGACCAAGGATCTGAAGAGGTGCCATATTCCTTAGACCTATCTATCCAAACACTCGATGAGTGTTGATTTGGGGTTGCCCCCTAGGCCAAGAAAATTGATTGCTACAATATTTCTAAAATGGCGATGATCCATGCTGACAAAATGTTTAGGAATCTTCTGAATCCATTAGATATAGAAGATTTCATATTGCAGGTTTCCACTTTGGCCATTTCCACCAAATTACTCAGAGGCGGTAGGGCAAAAGTACCCATTAAGGCAGGGTCTTTTAGGAGGCCTACTCCAATATTTTGAAGCAAATGATTGTTTCCATGGATCATTGGAATGCTTCCTGTAACTTGTGAACTGTTGGGGAGAAATGTTTGTTGGTCGACGATTGTAATTCATCCTTGGAAGGGAAATGCAATCTTCCTAAAGTAGGTCGACACAACTGCGGCCATGGCATATATCTAGGGCCTTCCCAGTAGGATGTTGTAATCAAGGTTTCCGTCGATTACTTCAACATCAATTTCTACTATTTTTCCCCCCAGTTCAACTTGCAAGTTACATAAAATCCTGTATGGACTGTATGATCATCCATCAAATGCTTTTAACATCGTTGACGATCGCGACAAGGGTGGTGAGCCTAAATTTTTCTAGCAACTCATCGACATAATACATGTAGATGCTCCCTCATCAATAATTGTTCGATGAACAGTTTTGTTGAGGGCTTTCACTTGAATAAGGAAAGCTAGTTGAGCTGGTAACTGAGGGTCATATCCTTTATGATCAAAGGCCACAAGATTGGAATCCATTGGGTCAATCCCACCTATTGCTGATAATAAAGCTTGCTCTTGGGAGGGGAAATTTTGCGGTACTTCAAGAGTCGACATAGGGATGGCGATTGGGCCAAATCTTCCACTATATTATAATGTTGTGCCGCTCTAGCACGGGGATTACACGTCGACTTGTGTACTTCTCCCTTTTGTGGTTTTATTGTCAATTCAGGAATGATGGGCGGCACAACTTCAGTCAAAGTTGTTGTCAAACTACTAGGTTGTTCATTAGCCTTGTTATTCGACAGCTGTGGATTCTCGTAATCTTTATTCCTTGTCAAAGCATCATTTTTCTGCTTTGAGATAGACAACATAAGCACTTGGGATCGGGAAGCATTTTGATTAGCAACCAGTTTGGTTCCTGGTTTTGGAAACGGATCAGTCAATACTGCTGAGGTTTTTGCACTTTTAAAGAGTTTCTTACTTCAGCTTTATGTGGATAATCTCTCGTCTGATGATCCTCATCGCATATGTGACACCCCGCAGGGGGTTTCCTTTGCCCAGAAGGGTTTGTAGAAGGTTTTTTAGAAGATGAATCATCCTGCTTCTTTCTTCTCCCTTTCTTTTTCTTCTTTCCCCCTGGTTGCTTCAGTTGTTTTCCCTTGTCGGTCGACACGACATTTACTTCCGAGGAAAGAAGTTCTTCATTTTCATTTTGACCAGAAACCTTACGGGCTTTCTTAGATGTCGCCTTTGTCAATTTCGTGTCTGTCATACCAATCACGCCATCGCCAACATGAGAGTCTTTGTTTGATTTAGGAGGGGGAGGAACGGAAAAATCTGGTCTAGGAGCATCAGGTATTTTATCGTAGAGCGTGCCAGACTGAGTATAGATCAAGTCTAGATATTGTGCACGAGAAATAACTTGCTCTTCAGTGACGACTCCTCCCTTTGCCACATCTTCTGTGATAGAAGGTAATAATGACTTAATAAACCATTCAGCTAGCAGCTGATCAGGAACATGTGTTTTTACCATTCTGCTATGACGTCGCCACTCATGAATATGATCAAATATGTGAGTGGCCATTGTCTGTTTGAAATTGGTAAGAATCTCTGTTCCTGTTTCGTACCTTATGGGTAACTGAAAATGGGTTAAAAAGGTTGTGGCTAGGGTGTTGAAGTTATCGAATGAAGCTCTCGGCAATTCGATATACCATTTTGCTGTCGGACCAGTTAACGTCCTTTGGAAAAGGTGAAGCCTAATTGAATCATCGTTTAGGGTGTTTGATGAACACCACAGATGAAATGTCATCACATGATTCGACGGGTCTTCACCCGGATTTCCATTAAATTTAGGAATATATGACGGAAGTTTATGGGGAATTGCTGGCCACCAAGGGGCATAAGCAATTGGATCATTCGTCAGCCAGTTTAGATCTGGTAATTCTAGAGTTGCTACAAAGGGAAACTGTTGATTTGGGTTAGGCGAAGCATACCTAGGATAAGATGGAATCGCCTAAGCAGTGGGTCTTTGCATACCAGCATAATGTATTTGATGCTGGAAACTTTGACAAGGTTGATGGGCATAACCATTATAGTATGGTTGTTGATAACCACTTTGGAAATGCAGTTGCCCATTACTTACAAAGACTTCTTTCTCAGGTCCTTGATATGATTACTAGAATTCTGGTTGTTGAAATTGAACCAGCCCTGGCTGTTGGACCATTTGCTGTTTTCCAATACTGGATGATTGAACAAGATGAGGAGTCATAATACTTGTTTGAGGCAGTATTGGTACCCAACCGCTGGATGTAATTCCAGTTTGACCTGAACTTTGTTGTAAACTCCCATATGGTTGTTCTCTGGGAGGGAACAATGAAAACGCATACTGCCCTCCATATGGTGGCAATCTAGTACTTAAAGGGTAGATTGGCCTTTGAAGACACATTGGATCAATTTGTTGAGTTTCAATATAAGAAATACCAGATGATAATCCAGATGAAGAAATAGGAACTGACCATGACGTCGAAACAGTCCCTGATTAGACTCCGTCTTGTTGTTGATAACTTGCCGGGACAGATGGTATACCGGCGAACATTGTTGGAGTAGCAGCAGGAGGTTCTACTACTACTGTGTCGGATGACACAGTCCTAGATGTCGATGGTTGTTCAGACATATCTAGTCTATCCAAAAAATTTCCTAGCGATTCTATAAGAACTTACGATGAAGGGAGACTAACTTTGAAGACCAACGAGGGAAAGGTGATGATTATTCCGTTTTAAATAAATTTTAGACGCTTTGACACAACTTGTTTTTTCAATTTTTAAGAGTCGAGAAAAAACAAAAGATGACTCCAGTCGCCTTCGATTTTTAATGAGCCTAAAGTGACAAGTGCTCAGATGGACCTTTTCCGTTAAGGAGTCTAAAAAGGAACGAAAGGGACTGCTCTCGAAATCTAGGTAGAGGGATTACTAAACCAATAGCAAAACTGTAGAATACTTTTTACGTACGGCAGTCAATCTTCCCGAATGTTGTGTTCAGTCCATTGCGATCGACAGGGTGGCAGACACGGCTTCCTATGGATAAAGGATTAAGCTTATTGGGGTCTCCCAAAATATACTCGACGGTACGTGGGAGCACAAGTCCGTACTGGCACTTATCATCTCAAAGTGGAGGAATCACCCAACCATCAACGAGAACAACAGTTACCAGGTTCTACGACTCCGGAATACGTGTCTAGCCTAGACTTCTAAATGTTGTGCGTTAAGTTCCAAAGCGTTGTTAGATTCATTGAATTTATTTTATAGTTGATCTTGTTTATGAAGTTTGCCTTTCAGGTTCACCGCGAGATGTAGATGTAATTCCTAAAATGCAATCTAAGATGATAAACAATCTTTTTCTCTTCTTTGAGCAATGAAAATCCTAGCTACTAAGGAAAGAAAGACAAAATCTTTTCACAAAGAGCAAAGAGCACACTCTAGATGCACAATCCTAAATCAAACTAATCAAACTGTCTATATGAAAATGCACATAGTTGGTTTGTTTTTCAACTTTCTGAGTATATGAATGCTAAAAACAAAGTTGATGCACAAATCTGAATTTCTTTACAAGAGACAAATATCAACAAGTTTCTTTTCGAAATCAAAAATGGGGACGATCACAACATCTTACAATTTTGAAATGAATACTTGTTCTCGGCACTAGAATATTACAAATTCAGACAAAAAACAATAGTAACAGAATAATCGACCATCAACAGCAATCAAACTCTCTCCTACAATTGAAATCAACACTTGCGACAGTTTCAAATCAAAGGATGACAGTACGATTATGCTACTTTTGCAAAGGAGAACTGTAAATGACTCAACAAACACACAAAAACATCTACAGTTCTTTTGTACAAAGGAGGCGGAATAACAAAAAGGAAAAGGGGTTTCAGACAGACATATACTGATCACAGGCAGCAAAATTCGGGAATAGAACTAAATAGAATGAATCACGGAAACCAAAACTGCACAGAGCCTAGTCTGATCAGCACCTGTAACACAGAGAATTTGAAATGCAGTGCACCTTGTCCACTCGGGAAGTGCACTGAAGTTCAGATTCTCTGAACAGTACCTGCGCTGGGCCAGAAACGAGACTCTGTTTAGGTTCTGGGTCATAGTTTGCAGTTCAGTTCTTGGGTTTTGGCTGAGCAAAAAGCAATCAGTAATGCAACAATCAGGGGTAGATCTAAGGAGGATCTAAGAGCTATCACAAGGGCAATCAGATAGTTTGTGAATCAGTTGTTTAAATCATAAACAGATCCAGTAGATGGATTGAAGTAGCAGTTATCTACTTTGCATTTGCTATGACAAATGCAGTTCGAATGCTACCTGTAAGTTTATGAAAAAAACAACAAAGAATGATAAACAAACAAACTAATATTTCCCCAGCGGAGTCGCCATTTTGTTACAGGGAAAAGTGTCTATATAGAACTGCTCTATCCCACTAAGGTGTGACAGCTACCTTAGAAACAAATAGAGAAAAGCTATTTTCATTTTTCCTTTATGAATTATAGATAGAGAGGAACATAAAGACCAACCTTTGTCTTGCGCTAATCTCCTGATTTGATTCCCCTCTTCTTTGATAGTCTTTAGCCACCTGCTCCCTTGCACGCCCTGTTATAGACATTTTTGTGCCTTACAGCTCTAAGCATGAAATGTCCATAAACCAAGGGATCCTAAGTCCCTAAAAGTGTTGTTCCGGCCCCTAAAGGAACAAGGTCAACAAATTACAGCTTCTCCCAGAAGTTCTCCACCAGAAACTGCTCAGAAGTAGTCAAATCAGGATCATTTCAGCTGCTCCACTAGCCAGCTGCGTTGCAAAGCACCCAAATACACTAGCTAGGTGCGTTGCAACGCACCTAAATGCACTACCAGGGTGCGTTGAGTGGGAAATGACAAGTGGCAAAGTCATTCCACGAGGTGGAGAGACAATGGAAGCTTCCAGAATCTTCCCCAATGACACTTGCCTCACTGAATTCGACCAGTGATGAGTAAGAGGCTCTCAGTCTCCAAGTGGAAGCAAGAACTGACAGAGAGAAGCCACTAATCAATTCATGGGATGACTCATCCTCTTTGCATACATCTATATATGGATCCCTCATCTAAGAGATCCAGAGGCTGGAATTTTGTACATTGCAGAGAATTGTTGTTGGTTTTGAGATAGATATCAGAGTATTGGGTGATTTATGCTTTGTTGGAGGTGAAGAGGGGATTCTATGCTGGGAGGTTGATGCTGGATCAGGAATCATCGGTTGTAACTCCTCCTGGATCTTCTTGTTTTATCAATAAAACTATTTGAGTTTCTCCTACATGCTTGTATGTCATTGATGTTGTTTACATTTGTATGTTTAGCTTAAATCTGATCCTAAGCTATTTATGAATATAAATCCATGTCTTTGTGTAGTTTCCTTCCTCTATGATCTTACAGGAACTTGGTGAAGCTGGGCAAGTAAGGGAGCAGGTAGCTGGAAGCTGTCAAAGAGGAGAGAGATTGGATCAAAGGACTAGCGCAAGACACAGGTTGGTTCATCATATTCCTCTTCGTTTATAGTTCATAAAGGAGAATACGAAAGTAGTTTTCCCTGTTTGTTTCTGAGGTCACTGTCACACCTCAGTGGGATAGGGTCGTTCTGAATAGACACTTTTCTCGTTAACAAAATGGCGACTCCACTGGGGATCGTGTCTAGTTAGTTTGTTTGTGTTTCTCTTGGTGTTCATTTCATAAACTTAGAAGTAGCAATCGAACTACATTTGCCATTAAAAAATGCAAAGTAGACATCTGCTACTTCAATCCATTCACTGGATCTGTTTATGATTTGGACAGCTGATTCACAAATGATCTAATTACCCTTTGTGATAGCTCTTAAACCTCTTTTAAATCTACCCTCTGATTGTGCATTACCGATTGCTTTTACTCGGCCAAAAACCATAGATTAAACTGCAAACCGTGACCCAGAACCCAGATAGAATTCTCGTTTCTACCCCAGCGCAGGTGCTGTGAAGAGTTCCTGCATTTCAGCGCAGTTCCCGAGAGGGCAACCTACGTTGCAATCCAGTTTCTCTGTGTAGCAGGTGCGTTGATCAACCTAGCCTTGTGCAACTGAGGTTCTTTGCTCAATTTTTTCAGTTTTGTCTTTGATTTTTGCAGCCTGTGATCAGTGTGTGTGTCTGTTTAAAAACCCCTTTTCTTTTCCTTAATATTGCCTCAGTTGTATAAAAGAAATTGTATATGTTTTTGTGTGTTTGTTACATCATTTACAGTTTCCCATTGCAAAAGTAGAATAGTCATACTGTCGTCCTTTGATTTAGATCTGTCGTAAGTGTCGATTTTGATCTTAGGAGAAAGTTTATTTGTTGTTGACAGTTGATTATGCTTTTACTTATGCCTTTGGCTTGAATTTGTGAATTTCTAGTGTCGAAACAAGTGTTTATTTCAAAATCACAAAGTGTCGTAATCGTCTCTACCTTTTGATTTCGAAAAGAAGCTTGTTTGTGTTTTTTCACTTGAAAACGAATTCAAATTTGTACAACAACTTTCTTTTTAGGCATCAATATTAAGAAAGTGAAAAACAAATACATGCACATGTGCATTTGCATATTGACAGTCTGTTTGGCTTGATTTAGGAAAAGTGCATTTACAGTGTGCTCTTTTCTCTTTGAGAAAAGATTGTGTCTTTCTTTTCACCTTGTAGCTAGGATTTTCATTGCTGAAAAGAGATAAAATCTTGCTTATCATCTTTAGATTGCATTTTAGGAATTACATCTACATCTCGTGGTGAACCCAAAAGGAAAACTTCATAAGAAAGATCAACTTAAAATAAATTCAATGAAATTAACAACGCTTTGTAACTTAACGCACAACATTTAGAGGTATAGGCTAGAGACGTATTCCGGCGTCGTAAAGCCTGGTAATTGTTGTCCTCACTGATGGTTGGGTGATTCCTCCACTTTGAGACGATAAGTGCCAGTACGGACTTGTGCTCCCACGTACCGTCAAGTATATATTGGGAGACCCCTATAGGCATAAAACCTTTATCCATAGGAAGCCGTGTCGGCCACCCTACTGATCGCAATGCACCGAACACAGCATTCGGGAAGATTGACTGCCGTACCGTAAAAAGTATTCTGCAGTTTTGTGATTGGTTTCGTACTCCCTTTACCTAGACCTCTAGAGCAGTCCCTTTCATTCCTTTTCAGACTCCTTAATGGAAAAGGTCCATCTGAGCACTTGTCACTTCAGGCTCATTAAAAATCGAAGGAGACTAGAGTCATCTTTTATTTTTTCTCGACTCTTAAAAACTAAAAAAACAAGTTGTGTCAAAAGCGTCTAAAATTCATTTAATATGGAAACATACTTCCCCTTTTATTTTAGTTGATCAAGTAATCCGCAATCATGGAAGAAAGTCAATTGAAACCCCGTCGTTCGCGGAGGCTTACGAGTCAACCGTCTTTGTCTCCGGAAGCGAAACCAGTACGGACAAAGCGAACTCATTTAACTGGATCCAAGTCTCCTATCAAAGTTAGAACAAGTGTTCTAATGACATCAGAGACTTCGGTTACTCCAAACATTTATGGAATCCCTGCCTCAACAAAAGAAGTTCAACAGCCACAGAAGGACAGTGGTACTGATCCTAGTTTGAGAATAAACACTTGTGTTACTGAATCAGTTCCATCTATAACCGGTTCAGAGAGTCTTACTCTTCAAACATCTGTCGCTGCCTCTTCGGCACCAGAAATATTTTACGGACCTGACAGTCTTCCCCTTCCACCTTGTCTGATTGCGATAGAAGAAATTGTAGAAGATCCTCAAGCAATTACTCCAACGCACTTTGGAGTCGGGATCACTCTATTTCCTTCGACATCAAAAATTAGTCTACCACTAGCGGAAGTTCCTATAGAATCACTAGGTAATATTTTGGATAGACTACAAATGTCTGAACAACCGTCAACATCTAGGACTGTGTCTTCTGACACAACGATGGCAGAACTCCCTGCTGTCACTCCGACAATGTTCGCCAGCATACCATCTGTCCTGACTAGCTCACAACCACTAGAAGGAGCCCATCCAGGGGCTATTTCGACAGTCTGGTCCGTTCCTGTTTGTTCATCCAGAATTATATCTGGAAAATCTTATGTTGAGTCTCAAAAAATTGATCCATTTGGAGGTCAGTTTGGGCAGTCCGGTCCCCTAGGATGAACAATTCCCTTGAGTTCTGGATTACCACCGTATGGGGGGTAGTATTCCCTTTCATTATCACCTCCGAGAGGATATCCATATGGGAGTTCACAACAACATTCAGGTTATACTAGAATTACCTCAAGTGGTTGGGTACCTATACTACCTCAACAACGAAGAGTTGTATATTCAATGCAATAATGCGTACCTGTGTCGAACATACCGACTACGCCAACTATTGTGATGGCATCGCAAGTTCAAGCGATGCCTGTTGTATGCCAACCTCAGGTTTCTCAGGTTGTAATGCAACAGCCCCTTGACCCTGCGACTCAACCACAATCGCCAACTGGTGGGGCGACACAGGCCCAAACGGTTACAATTACCCCTCACCTTGGTCAAACGGTTAGTATCGAGCAACAACACATGGCTTCACAACCGTGGCTGGTGCAATACCAACAACCACAATTCCAACAAGTATACCAAGGTACTAAGCAGCAAATCTTTGCGAACAATGGACAACCATACATTCAAAACGGTCAAAACCAACCATTTTATAATGGTCAAGTCCACCAACCTTATCAAACATACCAGCATCAAATGCATTATGCCGGTATGCAGAGACCAACTGCTCAGGCGATTCCATCGTATCCTGGGTATGCTTCACCTAACCTGAATCAACAGTTACCATTCGTGGCAACTTTAGAGTTACCTGATTTAAACCGGTTAACAAACGATCCAATTGCTTACGCCCCTTGGTGGCCAGCAATTCCGCATAAACTTCCATCAGATATTCCTAAATTTAATGGAAATCCAGGTGAAGATCCATCGAATCACGTGATGACATTTCATCTATGGTGTTCATCAAACACCTTAAACGATGATTCGATAAGACTTCGCCTTTCTCAGAGGACGTTAACGGGTCTAGCGGCAAAATGGTACATTGAACTGCCTAGAGCTTCGTTCGACAACTTCAGTACCTTAGCCACAACCTTTTTAACCCATTTTCAATTACCAATAAGGTATGAAACGGGAACAGAACTGCTTACCAACTTTAAACAGACAACCGCCACTCACATATCTGATCATATACATGAGTGGCGTCGTCGTCGTAGGATGGTAAAAACGTACGTTCCCGATCAGCTATTAGCTGAATGGTTTATCAAGTCATTACTGCCTTCAATCACAGAAGATGTGGAAAAGGGGGGAGTCGTAATAGAAGAGCAAGTGATTTCTCATGCACAATATCTGGATTTTATTTACACTCAGTCCAGCACGCTCTACGACAAAATACCTGACGCCCCTAGACCAGAATTCTCAATTCCTCCTCCTCCTAAATCGAACAATGACTCTCATGGAGGCGATGGCATGATTGGCACGACAGACACGAAATCTATAAATGCTACATCTAAGAAAGCCCATAAGATTTCAGGTCAAAATGCAAAAGACGAACTTCTTGCTTCGGAAGTAAATGCCATATTGACAGATAAGGGCAAAGAAACCAAACAACCAGGAAGCAAGAAGAAAGGCAAAGGGAAGAAGAAGAAACAGGATGAGTCATCTCCTGATAAATCTTCTTCAAACCCTCCTGGAAATAGGAAACCAAAAAATCCATGCATGATATGCGATGAGGATCATTGGACCTCACAATGTCCATACAAAGCTGAGCTTAAGAAATTCTTTAAGAGTTCGAAAACCTCAGCGGTGTTAACTGATCCGTTTCCGAATCCAGGAACGAATCTGGTTGAAAGTGAAAATGCTTCCCCGTCTCAAGTGCTAATGTTGTCAATTTCAAAACAACAGAATGATGCTTTGATTTCGACAAGGAACAAAGATTACGAGAATCCGTAGCTGTCGAACAACAAGGATAAAGATCAACCAAGTATTTCGACAACAACTTCGACAGAAGTTGTACCACCCACCATCCCTGAATTGACAATAAAACCGCCGAAGGGAGTAGTACACAAGTCGACATTTAATCCCCGCGCTAGAGCGGCACAGCATTATAACATAGTGGAAGATTTGGCCCAATCGCCATCCGCTATGTCAACTCTTGAAGTACTACAAAATTGCCCATCCCAAAGGCAGGCTTTGTTATTAGCCATTGGTGGGATCGATCCAAAGGATTCCAATCTTGTATCCTTCAACCACAAAGCGTACGATCCTCAGTTACCAGCTCAATTAGCTTTCCTTGTTCAAGTGAAAGCCCTCAACAAAATTGTTCACCGAGCGATTATTGATGAGGGGGCATCTACATGTATTATGTCGATGAGTTGCTGGAAAACTTTAGGATCTCCAACCTTGTCGCGATCTGTGACAACATTAAAAGCATTCGACGGAAGTACATATACCCCATACGGTATCCTAAATAACTTGATAGTTGAACTAGGAGGGAAAACAGAAGAAATAGATGTTGAAGTCATTGATGGGAATCTTGATTACAACATCCTACTAGGACGACCATGGATATATGCCATGGCGGCAGTTGTGTCGACCTATTTTAGAAAGATTGCATTTCCTTTCCAAGGAGGGATTACAATCGTCGACCAGCAAAACTTCCTCCCCAATGGTTCTCAAGTTATAGGAAGCATTCCCATGATCCATGGAAGCCCCCATTCGATTCAGAATATCGGAGCAGGCCTGCTAAAAGATCCTATACTAATGGGAACTTTCACTCTTCCACCTCCAATCAATTTGGCGGGAGTAGCATCAATAGGAACCTACAACATAATATCTTCTACAAAGATCTCAGAAAACGATATCAACATGGATCATGCAATGGTTTTGTCCCCGAGCCCAATAGAAATATTATAGCAATCAATGTTTCTGGCATGGGAGGCAAACCCAAATCAACGCTCATCAAGCGTTTGGATAGATAGGTCTAGAGAATATGGTACTCCTTCAGATCCTTGGTCGCGTGTATGTCACCGACGAAGGAATTCTCCAAGCTATGGTAATTGAAGGAGCACCATGGAATGATTCCCACCATCGTTCCCTTCTTCCAGATTGTGAAGAAGAGACTCAAAATGACCTTTATCATCCTTCAGTTTTTGATTTTCTATCAAATACTGTAAATACGGTGGATTCCGAGCGAAACTTATCCAACATTGAAGAGACTATAGCCATAAATATCTCGACTAAAACAGATGTTGTAGAGAATATTTATGTTGGAAAATGTTGTTCTCCTTCAGAACTAGAAATATATAACGCTCTTTTTCGCGAATTCCGATATGTCTTTGCTTGGTCATACAATGAAATGCCAGGCATCGACTCGAGTATCGTTGAACACGAAATTAAGATGTATCCAGATGTCAAACCAGTATGACAACGGCTAAGGCATGTGCACCCCAAAAAAGTCGTTGCCATTAAGGTAGAAGTTGAAAAACTTCTCCATGCTGGTTTCATCTACCCGGTTCCTCTAACCGATTGGGTATCGAATATTGTCCCTGTTATGAAAAAACAGGGGACAATTAGAGTGTGCGTCGATTATAGGGATGTAAATCAAGCTTGTCCAAAAGACAACTACCCTACACCCTTCATTGACCAGATAATTGATGAATGCGCTGGATGCGAAATCTTTTCATTTATCGATGGATTTTCCGGGTATAATCAAATAAATATCTGCCGACAGGACCAGTCAAAGACTGCATTCATTTGTCCGTGGGGCACATTCGCATATCAAAAATTACCCTTTGGTTTAAAGAACGCAGGGGCGACGTTTCAGAGGGCAATGAATTATGCCTTCCATGACATCAAAAACATCGTTCAACCATACCTCAATGACCTTCCGGCTCATTTGCGAAAGCGGACTGATCATCTGCAACATTTAAGAGCGATATTTCTACGTTGCCGACACTACAAGATACGACTCAATCCGCACAAATGTGTATTTTGCGTCAGTTCTGGTCGCTTACTTGGCTTTGTAGTCTCCAAGGATGGGATTCATCTTGACCCGTGTAAGGTCTAGGCAATCATAAATTTACCTCCACCTTCCAATTTGCTTCAGATTCAAAAACTCCAAGGGAAAGCAAACTTTCTGAGGAGGTTCATTCCAAATTACGCCGAACTTTCTAAATGTTATACACGTCTTTTGAAAAAGGGGGTACCCTTTGTCTGGGATGAGGTTGCGCAAGCTTCCTTTGATGCTTTAAAAGATTCCCTAATGAAAGCATCATTAATGTACGCCCCTGATTATCAAAGAGATTTTAACCTGTATCTGGCTGCAGCAGATACGACCATCACAATGGTTTTAGTTCAAGAAGTCGATGGAATTGAACATCCTATATATTATTTAAGTAAGAACTTAAATGATACAAAAAGCAAATATTCTTATGTTGAAAAACTGGCGCTTGCAGCTGTTCAAGCGATACAAAGATTTCGACACTATATCCTCTTTCGGAAAACTACCATTTTGTCAGATTCCAACCCCATGACTTATATATTGTCGTGACAGTTGCTGGGGGGAAAATATTCAAAATGAATAGCAATCCTTCAAGAGTTTGATCTGGAATTTGTGAAATCCAAGTCAAAGAAAGCTCTAGTTTTCGCAGAATTATTATGCGATCTCCCATCGTCGTCCAACGATGAAACATCTGAAGAATCAAGCGTGGATGAAAGTTTGTTTCTGATATCTACAAGCAATGAGTGGTATGGGGATATAATCATTTATCTCCAAACCCAAAAATTCAGGCCAAACACCTCTCACTCTGAACAAAAATGTATTCGATACCAAGCAAAAGACTACATGATCGTCGGTGATACGCTTTACCGTCGTGGTGTTGATACGGTTCTGAGAAGGTGCCTCACCCATGAGGAAGCCGAAAAAGGCCTGAATGAGTGTCATTCAGGCGCGTGTGGGGGGAACCAATCTGGATATGCTACAACACAAAAAATCTTACGAGCATGATACTTCTGGCCAACAATGTTCAAAGATTGCATAACCGCAGTCAGAAGTTGCCATGCTTGTCAAATTTTTGATAGCAAAACCAGAAAACCACCCACACCTCTACAACCAATAGTTGCTGTTGGGCCATTCGCCAAATGGGGCATCGATTTCATGACATGTAACCCCACCTCGACTGGGGGGCATGGGTATATCATAGTCGTAGTTGACTATAGGTGATGCCTACATTAGATAATACTGGTGAAACAGTTGCCCTTTTCTTTTTCAATCATGTAGTCGCCAGATTCGGCGTACCACAAGCTATATTCACAGATCACGGATTGCATTTTCACAATCACATGATGGTTGAATTAGCTGCCAAACTAGGGCTATCCCACGACAGCTCTACTCCATATTATCCGCAGGCCAACGGACAAGTTGAAGTGATCAACAAGGTCCTGAAGCGCATGCTGCAAAGGATGATCGGAGTTCAAAAAAGAAGATGGCACCTAATCCTGTACTCAGCTTTGTGGGCTTACCGAACATCAGTAAGGAATGCAACCGGGTTCACACCCTTCCAACTGGTATATGGCCTGGAAGCAGTCTTACCAGTCCAATGTGAAATCTCGTCTCTCAAACTCGCAATTGATCTCCTCCCCGGAACTTCAGAATAAGAAGCTCGTTTCTTGGAATTAATCTAATTGGATGAAACCCATCGTGACGCCGCGTTGGCTAATGAAGCCGATAAGAAATGAGTCAAGGCGCAATTCGATAAAAATGTCAAACCTCGTGTCTTCTCGGAAGGTGACTTGGTCCTGCTTTACGACCAAGAATCCGATAAGTTTGGAGCAGGTAAATTTAAGTCATTATGGATGGGCCCCTATATTGTTAAATGAGTGTTAGCAAAAGGAGCCTACGAGTTGATGGATTACGATGGAATTCCACTGGCGCAACCTCGTAATGGGTTGTACCTCAAGCGTTACTACGCCTAGTAGTAACCAATATGCTTTTGTTATATTTTTGTTTTCGCTAGAGTGTTTGTTTTGGTCGAGTAATCCACCTTTTTTTACATTTATTGCAGATGTCAAACCCATTGGAGCCATGTGTTGGATATGCTGACGGAGCGAGTCGTAGTTCATTGAACTTGTCCTCCACAGCCTGGGCCATTTTTGATCCAAGCGGCGAGTTAGTAAGTTTCAGAGGTGTATGTATTGGTGGATCAACGAATAATATCGCTGAATATAGCGTGTTGATATAACTTCTCTCTGATGCCATCACTCATAGTATACACCGAATAATCGTCAGGCTATAATCACAGCTCGTAATACTACAACTCAATGGTATATATTCCGTCCGAAACCCAGCTATTTATCGCATGTTCCTAAGGGTTAAGATTTTGGAAAGACAGTTTGATCTTATTCAATACCAACATATTTCCAGAAACTTAAACAGATTAACCGACTCATTAGCAAACTATGTGTTAGATAGGCATTTGCAACATTTATAAAAAGAAACACATCATCAATGTTTTACATGTGGATCACATAACTCAACCAGAATAAAACTCCGAAAATCAAAAATATATATAGATGTTTGTGGTTTACATATAATGTTCTGTAACCAAGACAAAATCGGTCACACGACCCAAAACTCAAAATGCTAGGGGGCACCCTAGTCTAATGATGCTCGTGATAGCAAGTCATAGCCTGTGTGATCATGTGTAAGAGACGAGTCCATCGTCTGGGCACACCAGTAGTGTGCCGCTGTAACTGCAAAGGTAGCTCGTCGATCCTCACATCTCGAATACTGAGAGTAAGGCTCTCAACCTGCTCCTACACAGCTGTGAGAGTCTCGGCCACATCGAGGTCACGAAGAATAACCCTTCTGGCGACCTCTCTTGCTGGGGAAACAGCTGGTACTCTCAGGCGAACTACTAGACGAACAGGACCAACATCTGCATGTACGCATGAGTTTGATTAAAAGTCTTGATAGAATAAAGCACAAGGACATTATAAACAAAAATAGTAAACAACAATATGGTCAGAGATTTTACCAATAGCACCCCATTGCTCGCCATCCGGAAGTACCAAATCTGGATCACTCCGGAAGTCCATGCCAGCATATGGATACTCAGAATAAACCATCTCCTGACGATCAAACCACCTGAAGAAGGTATCAGAAAATGAAATCTGAGACTGGCCAGCATGCCTAGACATATGGTCAACCCATCTCTACATACGTGGTTCAGTAGGAGAAGGTAAATCGAGTGCAATGTACTGCGGCTGCATCAGTGGTATCTTCTCCAAGGCAAAGGCAGTCAAAATAGAACTGAACCCAAAGTTCTTCAACCTCCCGTTCTTTATCTTGGTCAACTATTCTTTCATCACAAGAAGTACTGCATCGCACCAGTTGAACACCTTCGGTTGGAGGCATTCCAAGGCATGCTGCATATAGGATCTGTTGGCTACATGAAGAGACGCACTACCAGCCATCCTACCAAAAGTAAATAGGATAGTCCTAAGGGACCTGTCAGTGACATCACGGATGATGATCTTGCCATCTTTACTCGGCTGAGATCCTTCCCTGCAATACTGGCGGACATAATCTCTCACAGAATCGCCTCCTCGGGCCGAACCTGACAAAGAGATGGGGGCACCCTGCCTCGACAAGCCAGTCAAGAAATAGATGTCTACTGCATTCAAGGGGATATATTTGCCCCTAATCTGGAAAACCTGGTTGATAGGATCCTAGGCGTCAAGCAAATACTTCAGTAAGTTAATCTGCTATCTCATGCTAGAGATGCGAAAGAACTTCAGCAAGCCACAATTTCACAGTGCGTTCACTGTAACAGGATCATGTAGGGCAATCATGTCCTCTTCTTCATGTTCTCGTTCTCACCATGTAAGAGTCATCTTGCTCCAATATCTTTGAAAAAACAAACAAGAGAGGAGTTAGATCCTGATTTTGATGAGAAACAGGAAAAAATTCCATCAAAAACTGTGCAACAAATTCCCTTTCTGCGCCCAACGCACCTGCAGCAGTGTTCCAGGTGCATTGAATGTCAAACTGCCTTCATACAGGCCAGCATCCAACACAGGTTTTGATGTTCTAGGGGTGTGTTGATGGCAGAACGAATCCATCAAACCCCAGGGGCTCACAAAAGCAGGGAATAAAGCACAGAATGCAAAAAGGAAACCATGAAATGAAAGAGCTCAGGTTTAGCTCCTACCTAGTCCAGACGGTGCCGAGAATCATCCACAGAATCTCCCGAAATCAACTGATGAAAATTGAGGGGGAAAACACCTCCAAAGCTCCAACAAACCAAGTTCAAATGAAATGGTAAAATGAGAGGTAAAAAACAATTTTTAATTACTTTTGCATAGTTCGAAGTAAAATATTAGCGTTTTAATCTCATTTTCAAAGCAAATATTATTCATTTCTAACTAGTTTGATGAAGCAGTTGAAAAATACAGTACTATCTTTGGAAGGACAAAGCTATTTATGGTAAAAAATCAAAGCAAGACCATAAGATCGAGCAGTTTTAGCACATAGTTCAAGATCGTTAAAAAATAAACATAGTACCGAGCAAATGTTTCCACCCGCGTTTAAGCTCGTTAAAAAATGAACCATCCCCTGGTAAATAACCACCGTGAATGAAGCATTTTCAGCCATTAAAGCCTTGGTCGTGTTTGCACCGTCACCTCCACTTTTCCATTGGCCGATCATTCACCTCCATTTGATTGTTTACCCATTTTGAGGAACAGCTGTGAAGAGTGATTTCACTAGCCATCCTTGTGACACTGCCATGATTGGAAAATTCCAAACCTTACCTGGAATCAGCTGCTACCCATTTTATCACTCGTTCCTCAAAAGACAAGTCTTCTTTAAGCACTTTTCAACTGACTCGTAAAATATGAAAAGATTGCCGAGTTTTGGCCTTCCAGCTCATTAAAGCAACCGGAAGTGCTATCCCTCCTCTAGATTTTAATCTTTTTGGACCTGAGGGATTATTGCACAAAAAGATCGAGCGCTTGTTTTGTTCGGCTCGTTAAAACTATCGAAAATTCATCCCTTCTGTATTGTTTTATACTTTTTCGGACTTAAGGGATTAGATGACGAAAAAAGAACTTTGGAGTTACCTTTACGTACCTTTTCGGACTCTCTAAAAATGAAAAGGACTGAGTTATCTTTGTCGTTAGACTCGTTAAAAATATTAATAGCGACAAACTTGTCTTTAGGCGAGAACGAGTTTCACTATCGCTAGGCTCGTTAAAACATAGCGATGGGTTTTCCCGAAGGGAAAATTATAGAACAAGCATATGTTATCCTCCTCAAGCTTGACAAAAATAAAGAGGTACTGGTCAGCAATGACTAGGGAAAAATTGGGAAGAAAACTCAAAGAAACTTTATTGGTAGCAAGTCACTCTTGAACATGACACTTCCACTCCGTGCCTGAGTCGGGTTGGGTTGTTTCATTCACCGGTCACATCACCATGGTCACACCACACCATCCACATTTGGGGTAAATGCTACCAATCCATCACATAAGTGTCGCCGACATGTTCAAGAGAAGTCATCCAGAGAAGTCACCCGTGTCCCATCCACTACGATACATTATACCTCATTCTTTCATGACCGCCACCCTGAACCATATATCATCAGATCGTTTTCACCTCCATCAAAATCATTTGCTCTGTTCCTTGTCATTGATGTGGGATTCATTAAGGCCCTCCTTTGACGGATCGCTTCTTGTCGACATCAGCTCATTATCCAAGAAGTTGATCTAGGAACAACCCCTTCAGTACTTTGAAGCTTGCATGGGCTGACTCATCCTCTTTGCATACATCTATATATGGATCCCTCATCCAAGAGATACAGAGGCTGGAATTTTGTACATTGCAGAGAATTGTTGTTGGTTTTGAGATAGATATCAGAGTATTGGGTGATTTATGCTTTGTTGGAGGTGAAGAGGGGATTCTATGCTGGGAGGTTGATGCTGGATCAGGAATCATCGGTTGTAACTCCTCCTGGATCTTCTTGTTTTATCAATAAAACTATTTGAGTTTCTCCTACATGCTTGTATATCATTGATGTTGTTTACATTTGTATGTTTAGCTTAAATGTAATCCTAAGCTATTTATGAATATAAATCCATGTCTTTGTGTAGTTTCCTTCTTCTGTGATCTTACAGGAACTTGGTGAAGTTGGGCAAGTAAGGGAGCAGGTAGCTGGAAGCTGTCAAAGAGGAGAGAGATTAGATCAAAGGACTAGCGCAAGACACAGGTTGGTTCATCATATTCCTCTTCGTTTATAGTTCATAAAGGAGAATACCAAAGTAGTTTTCCCTGTTTGTTTCCGAGGTCACTGTCACACCTCAGTGGGATAGGGTCGTTCTGAATAGACACTTTTCCCGTTAACATGCCCAGCTTCACAAAGTACCTGTAAGATCAGAGAAGCATAGAACTATACAAAGACATGGATCTATAATCATAAACAATTTAGGATCATATTTAAATTGACCATACAAATATGGCAAGCATCAATGATACAAGAGCATGGAGGAAAATTTGAATAGCTTTTATTGATAAAACAAGAAAGAGCCAAGAGGAGTTACAACTAGTTATTCTGACCCAGCATCAACCTCCCAGCAAAGAAGCCCCTCTTCACCTCAAACAAAGCTTAGATTACCCAACAATCTGATGTTTGTCTCAAGAAACCAACATCAATTCCTTACAATATGCAAAATTCCAGCCTCCAACCTCTGGATCTCTGGGATGAGAGATCTATATATAGATATTTGCAGAGGTGTGAGTCAACTCTCATTTTTTGATTAGTGTCTTCTCTCTGATAGTTCTTGAGGCCGCTTGGAGATCTCATTGATCTCTTACTCATGCTTGGGTGATTCTGAGAGGCAAGTGTCCCAGGAGAAGTTTCTGGAAGATTCCATGATCATCCACCTCGCAAACTGTCTCTGCCACTTGTCTTTTCCCATCCATCGCACCCCATAGAAGGGATTTCTAAAATGCAACGAACTTCCCGTGTGGACAAGGTGCGATGCATCGCACCTTGGCCATGGAGAAAGTGAAATGATCCAGTTTTGACAAGTTCTGAGCAATTTTTCATGGAGAAATTTTGGGAGAGGCTGTAATCAGTTGACCTTGTTCCTTTAGGGGTTAGAACAACACTTTTAGGGACTTAGGAGCCCTTGGTTTATGGACATTTCATGCTTGGGGTTGTAGTGCCCAAAAATTTCTATAACATCTACAACCCAACCAACCACTACAGGTGCTGCTCACTCCACTGGTGGCAACATCTGTGATAGAGTTTAGCAACTTTGGGCAACTATTATGCATGGAAAACTACGACTCGATGAGTTAGAAGAAACTGGGGCCTGACAATGCACATGAAGTCTAAAGCTAGACAAAGAAATTGTTGAATTGCAGTTAGAAGTTGCCTACCCGGATTACGGGAAGATAATCCTAAAGGAAACCGATGTGGCTGGCTCTCCTATCCTGTTACAAGAATTGGCTCCACTAGCATGGTTGCAACTACACTTGCAAGAACAGGGATCTGCATGCCATAATTCAGCAGTAGAATCGAAAGAATGTATAGAGTGCTCATGAGCCAGGCTAGTCGGGAAATGGAAGACCCGTACTAGGGGCTCGCCCACCTAACTATCCGTAGGAGGCCCAGTCCCAGCACCCCATGTAGCTGAAAGAGGGAACGGGATACAGAACTAGGCTACTAAGAAGCCACGTGATAGAACCATCACATACATACAAAAACTACGTCTACGTCCTTGGGGATTCGCTACCTGCGAATAAAGATGGAAAGTGACCATTGTAGGTACTATTCATGAAATAATGACCCCTTTAAATCACTACAAATCCAACGGCAGGAAATTAAGGCAGAGGAACAACCGTTGAAATCACATTTATGAACTACTGAAAGGGCAAACAGTCAATCTAGAATGTCGAGTCATATATAATCAAGGTCGGGGTCACGCCAGCACGTCTTCTCGCTCTGCAAGAAAATCACCCAACCTCAAGAACATGATGAATGACGAGAAATTCAGAAATATTCCATAGTTTTAGGAATTTCCTAAATATTATCAAGATGCAATTATGAAGGCACAAGATACTACAACAAACAATGCCACCAGAGACTGAGTTAATGACCACGCAAGTGGAAATGATGCAACGGATGACAGAAGAATTTGCTACTAGAACAAGTGAAGTATAGAAGATGCTAACTGACCTCCGTGAAAAGATCGCCGCATCAGCCAAGTGACTTGGGACGAGTCACGATGATTGTGTTGAGGGACTGTTGGGTAGTAAAAGCCCCGCGCAACAGTTAGAGGGCGTGAAGCTCGACATTTTGGCTAAAAGTTAAGAAAAAGACTCCACTGAAAACACGAAGCACGAATTATAATAGGTTGAGTCAAAGGGTAGTCTACCTGAAAATAATGTAAATAAAGATAAATATAGTCAGCATGCGCAGGGATCGCGGGCCAGGAAAGGGTACAAAGAGAGTGAGGCTCTATGGGTAGAGAGAGTAGAATTTTGGATAGGAAATTTGGAATATGAGATGTAATGGGTTCTTGAAGGAGATAGTCTGATAGAATCTATAAGTTTGAGTTGAGGGTTGGTTAGTAGGTAGAGCCCTTGCAGCTGTGTGTGTAGAGGCTTGGAAAGTTCGCAGTTGTGAGCGCAGACCCCTGCAACTGAGTGCATAGGGTATATCTAGATGTATTGATGGAGAATAATAATAAAGATAAGTTTGCTTCTGTAAATTTTGTGTTATTTCTCATCTGTATTTATGGTTTAACTTTCTATATCTAGTTAATGTAAATGTGATAAGTATATGCGAATCTAGGTCTATTATTTGCGCGAATCAATTATGTTGGTTAAAAGTTTTCTTAAAGACCCTTTTGAATAGCTCTAAATCATAAGAGTAGAACAGTGCAGTAATAAGAAAAATATAATCACTCTGGATCAGTGCGAGTAATGAATAGCATGAAGTTGTAAACTAGTGTGCGAACCTCCCAGACCACACCAAGACATCCCTAGCATGTGGAAACCTAGTTCCAACACCCTCCCCTGCTACCTTGGGTGAGACCTCAATCTGCGCTTTGATGGTTGTTGCCAAAAGGGTCGGTAGCTGCAGGATTTGTTTGGCTAAATAACTCTTCCAAACCTGGGTCAGGCCCATAATAGCAAACAAGATGCATGCAAAGCCTTGAGGAGCAAGGCAACTGATGGAGACTTGGTGGTTGAGAGGGAGAGTACATTACCTCTCAACATGTACTGCCAGAAGAAGTCTCAGACAATTGTGGAGGAGCCACAATTGGTGAAGCAACTTCAGGAGGTTGCAGAGTAGACACAACTAGAGAAGACGAGAGGAGACCAAGTGGAGGTGTCCACTCATGAAGAGACCTCCAGTAGGGGGAAATTTTGAGCCAAGTGGGCAGAGGGATCACATGCATCCATACCTCTAGGTCGAAGGTGGGGTGATGTGGAGTGATAGTCCCAAGAAGGCTGGAATAGGGGCAGGATCATTGAGGTACCCAACCTCTTTGATTAGACCTTGCTACGGGAGTCCCGACGAGGAGTAGTAGGATTGGCTAAGTGGGTAGAGGCAGATGCGGATGGAGCGGCAGAGAGAGCTACAGTGCAGGAATCCCAATACAGTGTAGAGCTAGAAGGCTGCAACAATGTGAGAGGCTCAGGAGTGTTGCACCAGTGCAAGATGGCATAGAGAGGTGTACAACAGTGTAAGATGCATGGAGTGTTGTAGTAGCTCAAAGGTCACAAAGGGAGCACTTGTATGCGTAGAGGGAGCTTCAACATCAGAGGGTGTTTCTAGCCCAACAGGGAGGTTAGTTGGGAGATTTTTTGTTTCTAGAGTTGCTAGAGCAATAACACTTGGGAGAAGTGTTGCATTCAGAACATTCCAAATTTTTAGGATCAGGTTCAAGTTGAATGCTTTTCTTGTTGAGAGGGAGTGTTGAAAATGGCAACAAGAAATGCTAAAAATAGAATTGTTATAAATAGAAGTTCGGGTACCAATGTTGGTCATAGCAACAAGGAATGAAAAATGGAAGTGCTAAAAATAGCATTTCTATAAATATCATTTCGGGATGGATTCTAGTTTTGGTTAGTCCCTAAACTAAAATTTTGAATTAAAAATGGAATTTGATCTTAGCAGTTGTTTGTAAAATAATTAATTAATTCATATTGAGTTAGTTAGTTGGAGAAAATCAAACATGAAGTCTTTTTGAAGACATGCAACAGTTATCCCTTTGATTGAGTAAGTTATCCCTTAATTAAGGAGATCAGGATGAGTTGTACTTTGAGTTGTAATTAGTTAGCTCAGTTAACTGAGTTAAGTCCAGTTGGATTAGTTCCAATAGTTTGTGGAATTGATTGTGAGTTTAGTCAGTTAATGCATGCATGCATGCAACTATTTTTCTCCAGATAACTGAATATTCTCTCATAAATAACTCATGCATGTCTGTTAAGAGAAAGACCTAGTTGAAATTAAAGGAAGGGATAATGTACTATTAGTTGGAGGATTCTTCCTATATAGGAAACTCATCCATTGTTGAGATTGCAACAAGATGATGGAGCTTAGTGAAAAGAGTCGCCTTCACTAAGTGGGCCCGCAGGCTATTTTTGGCGCAAGTCTATTTTTAGACTATGTCTATTTTTAGACATATGGATCATGTCTATGTTTATGGATGATTGATCAAGTTGGGAAAAATAGATGGACTTCTATTTTTGATGAAAGTTTGAGTGATCACAGTGTGAGTGATCAAGTCTATTTTTAGACTGCCTGTCAAAAATAGAAAAGTCAAATATTATTATCTCACAATAATATTTGGACTATAAACTTAATCTTATTCTCTTGGAGCACTTCAGTTTGAGCTACGGAAGTGGCACATGCAGCTGTCAGAAGGAAATTCGTTTTTCTTATGAGTCAGTTGAGTTGTTGCATGCATGACTTCAGTTAGAACTCAAGTGAGTTGAGTTTAGTGGACTGGAGGTACAGTTGATGGAGTTGTGCTCAGTTTAACTTAGTTAAACTGGTTGTAGTTAGTCTAACTGCAGATAGACTAATGACGAGTTGTTAAACTAATTATTAACTCGTAATACAACTAAAGAATACATCAGTTAACTCAGTTGCATGTCAGTGCATGTTCAGTTCAACAGGGACAGGTGGTAGAGAATCAGATTGCTATCAGTTGTGACTATAGTTGTGCACCAGATCTTGCACAATCAAAGGATTGAGTATGCCAATGAGTTTTCTCAAGTATTTGGCCCACATTTTAGCCTTTTCTCACGTCCACAAAGAGTGAGTGACTATTTTGCAGGTGAAAATCGAGTTTGGGAAGCAATTCTCATCAGTTCTTGAGCAGGTATTGAGCAGTGGAGGCAGGCAAGCAGTGGAAGAGATTTGGAGATCAGATCTGAGCTGTATTGTGTGTAACAGAGGTGGAGATACTTGTGAGAAGTATTATGCTATGTAATGTTACATGACTCAATCATTAATATACAGATAGTGTGGGGTTTTTAGCGAGATGCTTTCCCCGTGATACATACTGTGTTAATGTGTGAATGCTCTTGATGTTTTATTGTTATTGATGCTGCTATATTCTTGATCAACGTAGAGGAGATTATGTATTATACATGTTCCGCTTAAATTGTATGATCAGGATAATCTCTGTTGAATATGTGTTAAATTATTCAAAATTTCTACATGGTATCAGAGCTAGATAATTGTAGAAAAAGTTTCTACATGGTATCGGAGCAGCTTGATTTGTAGAAGAGATTTTTACAGGATATCAAGCGAGGGTTGATCATCAGATCTACTATTCAGGAAGTGTTTACTCACGAATTCTAGATCGGAAGCAGTTGAGTTGGTTGCTGGTGGAATTCGAATTTGCAACAGTGTTGTTGAAATGTCTTTCAACAGATTGCGAATGTTATTCCAAAGCAAGAGCGACCTGGCGCTCAAGGATAAACTCAATAACAATAAAGGTGAGAATGGATCTTCATCAAAGGTATCTGATGAAGAGAATTGTGCTTTGGCTGCCAAAGCAAAGAAGGGGAAGAACAAGAAAGCTTCTCATTCCGGTGCGAAAGGCAAGAAGCAGGATATGTCCAAGGTGAAGTGTTTTCACTGTCACCAGCATGGACACTATGCCACAAATTGTCCGCAGAAGAAGAAGAACAAGCAAGCTGCTGGATCTGCAGGGGGAGAGGCTTTAACTTCTCAGTTTGAGCTTGATTTTTCATTGATCGCATGCTTGGTTTCAAGTGTGATGGGATCAGTGTGGTTCCTGGACAGTGGTGCGTCTTTTCACATGACGGGAGATAGAGATTTGTTCTCTGATCTGGAGGACAAAGATCTTGGAGTGCACATCGAGATGGGCGATGATGGTAGATACAGTGCGACCGGTATCGGTACCATTTCCTTTGAGAGGGAGTCTGGTAAACCCTTTGTATTGAAGGAAGTCATGCATGTTCCAGGATTGAAGAAGAATCTCATCTCAGTGGCGATGTTAGAAGACAAGGGGTATGATGTTGTTTTCAGCGAGGGAAAGGCCTTCCTGCGCAGCAAGACAACTGGTGAGACCCGGAAGATAGGGGTTTGAGTGAGGAACCTTTATCAGTTGCATGTAGATGGATGTGCAGCAATGGCAGGCAAGGCAGAAGGATTGGTGAGCCGGGATGATGGCGAGTTGTGGCACAGAAGATTGGGTCACCTTCACCATGGAGCCTTGAAGATACTGCAGCAGATCACTACAGGGCTTCCTAAAGGCACACTTGCGCAGTCAGATCAGTGCAAGGGGTGTACTTTGGGGAAGTTTGTGAAAGCCACCTTTCACGAGAAGGATAGTCGCGCCACGACGATCCTTGAGAGAATTCACACAGACGTGTGTGGACCTTTCTCAGTTGCTTCGACAGCAAAACACAGGTATTATGTGATTTTTGTTGATGATTTCTCTCGTAAGTGTTGGATCTTCTTCATGCAGAAGAAGAGCGAGACATATTCAAAGTTCTGTGAATTCAAAGCACTGGTTGAGAAGGAGTCGGGGAAGAAGGTGAAGGCTCTTAGGAGCGATAATGGTGGTGAATACATCTCGGACGAGTTCAAGGATTTCTGCAAGGCAGAAGGGATTCGTAGAGAGCTCATAGCTCCCCATAACCCACAGCAGAACGGGGTAGCTGAGCGGAAGAACAGAACGATTGTGGGTGCTGCACGGGCAATGTTGCATGATCAGGGCCTACCCCTTCACTTGTGGGCGGAAGCATGCAATACAACAGTTTATGTGCAGAACCGTTGTCCTCATAGGATACTTGGCATGAGTACACCCGAGGAGGCTTATTCTGGTAAGAAGCCTGATCTTTCTCATTTGAGGATTTTTGGTGCTAACGTTTACATGCATGTGACGAAGGATGCCAGAAAGAAGTTGGAGCCGACTGCAGAGGTTGGGATATTTGTGGGGTACATTGATACGCCCCACAACTATCGTGTGTATTTGCCAGACAGTGGTAAAACTGTTGTGCGACGGGATATAAAATTTCAGGAGGAGAAAGCCATGAAGTGTTCGCTTGAGAGGGAGCTACACTTGCATGCAGATGAGGAGCTATTAGTTCCTAAGGATGAGCTTCAGGACGTGGATCAGCCACAGGACGAGGTTCATGGAGTGGAAGAGACCACTCATGCAGCGCCAACCATCAGAGGGCGAAAGCGCTTGACAGAAGCTGAGCGACTGGCTCAAGATGCAGAGAAAGTTGTAGGACCACCTACAGCCCAACGCAGGCAGAGACAGTCACCTGATCGGTACACTGGATACATGGCTCTTATGAGCAAGTGTGTTGTGACTGAGCCATCCTCTTTCGAGGAAGCTGTGGAGGATCCCGCGTGGGTAGATGCCATGGTGGAAGAGTATGATTCTATTGTCAGAAACAATGCATGGGAGATTGTTCCTAGACCGGAAGGGAAATCAGTGGTGGGTTCGAGATGGATCTACAAAGTTTAGCAGGCAGCTGACGGGAGTGTGGAGAAGTACAAGGCAAGATTTGTTGCCCGAGGCTTTTCACAGATTGAGGGGATCGATTATGAGGAGACCTTTGCACCTGTCGCAAGGTATTCTTCCATACGGACGATTCTTGCTCTCTCAGCGCAGATGGGATGGCACATTCATCAGATGGATGTGAAGACTGCGTTCCTCAACGGAGTCATTGAGGAGGAGGTGTACATTGAGCAACCCGAAGGCTTTGAAGTCTTCAGCAGTGAGTCGCATGTGTGCAGGCTCAAGAGAGCGCTGTATGGGTTGAAGCAAGCACCACGTGCTTGGTACACACGGATAGACAACTATTTCACAGGACTTGGATTCTCCAAGAGCGAGGCGGATCCGAACCTATACCAGATTGTGGTGGAGGGTAAGTTGCTTATCATTGTACTATATGTTGATGATTTGATTCTAACGGGTGATGAGCTGTTGATACTGTCATGCAAGAAGGATCTTGCTACAGAGTTTGAGATGAAGGACTTGGGCCTCCTTCACTATTTCCTAGGATTGGAAATATGGCAGCGCAGTGGTGGACTGTTTGTTTCTCAGGGCAAGTATGCTCGGGAGATACTGGAGAAGTTCAACATGCATGGCTGCAAGCCTGTTGATACTCCTCTTCCTGGAGGTTGGAGGAAGGAGGATGCCACTTCGGGAGAAGAAGTGGATGCCACTGTTTATCGACAGTTGGTGGGGTCGCTGATGTATTTGGTCAATACACGACCTGATATATGCTATGCAGTTAACCAGCTTTCACAAGCTATGGTTAAGCCTACCAAGCTCTTCTGGAAGGCGGGCAAGCATGTATTGCGCTACTTGAGAGGCACATCGGGATATGGATCTTGGTACAGGCAGGAGGATGCAGAGTGGGTAGGGAGCCCAACGGACAGAAAGAGCACATCAGGAGGGGTCTTCAGTATTGGATCGACAATAGTTTCTTGGTACAGCAGGAAGCAACGATCTATGTGGATGAGGATGATCCTGGTCGGGTTTTTCGGGTCCAAGCACATCAGGTACCATCATATCAGAGATTGTGTGCAACGGAGGATCATGTTACTTTCGTACATTCCAAGGGAGGATCAGGATGTTGATATTCTGACGAAGGCTCTCCCTAGGAGCAAATTCGAGTACCACCGAGGCAGGATAGGGGTTGTTGATAATCCATATCTTGTCGAGAGGGAGTGTTGAGATTGCAACAAGATGATGGAGCTTAGTGAAAAGAGTCGCCTTCACTAAGTGGGCCCGCAGGCTATTTTTGGCGCAAGTCTATTTTTAGACTATGTCTATTTTTAGACATATGGATCATGTCTATGTTTATGGATGATTGATCAAGTTGGGAAAAATAGATGGACTTCTATTTTTGATGAAAGTGTGAGTGATCACAGTGTGAGTGATCAAGTCTATTTTTAGACTGGCTGTCAAAAATAGAAAAGTCAAATATTATTATCTCACAATAATATTTGGACTATAAACTTAATCTTATTCTCTTGGAGCACTTCAGTTTAAGCTACGGAAGTGGCACATGTAGCTGTCAGAAGGAAATTCGTTTTTCTTATGAGTCAGTTGAGTTGTTGCATGCATGACTTCAGTTAGAACTCAAGTGAGTTGAGTTTAGTGGACTGGAGGTACAGTTGATGGAGTTGTGTTCAGTTTAACTTAGTTAAACTGGTTGTAGTTAGTCTAACTGCAGATAGACTAATGATGAGTTGTTAAACTAATTATTAACTCATAATACAACTAAAGAATACATCAGTTAACTCAGTTGCATGTCAGTGCATGTTCAGTTCAATAGGGACAGGTGGTAGAGAATCAGATTACTATCAGTTGTGACTATAGTTGTGCACCAGATCTTGCACAATCAAAGGATTGAGTATGCCAATGAGTTTGCTCACGTATTTGGCCCACATTTTAGCCTTTGCTCACGTCCACAAAGAGTGAGTAACTATTTTGCAGGTGAAAATCGAGTTTGGGAAGCAATTCTCATCAGTTCTTGAGCAGGTATTGAGCAGTGGAGGCAGGCAAGCAGTGGAAGAGATTTGGAGATCAGATCTGAGCTGTATTATGTGTAACAGAGGTGGAGATACTTGTGAGAAGTATTATGCTGTGTAATGTTACATGACTCAATCATTAATATACAGATAGTGTGGGGTTTTTAGCGAGATGCTTTCCCCGTCATACATACTGTGTTAATGTGTGAATGCTCTTGATGTTTTATTGTTATTGATGCTGCTATATTCTTGATCAACGTAGAGGAGATTATGTATTATACATGTTCCGCTTAAATTGTATGATCGGGATAATCTCTGTTGAATATGTGTTAAATTATTCAAAATTTCTACATCCATGTAGAAGGAATTATCTCCTTCAGGATTGCGCAGTTACTACTGATCCAAGTGAACAGTGCGAGGTGGGAATTCACACAAGTGAAAGCACTGGACCCCAGGAAAAACTACACAAGGAAATAGGAGGCTTGGAGGGTAGAGGATAAGGTTTGCGAGAAGCCTTTGACTATCTATGAGCAGCAGAGGGATTGTACTGAGAGCTGGATACTTTGTGTAATCCAGACATATTTCCACTTGTATGGTAATACAGAGATCGGAGTTTTTAACTGAAGCTTTCCCCAGAGTATTCTTTTGTGTTTCATGTGTGATTGATTTCTCATTCTCTGTTATATGTGTTCTAATTTATCTTGCTCATATTCAATTAGGCATTTGCAGAGTTTGTTTTAGAAGTAGATCTTGTATTTTGCTTTAGTATATTACATTATCAGGTGATCTATAGTGGGAACTTTCTACAAATAGAAAATTATCCCAATGGGGAGATTGCAGGGGGTAACATTTGACATCGAAGGCACGATCACATTGGTATATTTTGAGGTAACAGAGATTGTGGATGATAGAAATCCATACCCTACGCTCCTTTGGAATCGATTGGGCCACTAGCATGAATGGTGTAATTAGCCTGAAGAAGTGAAATATGATATTTGAAAGGAAATCACTCAGCGTAGTGGTGCCACTGGATCCTGTAGAAGGACCACATGATACAGAACTAGTTCGTGATTATGAAAGTGATGACAATTTGGACCAGAATTACAAGATAATGGTGCGAGACCAGGATTAGGTAAATCTAACAATGGATGGATGTATTGCATGGTACCATGAGAGCTCCTGCACATCAGATTCAGATGAAAAATTAGAGCACTAGCAAAATCGACTGCATGAAGTATCTACGCTTCATTGTAATATGATGACAAAGCCACTTCACTGCATATCATCAGAGGCAAGGAATCTGCCTCACTATGATGGTCTAGCTAATGTTGATCACTTTTTGGATGCACTTAAGAGAGAAGTGTCGAACAAGAATCACTTCCAGGCCTTGGATTGGGCACTGCACGCTATGCCCAAAAGATGGTGGGATACGCACAAAGATAATTTCGGTGATTGGAGTGACTATAAGAGGATTATGGGAATACATTTTGGATAGCCAAATGTATGGATGAAAGAAAAGTATGATGGAAGGGATGAATCACATGGCCAAATGGACTAAGGCTTATCGAGTGGAGCCACAGCCTGAATGGGTGCATCAGTTTTTTCATACCCTAGATGTCATACCGATGAATTGGTACTTGGAAACCGAGCTCTTCCATGGCACTGAAGAATGGGACATCTTGCACCAGGGGTTTATAACGACATTCAACTTTGAGGATTGGTTTGACTATATTAACGCGATGCTACAAGAGGTTAAAGAAGTGATCTTTAGGATACTACAAGATCATTTCCACCAAATTCAACTTGATTCAACTACCTAGCTGAGCCATGTGCTAGAATGCTATAACGTGACTACTGAAGAAGAAGACAAGGATCCCAGAAAGATTAATATTTTGAAAACATAGGCTCATCATGAGGTTGAAGGTCTGCAAGTAGAGGATCCAAACATAACTGTGCCACTGAAAACTAGGTAGGTCAACATTTGCATAGAGGCGGAGCCAAAATATGCAAGGACCGGGGACTATTGGGACGATGCAACAATAGACAAGGTTGCTAATCTCCTCCGTGAATATCAGGATTTGTTCCCCACGATTTTTTCTAATCTGGAGGGAATAATAGGAGACTTGGGTGTCATGAATATCACCTTGAAACCGAACATGAAACCTGTGAAACAAAGACCTTACCACCTTAATCCTAAGTATAAGGGAAGGGTCCGCACCAAGTTAGATAAGATGTTCACGGCAGGAACTATTGAACCCGTGGAAGAATCTAATTGGGTAAGCCCAATAGTGGTTCAAGAAAAGAAATAGAAAGAAGAAATAAGGATATGTGTAGATCTCTTGAAATTGAATGACGCTTATGTGCATGATCCTTTCCCGACCCCATCCACTGACAAGGTCCTAGATAATGTAGGTAGACATGAAGCATACTCTTTCATTGGTGGGTTCTCTAAGTACCATCAGATCAAAATCACGCCTGAGGATAGAAGCAAGATGACCTTCGTAACTGAATGGGGATGTTTTTAGTACACCGTGATGCCTTTTGGGCTGAAGAATGCACCAACAATCTTCTCACACGTAGTCATTGTGTCATTAAATGACTTCATTCATAAGTTTCTAGAGGCATGCTTTGACAATTAGATAGTGTTTGGATTGGTCAAGCGCCATGTGGCAAGTCTCTGCTTGATGCTAGATAGATGTAGGTGATACCAGATCACTCTCAAAATGAAGAAGTGTATGTTTTATGTTCGTTTTTGGATCTTGTTGGGTCATGTGGTATGTGGAAAAGTATTTATGGTAGAACCTGTGAAGATCGCAGTGATAATCAACTTGGAGGCATCAAGGAATGTGAAACAGCTACGCGCAAATCTAGGGAATACCTGATATTATAGGAAGTTCATCGAGAGCTATACCTAGATCACTACGCCTATGGAAAAATTATTGAAAAAGGATGCTACATTCTGTTGGAATGATGAATGTCAAAAGAGCTTGGATGTGCTGAAAGAGATTATGGTCACTGTGTCGATGCTAGTCTTCCCGGACTAGAAGAATGAATTTCATGTGTACATGGACACATCATGTATTGCGGTAGGGGCCATGCTGACACAATCCAGTGAGGGAGAACTGGATCACCCTATAACATTCACAAGTAGGAAGCTGTCTAAAGTAGAGAAAAATTATTCCACGACAGAGCATGAAGGATTATCTATGGTGTATGCGATCTAGTAGTTTAGGCCCTATTTGTTGGGCAAACACTTTAAGATGTATATAGATCATTCCACGTTGAAGTACCTGGTCAACAAGACTATGTTGGGGGGAGAATATATAGGTGGTTGCTATTGTTCCAAGAGTATGACTTTGAAGTTATTGTGAAGCGAGGATGACTGAACACGAGACTTGATCTTCTATCATGCATTGAAACAGGAGAGGTCCTACTAATTTGGAGGAACGGAAGTCTAACACATAGCTCTTTGTGGTTCATGTCATAGATAGCCACTTTGAAGATATTATCCACTTCCTAACGACAAGATCGGCTCCAGAAGGTTATACAAGTCAACTAAAGAAGGAACTAGTAGTACGCACATCAGAGTTTTCTCTCATTGCAAGGAACTTGTACAAAATGGGGTCAGATGAAATATTGCGACATTATGTGTCTAACTTTGAATGAAGTAGTATCCTCACTAAGGCTCATGGACGAGCCGTTGGAGGAAATTATGCAGGGAAAGCAACAATGAAGAAGGTTCTACATGCTGGGTTGTGGTAGCCAACCCTGCATAAGGATTCGAAAGAATATTGTAGGGCATGTGCCACATGTCAAAGGACTACTATGCCATCCTGGATGGATGAACTGCCTCCGATGCCATAGGTGATGTTGCAACCTTTCGAGAAATGGGCGATTGACTTTGTGGGTCCAATCTAGCCTCAAGGAAAGAAGACGGTTTCACGGTACATCATCATCATGACTGAGTACTTGACCAGATGGGCAAAGGTGTAGCCTGTGAAGGACTGTATATGTGTGAGAACAACAAATTTTATTTTTCAATATGTGTTGACAAGATTTGGCTATGCAAAGATCTTGATGAGCGATCGCGGTATGCACTTTCTTAACGAAACAATCAATGCGTTCACAAAAGAATTTCAGGTGTATCATCAAAATACTATGCCTTATCATCCACAGGCTAATGGGACAATGGAAGCATTCAATAAGATACTAGAGAGTGCATTGACGAAGGTCAGCAATTCTCAAAGAAATGACTGGGATGTGCATGTACCCGCGGTGCTATGGGCCTACAAAACAACTTGCAAGAAGCTAACTGGGCAAATTCCTTTTAGAATTGTGTATGGCATAGAAGTTGTGATGCCAATGGAAGACATTGTACCTAGTTTGTGCACAGTAGCATTCATAGGAATGGCAAACCGTAGAGCCCTAGAAGAGAGGCTCGCGTAGCTAGTAGAGCTTGAGGAGGACTGATTTCTAGCTGGATTTCATCAACAAGTTCAAAAAGAGCATGAAAATGCATGGCACAATCAACACATCAAACTACACACCTTCAAGGTAAATGAATTGGTCTTGTTATATGACAATACATTTTATAAATTTTCAGGGAAATTTACGATGCACTAGCTAGCGCCATATGTCATCAAGGAGATTATAGTTGGTGGAGCAACTCAGCTGGTTAAATTGAATGGAGAACTATTCCCACGGAATGTGAATGGCGGTCCATTGAAGCCATAGACCGGCGATCCAACTTGCTGACTATATGAGGGAAGCACAACCTTAGCACTCCAGGCAGCAGAAAGGAAGCGCGAGACTATAAACTACACCACCCGGGTCAGAGAGCTGCACAACCCAGGAATTGCGCAGAACAAAGATATATCACAGAGCCCGTAAAAGTGCATTGGGAGCTATGCTACCACAGCAAAAACCGTGTAGGATAGTTAGAAAGTGATCGTTAAAGTCACTATTCATGATTTGATGATGAAAATTTGGCCAAAGGGAGTAGGGGGGTGACATTTAAGTCAGAATTTATGGATTAGATCTTTGAAACTCTACCACCAATATAGCATTAATGAACTGATTTTGGGGGCACTGATAATTTCTTGTTGTGTACCTCCTTGCATCCTAATGTAAAGTGAGCCAATAGTAACCTAATTGTAGAAATTTGAAGGTTGTCCTGTTAGCATAAAAGTGGCCCCTAAGGGTCAAAGGTTAAATGAGACAGAGAAGGAATTGGAGAAGTTATTACAGGAAAAGAAGGGAGTGTCGAGCTCCCAGCCATCTCAAACAGCTCCAAAAGTTACAACTGCTCCTCCTACAGCCACAACGGTAGTCCCTCTTACTAGCCCAGCATCAGCAGCAGGTACTTCAACAACAACAGTAGCAGGCAGCAGCACTACCATGACCACTGAGGAATTGATAAAGGCTATGGAGGATTTAAAACTCCAAGTATTAGAATTAAAAGAGGCCAAAGAAAAATTTTCAAAGCTAGAAATAAATTATGACAAATCTAAGATGACTGTAGCAGAAAAGACAAGAGAGGTGAAGGAATTGGAGAATAAGGTAAAAGAATTGGAAAAGGATCTCTCTTTAGACAAACCTCTGGAAGAAATCAGAAGCATTTTATGCGATAACATCAGTGAATCAATCAATAATATATGGAGATACATTCAAATTATATATGAACAGATTGACTTGATTGCAGCAGCTTAGGTGGAAATCCAAAGGGCCAGAAATTTATTGGGACATAAACCCGAACAGGCCAACAGGCTAATCCATTTTTTGAACAATAAAACCAAGGAAGAACTAGCAGCATTGGAAATCAGAGACAGGACAGACACCATCCTAACAATTAAAAGAGTCCTGACCATGAGAACCCTAGTGCAGAATTTGGAGAGAAAGAACCAAGATATGCAAGTGGAGGTAGACTCTTTTATGAAAAGATTTGCAGTTTTGCAGGAAAGGGGCTTGCCAAGTCTAGTGGGAGACAATGAACACCTGTTGAGACAAGCTGAGTACTAGATCAGATTAAATAAATATGCTGCTGATCAACAAAATGCATCATCATCAAGTACTCTAGCAGAGAAGACCCTTTCATCTGGCCAATCTCTGTACATCAACTTAGAAAATCTATTTTATATTGAGCATGAAGTACAACATCTTTTTACAGCCCAGCCGAACTTCTACAAGTATACAGACGCTGATGAGACTTTGATAAAGCTGCAAAGACATCAATTGCCAGAAGAGCAGTGGTGGAAAAGTATGCTGGAAATTTTGTAGGTGGATTTCAAACTTTTGATTTTTCCAGAACACGATAGATATCATAAAGTGGAGAAAAATAGCAGATAAAAATCGCGTTGGGCAGTGGTCTATTAAAGTGAAATTAAATCACGGAATATCAAAGGAAGTGGCCACCAGCTGACTCGCTAAGCAAATAGTCAATGCATCTCACCAAATGGGCGGCTAGCACATCAACACTTACTTCTGCATTTATTTCTTCCTGTTCCCGAGATCATTTACTTCTCCTATAGAGTAGGTAGAAGAAGTTATTACTAGATATTATCTCGTTGAGATATTTTGTAAACATTTTTGTACAAATACCTCCCCAAGCAAAGTGCTAGGGGTTGGTGATACATTTCTAGAGCTGTGTTGTAACTCTGAGAACTTTTATGAACAAAAGGTTGTTGGAATGCACTGTTGTTGAACTCTCTGGTTGTGGAATTAATGGCAGAGGACTATGTTGCAAAATTCTCGAATTATTTCATGGATCAATAAGTCTTTTTAACTCATGTTTTATAGCTTTTATGTTTTTATATATCATCTAAGTTCATGATCTAAATAACATGGAAAAAGAATAACCCAAAACTTTCTTAACTGTACTTTGTGTTCAATCTCTGTTATTTTTTATGTTTTCTTCAGAATTAGCATAAGCAGATTTCTTAACTGCTCCTATTTCCCCTGGTTCTTACATCTTGAATATAGACAAGGAATTCTTAACTACTCCTTGGCAATATTCATCCACTTTCCCTCTGTCAACATGATGAAGGATTCTTGATTTCCCTTCACCCCCTGACCCCATTTCACCCGATTCCAGCTTACAAATTGTTCCATGGTTAATTACCTTGCTTTGTAGTTCCTCCCTCTATCAAAGAAACCATATCCAACAGTTCATCTTCATATACTCGATTAGCCCAATGGACTGAACTTCTCGTATTTACACCCCTGTTCTTTTGAATGTCGCCATCCAAAAACCAAACAAAACCCCTGTACTTCATAGCTAGCCTAACATACCATGAAAAACAAAGCTAATTCATAAAGAGAGAGCCCTCTTTGGATGCAAATTGGCTAGAACCTGCATCTGAAAGATTGGTTTGTGGTTACCTCAGCCGTATTCCTTTTTCTCACAACTTTTGGGGAACAACCTGAGTGATAACATCATTGGCGACCATACTGGGGATTGAATGACTGTTTGTTACTACTGTCTATTTTCTAAAGCTACAGATGGAGCCTGAAGTTAGCTAGGAAGCCTTTGAAACTGGTTTTTGCTATGCAATTACAGGAGTAAATAAACGCTACTTCATTCTATCTCCAGTTTAGTTTTAGGCTTCGAGCAGCTGTCTCAAAAAATTGATCAGTTTCCTTTTTGTTTTCAAAATATCTTCAGGAAAACTCAAGACTCTCACAATTCAAGATTTCCTAGAAATATATTGCCAAAAGCTGTGTTCTTCAAATACTTCCAGAAAATACCAAAAAATATATTTAGAAGTTGGCTCCGAAAATGAAAATCCATTACACCAGATCAAATCTAGATCCAAATCCTCCAGTTATCTTTGAAAATCCTAATTTAATCCCTTAGAACCTCAAAAGCCGAGACAATCAAGAAAATTCTACTTATTTAGACTTTGACACAGCTCAACAGAACCTTACCCAATCTGAGCTTACTCCCGGAAAAGCAACAATCCTTTCTACAATTGTTGCAGCTTCTTCTACTTCACCATCGTCACTTCAGAACGTATTTTCCACTGCACATATTTCCACTATTATCCCCATTCTCCCAGCTGTCACATTTATCCATGTAAATATGGAAAATCGATATGCTCCCTAGCAGTTGCCTGCGAATCCTGGTGCTATGCCTCAATATTATCAAAGCAAAATTACCTATTTTGATGCTACTAGCATCTATACAGCTCAACAACATACTAAGAAAATGAAAGATTATTTTGAGAACTATGAAATTGATGCTGATGATGTCAGGATGAAAATCTTTGTTCAGAGTTTAACTGGTGATGTTAGGACTTAGTTTAGAGCACTCCCTGTAAACACTATTGCCGACCCAGATGCCCTTTATCAAACTTTTTTAAATAGATGGGAAAAGAAGAAGGACCCATTACATATCCTATCAGAATATGAAATCTTGAAAAGAGGCCCACAAAAAACTATTCAAGATTATTGTTGCAGATTTAATAATGTGTACAATGCTATTTCACAGAAACTTAGACCTCCACCAGGCTTGGCCTTGATCAAATTCCCCGATAGATTTGACTCTGATATGGCTTACCAGCTGAGAGAAAGAGCTCCCCCAAGCTTAGCAGACATGCAGAGTATAGCTGTCAATGTAGAGGCCAATCTGATCTCTAAATGAGTTGGAACTAGTGCTGAAAGAAGGAGTCCCTTTAAAGAAGAACCTTCTACATTTGAGAAAAAACTGGATGCAATTATCAAAGGAATGGATAGATTGGGTGATAGAGTAGAAACAATTGAGAGGAAATCCTCCTGGGATGGTCAACCAAGTACCACCACAAGAAATCCAAACTTCAGGAAAAATCAGAATCTTAATACTGGAAAGGCTGGTCCTGACCAAAACATTAGACCTCCATTCTAGGAAAACTATGCTGAAGCTTCAACCTCTAGTGAGCCAATAGAGGATACTCAAATTAACTTAATGGGTCTAAACACTGAACAACAAATATTTTTGACCCAAGATGATCAAGAAGCTTACACATTTAATCAATTTCAAACAAAATCCGGAGAATCATTTGATTTTAGAGAGGGATATGATGCAGCTATCTATGAGGTTCACAAACAATACAATTAAGGAGCAAAACAATAGATGTCCCTGAAACCAACAAGCAGAAAGATACCAAGTAGCCAAAAAAAACAAAGTTTAATACTCTCCCTATTGAACTCCCTGCTAGAACAGACCTTAACCCAAAAGAACCCACGGTTGAGGACATATCAGATGGCCCACCACTAAACAGTCAGCCATCCACCTCCTTTCCTCCCAAAGAAAATGCAAACAAATCTCCTGAAATTAATTTTAAAGCAGATTCAGTTCTTAACAACACTCTTGATAAAGGAAAAAACATTGAAAACGCAGCAGAAAAAGAAAAGCTTGCTGCCCAAAATGCAAAAATTCAAACAGAAAAACCTTTCAATCTTGAAATCGAAATAGGCAAGTTAAAAATAGCCATTCCATTGTCCGAATTGGCTAAACATGATGTCTATAGAGAACAAATCAGCAGATCACTTCAAATTTCAGAAAACAAAGATGCAGTGAACATCCTAGATGACCAGCCAGAATTAATTTTTGGCCCTGAAGTAAATGGTAAGTTAGTAGATGGAGGTGTTCCTCCTTTCTATGTAAGTCTAAACATTCATGACAAAGTACTACATAATGCAATGTTAGATTCGGGAGCTTTCCATAATCTAATGCCTAAGTTGGTGATGTAAAAATTGGACCTAGATATCACCAAACCGTACAAGGACTTGTTCTCTTTTGATTCTAGCTAGGTCAGATGTCTAGGCCTAATCTAAGGTTTATGTGTATCTCTAGTGCAATACCCTGCCAAGACAATTTTAATGGATGGGTGGTAGCTGATATCCCACCAAAGTATGGAATGCTTTTGTCTAAATCTTGGAGTGCAAAACTCTAGGGATCTCTATAGTTGGACATGTCTTATGCTACCATCTCAGTCTTTGGCCATCCGAACAGATTGTACCGGGAAACTTTGATGAAATATGTGGTCAGCAGTCAAAAGAAACCCCAAAATTTCCCCATTTACTCCATGCACTCTGATATGGACTCTTTCATCCCATACAATGCTAAAATTTTTCCCAAAACTGATGACGAGGTTCTAGAATCAACACAAGGAACAAACATAAATGAAGAATCTATTGCTCAAGATCTAGAAATTGTTGAAATAATTGATGCAACAGACACACAAGGCAAACCATATGAGTTTCAAAATCCAAATCTGCCCACTAAGCAAGTTTCTAAAACTCCTGATGCTAGCTGTAATCAAGAAATCCTATGGTACTTAGAGTTTGATGGATCAATGAATAAACTAGGAGCAGGGGCAGGGATTTGGATACATAACATGCAAAATGTTCATGCTGAAGGACATGCATACAGGCTAAATTTTAGATGCACAAATAACATAGTTGAATATGAAGCCCTTCTGCTAGGACTCAAATTGATCAAAAGTCTAGGGGCAACTAGGATATCAATTTTAGGAGACTCTGATTTGGTTATTCAACAAATGAAAGACAGCTTTGTCACAAATGATCTCAGGTTAAGAGCATATAGAGGGGCAGCAATTGAAATACTCAATACCTTTCTAGAATTACAACTTACCAAAATTTCAAGGAACCATATTTTGCATGCTCATAGTTTGGCAACATTTTCTAGCACTTGTAAACTCCCATTTGAGCCTAATCATCATTTTACTGCTGAAATTAAACACAGGCCGACTATTCCAGACAATGTAAAAAATTGGCAGGTGTTTGAAAATAACACTCAGATCAATAATTTCTTGACTTTAAAAGAAGAATTTTCCAGTACAAATACAGACACAAGCACTATTTGTGAAGATCATCAAATAGACAGAATTGAAACTAATATTTCAGCTGAAATAGTAAATCAAATGTTACATCCAACAACCTTTACCAGCAAAGAGTTGAAAGAGTTGAAAGAAATAAACTTTGATGAAACTGCTGAAGGAGAATCTGAAGTGATTGATTTAAAGGATAATTTTTTACCCACAGGATTAACTCCTCTGGAAGACATTTTTGACTCTAATGATATTCCAAGAAAGCCAAAAATGTAGCCATTAAACGCAGAAATTGAGGACTGTAATATAGGAACTGCAGAAAATCCTAAGATGATAAAACTGTCCAAGACATTGCCACCTATCCAAAAGCTGAAATATATCGAATTGTTCAAAGAATTTTAATATGTTTTTGCATGGAGCCATGAAGACCTTAAGTCCTATGATACTTTTGTGATCCAGCATACAATACCCTTAAAAAAAAATCAAAAACCTTTCAAACAAAAATTTAGAAGAGTCAATCCTGTACTCCTTCCTCTCATAGAAAAAGAAGTCAAGGGAATGTATGAATCTGGAATAATTGCACCCATTATATTTTAAGAATGGATCTCAAATTTAGTGTGCACTAGGAAGAAAACAAGAGAAATAAGACTATGTGTTGATTTGAGAAATCTAAATAAAGTCTCTTTAAAATACCATTACCCCTTACCCAAGATGGACCACATTTTACAAATGGTAGTGGGAGCTTCCAAAATTTCAGTGCTAGATGGATTTTCAGGCTTTAACCAGATCTTAGTTCACCCTGATGATCAAGACAAGACTACTTTCACAACACCTTGGAGAACTTTCAAGTATGTAAAAATGCCTTTTGGACTCTAGAATGCAGGGGAAACATTTCAACGAGTAATGGACATAGCCTTTGCAAAAAAGATTCATGATTTCCTGGTCATATATCTATATGACCTTACTGCATTTTTGAAATTAGATCAGCAGCATTTACAACATCTCAGACAAGTGTTTTTAATATGTAGAAAATATGGCATATCACTAATTCCAGAGAAATCATTATTTGTCTTAGAAGAGGGCAAACTGTTAGGTCACATAATCTCAAAAGATGGCATCAGAATTGACCTAGAAAGAATACAAGCTATTCTACAGGTTCCTCACCCTAGAAACATCAAAGAGCTGCAAGCTTTTCTAGGGAAAATAAATTTTCTAAGAAGATTCATACCCAACTTGGCTGAATTGATAATATTACTGAACAACATGTTAAAGAAAGATTCCAAAGTCAAATGGACAATAGAAGCCAAGCCTTTGAAGAAATCAAATTAGCTTTAACTAAAACACCAGTCCTCACAAGCCCGAAATTTGACAGAGACTTTATAATCTTTTCCTTTGCATCTGAACATACTATTTCTGTTGTTTTCCTACAAAAAGATGATCAAGGATGTGAAAAACCCATTGCTTTTTTCAGCAAAGCACTTAGAGATGCACCTTTAAAATATCAAATCATGGAAAAACAAGTTTATGCCCTTGTAAAAGCTATTAAGGACTTGAGAATTTACATTTTATACTCTCATGTAATAGCTTATGTGCCAAGTACTGTGGTCAAGGATATCCTAACTCAAGAAGGAATTGAAGGCAAAAGAGGCAAATGGATATCTAAAATTTTGGAATATGATATTGAAATTAAACCAACAATGCTGATAAAAGGACAAGGATTAGCTAAACTGATGACTGAAACCAACTTTCAAGCCCTTGACATCAATGAACTGGATAACGAATAGGAGATGGCGACTCCACAGATCAATCAAGCATTTTTACAATCACCTTGGTATGCTGATATAATTTATATATTGTTAAACCTGCAGGCTCCTCCAAGGTTATCCAGAACTAAAAAAAGATTTCTGAAAATGAAAGCTTCAAAATTATGTATTGTACATAATGTTTTATTTTGGAAAAATCATGAAAGCATTTTACTAAGCTTCTTAACAAAGGATGAAACTGACAAAGTGCTTAAAGAATTTCATGCAGGGGACTGTGGTGGACATTTGCATTGGCAATCAAGTGCTGATAAAATCCTAAGAGATGGATTTTGCTGGCCCTCCCTGTTTGCTGATGTAAAGAAATTTGTAGTTTCTTTCCATAAATGTCAAATCTTTGAAGGAAACAGAAAGTTGCTACCTTTACGCCTAAAGCCAAATTCCATTGAAAAATCATTTCAATAATGGGGTTTAGATTTCATTGCGGAAATCCACCCTTCCTCTTCTGGCAAGCATAAATGGATTTTGACTGCCACACACTACTTCACCAAGTGGATAGAAGCTATCCCTTATAGACAAGCTAATGATACGGTGATCATGGAATTCTTAGAAACCAATATCTTGTCTAGATTTGGTTGTCCAGAAAAGATTATAACTGACAATGTTGCTGCATTTAAATCCAAAAGAATGATCAATTTTTGTCACAAATACCGTACTACCTTAGGCCACTCCACAGCCTATTACCCTCAAGGTAATGGTCTATCTCAATGATCCAATAAAAGCTTAATCAATATCATTAAGAAAATGTTGGAGGAAAACAAGAAGAACTGGCATAAAAAGCTTGTCAATGCACTTTGGGCAGACATATTGACTACAAAAATATCCATTGGAACAAACCCCTATGAGTTATTTTATGGCATGGAGGTTGTATTCCCTTCATCTTTGGGAATCCCTATGATAAAATTGCTGCAAGAAGTACAGGCAGAACCCAATGACATTCAGAGAAGAATCAATCAAACAATTCATTTACAGCAGACTAGAGAAGAAGTGTATCAAAGATCTCAGATTCTACAAGAAAAACTTAAGAAGATTTTTGACAAAAGGACAAAGGCAAAGGATTTTTTCATAGGAGACAAAGTATTGAAATGGGATTCTAGAAGGGAAGATAAAGGAAAACATGGGAAGTTTGACTTCCTATGGAAAGGACCTTTTGCTATTCAAGCTTCACAAGGAAACAACACCTACTTTTTGAAAAGCCTGGATGGTACAGAAGCGGAAGATGGGCCAATCAATGGTCGGATGCTCAAGAATTATTTTGATCCACTTTGTTGAGGATATCAGGACTCTAACTTGTACATAAGAATGTTTACTTTCTGCATTTTGTTACAGCAAAACGATAGGAGGAATATCTAACAAATTTTGAGAACTATGCCACCTTTTTGTATTACCTTATTAGTTTGTCAGAAGAGTTGAAGAAGAAGATTTGGGAGCTGTAAATATGATGACAAACATTCAGACAAATTATCCAAAACAGAGCTGCAATTGTTTGAATCAGCGTATGACAAATCTATATATGTTGCAGAGGTACACTGCTGTTTATTTACAGCCAAGGAGAAATTTTAGAATGCAGCAAGAATTGAATGTAAGGCTATTTGACATGTTGTTCTCGGCTTTTCACCAGAAAAGCCATCCCCAAGTGGAGCCAGTGTTATGCTCCTATACCAATAGGTGTCATATTTCATGATTGACTGTTGAAGTCCCAAATATGTTCATCCTTTCCATGCTGGAAAGATTCCATAATTTGAAAGAATCAAAAAATTTTAAAAATGAAAAGAGGGTATGCCCTAAAAGAAAGATCAAAGGGCAAAAAGAATGAATTGGTCAAAAAAGAAAGAAAATGAACCCGAGAAGAAGAAGACCAGGAAAGTGTGCTAGTCCAAAATGCCACTGCTATCATATTTTTTGCAAAGAAGTTCAATATGTGCAATCAGTGACTTCTGTCACAGTTGATGGATGGCCAAACATCTTAATCTTGACCATTCCATGTTTAAATTTCCTGTTTTAGAGGTAGAGAATGAAGTTTGTCCAAACAATTCAAGCTTGCAAGATAAGTAGTTAGATAGAGAAACAAAGGTTCTCAACAGCTAAATCTAAGCCCCTGGAGGAAATAAGCGCAGACTTAGATGGGATGGTAGTTAAAAGAAAAGAAGAGACTAAGGGTTTGCTAGTTCAAATGCACCTAATCAAAAAAGAAGAAAAAATGTTAGGTGTAATAGGCTGGGTAGGCAGTTTTGATGTTGCAGAAGCAGGTTTGTGAGCAATTTTGTCTTTTAAAGATGATTCATCTCATGGATATCATAAAATATCATGTCAAATATGTGGTCACAAAGTAGATGAAGCATGACTAATTTCCCTCCTCATTTCTCCAAGGGACATTTACTAACTTCCTCAAAAGGACATTGGGACCTGCTCAGTGCTCCTAGTTCACTTCATTTCATTAAAAATATTAAGTGAAACTCTATTTTTATTTAGGATAATAAAGCTACATTTCTTGTGTAAAATTTCTTTTCTTCCACTATGCTAAGTTCTCCAAGTTCATAGCTTGGATCCCTTTCATTTCCCCAAAAGCCTAAGTTAATTTGACCATGTAAACTTGGTACCTACCTCTCATAAACCCATTCTAATATACTAAATTTATTATATAGCTCCTACATAATATTTTTCCTTCCCCTATTATATAAAATGCATAAAAACCCCAAAAGGTGTAAATATCCAGACCGTCAGCTTATTATAGCCATATGATAATGTTTTATGGGAGTTAACGGTTCATTTGGGGCCAATAACAACCCTCCGCATACACAAACCATGGAATTTATTTAACATTCGGTTAAATAAATAACCAGACCCGCAAAGCCCGATAACCAAAGGTTATACCCACACGATATATATTTAAATGTTGATTTATATGGTGGGTCCCCACGCCGTAGCCTCTACCGTTTCCCGTTCGCCGCCCACCGTTGGATCGGGGACTACTCATCCAACGGCTCCAATCCATATCGCGAGCCCTATTTTGTCCAATAATTAGCACCTGTGGTATGGTGGTTTTGCTGCTATACCTTAGGACAGGTGGTAGTCTCCTGCGGTGCTCGCTGCCCCCCCTCCAATACCACTGTTGCCCAAAAGCGGTGTGGGGGCCAAACCGCTTACCACCCATGCTCCCTCCCCACTCACGTCACCCTCGCATCATCCGCTGATGTCACAACCACATCAGCACTATGTCAGCACCACATCACCCCGCTACATGAAAAATATTGTGTCATGCTGATGTCACCCGATCGAAATGCGCCAAAACCCGCCAAAATCAAATTTTTTGTCAAAAAGGCATGAAAAGGTCGTTTTCCTTCATTTCTGTTTATATTCTTTGTGTGACTTGTGCATGCCAATTTACGTCCAAGAGCAGTCATTCGATCACATAGTCCGCTTCCAAGCCAAAATACTCCATAGTCCGATCTTCCAGCTCGGTCTGCCACCTACAAATCGCGCAGTCTACTTGTTAAAATAGGTATTTACCTACATTTTGTTCCCAAACCCTGTTATTTTTAGTTTCCTCTACATAGTCTCCAAAAACACCCAAATTTGAGTTAAAATCATCAAATTACCTACAGAAAGGCGCACCATAACCACTGTTTTTCCCATTTTACCAAAAAATCCCGCAAGCTTCGTTTTCCACTGCATATTCACCTAGTGAGCTAAATATAAGTTGGCTTGGGCCCGTAATTCTCTGAGAAAACCCTCAGAAACTGTTATTTTACCTACTTTGTTGCAAAAACCAAAATTTCAATTGAAAAATCACAAGAAATTGAGCAATGGAAGCTCTAGTTGCCCTAAACATTGCTCCCCTCAATGCACCTCACAAGCATTTGGAGGGGTTGCCCCTAGCTGATAGGGATTTTCAAATACAAGACTTAATTGGTGACAAAAACCACCTCCAAGCATACTGTGAAATCAGGAACAGTCACCTAAACAAAACTGATCCCTTTGGGATATGGGAATCCAATCTTCCCAAATACTATCTCCCCTCAGTAAATGTATTCCCATATGTCATTTTCCTATTTTGTGCCAATTATGAACCTATTGAGAGAGCAGTCATGTCTCCAACTAGAACTGTCCTTTTCCATATAACTCCTGACTCAATCAATGAGATGTTGCACTTCAAACCTAGTCAGCATCTGTCTCCTCTTTCCATGGGACATTTGGTGGATGAAGGCTCTAAATTATCCACTGCAGAAATAGACCAAATTTCCAAGTTATTCATGAGACCAGATCGCCAGCCCAGAGAGTCACCTCCTTTTTTCCATATCTGGTTCAATGAAGTTGGAAAATTCATTATTGACATGATATCCTATGTCCTGGGATTTAAGACAAGTGAATATGTTGATAAGACCATTTTAGTTTTGATCTCTATGTTTATTCCATGACATATTCCTGCTGTCAAATTTGAATTTGCTACCTTCATTAGCAACAATATCCATGACCAATTCATAAAGCTGGACAGAGAAGGAGTCTTCAAATATACCTCTTATATATATCATCTGTTCTTGTACTATCAAACAGGCAGTTTTCAGTGTCCTATGAGAAAATTGGATACTAAAGGAGAAAGGAGGTCTGTGATATTTTGGACCTTAGTCTTCCATGAAGTCCATAACTCTCCCTACACTTACTGTGAGTTCATTGATCTATTTATACATACAATATCCTCTTTGCTAATGAGAAGTACTCCTCCCAGAGTCTCTGGTGACATGCAGAAAATCTTACAGCTCTCCAAAAACTACAAAATAGGTGACTGGTACTTCTACCAGAATCACACTGAGATCAGGATATATGGCTGTGAGTTGTGCCCCTATAAACTGCCAAAATATGTGCCTATGAGACTCTTTGCTCTTGAATATTTCAGGCAATTTATTAGCTCAGATTTGACTCATTTTTATGCTGCCAAGAAAAAGGCTCAACTGAAATTAAGAAACCAGTTAGGCCCCTTCGTCATTAACAAAAAGGAAGGATGGCAAGATGCTGAAAAGATATTGGGTGAAAAACTCAAATTAAAAATGAGATTTTGGTGGGTACCCTATGACCCAAATGGATTCATCTATGATAGAAAGGTAAAAAATAGGCCATTAGCCTATAATAATTGTAGGATCCCTAAAATAGAACAGTATGCTAATCAAGATGAGTGGGTAGAGGTCACATTGATAGAACTCATTGAGGAAGAAAGAATGGAACAAGCAATGAAAAATCTTGAAAAGACTCTTGACCTGGACTCTTTTGGACAGGTCTCTTTCAAATTGCCTTAGCAAATCAGAGTGGGCACATCAACTTCTGCAACTTCATAGCAACCAACCCAAGAAAGCACTACACTAGATGCAGGGACATCTAAAGGCAAAGAAGTGCTGCATACAGAGCAACATGAAATGATAGATCAACCAAAATCATCAAAACACTAAAGCCAAGGGCAAATTCCTCCTGCCCAGACCAAAGCACCAGAGGTGCCAACATTGCAGACTCCTCTAAATGAGGAAAATGGTAATAAAATGGACCAAAAAGAGACCACACTTGTAAGTGGGCTAGAAGAACAGCCAAGGGCGAAAAGGCAAAGAATAGATCCTCTAACTGAAGAGGAAATTAGTGAGGACATCATAGAAAGTCCAAGGGGTGAGAGGGCAACCAGACCACAGACATCTCCAGTGGTAGAAACATCCACCAGTTGTCATAGGAAGCAATTCGAGAAACAACATAGTGTGGAAGTTTCCTCCTCAAGGCCGCAAAGAGAGCAAGGTGCTGATATCAAAAGAACATTCACGGACATCAAGGCCCAGAATGAGCCAATAAGACTGCATCTTTATGATCAATTCCTTAAGATGACCCCCGCCAAACAACAAAGGTTAATGTCTGCATATGACATTAAGGAAGGAAAGATGATCTTGAGTCACTTCAAGCCTGAAGTGCAGCAGCCATAGTCAGCAGCTGATTATATCAGAACAAATCTAGAGGTTCTTTCCAAAGACATTCACCCTATGGACGACACTGAGTTTCACAAGCAAACTGGAGAGATGGTCTATTCCACATTGGCAGACAAGGCAATGCTAGCTCAATAGTTGTAGAATTCATTGAACAACACATCTGCCCAACTGGATTTAGAAAAGGCATCTTCTTTGGCCAAGGACAATAGGATAAAGTCCTTTGAAGAAATTATCATTTGAGTTGGGACATGATCCCAAGAATGCCAAGGGTATAAAAGCATTAATGAAGAAAAAGGAGGATGACATAGCTGCCCTCAAGAAACAATTGAAGCTGCCAATTACTATGCATCCACAAACCACAGAGGTTGTGCAAGAAAAAGCAGAAGAAGACATGATGGACCTGGTAATAAAAATGAATCAAAGATTAAATGAGAGAGAGCAGGAATTGGAGAAGGCATTGTAGGAAAAGCAGGCAGTGTCAACCTCCCAGCGATCTCAAATAGCTCCAAAAGTTATAACTGCTCCTCCTACAACCACAACAACAGTCCCTCCCAGTGGCCCAGCATCAACAACAGGTACTTCAGCAAAAATAGTAGCAAGCAGTAGCACTACCATGACCACTGAGGAATTGATAAAGGCTATGGAGGATTTAAAACTCCAAGTATCACAACTAAAAGAGGCCAAAGAAAAATTGGCAAAGCTAGAAATAAATTATGACAAATCTAAGATGACTGTAGAAGAAAAGACAAAAGAGGTGAAGGCATTGGAGAAGGTAAAAGCATTGGAAAAGGATCTCTCTTTAGAAAAACCTCTGGAAGAAATCAAAAGAATTTTTTGGGCTAACATCAGTGAATCAATCAGTAGTGTATGGAGATCCATTCAAATTATATATGAACAGATTGAATTGATTGTAGTAGCCTAGGTGGAAATTCAAAGGGCCAGAAATTTATTGGGACATAAACCCGAACAGGCCAACAGGCTAATCCATTTTTTGAACAATAAAACCAAGGAAGAACTAGTAGCATTGGACATCAGAGATAGGATAGGCACCATCCTAACAATTAAAAGAGTCTTGACCATGAGAACCCTGATGCAGAATTTGGAGAGAAAGAGCCAAGATATGAAGGTGGAGGTAGACTCTTTTATGAAAAGATTTGCAGTTTTGCAGGAAAGGGGCTTGCCAAGTATGGTGGGAAACAATAAACACCTGTTGAGACAAGCCGAGTACTAGATCATATTAAATAAGTATGTTGTTGATCAACAAAATGCATCATCATCAAGTACTCCAGCAGAGAAGACCCTTTCATCTAGCCAATCTCTGTACAACAACTTAGAAAATTTGTTTTATATTGAGCATGAAGTACAACATCCTTTTACATCCCAACCGAACTTCTACAAGTATACAGATGCTGATGAGACTTTGATAAAGCTGCAAAGACATCAGTTGCCAGAAGAGTAGTGGTGGCAAAGTATGCTGGAAATTTTGTAGGTTGATTTCAAACTTTTGTTTTTTCCAGAACACGACAGATATCATAAAGTGGAGAAAAAGAGCAGATAAAAATCGTGTTGGGCAATGGTATATTAAAGAAAAATTAAAGCCTAGAATATCAAAGGAAGCGGCCACCGACCGACTTGCTGAGAAAACAATCAATGCATCTCACCAACTGGGCAGCCAACACAACATCACTTACTTCTGCATTTATTTCTTCCTGTTCCCGAGATCATTTACTTCTCCTATAGATTAGGTAGAAGAAGTTATTGCTAGATATTATCTCATTGAGATATTTTGTAAACATTCTTGTACAAATACCTCCCCAAGCAAAGTGTTAGGGGTTGGTGATACATTTATGGAGCTGCGCTGTAACTCTGAGAACTTTTCTGAATAAAAGGTTGTTGGAATGTGTTGTTGCTAAACTCTTTGGTTGTGGAATTAATGGCAGAGGACTATGTTGCAGAATTCTCGAATCATTTCATGGATCAATAAGTCTTTTTAACTCCTATTTTATAGCTTATGTGTTTTTATATATCATCTATGTTCATGATCTGAATAATAGGGAAAAAGAATAACCCAGAACTTTCTTAACTGTACTCTGTGTTAAATCTTTGTTATTTTTTATGTTTTCTATAGAATTAGCATAAGCAAGAATTCTTAACTTCTCCCTGGCAATATTCATCCACTTTCCCTCTGTCAACATGATGAAGGATTCTTGATTGCCCTTCACCCCCTGAGCTCATTTCACCTGATTCCAGCTGACAAATTGTTCCATGGTTAATTACCTTGCTCTATAGTTCCTCCCTCTGTCAAAGAAGCCATATCCAGCAGTTCAATCAAAACCTTCGAGCTACTATACCTAGCCTAAAATCCTATACCTAATCCAGTCATCTTGATTGAGATTCTTATGAAGAGAGCCCTCTCTTGGCCTAGTAGGGCTAGCTACTAGGCTAAGTTTGGTTTGTGGTTATTCTAGAATTGCCTCCCTTCAGCCTGAGGTCAATCTAGGTGATAACACTACATATGGATGAAGCTATTAGAGAGATCACAAGTTTGGAAGAGCAACCTTGGGAGGACTCACACCATCATGTTTCAATATCTGATTCAGACATGATGCCTCTTCAAATCCTATCATCTGACACACCTGAAATTATTTCCTCACCATATATGACTATCCAAGAGTTGGACTCAGAGGGAAACATGGAAATCCTTCAAAGACATTACTCAGCGATATTTCAGTTAAGACAGGCATCATGGAAAACATATAGATTGGATCCAATCACAACCCTGAGGAAATTGTGAGTTTCATCTACCCTTTTAAGGACTTCCGTGTTGTTTTTCATTGGTCTTATGAGGAAATGCATGGCATAGATCCTTCTATTGTGAAGCATGAGATCAAGAAAGATTGAGCATTCTTTTTATGGTATTTTTCTTGCTCATTAATCCAAAAAATCCTTGAGTCTCCTTCTCCAGGCTCATTAAAATACCAAGAAGAAGATTGAGCATTCTTTTTATGGTATTCTTCTTGCTTGTTAATATGAAAAACCTCGAGTCTCCTTCTTTGGGATCGTTAAACTACTACAAAGAAGATATGAGAACTTTCTTTTATGGGATATTTTCTCGCTCTTAAACTGAAAAAACCCTAAGTTTGTCATTGTTGGGCTCGTTAAACACATACGATGATGGTCTGAGCAACTCTTTTTCTCTCTTTTTCTAGCACATTAAACTGAAAAAAGATCATTAGAGAATTCTTTTTAGGTGCTTTTTTCTCACTCATAAAATTGAAAAAATCCTGAGTTTTTTCATTAATCTCATTAAACATTTATAAAGATGACCCAAGCATTCTTTTAGGTACTTTTATCACTTGTTAAACTAAAATATCCTGAGTTTTTGTCACCGGGCTCGTTAAAAATCTACAGCAGCAACCAGAGAACTTGCTTTTTTGGGACCATTCTCACTCTTAAAATCGAAAAAATTCCTGAGTTTATCCCCTTCTTCAGGCTCGTTAAATCTATGAAGAAGGAATGAGTAGTTCTTTTACATCTTTTTCCTTTCTCAATAAACTAAAAAAGATACCTTGAATTTTCTTCATTTGACTCGTTAAAATTTGATGAAGGTATTGAGTTTGTTGTCGCAAGACTCATTAAAAATTCACGATGAAAAATGAGTTTAGTCCATCTCCTAATACTCATAACCAAATGTGGTCAACATCTATTGAAAAAAGGTTTCTCTTTATTCGTATTCAATAGATTAACTCATGTAAAAGTAACCAATCTAGGTATACTATTAACCTTTTGTCACACTCGGTTAACAACTATGACAAAGGGACCACCATGGAGTCATTCTTTACGATCTTTTCAGACTCTCTAAATATGAAAATACCACCTATTTCTCTCGTCTTGACTCATTAAATTAAATAGACAAGATATAGAGTCACTCTTTTTACAATCCTTTTCAGACTCTCAAAACATGAAAAGGTCAAGGAGTTTGCCTGTCTGGACTCATTAGACTAATCAGATAGGGTATAGAGTCACTCTTTTCGCGGTCCTTTTCAAACTCTTAAAAGATGAAAATATCGACGAGTTTACCCGTGTGGACTGAATAAACTAATCAGACGGGGAAAGTAGACAATACAAATACATTTAGTATTAGAAAGTGTGGTTTGGCAGCAGTGGTTCCATTGAACATGGCACTCCCTCAGATAAACCTTCCTTGTGATGACCTCTCAATATGAATCCTACCATCCTATGAGTTTAGCCTAAATACCTCGATGTTCTTGCATCTCTATATCCTAACACTCTTTGGTGTTCATGAGTCTAGTGCTGCATGGTTAAAACCTTTGTCGTGCCTTCTATTGTTCAAGGGTTAACCTTTTGTTTCCTCCATCAACCCATCAAGCATATAATTTCATCATGCCCTCTATTGTTTAGACCCAATGCTCAAAGATTCCTCAAAAAACAATTATTCTTGTCCCATTTCGTGTCGATTGATGTAGGACACATTATTGCCTACCTTTTGACAGGTATCTTCCTATCGACTTCAACACTCTATCTAGGAAGACAAGCCAGAAAAACATTCAGTGCCTTGATACTTGCAAACATTAGTGCCAGGTCATGTTGTGTTTGATCAGGGGTTCTCATTATTGGCTCATGGTTAAGCGATTCTATGGGTGTTCAATGAGAAAAACATATTTCACACTCGTTAGTTTGTACTGTGCATCTTGGAGACCATCACCATTATTGGTGGTCTTCCTCTCATCTATTAACAGTCTCCATTATTGACTAGTAATCGTTGATTTCGTGCATTTTTGACATCAACACATATATTCACACGTATCGATCTATATTGTTATTTGAAGTGGAAATCAATGCCTTGGGTAGACGCTTGCATCACTCAGCTTTGCTTCCTCTCCCAAGTTGCGTATGTTGTTTTTTGGAGACAGCTCATCAGAATGATCCTATTATGACACCGGATCCACATTGTGCTTATCAGAGGTAAAAATCCTCATATATCTTTTTTGAGAAAATCACTATAACATAGCTACTGAGCATGGGAATGCCCGATTCAGGACATGATTTTAATTGTTTTATATATATGTGTTGTATCAGGTTTCCCGTACCACTCGAAGCTTCTATCCTCTCCCTCTTTTTGTCAAAGAAGGAAAATTACAGTTAAGTAAAGTATTTCAGTCATCTTTGTAGCTTATGATCTTATACTTTAGGGGGCATATGTTATACAGAAAAATGACCCCCTCATTAGATCAGAGGGGAAAGACATGATAGTTGAAGCAAAGACCAAGATCACATGCCTTATTTCCACACTAACTCTAGCTATACACTGACAACCTAGTTTATAAAAGCTTCTCTATAAGCCTAAGGGAGCGTTAATGACCCTACTAACTCTAGTTTTTAGCTTGGGAATAGTGTTAGTGGATCTGAATGAAGTTCTAAAGGTCAAAGGAGCAAATTGACTCACAAATATCTAGATATTTGCTCTTAAATATACTCAGAAAAGCAAGGAAACATCTCAAGTTCGACCTATTTTTGGGATTTCTAATCCTAAAGGAGGAAAATGGGAAAGAGCTCAAAAGCGTGGAAACATCATTTCTTTTACCTTAAGGAACTCATGGAGGAACTTGGCAACCCTAACTCAAATTCTACCTAAGCAAAGCTAGGGATATTGTGAAGGGGGTTAGATCATTTGAAAGGATAGCTTACTTGATTGTTGAGCATAGTCTCAAATCTAAGCATAAGAAGTTGGTAAAAAGGGAGAGAGAGAGAAGCTGGAGGGGTAAGGGAAGGTTGACGCAACAGATGGCTGTAATCATTCGTCCGATATTAGTATAGAAATGTAGTTGTACTGTCTACTCCATGGTGTTGGTACTATCATTCATTTATTTGTTTGTCCAATACCTTTTAGCATGAGTAGCTTAGTTATGTGTAACTAGATGTCTTTTATGTATTCATGTATTAGTTATCAAGGTTGTATGCTGTCATTATGCTTGTCTCTTCTATGTGCAAGACTTGATCTGAAGCAGGCTCAGGGGACTTCCACCTAGCTGCATTGTGTTGTCCAGCAAATCTACACGAAGGCTTGAGGTAATCCATTTGTTTTTCTTCGATAGTTAGTTAATGTTTATGGACATGCATGTAACTTTGTGAAGACTAAAGATAGTCTTACAGTCTGCTAAGGGTCATGAGAAGACCCTTGAGGGTATCTCCATTCTCCATACACCATGCATTTTATCCTATAGCAATGGTATTAGAAATTTTACACATTTATATGGGGACTTGGCTTCACTAAAAGCAAAGAAGATCACTATGTATATTTCAAATTAATTGGTGACCATGTTATTTATATAGTCTTGTATGTGGTTGATATGTTTTTCATTGGAAATGACAAAAATATTATCCAGGATTTTAAGACCCAACTGTTATCCAAATTCAACATGAAGGATCTTGGTGTTGCAAACTATATTTTGGGCATGGAAATTAAACAAGATTGGGCAAGGAGGAACCTCTGGTTAAACTAGAGGAATTATATTGAGAAAATAATGCAGAGATTTAATATGGAAGATAGTAAACTAGTGAAGGTTCCTATTCATGTAGGTGTAAATTTATTTTCTAAACAGTTTCCCAAGATACAAGAAGAGGAAGACAACATGTCTCACATTCCGTACATAAGTGCATTCAGTAACATGATGTATGAAATGGTCTATACTAGACCATACATTGAACATGTAGTGGGAGTATTGAGAAGGTTTATGTCAAAACTAGGGAAGGAGCATTGTACATTAGTGCAGTGCATTTTTAGGTATTTACATGACACTAGTGATTATGGTTTGTACTACTAAGGAAGACTAGGACTGGACAGAGTTTTGGACATTCATGGCTTTGTTTATGCAAACTAGGCTGGAGGATTGGGAAAGATCTACAAGTGGGTATGTGATTATCCTATTTGGAGGTGCATTTAGTTGGATGAGAAAGAGACAATATTTAGTGGCACTTTCAACTACATAGGTAGAATACATGGCAACAATTCATGCAGGAAAGGAAGCAATTTGGTTGTAGAGATTGTGTTCAATTATGGGGTTATTACAAAAAAATATAAGGATAGACTGTGATAGGAAAAGTGTAATTTTATCCAAAAATAACCCTACTTATCATCCAAATACAAAGCACATTAATGTTCAGCATCACTTTGCCAGGGATATGGTTGAGGACAAAGCAATGTTGTTGGTAAAGGTGGACGCTTTGAAGAATGTTTCATATGCATTGACAAAGTCTATGAACACTGAGAAGTTTTCTTAGTGTAGGTGAAATAGTGGGCATTGTAGGGCTGGACCAATGACTAAGCTATCCTATGACCCCCTATGTGGAAAATAAAACAACAACTGGGAGAATGTTTAGTGTGCATTATATTATTTCCACGACTAGTTGCACATGCGTGGGGGGTCATGGGGGGGAAATAACCCCCCCCTATTCGTTGTGTCAGTTACAAAAAAGGGGTCATAGTGGGGGTGATAGTCCCCTTTTCTGGGGTCCAGGGTAGCACCCGGGAATTTTTTTTTGGAACCTATATTAGGTAGGAAGACCTACGTATGGTTTTTTGCATGGGTTTTGCACTTGGTTTTGGGCATGATGGTTTTTTCCCATGGTATTTTGTAGATCTAGGCAAGGGAACTATATTTTCATTCTAATCTAGGGTTAATGTATTTTGGTTTCTGAATTCTTTGGCATGTATATATATGTATTATAAAATTGAAAGGAAGATAATGAAAAATCAATTTGGTGGTCTTGGTTTTTGGATCTAGGGGAAAATATCTATATATTTATTTTTTGTGTCTTGCCATTGTATATTTTATGATTTTAAGAATTCATTTGTAGGTAAATTCTGTACAGGGTTAAAACCTACATCCATGAAGCTCTTTGTGGGTGGAAAAAAATAATTTTAAGGAGTTATGTTGTGATTGTACATGCTGCTATAGGAGGAGTCTCCTTCCTATAACAAAAATTTAATCCCCTTTTTAAGGACCTAATTTTGTATGTCAGATTGAGGGCAACTCATGAAAGGTATGAGGACAAGATTAAGATCATGAGGAAGTGGTGTAGGTGGTGGAAGAATGGAAAACAAAGGTTTTCTGTGTTTTTTCTAGATGCATGACAGAGAGAAAATTTGAGCTAACTTTGACTAGATGGAGTGGATGGGTGATGAAATTGACATTGGTGGACCTCTCTCAACATTACCTAAAGAAAGTATGACCCTTTGGTCTCTTTTTCCCATTGTACCTGCCTCCTATAGCATTTTGGGCTCCTCTTATAGCATTATAGGGTCCTCCTGTAGCATTACAATGACGAGGGAGAAATTGATTCTTTTGTTGGCTGGATGATAGAGAGAGGTAGGTATGTGAGTGGGGAGTGTGGAAATGAAATTTGTTTTCAAAAAAAATGGAGGAATAAATTTGTAGATACTACATTTTAGTCATGATTTTGTCAACTTTTTGGATTTCTACAAAGAAAAAATGTTAGCAAGAGTGGCATGAGAACTCCTTCCCTGTGTTTTTCTCTTTTTTTCTCTATTTTTTTAGACAAATAACCTACCTTTGTAGAGGTTTTCAGCTTGCATGCCTGCCTTACAGAGCTTAGAGGAGGTTTTCAACTTTCATACCTACCCTACGCACCTTAGAGGAGGTTTTAAACTTGCATGCCTACCCTACACACCTTAGAGGAGGTTTTCACTTGGAGATATGTTCATCTTTTATTTTTTCTTCTCTTTTATTTCCTCCTGGGTTGCCTTAGGGAGGTTTTCAACTTAGGAGGTTGCCTCAGATGCCTCATGGAGGATTTCATCTAGGCACTCTTATTTTTATTATTATTATTATTATTATTGTTTTTGTTGTTGTTGTTTTTTAGAATCTGGTGGACTGAGGGCTATGAGCCTCCCAATCACATTTAACTCTTTGTTGAGTTAACTTACAAACTCTTCCTTGGATAGAGATTTCTTGTACAACTTCAATCTATGGCCATTAACAAGTAAGGGAACTTGTTCCTCATAAATTGTTATAATTTGGATAGACCCATTCTCATGAAACTTCTCTATTAGATAGGGACCTGTCCATCTTGTCATTAACTTCCCCCTAAAATCCTTGAATCTGGAATCATACAATATGGCCAAATATCCTTCTTGAAAAGTCATTTCTCTTATGTAATTATCATGATAATTCTTCCATAGTAGTTGGATTACTTCAGTGTTCAGGAGATCTTGCATTCTAAATTCATCTAGACCATTGAGTTGGAGCAACTTTTCTGGTTGTTTTGTAGTGATATCCAAGTCTAAATAAGCTTCCATCCTCAAGTTGTTGTACTCAAATTCAGTAGACAACAGGGCCTTCTTCCCATAGACTAGCTCAAATGGAGTGAATTGAGTGGTGTTGCAGGCCCAAGTGGCTTCCACAAGTTTGTTTGTTGGGAACGGGTCCCCTGGGGGTCAATTTTAGGGTTAAAAACCCAACTTTTGGGGCAGAAGGCAGAAGTTTGTATAAAGAAATGTAAATTCTCTGAATTTTATGGTCATGGAGCTCGAAGATATCTAAAGTCAAAAAGGGTTTTCCTCCCTTACTCTAGATAGGTTGTTTCAGTTTTGGAGATCTGCCCTTGGTCTGCAGACCATCGGATTGTATAAAAAGGAGGTCTTAAGAGGAGTCTAGTTCAGCAATAGTAGAAGAAAAATTAAGTGAAGTAGAAGTACTAGATGAATCTGTAAAGAGCTAAGATTGAGGGTATTAGTGTAGGAAGAGGATCTACAGCTGAGTGTGTAGAGGCCTAGGGTAGAAGTCCGCAACTGAGTGCGGGGACCCCTGCAACTATGTGTGTAGGGTGGATAGAGTCTATATTGGGAATCCAAATCATCAATAAAGAGAAGTATTATGAAATTACTGTGTACTTTCCATCTATGTATGTGTTATTTTACTTCTGATATGAATGTTGTGATTATGCTATGTTGAATACAAGGGTTATGCATTAATGCTTTATTGTTGCGCAAATCTATATATTCACTTTTTCATATGAACACAAGTAAGAATATATGTTTACGGGAAGATAACTATAACACATGTCAAAGTTAACCAATACTTAAGCTAATCTGAGTAGACACAGAAGTAAGACCAATTACAGATGCACGTAAGCACCTGATCTATCTATTTAGGGTTCACAAAGGATGATCAGAGACTTTCACAGAGGATCTAAGGATGAATAAGAGAAGTACATTGATAAGCCCTAGAGGGCTTATCGATCTGCGCGAAGGTAGAGAGAAGGTCTAAAAACTGACATCACAACCATCTCATGGTGCGGAAACTTGGTTCCTGCATCCCCCCGTACTGCTTCAGGTGAGACATCAATCCATGCTCTGCGGATTGATGTCAAAAGGGCTAGTAGTGTAGGGATTTTCTTGGTGGCCTAACATTGAACCTGGGTCAGGGCCCATCAAGCCAAAAAATTGTTTTGTTGCAGGGACCGAGATTCGAATAACAAGATGTGTGATGTTGTATCATTGGAATCCAACTACAGAAGAAATCAAAGGATGGTTAGATAGAAATATCCATGAATTCATGGTCCAAGAGAACAGGAATCGATGATTGACAAAAGAATAGTGGTTGGATAGATATCTATACACAAAAATACATGAAATCTTCTTCTTCTCCTTCCTGATTCAGTTATACAATTGGATCACGAAGTTGGTAGATGATCAAGGAAGGTGGAGGCTTGACAATCCAATTGTTTGGACACCAGAGTTAGTGTGGAGATTGGAAGCCTCTGAAGATAAGATCGCTCGCATTGTCGACCATTGGCTCGACCTCTTCTTTAAAAAACCATGACATAAGTATTTGAATTCACTAAATACTTGGATTAAGATGCTCTTGTGTGAAAAGTAGGTCATGTAGTTACCTTGATGTTTGTAGCTACACGAAGTGGAAGGTCTTTTAGGGATGGAGGAAGAAAATGTCCTGAGTATAGCCCGATGATCGAGCCTCCTTTGAGTGATGACGAAGGAGTAGTGAATTCTTCTCCACTAAGCATTGTTCAGCTGATAAGACAAGGCTTCTCATGAATACCTACACCACTTCCATCTTCATCCCATCCATCCACACCGCCTCCATCCTCACCTCCACCACCCACCCCATCACCCAGACCAACCCCACCTCCACCACTGTTCAACATGGCGAACTACGTAAAGTTACCTATATTCAAGGGCATAGGAAATGAAGATCTAGACCAGTTTTCATTCATCACGAAGATTGTATGGGAAGCTCAGGGTATCACGGACAACCAAATGAAGAAAGTCACATTGGTTAGTGCTTTGTAAGACCGTGCACTAACGTGCTACATTAAGTACAATATTGATAACCCGACGTCTGCGTTGGCGGATATCTAGGTTGTGTTGAATAGAGAATTCAGTAGATCTAAGTCTCAAGCACAATCAATTGTGGGATTCAAGGAGATCATGATGAATCCTAAGGAGATGCCCTGGGATTTGGTTCAAATATTGAAGTGTATAATTTATGTAGCCAACATGAACCTAACTGATGGGCAGCACTATGAATGGTTCGTGGCCTCACTCCTGCCCCGCCTAAGGGTCACACTATCACAACAGAAGATTGGGACCTACACAAAAGCTCTAGAAATCGCGATGAAATTGCATGAGACACCACTCGAGAATTCTAATATAGGGGTTCAACAGATTGGCGTGCAGTTGTAGAACCTTTGCCTCGAAATGAAAAATTTGAAGAAGGACAGAACAACTTAGCCAGAAGCACGCGAAGAAGTTTGGTGCCTAAAATGCAAAGGTCAGGGTCATGACAAAGATCATTTTCTAGTCTTTTCGAACTATGCTGCAGCAGGGGGACCAATTCCTCTATGGTCGGAGGCTACGACAGGGCCAAGTGTAGGCCCCGCACTATGGGGTGATATTCCAGGGGGTTGGGAAACATGTAACCGAAAATTTCCATTTGCTACAAAAATTCTTACAGACACCACAGCAGCTCTTCTGCATTTTTGTCAATTAGTAGGTAATGACAAGCGTAATTTTTGTAGTTACGAATTAATGATGGACAGGACACCTACATATAGGGTGTAGGTAGAAATGCAGCCTTCAAATCAAGGTGTTGGGGGAACACGAGGTGAGTACAAGGGCACGACTGAGGCTGAGGTTGAGGGGGGCCTGGTAGAGGCTGAGGAGAGCTGATTTGTTACAATTGTGGAAGCCCAAGACACTATGTGAGAGACTATTTGAATCTGACGCAACTATCATGCCGCTACTGTACTCAGTTTGACCATGTGACTAAGGATTTCCTTATATTGCTGGCTAAGATTCACGAAAAGCGGGTGCAGCCTCCGCAGCAGGTGTAGAACCTCCAGGTGATGAGGGATGAGCCTCGTGAGGAATACCCTAAGGTAACCATTATGCTGCAAAGTGGAACGATGACTGGGGAGGATAAAGGGAAGTAGCCTGCAGAAGGTGAATGGGTCCGCAAATCACTAGAAAAGGAGATTGGGTTTGATTTGGAGTGTGCAAGAGCAACATTAATGGAAGCAAAGAAAAGCTTCATTGAGGCCTCTACCTCAAAAAGTCAGGAGAAACCAGTTGAATAAATGGACCCATCCATGATTACTATGTTCTTAGAGACTTGCATGAAACTGCTCTGCAATAGTAAGGCTGTGAAAGGCCTATAGGAACTCATCAATCGGTGTGCTGGCAAGGAAATCCCTACTGGTGAACTGCACATAGTCAGAAAGCTTGGAAAGCATAAGGCAAGGACTAGGCGTGAGATGAGACTCACCATGTAGATAGGGGAATACGAAATGGACCAAGTTATCTTGGATCTAGGGTCTGATGTGAATGTTTTGCCAAAAAAAACATGGGAAAGAATGGGGAGACCTGCGCTTTAGTGGTCTCCGATCTAGTTAAGGATGGTGAATCAACAATGTTGAAAATGGAAACAAGAAATGCTAAAAATAGAAATGCTAAAAATATCATTACTAAAAATAGTAGTTCAGGTACCTGTGTTGGACATAGCAACAAGGAATAAAAAATGGAAGTGCTAAAAATAGCATTGCTATAAATAGCATTTCAGGATGGATTCTAGTTTTAGTTAGTCCCAAAACTAAAATTGTGAATTAAAATTAGAATTTGATCTTCGCAACTGTTTATAAAATAATTAATTATTTCATCTTGAGTTAATAAGTTGGAGAAAATCAAACATGAAGTCTTTGTGAGGACATGAAACAGTTATCCCTTTGATTGAGGAAGGTATCGCTTAATTAAGGAGATTAGGATGAGTTGTATTTAATTTGTAATTAGTTAGCTTAGTTAACTGAGTTAAGTCCAGTTAGATTAGTTCCAACAGTTTGTGGAAATAATTGTGAGTTCAGTCAGTTAATGCATGCATGCATGCAACTAGTGTTCTCCAGATAACTGAATATTCTCTCATAAATAACTCATGCATGTCAGTTCAGAGAAAGACCCAGTTGAGATTAAAGGAAGGGATAGTGTACTATTAGTTGGAGGATTTTTCCTATATAGGAAATTCATCCATGGAGAAGGAATTATCTCCTTCAGGATTGTGCAGTTACCACTGAGCCAAGTCAGTAGTGTGAGGTGGGAATTTACACAAGTGGAAGCACTGGACCCTAGGAAAAATGAGCAAGGAAAGGAAATAGGAGGCTTGGATGGCAGAGGAGAAGGTTTATGAGAAACCTTTGACTGTCTATGAGCAGCAGAGAGATTGTACTAAGAGCTGGGTAGCTTGTGAGCTAAATCTTTGTGTAATCCGGACATATTTCCACTTGTATGATAATACAAAGATCGAGGTTTTTAGCTGAGGCTTTCCCTAGAATATTCTTCTGTGATACATGTTTGATTGATTTATCATTCTCCATTATATGTGTTCTAATTGATCTTGCTTATATTCGATTAAGCTTTCACAAAGTTTGTTGTAGAAGTAGATCTTGTATTTTGCTTTAGTATATTGCATTATCAAGTGATCTACATAGGGAAATTTCTACATGGTATCAGAGCAAAGGTGATCAAAGCGAAGAAAAATATACAAGAAGGGAGAAGTTCAAAGTTTGAGGTTCCTGAATATAGAAATCGAGTTCTTATCACATCTCAATTTCACTAATGGCATTCAATGGTTTAAGACTCGAGTATGCCCTTGATGGCAGCTCAAATTATATAGCTTGGAAGGATTGCATGGAAGCAGTATTAGATGATAACAGTCTAAAGGACTTCATTGATCAAGAAGTCCCTAAGCCGACAACAACTAATTCTACAAAATTGGCAGAATGGAAGAAATGTGTGGCTAGAGCAACGAGAATCCTCCTAGAGGGAGTTCGAGACCACATTGTCTTGAGCCTCCATGGGAATGAGACACCATTTTTGATGTGGAAAACATTGAAAGATCTATATCATAATAGCAACGATCAGAGGAAGTTGGCACTGAAACACAAGCTTCGGAAAATCAAGTGTGAAAAGGGCGACATGATCTCTACATATCTGAACAAGCTCACCACATGCAGGGATGAGTTTGCAAGTGTAGGGATCACAACAACCGATGATGACATTGTAAGTCTTGCACTCCTCGATCTTCCCAAGAGCTAGCATAGCTACCAAGACTCAGTTAATGGAAGAGAAAATATGCCAAATTGGGGATGACTTTGGTCAGATCTGATGCAGGAGGAGATAAGAAGAAGCACCAGATATGTATCCTCATCAAAGCAAGATGATGGGGAAAATCTAGCCTTGGTGAGTAAGGTGAGGAAAGGGAAAGGGAAGGCGTCCCATCCCAAATCTAGTTCTTCCCATGGTGGGAAGAAGTTTCACAAATTGAAAGTGTGATGCTTTCATTGTCATGAAGTGGGCCATTACGCTACGAATTGTCCACAAAAAAAATCCAAGAAGGGATCCTCGAAGGGATCTGATGGTGAGGCACTGGCCTCACAGTTTGAGTTGGATTTCTCTCTTATTTAATGCATGGTTTCATCCATGGTGGGATGTGGTTGGTTTCTTGATAGTGGAGCTTCTTTCCACATGACCAAAAACAAGAGTTCGTTCAGTACCTTAGAGGAGAAAGATCTCCAGATACTCATAGCGATGGTTAATGATGAAAATTATAGTGTCTCAGGTGTAGGCACAATTGTTTTTCAGAGGGAGCATGGAGCTTGCATTACCTTGACTAATGTCAAGTATGTACCAAGACTGAGGAAAAATTTGGTGTCGATCGCAATGCTGGAAGACAAAGGCTATGATGTAGTCTTTAGTAAGGGAAAGGTTTTCCTTCGACACATCACCACTAGATAAGTGAAGCAGATCAGTTCATGAGCCAATAACCTATATGCCCTTGAGGTTCAAGATGTTTTGGGTAGCAAAAGCCCAGCGCAATGGTTAGAGGGCGCAAAGCTGGACATTTTGGGTAAAGGTTAGGAAAAAGGCTCCCACTGAAAGCGTGGAGCGCGAATTATAATAGGTGGAGTCAAAGGGTAGTTCGCTCAAAAATAATGAAAAGAAAGAGAAATAGAGTTGACCTGCATAGGGATCATGGGCCAGGAAAGGGTACAAATAGAGCAAGGCTCTTTGGGTAGAGAGAGTAGAATTTTGGATAGGAAATCTGGAATATGAAATGTAATGGGTTCTTGAAGGAGATAGTCTGAAAGCGTCTGTAAGCCCAAGTTGAGGGTTGGGTAGTAGGTAGAGGCTCTACAGCTGTGTGCACAGAGGCCTAGAAAGTCTGCAGTTGTGTGCGCGGACCCCTGCAACTGAGTGCGTAGGGTAGATCTGGATGTATTAGTGTAGAATAATAATAAAGATAAGTTTGCCTCTGTACATTTGGTGTTATCGCTCATCTCTCTTTATGGTTTACCTTTCTATATCTGGTTAATGTAAATGTGATAAGTATATGCAAATCTGGGTTTATTGTGTGCATGAATCTATTATGTTGGATAAAAGTTTGCTTAAAGACCCTATTGAATAGCTCTAAATCATAAGAATAGAACAACGCAATAATAAGAAAAATATAATCACTCTAGATCGGTGTGAGTATCGAACAACATGGAGTTGTAAACCAGTGCGTGAACCTCCCAGACCACACCAAGACATCCCTAGGGTACAGAAACCTGGTTCTAGCACCCTCCCCTACTACCTCGGGTGAGACCTCAGTCCGCGCTCCATGGGCATTTGCCAAAAGGGTCGGTAGTTGCGGGATTTGTTTGGCTAAATAACTCTTCCAAACCTAGGTCAGGCCCATAGCAACCAACAAATGATTCCATTGCCGGGATTAGGATCTACCTAAGGGGTGTCTAATGTGGGAACACTGGAATCCTATGAAGAAAGAACTTGAATATTGGTGGGATTTGAAGCTTCACGAGTTCGCGGTTCAGGAAAATAGAAACTCGCGAGTATCAGAGGAATAATGGTTGGATCGTTGTATATTCATGGATATACATGAGATCTTCTTCGTAACATTTCCAATAGAATTATATGAGTGGATCATGAAGTTAGTTGATAGCGTGGGGAGGTGCAGATTAGACCAACTGATAGTGTGGACTCCATAACTACTGCACAGGGTGGAAGCCACTGAAGATAGATTTGCGCACGCAATAGCTCACTGGGTAGATCGAATCATAGGGGGATTTATCACTTAATTCACGATAGACACAACCATAAGTTATAGCAAAGCAGAAAGGAAATTTCTCCAAGGACCGTGGGGTAGGTGCATCAAATCCTTGAACAGGAGAAGTAGAGAATAGCCCTTTGATTTCTATCTTGCGGGAAGATGAGGAGGATCTCGCCAAGTTCTTGCTAGGTAGTGTGGTTCAGTTGATTAAATAACACTTCCCACTGATACCACCTCCATCTACACTACCACTTGCTTCACACACATCGAGTCCATCCTCGCGAACACCACCTCCACCCTCTCCACCACTAAAAGCTGGGATGATGACTGAAATCAAGTTATCGGCATTTCTAGGTGTAGGGAATAAAGAGCCAAGTCGGTTTTGGTTTGTGATAAAATCTGTATGGGATGCACAAGGCATAACAGATGAAAAAATAAAAAAGGCCACGTTGGTTAGTGCACTACAGGACCGCGTGCTGACATGGTACATAAAATACTCAACCGACCATCCGAATGAGGGAATTGTGGCAATCCAAGATGCGCTTAATAAAGAGTTTGGCTAGCCAAAGTGTTATCACAAAACCTGTACTGAGGGCTGCAACTAAGCATGGTCTCATGTAACTATTTCAACCTATCTTTAGACCAAAGATTAGCCTCTTTGATCAGAGAGGGCTCTCTCAAAACTCTTGATAAAATCCTTCACACACTAGATGGCTAACTCTTTATTTACTTATGAAAACATAACTGGTTGGAAACACACCAAAAGATATCTCATTGGGCTATGGAGTCTATAATATCAAGTAGACAAGAAAAACACAGTGATCTCATAGAAATCAAGGCTCTTAGCATTACAAGTCAAACATATTCCACCACACATAGCTTGCTGTATACACAGGAAGTCAGAGCATATAATTATGAATTCTGAGTGATTGCATACAACAAAACCATAAAATAACATAAAGTATAACACATCATCACTTCATTTGACCATGACAATCGTTCGAGAATCTTGAGAAGAGAATAACTCTGTTTTACTATTACTGTCAAAAAAGGTCTTACAGTGGCCCAAAACAACACACTTTTTCTATTAAGTATCCAACCTTGTTTACATATCAGTCCTCTCTATATATAGGAAAACTAAAAATAACTACTAGAGACTCCTCAACAAGCATGAAGGGAGCTCGATTATCTAGCCTTAATTAACCCTACCTATTCTTAAACAAACTCATTAAAAACATTAGGTATTGTGAAGTAAATGCAGAGAGTCCTAATCATAGTGCAACTCTGACTTTATCTCTTCGTGTGTATTATTCTTCATTGGATCCTTGACAGCTGCACAAATTCGGTTATGGCTGAGGAACATTCATCGAACAAAACGCCTTGGATACGAACTCAGCTGGTGATTCATCAGTTGGTGAAGATATTGATCCTGATTTCATGGTCTCTGCCTCCCAACGGTGTTCACTTACCATAAAACATGTTCCCAGCTATCGAATGTTTTAAATGTCCACTCAAAACATTATAGGCCTCATGATCCAGCTATTTTATGAACTTGAATAGGTGTCCGACTATAACTATAGTCATCTTTCCATAACCCTAATATCTCGGCCAAAAAGTAGCTTTAAAGAGATTCTAGGAAAACGCCGAAATGTTTCATCTTTCCTTCCCATGATTACAGCTGTCACATTTTAATGCTTTGGTAGCTTTGAATGGTCTTTAGCCCGCCTCAGAAGCATTCCTTTCCAAAATTTTCTGATCTCGGCATCAATTCCATAGTTTTTCACAACACAGTCATCTACAGCAGTTTCGTAGCGCGCTACGAAACTGCTGTAGGTATTCAAAACAAAGTAAATGCACTCTAAAACACCATCCACTTGTCTCATGACTTCTTCAACTGCTTAGTATATGTGTTAGAGGTCTGGAAAGACTACAAAATGACTGCACTCAAAATTTAACAAAATTTGATAAGCAATTTCCTCCTTGAATTAATGAGCTACGAAACTGTTGTTCTGCCTGAAAAATGGGTCTTGGGACAGAGCTCGTATCTTCTCACAGAAAACGTATTTGGAAAAACTAAGGGAGGTTTCTGTAAACCAATCCGTTTTTAACAAAAACCTCTTTTTGGTTTTTAAAACACTTCTCCAGCTGCCCAGAATCGATCCTTGAAGACGATGTATAAAACAGGAAATTAAAAACTGCATCTACAGCAGTTTCGTAGCGCAACCTTCCGTCACTCGTTTCTCCCAGCTCATAATCAATTTGAAAAAACGGAAAGAGGTTTTTGTACTATAGTATCTTATAAATGAAAACCGCTTTCACTTTTCAGAGATAAGGTTTTAACTGTTCAGAAACGCTTCTTGAAGTTGACTGCTTAAAACAGAGAAATATGCCTTATTTGCCATCATCATAAGTGCCTCCTTGAAAACACTGTCACTGCAGCAACTAAGAAACATCAGTGCTCTCACTAAAAAGCCTGATACAATCATCAGATGCTCCGCTAGCAATAAGACCGCTCCTTGACCAGTGAACTAAGAATATTGTTCGATCATGATATCCAGAAATGGTACGAAGATTTTTCCAGGGCCCACCGTTTCCACTTCTCTCCACTAGGTTTATGCTTGTATCCCAAACCATCAACGTTAAGTCATCGCTGCAGGAAACCATTCTATCTTTGGAAGAATTTAAAAGATACCGCCCACACTGTTGATGTATAATCACTGACAGAATTTCCCAATGTTTGCGTGCATGCCCAGTCATCACCATCTCCATCCTCTTTTAATATTTTGATGCTGTCGAAATTATAATCCACCATTTGATCATTTGCACCAGCTGTAATTACCTCACTTCATCACTTCGGTTCGAGATGTAAACAATGTTTGCACTGCACTCAAGGGTGTGCGGTCCTTCCCTTAGTTTCATAAACAGATATAATGTCCTGAACCATTCCAGCAACTTCCTCCAAAGAATGATTTAAATCCTTTACATCACCAAGGCTGTCTTCAAAGGAGTTTTGTCTAGCAGTCTTTTCATGTTTCACTGAACCCGGAGTGCCATTTGTTGAACTCACCTTAGCAAACTTCACATTGAACATCGAAAGAGCTCCTCTCCAAAATGTTGGTTCACGGTGTATAATGAGAGATGAAAGCCTACGAATGAGTCTTTCTCAACCGCTTTAAGAAACCATGATAATGCTTTTGCATGGTCACAGGGAACCACCTTCAAACCAAAATAGTAAAATACACCAACTTTATACATTACCACTGCATTCCCATTGGGCCTTTGCATCACTCTGCTCATCATCTAAATTTAGTATATGAATCTTCTATTGAAAACCCGAGCACATCCCCAATTTCGTAGCGCAGCCAGTGCAAAATCAGTGCTTTTGCTACGAAATCACTAAAATAGATGGCGCTGCGAAACTGCTAAAAGAATTCAGGCGCTGCGAAAACACCCGGTCTTTAAGCTAGACCAAAATTTTTGACAACAGCATTTTTAGTGATAACAGTGGCTCCACTAGGGATAGTGTGCCCTTGTGGTGCGCTAAGAACATGCAGCTCCAGTGCCTTATCCATTTGTGACAAACAAAAATTTGCTTGACAAGCATGACTGTAGGAGAAAGAAACTACTGCTACTGAAAAATAAATGCTCAGCCAACCTTGAGCTTATTTGCAATCTACCTACCTACCTACCCTAACAATTCAAACTCTCCTCAACTCAATCAATATGATATTTCCAATGTAGCCAATCATTCATCTTATCTGTCATTTGAGTCCTTTGGCTGTGCTTGAAACAAAAATAAATCAGATACTGAAGTAACCGAGGCGGCATGAGGTGTAACTGTTCTTCAACATGAAAATATAACTGGAAGCCGTCTGAACAGTAAATCTTATCCATGTATTCAGCTATAGGGTCAAAAAACACATGGCTAGTTTGCTGATTCTCAAAACTTTCTGTATCTTTAGACAACTTATCTTCAGCCACACCAAATTTATTTGATATACTATCCAACTGCCTATCTGAATGATGCTCACAAACAATGTAATTTTCCTCACTACTATGATCATTATTTGAAGTAAGCTGCTGCAAGGAATTACAAAATTGAGCAAGCTTTTCCTCTGCCTGAGGGTCATAGAAAATTTCCTCCAATATTTCTTCTTGCTGAGTGTAATCAATTTCATCTCCATCATGATCTGAAACCTGACAAATCTGCTGCATCTCTACATCAATATCTGAGGATAAAACATGGTTTTCACAGGTAAACTCTTGCTGCTCTTCATGCTGTGCTTCATGGAGTGTTATACCTTCTTCTTGGTGCTGAAAAACATTATCATGAAGAGCCTCTAAAATTTCTTCATCTGTAAATTCATCATCACCATAATAATCCTCCAAGCACTGAATAAGATTCAAAGAATGCCTACAGCAATCTTTGAGCAGCAACAAAGAAGGATAATATTCTTTATACATTTCACAGAACACATCATGGAAATCAGCAAGAGAAGATAATGAATCATTTTCCAAACTTTTATACCAAGACCATGCTTCTCCTTCTAAAGTGGCCATGAACATCCTCATGAGACAATCTTCAGGGAAATGAACCTTAAGACTGCGTACATGTATGTGAAACTTAACCAAATGGAGAGCAGCATCATCCTTCTTTTCATCTTTAAATATTGGAAGATCATCTAACCAATCAACCTTTGGCATAGGATTTGGAAAACCAGGGATGTGAGACCGATTCATAGGAGCATACCTGGCATTCTTTCTTGCAGTGGAATCCATCTTGAAACTTCATCAAGCTACTGATCTTCTAGCAGTGGAGTCACCTTCTAATTTGTTCTTTGATGTGTGGAGTCGCCAAGGTAGTTTTGCAGCCTTGAAAATCATTTGAACTCCTGCTACCTTCAGAAATTCAATCTTAAGCTCCCGGCAGACGCACCAAAATGTTATCACAAAACCTGTACTGAGGGCTGCAACTAAGCATGGTCTCATGTAATTATTTCAACCTATCTTTAGACCAAAGATTAGCCTCTTTGATCAGAGAGGGCTCTCCCAAAACTCTTGATAAAATCCTTCACACACTAGATGGCTAACTCTTTATTTACTTATGAAAACATAACTGGTTGGAAACACACCAAAAGATATCTCATTGGGCTATGGAGTCTATAATATCAAGTAGACAAGAAAAACACAGTGATCTCATAGAAATCAAGGCTCTTAGCATTACAAGTCAAACATATTCCACCACACATAGCTTGCTGTATACACAGGAAGTCAGAGCATATAATTATGAATTCTGAGTGATTGCATACAACAAAACCATAAAATAACATAAAGTATAACACATCATCACTTCATTTGACCATGACAATCCTTCGAGAATCTTGAGAAGAGAATAACTCTGTTTTACTATTACTGTCAAAAAAGGTCTTACAGTGGCCCAAAACAACACACTTTTTCTATTAAGTATCCAACCTTGTTTACATATCAGTCCTCTCTATATATAGGAAAACTAAAAATAACTACTAGAGACTCCTCAACAAGCATGAAGGGAGCTCGATTATCTAGCCTTAATTAACCCTACCTATTCTTAAACAAACTCATTAAAAACATTAGGTATTGTGAAGTAAATGCAGAGAGTCCTAATCATAGTGCAACTCTGACTTTATCTCTTCGTGTGTATTATTCTTCATTGGATCCTTGACAGCTGCACAAATTCGGTTATGGCTGAGGAACATTCATCGAACAAAACGCCTTGGATACGAACTCAGCTGGTGATTCATCAGTTGGTGAAGATATTGATCCTGATTTCATGGTCTCTGCCTCCCAACGGTGTTCACTTACCATAAAACATGTTCCCAGCTATCGAATGTTTTAAATGTCCACTCATAACATTATAGGCCTCATGATCCAGCTATTTTATGAACTTGAACAGGTGTCCGACTATAACTATAGTCATCTTTCCATAACCCTAATATCTCGGCCAAAAAGTAGCTTTAAAGAGATTCTAGGAAAACGCCGAAATGTTTCATCTTTCCTTCCCATGATTACAGCTGTCACATTTTAATGCTTTGGTAGCTTTGAATGGTCTTTAGCCCGCCTCAGAAGCATTCCTTTCCAAAATTTTCTGATCTCGGCATCAATTCCATAGTTTTTCACAACACAGTCATCTACAGCAGTTTCGTAGCGCGCTACGAAACTGCTGTAGGTATTCAAAACAAAGTAAATGCACTCTAAAACACCATCCACTTGTCTCATGACTTCTTCAACTGCTTAGTATATGTGTTAGAGGTCTGGAAAGACTACAAAATGACTGCACTCAAAATTTAACAAAATTTGATAAGCAATTTCCTCCTTGAATTAATGAGCTACGAAACTGTTGTTCTGCCTGAAAAATGGGTCTTGGGACAGAGCTCGTATCTTCTCACAGAAAACGTATTTGGCAAAACTAAGGGAGGTTTCTGTAAACCAATCCGTGTTTAACAAAAACCTCTTTTTGTTTTTTAAAACACTTCTCCAGCTGCCCAGAATCGATCCTTGAAGACGATGTATAAAACAGGAAATTAAAAACTGCATCTACAGCAGTTTCGTAGCGCAACCTTCCGTCACTCGTTTCTCCCAGCTCATAATCAATTTGAAAAAACGGAAAGAGGTTTTTGTACTATAGTATCTTATAAATGAAAACCTCTTTCACTTTTCAGAGATGAGGTTTTAACTGTTCAGAAACTCTTCTTGAAGTTGACTGCTTAAAACAGAGAAATATGCCTTATTTGCCATCATCATAAGTGCCTCCTTGAAAACACTGTCACTGCAGCAACTAAGAAACATCAGTGCTCTCACTAAAAAGCCTGATACAATCATCAGATGCTCCGCTAGCAATAAGACCGCTCCTTGACCAGTGAACTAAGAATATTGTTCGATCATGATATCCAGAAATGGTACGAAGATTTTTCCAGGGCCCACCGTTTCCACTTCTCTCCACTAGGTTTATGCTTGTATCCCAAACCATCAACGTTAAGTCATCGCTGCAGGAAACCATTCTATCTTTGGAAGAATTTAAAAGATACCGCCCACACTGTTGATGTATAATCACTGACAGAATTTCCCAATGTTTGCGTGCATGCCCAGTCATCACCATCTCCATCCTCTTTTAATATTTTGATGCTGTCGAAATTATAATCCACCATTTGATCATTTGCACCAGCTGTAATTACCTCACTTCATCACTTCGGTTCGAGATGTAAACAATGTTTGCACTGCACTCAAGGGTGTGCGGTCCTTCCCTTAGTTTCATAAACAGATATAATGTCCTGAACCATTCCAGCAACTTCCTCCAAAGAATGATTTAAATCCTTTACATCACCAAGGCTGTCTTCAAAGGAGTTTTGTCTAGCAGTCTTTTCATGTTTCACTGAACCAGGAGTGCCATTTGTTGAACTCACCTTAGCAAACTTCACATTGAACATCGAAAGAGCTCCTCTCCAAAATGTTGGTTCACGGTGTATAATGAGAGATGAAAGCCTACGAATGAGTCTTTCTCAACCGCTTTAAGAAACCATGATAATGCTTTTGCATGGTCACAGGGAACCACCTTCAAACCAAAATAGTAAAATACACCAACTTTATACATTACCACTGCATTCCCATTGGGCCTTTGCATCACTCTGCTCATCATCTAAATTTAGTATATGAATCTTCTATTGAAAACCCGAGCACATCCCCAATTTCGTAGCGCAGCCAGTGCAAAATCAGTGCTTTTGCTACGAAATCACTAAAATAGATGGCGCTGCGAAACTGCTAAAAGAATTCAGGCGCTGCGAAAACACCCGGTCTTTAAGCTAGACCAAAATTTTTGACAACAACATTTTTAGTGATAACACAAAGTTTGAAGCCCAATCGGTCGTTGGGTTCAAGGAGATAGCAATGTTTCCTAGTGAAACTTCGTGGGATCTGGACCAAAGATTAAAGAGTAATATTCATGAAGCTAACATGACTTTGATGGATGGGCAGCATTGCGGGTGGTTTGTGGTGTCATTAACACCCCATTTGAGGATGGCTTTGTCACAACATAAGATCTCAACCCATGCCGAGGAGATAGAAATAGCAATGAGGTTACATGCGACCCCAATACCAGACCCAGGGTTGGGAGTTTAGCAAATCCATGCACAACTTCAGAACTTGAGTCTGGAAGTGCAAATCTTGAAGCAAGGAAGAGTGTCTGACCAGAGGTCCACCCAGAGGTAGGCTATATTAAATGTAAGAGCCAAGTGCACAATAAGGACCATTGTCCTGTACCAAGTGCCATACCTACACTCTAGTGCACGATTTTCCAAGAGGGAGGGAAGCATGTGATAGATAAATGCCACCTCTTACAAAAGTATACGCAGACCTCATGGAAGTTGTATTGTAACTTTTGTCGATTGGTAGGACACGATGAGTGAACATGTCAAAGTTATGACTTGATGCTAAGAAAGAAACCCAGCTTACTGGGTGCAGACTGAAGTATGGGGAGGATTCCAAGGACACAGCTAGGGAAGAGGATTAGGGCCTGGATGGGGCCACAAATAGCTAATTTGTTATAATTGTGGAGGACAGGGACACTACGCTCGTGATTGCATGAACCCAACCAGAATCTCATGTCCTTACTGTGAGTAGTTTGATCATGAATTAGTAGATTGTCCAGTCTTAATCACCCAACTAAGCGAAAAAGGAAAACTCCACTCTCCATCAACCTATAATATCCAGATGATGCACGTGGAACCTTACGATGAGGACCCCATTATAAATATGGTACTAAGAATTGGTGCAACTGTAGGAGGGAATGAAGATGGGAAGATATGTGACCTACCCATGTAGGAACATAACACTAAGCCAAAACAGGGGAAGACGGGGCCAAGAGAAACTCAATGGGGCTTTGTGAAAGCTTCTACCCCAGGTAGAAGGGATCAAATGGAGGTAGGAGTGGACGCCTCCATGATCACTACATTTTTGCATGAAATTGTTGGGCGATCATGAGGTTGTTCAAGGATTGCAAGATCTCATCACCAGGTGCGCTGGATCTAGAAAACTCTATGTCGTCTGAAATATAGGGAGACATGCTATGCACACTAGACGAGAAATGAGACTGACTGCACAAATCGGTGAATATGAAATGGAACAAGTCATCCTAGATCTAGGCTCGGATGCAAATGTACTACCTAAACAGACCTAGGAGCATATGGGCAAGCCCGCACTGCAATGGTCCCCGATTCAATTATGAATTTCCAACCAACAAAATATCTTACCAATGGGCCAATTGCATGGAGTATCGGTGGATATCGACAGTGTCAGTGCCCAAACTGATTTCGAAGTTATCGAGATTGTTGATGATAGAAATCCTTACCCTACATTGCTCGAATTTGATTGGGCCACAAACATGAAGGGTATCATTAACTTAAAAATATGCAAGATGACATTTGAAAAGAAGTCACTATAGGTAGTAGTTCCACTAGACCCAACAGAAGGAGAACGCTACACCGAACCCATACGCGACAAAGAAAGTGGCAATGAACTAGATTGAATTTATCAAATAACAATGCAAGGACTAGATCGAATGCAGTCCGTCGATAATAGAAAAAACTCATGGGAATGTGATAGCATCTGCACCAGGGATTCCAAGGAGGAGGTAGAGCGATCACAAAATTGACTACAGGTTGTTACGACACTCAGCTGCAATATGGTGACTCAGTTGGTACAATGCATAATGGAAGAAGAAATATCATGAATGGAGGAGAACGACGCGATAGCTGAGGCACAGCTCGCCCCACCCAGCACATTATGCATAGTTTAGGAGTAGCCCAGGGTGATGAAAGATAATTTACACATACCTAGAAGGGAGCTACAAAAGCTGGGATGTAGGTGATAGTTTCAAGTCCGAATTAGAGAATGTGTGTGGTGGCCACGATGGCATAAAGTGGCAGTTCGAAGGATACGGATGCCCATCGGATGACTGACAATTCGCCCGGACCTATGTGGAACACAGGGTCCTAAAGCTGGGAGCGACCATCCCTCTACTGTTACACGGAAAAGTGTCTATATAGAACAACTCTATCCCACTAAGCTGTGACAACTACCTTAGAAACAAACAGAGAAAAGCTATTTTCGTTTTTCCTTTATGAATTATAGATAGAGAGGAACAGAAATACCAACCTCTATCTTGTGCTAATCTCTTGATTTGATTCCCCTCTTCTTTGATAGTCTTTAGCCACCTGCTCCCTTGCATGCCTAGCTTCACAAAGTACCTCTAATATCACATAAGCATAGCACTATACAAAGACATGGATCTATAATCATAAACAATTTAGGATTAGATGTAAATCGACCATACAAATATGGCAAGCATCAATGATACAAGAGCATGGAGGAAAACTTGAATAACGTTTATTGATAAAACAAAAAGAGCCAAGAGGAGTTACAACCAGTTATTCTGACCCAGCATCAACCTCCTAGCAAAGAATCCCCTCTTCACCTCAAACAAAGCTTAGATCACCCAACAATCTGATGTTTGTCTCAAGAAACCAACAGTAATTCCTTACAATATGAAAAATTCCAGCCTCCAACCTCTGGATCTCTGGGATGAGAGATCTATATATATATATTTGCAGAGGTGTGAGTCAGCTCTGGGTTTTTGATTAGTGCCTTCTCTCTGATAGTTCTTGATGCCACTTGGAGATCTCATTGATCTCTTACTCATCCTTGGGAGATTCTGAGAGGAAAGTGTCTCAGGAGAAGTTTCTGGAAGATTCCATGATCATCCACCTCGCAAACTGTCTCTGCCACTTGTCTTTTCACGTCTATCACACCCCATAGAAGTGATTTTTGAAATGCAACGCACTTCCCATGTGTATAAGGTGCGATGCATTGCACCCTGGCCATGGAGAAAGTGAAACGATCCAGTTCTAACCAGTTCTGAGCAGTTTTTCATGGAGAACTTCTGGGAGAAGCTGTAATCAGTTGACGTTGTTCCTTTAGGGGTTAGAAAAATACTTTTAGGGACTTAGGAGCCCTTGGTTTATGGACATTTCATGCTTGGGGTTATAGTACCCAAAAATGTCTATAACAATTGCCCCCTAAAGCATGAGGTCGTTAATCTTTTGATGTCGGGTGAAATGCTTTATTATGAGGATCCGAAGTTCTTTCAAGCTGGGAGGAGACCTGTAATAAGATACAATACAATACATTATCTTCATAATATTTTCATGATCTAGCTGAGGCGGGCATTCCCATGCTCAACTTTATAAATTCATTTTCATGTACATAGGACAGACAATCGTCTGAGTGTAGACTGATGATTCTGGTAGAGTCATCATCCCTTTGATTGGATGATTATCTGTGCAGCAATGATGTACCTTTGATGTCTTTATTTTCCTGAATATATATCGCAGCCCGGATGGATGAAACTAGATCCAGGGTCTTCAATCTCATTCGATCTTCACTCGAAGTACAAGTCTATCCATGTGAGAGATGTTCTGGAGTCGAACATGGAAAGACATCGCTTGATTACCAACCAATGATATAAGTTGTTAACAAGCGCGAGAGGAATCACCGATAATGATAATGACCCTCAAGGTACTGCAGTACAATTCACGTGGTGTGAATAAAGGACTTAGCATTGAACACCACGAAAAATCTTTCAGTCGAAGGCCATTGATGTAAACCTGTCACCGGAAGTGAGAAACTTGTCATTGAGGCATGCAAGCTTCAAAGTACTGAATGGGGTGTTCCTAGATCAACTTCTTGGATAATGAGCTGATTTCAACAAGAAGCGATCCGTCACAGGAGGGCCTTAATGAATCCCACATCAATGACACAGAACAGAGCAAATGACTTTAATGGAGGTGAAAACGATCTGGTGATATAAGGTTCAGGGTGGCGGTCATGAAAGAATGGAGTATAAACGTATGGTAGTGGGTGAGACACAGGTGAATTCTCTGAATGACTTCTCTTGAACATATCGGCGACACTGATGTGATGGATTGGTATCATTAACCCCAAATGTGGATGGTATGATGGGACCAGGGTGATGTGACTGGTGAATGAAACAACCCAACCTGACTCGGACACAAAGTGGAAGTGTCATGTTCAAGAGCGACTTGCTACCAACAAAGTTTCTTCAAGTTTTCTTCCCAATTTTTCCCCAGTCATTGCTGACCAGTACCTCTTTACTTTTATCAAGCTGGAGGAGGATAACTTATGCTTGTTCTATAATTTTCCCTTCGGGCAAACCCATCGCTATGTTTTAACGAGCCTAGCGATAGTGAAACTCGTTCTCGTCTATAGACAAGTTTGTCGCTATAAAAATTTTAACGAGTTTAACAACAAAGATAAATCGGTCCTTTTCAATTTTAGAGAGTCTGAAAAGGAACGTAAAGGTAACTCCAAAATTCCTTTTTCGTCATCTAATCCCTTAAGTCCGAAAAATTATAAAAAAATACAGAAGGGATGAATTTTCGATACTTTTAACGAGCCGAACAAAAAAAGCGCTTGATCTTTTTTTGTAATAATCCCTCAGGACCAAAAAGATTAAAATTTAGAGGAGGGATAGCACTTCCGGTCCCTTTAATGAGCTGGAGAGGCCAATGGCTCGGCAATCTTTTCATATTTTACGAGTCAGTTGAAAATAGCTTAAAGGAGACTCGTCTTTTGAGGAACGAGTGATAAAATGGGTAGCAACTGATTCCAGGTAAGGTTTGGAATTTTCCAATCATGGCAGTGTTACAAGGATGGCTAATGAGATCACTCTTCGTAGCTGTTCCTCAAAATTGGTAAACAATCAAATGGAGGTGAATGATCGGCCAATGCAGAAGTGGAGGTGACGGTGCAAACACGACCAAGGATTTAACGACTAAAGTACTACATTCACGATGGTTATTTACCGGGGAATAGTTCATTTTTTAATGAGCTTAAACGCGAGGGGAAACATTTGCTCATGGCTTATGTTTATTTTTTTAACGAGGTTGAACTATGCGCTAAAACTGCTCGATGCAGGTTTATTTTTTAACGAGCTTGAACCCTACGGTAACACTGCTCGTGGCGGGTTTATTTTTTAACGAGCTTGAAGACTGCAGTAACAGTGCTTGTGATAAGTTTGCATGCCCCCAACATAATCACGCAAATAGAGATGCATGCCCCCCAAGCTTCATTGCATTCAACTCGGTGGTTGGAATGAAGGTTTACCTTCGAGATCTTCGAAAGACTCGAATTTGATTTTACGAGATCGTAATCAAAGACTCGATTTGGAAAGGGAATCGTTTAATTTTTTAATGAGGTTGACACTGTAAAAGAACTATCCTCATAATCCATGGTATTTACAGTATTTGATAGAAAATAAAAAACTGAAGGATGATTAAGGTTGTCGGAATAATATTCGTGGTAATTCGGAAGATGGGAACGATGGTGGTAATCTTCCCATGGTGCCTCTCCTAACATAATTGATTGAATGATTCCTTCGTCTATAGAATGTACATGCGACCAAGGATTTGAAGAGGTGCCATATTCCTTAGACCTATCTATCCAAACACTCGATGAGCGTTGATTTGGGGTTGCCCCCAGGCCAAGAAAATTGATTGCTACAATATTTCTAAAATGGCGATGATCCATGCTGACAAAATGTTTAGGAATCTTCTGAATCCATTAGATATAGAAGATTTCATATTGCAGGTTTCCACTGTGGCCACTTCCACCAAATTACTCAGAGGCGGTAGGGCAAAAGTACCCATTAAGGCAGGGTCTTTTAGGAGGCCTACTCCAATATTTTGAAGCGAATGATTGCTTCCATGGATCATTGGAATGCTTCCCGTAACTTGTGAACTGTTGGGGAGAAATGTTTGTTGGTCGACGATTGTAATTCCTCCTTGGAAGGGAAATGCAATCTTCCTGAAGTAGGTCGACACAACTGCGGCCATGGCATATATCTAGGGCCTTCCCAGTAGGATGTTGTAATCGAGGTTTCCGTCGATTACTTCAACATCAATTTCTACTGTTTTTCCCCCCAGTTCAACTTGCAAGTTACTTAAAATCCTGTATGGAGTGTATGATCATCCATCAAATGCTTTTAACATCGTTGACGATCACGACAAGGGTGGTCAGCCTAAATTTTTCCAGCAACTCATCGACATAATACATGTAGATGCTCCCTCATCAATAATTGTTCAATGAACAGTTTTGTTGAGGGCTTTCACTTGAATAAGGAAAGCTAGTTGAGCTGGTAACTGAGGGTCATATCCTTTATGATCAAAGGCTACAAGATTGGAATCCATTGGGTCAATCCCACCTATTGCTAATAATAAAGCTTGCTCTTGGGAGGGGCAATTTTGCAGTACTTCAAGAGTCGACATAGGGATGGCGATTGGGCCAAATATTCCACTATATTATAATGTTGTGCCGCTCTAGCGCGGGGATTAAACGTCGACTTGTGTACTTCGCCCTTTGGCAGTTTTATTGTCAATTCAGGAATGATGGGTGACGCAACTTCGGTCAAAGTTGTTGTCGAACTACTAGGTTGTTCATTAGCCTTGTTATTCGACAGCTGTGGATTCTCGTAATCTTTATTCCTTGTCAAAGAATCATTTTTCTGCTTTGAGATAGACAACATAAGCACTTGGGATCGGGAAGCATTTTGATTAGCAACCAGTTTGGTTCCCGGGTTTGGAAACGGATCAGTAAATACTGCTGAGGTTTTTGAACTTTTAAATAGTTTCTTAACTTCAGCTTTATGTGGACAATCTCTCGTCCGATGATCCTCATCGCATATGTGACACCCCGTATGGGGTTTCCTTTGCCCAGAAGGGTTTGTAGAAGGTTTTCCAGGAGATGACTCATCCTGCTTCTTTCTTCTCCCTTTCTTTTTCTTCTTGCCCCCTGGTTGCTTCAGTTGTTTGCCCTTGTCAGTCGACACGGCATTTACTTCCGAGGCAAGAAGTTCTTCATTTGCATTTTGACTAGAAATCTTACGGGCTTTCTTAGATGTAGCCTTTGTCAATTTAATGTCTGTCATACCAATCATGCCATTGCCAACATGAGAGTCTTTGTTTGATTTAGGAGGGGGAGGAACGGAAAAATCTGGTCTAGGAGCATCAGGTATTTTATCGTAGAGCGTGCCAGACTGAGTATAGATCAAGTGTAGATATTGTGCATGAGCAATAACTTGCTCTTCAGTGACAAATCCTCTGTTTGCCACATCTTCTGTGATAGAAGGTAATAATGACTTAATAAACCATTCAGCTAGCAGCTGATCAGGAACATATGTTTTTACCATTCTACGACGATGTCGCCACTCATGAATATGATCAAATATGTGAGTGGCCATTGTTTGTTTGAAATTGGTAAGAATCTCTGTTCCTGTTTCATACCTTATGGGTAACTGAAAATGGGTTAAAAAGGTTGTGGCTAGGGTGTTGAAGTTATGGAATGAATCTCTAGGCAATTCGATATACCATTTTGCTGCTGAACCAGTTAACGTCCTCTAGAAAAGGCGAAGCCTAATCGAATCATCATTTAGGGTGTTTGATGAACACCACAGATGAAATGTCATCACATGATTCGACGGGTCTTCACCCGGATTTCCATTAAATTTAGGAATATCTGACGGAAGTTTATGGGGAATCGCTGGCCACCAAGGGGCATAAGAAATTGGATCATTCGTCAGCCAGTTTAGATCTGGTAATTCTAGAGTTGCTACAAAGGGAAACTGTTGATTCAGGTTAGGTGAAGCATACCTAGGATAAGATGTAATCGCCTGAGCAGTGGGTATTTGCATACCAGCATAATGTATTTGATGCTGGCAACTTTGACAAGGTTGATGGGAATAACCATTATAGTATGGTTGTTGATAACCGCTTTGGAAATGCAGTTGCCCATTACTTACAAAGACTTGTTGCTCAGGTCCTTGATATGATTACTAGAATTGTGGTGGTTGAGATTGAACCAACCCTGGTTGTTGGACCATTTGTTGTTGTCCAATACTGGATGATTTTGACCAAGATGAGGAGTCATAGTACTTGTTTGAGGCAGTATTGGTACCCAACAGCTGGATGTAATTCCAGTTTGACCTGAACTTTGTTGTAAACTCAAATATGGTTGTTCTCTGGGAGGGAACAATGAAAAGGCATACTGCCCTCCATATGGTGGCAATCCAGTACTTAAAGGGTAGATTGGCCTTTGAAGACACATTGGATCAATTTGTTGAGTTTCAATATAAGAAATACCAGATGATAATCCAGATGAAGAAATAGGAACTGACCATGTCGTCGAAACAGTCCCTGATTGGACTCCGTCTTGTTGTTGATAACTTGCCAGGACAGATGGTATACCAGTGAACATTGTTGGAGTAGCAGCAGGAGGTTCTACTACTGCTGTGTCGGATGACACAGTCCTAGATGTCGATGGTTGTTCAGACATATCTAGTCTATCCAAAAGATTTCCTAGCGATTCTATAAGAACTTGTGATGAAGGGAGACTAACTTTGAAGACAAACGAGGGAAAGGTGATGATTATTCCATTTAAAATAAATTTTAGACGCTTTGACACAACTTTTTTTTTCAATTTTTAAGAGTCGAGAAAAAACAAAAGATGACTCTAGTCACCTTCGATTTTTAATGAGCCTAAAGTGACAAGTGCTCAGATGGACCTTTTCCGTTAAGGAGTCTGAAAAGGAACGAAAGGGGCTGCTCTGGAAATCTAGGTAGAGGGATTACCAAACCAATAGCAAAACTACAGAATACTTTTTACGTACGGCAGTCAATCTTCCCGAATGTTGTGTTCAGTGCATTGCGATCGACAGGGCGGCAGACACGGCTTCCTATGGATAAAGGATTAAGCCTATTCGGGTCTCCCAAAATATACTCGACAGTACGTGGGAGCACAAGTCCGTACTGGCATTTATCATCTCAAAGTGGAGGAATCACCCAACCATCAACGAGAACAACAGTTACCAGGTTCTACGACGTTGGAATACATGTCTAGCCTAGACTTCTAAATGTTGTGCGTTAAGTTCCAAAGCGTTGTTAGATTCATTGAATTTATTTTATAGTTGATCTTGTTTATGAAGTTTGCCTTTCAGGTTCACCACGAGATTTAGATGTAATTCCTAAAATGCAATCTAAGATGATAAACAATCTTTTTTTCTTCTTTGATAAATGAAAATCCTAGCTACTAAGGAAAGAAAGACAGAATCTTTTCACAAAGAGCAAAGAGCACACTCTAGATGCACTTTCCTAAATCAAACTAATCAGACTGTCTATATGCAAATGCACATAGTTGGTTTGTTTTTCGACTTTCTTAGTATATGAATGCTAGAAAGAAAGTTGATGCACAAATCTGAATTTCTTTTCAAGCAACAAATATCAACAAGTTTCTTTTCGAAATAAAAAATGGGGACAATCACAACACCTTACGATTTTGAAATGAATACTTGTTCTCGACACTAGAATATTACAAATTCACACCAAAAACAATAGTAACAGGATAATCGACCATCAACAACAATCAAACTCTCTCCTATGATTGAAATCGACACTTGTGACAGTTTCAAATCAAAGGACGACAGTACGATTATGCTACTTTTGCAAAGGAGAACTGTAAATGACTCAACAAACACACAAAAACATCTACAGTTCTTTTGTACAAAGGAGGCGGAATAAAAGCAAGGAAAATGGGTTTCAGACAGACATATACTGATCACAGGCAGCAAAATTCAGGAATAGAACTAAATAGAATGAATCACAGAAACCAAAACTGCACAGAGCCTAGTCTGATCAGCGCACCTATAACACAGAGAATTTGAAATGCAGCGCACCTTGTCCACTCGGGAAGTGCACTGAAGTTCAGATTCTCTGAACAGTACCTGCACTGGGCCAGAAACAAGACTCTGTTTGGGTTCTGGGTCATAGTTTGCAGTTCAGTTCTTGGGTTTTGGCTTAGCAAAAAGCAATCAATAATGCAAAAATCAGGGGTAGATCTAAGGAGGATCTAAAAGCTATCACAAGGGCAATCAGATAGTTTGTGAATCAGTTGTTTAAATAATAAATAGATCCAGTAGATGGATTGAAGTAGCAGTTATCTACTTTGCATTTGCTATGACAAATGAAGTTTGAATGCTACCTGTAAGTTTATGAAACAAACAACAAAGAATGATAAACAAACAAACTAATATTTCCCCAGCGGAGTCGCCATTTTGTTACAGGGAAAAGTGTCTTTATAGAACTACTCTATCCCACTAAGGTGAGACAGCTACCTTAGAAACAAATAGAGAAAAGCTATTTTCATTTTTCCTCTATGAATTATAGATAGAGAGGAACATAAAGACCAACCTTTGCCTTGCGCTAATCTCCTGATTTGATTCCCCTCTTCTTTGATAGTCTTTAGCCACCTTCTCCCTTGCACGCCCAGCTTCACAAAGTACCTGTAAGATTACAGAAGCATAGCACTATACAAAGACATGGATCTATAATCATAAACAATTTAGGATCAGATTTAAATTGACCATACAAATATGGCAAGCATCAATGATACAAGAGCATGGAGGAAAACTTGAATAGATTTTATTGATAAAAAAAGAAAGATCCAAGAAGAGTTACAACCAGTTATTCTGACCCAGCATCAACCTCCCAGCAAAGAAGCCCCTCTTCACCTAAAACAAAGCTTAGATCACCCAACAATCTGATTTTTGTCTCAAGAAACCAACAACAATTCCTTACAATATGCAAAATTCCAGCCTCCAACCTCTGTATCTCTGGGATGAGAGATCTATGTATAGATATTTGCAGAGGTGTCATTCAACTCTGGGTTTTTGATTAGTGTCTTCTCTCTGATAGCTCTTGATGCCACTTGGAGATCTCATTGATCTCTTACTCATCCTTGGGTGATTCTGAGAGGCAAGTGTCCCAGGAGAAGTTTCTGGAAGATTCCATGATCATCCACCTCGCAAACTGTCTCTGCCACTTGTCGTTTCCCGTCCATCACACCCCATAGAAGGGATTTTTGAAATGAAACGCACTTCCCGTGTGGACAAGGTGCGATGCATCGCACCTTGGCCATGGAGAAAGTGAAATGATCCAGTTCTGAGCAGTTTTTCATGGAGAACTTCTGGGAGAAGCTGTAATCAGTTGACCTTGTTCCTTTAGGGGTTAGAACAACACTTTTTGGGACTTAGGAGCCCTTGGTTTATGGACATTTCATGCTTGGGGTTGTAGTGCCCAAAAATGTCTATAACATCTACAACCCAACCAACCACTACAGGTGTGGCTCACTCCACCGGTGGCAACATCTTTGATAGAGTTTAGCAGCTTTGGGCAACTATTATGCATGGAAAACTATGACTCGATGAGTTAGAAGAAACTGGGGCCCAACAATGCACATGAAGTCTAAAGCTAGACAAAGAAATTGTTGAATTGTAGTTAGAAGTTGCCTACCCGGATTATGGGAAGAAATTCCCAAAGGAAATCGATGTGGCTGGCTCTCCTATCCTGTTACAAGAATTGGCTCCAGTAGTGTGGTTGCAACTACACTTGCAAGAACAGGGATCTGCATGCCATAATTCAGTAATAGAATTGAAAGAATGTATAGAGTGCTCACGAGCCAGGCTAGTCGGGAAATGGAAGACCCGTACTAGGGGTTCGCCCACCTGACTATCCGTAGGAGACCCAGTCCCAGCACCCCATGTAGCTGAAAGAGGGAACGGGATACAGAACTAGGCTGCTAAGAAGCCACGTGATAGAACCATCACATACATACAAAAACTGCGTCTACATCCTTGGTGATTCGCTGCCTGCGAATAAAGATAGAAAGTGACCATTGTAGGTAGCGTTCATGTAATAATGACCCCTTTAAAGCACTACAAATCCAGCGGCGGGAAATTAAGGCAGAGGAACAACCGTTGAAATCACATTTATGAACTACTGAAAGGGCAAACAGTCAATCTAGAATGTGGAATCATATATAATCAAGGTCGGGGTCATGCCACCACGTCTTCTCGCTCTGCAAGAAAATCACCCAACCTCAAGAACATGATGAATGACAAGAAATTCAGAAATATTCCATAGTTTTAGGCATTTCCTAAATATTATCAAGATGCAATTATGAAGGCACAAGATACTACAACAGACAATGCCACCAGAGACTGAGTTAATGACCATGCAAGTGGAAATGATGCAATGGATGACAGAAGAATTTGCTACTAGAACAAGTATAGAAGATGCTAGCTGACCTCCGTGAAAAGATCACCGCATCAGCCAAGTGACTCGGGACGAGTCATGATGATTGTGTTGAGGGACTGTTGGGTAGTAAAAGCCCCGCGCAATAGTTAGAGGGCGTGAAGCTGGACATTTTGGCTAAAAGTTAAGAAAAAGACTCCATTGAAAGCACGGAGCACAAATTATAATAGGTCGAGTCAAAGGGTATTCTACCGAAAAATAATGTAAAGAAAGATAAATATAGTCAGCACGCGCAGGGATCGCGGGCCAGGAAAGGGTACAAAGGGAGCGAGGCTCTATGGGTAGAAAGAGTAGAATTTTGGATAGGAAATTTGGAATATGAGATGTAATGGGTTCTTGAAGGAGATAGTCTGATAGCATCTATAAGTTTGAGTTGAGGGTTGGTTAGTAGGTAGAGCCCTTGTAGCTGTGTGTGTAGAGGCTTGGAAAGTCTGCAGTTGTGTGTGCAGACCCCTGCAACTGAGTGCACAGGGTAGATCTAGATGTATTGGTGGAGAATAATGATAAAGATAAGTTTGCTTCTGTAAATTTTGTGTTATTTCTCATCTGTATTTATGGTTCAACTTTCTATATCTAGGTAATGTAAATGTGATAAGTATATGCGAATCTAGGTCTATTATTTGCGCGAATCAATTATGTTGGTTAAAAGTTTTCTTAAAGACCCTGTTGAATAGCTCTAAATCATAAGAGTAGAACAGTGCAGTAATAAGAAAAATATAATCACTCTAGATCGGTGCGAGTACCGAACAACACGAAGTTGTAAACTAGTGTTCGAACCTCCCAGACCACACCAAGACATCCCTAGCATGTGGAAACCTAGTTACAACACCCTCCCCTGCTACCCTGGGTGAGACCTCAATCTGCGCTGTGCTGGTTGTTGCCAAAAGGGTCGGTAGCTACAGGATTTGTTTGGCTAAATAACTCTTCCAAACCTGGGTCAGGCCCATAATAGTAAACAAGATGCATGCAAAGCCTTGAGGAGCAAGGCAACTGATGGAGACTTGGTGGTTGAGAGGGAGAGTACATTACCTCTCAACATGTAGTGCCAGAAGAAGTCTTAGACAATTGTGGAGGAGCCACAATTGGTGAAGCAGCTTTAGGAGGTTGTGGAGTAGACACAACTGGAGAAGACGAGAGGAGACCAAGTGGAGGTGTCCACTCATGAAGAGACCTCCAGTAGGGGAAAATTTTGAGCCAAGTGGGCAAAGGGATCACATGCATCCATACCTCTAGGTCGGAGGTGGGGCGATGTGGAGTGATAGTCCCAAGAAGGCTGGAATAGGGGCAGGATCATTGAGGTACCCAACCTCTTTGATTAGACCTTGCTACAGGAGTCCCGATGAGGAGTAGTAGGACTGGCTAAGTGGGTAGAGGCAGATGCGGATGGAGTGGCAGAGAGAGCTACAGTGCAGGAATCCCAATACAGTGTAGAGCTGGTAGGCTGCAACAATGTGAGAGGCTCAGGAGTGTTGCACCAGTGCAAGATGGCATAGAGAGGTGTACAACAGTGTGAGATGCATGGAGTGTTGTAGTAACTCAAAGGTCAGAAAGGGAGCACTTGTATGCGGTAGAGGGAGCTTCAACATCAGAGGGTGTTTCTAGCCCAACAGGGAGGTCAGTTGGGAGATTTTTTGTTTCTAGAGTTGCTAGAGCAATAACACTTGGGAGAAGTGTTGCATGCAGAACATTCCAAATTTTCAGGATCGGGTTCAAGTTGAATGCTTTTTTTGTTGAGAGGGAGTGTTGAAAATGGCAACAAGAAATGCTAAAAATAGAATTGTTATAAATAGAAGTTCAGGTACCAATGTTGGTCATAGCAACAAGGAATGAAAAATGGAAGTGCTAAAAATAGCATTTCTATAAATATCATTTTTGGATGGATTCTAGTTTTGGTTAGTCCCTAAACTAAAATTTTGAATTAAAAATGGAATTTGATCTTATCAGTTGTTTGTAAAATAAATAATTAATTCATATTGAGTTAATTAGTTGGAGAAAATCAAACATGAAGTCTTTTTGAAGACATGCAACAGTTATCCCTTTGATTGAGTAAGTTATCCCTTAATTAAGGAGATCAGGATGAGTTGTACTTTGAGTTGTAATTAGTTAGCTCAGTTAACCGAGTTAAGTTCAGTTGGATTAGTTCCAATAGTTTGTGGAATTGAATGTGAGTTTAGTCAGTTAATGCATGCATGCATGCAACTATTTTTCTCCAGATAACTGAATATTCTCTCATAAATAACTCATGCATGTCTGTTCAGAGAAAGACCCAGTTGAAATTAAAGGAAGGGATAATGTACTATTAGTTGGAGGATTCTTCCTATATAGGAAACTCATCCATGTAGAAGGAATTATCTCCTTCAGGATTGCACAGTTACTACTGATCCAAGTGAACAGTGCGAGGTGGGAATTCACACAAGTGGAAGCACTGGACCCCAGGAAAAACTACACAAGGAAATAGGAGGCTTGGAGGGTAGAGGAGAAAGTTTGTGAGAAGCCATTGACTATCTATGAGTAGCAGAGGGATTGTACTGAGAGCTGGATAGCTTGTGAGATAAAACTTTGTGTAATCTAGACATATTTCCACTTGTATGGTAATACAGAGATCGGAGTTTTTAACTGAAGCTTTCCCCAGAGTATTCTTTTGTGTTTCATGTGTGATTGATTTCTCATTCTCTGTTATATGTGTTCTAATTTATCTTACTCATATTCAATTAAGCATTTGCAGAGTTTGTTTTAGAAGTAGATCTTGTATTTTGATTTAGTATATTACATTATCAGGTGATCTACAGTGGGAAATTTCTACAAACAGAAAATTATCCCAATGGGGAGATTGCAGGGGGTAACAGTTGACATCGAAGGCACGAGCACATTGGTAGATTTTGAGGTAACAGAGATTGTGGATGATAGAAATCCATACCCTACGCTCCTTTGGAATCGATTGGGCCAGTAACATGAATGGTGTAATTAGCCTAAAGAAGTGAAATATGATATTTGAAAGGAAATCACTCAGCGTAGTGGTGCCACTAGATCCTGTAGAAGGACCACATGATACAGAACTAGGTCGTGATTATAAAAGTGATGACAATTTGGACCAAAATTAGAAGATAATGGTGCGAGACCAGGATTAGGTAAATCTAACAACGGATGGATGTATTGCATGGTACCACGAGAGCTCCTGCACATCAGATTCAGATGAAAAATTAGAGCACTGGCAAAATCGACTGCATGAAGTATCTACGCTTCATTGTAATATGATGACAAAGCCACTTCACTGCGTATCATCAGAGGCAAGGAATCTGCCTCACTATGATGGTCTAGCTAATGTTGATCACTTTTTGGATTTACTTAAGAGAGAAGTGTCAAAGAAGCATCACTTCCAGGCCTTGGATTGGGCACTGCACGCTATGCCCAAAAGATGGTGGGATACGCACAAAGATAATTTCAGTGATTGGCATGACTATAAGAGGATTATGGGAATACATTTTGGATAGCCAAATGTATGGATGACAGAAAAGTATGATGGAAGGGATGAATCACATGGCCAAATGGACTAAGGCTTATCGAGTGGAGCCCCAGCCTAAATGGGTGCATCAGTTTTTTCATACCCTGGATGTCATACCAATGAATTGGTACTTGGAAACCAAGCTCTGCCATGGCACTGAAGAATGGGACATCTTGCACCGGGGGTTTATAATGACATTCAACTTTGAGGATTGGTTTGACTGTATTAACGTGATGCTACAATAGGTTAAAGAAGTGATCTTTAGGATACTACAAGATCATTTCGACCAAATTCAACCTGATTCAACTACCTAGCTGAGCCATGTGCTGGAATGCTATAACGTGACTACTGAAGAAGAAGACAAGGATCCCAGAAAGATTAATATTCCAAAAACAGAGGGTCATCATGAGGTTGAAGATCTACAAGTAGAGGATCCAAACATAACTGTGCCACTGAAAACTAGGCAGGTCAACATTTGCATAGAGGCGGAGCCAAAATATGCAAGGACTGGGAACTATTGGGACGATGCAACAATAGACAAGGTTGCTAATCTCCTCCACGAATATCAGGATTTGTTCCCCATGATTTTTTCTAATCTGGAGGGAATAATAGGAGACTTGGGTGTCATGAATATCACCTTGAAACCGAACATGAAACCTGTGAAACAAAGACCTTACCACCTTAATCCTAAGTATAAGGGAAGGGTCCGCACCAAGTTAGATAAGATATTCACAGTAGGAATTATTGAACCCGTGGAAGAATCTGATTGGGTAAGCCCAATAGTGGTTCAGGAGAAGAAATAGAAAGAATAAATAAGGATATGTGTAGATCTCTTGAAATTGAATGACGCTTATGTGCATAATCCTTTCCCGACCCCATCCACTGACAAGGTCCTAGATAATTTAGGTAGCCATGAAGCATACTGTTGGGTCCCTATAATACTAGTGATTACCCCATTACTATTGTAGTTATACCCCTTATTTATATTGTTGTGCCCCAATTACCCACATATTGTTATTTATGTGCCCCATACAATCCCTCTATTATTATTTTTGTGGCTTTATATTATTATTGTTAGGTCGGCTGGATTATATTGTGACTCCTTAGACTCCTATATATAGAAAGGATCTTTTGTCATTTGTATCATCCAAGAATTGTTCCTTTATGTAATGTAAAGGAGGTTGCCCCCTCGAAGAGGCTGAATTCTAAGGCGTTGATCTTTCTTTTCTATCTTTTCTTGAGCTGGTTTCATAACATTCGGTATCAGAGCTTTGGATTCTAGGGTTTCGCTGCTCCAAACAGATCATAGTGTCAGTTTCGCTATAACTTTTTTTCTGTGAAGTTTCAAACGTCGAAAAAAAAACCCATTTGAGAATAAATCGCGCTGAACCTTGGGTCCGAATTTTAGAGTTTTTCACGTGACAGGTTTGGAGATATGATCTGAGGAATTTGGTCTTTTTGCAGACTCCTGAATTACACTCAAAACAGGTGACCTGGGGAAAATCGTCATAACTTTCTTTTTGAGCATCGGATTGAAATTTCGTAAGAATTTACAGAAAGAGGACGGAATGTAGCTTTCTTTTATATATTTTTCAGAGTCAAAGGTTGAAACAGTGACACGTGGCATGTCGTACAAGTTCGCTCTACTGAACTAGTCTATAATCAAGTCACTGTGGGAGATTTCGCATAATGCTTCCTTGGAGAATCCAATTTGGGTCAGACGTGTGGCATTGGAAAGAGGGAACAGAGGGCTACTACAGGTCACAAAGTCAGAACTAGATAATCAGAAAGTACAGAGATACATCGGAGGCAATATCGAGCTCCTACAAAGTGAAAAAAAGTGTGTAGATTTTCTTAAATTTTTGCTTAAGCTTGGTTTGAAAATTTATTTTGAAGGAATTAAAAGGGCATATTAGAGAATTATTATCGGTAACTGATGCCCCGAGGAAAGAAAATGTTTGGTAGATGTTTCCACATTGGAATCATCTATTTCTCCGGATCTCCAAAAAGTCCTGGACAATCATTCCAAGGTATTTGAGACTCCCAAAGGTCTCCCACCTATGCGTGATCATGATCATGCTATTCATCTGATTCCAGGAAGTGTTCCTCCAAGCATCAGGCCGTACAGATATCCATATGTCCAAAAAAGTGAAATTGAACGTATGGTTGCAGAAATGCTAGAGGCTGGTATAATTCAACCGAGTCAAAGTTCTTTCTCAGCTCCAGTAGTATTGATGCACAAGAAGGATGGATCATGGCACATGTGTCCAGATTATAGGGAGCTCAACAAGCGCACTATTAAAGATAAGTTCCCCATTCCCGTCATTGATGAATTACTGGATGAATTGCATGGATCAATTTACTTCACCAAGTTGGATCTTCGTTCGGGATATCATCAAATCAGAATGAAGATTGAAGACATTCCGAAAACGGCATTTAGAACTCATGAGGGTCATTATGAATTTTTGGTCATTCCTTTTGGCCTTACCAATGCACCTTCAACATTTCAAGGTTTGATGGATTCAATTTTCAAACCATTGCTTAGAAAATTTGTGTTAGTATTTTTTGATGATATACTAATCTACAGCAAGTCTTGGAAGGATCATGTTGAACATGTTGACAAGGTGCTACAACTATTGGAGGAGAAACAATTATATGCAAAAAAATCCAAATGTTGCTTTGGAGTCCAGGAGGTGGAATATTTGGGTCATATTGTATCTCATGAATGAGTTAAGGTAGACCCTAGCAAAATTAAAGCCATTAAGGAATGGAAAATCCCCACATCCATACAGCATCTGAGAGGATTTCTTGGGTTGACAGGGTATTATCGCAAGTTTGTTAAGAATTATGGGAGAATAGCAGCACCTCTAACAACATTATTGAAGAAAGATTCATTTTCATGGACTCCGGAAGCAACAAAGGCCTTTAAACATATTAAGGAGGCAATGTGCCAAGCACTAGTCTTAGCTACGCCGGACTTCACAAAAACCTTTATTGTGGAATGCGATGCTTCAGGAAATGGAATTGGTGCTGTTCTAATGCAAGATGAAAAACCCATTGCTTTTGAAAGTCGTCCAATCAAGGGAAAGTTTTTAAGCAAATCTATTTATGAGAAGGAAATGTTGGCAATACTCCATGCACTTAAGAAATGGGGACCCTACCTAATGGGAAGACACTTCAAGGTAAAAACGGATCATGATAGCCTTAAATACTTTTTATAACAAAGATTATCCTCTGAAGAGCAACAAAAGTGGGTCACAAAGATGTTGGGTTACGACTTTGAAATCATCTACAAAAAAGGGAAGCAAAATGTGGTGGCAGATGCACTCTCAAGAAAGGATGAGGATATGGAAACATTGTTGTGTGCCATTTCTATTATCCAACCAGATTGGATAAATGAAGCAAAGGAGGAATAGAAGAATGACGAAGAAGTGTGGGCACTTATTCGAAAGCTACAACAAGATTCAAGTACTTCTGATACATTTAGCTGGAAAAATTATTCGTTATGGTACAAAGATCGCTTATACCTCTATAAGAATTCCCAGCTAAAACAAAAGATTCTTATGGAGTTGCACACTTCTCCCTTAGGAGGGAACTCGGGATTTTTAAAAACTTACCACAGGGTTAAGAAGGAATTTTTTTGGGATGGCCTTAAATCAGATATTCAAAAGTTTGTAGCGGAATGTTTGGTTTGCCAACAAAATAAATTTGAAACAATTAAGACACCGGGTCTATTACAACCTTTATCCATTCCAAGCCAACATTGGGAGGAGGTTTCAATGGATTTTATCACAGGTTTACCCAAGTCTGAGGGAAAGAGTTTCATCGTGGTGGTAGTTGACAAACTTACCAAGTATGCACACTTTTGTGCATTATCACATCCATTTAAAGCCAGTACAGTTTCTACTGCATTTATGGAATCAGTTCAAAAGCTACATGGAAACCCAAAGATTATTGTAAGTGACAGAGATCACATTTTTACTGGAAATTTTTGGACAGAATTATTTTCTTGTCTTGGTACTCAGTTAGCTCATAGCTCATCTTATCATCCTCAATCTGATGGGAAAACTGAGATAGTAAACAAATGTTTGGAAGGATATCTTCGTTGCTTTGTATCTGATAAACAGACACAATGGGTCAAATGGTTGCCTCTGGCTGAATGGTGGTATAACACTTCCTTCCATACAGCAACAAAAATGACCCCATTTATGGCACTTTATGGGTACCAACCACCATCAATCACATCATATTTAAGAGAAAATTCTAAGGTTCAAGCAGTGGAACATCACATTGAACATCAACAACAAGTCCTCCAACTCTTAAAGGATAACCTCGTGTTGGCACAAAATAGAATGAAACAATAGGCAGATCAACATCGCAGTGAAAGAAGTTTTGATGTAGGTGATTGGGTATTCCTACGGCTACAACCATATAAGCAAATGTCCCTAAAGCAAGCTAAGAAGGATAATAAATTATCACCAAAGTATTATGGTCCATACAAGTTGTTGGAAAAGATTGGTACTATGGCATACAAATTGGAGCTTCCTGCAGCTTCTCGATTGCACCTAGTTTTCCATGTTTCATGTTTTAAGAAGGTTATAGGCGACAAGCTCCCAGTTCAAACAATATTGCCAGAACTTGACGAGGAAGGAAAAATTATATTGGAACTGGAAGCAGTCACATAAACAAGAACTAGGTAGCTATGAAATCGATTAATTTCAGAGTATCTTATCAAGTGGAAGAACTTATCCGCTGAAGATTCCACATGGGAGGATGAGAATTTTATGCAGAAGTATCCAGAACTGCTCAAGCGTTGAGGACAACACTTTTTTTGAAGGAGAGGGGCATGTTGGGTCCATATAATACTAGTGATTACCCCATTACTATTGTAGTTATACCCCTTATTTATATTGTTGTGCCCCTATTACCCACATATTGTTATTTCTGTGCCCCGTAGAATCCCTCTATTATTATTTTTGTGGATTTATATTATTATTGTTAGGTTGGCCGGATTATATTGTGACTCCTTAGACTCCTATATATAGAAAGGAGGTTTTGTCATTTGTATCATCCAAGAATTGTTCATTTATGTAATGTAAAGGAGGTTTCCCCCTCGAAGAGGCTGAATTCTAAGGCGTTGATCTTTCTTTTCTATCTTTTCTTGAGCTGGTTTCATAACACATACTCTTTCACTGATGGGTTCTCTAAGTACCATCAGATCAAAATCACGCCTGAGGATAGAAGCAAGATGACCTTCGTAACTGAATGGGGATGTTTTTAGTACACCGTGATGCCTTTTGGGCTGAAGAATGCACCAACAATCTTCTCACACGTAGTCATTGTGTCATTAAATGACTTCATTCATAAGTTTCTAGAGGCATGCTTTGACAATTAGATAGTGTTTGGATTTGTCAAGCGCCATGTGGCAAGTCTCCGCTTGATGCTAGATAGATGTAGGTGATACCAGATCACTCTCAACATGAAGAAGTGTCTGTTTTATGTTCATTTTTTGGATCTTGTTGGGTCATGTGGTATGTGGAAAAGTATTGATGGTAGAACCTGTGAAGATCGCAGTGATAATCAACTTGGAGGCATCAAGGAATGTGAAACAGCTACGCGCAAATCTAGGGAATACCTGATATTATAGGAATTTCATTGAGAGCTATACCTAGATCACTACGCCTATGGAAAAATTATTGAAAAAGGATGCTACATTCTGTTGGAATGATGAATGTCAAAAGAGCTTGGATGCGCTGAAAGAGATTATGGTCACCGTGCCGATGCTAGTCTTCCCGGACTAGAAGAATGAATTTCATGTGTACATGGACACATCATGTATTGCGGTAGGGGCCATGCTGACACAATCTAGTGAGGGAGAACTGGATCACCCTATAACATTCACAAGTAGGAAGTTGTCTAAAGTAGAGAAAAATTATTCCACAACAGAGCATGAAGGATTATCTATGGTGTACGGGATCCAGTAGTTTAGGCCCTATTTGTTTGGAAAGCACTTTAAGATGTATACAGATCATTCCGCGTTGAAGTACCTGGTCAACAAGACTATGTTGGGGGAAGAATATATAGGTGGTTGATATTGTTCCAAGAGTATGACTTTGAAGTTATTGTGAAGCGAGGATGACTGAACACGAGACTTGATCATCTATCATGTATTGAAATAGGAGAGATCCTACTAATTTGGAGGAAGGGAAGTCTAACACATAGCTCTTTGTGGTGCATGTCACAGACAGCCACTTTGAAGATATTATCCACTTCCTAATGACAAGATCGGCTCCAAAAGGTTATACAAGTCAACTGAAGAAGGAACTAGTAGTACGCACATCATATTTTTCTCTCATTGCAAGGCACTTGTACAAAATGGGGTCAGATGAAATATTGCGACATTATGTGTCTGACTTTGAATGAAGTAGTATCCTCACTAAGGCTCATGGACGAGCCGCAGGAGGAAATTATGCAGGGAAAGCAACAATGAATAAGGTTCTACATGCTGGGTTGTGGTAGCCAACCCTGCATAAGGATTCGAAAGAATATTGTAGGGCATGTGCCACATGTCAAAGGACTACTGTGCCATCATGGAGGGATGAACTGCCTCTGACGCCATAGGTGATGTTGCAACCTTTCAAGAAATGGGCGATTGACTTTGTGGGTCCAATCTAGCCTCAAGGAAAGAAAACGGTTTCACGGTACATCATCATCATGACTGAGTACTTGACCAGATGAGCGAAGGTGTAGCCTGTGAAGGACTTTATATGTGTGACAACAACAAATTTTATTTTTCAATATGTGTTGACAAGATTTGGCTATGCAAAGATCTTGATGAGCGATCACGATATGCACTTTCTTAATGAAACAATCAATGCATTCACAGAAGAATTTCAGGTGTATCATCAGAATACTATGCCTTATCATCCACAGGCTAATGGGATGGTGGAAGCATTCAATAAGATACTAGAGAGTGCATTGACGAAGGTCTGCAATGCTCAAAGAAATGACTGGGATGTGCATGTACCCGCGGTGCTATGGGCCTACAAAACGACTTGCAAGAAGCTAACTGGGCAAATGAATTTTAGAATTGTGTATGGCATAGAAGTTGTGATGCCAATGGAAGACATTGTACCTAGTTTGTGCACAATAGCATTCATAGGAATGGCAAACCGTAGAGCCCTAGAAGAGAGGCTCGCGTAGCTAGTAGAGCTTGAGGAGGACTGATTTCTAGCTGGATTTCATCAACAAGTTCAAAAAGAGCATGAAAAGGCATGGCACAATGAACACATCAAACTACACACCTTCAAGGTAAATGAATTGGTCTTGTTATATGACAATACATTTTATAAATTTTCAGGGAAATTTAGGATGCACTAGCTAGCGCCATATGTCATCAAGGAGATTATAGATGGTGGAGCAGCTCAGCTAGTTAAATTGAATGGAGAACTGTTCCCACGGAAGGTGAATGGCAGTCAATTGAAGCCATAGACCGGCGATCCAGCTTGCTGACTATATGAGGGAAGCACAATCTTAGTGCTCCAGGCAGCAGAAAGGAAGCGCGAGACTATAAACTACACCACCCGGGTCAGAGAGCTGCACAACCAGGGAATTGCGCGGAACAAAGATATATCATAGAGCCCATAAAAGTGCATTGGGAGTTGTGCTACCACAACAAAAACCGTGTAGGATAGTTAGAAAGTGATCGTTAAAGTCACTGTTCATGATTTGATGATGCCAAATTGGCCAAAGGGAGCAGGGGGGTGACATTTAAGTCAGAATTTATGGATTAGATCTTTGAAACTCTACCACCAATATAGCATTAATGAACTGATTTTGGGGGCACTGATAATTTCTTGTTGTGTACCTCCTTGCATCCTAATGTAAAGTGAGCCAATAGTAACCTAATTGTAGAAATTTGAAGGTTGTCCTCTTAGCATAAAAGTGGCCCCTCAGGGTCCATCATGGCATGCTAAGACGATGTCAAAGACCTCTTCTTCCCTCACAAATATTATCAGGATCTGATTTGGAACATATCTAAAAATATTTTCCCCATTCCAGGTGAATGGGGAACTCTTCCTTAAAATATTGCTTTTCTCCTTAAATGATAGGTTAGGTTGGAACCTCCCGTAACCAAATAGTTGGATATCTTAGAAAACCAAGGAGATAGCACCGAGAAGGAAAACATATTTTCATCTGGAAGTCAGTCATCTATCATTTTTTCCCTCCTTTTAACCAGGGTTAGTTTTGAAAATAAATCTACAACCACATTATATTTCCCTAGTTTATCAACAATAGACCAATCAATTTTTTGCAATCATAACAATCATCTAATTATTCTAGCATTGACAACATGTTTACTCATTAAATACTTAATGGATACATGATCAATGTGAACCAAAGTTTGATAACTAGTGATATAATGCCTAAACTTGTTCAAATAATGCACCATAGAAAAGAATTCATTTTCAGTGACAATATAATTTAACTCAACTTTAGAAAGATTCTTCTTGATGAAATATATAGCATAAGGAAATTTTTCTTCTACTTATCCAAAGGAATCCGCGACATATTGTTCTGAGGCATCTATTTGTATATTGAAAGGTAATGCCCAGTTGGGACCCCTAAGGATGGATACAATGGTCAACTTTTATTTTATTATTTTAAAGGCTTCTTGATATGTGTTTTCCAACAAAGACCTAAGTCTGGAGCCAGCAATCCAAAAAATCTTGAATCTAGTTTGCTAAAATATTTAATGAACCGTCTATAATAACCAACTATTCCAAGGAAACTCATAATATCGCTTTTCTTTTGAGGGATAGGGACACTTTTGATGATGCAAATCTTGTTTGGGTGAACTTGCATCCTTCCTTAGATATGTAATGGCCAAGGATAGTCACTGCATTCATCAAAAACTCACATTTCTCAGGGCTTAATAAAAGATTCATTTCAATACATTTCTTCAAGACTTTGCAGATATTATAAAGAGCTTCCTAGAAGTCACATCCATAAGGAGTGAAATCATCCATGTATATCTCAACAGATTCATGAACATGTTTATCAAAGATACTTATAACTTCCTTCTCAAAAGTAGTAGTGCCATTGCATAGACCGAATGGAATAACTCTATAGGAAAAGGTACCCCAAGGACATAAGTGTGGTATTGTCTTGGTATTCAAGATTGATATAAATTTGGTTGTATCCAATAAATCCATCTATGAAGGAGAAGAATTTATTTCCTTCAAGGCCATCTAGGACTTGGTCAACTAAGGGAAAAGTAAAATGGTCCTTCTTTGTGGCCTTTCTAAGTTCCCGGTAATCAACATAGATTATCTACTTCCCATTCTTCTTGGGAACTAAAACAAGAGGTGACACCCACTCAATATATGAAATGGAGTATATGAACCCTTCATCCAATAGCTTTTGTATTTCTTATTTTAGAATGTCCTTTAGGGATGGGTTCATCATTCACTGGGTTGGAAAATAGGTGCACATCCCCCTTTAATGTAAGTATGTTGAGTACAAACTGAGGGATGCACACCTTTCATTTCCTTATAATCCCAAGAAAAAACATCTAAGTGTTTCATTAGTAAATTGCACAATTTTTCTTCTTGTTTGGCTAAGGGAGGGGTTGATATTTAGAGTTATGGATGGGAAAAACTCTGCAATCTTGACATCTTCTATCCAAGAGTCAATAAATCACAATTATGTCCAAGGACTACTCTTAGATTCTTTTAGCAATTCATGAACTATTATGGATGTGGGAGGTTCATTCTATAAGATATGATCAATAAGGTCATCTTCACCAAGTTATCCCCCCCTATAATGGTATCTAGAGTCTAGATTGGGTGGGGGGTTGTGTGATACAATTAATCCTCTTCCTCATCCCCTAACTATATGGGTAAATCATGTTCAATAGAAGGTTAAGCAAGAGGATAAAACACAAGTAATTTTGATAAATAATAATTATTGATAGTCATGTTCACATCTGTACATGTAGGCATCAAAAATGGACTGGAGGACTGGGAAATTAGTAGGGTACTATGAGGAGTCAATGGCGACCATGACGTCCTTAATAATTCCCTTAGGAGTTACTTTGGATCTATCTGCAAGCTACAACATTGTGCTAGTATTTCTCAAAGCCCTTACGGATTGAGATTCAACATGGTTTCACTAGTCATCACATTTATTATAGCCCCAATATCAATTAAGGTATTAGGGACCATAATTCCATCAATGTTCACATCCACTACTAGGATACTAGGGTCTAGTTATTTTGGGGAGATTACCCTCCCAAGAATTATATCAGATAGTTTTCCAACAACATTGATGCTGGGGGTACCTCTTCTTCTTCTTCCAGGCCTTTTGAAACATTTTTCCTTAATAATCATGTTGTATATGGGAACATATTTAATGGCCTGGAGAAGGGATATCTTGACACATAAATTCTCCAATTCTACTAGAATTTCAACCTCTTCTGGGGTGTGCTAGTTAGGGTGCACCAAACTTTCACGATACTAGGGTGTATTGACTTGAGGGGCACTCTCTTCCTTCTCTTATTCAATTTATTTAGGTGGAGAAGGTGGGTGATTAACTGGGAGCACCCTCCTAGACCAAAGGTTGATATCTTGGATTTCCACAACATAAGGAGGATAGGATGTTTCCCCATATAGACCTATGGTGCCTACTTATTTTCTGGGTTCGGATTGGGTTGAGTAGGAATTTTAGGTTTCTTAAGTGGGGTACGATGAGTTAGTTGTGGTTGAGGTTGGGGTGGAGGCAACAAAGTAGGAGGCTGGTTTATTTGAGGCCTCCACCCTTGTGACGGGTTTCCCCATTGGGAATATTCATGTGGATATAGCTGAGTAGGAGGGTTGATAGGTTGTAGAGGATATTGAGGAGTATAAGACCAAGGAGGAGGTTTAGACCATGATCGGTGAGTGGAAGAGTACCAAGGCTGGAGGTCCTGGAGGTATCCTTTGGTTAATGAAGCATAATTTTTCCAACCGACTCTCTACTCCTCCCTAGTATACAACCTTGAGGCCTAACAGAGAGGGGATTTTTTTTTGAATGATTCTTTTAAAAAACTAGGAAAACTTCTATGTAATTCAGTGGCCATTAATTTATAGGATGTCTTTAAGTACATCTAGAGAATAAAATAGCTAGTGCCCTTTTTTCTTCCTCTTTCTTTCTTTTGATTTTCATAGTATCCATTTGTAGAGAAAATGTATGTAACATTTCACTCTTGAAATCCTCCAACATATTCCCTATCTCATGCTTGATGGATGTTGTGGTGAAACAGGAACTAACCAAGCTTTGGTTAGACCTACCCTTCTTCCTATTAGCCCTAGAGTAATTCTTGAATACAATTTTGATGTCATCATAAGGCGATTTCTAGATATCTCCTCTAGATAACATGTTGATGGTTTCCATTACATCTTCCCTGATTCCTCGGAGAAGAACTAGCTTGAGTGGATCAGGATCAAGGGTGTAGTTGGCCCTCATAATTGAGTTGAAACCTTTCCTCATAGTCCTCCGAAGATTCATTAGGTCGAAGGCTCATCTTAAATATTTCCTCCTTTTTTTCTTCAGACCTACAGTAACCCCATTATTTTTCATTGAAGTTTATTTTCATTTTGGCCTAGGTAGTGATGTTGCCTACAAGTAGACTCATAAACCAATGAAAGGCTTCATCATTGATGGTAGAAGGAAACAAATTCAACTTCTTCTCATCAAAGGCATAGTCATAGGTCTTACAGACAACAAAAAACTAAAAAATGAAGGTGTCAGGATATTTAGAGGTTATGCCATCGTAATGTGGAAGGGTAGTAGGGGTTATATTTTTCATTTGAGCCTCTCCATTTGCTTCTATGATAGGGAAAAGCTCATTGTTCTGGTTTTAGCCAATATTTTGGGTAGTTGAGATAGGTTCTTGTTCTCCTATAGGTTCGTTAAAAAATTTAGGTGGCTCTCCTAAAGGGTTTTCTAACTCCCTTATAGTCAAATAAGGAAGTACACAATCACCAAATAAGAATGAAGGTTGACTGCTTGAGGTGGTGGTGGTTTTAGGTAAAAAATTCCCTTAGTTATCCCTACTCATATGAGGCATGAAAGAAAAAGTTTCTTTTTAAATTTTCACTTTTATTTTTCGAAATAAAAAGATTTATGGAAAATAGAAAAAAACAATGCTTCAATAGAAAAAAAAACCTACTTAGACACCTCCCTAGAAATGGTGCCCAAATATTTTGATCCATGGTATTATTCCAAGAGTATTGCAACTCCCAAGGACTCATCAACTCAAATTATCAACTCAAGGTTCGTACAAACTTAGAGTTTATTGGCTTATATGGGCCTGACCCAGGTTCATAAATGATTTAGCCAAACAAATCCCGGTACTACTGGCCCTTTCGGAAATAGTTCATGGAGCGTTGACTGAGGTCTCATTCGAAGTAGTTTGCAAGGGTGATAGAATCAGGTTTCTGCACCCTAGAGGTGTCCGATTGTTTTTTGGTGGTCCGTGGTTTGACCCTACGTGCACATCACTGCACGCACCTATCGGTCCCCCACACCCTTCGATGTTGCCTTCACACAGTCCTGTTCGAGGCATGATTTGTGTTATTACCCAAGTCCTTACAATTAACCCGATATTATCCAATTACTTGAATTATCTGTGTGAGCCCAATTATACTTAACATTGTTCGGTATTATAAGTGCGCACGATAAACAAAATAGTGTAAATGCATGGAAAGTAATACAAAAGCAGATACATAGTATTTGGAATAAAAATTATCTTTATTATTCTTGTTCTTCGGTTATAGACTCGACTCCACCCTGCACACTCAGCTATAGATGTCTGTGCACTCAACTGCGGACTCTACTAGGCCTCTATGCACTCAGCTGCAAAGCCTCTTCCTACTACTGCGACCCAAGACACTTAGGCTTCTTCTCTATCTGCTACTATTCATCCATCCCTCAATCCATCTTTTTACAACTTAGGGCCTTGCTCTATTTAAACAATCCCATGGTTCGCAGACCATGGGTAGGCCAACAGTACATTAGAAAACTTAGGGTGAACAACCCTATGACTCAACATACATTTCATGCCCCACACCCACAATTCATGAATTCTTACAACATATTTGACCAAAACTTGGTCTTTGAGCCCTAAAACATGATGTGGGGGGATTCCATGTCCAATAGGTACCTAACAAAAACATCGTGACTCACCCTCAAGTCACTCTATTGGTGTGGTGATCTTGGCGCAGAGTCCCTCCAGCTAGCCCCATACGCTCAGAGGTCCACAATGCACTACTCTACGGTTTGTTGGACCTACTTCATGTGATCTTCTGAAGCCTCTTTGTTAGGAGAAAATCCCTACCTTAGTGCATACATCCCCTGCATATGTGCGAGCCTGCCTTCGATATCTGCCGTGATGGTGAAGGCTTCGTAAATCCATGGATGGATGAACACTTTGAGAACTGCCTCTTTCTGTCACGCCGCATCCACCTACTCCTTCAGTGCCTTAGCTTGCTACATCTTCGCAAGCCGTTGAGTGAGGAGTACTGTCTACATAGTTCCTTAGACATTTTCATACTACTCCTAAAGTTCACACACCTCTGTTTCCAGGCGTTGTATGTCAGAGTCCTCTTGCAAATATGTGAGGACCGAAAATGCTTGTTCCAACATACCATTACAGTCTTGTACTGACATCAAATTTCTTCCAACACTATTTTGATAGCGCTATCACTCTGTTCTCTAACTTTCGGGAGAGTGGAAGGCTGCGCCTTCAACTGTAGCTTGGTGATTTGAAGATTCAAATCCAGCTGAACCTTTGTCATTTCTGCTCTGGCTTCATGGATGTCGGTCACCAAACTATGGATCCACTATTATACTAGTAGATCTGCTAGGATGGCCAGCTCCAGGACGCATTTACAAGCATCATCTACCACTTGTTCCAACTACTGAGTCTGTGATACTAGTTCATCACACTACAGGCTGAGTTGTTCGATGTTTATCTTTTGCTCACTCACAACCTATATCATGCAGCCCTCCCTAGTGTGGAGTTCTGTTGTTATTCCATCCTGCAGTTGGTATAGTGTTTCTCACAGAAGGGAAACCAAATTGAGGCCAAGTCCTTTGATCCTGCCAACTACAGCTCTATCGATCTCATTTGTTGCTGTTATTGCTCAGTCCGGTAACACTATGGTATTGGCCATCCTTGTGTGTAGCATCTGTTCTACTTTTGATGTACCTACTATGACATAGGTGGACAAGATACCTTCCTGCGGGGGCCACACCTATTTCTCCTATAGTTGCGCCTTTAAGGCCCCCAACATAGTCGATTGCTTCATCATTACTTCTTGGAGCCCTTCCTTGGTGACATCGTGAAATGTATCGCCGATGTCATAGAGGTATCCTTCAATTAATCTGATTGGCTCGATCACCAACTTCAAGGCCTTGACCTTTTTTCCGTGGACCCGATCTCTCTGGGACATGTGGCCGTTTGAGTTGGGTTGAAGTGGTTCCTGGGTCCGTGCCCTCTTCTGCAAGGTCTATGTCCTTTGCCACCAGTCCTGCAAACACTTGTTACAGGGAAAAGTGTCTACACAGAACTACTTATCCCACTAAGGTGTGGTAGCTACCTTAGAAACAAACAAAGTAAAGCTACTTTCCTTTTTCCTTTATGAAATATAGATGAGAGAAGAAAAAAGAAGACCAACCTCTCTCTTGCGCTAATCTCCTAGTTCGATTCCTCTCTCTCTTGATAGTCTTTCGCTACTTGTTCCCTTGTACGCCTAGCTTCATAGAGTACCTGTAAGATCACAGGAGCATAGAACTATACAAGAACATGGATCTATAATCATAAACAATCTAGGATCAGATGTAAATTGACCATACAAATGCATAAAACATAAATGACACAAGAGTATGGAGGAAAATTTGAATAGCTTTTATTGATAAACAAGAAAGAGCCAAGGGAGTTACAACCAGTTGTTTTGACCCAGCATCATCCTCTCAGCAAGTAAGCCCTTCTTCACCTCATACAAGGCTTAAATCACCCAACACTTATAATGTTGTCTCAAGAAACCAACAACAATTCCTTACAATATGCAAAATTCCAGCCCCTGGATCTCTAGGATGAGGGATCCATATATAGATATCTGTAAGGGAGATGAGTCAGCTTGTAATTTGATTAGTGTCTTCCCTCTGATAGTTCTTGCTTCCACTTGGAGATTGATGATCTCTTACTCATCCTTGGTCGAATTCAGAGAGGCAAGTGTCACAAGAGAAGTTTTTGGAAGATTCCATGCCTCTCCACCTCACGGAATGACATTTCCATTTGTCACTTCTCGCCCATTGCACCCCATAGAAGGGATTTTTGAAATGCAACGCACCCACACAATGTATTTAGGTGAGATGCAATGCACTTTGTCTATGGAGCAACTGAAATGATCCTGTTTTGACTAGTTCTGAGCAGTTTTTCATGGAGAACTTCTGGGAGAAGCTGTAATCAGTTGAGCTTGTTCCTTTAGGGGTTAGAACAACACTTTTAGGGACTTAGGAGCCCTTGGTTTATAGACATTTTATGCTTGGGGTTGCAGTGCCCAAAAATTTCTATAACAGTTACCCCCTAAAGCATGAGGTCATTAATCTTTAGATGTCAGGTGAAATGCTTTATTATGAGGATCCGAAGTTCTTTCAAGCTGAGAGGAGACCTGTAATAAGATACAATACAATACATTATCTTCATAATATTTTCATGATCTAGCTGAGGCGGGCATTCCCATGCTCAGCTTTATAAATTCATTTTCATGTACATAGGACAGACAATCGTCTTAGTGTAGACTGATGAATCTGGTGGAGTCATCATCCCTTTGATTGGATGATTATCTGTGCAGGAATAATGTACATTTGATGTCTTTATTTCCCTGAATATATATCACAGCCTGAATGGATGAAACTAGATCCGAGGTCTTCAATCTCATTCGATCTTCACTCGAAGTACAAGTCTATCCATGTGAGAGATGTTCTGGAGTCAAACATGGAAGGACATCACCTGATTACCAGCCAATGATGTAAGCTTTTAACAGGCGCGAGAGGAATCACTGATAATGATAATGACCCTCAAGGTACTACAGTACAATTCACGTGGTGTGAATAAAGGACTTGGCATCGAACACCACGCAAAATCTTTCAATCGAAGGCCATTGATGTGAACCTATCGCCGGAAGTGAGAAACTTGCCATTGAGGCATGCAAGCTTCAAAGTACTGAATGGGGTATTCCTAGATCGACTTATTGGATAATGAATTGATGTCAACAAGAATCGATTCGTCACAGGAGGGCCTTAATGAATCCCACATCAATGACACAGAACAGAGTAAATGATTTTAATGGAGGTGAAAATGATTTTATGACATAAGGTTCAGGGTGGCGGTCATGAAAGAATGGAGTGTAAATGTATTGTAGCGGGTGAGACACAGGTGAATTCTCTGAATGACTTCTCTTGAAAATATCGACGACACTGACGTGATGGATCAATAGCATTAACCCCAAATGTGGATGGTGTGATGGGACCATGGTGATGTGACCGGTGAATGAAACAACCCAACCCGACTTGGATGCGGAGTGAAAGTGTCATGTTCAAGAGCGACTTGCTACCAACAAAGTTTCTTCAAGTTTTCTTCCCAATTTTTCCCCAGTCATTGTTGACCAATAACTCTTTATTTTTTTCAAGCTTAAGGAGGATAACATATGCTTGTTCTATAATTTTCCCTTCGGGAAAACCATCGCTATGTTTTAACGAGCCTAGCGATAGTGAAACTCGTTCTTGTCTGCTATGGACAAGTTTGTCGCTATTAAGTTTTAACGAGTTTAACGACAAAGATAACTCGGTCCTTTTCAATTTTAGAGAGTCTGAAGAGGAACATAAAGGAAGCTCCAAATTTTTTTTTCGTCATCTAATCCCTTAAGTCCGAAAAAGTATAAAACAATGCAGAAGGGATGGATTTTTGATACTTTTAACGAGCCGAACAAAGCAAGCCCTCGATCTTTTTGTGTAATAATCCCTCAGGTCCAAAAAGATTAAAATCTAAAGGAGGGATAACACTTCTGGTCCCTTTAACGAGCTGGAGAGGCCAATGGCTCGACAATCTTTTCATATTTTACGAGTCAGTTGAAAAGAGCTTAAAGGAGACTCGTCTTTTGAGGAATGAGTGATAAACTTGGGTAGCAGCTAATTCCAGGTAAGGTTCGGAATTTTCCAATCACGACAGTGTTACAAGGATGGCTAGTGGGATCACTCTTCGCAGCTGTTCCTCAAAAAGGGGTAAACAATCAAATGGAGGTGAATGATAAGCTAATACAGAGTGGAGGTGATGATGAGAACACGGCCAAGGCTTTAAAGGCTGAAGTACTACATTCATGACGGTTATTTACCGGAAAATAGTTCATTTTTTAATGAGCTTAAACACGAGGGGAAACATTTTCTCATGACTTATGTTTATTTTTTAACGAGCTTGAACTATGTGCTAAAACTGCTCGATTAATCTAGTCGTATAATAAGAATGTCTCATATATGAAAACAACAATTTTTAGAGTTTTTCCCCACATCCTTTATTTATGCAAGTTAGGAAACGACCAATCCTACGAGTTTAAAGGGTTAGAGGACCTACAAATTTAAAAAAATAAATAGTCGCTCTTCGCTTGCATGCCAAAAGGTTTGCATGCTCCCAGTCATAAAATAGAGTTTCAAGGTCACCTTTCAAATCTCCAACAAAACATTTGTTTTATCAGGAAAGGTCTACCTCTTTCAGGTTACCAAAGATTGATCTATTCACAACGCAAACAAAACACTTCTTCGGCGATGTCTACCGAAATAGACAAAGGTGAGACCATCCACTCACATAACTTTGACGAGAGAATATTATTCCAGTCTAACCCCCTCTTCCAATCACGGACGCGAGTACAGTCCGGTCATATATCTCTCGCGGAAACCTACCCTATACCCGAAGTTTTCCTGCCGAAGCAGACCAGGGTGCATGCCCCCTGGGTTTCAGTCATGTCCCCCGAATCACTCGCGCTCATTAGGTGAATGAACTGGAGATTGATGAGACATTCCTTGTGTGAAAAGACCATTCAGGGATGGCATATGACTATTTGCTCTGTGTGATCTAGGAAATGAAAGTTGGTCTACGAGCTTGACCACTCTTCCTTCGTGCGGAAAACACATCACTCTAAAGAGTGATGAGAAAATGGCTCCCATGCAAGAAATATAGTCTCGTCCAAGGAGTAGATTATAATCCAGGGGTCCTTGAACTACCATTACGTTCATGTGAACGGTTTTCCCTCTCAATTTTATGGGCACATTGGGAAGGATCCCTAATGGTTGACTGGTTCCTTTGTAAAAGGTTGTTAGATTTCTCATCTCAGGCAAAAGCGATGGCGAACCGAGCGCTTTCCAAGCAGTCGAGGAAAGGATACTCATAGAAGCCCCTTCATCTATGATGGAACCAGCCATAACCATTCTATATACTTGAGCAATGATTCTGAATGGTACACTAGCCGGTAAGCGAGGTCTACTTAGTTGATTCCAGTCGAAGGAAACAACTAGGTTGCTTGGAGGTGGGACTGAATAGAGGGTCGAGTACGACTCTGATGAACTTCCTTCTTACGGTAAAGGAACGGGTAAATTGCGCCCATGTTCATTAGAGTCTGTGCTTACGAAAAGAATTTGGACAGTGTCATCCTTATTCTCTTCTATGACTGTATCATTTGAAGATGGAACCTCTGAAGGAAAGATCGGGTCAACTGCTGCCTCGACCTTTTGACTTTCGTCTGGTATGGGTTCAGATGGTTTATCTTCAATGATATATGCTTCAGTCGAACACCTGTGCGGGTCAGCCGGATTTTCAACTAGTGACAGACTCGGCAAGAGTTTTTTATATCCAGGAGGAAGTCATAACGGTGAAACTGGACGATCGTCCAAAACTCTTTTAGCCTCGTCTAAGAAGGAACAACAGTTGATGGCATGATCGCCTTCACACAATTTACAAGGAAATCTATATTTTCCTTTTTGTCTTGGGGCTTCACTTTCACTAGTCGATGGTGTGTTTTCAACATGATCATCAGAGGTTGATGACACCGGGTTGTGAAAACGAGGAGACCAGTCCCTTAAGATCCGAGGGATGCAAGGACAATCTCTATGATAGTGGTCTCCTTTGCAAATGACACGTGGCGATTTAGGCCTGGTCAGTGTAGTGTGTGGATTTTCGATAGATGACGCTTAGTTGCCCCCTTTCGCTTTTGGCTCCTTCTTCTTCTTCTCTTTCTTCTTATTTTCCTTGTTCTTCTCACGTACTTGATTTTTGGCTTTACCAACCCCATCAAGCGAAGAAGGAGGAGAGGAAGAATTGGAGGAGGTAGAAGGTTGGTGGGTAACTCTGGATTCGTCTAGTTGTTGAATCGATTGCTCAGGAATTGCGATGTTTTGAACGACAGAGGTTGAGAAGAGCCATACGGGCAAGCCGATTGTCAATCCTGGAAGTGACAATGTGGCTATATGGGGTGCACCAACATCTCCCCAAGAGGAGAAGGGACTAGGATTGCCTCCAAAGGGAATTCCTTGGTTGGTGGGTTCCATTTTCTCAACCTAAGATCAACATAGGAAAGGGTGATGATTATTCCATTTAAAATAAATTTTAGACGCTTTGACACAACTTGTTTTTTCAATTTTTAAGAGTCGAGAAAAAACCAAAGATGACTCTAGTCGCCTTCGATTTTTAATGAGCCTGAAGTGACAAGTGCTCAGACGGACCTTTTCTGTTAAGGAGTCTAAAAAGGAACGAAAGGGACTGATCTGGAAATCTAGGTAGAGGGATTACCAAACCAATCACAAAACTATAGAATACCTTTTACGGTACGACAGTAAATATTCCCGAATGTTGTGTTCAGTGCATTGCGATTGATAGGGCGGCAGACACTACTTCCTATGGATAAAGGATTAAGCCTATTGGGGTCTCCCAAAATATACTCGACGGTACGTGGGAGCACAAGTCCGTACTGGCACTTATCATCTCAAAGTGGAGGAATCACCCAACCATCAGTGAGAACAACAGTTACCAGGCTTTACGATGCCGGAATACGTCTCTAGCCTAGACTTCTAGATGTTGTGCGTTACGTTCCAAAGCGTTGTTAGATTCATTAAATTTATTTTATAGTTGATCTTGCTTAAGAAATTTTCCTTTCAGGTTCATCACGAGATGTAGATGTATAATTCCTAAAATTCAATCCAAGATGATAAACGGTCTTTTTTCTTTTTTGTACAATGAAAATCCTAGCTACTAAGGAAATAGAGACAGTATTCTTGCACAAAGAGCAAAGAGCACACACTAGATGCACTGTCCTAAGTCAAACCAATCAAACAGTTTAAATGCAAATGCACATGCATGTATTTGTTTTCGGCTTTCTTAGTATGTGAATGGTAAAAAGAAAGCTAATGCACAAATCTGAATTGCTTTTCAAGCGACAATTACTAACAAGTTTCTTTTCGAAATCAGAAATGGAGACAATCACAACACTTTATGATTCAGAAATGAATACTTGCTTTCGACACAAGAAAAACTGCAAATTCAGACCAAATACAATAGTAACAGGGTAATCGACTATCAATAGCAACCAAACTCTTTCCTATGACTGAAAACGACACTTGCGACACTTTCAAATCAAAGGACGATGGTGCAATTACGTTACTTTTTGCAAAGGAGAACTGAAAATGACTTAACAAATACACAAAAAAATTTATAGTTCTTTTGCACAATGGAGGCGGAATAAAAACAAGGAAAAGGGGTTTCAAACAGAGATATACTGATTACAGGCAGCAAAATTCATGAATAGAACTGAAAATAATGAATCACAGAAACCAAAACTAAACAATTCCTAGTCTGATCAGCACACCTGGAACACAGGGAATTTGAAATGCAGTGCACCTACTACACTCGGGAAGTGCGCTGAATTTCAGATTCATAGAACAGTACCTGCGCTGGGCTAGAGACGACACTTTGCTTGGGTTCCGGGTCACAGTTTGCAGTTCAGTTCATGGGTTTTGGCCGAGAAAATGGTAATCAGTAATGCAACAATCAGGGGTAGATCTAAGGAGGTTCTAAGAGCTACCACGAGGGCAATCAGAGAGTTTGTGAATCAGTTGTTTAAGTCATAAACAAATCCAGGAGATTGACTGAAGTGACATTTATCTACTTTGCATTTGCATAGCAAATGCAGATCGAAAGCTACCTGGCTCGACTTCTTGCTCCATCTGTAAGTTTATAAAATAAACAACAAGGAAGATAAACAAACAAACTAATTCGTCCCCAGTGGAGTCGCCATTTTGTTACAAGGAAAAGTGTCTACAAAGAACTGCTTATCCCACTAAGGTGTGGTAGCTACCTTAGAAACAAACAAAGTAAAGCTACTTTCATTTTTCCTTTATGAAATATAGATGAGAGAAGAACAAAGAAGACCAACCTCTGTCTTGCGCTAATCTCTTAGTTCGATTCCTCTCTCTCTTGATAGTCTTTCGCTACTTGCTTCCTTGTACGCCCAGCTTCACAGAGTACCTGTAAGATCACAGTAGCTTAGCATTATACAAGAACATGGATCTATAATCATAAACAATCTAGGATCAATTGTAAATTGACCATACAAATGCATAAAACATAAATGACACAAGAGTATGGAGGAAAACTTGAATAGCTTTTACTGTTAAACAAGAAAGAGCCAAGGGAGTTACAACCGGTTATTCTGACCCAGCATCATCCTCTCAACAAGTAAGCCCTTCTTCACCTCATACAAAGCTTAGATCACCCAACACTTATGATGTTGTCTCAAGAAACCAACAACAATTCCTTACAATATGTAAAATTCCAGCCTCTAGATCTCTGGGATGAGGGATCCATATATAGATATCTGTAAGGAAGATGATTCAGCTTGTGATTTTACTAGTGTCTTCCCTATGATAGTTCTTGCTTCCACTTGGAGATTGATGATCTCTTACTCATCCTTGGTCGATTCCAGAGAGGCAAGTGTCACATGAGAAGTTTCTGGAAGATTCCATGCCTCTCCACCTTGCGGAATGACACTGCCATTTGTCACTTCTTGCCCATCACACCCCATAGAAGGGATTGTTGAAATGCAACACACCCACATAGTGTATTTAGGTGAGATGCAATGCACTTTGTCTATGGAGCAGCTGAAATTATCCTGTTTTGACCAGTTCTGAGCAGTTTTTCATGGAGAACTTCTGGGAGAAGTTGTAATCAGTTGACCTTGTTCCTTTAGGGGTTAGAACAATGCTTTTAGGGACTTAGGAGCCCCTGGTTTATGGACATTTTATGCTTGGGGTTGCAGTGCCCAAAAATGTCTATAACAACACTGCCTAGCCCTCCTATGCCTACGCTATTGCAGCCTCTGCTATCTGCGATGCTATTGCTGCTTCAGTGACCTTATTTTTCTTTTTGGCTGCCTATGCTGCTTTGTGGGGTGACCTGACCTCGGTTGCCACTTTTTTGTTGTGCTTCTCTCAGCCAGTTGACACGTTGTTGTCTTCTCCAACTCCGCCAAATTCGGGGTGCGCCACTTAGGAGGCCATGTCTCTAACACTGTAAAGATCGCGTCATTAGTGACTATGAATGGGTGCTTTGTCCACTGCTACATTGGATCCTTTCACGCCCTCATATAAATATTGTGCATGTCCACCTTGAAGTCTACAAAATCATACAGACTGTTGTGCACTGTGGGGGACAAGCGTAGCCTCCTATTAATCCACATCTGGATGCTCACCTTCATGAGCACCCAGAAAATCTTTGTATCAGGAATCTTCTTCTCATCCTTGGTAGCCCAGAGTAAAGCATACTTTGTGGCCTCTGGTAGGTCACACTCAATGCTTGGGAACTAACCACCCCCCGACAGTTCTCCCGCTACTAGGAATATGGACAAGAGCAACCACGCATAGGGAAAGGTCTTACCCTACTCCTGGGCCTCCTTGCAGTTGATCAAAAATTCTTTGCAGAGGAACTCAGCCCAGTTGAACTGGACCCCTTCTGCACACTGTTCAACCAACACAACTACTAGTGTTGGTACCTCATTTTTGCAACATTTTCTCGTTACTTTATGATCCAGGAGTTGGGTGGCTACGCACACCCCTTTATCCTTAATATTGTTGATGGCGTAACCCCTCTTTTTCTTCTCGAGCTTATATTTTTTTTTCATGGCTTCCTTGCGAGCCAAATCTCTGCTTTTTCCTGCTATTATTGTGGGGTCCTGTCCCTTACAGGGAAGCCAAGAAATTATGTGGATGAGATCCATTGTGATGGGAATAGCCTCCTCCAGCCATAAGTACCCATCATGTACCAGACAAAGCAGCTTCCTAATGACGAAAATGGAAATGGGCGCATGGTAAAAGTGTGGTATCCATAGTAGATGAAGCAACCAGACCTTCTCCACACTGCGTAGCCATTTTCGCGGTTGTAATGTGATCACTGGCCCCTCCATATTCTCTTTCATTAGGCCTTCCATCTCTAAGTGTGGTAACTTATCACTATTCGCAAGGTCCCGGTCTTTAAATTTCATGGTAGGCACACGTCCTAGGAGTGGATCATTAGAGGTAATTCCATTGGGGAGGAGTGGGGTATGGAGTGAACTCTTCATTGCATCCAGATCCTTTGGTACCTTAGCTTTCCCTTTTCGCAAAGTGACATACTCGGGCAATTTTGCTGTAGAGCACATCGGTTGGATGTCTGCCTCCATGTCTTCTTCTTCCTCTACCTCAACAATCAGAGCCTGTAAGTCCTCCTCCTCTTCATCTATCTCAATGGTGATAGCCTTTCCCTTTTCCTCTATTGATAGCTTACTGAACCGCAGATTCCTCGGGGACATGCGTACTGGTCCCATTTCCTACTTATCTTTTTTCACTCTTGGCATCCGACGTGATTTAGGGATTTCTGGCATAACCTTAGTACCTTCAGGAACATCGTGTACCATATGGGTCAGCACGGCCTCGCTGGTAGTTCCTTCTTCAAAGCCCAAACCTCCCCTACTATCTGGCATCTTGTCTGTACTATATGTTGTCTTTCATGAACTTAGGGGCTCAAATATTGCTCAGCACTCAACACTCCATACTCTATTCACCTACTCAAGTCTCAAGTGAGTAAGTATTGTCTCATGGCTAGCCCTTGGTATTTTATAGCACCTTCTGAATTCAAATTCGACTATTTCCCCCAATTATAGGCCATCAATTCTTTCTTGGTGGTGGATTTTCCAAAATCTTGCCCATAACTGTTGTCTTAAATGTCCGTCACCCACTCCATTTGGCCTCAAACCAAACATACCGTCATGAATAGTGACACCAATGGTCAGTTCCTAGCCTACCCACGTGGCAGTGGACCCCCTTGCATGGGAGCAAACCTTGTGACCGGTTGTTCCCACATGCATCTGTTAGAGCATGCAGCTGCCAGGAAGAATCATTTATAGTCCTTCACTCTCTTCCAGTTGCCTGGAGTGCTAAGATTGTGCTTCCTATGGCTAGTCAGGTGGTCACACTGCTTGTGCGAGGCTCCATCTCACCTTCCAGTATGGTCCGTGGAAAATCCTCAATTTCCCTCATGACAGTCGGCTCCGCGCACACTACTGTATGCAGTACGTTCCCCTGGTTACTGTGTTTGGTGATATGTGGTCCTATCCATGGCAACAGACTAAGAAATTCTTGACGATAGTCTTCTAATTCGTTGGTATGATCATTCACATCGTGCCTTGCCATTCTTGATTTATCAAGGAGACATGCTTGCTTGATCTCGTTTTCCAGCCTCTTGACCTCTTCATCCACCAAAATGTTTTTCTTCCTTATTTGTACTAGGTCTTTTTCAAGTTTGCGAAGTCTAACGTTCCCTTGTTGAATGGCTTCCTGAAGCCTTATTTGTTCTACCTCATGTAGCTATGTGATTTCTTTGTTTTGGGCTTCACACACTGCCATTCCTGTAGGTTCTTTTATGTGTTGATTCATCATTGCATGCCCCTAAGAAGTTATGGTCCCTACCCTATTCTTCAACCTTAGAATCGTTTTCATGGTCAAGGTTGTGTACATGGTCTTATAGGCCCATTGAACTGCTGGTATGCATAGGTCCCAGTCAGTGAGTTTCACCTGGTGAACCCTGTTCATCACTTCACACACTCTATCACATAGTTCTTGGTGCGCTTTGCCTTTCTTGCTGCTGTGTTTTGTTATGATTCTCCATTCTGGGAGAGGTGTGTGCTTGTGCGGGCTACATGTCATATGTCTGTACCCATCAAGAAAGCTGGGCATGCAAGTTGTTCTACCCCTAGTAACTAGCTCTCATCTTTAGCTTGGATTTTCCAAATTTTAGGCACATCGTTCTCTTGCATCTATGCCAATCCTCAAAACTTCCCTAATGTGTACCCCACCATCTTGCGAGTATTGTGCGCAGTGCCTATTTCAGAGCATCTAACCATTGTTATTATGGTATTACGCTTTCAAATTTGTTCATGATTTCATCCACCACTGTCAAACTATCATACATAGGTAGATCCCTTACGTTTGTTGTCACGCAACATAGTGATCTCATCATTGTATTGCAATTGAGCATTGTTACTTCGTGTAGCCGATTTTGTCATAATTCTATTTATTCATCTGAATCCGAAGTGTAGGAGCTTTCACGCTCCCATGAAATCCTTCCATCTTTGGTCAGATTCACTCAGTCTTGTTCTCATGTAGTTATCTAGTAGATGCAATTGAGATCACCATCACTATCATCGTCGTGCACCGGTTTAGTGTATCGCACTTGTTCAGCTGGATCTAGCGGTACTACTACGCATAATGAATTTTTCTTAAAAATAATTTTGTGCTTCTTCAGATTTAAGACTTCATTCATATTGGTGGCCCAGTCTATTCCTAGTAGTGCAGGATAGGGATTGTTGTCATTGACAATCTCTATCACTTCAAATCCTCTTGCGTGCTTGCACATTCAATATCCACCATTACACCTTGCAATCTTCCCATGGGCAAGATATTCTGTTGGTTCCCCATTCAAAACTGAATAGGAGACCATTGTAGTGCGGGTCTGCCCATGCGTTCCCATGTTTGTTTCGGTAGTACATTCACGTCTGATCTGAGATCCAGAATTACTTGATCCATTTCATATTCACAGATTTTCACAGTCAACCTTATTTCCCTTCCCGTGCGCTAGGCTCAGTAGATACTCTTAGATGAATCAAAAAATTGAATCCTAATGAGACTTTAAGCTGGTTTATTTATACAAAAGGGTAGTTGATGGAATCTCCCTTAAAAATAGGAGTGGTTCCCTCCAAGATCTCAATAATTATGGATTTGGTTCTCCTTGTTCATCGCATGAACTTGGAGTCCCTCGGCTACTATTGAATTTGAGCCATGAGTGAGGATCGTGTGATCCTAAGTTTATTTAGAGAGTTAAGGAGGTGGAAAATCCCCCTAAATTCTCTCTTGGTTGTCTCCATCAAGCCCTTGTATAATAAATGCCACAAAAATTCTTATTTTTCCTACAATTTAATCACATTAGGCCTCACAATATGATAAACACCTTTTAATATATTTTTTTTGTAAGGTTAGGCATTCTTCATTCCAGAAAACAGCAAAAATACATCAAACTAGAGTTCGGGTGGCTGGTCTGCCCAAAAGAAACCAGACCACCACCTTTTGGCCTTAAAGCCTAACCAAGATTTAAAACTGTTTAGTTCCCTCTTCCTATCGTAACCATTGTTCTGCTTATTAAAAGTGAGGCTAACTACATTAACATAATACAGTTCCCAGATACAGTTCAGATTCATCACAAAATACAGTAGAGAAGACACACACCACTAATATTTATCTGACAAATTAACCGGGGCAGGCTTAGAGTCATTAGCGCCCGGTTTCAGGATCTTCTGCTCAATGGCCCATTTGAGTTCCAGCATCATTTGCTCCATGTCCTTTAGCAGCAGATGGTTTTTGGAAACCTAGAGTTGGACAACCGCAAGCTCTTTTAGGAGAATGTTCTTTATGGAGGCCGATTCTTCTGTCAGATGGCATTTGAGGAGTTCTTCAACATGTTTGCGCTCTTCATCATCCTCTTCGCGAACAGCCTGGTTAAAATCCATAGCCCTATCGACCACATGCTTCATGATCCAATAGGATTGTAACATTCTATTGAATAGTGTGTTACTGACTCTGGTGGTGCCCGGGTCCGTGATTACTTCCCAGTCCTCACAGGGAATCTCTTGGTTCGCATTAATTTCCCTCAGCTCGTGCTCCCATTCATGGATAAGAGAGTGGACCTCGGGAGAAATGCCAATCATGTAACCATCAATCAGGTGAAGGAGCTTGTCAAGGTCAGGTTTCTTGCCCCTTTTGTTCAGTTGACTACTAGTGCCAGCATCCCTCTTCTTATCAGAACTGATCTTTCTTGGATCCATCTTTCCTCTGGTAAGGGGTTTAGGAATAGAGGAAACTTTTCAACCACCTTTTCTTGCCAAGGCCGAGGAGGAGGGCTGGTTGCAAAGGTGAGCAGGCGTCTTTCCATTCTTTTTCATTGTTCTTACCAATCTGGATGAGCCTGCCATCTGTTTCCTCAGGCTTATTAACACGTTGTCGTGTCGAAAGGGCCACCACTTGGCTGGTTGAATTTTCGGCCTCCGCTTGGCCATTTGTTTTTCCGTCATGCATTCTGGCTTCCCCATCTCGGGAAGTGGCGTGGCTTGTCCTTTCCACTTTATGCTTCATTATTCCAACCTCCATCCGGCTGCTCTTGCTGTAGTCTTTCTTTACTCCTGGTGCCACCTGTCGTCCTTCCCCTGTCCATTATCCTGAATTCCGGAGCTGGCTCTAGATCATTCCTTAATGATGTCTCAGCTTGTACGTCCCCTCCATTTGTTCGACCATTCTTGTCATGCCCTGTCACCTGCCCAACATGTGCCTACCTTTCGCCTCTACCTTTTCCCACAGATGAGCTGTCTGATCCCTGCTATTGGAGATTATCTCCACCTCTGCTGCGTGCCGCCTGATCTTGATCGCTCATCTCTTTCATACCATTCCCACCTTTATCAACTTTTAGTAGTTTCTAAAGTTGGGCTTTCTCCTCCTAGATCGGATGAGGTAGACCCACATTGTCGATTTCTTTGCCCCGATTCTGGCATCCCCAATTCGCAAGCCAATCTACTGGCTTGTTACATGCACGCCTGGTGTGAGTCAGGAGGAGGTAGCCTATTTTGGGAAGGAGCTTCCTAATTTCGCCAACTAGCCAAGTAGTTCTCCAGCTTTTGCTAATCCTTTTTGCTGGTTTTTGCTGCTGGAGCTTCCTAACCATGTCAATTACTAGTTTCAAGTCCCCCACAATTTGGAGACGTTTGAAGTTGACTTGAAGAGCTATTTCCAGGCCCCATTTCAGGGAGTGCAGCTCGGATTCATTATTCGAAGCTTCCCCATAGTGCATCGTGAAAGTTGTTAGAGTGTTACCCTCTGCGTCTCTAAATACTCCTCCAATGCCGGCCTCGCCTGGGTTGTGCTTTGCAGCGCCATCCAAGTTTAATTTTATGAATCCTTGTGGGGGGTATCTGTACTAGTTGCTTTTAGCCACTGCTTTGGCCAGTTCTTTTCAAGAACCCCCGCAGGTGACCATGCTCTGTCTGACCTCTAGTTTATTCAGGATTTTTTCTTCCGTAGTCAAGACCTGCCAATCTTCGTCCTGCCATCTTTCCGATAGGATTGTTTCCTGAATGTTTATGACGAATTGATCCCAGATTGCTGCAGGGGTTCGAGTTTCTGATTTGAAGATGGACCCATTTCGAGCTTTCCAGATATTCCATAGGAGGAATCTAGTAGAAAGGAGCCAGGCGCGGTTAACCACTGGCTTCACGTAAGGCTTTTTCGGCCAATTGATAATTGCGTTTATGATGTTTTGCTGGTTTCTGTGTTGGCGCTCAAACAAATTGCGGTGGTTTTCCCACAGGGAGGAGTTGATGGAGCAGCGGTTCATAAAATGTTCCATGGTTTCCTCTTGGGAGCAGCAGAGGGCGTAGTGGGATGGGCCTTGGCTTCCCTTCTGCAGAATCTGGTCCTAGGTGAGCGTTCTACCATGTAGAATGTGTGGAGTACTAAAAAGGTATTTTTTTAATGATCATTTCAGTGGCTTTTCAATAGGACTTATGAATCTTTTACATCATGAATGTGTAAAACAATAGAGAATTGTGGTAGAATACGTGGAATTAGTATGAAAAGACTTATCCGTTGATAGTTGTCATTCTCCTGTGCAGGAAAGGGTAAAAATGAGGAGCTACTGTTCCAAAGAAGAAGATAAGAACAGGGTAACTGTTGTACCTTTGATGAAGGACCGAGTGCAGACGAGGCAAAGAAAGTTGAAGCAAACCGGTCCGGAAAATGAGGAAAAGGCACCAACTCAGCGGAGGAGAAAGAAGTGATTAGGGATTAACAGTTTTGCGAATCCCTCAGGATCTTCGATCCTGAGGGATCGCTGCTTTATTTATCTTATCACTTAGACATCTCCGCCGTTACCCTTATATAAAGGGACGACACTGTTAGTCTGAGGGGAGATACTTTTATGTAACTTTTTGTTAAAGACTTAACTTTGATCATCGAGTCTCGTTGAACTTGGCTCATTGTACTTTATGTTTTATGCATTAATATAAACTTGGTGATTATCTCATCTTCGCATCTGGATTAGATTAAAGCGGTGTACCCTTGAGGCTAAGGGCCCAGCCCCGGAGGACACTTGCTTCTGTATCACTACGATTTAATTTCTGCGTGGTTTGCTTATCGTCACTAGTTGGTAATCTGATATGCTTTATAAGTTACATCACATGCTCTGCTAAGATTCGTTCATTAATGTTCTTTCCATTGACTCTGCATTATATTATCAATACTCTTAGAGTGGATGAAATCTTATTAGACTTAACTGAACAGTGTTATCATTATGTTATGGAGCTTCTATGCTAAGTATGTATGTTAAGGTAATTATCTGAAAGGTGTGTTCTTTATGATTCAGAATTCATGTTGTTCCATTTTGAAACACAGTTATAATTCCTGTTGATGATTGGTATTAAATCAGATTACTTCCTTAGAATGTTACGTGTGTATGATTTTCACATGCTGTTCCATAATTGAGAGTTATTGTTGTTTCTTTAGTGGATTGCGTGATTTTCTTGAAGAATGAAAGATTGGAGTTTTGATTACAATGAGAGCATTTGAGTTGATAAGATAAAGTTTGATTGTTACTTGCGAGGTTTAGTTATAGTGATTGTTGTTCGATTTCAGAATTGTTGTTCTATTTTAAGCATTGTTGTTCCTTTCTAGATTTGTTGTTTAATTTCCTATTTGCCATTCCATTTACTCAAATTTGGTGTGAGAGACGATCTATGGCTATAGTGAGCTTCTGCATTTACTGCCTTGCTCCCAGACCCGTGATCCATGCTCTAGTTTCCTTTCCATCAGTTTCCAAAGGGATGGACTACTGCTGTCGGACCCTTGACTGATAAAGTTGATTAATTTTAAGAGTGTGTGATTTAGTCATTTGAAGGAACTTAGTCATAGACGAGCATTAGTTTACTCTTGTGTTTTTGTAGGACGTTGTACTACTAGCATTACTCTGACAAATAGCCTCGGATTGAGTCACTTTCTGAAATAACCAAACGTTCCCAGATTGACATATTAATGTGAGGTAATTAGAGGTGAAAGAGACCCTTTTTATAGCTCTACATTTTGGCGCCGTTTCCGGGGAAAGAGTGTAGCCATTTGTTTTTTCTAGAGTAGTGTACGAACCTACTAGGAAAGAGTTGGATTTTAAAAACGAAAGGTAAGAACCTACGTACGGAGCATGTAAAAGCCCTGCTCCACTGTCCGCTTTCCTAACAGATTTTCTTTTGCTTTGATTGAATAGAATTTAGCAGTTTATTTGAGTGCGTGACTAAGCAGAAAAAACCAGAAAAGAATATCAAGCTTCCATCCAAACCTGAAAAAGCTAAGGGGCCACTGACCCTTGGCCGAACAACTTTCATAGACGAAATCTATAAGAAAACAGAATCTCAGCCATCAGTAGGTTTCAGGAAAACCATTTCTAAGCAGCCTACTAGTTCCCTTCAGGACACAGGATCACCATCTGTAGCCTTTGCTGAGGTGCATAGTCAAACTGAAGAGCAGGACTTTCAGGAAATTGAAAATTCTACTCCAGAACTATTGCAGGAAGGGAATTTCAGTAACTTGTGTGAAGGAGAAGGAGAAACAGGGGAAACAAAAGAACCAAAATCTTCCATTGGAACAAATCAGCCATTAAACAACCCAGATAAGGGGAGCGCTGCGAAAATCATTGTTGAGGGAATTCAATCTCCTCAGACATCAGGTATTCCTCTTATCCCAGATAAAGAAAGTGCCATTAAAACTATCTCTGCTAAATTCGTTCCCTCTAAACCTAGGAATACCCTCCTAGATATCCCAAAAGGTTATTGGCACATATACGATCCTATGGCTCAGAATTAGCCAAATACTCAAACCTCTACATTACAATATCCTATAGTGGATTCTGCAGCAAATGCACCCATGAAAGCTATCCCTCTTCAACATATCCCAACCTTTCACAGTCTTACATCAGAAGATCTGGATGCATTTTTATTCGAATTTGATGTGTTGTGTAGGGGATATGATTACACCACCGATCCCCAGAAATTGAAATTATTCCCCTCAACATTAAAGGGGGCTGCTCTAAAATGGTTTATGGGACTAGGTGGTGGGGTCATCAACAATTGGGATCAGATGAAAGAATCCTTCTTAAAAAAATATGAGGATTATTGTAGGTCTAGAGAATTGAAAGATGAAATATTTCAAATGATAGCCAAACCAAACGGAACATTAGAGGAATATGTGGAATGTTTTCAATATAATTTACAAAGATCTCCTTATGTATCACTACCTTTACCTGATAATGTGTTAAAAACTACATTGACAAGGGGCATGAAGGAACAATGGATCGAAACATTAAACATTATGGGAAAAGGGGATATTTATCAAGAGAATTTTGCTGACATTATTGATTTATGCATCAGGAGTTTGAGAGGCAGCACAAGAATAAAAACGGCAGAATATGATCGGTTTACAAGAGACAATAAGATAACAACAGAAGGAGTAACGCGTGTGGAGATTGGAAATTTATTAGAAAATTTTAAAACTGATATTCTAGGGACACTAACTACACAACTTGATATTATGCAGGCTAAACAGAAGCAGATGGAGGCAGAACATAATTTGGCAATCTTCTATCCCCGATGCAGAAAAAAACATAGCCACAAGGAGTGTCCACTGGATACAGTCCAAACATGTGCCATCTGTAGAAACGATCATCTTACGGAAATCTGCCCCTCACTTCCTGGATTAAAGACAGTATAAAAGGAAGGAAAGGAAGAACCAGAATCAATGTACTTGATTAACTAGTGCCGCCAATGGCAGCAAAGACAATCTGGTATGTTTTTAGACCCAACCTCTTCTTTTTAGCCTCCACAATATAATGCTCAACAATATAATATGTGGCAAAATAAACCCCCACCCCCATTCTCAAATTGGTCACCACCACCGTTTCCTTCTTCAAACCCATGGATGAATCATCAAAATCAATCTAGTTGGCCGAATTTCCCTTATAATTCACCATATTGGCAAAATATCCCATATCCTCCGCAATGGACTCCCCCTACTTCACAAGGTTCATCCTGGCAGACAAACTGGCAAAGACCGATGCAACCGCCAGTAGGAACTATTCCGCTCCCTCAACCTACTCTTCCAGCTCTACAACAAAATCCCCAGTCTAATTTGAGACCGCAACTCCCAGCCCAACCCAACCCCGATCCAAATAACAGACCGGTCCAATCTCTTCAAATCATAGAATCACCAGAAATAGGACCTGACCTGCGGGAGTGCAATGATCTTCAATTATGATCTAGACATATCATTCAAAATGAGGGAGATAAAATAGTTCATAATGAAGATCAGTTAGTAAGAGAACATTAGTTGCAACAAGAGGATGTAAATAATTAGCAGTCTCATAATCAAGAAACCACATCCTCTCCCCCATTCCCAAAACGAATAGTCATACGTCAACCTTTACAATATCCTGACTTTGACATTCTGGGGGAATTACAAAATTTGTACAGAAAAATCCCGTTCCTCCAAGCCATTAAAGATATTCCTATATATGCAAAAACTATTAAAGAATTGTGCATAAAAAACCAAGGAGGAATATAACAACTAATCCAAGAGTCCAAGTAGTCGGTACTTTATCTGATCTCTTATCTGGGAAAGAAACATGCATCAAATATGAAGACCAAGGAAATCCAATTGTAGCTGTTCAAATTTACAGTCGGACCTTGTCTAATGCCTTAGTTGATCTAGGAGCTGCAATCAATATTTTAACGACGACCACCTGTAAAAAACTCGGCATTACATCTGTAGAACCTACCTCTACTTTGTTAGAATTAACTGACCGATCTGTGATTAGACCAGAAGGTACTCTACACGATGTCATGGTCTCTGTAGACTCATGGGAATATCCGACCAATTTCCTGATAATTAATCCAAAAACCTGACTTGATGGACACTCGCTAATTCTAGGTAGGCCTTGGCTTGCCACCGCCGATGCTTACATTGGTTGCTGGCAAGGAAATATGACCATAAGTAAAGGACCCGATATTAAGAATTTGGTTCTATACCCTCCAGCACAGCCAAGTCTCACAATAATTAAAACTAACAAGTATCATTATCATACCTTACTGATAACATTAGATCCCCATTGACTTTGAAAGAGGCACTTGATTTTAAAGATCAAACAAAAGATGATGCCATTAACAATTTCATTAGTCAAACTGAAGCTGAATCCTGCACACAATGTCACATGATAGAAGCAGCATTTGATAATGAATTAGAAGAAGATCCTTTGAAAGACACACATGATCAAACAATACCTGTTACTTCTATTGCAAATAGTAAAATTGTGGAAATTGAACACGGAAAAACTTTAAATATCAATGCCAACCTCACATCTGAACAAGAAACTAAGCTCATCCATGTATTAAGAAAATATCAACAAGAATTTGCATGGGATTACTCTGATATGAAAGGAATCGACCCACATTTGTGTACACACCACATTTATATAGAAAAAGATGCTAGACTTGTCTGTCAACCGCAGAGAAGACTCAATCCTCATTTAAAGATGTGGTTAAAGCAGAACTTCAGAAACTGTTCGATGTTAATTTTATTTATCCTATTTCTGACAGTAAATGGGTCTCTCCACTTGTGGTCGTACCAAAAAAGAATGGGAAATGGAGAATTTTTGTGGATTACAGGGAACTCAATAAATCAACACAAAAATACCATTTTCCACTCCCATTCATAGACCAAGTGCTGGATACTTTGGCAGGAAAAAAATTATTTTCCTTCCTGGATGGCTTCATTGGATATAATCAGATTCAGATTGCCCCTAAAGACTAGGACAAAACAACTTTCACTTGTCCTTGGGGGACATTTGCCTACCGAGTTCTACCATTTTGCCTATGTAATGCTCCCTCCACATTCCAAAGGGCTATCCTTAGCATTTTTGCAGATTTAATAAACAATGGAATTGAAGTGTATATGGATGAATTTACACCCTATGGAGATGATTTTGATCCAGCACTAAATACCCTAGAAAAAGTCCTACAATGCTGTATAGATACCAGGATTTGCTTAAGTCATGAAAAATGTTACATGATGATGACTGAAGGACTTATTCTAGGACACTATGTTTCAGCAGCCGACATTTAGGTAGACCCGGCCAAAATCCAAATACTTTTTCTTATTCCCACTCCTACTACTCAAACAAAGGTATGCAACTTTCTTGGAATTTTTGGATATTATAGACGTTTTATAGAACATTATTCACACATTGCTGCACCTCTATATGCACTAACTGGTAATGTTGATTTTCTTTGGACAGACAAATGTGAACGTGATTTCAAGTATTTAAAGAAGCTTGTATCCACAGCCCCAGTCCTGCGAGGACCAAACTGGGATCTGCCATTTCAAATATCAGTTGATGCCTCAGATACAACCATTGGCGCAGTCCTTGGGCATGAAGAAGATAAAAAACCATATGATATCTATTACATCAGCAAAAATTTATCCCCTGCTGAATTAAATTACACTGTTACCGAAAAGGAATTCCTAGCTGTAATACATGCTGTCAATAAATTTAGACATTATATTACAGGCTATCCTGTTATTTTGTATACGGATCATTCCGCCATAAAATACTTAGCAAATAAGCCTATCACGAATGCCAAAATAACTAGATGGTTGATTTTATTGCAGGAATTCGATATCACAATCAAGTACCGGCCTGGCAAAGAGAACCCTGTAGCTGATTTTCTCTTGAGAATGCCAAATCCAATTGATGCGGCAGCAGTTGAAGATCAATTTCCAGATGAACATCTGTTTGTTGTTGCCATTAGAACACCCTAGTATGCCGATGTTGCCAATTACCTTGCAGTGGGAAACTACCAAAACACTTAACCCCTAATGAGCAAAAACAGATTGTTTAGAAGAGTACTCGATTCTCCTGGATTGGGGGCTATTTGTTTCATATAGGGGCAGACATGCATATCAGGAGATGTGTTCAAGAAGATGAAATCTTTGAGATCCTAAAATTCTTTCACGAAGGACCATGTGGGGGACACTTCGTTGAGCGTAGAACGGGACACAAAGTATTACAGACAGGATATTACTGGCCCACGATTTTCAGAGATGCAAAGAAATTTGTCCAAGCTTGTGACAGCTGCCAGCGAGTAGGATGTCCTAGTCAAGCTGATGAGATGCCCCTTAAATCTCAGTTAGTCATCGAACCATTTGAGTGATGGGCTCTTGATTTCGTTGGACCCATTAACCCCTCATCAAATCAAAGAACATATATCTTAGTGGCAACAGAATATGTCACCAAGTTGGTTGAAGCAGAAGCATTGCCAAGAGCCACAGAGGACTCTGTTATACAGTTCCTCTTCCATCTATTTGTACGTTATGGCCTTCCAAGGGAAATAATCACAGACAGAGGACCACAATTTGCTGGCAATAGATTAGCAGCAACACTTAATAATTATCATGTCCAGCACAAAATTACTACTCCATATCACCCACAGGTGAACGGACAAGTAGAAAGCAACAATAAGATAATAGAATCGATCCTAACAAAAACGATTTCCTCACATAGGCGTGATTGGGCTGCCCGACTACCTGAAGCACTTTGGGCCTATAGAACAACATGGAGAAGCACCACTGGTTACTCACCTTATCAATTAGTGTTTGGAAAACAACCCATTTTCCCCATAGAGTTTGAAATCCAAACATTACGAACAACACAGGAAATTGGCTTAGATTTAACTGAGGCACAGATTAATCGACTACAACAGATCAATGAATTGGACAAAATCAAGCTCTCCACACTTCAAAATACAGCATTGATTCAATAGAAGCGAGCTAAATGGCATGATGCTCTCATAAAAAACAAAGTCTTCCATGAGGGAGACTGGGCCCTATTATATGACTCTCGCTTTCAGGATTTCCCTGGGAAACTCTAGACTCGTTTGTTAGGACCATACGAAATCCAAAAGGTACATGACAATGGGACCATCACTTTAACTGCCATTGACGGTTCTGGATATAACTTCAAAGTGAATGGCCACCAGGTTCATCTCTATCGTAAACCACTCACTCGGGAATCCTTCTGCCAACAGCTACGGAGAGACGCTGATATGGAGATCTTAGGAGAGGAAGAGAAATCTTCGTCACCTGTAATTCATTAAGCAATTCATTTCTTTTTACAATTTGTACATAATCTTTTTTTCAAACTTGTTGTGCATACATATATTTCAATTTTTCTACCGTTCCTGAAACGAATGGCATTTGCATGTTTCTACTGTTCCTTTTCAAAAGGAACAACACTTTTTGTTCTTCTGCTGTTCCTTTTCAAAAGGAACAACACTTTTTGATTTTCTGTTGTTCCTTTTCAAAAGGAACAACACTTTTTGATTTTCTGTTGTTGCTTTTCAAAAGGAACACTTTTTTATTTTCTACTATTCCTTTTCAAAAGGAACAACACTTTTTGATTTTTTGTTGTTCCTTTTCAAAAGGAACAACGATTTTTGATTTTCTGCTGTTCCTTTTCAAAAGGAACAACACTTTTTGATTTTCTGCTGTTCCTTTTCAAAAGGAACAACACTTTTTGATTTTCTGTTGTTCCTTTTCAAAAGGAACAACACTTTTTGATTTTCTGCTATTCCTTTTCAAAAGGAACAACACTTTTAATTTTTGTTGTTCCTTTTTCAAAGGAATGGCATTTGCTTGTCTTGTTGTTCCTTTTTCTCAAAGGAATAACATTTTGAATTTTGTTGTTCCTTTTTCAAAAGGAATGGCATTGCTATATTCTGTTGTTCCTTTTTCAAAAGGAATGGCATTTGCACTTTTCAAACTTATGCTCCTTTATGGATCTAGTATACTTCTTCTCTCTTTGTGAAACATCTAACCTCTTGCTGGTCCAAGTAAGGATGCTTCTTGCCCCTATTCTTTCAAAGTCTTTTAGAGACAAGAAATGCACTTATGTAATGAATCCAAAGTCACAACACACTGAAATCAGGCAATTATAAATCACTATCTTTATAAGGCTATGTATTGGTAGAGGACAGAAGGAAGGATGTACTTATCTTTTGTTGTCATTGTTTTACTAATCTTGCCTTGATTGGTTATCTTTTATCATGCCATTCTTTTCTTTGATTTTTGTTCAGGAATAAGAGCAAAGGGTTTATATCCTCCTATTGAGATGATAAGACTTCTTCCACCATTCCTACTCTTAAAGAGTGTTTAACCACCCTTTGTGGATATATAAGGAATAGTGCTTTATCAAAAAAAGAGAGAAAAAGCAAATGAACTATAAATTGTCAAATGCAGGATAGGGGGTCTCATCAAGAACCAACCTACCATGATCATGAGGATGGAAGCGAAGTGGCATTCCCACTATGGCCACCTGTTATTGGGAAAAGTGTCTATTCAGAACGACCCTATCCCACTGAGTTGTGACAGTAACTTTAGAAACAAACAGGGAAAACTGCTCTTGTATTCTCCTTTATGAACTATAAATGAAGAGGAATAGGATGAACTAACCTGTGTCTTGCGCTAGCCCTTTGATCCAATCTCTCTCCTCTTTGACAGCTTCCAGCTACCTGCTCCCTTACTTACCCAACATCATCGAGTTCCTGCAAGATCACAGAAGAAGGAAACTACACAAAGACATGGATTTATGTTCATAAAAGCTTAGGATCAGATTTAAGCTAAACATACAAATATAACAAACATCAATGATATACAAGCATGTAGGAGAAACTCAAATAGTTTTATTGATAAAACAAGAAGATCCAGGAGGAGTTACAACCGATGATTCCTGATCCAAAATCAACCTCCCAACATAGAATCCCCTCTTCACCTCCAACAAAGCATAAATCACCAAATACTCTGATATCTATCTCAAAACCAACAGCAATTCTCTGCAATGTACAAAATTCCAGCCTTTGGATCTCTTGGTGAGGGATCCATATATAGATGTATGCAAAGAGGATGAGTCAGCTCATGAATTGATTAGTGGCCTCTCTCTACCAGTTCTTGCTTCCACTTGGAGACTAAGAGCCTCTTACTCATCACTGGTCAAATTCAGTGAGGCAAGTGTCATTGGAGAAGATTCTGGAAGCTTCCATTGTCTCTCCACCCCGTGTAATGACTCTGCCACTTGTCATTTCCCGCTCAACGCACCCTGGTAGTGCATTCAAGTGCATTGCAATGCACCTAGCCAGTGTATTTGGGTGCTTTGCAACGTAGCTAGCTAGTGGAGCAGCTGAAATGATCCTGATTTGACTAGTTCTGAGCAGTTTCTGGTGGAGAACTTCTGGGAGAAGCTGTAATTTGTTGACCTTGTTTCTTTAGGAGTTGGAACAACACTTTTAGGGACTTAGGATCCCTTGGTTTATGGACATTTCATGCTTATAGCTGTAAGGCACAAAAATGTCTATAACAGTTGCCACTTAAAGTATGAGGTCGTTTATCGGGTGAAATGATTTATTAGGAGGATCTGAAGTTCTTTGAATGCTGGGAGGAGACCTGTAATAAGATACAATACAATACATTATCTTCATACTGTTTTCATGATCTAGCTGAGGCGGGCATTCCCATGCTCAACTTTATAAATTCATTTTCATGTACATAGGACAGACAATCGTCTGATGGTAGACTGATGATTCTGATGAAGTCATAATCCTTTTGGTAGGATGATTATCTGTGCTGCAATGCTGTACATTTCAATGTTTTTATTGTTTTATGAATATATATCGTAGCCCGGATGGATGAAACTAGATCTGGGGTCTTCAATCTCGTCCGATCTTCACTCGAAGTACAAGTCGATCCATGTGAGAAATGTTTTGAAGTCGGACATGGAAAGACATCTCTTGATTACCAGTCAATGATGTAAACTGTTAACAAGCGCGAGAGGAATCACCGATAATGATAATGACCCTCAAGGTACTGCAGTACAATTCACGTGGTGTGAATAAAGGACTTGGCATCGAACACCACGCAAAATCTTTCAGTCGAAGGTCATTGATGTATACCTGTCGCCGGAAGTGAGAAACTTGCCATTGAGGCATGCAAGCTTCAAAGTACTGAATGGGGTGTTCCTAGATCAACTTCTTGGATAATGATCTGATGTCGAGAAGAAGCGATCTGTCAAAGGAGGGCCTTAATGAATCCCACATCAATGACATGGAACGGAGCAAATGATTTTGATGGAGGTGAAAACGATCTAGTGATATATGGTTCAGGGTGGCGGTCATGAAAGAATGAAGTATAATGTATGGTAGTGGATGGGACACGGGTGACTTCTCTGGATGACTTCTCTTGAACATGTCGGCGACACTTATGTGATGGATTGGTAGCATTTACCCCAAATGTGGATGGTATGGCGTGACCATGGTGATGTGACCGGTGAATGAAACAACCCAACCCGACTCAGGCACAGAGTGGAAGTGTCATGTTCAAGAGCGACTTGCTACCAATAAAGTTTCTTTGAGTTTTCTTCCCAATTTTCCCCAGTCATTTCTGACTAGTACCTCTTTATTTTTGTCAAGCTTGAGGAGGATAACATATGCTTGTTCTATAATTTGCCCTTCGGGCAAACCCATCGCTATGTTTTAACAAGCCTAGCAATAGTGAAACTCATTCTCTCCTAAAGACAAGTTTGTCGCTATTAATCTTTTTAACGAGTCTAACGACAAAGATAACTCGGTCCTTTTCATTTTTAGAGAGTCTGAAAAGGTACGTAAAGGTAACTCCAAAGTTCAATTTTCATCATCTAATCCCTTAAGTCCGAAAAAGTATAAAACAATATAGAAGGGATGAGTTTTCCATAGTTTTAACGAGCCGAATAAAACAAGCGCTCGATCTTTTGTGCAATAATCCCTCAGGTCCAAAAAGATTTAAATCTAGAGGGATAGCACTTCCGGTCGCTTTAACGAGCTGGAAGGCCAAAACTCGGCAATCGTTTCATATTTTACGAGTCAGATGAAAAGAGCTTAAAGAAGACTCGTCTTTTGAGGAACGAGTGATAAAATGGGTAGCAGCGAATTCCAGGTAAGGTTTGGAATTTTCCAATCACGGCAGTGTCACAAGGATGGCTAGTGAAATCACTCTTCGCAGCTGTTCCTCAAAATGGGTAAACAATCAAATGGAGGTGAATGATCGGCCAATGGAAAAGTGGAGGTGACTGTGCAAACACGACCAAGGCTTTAATGGTTGAAAATGCTTCATTCACGATGGTTATTTACCGGGGAGATAGTTCATTTTTTAACGAGCTTAAACGCAGGTGGAAACACTTGCTCGGACTTATGATTATTTTTTAACGAGCTTGAAGTATGCGCTAAAACTGCTCGATCTTATGTTTATTTTTTAATGAGCTTGAACTATGCGCTAAAACTGCTTGATTAATCCAGTCATATGATAAGAATGTCTCATATAAAAATGCAACTTTTAGATTTTTGCCCCACATCCTTTCTCTATGCAAGTTAGGAAATGACTAATCCAAAAAACAGATAAATAATCGCTCTTTCGCTTGGATGCCAAAAGGTTTGCATGCCCCCAGGTATAAAATATGGTTTCAAGGTTACCCCTCAATTTGCAGACAAAAAAATTGTTTTATCGGGAGAGGCCTACCTCTTACAAGTTACCCAAAGATTGTTTTATTCGCGGTGCGAACAAAACACTTCTTCGGCGATGTCTACCGAGATAAACAAAGGCGACTGACTCTGTTCTGTCAACTCACATAACTTTGACAAGAGAATCTTATTCTAGAATAACCCCTCTTCCAATCACGGACAGGGTATAGACTAGTCATATTCTCCTACGGAAACCTACTCTATACCCGAAGTTTTCCTGCCGAAGCAGACCAGGATGCATGCCCCCTGGGTTTCAGTCATATCCCTCCGAATTACTTGCGCTCATCGGGAGGATGGACTGGGGATTGAGACATTTCTTGCGTGAAGAGACCATTCAGGGACGGTATATGACTATTTGCTATGCGTGATCCGGGAAATGAAAGCTGGTCCACGAGCTTGACCACTCTTCCTTCATGCGGAAAACACATTACTCTAAAGAGTGAGGAGACAATGGCTCCCATGCAATAAATATAGTCTCGTCCAAGGAGTAGGTTATAATCCAAGGGTCCTTGAACGACCATGACATTCATGCGAACTGTCTTCCCTCTCAATGTTATGGGCACATCAGGAAGGATCCCAAAAGGTCGACTGGTTCCTTTATCAAAGCTTGTTAGATTTCTCATTTCAGGCAACAACGATGGTGAACCAAGCGCTTTCCAAGCAATAGAGGAAAGGATACTCACAGAAGCCCCCTCATCTATGATGGTACCAACCATGACCATTCTATATATTTGAACGATAATTTGGAATGGTATGCTTGCTAGCAAACGGGGTCTGCCTAGTTGATTCCAGTCGAAGGATACAACTAGGTTGCTTGGAGGTGGGACCGAGTAGACGGTCGGGTATGGCTCTGACGAAATTCCTTTCTGCGGTAAAGGAATGGGTGGATTGCCCCCGTGTTCATCAGAGTCTGTGTTGATGAAGAGAATTTGGATGGTGTCATCCTTGTTCTCTTCAGTGACTGTATCATCCGAAGATAAAACCTCTGAAGGCAAGACCGAGTCAACTCCCGCCTTGACCTTTTGACTTTCATCTGGTATGGATTTAGTTGGTTTATCTTCAATGATAGACGCTTCAGCCGACCACTTGAGCAGGCCAACTGGGTTCTCAACTAGTGACGGACTCGGCAAGAGTTTTTATATCCAGGAGGAATTCGTAACGGTGAAACCAGACGATCATCCAAAACTCTTTTAGCTTCGTCTAAGAAGGGACAATGGTGGAGGGTATGGTCGCCTTCGCACAGTTTACAGGGAAATCTAGCTTTCCTTTTTTGTCCTGGGGCTTCACTTTCACTAGTTGACGGTGTGCTTTCAACATGATCCCCAGAGGTTGATGACACCGGATTGTGCAAACGAGGAGACCAGTCCCTTAGTATCCAGGGGATGCAAGGACAATCTCTGTGAAAGTGGTCTCCTTTGCAAATGACACACGGCGATTTAGGCCTGGTCGGTGCTGTGTGTGGATTTTCGTTAGACGACACTGGTTTTCCCCCATTCGCCTTTGGCTCCTTCTTCTTTTTCTCTTTCTTATTCTTTTCCTTCTTCTCCTTAGGAACTTGGCTTTTAGCTTTACCAGTCCCGTCAAGCGAAGAGGAAGGAGGATAGGAAGAATTAGAGGAAGTAGAAGGCTGGTGGGTAACTCTGGACTCATCTAATTGCTGATTCGATTATTCAGGAATAGTGGTGTTCTAAACGAAATTGGTTGAGAAGAGCCATACTGGCAAGCCAATTGTCAGTCCTGGAAGCGACAATGTGGCCATATGGGGCGCACCAACATCTCCCCAAGAGGAGAAGGGACTAGGATTTCCACCAAGGGGAATTCCTTGGTTGGTAGGCTCCATTTTCTCAACCCAAATATCAACGTAGGAAAAGGGGGTGAATGTTCTGTTTAAAATAAATATTAACACGCTTTGACACAATTTGTTTTTTTAGTTTAAAAGAGTCGAGAAAAAACAAAATATGACTCTAGTCTTCTTCGATTTTTAATGAGCCTGAAGTGACAAGTGCTCAGATGGACCTTTTCCGTTAAGGAGTCTGAAAAGGAACGAAAGGGACTGCTCTAGAGGTCTAGGTAGAGGGAGTACCAAACCAATCGCAAAACTGCAGAATACTTTTTACTGTACGACAGTCAATCTTCCCGAATGTTGTGTTCGGTGCATTGCGATCAGTAGGGCGGCCGACACGGCTTCCTATGGATAAAGGTTTTATGCCTATAGGGGTCTCCCAATATATACTCGACGGTACGTGGGAGCACAAGTCCGTATTGGCACTTATCGTCTCAAAGTGGAGGAATCACCCAACCATCAGTGAGGACAACAGTTACCAGGCTTTACGACGCCGGAATACGTCTCTAGCCTAGACCTCTAAATGTTGTGCGTTAAGTTACAAAGCATTGTTAAGTTCATTAAATTTATTTTAGGTTGATCTTTCTTATGAATTTTTCCTTTTGGGTTCACCACGAGATGTAGATATAATTCCTAAAATGCAATCTAAAGATGATAAGCAAGCTTTTATCTCTTTTTAGCAATGAAAATCCTAGCTACAAGGGGAAAAGAAAGACACAATCTTTTCTCAAAGAGAAAAGAGCACACTGTAAATGCACTTTTCCTAAATCAAGCCAAACAGACTGTCAATATGAAAATGCACATGTGCATGTATTTTTTTTTCACTTTCTTAATATTGATGCCTAAAAGGAAAGTTTTTGTACAAATTTGAATTTGATTTCAAGTGAAAAACACAAACAAGCTTCTTTTCGAAATCAAAAGGTAGAGACGATTACGACACTTTAAGATTTTGAAGTAAACACTTGTTTCGACACTAGAAATTCACAAATTCAAGCCAAAGGCAAAAGTAAAATCATAATCGACTGTCAACAACAAATAAACTTTCTCCTAAGATCAAAATCGACACTTATGACAGATCTAAATCCAAGGACGACAGTATGACTAGTATACTTTTGCAATGGGAAACTGTAAATGACGTAACAAACACACAAAAACAAATACAGTTTCTTTTATACAACTGAGGCGGAATTAAAGCAAAGAAAAGGGGCTTTTAAAGAGACACACACATTGATCACAAGCTGCAAAAATCAGAGGCAAAACTGGAAAATGTGAGCAAAGAACCTCAGCTTCACAGGGCTAAGCTGATCAATGCACTTGGTACACAGAGAAACTGGATTGCAATGTAGGTTGCGCTCTTGGGAACTGCGCTGAAATGCAGGAACTCTTCACAGCACCTGCGCTGGGGAAGAAACAAGAATTTTATTCGGGTTCTGGGTCACGGTTTGCAGTTTAATCTATGGTTTTTGGCCGGGTAAAAGTAATCAGTAATGCACAATCAGAGGGTTGATTTAATGAAGGTTTAATATCTATCACAAAGGGTAATCAGATCATTTTTGAATCAGCTGTTCAGATCATAAACAGATCTAGTGAATGGATTGAGGTAGCGGATGTCTACTTTGCATTTGTAAATGGCAAATGCAGTTCGATTCACTACTTCTAAGTTTATGAGACGAACAACAAGAGAAACACAAACAAACTAACTAGACACGATCCCCAGCGGAGTCGACATTTTGTTATCAGGAAAAGTGTTTATTCAGAACGACCATATCCCACTGAGTTGTGACAGTAACTTTAGAAACAAACAGGGAAAACTACTCTTGTATTCTCCTTTATGAACTATAAACGAAGAGGAATAGGATGAACTAACCTGTGTCTTGCGCTAGCCCTTTGATCCAATCTCTCTCCTCTTTGACAGCTTCCAGCTACCTGCTCCCTTACTTGCCCAGCGTCACCGAGTTCCTGCAAGATCACAGAAGAAGGAAACTACACAAAGACATGGATTTATGTTCATAAAAGCTTAGGATCAAATTTAAGCTAAACATACAAATATAACAAACATCAATGATATACAAGCATGTAGGAGAAACTCAAATAGTTTTATTGATAAAAAAATAAGATCCAGGAGGAGTTACAACCGATGATTCCTGATCCAGCATCAAACTCCCAGCATAGAATCTTGTCTTCATCTCCAACAAAGCATAAATCACCCAATACTCTAATATCTATCTCAAAACCAACAACAATTCTCTGTAATGTACAAAATTCCAGCCTCTGGATCTCTTGGTGAGGGATCCATATATAGATGTATGCAAAGAGGATGAGTCAGCTCATGAATTGATTAGTGGCCTCTCTCTGTCAGTTCTTGCTTCCACTTGGAGACTGAGAGCCTCTTACTCATCATTGGTTGAATTCAGTGAGGCAAGTGTCATTGGAAAAGATTTTGGAAGCTTCCATTGTCTCTCCACCCCGTGGAATGACTCTACCACTTGTCATTTCCCGCTCAACGCACCCTGGTAGTGCATTCAAGTGCATTGCAACGCACCTAGCCAGTGTATTTGGGTGCTTTGCAACGAAGCTAGCTAGTGGAGCAGCTGAAATGATCCTGATTTGACTAGTTCTGAGCAGTTTCTGGTGGAGAACTTCTGGGAGAAGCTGTAATTTGTTGACCTTGTTTCTTTAGGAGCTGGAACAACACTTTTAGGGACTTAGGATCCCTTGGTTTATGGACATTTCATGCTTATAGCTGTAAGGCACAAAAATGTCTATAACACCACCACACTAGGGATATGGTCCAAAACGTATAGCAAAAGAAAAAACCTTGGAACAGGAGGTCTCATCACGAGCCGGCCTGCCCATTTTTCACCCCCTCCTCGTGAATGGCATTATGGCTACCTGGTTACCAAGCCAGCATAATGGCCTACACTTTGACATCACATTCCTTAATATGCACATAAAGGATCATGTTTCTGGGGGTGAAATAAACAACTCTGCCAAGGTTATGGACACCTATCGGCAGCAGAGCACTGTTAACGGTATCGAGGTCACATTAATTACACCAATAGGTAGGATACTAATACTCTTTTGTTTCTTATATCCTAGGCACTAATTATACATTATCTCCTTACTTATATACCGGATGGACATTTATTACACCAAGCATGGCAAAGGAGGTGACAATGACCACTTGAGATTTGGCAAGTATGACAGATGTCCTATCCCCCAGCCTCGCATCATATCACAGCAGCCTCTTACGTAATATGCGATCTAATTTTATGCCTCGATTTCAGCAAACCGTTTTTTTTCTAAACATGGCATATTTTCATACGTTGCTCCTTTATGACTTGGTTATAGATCGGGGTGCCACTCCTTTCTTTGACGGCTGGGGAAGCCTATCGCATTGCAGGGGGGGAGGTTCACCTCATGATTCCCCGGGTTATGTGTCAACCTACTATTCGGGAAAGATAGCGTACTAGGAAATGGCACGGTTTAACGGTATGCCATTTCTATTTTTTTCTATACAAGTTGTTGTTTATAACTCATTTTTGTTGCATACTCTATGTTTTTTTCGAAATCTGACGATCACTACCCTCTCTGTGTTTCAAATAGCACAAGCAGCTATTGTTTCATCGAGAATCCACAGTGAAACCATGGGAGGCAGGGCAGTTCGAAGTGAAGCACAGGAGTTGACAGTCTCCGCTGCTGCTCGGGAGATCTTGGAAAGAGTGGGGTGGCTGACTTATCTCAGTCGCCTGAATGAGTCCAATGAAACAGTGGCGATGGAATTTCTGCAGAACTTACAGGAGGACCACTCCACGGTGCGGGCGAAGCGGATAGCAGTCACCGACGATATAATTGCCGAAGTCTCGGGACTACCAACCATCGGAGTTGTATGGAAATTGAAGAAGGAAAGACTTCAGAAAATCATGGAAATTTTCCAGGACGAAGGCCAGAGCTTAACAATCAAAGGGAAGGGAGTCCTGCCAGCAACGCTAGGAGAACCCTGGGCAGAATTAGCAATAACAGTGCAAAGCTATATCACCTGCGAGGGGAGAAAAGACTTGGTAAGACCACGACACATTAAACTCTTAGCTGTTTTAAAGCAGAAATGCTCTGTAAACCTTCCTGCACTTTTGAATTCTTTACTCCATGACATCGCACGAAGCCTGAAAAAGGCACAGCATGTAGAGTCAGTTGTTAGCCACCATGGATTAATCCGACTAATAGTTAGTCATAGCCTCACCCAGCAGCAAAGTAGCTGGAAAGAATTAATTGCAATAATTGAGGGGAGAGCGACAACACCTTCCCCAAAACATAAACATACTCTAAGCACACCAGAACGTCTGGAAAAATGCAGAGAATTAAGAAAACAAAAACTTGTTGCAAGCACATCCGAATGACCAGAAACCAGCTAGGAATCAGCAAAGCGTAAGCATGAAAATGATACACCGGAATAGCCAGAGAAACACAGAAAATCAGTCTGGTTAGCCCGGATAAGAGGAAGGCTGGAAAAACTCTAGGAAAGCACTAGCCAGCCAGTGGTAATTGAGGATGAACAACCCTCATGATGAGAAATAGAAGAAGAACAAGTTGAAGGAAAAAAGGAAGGAGAGGCCGAGGAGGCTAAGCGATCTGAAGAAGAAAACAATGAAGGAGCTGAGCATTCAGAAACAGAAGTTGAACCTCCTAAGACAGAATCTGAACCCCCTGAGACAGAAGCTAAACATCCTGAGATAGAAGCCGAGAACCCTGAAATGGAAATTGAGCATCCTGAGGCAGAAAATGAACAATCCAGGTAGGAGGAGGAAATGGGATAGCAGGTAGGTAGCCCACCACAGGACCCAGTGGGAGAAGAGGAATTGGCCGCAATCTTGGCCAATATGGGTGAGTATGGCCAACCTTCCACTCCACCATACCTCAGTGACAAATCCCAGGAAGAAGATGCACCTGAAAAACCACATGCAGAAGAGGCAGAGGAAGGAAATCTGCCTGTTCATGATGAAAAAGAAATAGGAGATACTGAGAGGGAACAATCTATTCCCACGGCACCAGAAGAAATTCCAGAGGAAGTGAGAATATAAAGTGAAGCCACGGAATCAGTTAGGGTTCTTACCTTGGAACAGCCAGCACAAACCAGTGAAGAAGTACCCCAGGAGAAAGATCAAGGGACTAGTCACGGCCTAGAACGCAGCAAAAAGCCTAATGTTCTTTCTAATAAAACATTGGAAATTAGATAATTACGAAAGGAACAACGGAGGTTATTGATCATAATAGCCTAGCTCCACCAGCAGATCAAGATTCTAAAAGCGAGGCAGAGGACAAGGAAGACTGCTAGTAAGAAAAAGATGACCACTACAGTAAGGAATCGCTGGATAAAACGACGGAGGACTAAAAATCGCTCCGTTGATCAAAACTCTCCCCAAAATCCAACTGCTATTCCAAATGAAGATGAATGCCCAGCTGTTGTTCCAAATGAAGTCGAAGGCCCAGCTGCTATTCCAAATGAAGCCGAAGGCCCAGCTGACGTTCCAAATGAAGCTGAAGGTCCAGCTATTGTTCCTAATGAAGCTGAGGGGCAAACTGCTGTTCCATTTTGTTATAGACATTTTTGTGCCTTTCAGCTCTAAGCATGAAATGTCCATAAACCAAGGGATCCTAAGTCCCTAAAAGTGTTGTTCTAGCTCCTAAAGAAACGAGGTCAACAAATTACAGCTTCTCCCAGAAGTTCTCCACCAGAAACTGCTCAGAACTAGTCAAATCAGGATCATTTCAGCTGCTCCACTAGCTAGCTGCGTTGCAAAGCACCCAAATACACTAGCTAGGTGCGTTTCAACGAACCTAAATGCACTACCAAGGTGCGTTGAGCGGGAAATGACAAGTGGCAGAGTCATTCCACGAGGTGGAGAGACAATGGAAGCTTCCAGAATCTTTCCCAACGACACTTGCCTCACTGAATTCGACCAGTGATGAGTAAGAGGCTCTCAGTCTCCAAGTGGGAGAAAGAACTGACAGAGAGAAGCCACTAATCAATTCATGAGCTGACTCATCCTCTTTGCATACATCTATATATGGATCCCTCACCAAGAGATCCAGGGGCTGTAATTTTGTACATTGCAGAGAATTGTTGTTGGTTTTGAGATAGATATCAGAGTATTGGGTGATTTATGCTTTGTTGGAGGTGAAGAGGGGATTCTATGCTGGGAGGTTGATGCTGGATCAGGAATCATCGGTTGTAACTCCTCCTGGATCTTCTTGTTTTATCAATAAAACTAATTGAGTTTCTCCTACATGTTTTTGTATCATTGATGTTTGTTACATTTGTATGTTTAGCTTAAATCTGATCCTAAGCTATTTATGAATATAAAACCATGTCTTTGTGTAGTTTCCTTCATCTGTGACCTTGCAGGAACTTGGTGACACTGGGCAAGTAAGGGAGTAGGTAGCTGGAAGTTGTCAAAGAGGAGAGAGATTGGATCAAAGGACTAGCGCAAGACACAGGTTGGTTCATCCTATTCCTCTTCGTTTATAGTTCATAAAGAAGAATACGAAAGTAGTTTTCCTTGTTTGTTTCTGAGGTCACTGTCACACCTCAGTGGGATAGGGTCGTTCTGAATAGACACTTTTCTCGTTAAAAAAATGGCGACTCCACTGGGGAGCGTGTCTAGTTAGTTTGTTTGTGTTTCTCTTGTTGTTTGTTTCATAAACTTAGAAGTAGCGAATCGAACTGCATTTGCCATTAACAAATGCAAAGTAGACATCTGCTGCTTCAATCCATTCACTGGATCTATTTATGATTTGAATAGCTGATTCACAAATGATCTGATTACCCTTTGTGATAGCTCTTAAACCTCTTTTAAATCAACCCTCTGATTGTGCATTACTGATTGCTTTTACTCGGCCAAAAACCATAGATTAAACTGCAAACCGTGACCCAGAACCCGGATAGAATTCTCATTTTTGCCCCAGCGCAGGCTCTGTGAAGAGATTCTGCATTTCAACGTAGTTCCCGAGAGGGTTACCTGCGTTGCAATCCAGTTTCTCTGTGTAGCAGGTGCGTTGATCAACCTAGCCTTGTGTAGCTGAGGTTCTTTGCTCAATTTTTTCAGTTTTGTCTCTGATTTTTGCAGCCTGTGATCAGTGTGTGTGTCTGTTTAAAAACCCCTTTTCTTTGCCTTAATTCCACCTCAGTTGTATAAAAGAAACTGTATGTGTTTTTGTGTGTTTGTTGTTTCATTTACAGTTTCCCATTGCAAAAGTAGAATAGCCATACTGTCGTCCTTTGATTTAGATCTGTCGTAAATGTCGATTTTGATCTTAGGAGAAAGTTTATTTGCTGTTGACAATTGATTATGTTTTTACTTTTGCCTTTGGCTTGAATTTGTAAATTTCTAGTGTCAAAACAAGTGTTTATTTCAAAATCATAAAGTGTCGTAATTGTCTCTACCTTTTGATTTCGAAAAGAAGCTTGTTTGTGTTTTTCACTTGAAAACGAATTCAAATTTGTACAACAACTTTCTTTTTAGGCATCAATATTAAGAAAGTGAGAAACAAATACATGCACATGTGCATTTGCATATTGACAGTCTGTTTGGCTTGATTTAGGAAAAGTGCATTTACAGTGTGCTCTTTGCTCTTTGAGAAAAGATTGTGTCTTTCTTTTCCCCTTGTAGCTAGGATTTTCATTGCTGAAAAGAGATAAAAGCTTGCTTATCATCTTTAGATTGCATTTTAGGAATTACATCTACATCTCGTGGTGAACCCAAAAGGCAAACTTCATAAGAAAGATCAACCTAAAATAAATTCAATGAACTTAACAATGCTTTGTAACTTAACGCACAACATTTAGAGGTCTAGGCTAGAGACGTATTCCAGCGTCGTAAAGCCTGGTAATTGTTGTCCTCACTGATGGTTGGGTGATTCCTCCACTTTGAGACGATAAGTGCCAGTACAGACTTGTGCTCCCACGCACCATCGAGTATATATTGGGAGACCCCTATAGGCATAAAACCTTTATCCATAGGAAGCTATGTCGGCCGCCATACTGATCGCAATGCACCGAACACAGCATTCAGGAAGATTGATTGTCGTACCGTAAAAAGTATTCTGCAGTTTTGCAACTGGTTTGGTACTCCCTCTACCTAGACCTCCAGAGCAGTCCCTTTCATTCCTTTTCAGACTCCTTAACGGAAGAGGTCCATCTGAGCACTTGTCACTTCAGGCTCATTAAAAATCGAAGGAGACTAGAGTCATCTTTTGTTTTTTCTCGACTCTTAAAAATTGAAAAAACAAGTTGTGTCAAAGCGTGTTAAAATTTATTTTAAACGGAATATTCATCCCCTTTTCCTACGTTGATCTTTGGGTTGAGAAAATGGAGCCTACCAACCAAGGAATTCCCCTTGGTGGAAATCCTAGTCCCTTCTCCTCTTGGGGAGATGTTGTTGCCCCCCATATGGCCACATTGTCGCTTCCAGGACTGACAATTGGCTTGCCAGTATGGCTCTTCTCAACCAATTTCATTCAGAACACCACTATTCCTGAACAATTGAATCAGCAATTAGACGAGTCCAGAGTTACCCACCAGCCTTCTACTTCTTCTAATTCTTCCTCTCCTCCTTCCTCTTTGCTTGACAGGACTGGTAAAGCTAAAAGCCCAGTTCCTAAGGAGAAGAAGGAAAATAAGAAGAAAGAGAAAAAGAAGAAGGAGCCAAAGGTGAATGGGGGAAAACAAGTGTTGTCTAACGAAAATCCACACACAGCACCGACCAGGCCTAAATCGCCATGTGTCATTTGCAGAGGAGACCAATTTCACAGAGATTGTCCTTGCATCCCTCAGATACTAAGGGACTGGTCTCCTCGTTTGCACAATCCGGTGTCATCAACCTATGGAGATCATGTTGAAAGCACACCATCAACTAGTCAAAGTGAAGCCCCAGGACGAAAAGGGAAAGATAGATTTCCTTGTAAACTGTGCGAAGGCGACCATGCCCTCCACCGTTGTCCCTTCTTAGACAAGGCTAAAAGAGTTTTGGATGATCGTACGGTTTCATCGTTATGACTTCCTCCTGGATATAAAAAACTCTTGCCGAATCCGTCACTAGTTGAGAACCCAGCTGGCCCGCTCAGGTGGTCGGCTAAAGCGCCTGTCATTGAAGATAAACCAACTGAATCCATACCAGACGAAAGTCAAAAGGTCGAGGAAGCAGTTGACCCGGTCTTGCCTTCAGAGGTTTTATCTTCAGATGATACAGTCACTGAAGAGAAAAAGGATGACACTGTCCAAATTCTCTTCATCAACACAGACTCCGACGAACATGGGGGCAATCCACCCATTCCTTTACCGCAGGAAGGAAGTTTGTCAAAGCCATACCCGGCCGTCTACTCGGTCCCACCTCCAAGCAACCTAGTTGTATCCTTTGACTGGAATCAACTAGGCAGACCCTATTTGCCAGCAAGCATACCATTCCGAATTATCGTTCAAATATATAGAATGGTCATGGCTGGTACCATCATAGATGAGGGGGCTTCTATGAGTATCCTTTCCTCTATTTCTTGGAAAACACTTGGTTCGCCATCGCTGTTGCCTGAAATGAGAAATCTGACAGGCTTTGATAAAGGAACCAGTCGACCTTTAGGGATCCTTCCCGATGTGCCCATAACATTGAGAGGGAAGACAGTTCACATGAACGTCATGGTAGTTCAAGGACCCTTGGATTATAACCTACTCCTTGGACGAGACTATATTTATTGCATGGGAGCCATCGTCTCCTCACTCTTTAGAGTAATGTGTTTTCTGCACGAAGGAAGAGTGGTCAAGCTCGTGGACCAGCTTTCATTTCCTAGATCACACATAGAAAATAGTCATATACCATCCCTAAATGGTCTTTTCACGCAAGAAATGTCTCAATCCCCAGTCCGTCCTCTCGATGAGCGCGAGTAATTCGGAGGGATATGACTGAAACCTAGGGGGCATGCATCCTGGTCTGCTTCAGCAGGAGAACTTCGGGTATAGAGTAGGTTTCCGTAGGAGAATATGACTAGTCTGTACCTCGTCCGTGATTGGAAGAGGGGTTATTCTAGAATAAGATTCTATTGTCAAAGTTATGTGAGTTGGCGGGCATCATCGCTCACCTTAGTTTATCTCGGTAGACATCGCCGAAGAAATGTTTTGTTTGTTGTGTGAATAGAACAATCTTTGGGTAACCTGTAAGAGGTCGTACCCTTCTTGATAAAATGAATGTTTTGTCTGCTCGAATAAAGGGTGACCCTTCCTGATAAAATGAATGTTTTGTCAGCTCGAATAGAGGGAGACGTCGAAACTCTATTTTATACCTGGGGGAATGCAAACCTTTTGGAGTGCAAGAAAAGAGCGATTATTTATCTGTTTTTTGGATTAGTAGTTTCCTAACTTGCATAAAGAAAGGATGTGGGGCAAAAATCTAAAAGTTGCCGTTTTTATATGAGACATTATTATCATATGACTGGATTAATCGAGAAGTTTTAGCACATAGTTCAAGCTCGTTAAAAAAAATAAACATAAGACCGAGCAAATGTTTCCACCCGAGTTTAAGCTCGTTAAAAAATGAACTATCCCCCGGTAAATAACCACCGTGAATGAAGAATTTTCAGCCATTAAAGCCTTGGTCGTGTTTGCACCGTCACCTCCACTTTTCCATTGGCCGATCATTCACCTCCATTTGATTGTTTACCCATTTTGAGGAATAGCTGCAAAGAGTGATTTCACTAGCCATCCTTGTGACACTGTCGTGATTGGAAAATTCCAAACCTTACCTGGAATCAGCTGCTACCCATTTTATCACTCGTTCCTCAAAAGACGAGTATTCTTTAAGCTCTTTTCTGACTCGTAAAATATGAAAGGATTGCCGAGTTCTGGCCTTCCAGCTCGTTAAAGCGATGGGAAGTGCTATCTCTTCTCTAGATTTTAATCTTTTTGGACCTGAGGGATTATTGCACAAAAAGATCGAGCACTTGTTTTGTTCGGCTCGTTAAAGCGATCGAAAATTCATCCCTTCTGTATTGTTTTATACTTTTTCAGACTTAAGGGATTAGATGACGAAAAAGGAACTTCAGAGTTACCTTTACGTACCTTTTCAAACTCTCTAAAAATGAAAAGTTCCGAGTTATCTTTGTCATTAGACTCGTTTAAAAGACTAATAGCGACAAACTTGTCTTTAGGCGAGAACGAGTTTCACTATCGCTAGGCTCGTTAAAACATAGCGATGGGTTTGCCCGAAGGGAAAATTATAGAACAAGCATATGTTATCCTCCTCAAGCTTGACAAAAATAAAGAGGTACTAGTCAGCAATGACTGGGGAAAAATTGGGAAGAAAACTCAAAGAAACTTTGTTGGTAGCAAGTCGCTCTTGAACATGACACTTCCACTCCGTGCCTGAGTCGGGTTGGGTTGTTTCATTCACCGGTCACATCACCATGGTCACGCCACACCATCCATATTTGGGGTAAATGCTACCAATCCATCACATAAGTGTCGCCGACATGTTCAAGGGAAGTCATCCAGAGAAGTCACCTGTGTCCCATCCACTACCATCCATTATACTTCATTCTTTCATGACCGCCACCCTGAACCATATATCATCAGATCATATTCACCTCCATCAAAATCATTTGCTTCATTCCGTGTCATTGATGTGGGATTCATTAAGGCCCTCCTTTGATGGATCACTTCTTCTCGACATCAGCTCATTATCCAAGAAGTTGATCTAGGGACACCCCATTTAGTACTTTGAAGCTTGCATGCCTCAATGGCAAGTTTCTCACTTCCGGCGACAGGTATACATCAATGACCTTCAACCGAAAGATTTTGCGTGGTGTTCGACGCCAAGTCCTTTATTCACACCACGTGAATTGTACTGCAGTACCTTGAGGGCCATTATCATTATCAGTGATTCCTCTCGCGCTTGTTAACAGTTTACATCATTGACTGGTAATCAAGCGATGTCTTTCCATGTTCGACTTCAAAACATTTCTCACATGAATCGACTTGTACTTTGAGTGAAGATCGGACGAGATTGAAGACCCCGGATCTAGTTTCATCCATCCGGGCTGCGATATATATTCAGGAAAAATAAAGACATTGAAATGTACAGCATCGCAGCACAGATAATCATCCTACCAAAAGGATGATGACTCCATCGGAATCATCAGTCTACCATCAGACGATTGTCTGTCCTATGTACATGAAAATGAATTTATAAAGCTGAGCATGGGAATGCCCGCCTCAGCTAGATCATGAAAACAGTATGAAGATAATGTATTGTATTGTATCTTATTACAGGTCTCCTCCCAGCATTGAAAGAACTTCGGATCCTCCTAATAAAGCATTTCACCCAATAAACGGCCTCATACTTTAGGGGGCAACTGTTATAGACATTTTTGTGCCTTACAGCTCTAAGCATGAAATGTCTATAAACCAAGGGATCCTAAGTCTCTAAAAGTGTTGTTCCAGCTCCTAAAGAAACAAGGTCAACAAATTACAGCTTCTCCCAGAAGTTCTCCACCAGAAACTGCTCAGAACTAGTCAAATCAGGATCATTTCAGCTGCTCCACTAGCTAGCTGCGTTGCAAAGCACCCAAATACACTAGCTAGGTGCGTTGCAACACACCTAAATGCACTACCAAGGTGCGTTGAGCGGGAAATGACAAGTGGCAGAGTCATTCCACGAGGTGGAGAGACAATGGAAGCTTCCAGAATCTTTCCCAATGACACTTGCCTCACTGAATTCAACCAGTGATGAGTAAGAGGCGCTCAGTCTCCAAGTGGAAGCAAGAAATGACAGAGAGAGCCACTAATCAATTCATGAGCTAACTCATCCTCTTTGCATACATCTATATATGGATCCCTCACCAAGAGATCCAGGGGCTGGAATTTTGTACATTGCAGAGAATTGATGTTGGTTTTGAGATAGATATCAGAGTATTGGGTGATTTATGCTTTGTTGGAGGTGAAGAGGGGATTCTATGCTGGGAGGTTGATGCTAGATCAGGAATCATCGGTTGTAACTCCTCCTGGATCTTCTTGTTTTATCAATAAAACTATTTGAGTTTCTCCTACATGCTTGTGTATCATTGATGTTTGTTACATTTGTATGTTTAGCTTAAATCTGATCCTAAGCTATTTATGAATATAAATCCATGTCTTTGTGTAGTTTCCTTCTTCTGTGACCTTGCAGGAACTTGGTGACGCTGGGCAAGTAAGGGAGCAGGTAGCTGGAAGTTGTCAAAGAGGAGAGAGATTGGATCAAAGGACTAGCGCAAGGCACAGGTTGGTTCATCCTATTCCTCTTCGTTTATAGTTCATAAAGAAGAATATGAAAGTAGTTTTCCTTGTTTGTTTCTGATGTCACTGTCACACCTCAGTGGGATAGGGTCGTTCGGAATAGACACTTTTCCCGTTAACACATTTGAAAAGGAACAGTTGCCGGCCGTTATTCGTGTTAAAAAAGAAAACGACAACAAGGAGATTCAAACAGAGGCACCACCCTCAGGGGTGATAAGGGTTCTGAACTCAAAGTAACGCAATAAGAAAGTTCAGGTAAAAATCCCGGCCTCCCTTGATGCATGGAAAAGAGATACAAAGACAAGGACCTTGCACAAAGGATAGAAAGAGGCTCATCAAGAAATGGAGAGGCTTAGAGAGCAGACAGTCCCTCGTGAGAAGTATGAAGAACTCCAACAGCAACTACGGAATTTCAATCAATCTGAAAGCCAGGCCTTTGAAGGGTGGCAAAAGGAACAGGAGAAAGTTGCAAAGGTAACCCGTAGGTTAGATACTGTTATCAAACATATGGATACCTTGTGTTCTTTATACAATGATGTTTTAGCATGTAGGGCCCCTGCCAAAAACTATGCTTTGTTTTTATTGGAATGATACTTACAATTAAAGATAAAGGTTGTTAAAGCAGGTGCCCCGATACAAATTAATATTGTCAATGACTTTATAGATTATTGTAAACATTATGGAGTGAAGGTCCAGAGATTGCTATGTGAATTCTATTTGCATAACCTCGTGCTAGATCAGGAGACTGAGTTGAACCCTGGCCCTTTTGTTGGGGACATTCAATTGCAAGCATTCATCTCATTAAGGGTCAATTAGATTAAATGGATCAAAGCCTATAACACTTTCCAGAGACAGGAAAATGGCCTAGACTTATGGGTAAGGGTTGAGCCTACGGACCTAGTACAACTATGGAAAGCACATAGAAACCTTATGAAAACTCCAGGTGTCATTGAAACATTAGGACCCATGCACGAGGCACTCATTCGACAAAGTTTAGAATATTTTCTTTCTATCAAAGACCTCGCCATTGATGCAGCCAAATTTCGGTACCGAACCTCTAATCCAAACATCCAGCTCAGGAAGCCATTTAAGTATGAGAATTTTCAATTAGCTGCCAATCGTTTGAATCTCTATGGTGAAAGCATTTTGAGGGCAGGGCCATCTTGGTTAGGATATAGATTCCACAGTCCAATTATCCGGAACCTTGCACCTGGATATCAAGCCCTATATGAGATGCCTAAGGGTCAAACAGGCCAGTTCTTTGACTACCTAGTCACTCACCATGGCTGTAGGCCTCTGCATGAGATTCCTTCTCCAGCCTACTCTCTCACTGCTTTGCATGTCAACTACAATGTTTTCATGAGGGCATGAAATAGGGTAAGCAGGGGGGTGTGTGGAGTACTAAAAAGGTATGTTTTTAATGATCATTTCAGTGGCTTTTCAGTAGGACTTATGAATCTTTTATATCATGAATGTGGAAAACAATAGAGAATTGTGGTAGAATACGTGGAATTAGTATGCAAAGACTTATCCGCTGATAGTTGTCATTCTCCTGTGCAGGAAAGGGTAAAAACAAGGAGCTACTGTTCCAAAGAAGAAGATAAGAATATGGTAACTGTTGTCCCTTTGACGAAGGACCGAGTGCAGACGAGGCAAAGCAAGTTGAAGCAAACCGGTCTAGAAAAGGAGGAAAAGCCACCATCTCGGTAGAGGAGAAAGAAGTGATTAGGGATTAACAGCTTTGCGAATCCCTCAGGATCGATCGCTTCTTTATTTATCTTATCACTTAGACATCTCCACCGTTACCCTTATATAAAGGGACGACACTGTTAGTCTGAGGGGAGATGCTTTTATGTAACTTTTTGTTAAAGACTTAACTTTGATCATCGAGTCTCGTTGAACTTGGCTCATTGTAATTTCTGTTTTATGCATTAATATAAACTTGGTGATTATCTCATCTTCACGTCTGAATTAGCTTAAAGCGGTGTACCCTTGAGGCTAAGGGCCTGGCCCCAGACGAAACTTGCTTCTATATCACTACGATTTAATTTCTGCGTGGTTTTCTTATCGTCACTAGTTGGTAATCTAATATGCTTTATAAGTTACATCACATGCTCTGCTAAGATTCGTTCATTAATGTTCTTTCCATTGACTCTGCATTATATTATCAATACTCTCAGAGTGGATGAAATCTTATTAGACTTAACTGAACAGTGTTATCATTATGTTATGGAGCTTCTATGCTAAGTATGCATGTTAAGGTAATTATCTGAAAGGTGTGTTCTTTATGATTCAGAATTCATGCTGTTCCATTTTGAAACACAGTTATAATTGTTGTTGATGGTTGGTATTAAATCAGATTACTTCCTTAGAATGTTACGTGTGTATGATTTTCACATGTTGTTCCATAATTGAGAGTTATTGTTGTTTCTTTAGTGGATTGCGTGATTTTCTTGAAGAATGAAAGATTGGAGTTTTGATTACAATGAGAGCATTTGAGTTGATAAGATAAAGTTTGATTGTTACTCGCGAGGTTTAGTTATAGTGATTGCTATTCCATTTCAGAATTGTTGTTCCATTTTAAGCATTGTCGTTCCTTTCTAGATTTACTGTTTAATTTCCTATTTGTCGTTCCATTTTTATCTGCAGTTTCATTTACTTGCATTTGGTGTGAGAGACGATCTGTGGCTGTAGTGAGCCTCTGAATTTACTGCCTTGCTCCCAGACCCGTGATCCATGCTCTAGTTTCCTTTTCATCAGTTTCCAAAGGGATGGACTACTGCTGTCGGACCCTTGACTGATAAGGTTTCTTAATTTTAAGAGTGTGTGATTTAGTCATTTGAAGTAACTTAGTCATAGACAAGCATTAGTTTACTCTTGTGTTTTTGTAGGACATTGTACTACTAGCATTACTCTGACAAATAACTTCGGATTGAGTCACTCTTTGAAATAACCAAACGTTCCCAGATTGACATATTAATGTGAGGTAATTAGAGGTGAAAGAGACCCTTTTTATAGCTCGACAGAATGGTCCAAATGAAAAAGAGATTTTAAGCTAGTGCTTAATTCCCCACAGATTTTTCCATTGATTTGTTTCTGGTTGATGATTTTGGTTGCTATGAAGGTGGTAGGCTTCTGCTATTGTGAAATTTCCTTGAATTCTTTCGCCCCATCTGAGAATGTCAGACCCTGTTTTCTTTGCTATTTTTCGAGAAGCCATCTCTGTATAGTAGTCTTGCCATCTGTCAGTTTCTGGTGCTCCTTCCCAGTCCTCTTTAAATTTCCAATTTTTCCAGTATCCAGCCTCGTCAGGCTTCCAGAAGTTTTCGACAGTTGAAGCCCTAGCCTGGGACAAAAAGGCAAGGATGACATGGAGGTTGTCTTTTTGTATGAGACGGTCTCGTTGCTGCCAGGATTCATCCCAGAATCTGGCTTTGTCCCCTGATCGAATTTCCCAGAAACTATGCTCCCTTATTAGGTCCTTGCTACCTCTCGCCAGGTTCCAGATTGCAGAGCCTCTGGTCTCTGTCGTGCTTCTCAATTTTTCTTCGATTTCCCTTGCCGCGTCATATTTTCTTTCCCAAAGCACCTTCCACAGGTCAGGGCCACCCTGAAGCCACCTCCACCAGAGCTTTGCACCCATAACTTGGTTGAGGATGAAGGGGTCGCAGAGTCCTAGACCGCCATCTTTAAGTAGTCGGAAAAGCCACTCCCATGAGATAAGGGCCCACTTTCTTATTTTGTTGGTCCCCTGCCAGAGGGAATTTTTGAACAGGGATACTAGCTTTTGGCTTACAGTCTTTGGAATTGCTTGGCATGAGAGCTAGTAAGTTGGGATGGCCTGCAGAACAGATTTCAATAAGGTTATCCGACTTGGGGCATTCAACAAGCGGTGGGTCCAATTCTCCGTTTTATTTCGGATTTTCTTTATTAGTAGATTCCAGTTGGCCGACCGAAATTAGTGCTCATGTAACATGATACCCAGGTATTTGGATGGAAAGGATCCCCAGTTGAAGCCTAGAGTATGATCCAAGAATATTTGGACTGCCAAGGAGGTGTTAAAGAAAAACACTTCTGATTTATCTATATTGATCTCCATCCCTGAGGCTTTGCTGAATTGAGATAGGGATTTGGTAATTATTTGGGCCTCCTTTAGAGTGGCTTGACTGTAAAGCATCACGTCATCTAGAAATTGCTGGTGGGAGACCGGAATGTCTTCTTTGCAGATTCGGAGGCCTTTTATCTGTTCCTTGGAAACCTGATCCTTAACCAATCTGCCTAGGCCTTCTACGGCTAGGATGAAGAGGAAGGGAGACAAGGGGTCTCCCTGCCTTAGCCCACAGGAGGGAGTGAAAGCTTCAGAGGGGGAGTTGTTTAGGAGAATTGACATGACATGAGAGATAACCATAGATAGGATCCATTTTATCCATCTTTGATAAAATCCATAGGCTTTTAGGATACCGGCCAAATAGTTCCAGCTGAGCCGATCAAACACCTTGGCCAGGTCTAGTTTGATTAGCATGCCGAGGGCACGGGAGATTTTCAGGGAATGAATCACTTCCTGGGCGACTATTATGCCATCTGTGATCTTCCTTCCTTTGAAAAAGCCAGTTTTCTCTGGGGCAATGAGATCCAGCAGGATCGGCTTGAGCCTGTTGACCATGATAGTTGCAATGATTTCGTACACAACATTACATAGGGAGATGGGCCTGAAACCCTACGGTTCATCTGAGTAGCCAGACTTTGGTATTAACACCAGGAAGGTGGCATTCAAACCTTGCTACATGTGCTTGGAGCACCTGGATTCCTCCACAAGATCAAGCAGATCATTTCCCATGAAGCTCCAAGTCGCCTGATAAAATTTGATGGTGAAGCCATCAGGCCCTGGGGTCTTATTTTTAGCCATTTTTTTTATTGTTTCCTCCAATTCATCCTTGGTGATTACCCAAAGAAGGGCCAGGTTTTGATCTCTAGAGACTTTCTTGGGAATATGGTGGCTGATTTTGTCTATGTCCTCGACTCCGTTGATATTTGGTTCGGAGAGAATACCTTTGAAGTGCTCCACCAAGAGATGTTCTATTTCATCCTGCTGAGTCACTCTATTTCCTTCCTTGTCTTTCAAGGAGAAGATTTCATTATGTTGGCGATGGTTTATCATGGCTTTGTGGAATAATTTGGAGTTTTTGTCTCCTTCTTTGAGCCATTGGATTCGGGATTTCCTCCTGTTTTTGCCTTTCCTCTAATTGGGTGATTACTCTACCTCCCTCCTCTGCCAGATCCTGACCTCGACCTTCCAAGATGATTTGTTGTTGGATTCTTTCCATTCTGGATTGGAGTTTGCCCTGCTCCTGTCGGATATTGCCAAATTCTTCCTTGTTCCACTTTTTGATTTTGCTTTTAATTTCTTTGAGCCTTAGCTGAAATGAGTGCATTTTGCTGCGGCCCTGTCCATTTTTGTTGTCCTACCACCAGCCTCTTACTTTGTCTATGAAGTTAGGGGCTCTGAGCCAAAAAGACTCGAACAGGAAGGGTCTCTTTTTGTTCTGATTATTTAAGGCTATTTCCAACTTTATTGGCCAGTGGTCCGACCCTGTTGAGGGTAGGATAGAGGCTTCATAGAAGATATCCAACCCGATTATGTGCTCTAAAATGAGGAATCTATCCAGTCTTGAAGCAATCTGTTTGGACCTGCCTCTTCCGTTATTCCATGTGAATTTCCCGTTTATGGTTAGGATATCAACCACTCTTAATTCTGTCCGCACTTCTCTGAATCTTTCCATTTCTGGGTCTTCCCTACTTATTCCACCTTTTTTCTCTTCTCGAGAAGAAATTAAGTTGAAGTCTCTTGCCAAGATCCATCTCTTCTCCTGGTGCAAACTTCAAAGCTTAGTGAATTGATTGAGGAACGGGTCTCTGTCTGCTCGGGTGTGGGGACCATATACAGCCGAGATTACCACCCATTCACTTTGTCCTATTAGTCTGAATCTCCCAGTGAGGATTCTTGGCATTCCTATCCACCAGTCGGCGAGGACTTCAGCTGGGTTCTAGAGAATAGCTATCCCTCCTGCACTTCCTTTGGGATCTATAGTGACATGTTCGTATCTTGGTTTTATTTTATTAAGGATTTCATCCATTTTCTGGCCTGGGATTTTGGTTTCTTGGAGAAGCATAATCTGAGGTTTGTCTTTTTTGAGTCGTGTTGCCAGATGTCTCTGTTTTCCTTTGCTATTTAAGCCTATGATATTCCACAATGTCAAAATCATTGGTTAACTTGGGAGAGGGTTTGGAACACCACCGATACCGGGACTACTTTTCCAGTATTGACTAATGTTTCTCCCATGAGTTGTATGGAGTCATTAATGTTTCTTCTTCCTCTTTTTTTCCCCCCTTTATTTTGTCCATTCTGATCTGGTTTGCTTTCCTTTTGAGTCTCTTTGTTTTATTCTGTTGAGGCTTTGCCTTTTTCTAGTTTGGTTTTGTATTGTTGGAAGGTTTTAGTATACAACTTCTTTTGTTCTTCGAGAATAAACCTCTCATCCAGGTTCTTCCATTCATGCAGCAAGTTTTCCAACACTTCTTCTTCCTAGCTTAGGTCCTCCCTACTGGACTCCTGGTCTGTCTCCATCCAATCAGTTTGTTCATCTGTTTCCTTATCCTGTTCTGGTGTCTCACTCGGGGCTTTTCTTTTAGCTAGGTTCCTTTCGCTGTTTTCACTACAGTCTGAGCCTTTATCCTCCTGATTTTCCATGGGCTGATGTTCCTCATCCTCCTCTACATGCAGTATAGTGAAACTATTTGGTTTCACTGCGTCAGGTTGTTTGCCTTTCCTATCTTTCTGTGGGGGTTCCTTGTTGGCTTTCCTTTTATTTCTCACCTCTTGGAATTCCTCCTAGTCCGACTCTCTCTTTTTTTGGGGGGGCCTTGTGTTTTCTTCTTCCTCCCTGGTTATTGGACATTGCTTTGCTAGATGGCCATGGGTATGGCACCTATGACACCTAAACGAGATGTGTTCATAGTCTATGTTCTGCTTCCAAATTTCTTCATGGTATTCAAGCTCTATAGTGTTAGGAATGGGTTTTGCTAGGTTCATGTAGACATAGATCCTGGCATACGAGGTGTATCTACCTTTCTTTGTAGTTTTTGCTATTTTCACGAAGCTTCCTATTGAGTTGCCTATTCCTTCCAGGATATCTGGGTCCTAGAAGTCTATAGGCAGCCCAAATAAGCGGACCCAGACAGGAGCAGCTAGAAAGGTTTCTTTGTCAGGGTTATAGCAATCTTCCCAGAAGCGCATGAACAGACCAACATTATTATAAAAATATGGGCCATTATCAAATATCTTTTCTCTATCTTTCAGGTTAAAGAAGATTACCGTAAAGAAGCCTTTCACTCCCTGCTTGAGCTCAATGTGGCCTTGAGGCTACCATTTCTGTTGTATCCACTTGGTGAGGCCTCCTTCTGATGACCAAACTACAAAAAACTTGCAGATAATGGCATGGTCCCTCATGTAACTTCGGTACTTTTCCAGCTTGTTCGCTGGGATCACATATCTGGGTTTCTCTGTTGTACATGGCAGGCACTTTCCTCTGCGACCTGATTTCTAGGCCGCTCCTAGCACCTGTTGGAAATAATACTGAGAGGGGGGGTGAATCAATATTATCAAGTTCTTTTAATAAATATTCCTCATTTATTCTTTGAATTATTTTTGCATGTCAGTACCATAAAATAATGAGCATGAAAAAAGAAAACAGATAGTCACACCAAAGAACACAAGGTGTAAGGTGGAAACCGAATGTGGGTGAAAACCACCTGCTGCAATATGTCTCTATCTTCTTTCAAATTAGAAACTCCTTTTACAATGGTTTTGTACTGGTGCAGTCCTTTACCAGTATGCAGGCTGCAACCTGCAGAGAGCTACAACTCTCTCTCGTTTTCCAGTCTCTCCTGGAAGGGAGCTACAACCCCCTACATCTTTTCTTTCAAGGACCACTTTTCATAAATTTTCAAACTGGATCCAAGAACATCAAAAACCCATCAACTACACTTGCATCATCAATCTCTGATTTCACCAAAGCCAACCCGCATACAGATCTGCAAATATTTCCTTATAACTTTGCAGTTGTTACATCAGACATACCTAGATCATAACATGTGTAAAATAAAACATGCATCAATAATTCAGACCCAGATTATTAGATTTATAGATCAAGCATATGCCACATATCACAGATCAAAATCATATAGAGATACCACTATTCCAGCCTTAAGATTTTGACCCATCAATAGAACTTATCCTTCTCCTTACGCTCAGGTTCCTTCTTCATTCAGATCCAGATCTAGCACTTTATCAGATATTCGATAATTCAGAAGATGCTTTGCCAAATGATCTCCTTCCTCTTTTATAGTCTTAGGCCTTTCACAATACCACGGGCCAAAACCATAGGATCAAAAAAACTGTTGGACTAATACCATGAACCAACCATGAAAGTACGTGAGATCAACACTTTTGGATGCAATACCACGGGCCAAAACCATAGGATCAAAAACTCTCGGACTAATACCATGAACCAACCATGAAATTGCGTGAGATCAACACTTTTGACGAGGTACCATGGTCCAAAACCATAGGTTAAAATACCAAGGACTAACTACCATGGACCAAAGGTAAGTTCTGCAACATATACGCGCTTTTCCTCATAGGTTCAAATACCAAGGACTAACTACCATGGACCAAAGGTAAGTTCTCCAACATATACGCGCTTTTCCTTGCATGAAAGTGCGTGAAATTTTTCTCTAGATGAAATAAACTTTTCTCTGCATAAAAGTGCGTGAACTTTTCTCTACATGAAATAAACTTTTCTCTGCATAAATGTGCATGAACTTTTATCTACATGAAATAAAATTTTCTCTGCATATAAGTGCGTGAACGTTTCTCTACACTATAATTTATTATTTGAGATGAGTGGGTTGCCATCAAGTACAACATATGTATCATAATGCCAACAATCTCCCCCTTTGGACTTGATGACAACAACAACCAATCACTCTCCCCCTTTGACATCAAGGGCAAAGGGTTATGCCCCCCCTGACTATAAACCAGATCTACAAAGAAGAACCATAATCCATGACCATGAAAGAGATAGAGACGTATTGCAGCAATATTCAGACCAGCATCCATGATCTCCTTCTGTACTTCCTCCATAATGCCAACAATGCATGATATGCTCCTCCTGAACCTGTGCCATTCGATCTTTGACCAATCCACAACCCAGCACATGTACGCATATACTTCAGATGAACCTTGCATACAACTAATGATCAAAAGAGATTCAACAACAAGATGATGCATCAACAACCCCCAGCTTTTGCCTGAGGTATTCAAAGGTCTCCCTAGGCAATGGTTTGGTGAGTATATCAGCAACCTGTTCCTTAGAAGGAACATACTCCAACTTGACCTTTTGTTCAATCACTTGTTCCCGGAGAAAGTGATACTTGATTGGTATGTGCTTGGTTTTTGAATGCATGTCTGGGTTCTTTGAAATGCTGATTGCACTTGTATTATCACATAAGATGGAGATGGGTGGTGTACAAATGATTTGAAAATCTTGAAAGTTCTGCATCATCCAAAGGAATTGAGTGCAGCAAGATGCAGTAGCAACATATTCTGCTTCAGCTATAGACAAGGCAATCGAACTATGTTTCTTGCTGAACCAACATACTAATCTGGAACCCATAAAGAATGCACCACCACTTGCGCTTTTCCTGTCATCCACGCTTCCGGCCCAATCTGCATATGTATAAGCATGAAGTGTGAGATCTGTATCTCTAGGATACCATAAGCCGTAGTTTTGAGTCCCTTGAAGATATTTGAAGATTCTCTTTACTGCCTGAAGATGAGTTTCCTTTGGATTGCCTGAAATCTTCCAACTATTCCCACTGCATGCATGATGTCTGGTCGGGTACCTATCAAATAAAGTAGACTTCCAATCATAGATCTGTAAGTTGGTTGATGCACTGCTACTGATTCTTCATTTGCACTGAGGTTACATCCTGTGACCATGGGTGTACATACTGGTTTTGCTTCTTCCATACCATATTTCTTCAAAATCTTCTTGATATACTTGGTTTGAGACAAGAAGATCCCTCCTTCATTTTGTTGGATTTGCAAACCAAGAAAGTATGTCAGTTCTCCCAGCAAGGACATTTCGAATTCTTTCTGCATCACCAAGGAAAAGCTTTGACTCATAGCTTCTTCATTGCTGCCAAAGATAATGTCATCTACATACACAACAAGTATCAGCAATTTGTCATTTTCAACTTTTATATAAAGATTGTTGTCTGCTGATCCTTTTGAAAAACCTTGTTGATGAAGATATTTGTCCAAACGATAGTACCAAGCCCTTGGAGCTTGTTTGAGGCCATAGAGAGCCTTTTTCAATCTGCATACAAGATTTGGATCATTTCCAAGAATGAAACCATCTGGCTGCTCAATGTATACTTCTTCTTCCAAGTCTCCATTCAGAAAGGCTGATTTCACGTCCATTTGAAATACTTTGAAGTTTTGAAAGCTTGACAGAGCAAGGAACATTCGGATGGCCTCAAGTCTTGCAACAGGAGAAAAATTTTCTTCAAAATCTATTCCTTCTTGTTGTGCATACCCTTTACAAACAAGTCTGGTCTTGTTTCTAATTACTTCTCCATTTTCATTCAATTTATTTTTGAAGACCCATTTTGTTCCTATAACATTCTTATCCTTTGGTCTAGGAACGAGCTCCCAAGTGTTGTTCTTTTCGATCTGCTCAATTTCTTCATCCATTTCTTTGACCCAACATTCATCTTTGCATGCCTCTTTCACATTTTGTGGTTCAGTGGAAGAGAGTAATGCCAAATAGCTTGAAGCTTCTGCAATTGTTCTTCTTGTTTGTACACTTGCTTCTTTCTGTCCCAAAATCTGAGATTCTGGATGATTCTTCTGAACATATCTGGGTGGAGTCTTCTCTTCTATCCTTATCTGCTCCTCTGGTTCTTCTTGAGGTTCTTCTTCTTCATCATTCTGTCTTTGAGGATGGCCTTCATCTTCTTCGATATCTTCATGATTCACTTGCCTAGGAATGTATCCCTTCTCATCAACCACTACATCAATGCTATCAACAATTCTTCCAAGTCTTTTATTATAGCACTTGTATGCTTTGTTGTGTGGAGAATAACCAAGAAGGATGCCTTCATCTGCTCTAGGTTCAAGTTTGTCAAGTTGCTCATCAGTATTTTTAATATAGCATTTGCTCCGAAAGATTTTGAAGTGCTTTACCGAAGGAGTCTCACCATACCAGAGCTCATGAGGGGTTTGAGTGCTGTTCACTCGGACATTTGTTTTTTTGAGAATAATAACCGCAGCATGTGCTGCTTCACCCCAGAAAGTTGCGGGAGTTCCAGATTCATCAAGAATAGCACGAGCCATTTGTTGGACAGTTCTGTTCATTCTTTCCACCACTCCATTTTGCTGAGGAGTTCTAGCTGTAGAGAATTCTCTTCTTATCCCATGTTCTTCACAGAAATTGAAAAATTCATTTGAGGTAAAATCCCCACCTCTGTCAGATCTAAGACACTTAATTTTGTATCCTGATTCATTTTCAACCAAGGCTTTAAAGGATTTGAATTTTTCGAATGCTTCATTTTTGTGCTTCATAATTCCTAACCAGACAAACCTGGAGAAATCGTCAATGAATAATATCAAGTATTCTTCTCCTCGAGGTGTCCTTTTCCTAAATGGACCACATGTATCTGTATGTACTAGCTCAAGAGGCATGCTAGCTGATCCTTCCTTTTCCGGAAAGGTAGTTCTGGTTTGCTTTCCAAACTGACATGATTTGCATATGGTGTTGTCTGGAACTTTGATATCTGGAAGACCACGAACTGCCTAATATTTGCATGCTTTCCTTATTTGTGAAAATCTTAGATGCCCCAACCTCCGGTGCCATAACCAGTGCTCATCATCCTTGCTCAGATAGCATTGTTGTTGTCCTTCTTCAAATATGTATAGATTATTTGGAGTTATTTTACCTTTGATCACTGTTTTACCTATATCAAGATCACGAACAAGACATCCATTTGATCTGAATATCACCTCGGTTCTTTGATCACACATCTGGTTGACACTTAGAAGATTATGTTTCAATCCATCAACATACAAAACATTTCCAGCTTTGACCTTTTCTTTTAACTGAGCAGTGCCTTTTCCTTGTATAGTTGCAGGAGTATCATTTCCAAAAGAAACTTTCTTTCCTTTTTCTAGAGCAGAATATGATTCAAGTTTTTCTTTATCACCTGTCATATGCTTCGAACATCCACTGTCAATGTACCATAGATTTTCCTGTCCCTCTGCATAAAATGCTATCCCACATCTTTATGTTTGGGGTTCCTTTATTCTCCATGTTTTGGTGCTTGAGGCTTGTTCTTTTGTCTGCTGAAACCTACTCCTGCATTCAGAATCTTCATGACCAAAGTTATTGCAAATAGAACATTCAACTTCATTTTCAAGAACCTAAAAGTTGTTATAGGTCCTTTTTGTAATCCCGATCATACTTCTTTGTTTTTGAGCTTCTCTAGTCATGATCGTTTTATATGCAACACATTGAGCTGCTTTGTGACCAAAGTTATGGCAAGAAAAGCATTGTCCATTGAATAAATTTTTGTGGTTATCAAATCTTCCGGCCAAACGATTGTAATTTCTATTGTCATTCATTCTTGAAGCAAATTGAGAGGATTTTACCTGTGGCTGGTTGTAGCTTTTGTTCATCCTTAAGACAGATTGCCCCTGATTTTCCTGATAGTCTTTGTTTGTAATTGGTCCCTGCTTTACTTGGTGATCTCCATTGTGCTTTTGCTCATTCCTTCTTGCTGCATCAATATAACTCTTTGAGGTGGATGCTTGAGAAGTTTCTCCATTATAGCCCAGACCTGTCTTGTTTAGAGGAGAGTGCTGTACATTGATGATCTCATCCATAGTTTCAGATCCTTTGACAAACTTAAGATTAATAGCCTTTGTTTTCTCAATCTCTTTTCTAAGACCAACAATTTCGCCTTCTAAATTTTCAAGATATTTTTCTTTTTCATCAATTTGAAGTTGTAGAATATCAATGATCCTATTCTTTTCTTATATACATGCCTTGAGTCTAGAAATTTCTTCACAAAAGCTATCCACATCTATAGCATCCATGTAATCATCATCTTCAAATTCCATTAAGAGTTTATAGTCATTACCTCGTTCATCTTCGTCACTATTTGATAGACCATCACTATCTTCATGAGTGTAGTAGCTTTTCTTATTTGCAATCTGTTTCTTGTTCCATCTAGCAGGTTCCTTTCCTTTATCCTTATTAGGACATTTTGCAGCATAATGACCTACTCTTCCACAAGCAAAGCATTTAAAAGGTAACTTACCTCTGAACCTTCCAGTTCCCGTTTGAAGATTTCTGACAAAATTTGATTCTTCTTCTTCTTCTTCTGGCACTTGACTTGCTTCATAATAGTCTCCTTTGCCTGAAGCCTTGAAAGCAGCTTCTCTTCTGTCTGATGGACCTCCCTTTCTCATTTCATAAGTAGTTAGAATTCCGTGTAGCTGAGACATAGTAAGAATTCATAGATTTTCCTTTTCTTCTATTGCAGACACTTTAGATTCAAACTTGGGGGACAATGATCTTAGAACTTTTTCAACCACAATAGCCTCTTTTATTTCTTCACCCAAGTTTTTCATGCAATTAACAATCTCATCTATCCGGAGGAAATAGTTAGCCACACTTTCATCATTATACATTCTGAGATTCTCATACTGAATCCTGAGGGTTTAAAGTTTAGCACGCTTTACCTGTTCATCTCCTTCGTAGCTCAGGACAATCTTGTCCCATATTTCTTTTGCAGATTTATATTGCATAACCTTCACGAATTCTATTTGAGATAAGCATCCCAGCAGAGTATTGACTGCTTTAGCATTTGTTTCATATTTCTTATTTTCGGCTGTATCTGTAGGAGTAGCTGAAGGAAAAGTGTAGCCTGTATCTATGATATCCCAAACTTCTGTACCAAGAGATTGAAGGTAGGCAGTAACTCTTACCTTCCAATAATTGAAGTTTGTCCCATCAAAAACTGGTGGCCTGATTGATGCTTCCCTCTCCTAGTTGCTCATGATGAATGATCTTCCTTCAAGCGATCAAGCTTCTCTGAAGGAGCTGCTCTGATACCAATTGTTGGAAATAATACTGAGAGGGGGGGTGAATCAGTATTATCAAGTTCTTTTAATAAATATTCCTCATTTATTCTTTGAATTATTTTTGCATGTCAGTACCATAAAATAATGAGCATGAACAAAGAAAATAGATAGTCACACCAAAGAACACAAGATGTAAGGTGGAAACCCAATGTGGGTGAAAACCACCTGTTGCAATATGTCTCTATCTTATTTCAAATTAGAAACTCCTTTTACAATGGTTTTGTACTGGTGCAGTCCTTTACCAGTATGTAGGTTGCAACCTGCAGAGAGCTACAACTCTCTCTCGTTTTCCAGTCTCTCCTGGAAGGGAGATACAACCCCCTACATCTTTTCTTTCAAGGACCACTTTTCATAAATTTTCAAACTAGATCCAAGAACATCAAAAACCCATCAACTACACTTGCATCATCAATCTCTGATTTCACCAAAGCTAACCCTCATACAGATCTGCAAATATTTCCTTATAACTTTGCAGTTGTTACATCAGACATACCCAGATCATAACATGTGTAAAATAAAACATGCATCAATAATTCAGACCCAGATTATTAGATTTATAGATCAAGTGTATGCCACATATCATAGATCAAAATCATATAGAGATACCACTATTCCAGCCTTAAGATTTTGACCCATCAATAGAACTTATCCTTCTCCTTACGCTTAGGTTCCTTCTTCATTCAGATCCAGATCTGCACCAAAACCCAATCAAAATATTCTAGATCTAGCACTTTATCAGATATTCGATAATTCAGAAGATGCTCTGATACCAATTGTTGGAAATAATACTGAGAGGGGGGGGGGGGTGAATCAGTATTATTAGATCAATATAACTTTTTCTCCCTCCATATTAAGATTCATATGTGATGCAACAAGTATATATCCATTAAACATATGATTCACTTAGTTGATCTCTAATGAGTACATCAGAACATTATTAACCATATGAGCAGTAAACCAGAGCAGTAAAATAGAACAGATCATCACACACAAGAAGCACACATGAACACCATGATGTAAGGTGGAAACCCAATGTGGGTGAAAACCACCTACTGCAAGTCGTCTCAATCTTCTTTAATAAGAAATACCTTTTACAATAGTTCTGTACTAGTGCAGACTTATACCAGTACACAGGCTTATACCTGCAGAAGGCTACAACCTTCTCTCATTCTCTAGACTCTCCTAGAAGGGAGCTACAACCCCCTTTGCACAGGCTGCTACCTGCTGAGATGCTCCAACCTTTACTTGTTTTCCAGCTGCTACTAGAAGGGAGCTACCACCCCCTTGGCTCTTGTACTATCTGATGTACTAGTACGTAGGTGCGGACCTACCGAAGGCTACAACCTTCTCTTTCTTCCTCCAGGTACCGCGTTTCATACATTTTCAGACTTGATACTCCTGAAGCACAACACATAATCTGAAAGGCCACGTTTCATCCAATTTTCATACTGGACCCATTAATATCATTGAAGCACATAATCAATCAATCTTCTAAATCACCCAAACACCAGATCAATACATATACAAGGATAATATGTGTGTTAGCACCCAGATCTAGTCCATCAGATCAGATAAATGTGAGTCATTATGATCCTGATCCAATATTAGTTCTCATCCATCAATACTGAAGCTAAACCCAATCAACCAAACAGGATATGCAGAATACTGACACCTTTAAACTGTCATCAGAACCCATCAACAACCAGAACCACCTGTGACTTCAAATATCATAGTTCAAATTGTATACTCTACTACAATGAAACAAACCTGCATATATACGCGCTTACACCGAATCCAACCCATGTACAGATCTATAAATATTCAAACATGACTTGCAGCGATTTCAAACATAAGTTATACCCAGTTCAGATCATTTTTCAATATACAGATCTAGAATAAGCATAATCAAATATATAGAGATAGTTCATTTCAAACCATTTGATCCCGATCTATCCTTAGATCTTGTTCTCCATCAACCGGTGAGATCCCTCTTTAGCTCAGATCTAGATCTGCACCATAACCCAATCACAATATTCCAAATCTAGCACTTTATCAGATATTCGATAATTCAGAAGATGCTTTGCCAAATGATCTCCTTCCTCTTTTATAGTCTTAGGCCTTTCACAATACCACGGGCCAAAACCATAGGATCAAAAAAACTGTTGGACTAATACCATGAACCAACCATGAAAGTACGTGAGATCAACACTTTTGGATGCAATACCACGGGCCAAAACCATAGGATCAAAAACTGTTGGACTAATACCATGAACCAACCATGAAATTTCGTGAGATCAACACTTTTGACGAGGTACCATGGTCCAAAACCATAGGTTCAAATACCAAGGACTAACTACCATGGACCAAAGGTAAGTTCTCCAACATATACGTGCTTTTCCTCATAGGTTCAAATACCAAGGACTAACTACCATGGACCAAAGGTAAGTTCTCCAACATATACGTGCTTTTCCTCATAGGTTCAAATACCAAGGACTAACTACCATGGACCAAAGGTAAGTTCTCCAACATATACATGCTTTTCCTTGCATGAAAGTGCGTGAAATTTTTCTCTACATGAAATAAAATTTTCTCTGCATAAAAGTGCGTGAACTTTTCTCTACATGAAATAAACTTTTCTCTGCATAAAAGTGCGTGAACGTTTCTCTACATGAAATAAACTTTTCTCTGCATATAAGTGCGTGAACTTTTCTCTACACTATAATTTATTATCTTAGATGAGTGGGTTGCCATCAAGTACAACATATGTATCATAATGCCAACAGCACTGGGCCCGTGTTCTTTTGTTCCTTTGACTCCTGGCTACTCTGTCCATCTCCTGCTGTCGTGTCTCGATAGGAGGGGATCTCTCCCCTCCTGACATTTTTTGTCATGCTTTTGTTGCTTTGGCCGCTGTCAGTTGTTGTTGGACTGCTCTGTGTCGATTTTCCACACTTCCTTAACGACTTAGGTTTTTCACCGCCTTGCCGCCATGAGGGTTTGAGTTGCAGAGCGCCGCTAAAATACAAACTCTCATAAAAGATATGTATAATTCAGGGAGCCTCAAACACCTTTTAATATTATTACTAAGCATATTATGACTAAAAAAGTGAATTAATGCGATAAAGGGATAGTTTTTAGGGTTAGAGGATAACATAATGAACTTCAAATTATGCCAATTAATGGGACCAATCAAAACTAAAAAATAAGTACATGATCATGAGGATCATGACATCCTTTGAACACACTCTATGTGCAACACTTGAAAGTCACATCTCCATGCTAGGGGACATACTAGGGACCATCTACCTATCATTAATACACAAGCCACTACAACCACACATATACAACATAACCAACTCACTTGCAACCCAAGCAACCAGGTTGACATCAATGCCAACCAACAACACATCTGCAACACTACAACACACATCAATGCCAACATTACTATATAATAAAATTAAAATAAAAGTTTTTCAAATAATATTATAACTTATAATAATAAGAACATGGATTTTGAGACCATGCCACTATGACACTCATTTTCTAGGATGAACTCAGAGTGCATCCTTTAAACTTGTTGAAAATGCAGAAAGAAAATATCATTTTGACTTTGCCTCAGTCAAACTAGAGAAAAATTGAATTTTTATTTTAGCAGAAATCTTGGAGGTAGTTAATTGAGGTGACGTGGAACTTGTCACTTAGTTAACTTAGTTAATTTGACTTAAGGAATCTTGAGTTTAATCTAGTATAATTGATTGCCAATTTGTAGCAATCTATTTCAGTTAAATTGAATTATGGTAAATTAAACTAGTTCTAATTGTTGGAGGAACTAGTGGAGGTCAAGTTGTGGAAGTGGAACTTCAACCACACTTAGTGATCAACCAGTTAACTAATAAATTAACCCAAAATAATTGATGCATGAATACAATTTGAGTTATCTATCTAAGATGTAGATTCCAAGGCTATAATATCAGTTGTAGATTACTCCCATGTGTACAAGTGGTGCATGCAGTCAAAGAAATGACCTAAAGGAATTTTGCAATCTGATTGAGGAATTTCCTAAATAATAGGGGCTAATTTCCTCAAGGAACAATGTAAGGAAATAGGAGCTTGGAGGGCTTGAAAATTGGCTAAGTGTTGACCAACATTAGTCAGTCAGGAAGAGGGATAGACTATACACTTGCAAGTTGTGTTGAGGCTTAAGCAACATATGTATTTCATCTAGTTTCTGTGATTAATGCAATATAAATATGAAGGGGTTTTGAGCAGTTTGTTTCCCCTAGATAAATCTCAGAACATGTGTGATGTTTCATTTTGCAAGTCTATGATTTTTTTTTCTAGATTATGAATTAATGTCTGCAGAGAAGTAGAGTAGCTTCAAGTCTTGTGATTTATGATGAGCACGAGTATTGCAGCAAGGATGCGGCAACTCCTGTGCTACTAGCTTTACTTATCAACTCGGTATTCGTACAAACTTGGAGGTGATACTACTATATGCACAAGTAAAAATTAAGGTCCTACCTGTTGTCACTTTTCATCCAGCAAGAGGCCCATAAGGTTCCTAGCCAAACTTCTATAGAGTCATAAGAAGCTTGATTCTTTTATGGAAGAAGAGAAAATCTATTCTAAGAGAGCCACACTACTGCAATAATGAAGAAAACAACATGTAATGCTATATCAAACCATATCCTAATTAACCATTTAAACAGTTGTGCTAAGCAGAATTGCTAAATCATCACTAACCTAATGCTACTATCTAAGCTACAGAAGTAAATAACATCAAACCATACTAATTGTAAGCAAAAAAACTAAACTAAATCTATTTTCACTTTTTTTTTTTATTTTTTAGGCAAAATCAAGTATGCAAATTAATTGTTCTTTTGGATGTGACAAGTGGACGGAAGGTGATTGAGGATGGCTAAAAGGCTTATGGAGTGGTTGGATGGTGTGGAAGGGTCCTAGGAGGATTTTTGTGACTTCTTAGAGGTTCCCCATCAATTCGGCCTCAAAACATGCCATTTCAGGAAAACCTACAAGATGTATTAGAAACCTACAGGATGATCCTGTAGGAATTATAGGAAAGCTATAGGATATGACCAAGAGCTAATTGTGAGGTGTTGGAGGTGTTGGGAAGCTTGGAAAAGGTGTGTGATGAGTGGTATGGGGTGTTATAAGGTTTAGGAACACTTAGGAGATAATATCCAAGATCAGAGATGGCTAGATTCACTCAATGTATCTAGGGGAATTTTAATGAAAAATGAAAAAAAAACTAGTGAGGGTGATGGTGGAACAAGAGATGACTAGGGTGGATGAAGTGGAAGATGGCTGCTAGTGATGAAGTCTGGGTCTCCTCTTGAAGTACCTGCTTTTCTTAAAACATGTGTGTTTTCCAAGAACTATTAAACAAGATACATTTTCATAAAATAGAAAATCATGAATCGATTTCCTATATTATGGATGAAGAAAGTGCTAAAGGGAATGAAAGAATGAGTGAGATATTATTTCAGAAATGGAGTAATGGAAAAAGATGACAATGAAATGAGCCAAATGCTGAATCAAGACAACAAACTCCAAAGCTCATGCAAGAACTAGAAATCTATGTTTTTGGGGCTATTGAAGGGTCTCTTCCTCAAGTCATGGTCCCAGAGGGAAGAAGTGAGGCCGAGACACCTGTGAACAAACTTATGGTGTTCCTTTTTCTCCTTTCTAACCTACTAATTGAGAGAAGGCACAAATGGAAGCAAAATAACATACAACCAATCTAATCTACATTGTTGTAATGGAAATGCAGCTACTAAGCGAATGAACAATTAAATTATAAATCTATGCTAGTATACATGTACAATAAAGAGGAGCCTTGGCTACTAGGGTTGGGCCCTAACCCAAGAGCTTCAGCCCTTTGAGTTAACTTAGCACTGGCTCAAAACAAAACTCATTCTTATTATCCAAACAATGCATTACATCAAAAACTGTCACAAGTCTTCCAGCTCGAAAACAAAGTAGAGTTTAACAATAAAAGATCTGAATCCTACTGAGGTCCTAGGCCTCTCTAGTTATACATTGAAGTCTCCAACGACTTCCTTAAAATTAGGGATTCTTGGCTCACAAACTCAAGATAAATTGGTGCTTTGTCTTTCACTTGCTCGACTTCCTTCTAGTCCTCATGATTTGGTTGTTTGCACACTGAGCTAATGGAGGAATATTCGAAATGGAGAGGTAGTAAATGAGGAGGATTTTCCTCCTATAATTCCTCTCCCTTGTCCCATTCAAGTTTTGACCAATGTCTTTGTAAAAATTCCTTGCTTTTATCCTTTAATCCTACACTAAATGCACATTATACCACAAAGCAAAATATCCAACTCTAGCTAATCTCATAAACAAAATATAATCAAAAGTATGCAATAAGTCATTAAAATAGTTGGTTTGACTAAGCTAGGAGGTGAATTAGGGCCCATATAATTACCCAATGATGAGGCTCATCAATTTAGTACATTTCATGAGTAGTTTCAAGATACACAATCATTTCAACATGATATTAGAGAAGGATTCATAGTAGAGTAGAAATTTTGAATTTGTTATTATAGGAGGATCGAGTTTACAGGATCAATTCTTCAGAGCTAGAAGGATGGATTTCTATGGGCTAAGACTCAAGTATGCCCTTTAGGGAAACTTGAATTATATTTCTTTGAAGGACCACATCGAGGAAGTGTAGGAAGTTAATGGATTAAATGAATTCATCAATAATGACATCCCGAAACCAAGAGAAACTGATACTCAAGATTTAGCAGAATGGAAGAAGTATGCAGCCAAGGCAAGGAGAATTATATTGGAGAGAGTATGAGACCACATTGTCTTAAATCATAATAGGAAAGCAAAATTGTATGCAATGTGGCAAGCACTGATAGATTTATTCGAGAGTAGTAGTGACCATAGGAAATTTCCACTCAAGGATACTTAGAAATATCAAGATTCTGAAGAACGAGAATATTCCACACTACCTAGGAAAGTTCACACAATGTTGTGATGAACATGGTTAAGTTGGTGTTACCATTGCAGAAGATGATTTGGTAATACTATCCCTTCTAGGCCTTCCCAAGAGTGGGCACAACTAGCAATATTCGGTGAATGGGAGGGATAAACTACCAAATTGGGAATTCCTATGGTCTGGTTTGGTATAGGAGGAAATAAGGTAGAATACTAGAGACGAGACTTCATCCAAGGGAAAGGATGAAGAAAACTATGTCTTGGCTGTAAATTCAGAAAAGGGAAAATTGAATAAATCCCAATCCAAATGAGAATCTAGTCAAGGGTACAAGAATAAAAACTTGTCCAGAATCAAGTGCTTTCACTATCATGAATTTAGGCACTATGCCATGAAGTGTCCAAACAATAATACAAGAAAGAAGGCCTCATGAGGAGGAGCAGGTGAAGCTTTGGCTTCATAGTTCAAGCTTGACTTTACTCTCATTATATGCATGGCCAACATAGTGATCGGGAGCATATGGTACTTCGATAGTGGTTCCTCATTCCACATGGTGGGGTATAGAGGATTTTTCAGTGATTTGGAGATGACAGATCTCCAGAGGCACAACAATATGGGAGATGATGGAAGGTATAACGTGACTAGGATTGGTACAAGCACCTTTCAGAGGGAGTCAAGCTCTCCTCTCAGACTCAATGATGTGATCTTTATTCTGGGTCTAAAGAAAATCTTGTCTCCGTTGCAATTTTAGAAGACCATGGTTATGATGTGATCATTAGAGAAGGAAAGGAATTTTTGATACACGTAGCCACGAGACAAGTGAAGTAGATTGGGATTTTTGTGAAGAACTTGTACAAGATAGATGTGAAAGATTATGTTTCATTAAGCATAAAGGATAACAAGGTGCATAATTGATATATCAGTGAACTTTTCATAGAATACTTGGTCATTTGTATCATATCACTTTCAAGTTTAAGCAGTATATAACCACAGGCCTCCCCAAATGAGCACTAGAGAAGAAGTATACATGCAAAGGGTGTACCTTGGGGAAGTACATAAAAGGCACTTTCTATGATTGGGACAGAAAATCACATGTAGTCCTTGAAAGGATCCACTCTAATATCTGTGAACCTTTCTCGACAACCTCCACTCCTAGGAAAAAATATGTTGTCATCTTTATTGATGACTGCTCGTGGAAGTGCTAGATCTTCTTCATGTGGAAGAAGGATTAGACAGTATCCAAGTTTGTAGAGTTCAAGGCACTAGTTGAGAAAGAAATATAAAATAAGGTGAATTCTATTAGGATTGGTAATGGAGGTGAGTACATGTCAAATGAATTTAAAAATTTCTATGCAAAAGAAGGCATTCGGTGAGAGTTGATAGCACCCCACAACCCACAGCAAAATGGGTTGGCTGAGTGGAAGAACCATAGTATTGTGAGAGCAGCTAGGGTGATGTTGCATGAGCAAGACCTACCTCTCCATTTCTAGGTCGAGGCATGCAATATAATGGTATATTTTCAAAATAAGAGTCCTCATCAAATTGTTGCCATCGTTGCACCGGAGGAGGCTTTCTTGGGGAGAAAGTACAATGTGTCACTTTAGATTTTTTGGAGCCTTTGTTCACTACCACGTCTCTAAGGAATCAAGGAATAAGATAGAGCCAATAGGATAATTATGGGTATTTGTGGGTTACACAAAAACTCCCCACAACTACCATGTGTACATTCCATCCATCAGAATGACAGTTGTGTGAAGGTATATAAAATTTGATGAAGACAAATCCATGAGGTGCTCTCTTTAGAGGGATTTTCAGATCCCACTAGAAGAGGATATTTTAGCTCCATAGGAGGAACCTCAAGAAGTGGTGGATCAGCCACAAGTTTAGGAGCATAGAGTGGAGACAAAAAATCAAGATGAACCATCCAGAGAAGGCAAGAAAATGACTGATGAAGTTGAGAAACTTGTGCAGGATGCTAGGGAGAATGTGGGGCCTCCTTCAAATTAGCACAGGAAGTGAAGATTACCAAATCGGTACACTGACTATATGGCACTAATGACTGAGTTTATATTGACTAAGTCACCCACTTTCAAGGAATAAATAGAGAAACTTGTATTGGTTGACATAGTGATGGAGGTGTGAGAATATATTATAAACAATAGTGTTTGAGAAGTGGTCCCAAGACCAGTAGAAAAATCAGTTGCAAGTTTGATATGGGTCTTTAAGGTGAAGCATGCAATATATGGAAGCATAGAAAAGTACAAGGCCATATCTGTGGACAAGGGGTACTCTCAGGTTGAGGGAATTCCCTATGAGGAGACCTTTGCTCCTATAGCAAGGTACTCATCCATTAGATCAATCTTGGCTCTGGCTGCATAGATGGCATGGAAGATCTGCCAGTTGGATGTGAAAATAACATTCCTCAGTGGATTTATTGAGGAGGAGGTCTATATTGAGCAACCAGAAGGCTTAAAGACTTTTGATTAGGAGTCTCATGTGTGCAGACTCAATCAAGTATTGTACAGTCTCAAGCAAGCACCTCATGCTTGGTACAACAAGATCAATAGATATCTCACTAGTTTGGACTTAACCAAAACTGAAGTAGATGAAAACCTATGTCATGTTTTGGTAGAAGGTAAATTAATGATTTTTATTTTTATTTTGATGAATTGATTTTGAATGGTGATGAGTAGTTGATCATATCTTGCAAGGAATACCTTTTAAGATAGTTTGAAATGAAGTACATGGGTCTTATTCACTACTTCCTCGTATTGGAACAATGGAAAGGTGATGGGGAACTATTTATCTCTCAGGGAAAGTATGCCAATGAGATACTTCAGAGGTTCTACATGGATACGTGCGAAACCATGGAGACAATTCTCATGACCAACTGGAGGAAATAGGATGCCACTTCATGTTACGAAGTGGATTTTACTGTTTACCTAGTGTTAATGGGTTCACTGATTTATCTCGTGAATACATAACTACATATGTGCAATGTAGTTAGTCAGTTGAGCCAAGCTATCGTTAGGCCAACCAAATTATTTTGGAGGGAAGCTAAGCATGTTCTAAAGTACCTCAGAGGAAATACCTAGTTTGGACTTTGGTACAAATGGAAAGAGGGAGTGAAATTGTGTTGCTTCATAGATGTAGATTGGGCACTGATTACATCATACGAATAGATTATTGTTAACACCATAAAATCGTACACATGTTTACATAATTCAAAATAAGCTAAAATTGTTGGGTGTAGATCCTAATTATCTTTTGTATTCAAAGGTATCGCTGCATTGGACGAAAATATTTGCTGCAGGGGGGGTAGCAGGAGTTGGGAAAGTTATACAATGGCAGATAGAGTGCGATACATCTTGTAAAGAACTCTACATTTCATTCCAAGGCTAAACATATACAACTCAAGTACCATTTCATACGATCAGTGTTGGAAGATGGACAGTTGAAGCTGGAAAAGATACACACTAGCCAGAATCCTGCAGATATGTTAACAAAATTTGTAACCAGGGAGAAACTGAGAATCTACTTAGTTTCAATTTTTCTTCAAGTATGATGAAGAATATGAGAAAGAACAAGGTCCAAAGTGGAGTCATTATCCAGCAAATGAAGCAGCGGTGGAGTTACTATAATCAGTCTCCAAGTGGGAGATTGTTGGGTGTGGAGCTTGATTATCTTCTACATTCAAAGGTATTTCCACATTGTACCCTAGTTTATAATCCACCCGTAAAATATTCACTACATGGGGGGTCCAGGAAGAGATCTAACGATAGAAGTTATGCCTTGTAAAATGTTGTAATTTCATAGTCAATCTGGGCTGTTCATTGGGCTGAGATCTGATGGTAGAAGTTATGTCTAATTTAGGGATTTTTTCCCTAGAAGGCAACCCGTCACTATATATGAGGGGATTGTATTGCGTCTATGTAGATCTATATTATGAGTGAGAAAGAGAGAGGAGACTAAGAGTGAAGGTGGAATTACAATGGATCTTCTGTAGGTTTTATCTCTTCACTTTGCTAGATAATATAAAAGGAAGGACTGGATGTTTCTCTGTGGACGTAGCCCAAAATGGGTGAACCACGTATATTTGTGTCTCTCTTGTTTTATGCATTTTTTGTGCTTATATTTCTGCAATATTTTATGTGCTCCATTGCTCTGTAATATATAATTTTCTACAACTGGTATGAGTGCCAAAGGTCTATTTGGCTGATACACGCATAGGAGAGAATGGTTCCTAGTTCGAGTGGGAGTAATGGTAGAAGATGGTATGTTTAGGGTCAAAAAGTTTAACGGTCAAAATTACCAACTTTTGGAAGCTACAAATGGAAGATTATTTTTACTAGAGAGATCTATACCAACCATTGAGTGGAAAGGCAAAGAAGCCGATGAGTATGACAGACACAGAATGGGATATTCTCAATAGAAAGGCACTTGGAACAATACGGTTATGCCTAGCGGCGTCGGTAGCATTTAATATTTCAAAGGAAATGACAACAGAGGGTTTAATGTTGACATTGGCCAAACTATATGAAAAACCCTTAGCCTCAGCTAAGGTTTTTCTTATGGAGTGTTTATTTAATATGAAAATTCTAGAAGGTGGATCTGTTGCTGATCATTTAAATGAATTTAATAGAGTTACCAATCAGTTAAGTTCTGTAGGGGTAAATTTTGATGATGAAGTTAGGGCTTTGTTATTTCTGTTCTCGTTGCTAGAAAGTTGGAATGGTTTAGTTATGGCCATTAGTAACTATGTCTCTGGATCTAGTACTTTAAAGTTTGATGATTTTGCCAGTGCAATCCTTAGCAAGGAAATGTGATGGAAAAGCTCCAGTGAGACATCAGGTAATGCTTTGACTGCAGAGACTAGGGGAAGAAAAATAGAAAGAGGAAAGAACCCTAGATATTGTAGTAAGTCAAGAAAATGTAGATCCAAGTCCAGATCAGGGATAATGTGCTAGAAATGCGGGAAGAAAGGACACCTGAAGAAAGACTGCAAGTCTCGAAAGGGAAAGGGAAGAGACGCATAACAAGAAAATAATCATGAAGTGAATGTGACAGGTGATGTGTTGCAAGATGCTTTGATACTTTCTTTAGAAAATATTATTGATGCCTACGTGGTAGATTCAGGGGCCTCATTCCATGCCACACCTGATAGGAAACATTTTCATGATTATGTTCAAGGAGATTTTGAACAGGTTCGATTGGGTGATGATAAACCCTATAAAATAATTGGAAAGGGTACAATTTTCATAAAATAGCAGAATGGAAATCAATTACTATTAAAGGAGGTAAGGCATGTTCCAGATCTAAAGAAAAATCCTATTTCAACTGGGAAGTTAGGAGGTGAAGGCTATGTGACTACTTTTATAGATAAAACTTGGAATGTCACTAAAGGATCCCTGGTAATAGCAATGGAAGAAAAGGTTGGTACATTATATTTATGCAATGGTATTTCTATTTATGTTAATGCTTTAACCTCTACAGGAGGATATATGGCATGTGGCATCATAGGCTCAAGCACATGAGTGAGAAGGGGATTCAGATTCTTGACTCAAGAAATTTGTTGCCAAGTTTGAAGCATGTTTATTTAAAATTATTTGAAAACTGTGTTTATGGAAAATAGATGATAGTCATATTCCTCAGAGTTGGTAAAGAAAAGAAGAGCGAAAAATGAGCTTGTGCATACAGATGTATGGGGACTTGCTCACGTGTCTTCTCTTGGTGGCTCTCATTATTATGTTACTTCTATTTATGATGCAACCAGAAAAACCTGGATTTATTGTATTTGAAATAAATCTGATGTATTTGATACTTTCAAGAAATGGAAGGCTTTGGTTGAAAATGAGACAGGAAAAATGTTGAAGTGTCTCAGATCAAACAATGGAGGTGAATATTGTAGCAAAGAGTTTTATAGGTACTATTCAAAGAATGGAATTTGTAGAGAGAAGATAGTTCCAGGAACACCACAAGAAAATCGTGTGTCATAAAGGATGAACAAGATAATCATGGAGCATGCATGGTGCATGAGATTGCATGTAGGATTGCCTTTACAATTTTGTGCAAATGCTGTAGATATTGTTGTTTATCTAATAAATAGAGGGCCTTCAATTTCCTTGGATGGTGATATTCCAGAGAAGGCATGGACAGGTAAAATGGTAATCTACTCTTTTTTAAAAACTTTTGGTTGTGAAGCCTTTGTCCACATTAATAAAGAAAATATAAAAAAGCTTGAGGCAAAATCAAAGAAATGTACTTTTATTGGATATGGTGTTAATTATTTTGGTTATCAATTTTATGATTATGAAAAACAAAAAATAATTAGGAGCATAGATGTCATATTTAATGAAAATATTTTGTATAAGGATCAGTAGCTGCTGAATATTTGCATCTTGAGAAATGTTCTGAGGGTCCACTGGTAGGGGTAGCTACTTCTCTATCTCTTTTCTTATTCCTTTCCTCATTCAGAGGAGTCTGCAAAATTGGAAGTTCTCCCGCATTGCCCTGAGTTGGGGAAGTTTGTGTTTGGGCCTGTTCCTTGGAAATTTCAAGCTGTTTTGACATTGTATATTGCTTTGTGGCTTGAGTTCTAGTCTCTAGACCCTTTCCCCTAGATGTTTCTGTAGCTGGTGTATTTGTCTGCTAAGAGTGTCTTTCAGAGGTCCCAGCTGCTGAGGCACTTATTCCTGATGCTAATTTTTGAGATCTATCATAACGTACTTGCCCAAAAGAATCTAAGTCAAGAGTCTTTTCAATATCTCTCATTACATTTTCAATATTCACCTATTCACTCTCAACAGCTACTGAGGTCCCCTCTCTCCATTCATCCATGTTGGAAAATTGTTCAATTTCTGGGATCCTATGATGCATATAGGGGGACAACCTATTCTTCATTCTTCTATCACATATAAAACTCTGAGGGTCATATGGGGCCCAACCAAAACTCTTTTGTAATCTAAGGTAGTTTTCTAGAATCCTTTCTGTTGCTTCCGCTACTTCTCTACTGTTGCAGATGAATGGGCCTATTTGATGTTTGATCCTAAGTTGTGCTTTCTTTTTGGCTTTGGTAAAATGGATCAAATCTACATTACACATCTGCTTATAGTATTACAATGCAAACAGTCGCATCGGAACATACTTTGGTAATTTGAAGGAGGCAAGCTCACAACCATATATCCTGAATTCTGTGAAATTCTAATATAGGTACCAATCTCCCACTTTGTACTGTTTAGAAAGTTGAAGGGTCTTTCTAATATCACCACTGATCCTGGGAGGGGAAACCCCTATTAACAAGGTAGTTGTTGGATGAATGAATAGGTCAATGAATTCATTATAGGAGTAAGGGGTTTCAAAGGAATCATGGAAGACTGTAGACTAGAAGATTATAGACCTTGGATTTCCTCTGGTGTCAAGTTTCAGGACAGGGAATGGGAAGTTGTCTGATTGATAAAAGATCATAAGATGGTATATAAAGGTGGAGTACTTGAATTTTTTTTCATTTTCCAGTCTCATGAACTAGTCATGAATCTTGTTAGCAATGTAGGAGACAAAGTCATATTTAATAGCAGAGGCTGTGCAAGAGTAAAAATTGACAACATTGCTATGGTTAATTCATCAACAAATTCACTAGTATTGAAACCCATTATTGATGATATCATGTCGATTATGATTTGTCCCATATATGTGAAGAAAGTTTTCATGTAAGGAGGTGGGCCATCAGGCTGATGTTTTGGTGACATGAAAGTTTGACAGAGGTGATTGAGTTCCTCTTGGGACAATTTAGCTTATTTCTCAAGTAAATCTCCCATGGAAAGGGGAGTCAGGGCTTGAATGGGATGAAATTGTAACATTTAATTAATTGAATCAGCCGTTATGGGAAAAAGAATGGTTTGGCTCAGGGACATGACTGCTCAGCAATTAGGGTCATAATTGGCATGGAAAAGATGAATTATTTCTGGAAAAACATGAACTAAGGGTAAAAACTACGTAGAAAGGTTGGATTCCCATAGTCCTAGGATATCAGAGCCATTTAGATAGTTATCTCTGCTTTGGCAAAAGACTCTCAGGTGATTTTTGTCAATTATGAGGTCTTTTATCTGGAAGTCCCTATCAGCTAAAGGCAGATAGTATAAATCTTTGTGGGGAGCATTTAGGGGTGCAACATTCAAAGATACAAGGGTTTACATGTTTGGTTCTTGCATATTCAAATGGAAATAATGATTTTCTATTAAAAATGGGAAAAATAGAGGGTCTGGGAACTTATATGATGAAAACAAAGACTGAATTGTAATGAATTTGGGTCTTTTCTATCAAATTACAGTGGAAAATGAGAACTTGCAGGGTTTTATTGGGAATTTGGATAAATACCTATGTTTGCGGGATGAATAGTGAAATTCAGGTACTATTTGTGGTTAACAGGCTCTGGGATGTGTTGACTTCAAGTTTTGAGCGGGTTGGCAGCTGAAAACTTCGAACTGTTGACTTTGACGTTCTTTTGCATGGGCACACAAGTTTATAGTACGAGGCAATGAAATGACATTCTTTGTTTTATTTACAAAGTCAAGGGTTGGGGGGGTTTCTTGGTTTCGGGATGGGTGATGTCAGTGGGGAGTGACATGACAGTTTTTTCGTATGCAGGAAGGTGGTAAGTGGTTTCATATCGCACCACTTTTGGGGATGGGCAGTAATAAGCCAGGAGCCAGCAATTCTCCAAATTATACGACGCGTGGCGGAGGCACTGTGTGAAAACCACTTTGTGATCACGCGCTAATGTGAGGTCACAAAGGGGTGTGCGATATCGATGATAGTCGTTGGATGTGGGAGGTGTGATTGGATGACTGATGGGAGGTGTGATGTGATGGGATTTAACAAAGGTGGGCCCAGCACAATTAAGGTTTAATTAATTATATCGGGTGTGGTATGACAGGTCGGGGAGGTTCTTAATTAACTGTGAGGGTTAATTAATCCCTTATTAATGCAATGGGGTATTAGGGATATTAACCTTTTTATCGGTTAACTAGTTAATCTTGGTTAAAATGTATTTATGGTTATAACTTAAAGAAAGGGGCATGATGTATAGAAATTTTAGATTTTTAATAGTTTAAATAATACGAGACATGGTCAATTTTTGTGCGGGAGTTATATAATATAAGTTAATAGTTGATATGGTAATGTAATGAAAAAGCGCCAAGTAAAAAACATTAGAATTGTGTATTTAACTTAGGCTTGAATGAAAAAAGGGTTTTTATGGGGTATTGTGTAATTTTCTTGTTAAAATTGGAAACCAGGGCAAAAATTCATGTGGGTCATCTTATTCATGGCTGATAATATTTTTATTAGATTCCTCTCGTCGAGAGGTGTAGGATTGATATAAATATCATCTGATTACGATAAGTATTCATGGAGACATGAATTTATTTTGATTATGGAATTATTATCAAGCCGACCTACAACTCATGTAGGCTCAGAAGCCCAATAGTTGCATCTATTCACCCACCAAAGTTGTGTATAAATATAAGAGGACTTTTCCTCATTTGGACTCACTCATCTCATCAGATCTCTCTCTCTCTCTACTGCACAGAAATGAGTCTCTTCTCCATTGTGCTGAAATGGGTCTCTCTCTCACACATGTGAAGTCGGAAACTACTGAATTTGAAGCTGCAACTGCAGAAGTAAATATTGAACTACGTGGCCTAGAAGATATCCTCTTTGGAATTGTGTTGTAGGTTCATTTGAACCTCCTCTAAAAGCCACAACTTTTGGTGGTGGAATGAAGTCAATCCGATGAATGGTTTGCAAAGATATTGACTGCCCTAGTTTGAAGTCGGAAACTACTGAAACTAAAGCTGCAACTGCAGAAGTAAAGATTGGCCTACGTGGCCTAGAAGATCTCCTATGTGGAACTGCAATGTAGGTTCATATGAACCTCCTCTGAAATCTGTAACTTTTGGTGGTGGAATGAAGTCAATCCGACGAATGGTTTGCAAGATATTGACTGCCCTAGTTTGAAGCCGAAAACCACTGAAACTGAAGCTGCAACTGCAGAGGTAAAGATTGACCTACGTGGCCTAGAAGATCTCCTCATCTGAACTGTGTTGTAGGTTCATCTGAACCTCCTCTGGAAGCTACAACTTTTGGTGGTGGAATGAAGTCAATCTGGCGGTCGGTTTGTGAGATATCATCTGCCATAGTTTGATAATGAAGCTGCTAATGCTGATGCTGCTAATCCAGGGTTTGCTACTGCTGGTATGAATCAGATTTATTGTACTATTTATCTCTGCTGAATTATTGAAGATAAAAGAATATTTGATAAAAGGGTTTCCCCACACATTGTGGATTTTGTCCCTGGCTAGCCGCCACATCTTGTGTCTCTTGTCTTGGCTTGTTTTCTGTCGATCGTTTAATGTTCTATCTGCACTTTACTTTATGTACATGTGATTGCTAATCTATGGAATATAATAAGAAAAAGAAGTAAACTGTTATAAGCATAGAACATACCATAACTCAACATGGTATCAGATTTGAGGTGAAGACAAAGCCCGAGCAAGAGCCAGATCAATAACTAAAGAGAAGATTGGCAAGGCTATCCTAAAAGAACTATGGGGTCCTCAACACTCTTTCCTGCCGAAGACAAGCTCCGTGAGAAAGCTGACTATCATGGATGGAAGATGTCTATCGATCTAACCCTAGAGGATCAAGGAGTGTTGGGTCACGTGAGGGGAAATATTGTTGAGCCTCCATCAAATGCACCTCCCGCTGCCAGGAACAAATGGAAGAACAAAGAAATTAAAACAAAGAAGATCATCCAGGACTCTATCGACAAGAACTTGGTGGCCTACATCTCTGAACTGGACACCTCCAAGGAAGTCTACAATAGATTGGTGATTTTATTTAAAGTAAATGATGCAAATAAAGTTTTGTTTCATAGAAATAAGCTAAAGGAAATTAAGAAGGGTAAATATGAGAGTATGAAAGCATACTTCTTAAGAATAACTGAGATCAAGAATGATCTCCTATCTATTGGGGAGGATATTACTGACGGGGAAATGGCACTCACAACTCTTGGAGGATTACCATCCAAATGGTATGTGTTCATGACTACTCTTCTGAACTATAATGTAACTCCTGGTTTTGAGGAATTAATGGCTAGATGCATTCAAGAAGAAACAAGGGAAGAAGAGCAAGAAATGCCCATGCCTAAAGGTCCTCCTCCTACCTTTTTTTCTTCTCATGCTAAGAAAAGAAATAATTCCGGGTCTAAATCGAAAAGAAAGGCTGGATCTAAGGGTGGAAGAAAAGGACAATGTTTCATTTGCAATAAAGCAGGTCACTATGCAAGGGAATGCCCTGATAGAAAGGACTCCCACCATGACGATGATCAAAATCCCTCTCATGGTAATCGAAGGGATGGAAAATTTAATAGCAAAGGTAAGAGGAGAGCTGGGAATCGAGGAAGAGGACAACCATTCAAGAAGGCTAGAAAGTCCAGGATGTATTAAATGCACCTGACCTCAAAAAGAACCTAGTGTCCATCTTGGCAATGGAAGAGAAAGGCTACAAGGTAACCTTCAACAATGGCAAGGTACGTATATGGAAAAATAATGTTAAATATGCATTTACTCTTGGGTTTAGAGTTGATTCTTTATATCAGGTCGGTGGAAGTCCGCTAGGTGTCATGTCTTGTGACACGACGCTTCTATCCGAACTTTGGCATTGGAGGTTTGCCCACCTTCATTACAAAGCTCTACCTGATGTAAGACAGATGGTAACATGGATGCTTGAATTCCAAGTAGAGAAAGAAGGTGTATGTCCAGGATGTGCTGAAGGAAAGCTCAAAAGGGGACCATTCCCCTCAAGCCAAAGCAAGACCTTCGATATATTACAGTTTGTTCACTCAGGCATATCTGGGGCTGGCATTAAGAGGGAGACTACTACACCACATACTCCTGAGCAAAATGGTGTGGCAGGAAGGAAGAATCATACGATTGTGGAAGCTGTCCGGGACATGCTACATGATCAAAGACTTCTGAAGTTTATATGGGCTGAAACTACAATCACCGCCGTATATGTACAAAATTGATGCCCTCATCAAGCATTGGGTTCCAAGACTCCTGAAGAAAAGTTCACCACAAGGTGAACAATCTTCCGACTTTGAGGAGCTCTCAAGAAGCCGATACTAGGGAACCGAAACAAAAGGATGATGAATCAATGCCTGATATAGAAGAACCCATGGATCTGATTGATTCTCATCCACATGAGCCTTCCTCTTCTAGGAAGAGGCCTTCATGGCTTAGGGGGATACTTGATGATGCTGAAGGACATGTTGCACCCTGAGGAACCTTCTGTGAAAGTAAGAAACTTAATAGGTATCATGGATACCTGACCATCATGAGCACGATCATACAAAATGAGCCTTCATCATTCTCAAATGTCGTCAAGCATTAACTATGGAAGGGTGCTATGACCATAGAATATGAGTCTATTATGGATAATGATATCTGGGAAGTAGTTCCTAGACCCTGGACAAGACAATTGTTACTTCAAAATGGATTTACAAGATAAATCATGTAGCGAATGAAAGTATGGAAAAGTATAAGGTTCATTTTGTTGCTCATGGTTTATCCCAGAAGGAAGGTATAGACTATGATATTTGCACCTGTTACCAGATATACGACCATCCGCTTGATCATAGCCCTTGTGGTTTCACAAGGATGGAACCTACATCAGATGGATGTCAAGACCACATTCTTGCATGGTTCTATCAAAGAAGAGGTCTATGTGGAGCAACCTGAAGGATTTGAGATTTATGATTGAAAATCTCATGTATGCAGGTTGAAGAAGGCTCTCTATGGGCTTAAGAAAGCACCCTGAGCATGGTATGAGAGAATCGATAGCTACTTGATGAAGTTGGATTCACTAGTAGTGAAGCCGATCCTAACCTTTACTTTAAGGTTGAAGATGACAAGCCTCTCATACTGGTGTTGTATGTGGATGAACTCTTTCTAACAGGTGCAGACCCTCTCATTCACAAATGTAAGAGGGAGCTGGCTTCTGAATTTGAAATAAAGGACCAAGGACTTGAAGTATGGCAGAAGCCAAGGGAAATTTTCCTATCTCAAGGAAAATATGTGGTAAAGATATTGGAAAGACTTGGTATGATGGACTGCAAGCCTGTGACTACCTCGAGGATCTTAACTTTTAGAAGTTATATGGTAGTGATGTTGGACCAGACTTGGGAAATGTCTTTGAGTTTCAAAAACTCATTCGCATTGATGTTCTTGGTGAACCTCCATCTGAACATATGCTTTGAAGTTAGAACTGTGAGCTCATATTTGGTTGAGCCTCACTGCATTGATGCTAGGAATCTTCTGAGATGTCTTCATGACACAATCTCTCATGGATTAAGATACATTGTTGAAGATGTGAGACTACTTGGATATACTGATGTTGATTGGGTAGGCAGTGTGGTGGACCGTAAGAGCACTTCCGGGTGTTGTTTCACCTTGGGATCTGCTTCGATATCCTGGATGAGCAGAAAGTAGAAGTCGGTCGTTTTGAGCACTGCTGAAGCAGGATACATTGTTGCTAGCATGACCTTGTGTGAGACAGTTTGGTTGCGAAATCTATTCAGTGAGCTGTTTGGATTTACATTGGATACCACTTTGATTCTCTATAACAACCAGAGGTGGGATTCGATTATTGAGGAATCCCATATTCGTTGATTGCTCCAGCAGATAGACATCATCTGGGATATGGTAAGTTGATGAGCAAGGAGGCTCCATCGCATTAAGATGATGTACAAGTCGATACACCTTGTCAAAGCCCCGAGGAAAGATCTAATCTGTGATTTTCCCAAACGACTTGGAGTCGTCAAGGAACCCTTGTACAAGGGTCCTACATGTTGCATACATCGAGCTCTGGGAGCTCTGAGGGCTTGCGGTTATTACTATAGCAACATATGACCACAGGGTGACTCACCCTCCCCTGGTGGTGCGCATTGGAACAAGATGATTCGCTCTCTTGTGGAACAAGATGATTCGCTCTCTTGTGGAACAGGATGATTCGCTCTCCTGTGTAACACGATGATTAGTTCTCCTGTGAGGCCTGGATTGATGTGTTCTCCATGGCGATTGTAGTAGGATTTATGTGTTCTCCTGTGAGGCCTGGATTGATGTGTTCTCCATGGCGGCCTGGATTGATGTGTTCTCCATGGTGATTATAGTAGGATTGATGTGTTCTCCTGTGAGGATAGGATTGATTAGTTCTCTTGTCGAGGCATCCTACCCATGCAGTTTGGGACTCATGGGAAGTACCTCTCATCTGATCAATGAGAAGGGAAATGAAGTTAGTGACCATAGTAGTACCAATGGACACATCGTTGTATCTGTCGTACTCCCTATGCTAGGATGACCTCCATTGATCTGGGATCAATGATACTGGCCTGGGACCAATGGTAGGAGTTGTACCATACTTTGACGCTGACTTCGAGTCAGTTGAGACTAGTCTGGGACCAGTGGTACATACTCCGAAACTAACTTCATGTTAGTGAAGTACTGGTCTGGGACCGGTGATAGTGGTACATACTATGACGCTGACTTTGGGTCGGTTGAGACCGGTCTGGGACCATTGGTACACTCTCTGAGACTGCGATACTAGTCTAGGACCAGTGGTAGGAGTTGTACCATACTATTACGCTAACTTTGGGTTAGTTGAGACTCATCTGGGACTAGTGGTACATACTCCGAGACTGACTTCGTGTCAGTGCAATACTGGTCTGGGACCTGTGAGAGTGGTACATACTATGACGCTGACTTAGGTCGTTTGAGACTGGTCTAGGACCAGTGGTACACTCTCTGAGACTGCGATACTGGTCTGGGACCAGTGGTATGAGTGGTACTTACTATGAAGCTGACTTCGGGTCAGCTGAGACTGGTCTGGGACCAATGGTACGCACTCTGATACTGACTTTGAGTCAGTGGAGGATGATATTGGTCTAGGACCAGTGGAGTTGTACTCACTATGATGCTGATTTCGGGATGGTTGAGACTAGTCTGGGACCAGTGGTACATACTCTAAGACTGACTTTGAGTCAGTATGATACATCCTCGATCATTTCTTCTTCTTCATAATTCGGACAAAAGTAGAGCAAAACAGAACAATGCAAGAGCATAGAAAAACAGAGAAAAACAGTACTGATTAGTACAGGGCAGAACAATACAAAGCAGAACAGGTAGAATAGAGTAGAGCAGGGCAAGGGTCAGGCTGTACAAGGCAGTGCATTTGCTGGATGAATAGTAATGACCGATAGACATATTGTAGATGAAGTTCTCCCTGATTGAGAGGGAGTGTTAAAATTGGAAACCAGGGAAAAAATTCATGTGGGTCATCTTATTCATGGCTGATAATATTTTTATTAGATTCCTCTCATCAAGAGGTGTAGGATTGATATAAATATCATCTGATTCCAATAAGTATTCATGGAGATATGAATTTATTTTGATTATGGAATTATTATTAAGCCAACCTAGAACTCATGTAGGCTCAGAAGCCCAACAGTGGCATCTATTCACCCACCAACATTGTGTATAAATATAAGAGGACTTTTCCTCATTTGGACTCACTCATCTCATCACATCTCTCTCTCTCTCTACTGCGCAGAAATGAGTCTCTTCTCTACTACGCTGAAATGGGTCTCTCTCTCACAGATGTGAAGCCCGAAACTGCTGAATTTGAAGCTGCAACTGCAGAAGTAAAGATTGACCTACGTGGCCTAGAAGATCTCATCTTTGGAACTGTGTTGTAGGTTCATCTGAACCTCCTCTGAAAGCCACAACTTTTGGTTGTGGACTGAAGTCAATCTGACAAATGGTTTGCAAAGATATTGATTGCCCTAGTTTGAAGCTGGAAACTGTTGAAACTGAAGCTGCAACTGCAGAAGTAAATATTGACCTACGTGACCTAGAAGGTATTTTCTTTGGAACTGAGATGTAGGTTCATCTGAACCTCCTCTGAAAGCCACAACTTTTGGTGGTGGAAAGAATTCAATCCGACGAATGGTTTGCAAGATATTGATTGCCCTAGTTTGAAGCCAGAAACTGCTAAAATTGAAGCTGCAACTGCAGAAGTAAAGATTGACCTACGTGGCCTAGAAGATCTCCTCATCTAAACTATGTTGTAGTTTCCTTTGAACCTCCTCCAGAATCCACAACTTTTGGTGGTGGAATGAAGTCAATCCGATGGTCAGTTTGTGAGATATCGTCTACCCTAGTTTAATAATGAAGCCGCTAATGTTGATGCTGCTAATCTAGGGTTTGCTACTGCTGATAAGGATCAGATTTATTGTACTATTTCTCTCTGTTGAATTATTGAAGATAAAAGAAGATTTGATCAAAGGGTTTCCCCACACATTGTGGGGTTTGTCCCTGGCTAGCCGCCACATCTTGTGTCTCTTGTCTTGGCTTGTTTTCTGTCGATCGTTTAATGTTCTATCTACACTTTACTTTATGTACATGTGATTGCTAATCTGTGGAATATAATAAGAAAAATAAGTAAAATGTTATAAGCATAGAAAATACCATAACTCAACATTTTCTAAGTAAAATATGATTTTACTTAGGAAAAGACTTATGAAAGTAAATGAATGACTTATGGATGGTTTTAAGTACTTAGGCTTTTAAATTATTCGGCCAAGGGTCCAGTCCCTCTAGAAGTCAAAGAAATGCTCTGATCCCCTCTAATTTAGAAAATGCCTTGGTACTTAGGGGAAATTAGTGAGAATTTAAGGAAAAATGAAGGGGGAAGTTAAGTATTTGACCTTGCCTTGCTTGAAATTATTTCAGTGTAATGTCTGCCTTGTACTTGTGATGAAAGTAAAGATTAACACATTTTAGAGTCATTATCAATCACATGTAATTCTGCAACATTATCTAGCTACCCTACCTACTTTAACCTAACATTTTTTCTTCTTTATTTGGGTGCACTTAGACTGGAAAACCCTTATCAAACATTTCTTTTCTTTTACATGGAGAAATCTATCTAAATTTAGCCTTATTACATCCAAGGGCTTAGATTAAACTGTTGATCTCCTTTTATTCACTCTACCTGTCTACTTATCTGTCAAGATTAAACTATTTGGTCAAATTTTATTCTCTATCTCTAAAACATAAAATTAAAATATGAACTAGCCAAGCTTAAGCTGTTTGATTGTTCATCAATTGTGGCATAAGTTAACAAGCTGCACACAATTGTTTATTGCACAAGAGTAAAAAGTGGTGGCATTTAGAATTGCACACTTTCCTGGTCTTTCTTTTGATGGGTTTCATTTTCTTTCACTTTTTTGACCATAGTTTTTATTCTTTTTACCCTTTGATTTTTCTTTTAGGGTATACCCTCTTTACATTTTTAAATTTTTTTGATTTTTTAACAATATGGAAAACCTTTGCAACAAGTAAATGTATGAACATATTACATAGCTCATCAAGTCAATCATGATATATGACACCTATTGGTATAGGATCATAACACCATCAAATTCAAGGTGCCATAATATCTCATGTTCATAATTTTCACTCTCAGGGGGAAGAAAATCTTTGTTGTTTGCTGCATTTTGATTATCTTGTTTATTGGAAATTCTTGAGTTTGGATAGTTTATCTTTTAGCTATAACTGCAATTTCTTTTGGTTTTGAAATAATACTGTTTGAAGTGGTTTTTTGTGTTTTTTCACCATTATACAAAATAAAAGAATCAATGTCCGAATGCAGGGAGTAGATAGGAAAGTTTTGAGGTCTATCTCAGCTACCCACCACAAATTTCATTAGGGTCTCTCTGTATAGCTTTTTAGTTTGTCCAAAGAATGAGATTATGGCATATGACATGTCAAGTTGTAAAGATCCTTGGAGTTTAGCTCCCCATGATCTAGAAAATAGCATGCCATATTTAGGTGGGATGTTAGCGACTACTATATCCATGAGAATGGTCTTAGAAAGATATTGTAATAAGGAAACACACAGATCTCTGATTAACCCTAGACGCTTTACTTGACTTGAATAAAATGAAAATAAGTCCTTGTAAGGTCTAGTAATGTCCAAGTTTAATTTTTCCATAATCGATTTAGGCATTAAGTTGTGTGAAGCCCCTGAATCTAACATTGCATTGTGTAAGATTTTATCATGAATGCTAAGGATAATATAAAAGGGTGGTATTCCTCCTTCTAGTGGTTTTCCATTAACATCATGACCAAATATAAGCTCAGGTTGATCATCAAACACGTTGATAGAGTCTTCATTGTCAAAAAAGTTTAAGGTTTTGTTTATTTGAGACTTATAGGTTTCACTTTTGATCAACTTTGTTAAGGGAACTAAAATTTTTAGTTTAGCTACCTCTACTCCCAAATTGAAAGGAAAATGGCCTTTTTCTATTTGAGAGCTTGGAATTTTCATAGCAGGAATTGGACTAGGTTTCTCTTCTTTTTCTTCATTTGAGGTCTTTTTTTGTGGATTTTATAATATTCTATTTGGAGATTTCTCCACTGTCTCCTTGGAGGGGATTGAAGTGGATGGTTGATCATTAGGGGGTTGGTCATGGGTTATATCTACAATGGTGGGACCAGGAGGGTTCTAATTTGGTCTAGGGATAATTTGAAGAGTTTTAGTGACTCGAGCTACTTTGATCTTCATGGGTTGATTTGGCACTGTCTTCTTGGTTTGGTCAGGAGTGTCAAAATTCTTTTTACTCCTTAAATTGTATTGTTTGTGTACTTCAAATATGGAAGAATCATAACCTTGATTATAATCAAATGATTCTCCAGATTGGGTTTGTAATTGGTGCAGCATATGCAGTTCTTGCTCATATTGGGTCAAGAAGACAAATTCCTCATCATCTAATCCCATCAAGTTAATGTGTGTGTCTTGTTCAAGGTCATCTCAATGGGATGTTTCAGCATAGTTTTCCTAAAAGGGAGGCCTAATATTTTGGTTAGATCCATTCTTTCCGGTATTTTGATTCTGATTCTTTCTAAAGTTTGGATTTCTCATTGGAGGTACCTGTTGATTATCCCATTGAGGCTTCCTCTCAATGTTCTCTATCCTATCCATCAATTTTTCCATACCCTTGGTTAGAACATCTATTTTAAGGTCAGAGGGTGAGGCTTCATCTTTCGCAGATCCTCTCCTTTCATTCCTAACCGTAGCGCTTTTTGCTAGCAAGTTGGCTTCTACACTAGCTGCTACACTCTGCATGTCTTCTAAAGTTTGGGGATTTCTATCTCTAAGTTGCAATGCCGTATCAGTATCAAACCCATTAAAAATCTTTATTAGTGCTACGTTAGGTGGAGGCCTAAGATTGACTAGTATTTCATTGTATATTGTTAAATCTGGTACAATAATCCTGGACTGTTTCATTTGGTACTCTTCTGATGTTTTCGTATTCTGAAAGGATCTGGAGAGGGTTATTTTTCTTTTCCCATCTATTTAAAAATTGCTGATAAAATATATCTAAATGATCTATGCTATTAGTAGGTAATGATCTAAACCATTTCCTTACATCACCAGCTAGAGTCTGAGAAAAATGTCTCATTTGAACATCTCCAATATCAATTTCATGCAATTCAAAGTAGTCTATCATTTTTTTACATGATGTTGTGCTGTATAAGGTCCTATGCCATCAAATTTGACAATTTTGTTTTGGTAATATTGTGGCATGGCACCAAGTGGGGTAGGTAACACAAGAGGAGCATATCTGTTTGCCATGGCTCTAAGTTGGGTAGGGCTAAGAAGTGGGACTAGGGTACCAGGAGATGATACAATAGTTGATGGAGAACTAGGAGTAATAGGTGATTGATGGGTAATGATAGGTTTGTATCGAAGTGGAGGTATAAATGGAGGTGAGGAATGAACTTCAGAGGTGGAAGGGAATAATGGTGAACTAAGGGTAGTTGAAATTGGTTCAGAAAGCTTGGGGATCTTAGCAGTAGTAAGGGATGACTGAAGGGAATTTAGAATATACTCATCAATTGATTGGTTTGCCTTTTGGAATTCGAGGTCTGCAATAAACTATGGATCTAGAACTATTTCATCAAGTGCACTTTCATATCTAGTTCTAAATAGGGAAAGGTCAAATGACTTATCAAAGGGAAGGTATTATAAAAAAAACAACTCATCAAGGCATGAATTTGCTTTGATTGAAGGTGTCAGACTTACTGAACTTTCTTGTCTTTTGGATCTTCTCGAAATCAAGTTGGGATTATCCACTACTGGGGCAGGGTTTGGATCTGGATTAGCCCTAGTATAGTGAGTTCTCTTTGAAGCCAAAGTTTTGAGCTTGGCTAATTACTTTATTTTTGTGAAATTTTTTAAATAACTTCTAACAAACCCTTTAAGAGGCTTGAATAAAGATTTGATTTTTTCTGAAAGGTTTATTAAGACTGAGGGTTTGAATCCCCAATATGGTTGCCACAATGTTATCACTTAGAAGTTTTCCATAGAAGTTATCAAAAGAAGGAAGCATCTGAGGTAACCACAAACTAATCTTTTAGGCTTAGGCTCTAGCCAACCTAAGTCTAGAGAGGGCTCTCTCTTTATAATTTAGCTTTGTTTTTATGGGATTTTATGCTAGTTCTTAGTGTTCATGGGATTTTGTTTTGAATTGAAGGTTGAGTGGTGGAATTCTTAGAGCAGATGAATAGAGCTAGGTATTCAAGCCATTGGGCTATGTAGTCAACGCATGGATAGCATAACTAGATCAGATCATAAAGGGAGTGTTCACAGGGCAAGATAGCAAAGAAAAATGAAACTATTTAGGCTTCTGTAGATCTCATATGCTTCTGTGTATTTTGAAAATTTGGTTTGGTGAGAAAAAAATGTTTCACTTCATGCTCTATGAAAAATAGGTTCTCCAATGTATCATATAATACTTTGCCTATAGGCAAAGCTTTAAAGCCGAAGAGCTGGCTTGTTCCTTTGCCAATTTCTTGAGTCTATCACTACAGTCCAACTGGGTCATAAGTTCGTCATTGATGACCATGGGACTTGGAAGACCTTTGTCCCTTAAAATCTGAAACTTAGCCATGAACCTGTCAATGGCTACTTGCATGTTGTGGCACTTCTCTTCTAAGTTGTGAATGAGGTTTCTTTTGGAAAGAACCTTTCTAATCTCTAGAATGGCTTCATTCTTGTCTTCTATGTTAAGCTCTTGGATTTCATATCCGTTCTTGCTATTTAGGAAGTGGATGAGTCAATTTGCATCATCAGGTTTATCTCCTAATTCTTCTCTTACTTTTTGGACAGCTTCAGTGGCTATCTTCACTAATTCTGTCTACTTACTTAGATTGATGGCCAAATATCATTGACAAATTCAATGATATTGTCCTAGAGCATCTCTTTAGTCTGCCCTAGTGGCTTCTATAGTGTCAAATCTCTTTCTAGGACTTCGATTTTCTCACCCATCCTTAGGGCATTCTGTGTCTCTTCTCTTTGCTGAATTTAGTTTAGAGTCTGTTTCTAAACTTGCCACTTTATCCTTTGACATTGTGAGCTCTGTAGCCTAGATAGACATATCCTCCATGGCTTTTACCAATTTTTCTACTTTCTCAGTTGATGTACCTGCTACTGTAGTGCACTTAGTTGTAATTGGCAGTGTTGTGGCAGGTGGAGCTGTAGGTGCCAATGACGCTGCCAATGTTGAAGGAACTGTTGTTGATATTGTGGGTATGACAACTTTGGAAGTTGTGGCCATTTCACTTTGCTTTGACTGAGTTAAAGTTTCCAACTCCTTCTCTGTCTCCTTAAGTTGATAATTTAGCTTCAAGACCAACTCCATGATCTCTTCATGTCCTGGTTGTGCCTCTAGGACTTCATGTGTCTATGGCTGATGCAACTGGGGTATCTTTAGCTGTTTCTCGAGTGCAGCTATGTCATCATTTTTCTTTTTTATTAGCTGTTCTGTAGCTTTTAGATCTTTGGGATCATGTCCCAACTCTATGACTAAGTCCTCTAAGGACTAGATTATATTATCTTTAGCCTGTGAGGAGGCTTTATCCAACTAAAATTGGGTTGATACATTGTTAATACAGTTTTGCAGTTGGTGGGCAGCAATGGCTTTCCTTATTAAGGTGGAGTATATCATCTCCGTTGTTTGCTTGTGTAGCTTAATCTGGTCAATGGGATGAATATCCCTTGCTAGTACTTCAAAATCCACTTCCTTAAAATCTTATGCTGTCCTTGGCTGCTGAGTGGTTGGTTTGATGAAGGTCATCTGAATTTTCCCCTTTTTGACATCAAAGGTTGATATAAGCCTTGTTTGATTGGTACGCGTCAATTTCATATACTGTGCATATATTTTGGCTTTCAGCCTCTCATTTCTAGCCTTTATTTCTTTGTATATTTCCTTTATGTCTTGATCTTTATCTATTGGCATTCTGAAGGAAGACACTTCAATACTTTGCTGCCTTTCCAACATCTGAGTGTGTGATGTGGAAGGTGCTAGGGTGCCTCCAAATGGAGTGGCAAGCCTACTCATATCTCTTTTTGTGCTTGTAACCTTAGTTGTCTCCTCTGTATATTCCTGTTCAGAGATAGGATTTACTCTTTATCTCTTAGCTTGGCTTGTCTCTACATAGGCTTGTGATGTTGTTGTTTCTGAAGTAGTGGCCCCTTCCCTATTTATTTTGAGGTTTCTCTCCTCATTTAGAGGGGTCTGTAAGTCTGGGGGGTACTCATGGTGGCCTCTGGTCTATATTTTTTCTCTGATTGCTCTGGTATGCCTGATTTCTCTGGTACCTTTGATGGTTTTGTCTTGGTTGACTGATTTTGGCCTATCTGATTGTTCTGGCACATGTGATTCTTCTGGTATCTGTGATTCTTTTGGCACCGGTGATTCTTCTGGTATTTGTGATTCTTCTGGAACCTGTAGGAAAAAATTCTCATCAAGTTGTTTCTCTAAGTCAATTAATGTGTTTTCCATAGAAACTTCTTCATTATCCCTATCCTCTAAAGTGTTTTCCACCCACTGCAATTTGTTTTCATAATTTTCTATCTCAGGGATGCGGTGATGGATATAAGGGGCCATATTGTTCTTCTGCCTTCTTTTGCAAATGAAGTACAAGGGATCATATCTCCATTTGAATATTTTTTTACAGTTTTAACATATGAAGGATTAGGTATTCCTCATTTCTAGCTTCTTTTCTATTACAAATAAAGGGACCCAATTGGTCTTTGATTTTGAGCTAGGCTTTCTTTTTTTCTTTGACAAATTTTACCTCATTTGAATTTATTATTTTCCTGTAGTACTCCAGGATAAATAACCTCATTGTGAGGTATTTTGGTAGTTTGTATGGTGCCAGCTCACAGTGATAAATCTTGATCTCAGTGTGGTTTTGGTATAGGTACCAATGTCCCACCTGATGATTGATGTTTAGATGAAGGACTCTCCTGATTTCTGTACTGATTCTTGGTGGAGGGGTTCTAGTGAGCATGGTCATCATAGGGTGGACAAAGGAATTAATAAATTCATTGTATGAGTAGGGGGAGGGATGTTGATGAATAAATGGGGTCCATAAGATAACTGATATTGGTTTTCCATTGGTTTCAAGATTCTAGAGAGCAAAGGGGAACTTATCTTCTTGGTAGTATAGAAAAAGGTGATATAAAACAGAGGAGTACTTAAAAACTCTCTCATTACTCATTCTAAGGAACTGTGCATGCATCCCATCAGCTATGAACTGAGCATAGTTATATATGACAACAAGAGGCTATCCTAGAGTGTATATGGACATGAAGGCTAAAATAATATCATCAATATATTCACTAGTTGTATAACCCAAGATTCTAGATATCATATCCACAATACTTTTGCCCCACGGAGAAAATAAAGTTGTTACATATGGAGGGGGTTCTTTGGGGGTATACTTTTCTTCTACAATGAAGATTTGGATTATTTGATCCAATATTACAAGGCTGAGGTTGGAATATAAGTCCAATAAGTCTCCAATGGAGAGGGGAGTCAAGTTTTGGCCAAGTTGGAGTTGTAGCATCTCATTTATTGATTCAAAAGTGATGGTGAAAAGTATGGTCTAGTTAGGGGACATCACTACTCTTTGACTGGGGATATAATTTGCATGATATTAATGGACAATTTCTAGGAAAATGTGAACTCTGGGGAATTAGTACTTAGGAAAATTGGACTCCCACAGTCCAATTTCATCAGCCTGGTTAAGCTGTCTATCCCTACTTTGGCAGTATACATTGAGTGGGGATTGATGGATAGTTGTGTTATTTATTTGGAAATCCCTATCAGCGAGGGAGAGGTGGTCTAGGTCTAGATGAGGAGTGGAAATAGTTCTTACATCCATGGCAATTGGGGTGGCCATTCTCAGTTCTTATGGATTTGAGTATGGAGGAGGTTATTTTCAAGTTTTTAGGGTAATGGTGGTTCAATAAAGAGTAGGTTTGAGTTCCTAGAGTTTCTTTAGTTAATTGATTACTTTAACTAAGAAAAATCAGTAACTGGTTCTGAAATTGATAGGGTTTTCCAGTGAATTATGGCTTAAATACCTAGAACTGAGGAGAAATATCTCTGAACAGGGTGACAGGCAACTGTGAATGGTCAAAAAGGCTCTAAGTAGGCTAGAAAGCAAACTGGGTGCTCTTTGGTGTCTTTAGTGTGCAATTGGTCATAGGTTGACAACTTCGACATGCATAGGTGCGCGCATGGAGGTTTACAGTTGAAAAAATGATTAAAAAAATGATTTGGAGCTTTTCAGGTTTATGCACAAAATTCAATTTTGGCTGGTACGATTTAACAGTGGTCATTTGTCACGTAGCGGAGTGAACAATAACTATTTGTCACATAGCGAGTGGGGCGGTAAGTGGTTTCCATCACACTGCTTTTGGGCGCTCAGTGGTATTGGGGGGAGGTTGCCCGATTCCATACATTGAATGACATGTAGCATCAGGGGCCTGGTGGAAAACAACTTTTTTGGCGGGCATTGTTTGATGGATGGGTTGGCCCGATATGGATAAGGGCTGTCAGATGTGAAGGGAAGCAATCACAAGGTGATCGGGCGGGGAAAATGCACGGAAGGTAGTGGGGGGTCTGGTGGGCGATTAAGTGCAGCAGTATATGGTTAATGATGGATTGAGTCAGGATTATGCCATCGGGGTGATTAACGAAGGGTTTAATTGGGTTTAACGATTAATGTTGAAAATAGAAACAAGAAATTCTAAAAATAGAAATGCTAAAAATAGAATTGCTATAAATAGCAGTTCAGATAGTGTTGGACTTAGCAAAAATGGATGAAAAAATGGAAGTGTTAAAAATAGAATTCTATAAATAGCATTTCAGGATACCTTCTTATTTTGGTCAGTCCCTAAACTAAAATAGTGAAGTAAAATTTGAATTTTATCTTAGCAGCTGTTTGTAAAATAATTAATTAATTCACCTTGAGTTAATTAGTTAAGGAAAATCAAACATGAAGTCTATGTGGGGACATGCAAGAGTTTCTTCATTAATTTAGGAATTTATCCATCACTTAAAGACATAAGGATGAGTTGTAATATTGAGTTGTAATTAGTTGGCTCAGTTAACTGAGTCAAGTCCAGTTAGATTAATTCAAACAGTTTGTTGAATCAATGTATGTTCAATTATTTAATGCTTGCATGCATGTAACTTATGCACTTCAGATAACTGAGTAGTCTCTCATAAATAACTCATGCATGTCAATTCAAAGAGAGACCCAGTTGAGATCAGATGGAGGGGCATTGTACTATTAGTTGCTAGAATATTCCATTGTGAATATTCCTTGCATGAAAAAGGAATTCTTTCCTTGAGGATTGCATAGTTAATTCTTCATGTTTAGTGAGTGTGATGAGGCCAATTCACACATGTCGCTTCACTAGACCCCAAGAAAAGCTGAGCAAGGAAATAGGAGGCTTAGAGGGCTTGAGGAGGACATATACTATGTCTATTTAGTCTGTGAGTTGTATTGTTTGAATGCATATAGAGAAGGATAGCTTGAGAGCTGATTCTTTTTGTAACTTGAAAAAGATTTCCACTTGTATGATAATACAAAGTTTGGGATTTTAGGCTGAGGCTTTCCCTAGGATATTTCTTCTATGTTATGTGTGATTGATTTCTCATTCTAAGTTATATGTGTTCTCTTGATCTTGCTCAATTCAATTGAGGTTGCGCAAAGTGTTGTAGAAGTAAAAATTGTATTGTGTTTTTGTATATTGCATAATATATTGATCTACAGTGGGAATTTCTACATGGTATCGGAGCAAAGGTGATCAAGGTGAAGAACAGTATACAAGAAGGAGAAGTTCGAATTTTGTCATTCCTGAATATAGAAATTGAGTTCTTATCACATCTCAATTTCACCTATGGCATTGAGTGGTTTAAGAATCGAGCATGCCCTTGATGGCAGCTAGAATTATATAGTCTGGAAGGATTACATGGAGGTAGTATTAGAGGATAACGGTCTAAAGGACTTCATTGATTAAGAAGTCCCTAAACCGACTGATGCTACTCAACTAGCGGAATGGAAGAAATGTGTGGCTAGAGCAAGGAGAATCCTCCTGGAGGGAGTTCAAGACCAAATTGTCTCGAGCCTCCATGGGAAGGAGACACCATTTTCTATGTGGAAAACATTAAAAGATCAATATCAAAATAGTAGTGATTAGAGAAAGCTGGTGCTGAAAGACAAGCTTCATAAGATCAGGTGTGAAAAGGGTGACAAAATCTCTACATATTTGAACAAGCTCACTATTATAGACATATTTGGGCGCTGCAACCCCAATATTATATATTGATAAACCAAGGGCTCTTTAACCCCTAAAAGTGTTGTTTCATACCCAAAGGATCATGGTCAACTGATTACATCATTCCCCAAAAGTTCCACATGAAAAACCATTTAGAACTGGCCAAAACTGGACCATACTTACTGCTCCACTGTCAGGGTACGATGCATAATGACTTCTACACTAGCCAGGTGTGATGCATACTAAAGAGGCCTTCTGTGAGGTGCAACGAGTGAGGATGGACCAATGTCTGAGATAGTTTGCTAAGTGGATGCTCATGGAATCTTCTAGAAACTTCTCCTATGACACTTGCCTCTCTGAATTCGCCTAGGGATGAGTAAGAGATCCAAAAAATATCCAAGTGGAACCAAGAACAAAAAGTGGAATGACACTAATAAAAAACCTAGAGATGACTCACACCCTTGCATACATCTATAAATGGATCCCTCATCTAAGAGATCTAGAGGTTGGAATGTGGTAATTTGTAAGGAGTGTTGATAGTTTGTCCTTAACAAAAGGCATTGTATTTTTGGGTGATCTTGCTTTTCGTGAGGTGAAGAGGGCTTTGATGCTGGGAGGATGATGCTGGATCAGACAGTTGGGTTGTAATTCTCCATTCTATTATTAATAAAGTTCTTTGAGTTTTCCTCCATACAATTGTGTATTTGTGAATGTTGTCATTTTTGAACGCCATTGTATGTTCAATGTATTTCTAATTCCGAATTGTTTATGATATAGTAGATACAGATGCTTTGATGGTGTTTTGTTACTTTGTCTCTATAGGTATTCACTAAGTAGGATAAGTAGGAGAAGAGGCATAAGCTCTGTCAAAGGGGAGAGAAATCAAGCAAGGAGTCAAGTGGAAGATCCATGTTGGTCCCTTTTCTTCTCTCTTATCTATCATACATAAAGGAAATCACAAATTGCTTTGATTGTTTGTTTCTAGGATAGCTACCAATCTTAGTGGGACTAGCAGATTGAAAAGACACTAGTTTTCCTGGAAACAGTCACCACCTTCAGGGATGAGCTTGGAAGTGTAGGGATCACTATCGCTGATGATGACATGGTGAGTCTTTCACTCCTCAATCTTCCTAAGAGCTGGCATAGCTACCAAGACTCGGTTAATGGAAGAGAAAAACTGCCAGATTGGGAACGAATTTGGTTGAATCTAATGCAGGAGGAAATAAGAAGAAGCACGAGATATGGATCCTTATCAAAGCAAGATGATGAGGAAAATCTAGCCTTAGCAAGTAAGGTGAGGAAAGGGAAAGGGAAGGCGTCCCATCCCAAATTTGGTTCTTCCCATGGTGGGCCATTATTCTACGAATTGTCCATAGAAGAAATCTAAGAAGGGTTCCTCGAAGGGATCTGATGGTGAGGCACTGGCCTCACAGTTTGAGTTGGATTTATTGCTTATCGCATGCATGTTTTCATCCATGGTGGGATGTGTGTGGTACTTGGACAGGGGAGCTTCATTCGACATGTCAGGTGACAAGAATATTTTTAGTACCTTGGCGGAGAAGGATCTCTAGATGCAGATCGAGATGGTCAATGATGGAAAGTACCATGTTTTAGGTGAAGGTACGGTTGTGTTTCAGAGGGAGCATGGAGCTCCCCTCACCTTGATTGATGTAAAGTATGTACGAGGTCTAAAGAGGAATCTTGTGTCTGTCACTATGCTAAAAGATAAAGGCTATGATGTAGTCTTTAGTAAAGAAAAGGTATTCCTGGGGCATATCGGTACTGAATAGAGATTCAAGTCAAGAATCTCTACAAGTTGGAGGTAGATGACTGTGCTTCTTTGAGTTGCAAAGCTAAGATGATGTAGAGCCAAGATATTGGTTAGCTATGACATAGAATACTGGGCCACTTGCATGATGGAGCCCTGAAGATCATGCAACAGATTTCTACTGGATTACCCAAGGGAAAACTTCAGCGAACGACTACATGCAAATGTTGTACTTTGTGTAAGTATGTGGAATCTTCCTTTCCGGATGGAGACAATAGTGTTATAGACATTTTTGTGCCCTGCAACCCCAAGCATGAAATGTCCATAAACCAAGGGCTCCTAAGTCCCTAAAAGTGTTGTTCTAACCCCTAAAGGAACAAGGTCAACAGATTACAACTTCTCCCAGAAGTTTTCCACGAGAAACTACTCAGAATTCGTCAAAATAGGATCATTGCAGCTGCTTCACTGGCTAGGTGCATTGCATCTCACCTAAATGCACTGTGAGGGTGCGTTGCATTTCAAAAGTCCCTTCTGTGGGGTGTGATGGGCGAGAAATGACAAATGGCAGTGTCATTCCGCGAGGTGGAGAGGTAGTGGAAGCTTCCAGAATCTTCTCCTGTGACACTTGCCTCACTGAATTCGACCAAGGATGAGTAAGAGGCCCTCAGCCTCCAAGTGGAAGCAAGAAATGTCAGAGAGAAGACACTAATCAAATCACAAGATGACTCATCCCCCTTATAGATATCTATATATGGATCCCTCATCCCAGAGATCCGGAGGCTGGAATTTTGCATATTGTAAGGAATTGTTGTTGGTTTCTAGAGACAAACATCAGATTTTTGGGTGATCTAAGCTTTGTTTGAGGTGAAGAGGGGCTTCTTTGCTAGGAGGTTGATGCTGGGTCAGAACCACTAGTTGTAACTCCTCCTGGATCTTTTCTTGTTTATCAATAAAAACTATTTGAGTTTTCCTCCATGCTTTTGTATCATTGATGCTTGTTACATTTGTATGGTCAATTTACATCTGATCCTAGATTGTTTACGATTATAGATCCATGTCTTTGTATAGTGCTATGCTTCTGTGATTTTACAGGTACTTTGTGAAGCTGGGCGTGCAAGAGAGCAGGTAGCTGGGGACTATCAAAGAAGAGAGGGATCGAACGAAGGATTAGCACTAGACAAAGGTTGGTCTTTCTGTTCCTCTCTATCTATAATTCATAAAGGAAAAACAAAAGTAGTTTTTCTCTGTTTGTTTCTAAGGCAGCGGTCACACCTTAGTGGGATAGAGTAGTTCTAAATAGACACTTTTCGCTGTAACAAAATGGCGACTCCGATGGGGAGCTAATTAGTTTGTTTGTTTATCATTCTTTGTTGTTTATTTCATAAACTTACAAGTAGCATTCGAACTGAATTTGCCATAACAAATGCAAAGTAGAAAACTGCTACTTCAATCTGTCTACTGGATCTGTTTATGATTTAAACAGCTGATTCACAAACTATCTGATTACCCTTGTGATAGCTCTTAGATCCTCCTTAGATCTACCCCTGATTGTTGTATTACTGATTGCTTTTTACTCGGCCAAAACCCAAGAATTGAACTGCAAAATGTGACCCAGAACCCGAACAGAGTCTCGTTTCTGGCCCAGCGCAGGTACTGTTCAGAGATTCTGAATTTCAGCGCACTTCCCGAGTGGACAACCTGCACTGCATTTCAGATTCTCTGTGTTATAGGTGCGCTGATCAGACTAGCTCTGTGTAGTTGTGGCTTCCGTGGATCATTCTTTCCAGTTCTATTCCTGAATTTTGCTACCTGTGATCAGTATATGTCTGTTTGAAACCCCTTTTCCTTGTTGTTATTCCGCCTCCTTTGTACAAAAGAAGTGTAGATGTTTTTGTGTGTTTGTTGAGTCATTTACAGTTCTCCTTTGCAAAAGTAGCATAGTCGTACTGTCATCCTTTGATTTGAATCTGTCGCAAGTGTCGATTTCGATCGTAGGAAAACGTTTGATTGCTATTGATGGTCGATTATCCAGTTACTATTGGTTTTGGTCTGAATTTGTAATTTTCTAGTGTCAAGAAAAAACATTCAGTTCAAAATCATAAGGTGTTGTAATCGTCTCCATTTTTTTATTTCGAAAATAAGCTTGTTGATATTCATCGCTTGAAAAGAAATTCAGATTTGTGCATCATCTTTCTTTTTAGCATCCATATAATAAGAAAGTCGAAAACAAATATATGCATGTGCATTTGCATATAGACAGTCTGTTTGGCTTGATTTAGGAAAGTGCATTTACAGTGTGCTCTTTGCTCTTTGTGAAAAGATTTTGTCTTTCTTTTCCCTAGTAGCTAGGATTTTCATTGCATAAAAGAAGATAAAAAGTTTTCTTATCATCTTAGATTGCATTTTAGGAATTACATCTACATCTCGTGGTGAACCCGAAAGGAAAACTTCATAAACAAGATCAACTTAAAATAAATTCAATGAATCTAACAACGCTTTGGAACTTAACAAACAACATTTAGAAGTCAAGGCTAGAGACGTATTCTAGAGTCGTAAAGCCTGGTAACTGTTGTTCTCACTGATGGTTGGGTGATTCCTCCACTTTGAGATGATAAGTGCCAGTACGGACTTGTGCTCCCACATACCTTCGAGTATATTTTGGGAGACCCCAATAGGCTTAATCCTTTATCCATAGGAAGTCGTGTCTGCTGCCCTATTGATCGCAATGCACTGAACATAGCATTCAGGAAGATTGATTGTTGTACCGTAAAAATTATTCTGCAATTTTGCGATTGGTTTGGTACTCCCTCTACCTAGACTTCCAGAGTAGTCCCTTTCATTCCTTTTCAGACTCCTTAATGGAAAAGGTCCATCTCAGCACTTGTCACTTCAGGCTCATTAAAAATCGAAGGAGACTAGAGTCATCTTTTGTTTTTTCTCGACTCTTAAAAAGTGAAAAAACAAGTTGTGTCAAAGCATCTAAAATTTATTTTAAAAGGAATATTCATTACCCTTTCCTACGTTGATCTTGGGTTGAGAAAATGGAATCCACCAACCAAGGGATTCCCCTTGGAGGAAATCCTAGTCCCTTCTCCTCTTGGGGAGATGTTGGTGCACCCCATATGGCCACATTGTCGCTTCCAGGACTGACAATTGGTTTACCTGTATGGCTCTTATCAACCTCTGTCGTTCAGAACACCGCAATTCCTGAACAATCAAATCAGCAATTAGATGAGTCCAGAGTTACCCACCAACCTTCTACTTCCTCTAATTCTTCCTCTCCTCCTTCCTCTTTGCTTGATGGGGCTGGTAAAGCCAAAAGTCAAGTACCTAAGGAGAAGAAGGAAAATAAGAAGAAAGAGAAGAAAAAGAAGGAGCCAAAAGTGAATGGGGGCAAACGAGTGTCCTCTAGCAAAAATCCACACACTGCACCGACCAGGCCTAAATCGCCATGTGTCATTTGCAAAGGAGACCACTATCACAGAGATTGTCCTTGCATCCCTCGGATCTTAAGGGACTAGTCTCCTCGTTTGCACAACCTAGTGTCGTCAACCTCTGATGATCATGTTGAAAACACACTGTCAACTCGTGAAAGTGAAGCCCCAGGACAAAAACAAAAATATAGATTTCCTTGTAAACTGTGCGGAGGCGATCATGCCGTCCACCGTTGTCCCTTCTTAGACGAAGCTAAAAGAGTTTTGGACAATTGTCTGGTTTCACTGTTACAACTTCCTCCTGGATATAAAAAACTCTTGCCGAGTCCGTCACTAGTTGAAAATCTGGCTGGCCCGCTCAGGTGGTCGGCCGAAGCATCTATCATTGAAGATAAACCATCTGAATCCATACCAGATGAAAGTCAAAAGGTCAAGGCGGTAGTTGACCCGGTCTGGCCTTTAGAGGTTCCATCTTCAGATGATACCGTCACTGAAGAGAACAAGGACGACACCATCCAAATTCTTTTCATAAGCATAGACTCCAACAAGCATGGGGGAAATTTACCCGTTCCTTTACCGCAGGAAGGAAGTTCATCAGATTCATACCCAGCCATCTATTAGGTCCCACCTCCAAGCAACCTAGTTGTCTCCTTCGACTGGAATCAACTAGGCAGACCCTGTTTACCGGCTAGTATACCATTCTGAATCATTGTTCAAATATATAGAATGGTTCTGGCTGGTACCATCATAGATGAAGGGGCTTCTGTGAGTATCCTTTCCTCAACTGCTTGGAAAGCGCTTGGTTCGCCATCACTTTTGCCTGAGATGAGAAATCTAATAGGCTTTAATAAAGGAACCAGTTTACCGTTAGGGATCCTTCCCAATGTGCCCATAACATTGAGAGGGAAAACCATTCACATGAACGTAATGGTAGTTCAAGGACCCCTGGATTACAATCTACTCATTGGACGAGACTATATTTATTGCATGAGAGCCATTGTCTCATCACTCTTTAGGGTGATTTGTTTTCCGCACGAAGGAAGAATGGTCAAGCTTGTATACTAGCTTTCATTTCCCGGATCACGCATAGCAAATAGTCATATACCATCTATGAATCGTCTTTTCACACAAGAAATGTCTCAATCTCCAGTCCGTCCTCCCGATGAGCGCAAGTGATTCGGGGGACATGACTGAAACCCAGGGGGCATGCGTCCTGGTCTTTTTAGTAGGAAAACTTCAGGTATAGGGTAGGTTTCCATGAGAGAATATGACCTCCGTACTCCCGTCCGTGATTGGAAGGGGGAGTTGGACTGGAACAAGATTCTCTTGTCAAATTTATGTGACTTGGCGAGCACCGCTGCTCACCTTTGTTTATCTCGATAGACATCGTCAGAGAAATGTTTTGTTTGCGTTGTGAATAGAACAATCTTTGGGTAACCTGTAAGAGGTAGGCCTCTCTCGCTAAAACAAATGTTTTAACGGAAAGAAGTAGGGGTAACCTTGAAACTCTGTTTTATACCTGGGGGCATGCAAACCTTTTGGAATGCAAGCGAAGATCGACTATTTATTTTTTAAATTTTTAGGACCTCTAACCCTTTAAACTCGTAGGATTGGTCGTTTCCTAACTTTAATAAAGAAAGGATGTGGGGCAAAAATAAAAAAATTGCCGTTTTATATGACACATTCTTATCACATGACTGGATTAATCGAGTAGTGGTATCGCAAGGTTCAAGCTCGTTAAAAAATAAACCCGCATCGAGCAGTTTTAGCACATAGTTCAAGCTCGTTAAAAAATAAACATAAGACATGAGAAAATGTTTCCGCCCATGTTTAAGCTCGTTAAAAAATGAACTATTCCTCGGTAAATAACAATCGTGAATGTAGTACTTCAGCCGTTAAAGCCTTGGTCGTGTTTGCACTGTCACCTCCACTTTTTCATTGGTCGATCATTCACCTCCATTTGATTGTTTACCCATTTTGAGGAACAGCTGCGAAGAGTGATTTCACTAGCCATCCTTGTGACACTGCCGTGATTGGAAAATTCCAAACCTTACCTGGAATCAGCTGCTACCCGTTTTATCACTCGTTCCTCAAAAGACGAGTCCCCTTTAAGATCTTTTCAACTGACTCGTAAAATATGAAAAGATTGCCGAGCCATTGGCCTCTCCAGCTTGTTAAAGGGACAGGAAGTGCTATCCCTCCTCTAGATTTTAATCTTTTTGGACCTGAGGGATTATTACACAGAAAGGTCGAGCGCTTGTTTTGTTCAGCTCGTTAAAAGTATCGAAAATTCATCCCTTCTGTATTGTTTTATACTTTTTCGGACTTAAGGGATTAGATGAAAAAAAATGAATTTTGGAGTTACCTTTACGTTCCTTTTCAAACTCTCTAAAATTGAAAAGGACCGAGTTATCTTTGTCGTTAAACTCATTAAAAAGATTAACAGTGACAAACTTGTCTATAGACGAGAACGAGTTTCACTATCGCTAGGCTCGTTAAAACATAGCGATGGGTTTTCCCGAAGGGAAAATTATAGAACAAGCATATGTTATCCTCCTCAAGCTTGAAAAAAATAAAGAGGTACTGGTTAGCAATGACTGGGGAAAAATTGGGAAGAAAACTCAAAGAAACTTTGTTGGTAGCAAGTCGCTCTTGAACATGACACTTCCACTCCGTGTTCGAGTCGGGTTGGGTTGTTTCATTCACCGGTCACATCACCATGGTCATGCCATACCATCCACATTTGGGGTTAATGCTACCAATCCATCACATCAGTGTCGCTGATATGTTCAAGAGAATTCATTCAGTGAATTCACCTGTGTCTCACCCACTACCATACATTATACTCCATTCTTTCATGACTGCCACCCTGAACCTTATATCACCAGATCGTTTTCACCTCCATTAAAATCATTTTCTCCATTCCATGTCATTGATGTGGGATTCATTAAGGCCCTCCTGTGATGGATCACTTCTTGTCGACATCAGCTCATTATCCAAGAAGTTGATATAGGAACACCCCATTCAGTACTTTGAAGCTTGCATGCCTCAATGGCAAGTTTCTCACTTCTGGCGATAGATTTACATCAATGGCCTTCGACCAAAATATTTTGTGTGGTGTTCGTCGCCAAGTCCTTTATTCACACCACGTGAATTGTACTGCAGTACCTTGAGGGTCATTATCATTATCAGTGATTCCTCTCACGCTTGTTAACAATTTACATCATTGACTGGTAATCAAGCGATGTCTTTTCATGTTTGACTTTAGAACATTTCTCACATGGATCGATTTGTACTTCGAGTGAAGATCAGACGAGATTGAAGACCCCGGATCTAGTTTCATCCATCCAGGCTGCGATATATATTCAGGGGAATAAAGACATTAAATGTATATCATTGCAGCACAGATAATCATCCTATCAAAAGGATGATGGCTCTACCAGAATCATCAGTCTACACTCAGACGATTGTCTGTCCTATGTACATGAAAATGAATTTATAAAGCTGAGCATGGGAATGCCCGCCTCAGCTAGATCATAAAAATATTATGAACATAATGTATTGTATTATATCTTATTACAGGTCTCCTCCCAGCATTGAAAGAACTTCGGATCCTCATAATAAAGCATTTCACCCGACACCAAAAGGTTAACGACCTCATACTTTAGGGGGCAACTGTTATAGACATTTTTGTGCCCTGCAACCCCAAGCATGAAATGTCCATAAACCAAGGGCTCCTAAGTCCCTAAAAGTGTTGTTCTAACCCCTAAAGGAAAAAGGTCAACATATTACAGCTTCTCCCAGAAGTTCTCCATGAGAAACTACTCAGAATTGGTCAAAACAGGATCATTGCAGCTGCTCCACTGGCTAGGTGCGTTGCATCTCACCTTTATGCACTGTGAGGGTGTGTTTCATTTCAAAAGTCCCTTCTGTGGGGTGTGATGGGCAAGAAATGACAAATGGTAGTGTCATTCCGCGAGGTGGAGAGGCAGTGGAAGCTTCCAGAATCTTCTCCTGTGACACTTGCCTCACTAAATTCGACCAAGGATGAGTAAGAGGCCATCAGCCTCCAAGTGGAAGCAAGAATTGTCAGAGAGAAGACAATAATCAAATCACAAGCTGACTCATCCCCCTTACAGATATCTATATATGGATCCCTCATCCCAGAGATTCGGAGGCTGGAATTTTGCATATTGTAAGGAATTGTTGTTGGTTTCTAGAGACAAGCATCAAATTGTTGGGTGATCTAAGCTTTGTTTGAGGTGAAGAGGGGCTTCTTTGCTGGGAGGTTGATGCTGGGTCAGAACCACTAGTTGTAACTGCTCCTGGATCTTTTCTTGTTTATCAATAAAAACTATTTGAGCTTCCCTCCATGCTTTTGTATCATTGATGCTTGTTACATTTGTATGGTCAATTTACATCTGATCCTAGATTATTTATGATTATAGATCCATGTCTTTGTATAGTTTTATGCTTATGTGATCTTAAAGGTACTTTGTGAAGCTGGGCGTGCAAGGGAGCAGGTAGCTGGGGACTATCAAAGAAGAGAGGGATCAAATTGAAGGATTAGTGCAAGACAGAGGTTGGTCTTTATGTTCCTCTCTATCTATAATTCATAAAGGAAAAACAAAAGTAGTTTTTCTTTGTTTGTTTCTAAGGCAGCTGTACACCTTAGTGGGATAGAGCAGTTCTAAATAGACACTTTTCCCTGTAACAAGTAGAGCTGGAGCAATCCTGGAGTGAGTTCACTCAAATGTTTGTGGACCTTTCTCTATAGCCTCCACCACTAAACAAAGGTACTATGTTATTTTTATTGACGATTTTTCTCATAGATGCTGGATCTACTTTATGTAAAAGAAGGATCAGACCTTCTTAAGGTTTTATGAGTTTAAAGCCTTGGTAGAGAAAGAATCTGGAAAGAAAATAAAAGCCTTGCATAGTGACAATGGTGGAGAGTATGTTTGCCAATAGTTTAAAGACTTCTGCGCTGCAGAAGGTATTAAGTTGGAATTAACGACACCCAATAACCCATAGCAGAATGGGGTGGCCGAAAGGAAGAATAGATCGATTGTGGGAGCAGCTCGAGTGATGTTGCATGACTAAAGCCTAGCACTGCATTTGTGGGCTAAGGCATGAAATACAACAGTATAATTGTAGAATAGAAGCCCACACCATATATTGGGAATGAAGACAGCTATGGAGGCATATTCCAGGAAGTGACCTAATGTAAGTCACTTCTGAATCTTTGGATCATCGGTTTACTATCATGTGACCAAAGATGCCAGGAAGAAGATAGACCCAACAGCTGAGTTAGGAATACTTTTGGGGTACACAGATACACCCCACAACTATTGAGTGTACTTGCCTTCCACTCAGAGGACTGTGGTACGCAGGGATCTGAAGTTCGATGAGCAGAAAGCCATCCAAGTGTCACTTGAGAGGGAGCTCAAGTTTCATGCAGAGGAGGAACCTTCAATTCCTAAGGAGGAGGAGCCTCAGATTGATGCGGAGTAGCTGCATGTAGAGGATCCAGGAGTGGATACATCCACTCATGCTAAGACTTCCAGAGATGGGCGAAAACTCTCAAGGGAAGTCACAGGTTGATGCTAGATGCGTGGGAGAATGTGGGACAACCATCTTCTCAGAGCAAATAGAGGAGGTCGCCTGAGTGGTACACTGGGTGCATGGCCCTAGTTGGGGAGTGTGTAGATACCTAACCTTCTTCATTCGAGGAGGCAGTGCAATAACTAGTATGGGTTGATGCAATGGTAGAGGAGTATGACTCTATCATTTAGAATAGTGTGTGGGATGTTGTTCCAAGGCCTCAAGTTAAGTTAGTGGTGAGTTCCATATGGCTTTACAAGGTAAAGCAAGTAGCTGATGGCAGTGTTGAGAAACATAAGGCAAGGTTTGTTGCCTGGGGTTTCTCATAGTTTGAGGGATCAACTATGATCAAAATTTTGCTCCCGTAGCAAGGTACTCATCGATTAGATCAATGTTGGTACTATTAGCTCAGATGGGGTGGAAGATCGGCTAGACAGATGTGAAGACAACATTCCTCAAAGGGAAGATTGAGGAGGAGGTTTACATTGAGCAGCCAAAAGGTTTCGAAACCTTCGATCGTGAGTCACATGTGTGCTCACTGAAGAGGGATTTTTATGGGCTAAAGCAAGCACCCCATGCTTGGTACACGAAGATCGACAATTATTTCACTGGATTGGGCTTCACCAAGAGTGAAGCAAATGTGAACCTTTACCACATCATGGTAGAAGGTAAACCATTGATAATTGTTCTTTATGTCAATGATATGATTTTGACAGGTAATGATCAACTGATATAGTCTTGCAAGGAGGACCTTGCAAGAGAGTTCGAGATGAAGGACATGAGCCTCATGCACTACTTTCTAGGCATGGAGGTGTGGTAGAAATATGGGGAAGTATTTGTGTCTCAAGGCAAGTATGCCAATGAGATACTCAAGTGCTTTCACATGGAGAAGTGCAAGCCCATGCAAACTCCTATAGCTAGGAACTAGAGGAATGAGGATGCTACTTCAGGTGAGGTAGTAGTTGCTACCTCTTATTGGCAGCTGGTGGGTTCACTTATGTATCTGGTGAACACATGACCCAACTTATGCTTTGCGGTGAACTAGCTGAGTCAAGCTATGGTTTAGCCTACCAAGCTGTTTTGGAAGGTAGTGAAGCATGTACTGAGATACCTTAAAGGAAAATCTCAATTCGGATTGTGGTACAGACGAATAGAGGGAGTGAAGCTTTAGGACTTCACATATGTGGATTGGGTAGGGATTCCATCAAACCAGAAGAGCACTTTTGGAGGAATCTTCAACCTTGGTTTAGCTGCAGTTTCCTAGTATAGTAGGAAATAGAGATCATTTGCACTTATCTTAGTAGAGGCTAAATACATGGCTGCTAGTCAAGCTGCATGTGATGCCATTTGAATGCAAAAGATTCTAGTGGGATTGTTTGGTCAGATGATGGATCCTACAGTGATCTACTGCGATAACAAGAGTTGTATCAAACTCTTTGAGAATCCAACTTTTCATGACAAGTCCAAGCACATTGATATCTAGTATCACCATCTTAGATACTGTGTGGTCAAGAGGATCATGTTGTTGCTGTATGTTTCGACCAAGGAATAGGATGCAGATATTTTGATTAAGGCATTGTAAAAATGCAAGTTCTAGTTCCACAGAGACAAGATTGGGGTTACTGATAATCCCTTTCTTATTGAGAAGGAGTGTTGAAAATAGCAACAAGAAATGCTAAAAATAGAAATGCTAAAAATAGCACTGTTATAAATAGCAGTTCAGCCAGCGTTGAACTTAGCAACAACGGATGAAAAAATGGAAGTGATAAAAATAGCATTCCATAAATAGCATTTCGGGATACCTTCCTATTTTAGTCAGTATCTAAACTAAAATAGTGAAGTAAAATTTGAATTTAATCTTAGCAGTTGTTTGTAAAATAATTAATTAATTCACCTTGAGTTAATTAGTTAAGGAAAATCAAACATGAAGTGTATGTGGGGACATGCAACAGTTTCTCCATTAATTGAGGAATTTATCCAGCAATTAAACAGATAAGGATGAGTTGTAATATTTAGTTGTAACGCTCAGTTAACTGAGTCAAGTTCAGTTAGATTAATTCAAATAGTTTGTTGAATTAATGTAAGTTCGGATAGTTAATGTTTGCATGCATGTAACTACTGCACTTCAGATAACTGAGTATTCTCTCATAAATAACTCATGCATATCAGTTTAGACAGAGACCCAATTGAGATCATATGGAGGGGAAATGTACTATCAGTTGCTAGAATATTCCATTGTGAATATACCTTGGATGCAGAAGGAATTCTTTCCTAAAGGATTGTATAGTTAGTTCTTCAGGTTTAGTGAGTGTGATGAGGCCAATTCACACATGTGGCTTCACTGGACCCCAAGAAAAACTACGCAAGGAAATAGGAGGCTTGGAGGGCTTGAGGAGGACATATACTATGTCTATTCAGTTTGTGAGTTGTATTGTTTGATTGCAGAGAGAGCAGGATAGCTTGAGAACTGATTCTTTTTGTAACTTGAACAACATTTCCACTCGTATTATAATACAGAGTTTGGGGTTTTAGGCTGAGGCTTTCCCCAGGTTATTTCTTCTATGTTATGTGTGATTTATTTCTCATTCTCAATTACATTTGTTCTCTTGATCTTGCTAAATCGATTAAGCTTCCACAAAGTGTTGTAGAAGTAGATCTTGTATTGTGTTTTAGTGTATTGCATAATATGTTGATCTATAGTGGGAATTTCTACAATTAAGGGCATGATTTTAATATTTTTGGGGGATAAGGGGTAGTGATATAGTTTATAATTAAACTAAGGACTGGGATTATTTTTTATATAGGAGTTAAATATATACATGGAAACGGGGTTTTATCAAGATTTAATAAATAAAATTAGTAATTAATAAAATGAGAGAAAATGGGCATGATACCCTAAGTACATGATTTTTCACGTCTCAATGCTTTTCCAATATTAACATAAATACTTAGGATAAGGTGTTTTTGTGGGTTTTTTAGGAAAAAGGGGTTTTCCATGGGGGTGATTACTTTCCCTAGGAAAATAGTGTTTTAACCTTAGGAAAAGGGGTATTATTAGGGAAAATGAATGAACTAAAGGGGGAATGACTTTTTTTAGGTGGAATATGGTACCTTTATCCCTAAACCATTTAGTTGAGGGTTTTGTCCCTCCAAAAGTTAGACAAATTCTCTGAGCCTCTTTGACTATGGGTTTTCAAGTACTTATAACTTTATAATGGGAAATTAGTAAAGGAAATGGGTAAAATGAATTGGGGAAGTTAATTAGCTGACTTTGTAAATGATTTGCATGCTTGATTGTTCATTGATATCTGTAACTCTTATGATGTGAATGATAAATATGCTTTTGTCTATCAATCATCATACTTCTGCAACCTTTCTTCTACTTACCCATCTACTCATCCTACCATTTTCACTTCTATTTATTAGGGTGCATTTGAGCTAGCAAACCATTTTCAAACATTTTTCTTTCTCTTTACAATAGTAAACTAGCTAAATCTAACCTTATTACATCCAAGGGCTCATATTAAACAGTTGAGCTCCTTTTATTTACTCTACCTATCTAATGATCTGCCAAGATTAAACAATTTGGTCTAATTTTATTCTCTAACTATCAACATGAAATTTAAAGCCTGGCATAACCAAGATTAAATAGTTTGAGTAACATGGACTATGGCATGAATAACAAGATGCACACAATCAGTATTATGCATAAAAGGAAATAGTAGTGGCATTTTGGCTTGCTCACTTTCATGGTCCTTTTTTTTTGGGGTTCATATTTTTCACTTTTTTGGACCTTTTCTTATTCTTTTTGTCCTTTGATTATTCCTTTAGGACATACCCTCTTTACATATTTTAATTTTTTTAATATGGAAAACATTTACAGAAAGCAAAGGTATGTACATATTACAGGTTTAATCTCAGACATTCAAAAATTATGACTCCTATTAGTATAGGAATCTAAGAGGGCGCTAACCAGTGTCACTTTCTTGATATTGTCATCTGTAACTCCTTACGCTTCCCATATGGCCCTTATCACAAACCAAAATTGGTTTGGATCCTCATTCCCTAAACGCTTGAACACAAGCAACCTTACTGTGCTCACCATATTGAATCACGCTGGCGATGGTGGTGGTATGGGTGAAGATGGAGGTGATGGTGATGACCTTGGTGGTAGTGTGGGTGGGGGTGGTATTCGCGAGATTATATGCCTTATTAGATTGATCACACTTCGTGGTGAGACCTTCACGAGCTCTTCCTCGTCCCCTCACAGAGGTGAAATCAAAGGTATATTCTCCGGTCCCTTACTTCTCTCATTTCTGTAGGTTTTTTTGCCTCGTGTAGCTCTGGACATCAAGGTAACTACATAAACCTTTTCTCAAACAATAACATTTTAATCCAAGTGTTCAAAGACTTTACGTACTTAACTCGCGGTCCTTTGAGAAAGCGTTGCTCCACCTTACTGTAGCTAACCGAGGTCTTAACTATGAACTTAGTAATGAATCTTCCTATAATTCAATCAAGCTAGTGGTCAACAGTGCACACGATTTGATCCTTTGATGCTTCCAATATGTGCACTAATTCTAGGGTCCACACAATAGGACCATCGAGCTTCCACCTTCCTTGGCTATCTTCTATCTTCGTGATCCACTCGTACAACTCAGTGGGAAAATATGTGAAGAAGATTTCATGGATATCTATGTATAGGTAGTAGTCTAACCATTCTTATTTCGACAATCATGGGTTTCTGTTCCCCTATGCCGCGAACTCATGAATTCTTTTGTCCAACCAAGCTTTAACTTCCTTCTTTATTTGATTCCAATAATACGACATTAGACATCTCTATGAAGATTCTGGTCTCAACAACGGAACCATTTGTTGGCTTGATGGGGCCTAACCCAGGTTTAGAGTTAATTAGCTAAAAAAATTCCTGTACTACTGGACCTTTCGGCAACATCCCATGACGCGCGGACTGAGGCCTCACCCGAAGCAGTATGGGGGGATGTTGCAACCGGGTTTCCGCACCCTCAAGATGTCTGAGGGGTCATCTTAGTCCAACTAGGAATGACTTCACATAGGTTACTTCACACACTCTCCTATCTCTCAAGGTCTTCGTGCTCTATTATAATCGCCTTCGTGCAGCCCTAATTAGGGGATGAAGTGATTTCACACTCCTAAGGTAGTTATTTGTTCTCTTTCCCTAAGTTATACTTCAGATCTTACTTATCTTCTTATAAATATTAGTTAAATTCACGCAAACAGATACTTATCTTATATTTTCTTATTCAACACATTCACATAAGTTCGCACAACAAATAGACTATAAACTTGAAATTCGTACCCAATATACTTAAAGGCATAAAACATAAAAAGATACACAAAAATGATAAGAAACTTCTCTTTATTATTGTCTTCAATGGTTATAGACTCGACTCACCCTGTGCACTTAGCTGCAGGGGTCTGCACACTCAGTTGCAGAGCCTTCTCCTACTCTACGACCCAAAGACCCGACTTTTCACTTAGATTCTTAGATCTAATTCTTCTATTCCATCATTGCTCACCTTATTTTTTTACAACTTAGAGCCTCGTTCTATTTATACAATCCCATGGTCCACAGACTATGGGTAGAACTCTCAAGCTAACATTACGTTATAAAAGTAAGGGTGGACAACCCTATGACTCAATTACAACTTCACGCTCCGCACCCATACTTTGTGGAGTCTTTACATTGGACGTAGTCAAAACTTTGGCTTTAAGCCCCAAAACTTGCCTTGGGGGATCCCGCACCCAATAGGCGTCTAGGTCTTATTAAGGATGTCTGTGTCACATTCGCCTAGATACCAACAAAAAGCATAGTGATGGACATAGTGGTAGTAAACATTCCACCTAAGTATGGCATGTTATTGTCAAGCTCTTGGGTGACTAAGTTACAAGGAACACTTCAAATGGATATGACATATGCCACAATACCTGTATTTGGTCAATCAAGAAGATTGTATAGAAAAACCTTCAATATATGGTGAGTAGCCAATAAAATCCAAACTAGTATCCCCTCTATTCTATCCATATTGATCTTGATTTCTTCATTCTGTACAATGATGGGACTATAGATACACAGGTCACTCATGTAGAAAAACATGACCGACAAATACCAATTGTGCAACAAAACCCTGAAACAGAATCTATTTGGAATATGACTTTTGATGGCTCATGTGGTAAAATAGGTTCAGGGGATAGATTCTGGATGTACAATTCAAAGACTAATCGAGGTGAAGGTCATTCTTACAAATTGAATTTTTTGTGTATAAACAATATAGGAGAATATGAGGCATTACTAATAGGCTTGAAATTTCTTAAAAAATTAGGTGCTAAAATAATTTCATTCCAGGGAGATTTTGAATTGATCATAAAACAAATTAAAGGACAAACTCTGCAAAGCATCCTAGATTGAGAGAGTACAAAAATGATGTGATTGAATTCCTAAGAACATTTGAAGAGTATGACCTTGTTTTCATCACAAAGATCTAGAATGTACTTGAAAATGGTTTATCTTTTTTAGCCAGCACCTGCAAATTACCTCACCTAAACAAACAACACACAATTGATATGAGACATCATCCTGCAGTACCTAATAACATGAGATACTGGTAAGTTTTCAAAAGTGATAAATAAATTGAGATTTTTTTACAATCAAAAGATGAATATGAGAATAGAAACATAGATTTGGAGGATGGACTAGATAGTCAAACTGATGTACATATTAGTATAGAGCAACTTGTTGTTTCTGATGTAAATATTTTAGCAAATTAAACTGTATATAAAACTAAAATACATAAAGACCCAGAGAAAGAGGAATTTAGAGTACTTCAACTCAAGGATAATACTTTTCCTATGGGGCTTTCTCCTTTAGAAGAACTGTTTGACTTCAATGACGTTGCCAAAAATAAAAAAATGGAACCAACAGGAACAAACAATGAAGAATGAAACAAAGGCAGTGAGCAAAACCATAAAACCATAAAACTATCAAAATCACTGACTATCATGGCAAAATGAAGGTATATAGCTATGTTTAAATAATTCATAGATATATTTTCTTATAGCTATGAGGATCTGAAATCTTCTGATACTGTCATTATACAACACAAAATTCCAATAAAGGAAGACCAGAAACCATTTAAGAAAAAGTTACGTGGGATAAATCCTCTCCTAATGCCCTTGGTTGAAAAAGAAATCAAGAAAATGTATAAGGATAAAATCATAGTCCCAATCAGGTATTCCAAATTTGTATCCAATATTGTGCCTACAAGAAAAAAAACTAGTGAAATAAGATTGTGCATTGCCTTTAGAAAGATAAACAAGGTTTCCCTTAAGGAAAACTACCCCTTGCCAAAATGGATCACATATTACAAAGGGTAGTGGGTTCTAGTAGGATCTCCTTATTATATGGTTTCTCAGGGTATAGTCAAGTTTTAGTGTATCCTATTGATTAAGATAAAAACGAATTTCACTACTCCTTAGGGAACTTTCATCTATGTGAAAATGCCCTTTGGGTTAATCAATGATGGTGCCACATTCGAAAGAGAAATAAAAATTTCTTTTGTAGGTGAAATTGGACATTTTATTGTGATTTATCTCAATGACATCACAAATTTCTCAAAGACTGATGAAGAAAACCTAGCACATTTGTGAAGAGCATTTGAAAAATTCAGAAAATTTGGTATCTCGTTGAATCCCAAGAAAACATTATTTGGGATTGAAGAAGGAAAAATTCTAGACCATATCATTTCTAAATATGGACTCAGAATTGAACTCGGTAGGATTGAAGGTATCCTTAAAATCAGTTATCCAAGAAACCAAAAAGCAACTTCAATATTTTATTGGAAAAAACTATTTTTTGAGAAGATTCATTCCAAATCTTTCCAGATTGCTTAGAAATATAACAAACATGCTCAAGACAGATACATAAATTAAATGGAATGTTGAAGCCAAACTATCTTTTGAGTTGGTCAAACATGCATTAACAAAAGCTCCAGTTTTAATCATCCCGGATTTCACCAAAAATTTTATTATCTTTTCTTTTGCATCTAAATATATTATTTTTGTTGTACTATTACAAAAAAATAGTGAAGGGTATGAACAGCCGATAGAATTATTTAAAAAATCTCTGAGAGATGCTTCTTTAAAGTACAATATCATGGAAAAATAGGCATTAATTCTGGTCAAGGCAATAAAAGTTTTCAAAGTTTATATTTTACATTCTCATATCATTGCTTATGTGGCTAATGTGGTTTTCAAAGATATTCTAATGGAAAATGGACCCGATGGGAAGAGAGGAAAATGGGTAGCTGTTATTCTGGAATATGTTATTGAAATCAAGCCCACCAAGTTGATCAAAGGACAAGGATTAACCAAGTTGATGGGTGAATAAATTTTAATGCACAAGATATCATCATGGTATTTTCTTTAGATGATTGAGAGGAACTGGTGACTCCACCAATAGATGGGGCATTCTAAAATTCCCCCTCGTATGCAGACCTTTTTTATGTTCTATTCAATTTGAATGTTCCTCTTGGATTATCCAAAACAAAGGTTAGATTTCTAAAATTAAAAGCAGTCAAGTTTTGCATTATTGAAAATACATTATATTGGAAAGATGTTGGAGGTATATTACTCAAATGTTTGTTAAAAGATGATGCTGACAAATTTATGCAGGAATTCCATGAAGGTGATTGTGGAGGCCATCTTTATTGGAAAACAACTGCTAATAAAATCCTTAGAGTTGGTTTCTATTGGCCTACACTTTTCCTAGACATCTATAAGATGGTAATTGCTTTCCATAAATGGAAAATCTTTGAAGGAGAGAGAAAATTATTACCCTTGTCCTTGAAACCCATCTCTGTTGAATGTCCTTTCCAACAATGGGGATTTTATTTCATTGGTAAAATTCATCCTCCATCCTTTGCCCAACAAAAATGGATCTTAACTACTACAGACTACTTTATTGAATGGATAGAAGCCATCCCTTCTAGAACTGCTACTGATTATGTTATTATAAGATTCCTTGAAGCCAATATCCTTTCAAGCTTTGGTTGTCCTAAGAAACTTATCACTAACAATGCTACATCTTTCAAATCAAAGAAGATGGTGAATTTTTGTCACAAGTACCATATCCCTTTCGGTCATTAAACAACTTATTACCCTCAAGGTAATGGGTTGGATTAATCCTCAAACAAAATTTTGGTAAACATCATTATGAAGATACTGGAGGACAATAATAAGTCATGGAATAACAAATTGATCAACGAATTATGGGATGACAAATTAACTATAAAGAAATCAATTGGCATGCCCCATACCAATTGGTTTACGAAATGGATGTAGTTTTACCTTCTTCCATGGGAGGTCGGTCATGAAGATTTTTCAGGAAATAAAAACTGAACCAAATGATATAAAAAGAAGGATAAATCAAACAATTTAATTGTAGCAGTCCAAAGAAGAGGTATACAATAGAGCTCAGGTTTTCTAGGAAAACATAAAGAATTTGTTTGACAAAAGAACCAAAGCTGATGATTTCGGCCTGGAAGAAAAAATCCTAAAATGGGACTCAAGAAGAGAAGATAAAGGGAAGCATGGTCAATTTGAAAATCTTTGGAAAGGTCCATATATTATTTCTAATTTTAGAGGAAATAATACATTTTTTCTCAAAGATTTGCGTGGAACAGAGCTACGAGGAGGTCCTGTCCATGGTAGGATGCTAAAGCATTACTTATCATAAGCACACATATTTCCCTCATTCCATTGTAAACATCATATTATTTTATGTTTTGATTTGATTGGATAACCAATTTGACAAAGGTTAAAGACCACAGAGAAGGCCCTAAGCCTACTTTGATGAAGTTACTACAAAAAGAAATTAAATTGAAGACAATGCATATATGGAGAACTCAAGGCTATCGATCTTATGTTCTTAACAATTCACACTGAGAAGTTCCATCCCCAACTGGAGCCACTGTTAGGGTCCTATAATTTATAGGATCTCAAGGTGATTGAGTATCTCACATTTTGCAGATTTCATATTGTTCATAGATTTCAATATTCAATTGATTTCCAAAAAAGAAAAGAAAATAGGGTATTTAAAAAAAAAAGTAAAAGAACAAAAGAGAAAAAAATGAAAAGAAAAGAAAACCCCAAATATTGTTCAATTCTTATAGTCTAAGCATGATTGAAAAAGTTTCAATCTCTACTGATAGGGTAGAAAATAAAGATCTACCAAACAGTTTAAGCTTGGGAAATCAGTAGCTAGGTAGAAATAAAATTGGTTCAATTGTTCAATCTGAACCAATAGGAGAGATAAGTGATTGAATAGGTTACAAAAAAAAAGAGAAAGTGAAAAAGGGTCTGCAAGACTAAATTCACCCTGTAAAGAGAAAAAATGTTAGATTAGAAACAAAGGGTAGGTAGATAGAAAGAGTAATAATGGGGTAAAGGACATGAAAAATTCCTTTTAATGTCTTATTCAATATTTCAAGTATTATTCCTAATGTGAAAAAAATAAATTAATTAAAGGTAGGGGTATAAGATAATACTCCTAAGGTTTCATATACTCCTCCCCCATTCCATTTATTTTTCCAATTCCCACCACCCACGTGCCCATCATATCCTTGGTTATACATCCCTAACCTTCCATCAAATCCCCACACTCAACGTTTGATCTGATGGCTCATCAAGGTTTTCAACCCCCACTCACCCTCCGAATGTTAATGCCAGGCAACGGGGAGGGGGAGGAGGGGTGGGGGGGCAAGGTTTAAAATTAGTGGTTTGCCTCCACCTACATCTTGTGCTCACATAATTTCGCACCCCCCTCCCCCCCCCCCCCCACCGATTTCCCTCACCACTCAGGGGGGCCTTCAAAAAGTGGTTTCTGCTCTAAAAAAAACTACCCAACTGTCATGACCGTTCACCACTGCCACCGCTCCATGACACCACTCTGTCCCATCCACCTATCACCTCCATTCCTGTGTCATACATGTTGCACATTTAATTTTTTAAACCGTTAGCCAACATACCCGTGCCATTTCAACGAGAACTCTGTGAAAATTACAAATACATCATCTGTCACCCATTCACAGAGTTTTTATATGTCTTCTTTGCGTAGCAGGTGAAGTGAAAACTTGCTGAGACATATACCAAGAAGCAGTTGACGTCGTGAATTATCAACACAGTAGCAAAAAGTTGAAATTGTCTACATTTAGCAGGTGTCCCCCTTCTTGAATCTTGTATTTTGCTCATTCCATTTCTATTTTCCCTCCCTGAGTTCCCTCTTCTTCTCATTCCTTTTCCTAATTGCAGTTCACCTACAAATCCAAGACAGTCCGAGTTTAAAATATCTAGAAGATAGCCATGCCACTGAAGAAGAAAGAACAGGAGTTGTTCAATCCAATGGTGCACCCACCACTGGACTTGGACCATATTCCACTTGCAGATAGAGACTTCAAGATATATGAGACAATGTCATAATTTGATCTCTTTGACATTTATTATTGGTGGGAGGACAAAACCGTCGATGAAATGGATGATATAGGACTCTAGTTTACAAATTTGCCTTTCTACATTTTTCCCAAAAGCCATAGTTTCCTAGAATTGATCAGAAAATGAGAGTCCTACTATAGTGTTAGCTACGTAGGGCCTGTCACACGGAATCTGTCAAGGGTGCGGACACGACTGACCTTCCTAGAAGTCTAAGACATTCTAATGACAAACAAGACAAAATGGAGTGATCTTTCTCTAAATACACCTTTTACAACATGAAAACTACAAGTGTTTAGGCTTACCTTATTCCAAAACGCTGTTGTTGAAGTCCGTTCTTGACGATCCGGATGAGCTCCTCCTTCAAGTCAATTCCTGCAACCACAAACAATCAAACAATTACCAAGCACTTGCATTTCATATAATAAAACATATATCCAACATGCAGACCAAGGAACACATGAAATAACTCATTAACATAAGCTATTGAGAAAAATAAACCAGTTTGTATTAATAACGAAACAAAGAAACTCTTACAACCTGGCCTTGGTGTTGTGCAAGTTCCTCCCAGGGTCCATCAAGGGTTTTCCTCTTCTTTGACAAAGCTCACCCTCTCCCAAGTAGAATCAAGTGAAGACAATCTCTCCTCACAAAGGTTCTAATGGAAGACCTAAATCCTGCAGCATTTACCCAAAGAAAATGTATAGCTCCAACCTCCTTTCCTCCTGGCTCAATGCCTTTATTTATAGTGCTGTAAAGAGGTTATTCTGGTCCACCATCAATGGGATCATCCCCCTCTTTGGGTGGGATAGCTCCCTTATTGATGGGATAAGACTCCCCTTAATAGAGATACATGAACCAACTGGAGGCGAATCCATTTCATCAAACCGACCTCTAGAATGTTCTAGAAGTAACCACAAGTAACTTTTTCAAGATAAAACTCGCGCATTTTGTCTTTTACAGAGGGACGCACCTGTCCCTTTACATACAGAGCGTCCATGGACGCAGTTTTTGTGAACAAGGTCCGCGTCCCCGCAGGTAAGACTAGAGAGAACCTGCGACCCCAGAGATAAACATGATTTTTACAAGACTTTCTCTCTATTTTGAGTTTGAGATGGATAACAGAGGCATAGACTTGCCTAAGAGGGTAGCATGACTGTTGATTTGAGCCATACTAACTGTAAGTAGTCAAGGTGACATTTTTTAGTGTAACAGATTGCCCCCTAAAGTGCGAAGCCTGAAATAGAATAGGGTTTTGTAATTCTAGGAAGGGTGAAGCGCTTTATCATTTCAAGGATTACCTTGTGGATGGCCTGGTCGGAACCTGCAATTTTCAACACAAAATACATGGATAAGAATATATCATCACTGAGGTAGGCATTCCCATACTCAGATTTAAAACTTTTTAACTAATGAACTAACTACTCTGATACAGGAATGATCTTGCAGTACATCATTTTTATAGACTTTTGTAGACACAGTATGGACGCAGCCATCTGTTTATGATGAGCCTACATAGATAATGAATACAAAACTCCTCGCAGCCTGGATGGTAGAAACTAGATCCAGGGTCTTCACTTCTACTTTCTCGAATTGGTACGATCCTAGCCATGTGATTAAATGATTCGATGTCGAACATGGTAGAAACCACTTGATTACCAGTCAATGATGTAAACCGTTAACAAGCGTGAGAGAAACCACCAGTAATGCCAATGGTCCTCAAAGTACCAAGCACAAACCGCGAAATGTGAATAGATGTTTTGATGTCGAACACTTCACGGAATCCTCTGATCGAAAGTCAATGATGTAAACTGACGTCAAAGGCGAGAAACCTGCCATTGATGCATGCAGACTTCAAGGTACTATCGATTCCTAAGTCATCTTTCTAGATAATGTGTCGATGTCGATAGAAAGCGACCCGTTGCAGGCAAGCCCGCAACACGAAATCATTGTTCAAGTTGAAGAAATGTTGCTGTAAGGACCGACTCAGGGATGGTCAAATGGATGACAAGTATTTTGCAGATGAAAGTTTGTTATTTGCAGACCTCTTGAACACATAACGACACAACAGATGGCTTGGTGATAAATAACTCAAAGTTAATCCCCGAAACCCGGTTAAAGACTTTCAAAGTGACGTGGTCAACTATGAGGTGAAAGATTTCCCAACCCAGGTGAATAACAAGTGTCGTGTTCAAGAGCGGTAATAAAGTTTCTTCTGAGACAAAAGGTGACAAATAGGTTCATTCTTCTCTTTTTTCCCCCACCATTTCTGGCAAGTACCTCTTTATTTTTAACAAGCTTGAGGAGGGTAACATATGCTTGATTATAAGCTCATCCTTCGGACGAGTCCAACCTAGTTTAAATTCGAACCCTAGGAAGGAGTGGTTCGTTCCTGTTTGTAATTGAACAGGTCCTCTACTGTAAAAATTTAACGAGCCCAGTATAGGAGAAACTCGGCGTTTTTCATTTTTAGAGAGTCTGAAAAAACTAAAGGAGACTCCACGTTGAACTTTTTCGTATATTTGTGTCCCTCAAGCCCGAAAAAGTATAAAATAATACCTGGGGGAACCGCTTGATCTTGCGACCAAGGAGTACTTTCATAATAGTGTCGTTGACCTGAAAAGTAAAAAGCGATCAAGGACACGTCGTTTTATTTCCTTATCGAGTTTGAAACGACAAAAACCCGGCAATCTTTTCCTGATTTTGCGGTCAGAAAAGAGCTATAAGGGGACCGTCTCTTAATTCCATTTTAACGAGTGTAAAAGAAACGCTCGGCAATCTTTTCATGTTTTAGGAGTCAGAAAAGGGCTTAAAAGATGACTCTGAGGTTTCACTTTTTCATAAGTTTTAATGAGTTCGAAAAAAAAAAATGTACTCATATGGCCGACTTTCAATTTAATTTACGAGCAGGAAAAGACGGAAAGAACTCGGCATTTTCGTTTGTTTTACGAGAATGAAAGATAGCAAAATAATCTCGGGATTTTCATGAGTTTAACGAGTCTTGAAAATAACTGAAATTGACTCGAGATAGGTTTCATTTTTACAAAAGCTTGAAACAGACAAAAACTATGCTTCAAATTAGTTTCATTTTTACACAAGCTTGAAACAGAGATAAAACTGTGCTTGATGCCCCCTAAGCATAACTGCTAGAGCGCATGCCCCCCAGCTTCATTTCATTCAATTGGTTGGATGAAATGAAGGTTCAAGTACGAGATCATTTGAAAGACTCGACCTAAAACTATAAGAAAATTATGCAAAAACTGAAATAACTAACCTAAAAACTTAACATTTATAAGATCTCGTCAATCTCTCAACTTAAGTAGAGGAGGATTTGTTTCATTTTTTAACGAGCTTGACACAGGAAAAGAACTATGCTCGGATTCGGTTTCATGTTTACGCAAGCTTGAAACAAAAAACTATGCTTGTTATAAGTTCGCATGCCCCCAGCATAATGATGCAAAACGAGGTACATGCCCCCCAAGCTTCATTTCATTCAACCAGCTGGATGGAATGGAGCTTTACTTTCAAGATCTTGTAAAGACTTGAAAAGGGAGTTGTTTCATTTTTTAACGAGCTTGACACAAGACAAAGAACCATGCTCATAACTACTCTCTACGATCTACCTAACAAAAACTCTACTCTAAAAACCTTGATTCATTTTTTAACGAGCTTGACACAAGACAAGGAACTATGCTCATAAAATCCTTGATTCATTTTTTAATGAGCTTGACACAAGACAAGGAACTATGCTCATGACTACGCTCTAGAAACTACCTACTTAACCTACCCTTGTTTCATTTTTTAACGAGCTTGACACAAGACAAGGAACTATGCTCAAAAAGTTCGCATGCCCCCAGCATAATGATGCAAAGCGAGGTACATGCCCCCCAGGCTTCATTGCATTCAACCGGCTGGATGAAATGAAGGTTTACTTTCAATATTTAACTTGAAAAGGGAGTTGTTTCATTTTTATGGAGGTTGACACAAGAAAAGAACTATCCTCATACCTGATTCATTTTTTAATGAGGTTGACTCAGTAACAGGAATTGTCCTCAAAATCCTACTTTCTAACTATATGACCTAAAAAACTAGCTGATTCATTTTTTAATGAGGTTGACTCAGTAAAAGAACTGTCCTCATGCTAGCCTATTTCATTTTTTAACGAGGTTGATACAGGAAAAAACTATCCTCGTATCCAATTTCATTTTTTAACGAGGTTGAGAGAGGAATAAACTATCCTCGCAACATTGATCATGGCTTCCAACTGGAGGAAAGACATGTCAATGGACACACCTTGATCATGGCTTCCAAGAGGTCTTCATCCGAAGGAAGAATACTTCTTGGGAAGGAACACATGTCAAGGGACTCAAAAGGGATAGGAACATCGTGTTCAAGTAATCCCATAGAGTTTTCCATGTCAATTACCGGATCTAAATCAAAGGAAGATGAGCAAACAGTGAGAGGCTCACTTACATCGGTAACTGAAATCATGGGACCAGTTGCCACATAATTAACCCGTGGCAGGGTAGATACCACTTTAGAATCAGGAACATTTAGGGGTGTCATATTATTGGTAGTTGAAACAAGACTAGGGAACGAAAGCTGGTCTACAGTCACAATACTGCCATCGTGAGGGAAAGACATCACGCGAAAGAGTGTCGATACGACAGCTTTCATTGCATAAACATAGTCTCGCCCAAGGAGTAAATTGAAATCCAAGGGACCTCGAACTACCATAAGATCAATACAGACAGTTTTACCTTCCAAGGTAATAGAAAACTTAGGAAGGATCCCTAAAGGTTCACTAATGGTTCTGTTAAAAGCTTTCAGATTCTGCGTAATAGGCGCAAGCTGAGGGGAACCCAAAGCTTTCCAAACAGCTGAGGATAAAATACTAACAGAAGCACCTTCATCTACCTGAGTACGATGTATGTCCCTACCACCAGCCTTGACAATGATTTGGAAAGGGATGGAGGAAGGAAGACGAGGTTCTGTCAGTCTATTCCAGTCAAAGGAAAAGACCTCAGTACTTGGAGGGGGTTCTGTAGAAACAGGTGAAATGCCCCCTGGCATAGAAGAATCTGATGTAACAAGAAGAACCTGAGCGGTATGAAGTTCACTCTCTAAATGGAAAGTGGGATCGACCGAATGTGAAATTGAATCGACTACTTGATCAACTAATGGATCATCAACCTGAGTGACATGAGTTTCACTCTCCAATGGCAGAGTGTGATTGACTGTACTTGAATTTAGATCAATCACTCCGTCAGTTGACGGTAGGTTGGGAGAAAGTTTACGGTAACCAGTTGGAAATTCTTGCTGTGGAACAGTAAGTTTTTCAAACAATGTTGAGGCTTCATCCATGTGAGGGCAAATGTGAGTTTGATGACTCCCTTTGCATAACTTACAAGGAAACCTAACTTTACCCTTTTCCCCAGGAACCTGACTATCACTGGTTGATGGATCAACAGAAAGTTGATGAGATTTTTCTGACCATACTTCCAAGACCTTTGGAATACCAGGACAATTGACAAGGAAGTGGTCACCCTTACAAAGCCTGCAAGGGTATTTGGGTTTACGATGCATGTCGGAATTTTCCTCAACACAACTAACACTTACAGCCATGGTTGGTTGGTTGACCTCTTTCTTATCTTGCTTCTTCTTCTTCTTCTTCTTCTTCCCTTTCTTCTTCTTCTTAACCTCCTGGTTACTAGCAGCAAGGCTTTTACCAGGCGAAGAGGAAGAAATGGAGGAAGAAAAATTAGGCGAAGAAGGTAAAGGGTCAACAGAAGCTTGGTGATGTTGAGATGGTGAACTCTGTTGAGGTGAAGCATCCGGTTGAGGTGGAACAATTGGAGTACTTTGGGCCAACGAAGTTGAAAATAACCATATTGGTAATCCTATTGTAAATCCAGGTAATGACAAAGTAGCCATATAAGGAGGACCAACATTTCCAAAATAAGGAAAAGTACTAGGATTCTCGTTAGGAGGGGTTCCTAGGTTGATAAATTCCGGAACATTTGCCATTATATTCAACTTCAGTGAATTTTATAAACAATTTAAAACTAAAATTAACAATTAACAATTCACACTTAACAACTAAAATTCACAATTCACACCTATGGTCTCTAAAAGTAAAAAACAAACAAATTAACACGCGCTATCAAATCTAGGAGTCAAACCATACACAACAGTAGTCTTCCGGACCGAAAACACTAGTTGGTGATGAAGTCCAACATCGCAGGATTCAGTACAGAAATAGTGGGTGGAACAGTTACCCCGGCAACCTGCTTAATGAATAGACTGGACCAAGTTCCTCCACTTTAACCGTCTCGAAGTGAAGTGAACCCCCCAGAAAATCCAAGTGAGTATAACCGACGTCTGCTCCAGGTACAGTGGGACCTTCCCTCCACCGTCACCTTGGGTAGAATCCTAGATATTATGGCCACTAAGGTTACCAATCACAACAATCACACCTGGGGGAACAGTCTAGGCTCCAACAGCACGCAAGGGCAGAGTAGCAAGCTCCAATCCCCTTACCGGCTCCTTGATAACAATCCAAGGTTTACCGATAAGTGACCCCTGGCTCCTCGACAATGGTTAATCCGAGGTTTACCGTTTGTAATACGTACTGTCTGGCGTCGTTCCCAACGAGGGAGGAATGATCCCCTCACTGGTTCGGACACGAGCTCGTGCTTCTCCTTTAAGAGGAGCTTTCCCAGAATGTAACTGAAACAATTGGATTTGTTCTACTCAAGATAGACTATCTGTTTGGTTTTGTAGTCTTGGAGAGTTAAGTACTCACCTACTCCAAGACCCTAGCCTAAGCTATGTTGGTGTTTCAGAGCCCTAGAAATGTAAAAATTACTAGATGAATTTTAATTAAGCGCTGTGTTATTAAGGCTGTTATTACTCAAATGGGTAAATGGATACGAAACCAATGGTGTTATGACCCGACTCAACTGAATGCAATCGAATATGATAATGTAATCTTTTCAATTCGATGAATCCTAACTAGAGTAAGGAGAGAATTTCCATTCACTTCCAACAATGCAAAAAATTGATCACTAAGAGAAAATATAACAAATCCTCTAATGCACTAATTTTATCAAGAAAAAACTAATGCAAATCAATTCCAAACCATTTTTTTATTTTTTATTTTGTGTAAATTCAAACCAAAGAAAACTGATCTAAATCTACGATTGATTTTTCAGAATGTAAACTATGCAATTGTAATCTAAGCACAATTCACTTGAAAAGTATGCAAATGTAATCTATGCACATTTTTCATTCATATTCTGAAAAGGAGAATTCTAATTATGCAAATGTAATCTAAGCAAGAGAATTCTCAAACACAAGATGATTCTAATGTAATCTAAGAACCAATCAAGTGCAAGTCGAGAAAATTGGGTGAGAGTTCCAAAGATCAAAAAATAAAAACACTCAAAGGCGATTAACACTCATACGCAATTTAGCCCCCCCCGGCGAATGAGGGGGAAATTTTTTTGCAAAAACAGAAGCAAAAAGATGCAAAATTGTGAAAAGACTGAGAGAAACCTCCAAGTAATGACCAAAGGAAATCAAATTAAGAATTTCTCAAAAAAGAGACTCAAAACACCCAATTGATGAAAGCTAAGAGCAGGAACAAGCTTAGGTGAAGATTTTTGACAGGGTACTAAAGGATCTGGGCAGAAAACACTAAGAAAAAACAAAATCTAAAAGCAATTTAAAGCAAAAATGGAGTTTTCTTGAATTTTACAGGAAGACGCAGGCCACCCGTTGTCACAGGTGCGGCCCCGCTCTGTGCAGACGGCAACAGCGCGTCCAAAGACGCACTGTGCAGTACTAAGAGGGTGCGTCCGTCTGGAAAAATAAAGAAAAACCAAATATAACTAAATCTAAAGCTAAGCCACCCAAATACTAATTCTCACAGTCAAAAACCAGAAAATAAAAATGATTTTCTCAAAGCAAAGTTCATTCAAAGGAAAAATCTTTTTCATTAATGGAATCCCCAGCGGAGTCGCCAATTTGTCACACGGAATCTGTCAAGGGTGCGGACACGACTGACCTTCCTAGAAGTCTAAGACATTCTAATGACAAACAAGACAAAATGGAGTGATCTTTCTCTAAATACACCTTTTACAACATGAAAACTACAAGTGTTTAGGCTTACCTTATTCCAAAACGCTGTTGTTGAAGTCCGTTCTTGACGATCCGGATGAGCTCCTCCTTCAAGTCAATTCCTGCAACCACAAACAATCAAACAATTACCAAGCACTTGCATTTCATATAATAAAACATATATCCAACATGCAGACCAAGGAACACATGAAATAACTCATTAACATAAGCTATTGAGAAAAATAAACCAGTTTGTATTAATAACGAAACAAAGAAACTCTTACAACCTGGCCTTGGTGTTGTGCAAGTTCCTCCCAGGGTCCATCAAGGGTTTTCCTCTTCTTTGACAAAGCTCACCCTCTCCCAAGTAGAATCAAGTGAAGACAATCTCTCCTCACAAAGGTTCTAATGGAAGACCTAAATCCTGCAGCATTTACCCAAAGAAAATGTATAGCTCCAACCTCCTTTCCTCCTGGCTCAATGCCTTTATTTATAGTGCTGTAAAGAGGTTATTCTGGTCCACCATCAATGGGATCATCCCCCTCTTTGGGTGGGATAGCTCCCTTATTGATGGGATAAGACTCCCCTTAATAGAGATACATGAACCAACTGGAGGCGAATCCATTTCATCAAACCGACCTCTAGAATGTTCTAGAAGTAACCACAAGTAACTTTTTCAAGATAAAACTCGCGCATTTTGTCTTTTACAGAGGGACGCACCTGTCCCTTTACATACAGAGCGTCCATGGACGCAGTTTTTGTGAACAAGGTCCGCGTCCCCGCAGGTAAGACTAGAGAGAACCTGCGACCCCAGAGATAAACATGATTTTTACAAGACTTTCTCTCTATTTTGAGTTTGAGATGGATAACAGAGGCATAGACTTGCCTAAGAGGGTAGCATGACTGTTGATTTGAGCCATACTAACTGTAAGTAGTCAAGGTGACATTTTTTAGTGTAACAGGGCCTAACCCAGGTTCAACGTTAATTAGCCAAACAAGTCCCTACACTACTGGCCCTTTTGACATCAGCCCGCAGAGTGCAGACCGAAGTCTCACCTGAAGCAGTATGGGGGGATGTTGGAACCATGTTTCCATAGACTAAGAGGGTCGTGATGTTGGTTTATACCTACTTTTCCTACTTTCACATAGGTTGTTAAGTTCTAGGGCTCTGTTAGTCTAGCCCTTTATTCCACCCTTCATTACATCCATGAAGGAAAGCGCTTGAACTTCGCACAACCCTAACTTGTAGTCTAGGTACTTTCGTGCTACTACAACAGCGTATTGTACAAGTTCCCACATTATCTTAATTGTTTTACATATCTTACTAAAAAATCACAATTAGCACCATGTAATATGATATTCTAACTCACATACGATTAACTAATACATTCACATACATTTTCGCATAACATAAACATTATAAATTAAACCTAAAACGTAGTATAACTGGACGCATTAATAGGAAATAAATACATGAAAGCTATAGAATAATTCTCTTTATTGATATCTTTAGATCATTACAGACTCTACCTGCCCTGTGCACACAACAGTAGGGGATCGTGCACTCAGCTATGGAATTCTACCCTAGGCCTCTGCACACTCACCTACAAAGCCTTTACCTACTCTAAGACCTGAAACATAGACTTCTCTACCAAGACTCCAAGCCTTGTCTTCCACTCCCCAAAAAATTATCACTGCTTAGAGCTTACTTACTTAGCTCTTGTCATACAATCCATTGGTCCACGAACCATGAGTAGATCTTTTGTTGGGTGCGGGATCCCCCGAGGGATGTTTTGGGGCTTTGAGCCTAGATTTTGATCAATGTTCTAATTCTGATGTAAAGACTCTACATTTTGTGGGTGTGGAGTGCGTAGTTTGTTAAATATTCATATGGTTGTCCACCCTTAATTTTAATAATGTAAGGTCAGCTATAGAGATATACCCATGGTCTGTGGACCATGGGATTGTATAAATAGAGCAAGGCTCTCAGTAGTTAAGGCAGCTGAGGATAGTCGAAGAAGCACTGATGAAGGATTGAGTCATATTGGTGGAGTAAAGCCTAGTTTTGGGTTGTAGAGTAGGAGAAGGCTCTGCAGCTGAGTGTGGAGAGGCCTAGTAGTCCGAAACTGAGTGCGCGGACCCCTACAGCTGAGGACGCAGGGCGAGTTGACTCTGTAACAATTGGAAGTATTAATAAAGAGAGATTTCTTACCATTTTTGTGTATTTATTTCCTATTTTATGCATCTATTACATTGGGTATGAATTTAACTTTTAAAGCTTATATGATGCGTGAATGTGTATAATTGTATTGATTAAGTGAACACAAGGAATAATATATGTTTTCACGAAGATAACTAAGATTTGTCACTAAGATAGGTAAGATATTTAGTCTAGGTTTGGAAACAGCGCAGATCAGTGCCCTAGCAGAGCGAAAGCATCTCCCCCTGGTTAGGGTTGCACGAAAGATGACTATGACAATTCGTGAGGGTAATGAAGGTTGGAATAGTGCGCGAAGAGACCTGCACGAAGGTAGGCCTAGTTGGACTAAATTGACATCAGAAACATCTCAAGGGTGCATAAACTTGGTTCTACCATCCCCCCATACTGCTTCGGGTGAGACTTGAGTCCGTTCTCTATGGGCTGATGCCGAAAGGGCTAGTAGTGTAGGGATGTTTTCGGCTAAATAACTCTGAACTTGGGTTAGGCCCCCATAAGCCAATATCTTTCTAGCCAACATTACACTTTACAAAATAAGGGTGGACAACCCTTTATGACTCATGACACCTTTCCACTCCATGACCACAAAATGTAGAGACTTTACAACTTAATTACAAACTTTGACACAAAACATGGGATTTTAGCCCCAAAAATATCCTTGGGGGATCTTGTTCCCAATAGGCCCCCAACATAAACATCATGCCACACCCTTGATTCACTCTGTGGGTGCGGAGATCTTCGCGCGAAGACCTCCCAGCTCAACCTATATGACCATAACCTTATAAGTGCACTGTGCAGCCGCCTGCTTCGCTTCTTCAACCATCTGCTCGATCATTGATCCTAAACTGTCGACTTGAAGCTTTTGCTGACTTTCTTATAGAGTTGCAAGCTTCCCTTCAATAGAGGTTATGACCATGTAAGCCTCATCCATCCAGGGCTTCATTCATTCCTTCAACACTGCCTCCTTGTGCTGCGCTGCATTTACCTGTTCTTTCAACTGCTTGGCCTCCTGCAGCTTTGCCAGTCTCTGGGTGAGTGTGATGGTTTGCACTGTGCCTTTGGCCTTGTCATTGTGGTGCTATAGTTCTCGCACTTCTATCTCTAGCCACTATACATTAGGACCTCGAACAACTATTCAAAAAGTTGTGTGCAGTCTGCTACTACACTGTCAACCATCTCTATCGTGTCTGTGACAGCGGTTGCATGCTTCTCCCTTACTTCTGGTGAAGTTGAAGGTTGGGCCTTCAACCGTAATTCGGTAATATATAGGTTCAACTCCAGCTAGAAACTAGCCATCTTTGTGTGAGCATTGTGCACCCCTGTAGCTAGCTTGCGAACGTGGACCTCGACTGGCTCGTCCTTAGGAATGGTCAACTCCTGCACCATTCAGCATGCCTCCTTCATGACTAGAATTATTTGGTTATTTTTCATAGTTACCTTGGTCATGGTGGCAATGGCAGAGTCTCGCTATAGGGACATTTGCTCATTATTAATCTGCTACTCAATGATTACCTATAGAGTGCGGTGCTCATGAGCCCTCAACTCCACAATCACTCCATCCTACAATAGGTGGAGCACCTCACCAGGGAGCGCTACCAGATTTAACCCCACTCCCTTGGGGGCAATGACAGTGAGCTTGTTAGCTTCATTCTCCGTGGCTAGTGCTCCATTAGGCAGCACTATCGTGCTGGAGGCCTTCGCGCGTAGCATCTCGGTAGCTTCTAAAGTGCCAATAGCAAGGTTTGTGGACACCATGCCAGCCTATGATGCACAGGTCTGCAGCTCCTATAGACCTATTTGGATGGCCTCTAATATTAGTTGTTGATGTTGCTTAAACTATTGTAGGGTGTCTTCGGTGACATCTCGCCAAGTGTCTCGAATGTCATGAAAATCACCCTCTGTGAGGGTGATTGGGTCCAGCGATGTCTTAGTGGCCTTGGACTTCTTCCTCGACCCTCCTTTCTCTTGTTCCTTTGGACACTTAATGTAGGCAGATGTCACATGTGGGCCTACGCTGTGCTGCTCTGTTTTCTCGTCCCTCTCTTCCTCTGTATCAGGTGAAGGCGACCTCACACCTTTGTCAAAGCCCCACTATATTCCACTTGTTTGCTTCTTCGTCTACTAAGAAGCATCGCTCTCTTCCTGGGCCTTGTCAGTAGCCTCCTTTTTCCTCTTTGTGGCTAGCTGTCCCATCCTAAGCTTGGCCTCCTCCTCCTTGCATTGCGCGGTGGACTTGCTTGCCCCCATTGCCAAGTCTGATGTAGTGCGCCACTCTGCTAGCCAACGATCAGGAAATGCATCAATTGCGTCATCTTTTTCCAAGTAAGGCAAGTCATACCATGTCTATACAGGGTATTTCCACACCTTTGATGACACATGGTGAAAATCTACCATGAACTACACGTAGCCCTACAGGTTGGAAAACAAAGTTGGTGACAACCACGGTTTGCGATTGATGGCCATGTGGATGTTCATCTCCATTAAGATACAAAAGATCTTATTGTCCTTTATGTGTTTTGCATCCTTGGTCACCCACAACAAAGTGTAGTTCACTTCTTCTGGTAGGTCTAGCATGACCAAGGGGAATTGATCGTCCTTTGGCAGCTCCCATGCTACCACCACAATAGACAGCAAGAGCCACGCGTAGTGGAAAGTCTTGCTGAGCTTTTGTTCCTCATGGGAGTTCGCAAGGAACTCACCATAGAGATATTGTGCCCAATTGAACTAGACTCCTTTGGTGCACTGGGCTGCTAGCGTGACGACAGGTGCGGACACTTCTTCTATGTGACATTTCCTCATCACCTTCCCAGCCAAAATATACGTGGCCACCTTTATGGCAGTGTCACTAATACTTGACATGGAATATCCATGTGAATTCTTGACAAGCTTAAATTTATCCTTCATGGCCTCCATGAGGACCTCCTTGCCACCTTTTCTGCCAAACATCATGGCCAGAATTTCTCCTATGTAGGGCAGTTGTGTGATCCTGTGGATCAATCTGTCGGTGATGGGTATTTTCTCCTCCAGGCACAAACACCCATAATGCACCAAGAATAGCAGCTACTTGATGACCAATACTGTAATAAGGGTGCGTTTGTTGTGTGACACCCATAGCAGGTTGAGAATACTTGCCTTGTCTACTCCCCTGAGCCACTTTCGCAGGTCCAATGCGGTCATCCCGGTGGTTGTGTCAATAATCTAGTGTATTGGTTGCTCGATTGCGAGGTGCGAGAGCTTTTCATGGTCAACTAAGTCCCAATATTTAATGTTTAATAGAGGAACCAGGCCTAAGCGTGGTCCTTCAAAAAGAATCACGTCCGGAAACAAGGGTGTTTGCAAGGGGACCTTGCTCTCATTGATATCTTTTGGCACCTTGGTCTTGCCCTTATGCGGAGGGACACACTCAAAAAATAGAGTGATAGGGTCCGCACCTTATACTTCAACTTCCTCCATGTCTATCCCCATGACCTCGTCAGCCATCAAGATGTCTTTGATTTCTTCCTCCTCCGGCTCCAGATTGATGGTTTTTCCCTTGTCCTGTGCGGTGGGCTTGTCGTTTGGTGGGTTTCTTCTCAGCAATGTGTGCACCAGTATTGCAGATTACTTGCCTTTCTTATCCTTCGCACTCTCCTTGGTTGGGATCGGCTTTAGTCTAGGTTTCCATGATGATTTGGGAACTTCAACTAAGAGTTTGGCAACCTTTGGAGCAGCTTCCTCTACCTCCATAACAACTTTCGGCACAACATCCTTGGTTTTCACTGCTTTGGTATCCATAGCTTCTATGGAAGCTGACATGATGTTGTACAATAGCCCCTATGTCACCTTTGGCAATGTCTCAAACACTGAAATGGTTATCAGAGCTTCGAAGTTCTTACGGTTCATGTGCGCTTGAGAGTTCAACAACTTAATTTTTAAAATGCAAAGTGTTTTTCACTTGGAAGCCACCTGTAATTTATAGGGAATTTTTAATTCAAATCCAACCATTCCCCCCAAATTCGGTTCATTAATGTCGGATTGGTAGCATATTTTGAAGGATCTGACCCATAAATTTCGTCTTAAATGCAAGTCACCCACTCCATTTGGCTGCATTTCTACCATTAAATCATGAACAGTGACTTTAACAGTCACTTTCCAGTTGACCTGCGCCATTTCGGCCTGGGTAGCATAGTCCCCTTCACGTTGTCATGGACCTTGTAACACTTCCTTGCTTCACAGAATCCTCTAATCACGCAGCTCCCTAACTTGGGCAATGTAGTTTATAGTCTTGCGCCTCCTTTTAGCTACCTGGAGCATTAAGACTGTGATACCTTCATATAGTCACATGGTCAGACCACCAGTGTATGGCTTCAATCCATTTCCATTTACCTTTCCTAGGAAGGGATCTCCATTCAATTTAACCAACTGAACTACTCCACCATCGGTAATCTCCTTAATGACATAAGGCCCTAACCGGTGCATTCTGAATTTCCTTGGAAATTTATCAAACTTGCTATCATATAACAAAAACAGGTCATTTACCTTAAAGATGTGTAGCTTAATGTGTCGAATCTGCCATGATTTCTCGTGTTACTTTTGGACCTGTTGGTGAAATCCAGTAAGAAATCTCTCTTCCTCAAGCTTATCCAGTTGCGCCAACCTCTCTTCCAGGGCTCCGCGATCCATCATACCCGTGAGTGATGCTATGTGCAGACTAGGCACAATGTATTACATGGCATCATTCCTTCAATGCCTTATACAAGCCTAAAGGGTGTGTGTCCAATCAACTTCTTGCATGTCGTCTGATAGGCCCATAGTACTCTGGGTATGCGCAAGTCCCAATCACTTTGTTGAGCATTGCAAACCTTGGTCATCATTTTTTCCATCACCTTATTGTATTCTTCCACTGTCCTGTTAGCCTGTGAGTGATAAGGAATGCTCTTCTAGTGATATACCTGAATTTCCTTCATCAACGCTCTAATTGTTTCATTAGGAAAGTGCATACCGCAATCAGTCATCAAAATCTTTGGACACCCAAATTGTGTCAGTACATACTCAAAGAGGAACTTTTCAGCCGTCATGCCTGCGAAATCATTCACAAGTTATGCCTCCACCCATTGAGTCAAATACTTAGTCGTGATGATAATGTAGCATGCTCCCGTCTTCTTACCTTGGGGCTAAATGGATCCCACAAAATCTATCGCCCATGTTTCAAAGGGTTGTAACTTCATCTATGGATTCAGAGGTAGCTCATCTCTTCGTGATGGCCTACTCGTCCTTTGACACACATCGCACACCTTGCAGTAAGCTTTTGAATCCTAATGGAGTGTTGGCCACAACAACCCTACACGTAGAATCTTCTGCGCGGTCGCTCTCCCTGCATAATGACCTCCCGCGATGCCCCCATGAGCGTCTGTGAGGATACTACACCGTTCAAACTCTAGAACATATCATTGTGATATTTCATCATACCCCATTTTGTATAGATGCCTAGCAATGATAGAAAAGTCTATCGCGTGTACCACTAACTTCTTCTGCTAGATGGTGTAACCTTCCGCAGCAGTTTCCGTCGTTAGGAAGTGTATGATATCTTCAAAATGACCATCCATGACGTGCACAACAAATAGTTGTGCATCAGGTAATCTCTCCTCCAAATTAGTGGGCTCTTCCCATGTTTCGATGTGAAATAGATGGTCTGGTCCTGTGTTCAGTCATATAGGCTTCTCAATAACTTCAAAATCATACTCCTAGAACAATACCAACCACCTGCAAATTCTCCACCCCAATACAAGATTGTTGACCAGGTATTTCAACGTGGAATGATCCATATACATCTTAAAATGTCCACCCAACAAATAGTGTCTAAATTTCTGGAGTGCGTATACCATGGCTAACCCCTCATGCTTGATGGTGGAATAGTTATTCTAAGGCTTAGATAACCTTCTGCTCGCAAATGGTATAGGATGGTCCAATTCTCCTCCTCCAACCTGTGTCAGTATTGATGCCAGTGCTATACATGATGTGTCGACATGTACATGAAACTCCTCCTTTCAATCTGCGAAGACTAAAATTAGTGCAGTGACCATCTCTTCTTTCAATACATCCAAGATTTTCTTATAGTCCTTGTTCTAGCAAAATGTGACATCCTTTTTCAACAACTTCTCCATCGGCATGGTGATTTGGGCATAGCCCTTGATAATCTTCCTGTAATACCCCGTATATCCTAAGGTTGTGCGTAGCTATTTCACACTCCTTGGCACTTCCAAGTTAAGTATCACTATGATCTTCATAGGATCTACCATCAGTCCCTGTCTATAAACCACATGACCCTACAGAGTCCCAAAAGGAACACAAAATAGGCACTTCTTCAGATTGAGCGCAATTTGGTACCTTCGACAGGTATCTAGCATCAGGTGAAAACTTGTCGCATAGCATTTCACCAGCCCAAACATAGTCTAGTCATCAAAGTACACTTCCAGGAATTTATGAATAAGTTCCTTGAACGTAGCAATGACTACGCACAAAAACATCACAACCGCATTCTTCAATGTGAAAGGCATTGCAGTGTACTGAAAACATACCCACTCTGTCACAAAGGTTGTATTACTTCTATCCTCCGGTGTAATTTTTATTTGATGGTACCTCGAGAACTCATCAGTGAATGAATACACTTCCTGGCCACCTACATTATCTAATACCTCATCCATAAACAAAGTCTAGAAAGGATCATGTACGCAAGCATCATTCGACTTTTAGAGATCTACGCATATCCTTATTTGATCTTTCTGTTTCGTTTCCTATACCACCATTGGGCTTACCCAATCATATTCTTCTACGGGCTCAATGATACCTACCGTGAGCATCTTGTCTAGCTCTAAATGGACCTTCTCCTTATACCTCAGATTGAGATGGTAAGGTCTTTGCATAATCGGTTTGGCACTAGGTTTTAACATGAACTTCATAATGCCCAAGTCTCCTATTATCCCTTTTGGATGAGTAAACTTGGTAGGGAACAAACCCTAGTATTTGTAGAGAAATTCAACGGCCTTATCCACTGTCACGTCATCCCAGTAATCTCAAATCTTTGTGAATTTGGGCTCCACCTCCATACCAATATTTACCTGTTTCGTTTTTAGTGACGTGGTTATATCAGGATTCTCAATCCACGGTACATCAAACTTGTAGTGACCCTCTGTTTCAAGGATGTTGATATTTCACGGATCCTCATCTTCCCCTTCAGCAGTCACGTTATAGCATTCTAGTTCATGGCTTAGCTCAGTAGTCCAATTAGGTTGAATTAGGTCCAAAGGATCCTATGGTATCCTAAAGATTGTTGCTTTCACTTCTTTTAGTGATTCATCAATACAGTCAAACTTGTCTTCAAAGTCCAATCTCATTATTAATCCTTCACGCAAAATATCCCATTCACTTGTACCATGGCAGAGTTCTGTTTCCAAGTACCAGTTCATCAGGATGATGTCTAAGGTATGACAGACCAAGTGAACCCATTCTGGTTGGGGCTCCACTCCATAAGCCTGAGCCCATTTGGCCAAGTGTACGCGTGGATCATCCTTTCCATCATATTTGTATGTCATTCATACCTTTGGCTTCCAAAAGCATGTGTGCATCATCCTCCTACATTCGCACTAATCATCAAATCTACCCTTGTGCTTACCCCACCATCTCACAGGCATAGCACGAAGTGCCCAGTCCAAAGCCTGGAAGCGCTGCTTCTCTAGTACCTCCCTCTAAAATGCATCCAAAAATATATCTACATCATTCAGGCCATCAGAAGTTGGAATATTTCTTACTTCTGAAGACACACAGTGTAGCGATCGGGTCATCATGTTACAACTCAATGTGGTTACTTCATGCAGTCGATTTTTCCAGCACTCTAATTCTTCTCCAGAGTCTGAGTTGTAGGAACTCTCATGATCCCATGTAATTCATCCATCCATTGTTCGAATCACCAAATCTTGGTCTCACGATGTTATGTTATATATACAGTACAAGTCGTCATCGATCACATAATCACGCACTGGTTCAATATAGTGTGATCCTTGAGTAGGATCTAGGGGTACTATTATGTGGAGTTATTTATTCTCAAAAATCATCTTTCACTTCTTTAGGTTGATTACTCTATTCATATTGGTAGCCCAATCAATGCCAAGGACCGCAGGGTACGAATTCCTATCATCCACAATTTCTATCACTTCAAAGCCAACCAACGCATTCATGCCTTCAATATCTACAGTCACTCCTTGCAGCTGCCTCATGGGGTTGATCTTCTATTGATTTTCCATCCTTAACTAAATCAAAGACCACTGCAGCGTGGCTCTTCCCATCTGCTCTCAAGTTTGCTTTGGTAGAACGTTCACGTCTGACCCCAAATCCAAATTAACCTGATCCATTTCATATTCTCCTATCTGTGAGGTTAGTCTCATCTCTCGTCCTGGCCTTGTTTTATGATTACCAACCTTTCCTACCACGCATGGTTCACCTAGAGCATTTCCGGCACATCTATTTATAAGATCCTCTAATCCCTTCACAGCCTTGCTATCACGCAACAACTTCATGAAGGTTTCTAGAAAGGCCATAAGCATAGAGGGGTCCATTTTCTGATCAGGCTTATCCTTGCTCCCTGAGGTGAAGGCCTTAGTGAAGCTCTTCTTTCCTTCCATGAACGTTTCATGTGCATGCTCCAAATCAAATTCAGCCTCCTTCATCAGCACTTTACAAACCCATGTGTGTTCTTCAGGCTTTTGCCCCTTATCATCACCCATTACAATTCCACTTCATAGCACTATATTTACATTTGGATCCTCTTTGCGAGGCTCAGAGCTCATCATCTATAGGTTTTGAGTCAGCTGAGGTGGTAGCGCCCCTTTCTTGCGTATCCTTGCTATTAACATTGGACAGTCCTCCATTTCATGATTAAACAGAGTGCAATATTTTCACGATGGACACGTTGGATTAGTGCAATCACGAGCATGGTGTCCTGGTGCTCCACAGTTGTAGCAGATTAGTTTTCCCTGACCTTTTCCAAGTCCTCCTCCACCTCGGCCTTGTCCGCGCCCCTGAAAGCCTGTTCATTCCATCCCTGCACTCTAGTCATGGGGCCTTGTTTTTTCCTGAACCCTATAGGCAGGTGTTCTATCCATCATCAATTCATAACTTCTACAGTTTCGCTCATCATTCCCTATTGATCTGCAGAAGTTGCAGAACAGTTGTTGTGGTGTTTGTACAAAATTCTACAGGAAATGATAGTTATTCATCGTATGTTTCCCTGCCACTTGACATATAGCACACCACAATGTAGGCCCTGCGCTTGGTCCTACTTGAGCTTCCAGCCTCAAAGGCATCAGTCCTCCTCCTGCGATATAGTTCGCAAAGACTAGGAAATGGCCTTTGTCATGCCCCTGACCTTTACATTTCAGGCACCATACCTCTTTGTGCACCTCTAGTCGAACTGTTTTGTCCTACTTCAAGCTTTGCATTTCAAGGCAAAGAATTTGAAACTATGCATGGATCTACTGAACCCCCAGATTTGAATCTTACATCAACGTTTCATGTAGTCTCATTGCAATCTCCAAGACCTTTGCCTAAGTCATAATCTTCTATTGTGACAACGCAACCCTTAGGTATGGTAGAAGTGAAGCCACAAACCACTCATGGTGTTGTCATTCTATTAGGTTCATATTAGCTTTGCATATTTTACACTTCAACCTCTGATCCAAATCCTATGGTGTCTCGCCTACTTTCATCGTGATTTCCTTCAACCCCACAATCGATTGTGCCTTAGATTTATGCCTACTAAACTCTTTATTCAACTCAGTGTGGATGTGTGCCACCCCAACATTTCAGTTATCATTAGAGTGCTTGGTGTACCAGGTTAGCGCGTGATCCTGCAAAGCACTAACCAATGTTTCCTTCTTCATGTGATCATTTGTAACGCCCTAAGCTTCCCATACAACTTTCACAATGAACCAAAACTGGTCCAGATCCTCATTTTGCAAGCCTTTAAACAAACGCAACTTCACTGAATTTTCCATGTTGAACTGTGTGGAGGGGGTAGTGGTGTGGGTGAGGTTGCAGGTGATGGTGGTGAAGCTGGAGATGGTGTGGGGGGAGGTGGCAGTCGCAGGAATCCTTGTCTTATTAACTGAATCTCACTTCATGGAGAAGCCTGTGCTACTCCCTCTTCGTTGCCCAATGGAGGTGAAATAAATGGACTATATTCAAGACCCTTTCTTCCTTCGTTCCTATAAGTATTTCCACTTTACGTAGCTTTGAATATCAAGGTAGTTACATAACCAATTTTTCACACAAGAACATCTTAATCCAGGTATTCAAAGACTTCAAGTACTTACCTCGCAAAGCTTTGAAAAAGCATCGCTCCTCCTCGTTGTAGCTAACTAAGGTATCGACCACGAATTCAGTCACAAATCCTCCTACGATGCAAACGAGACAATGGTTTATAGTGTGTGCGATCTTATCCTTAGATGCTTCTAGTCTCTGTACTAACTTCGAGGTCCAGAAAATAGGACTATCAATTCTCCACCTTCCTTGGCTATGCGCTAGCTTCGCGATCTACTCATATAGGTCAACCGGAAAGGAACATAAAAATATCTCATGAATTTCTGTATACAAGTACCTATCTAGCTACTGTTCCTTTATTAGTCGTCGATTTCTGTTCTCCTACATTGCAAATTCATCAATCTTCGTATCTAACCAATTTTCGATCTCTTTCTTAGTTGTATTCTAGTGATACAACATCACACATCTCTTATGCAGATTCCAGTCTGGGCAATAGAACCATTTTTTGGCTATGTGGGGCCTAACCCAGGTTGAGCATTAATTAGCCAAACAAATCCCTACACTACTGGATCTTTCGGCATCAGCCCGTAGAGTGCAGACTGAAGTATCACCCAAAGTAGTATGGAGGGATAATGGAACCAAGCTTTAGCACCCTGAGATGGTCGTGACATTGGTTTATACCTTCTTTTCCTACTTTCAAATAGTTCATTAATTTCTAGGGCTTTGTCAGTCTAGCCCTTTATTACGCCCTTCAGTACCTCCGCGAAGGAGGCCGCTTGACCTTCGCGCAACCCTAACCTGCGGTCGAGGTAATTCCGCGCTACTATGATAGATTATTATAGACGATCCCACATTATCTTAAGTGTTTTACTTATCTTATTAAACAATCACATTTAGCACCACACAATTTGATATTATTATGTGCGTTTGATTAACTAATAAAGTCACATACATTTGTGCATCACATAAACATTGTATTAAACCTAAAGCATAATATAACCAGATGTGTTAACAGAAAATAAAGACACATAAATTGTAGAATAATTCTCTTTATTGATATCTTCAACTAATTACAGACTCTACTTGCCCTGTGCACATAGCTATAGGGGTCTACACACTTAGTTGTAGATTTCTACCCTAGGCCTCTCCGCACTCAGCTACAGAGTCTCTACCTATGCTAAGACTCAAAACTTAGACTTCTCTGCCAAGACTCCAAGCCTTGAATTCCACTCCCCAAAAACTTATAACTACTTAGATATTACTTACTTATCCCTTCTTATACAATCCCATGGTCTGTGGACCATGGGTAGATCTTTACAACTGAATTTACACTTTACAAAATAAGGGTGGACAACCCTTTATGATTCATGACACCTTCACACTCCACAACCAAAAAATGCAAATAATTTACAACTTTATTAAAAATTTCACCCAAAACATGGGCTTTTAGCCCCAAAACTTCCATTAGGGGATCTTTTTCCCAACATATAGCCCATAAAAAAGAGCAGTAGTAGCCCCTGTAGGAGAAATATTGTTCACCATTGATGCTAAATCAAAAGTGTAGATGATGCAAACTCCTATAATTAAAGGAACCACTCCCTTTTCCCATGGAATCCTCAATGAAATGTACTAGAAGTTAGACTTTGATAAAAGAGCTAAAACCCTAGAACTTTTCATTACTGAAGAGAATCCACTGCCTAGCAAAAATCCTCCATATCCATCCTCTCCTTTCCTTGATAAAACTATGGAAATAGTCATTGTGCTTTCATATCTGCTAGGGTATTATTCAAATCAGTGGCTTGATGAGGCCATAATAGGTTTCCTGTCCATATTGTCTTCAGAGTCAAAGCCCTCTATCTTATTTAATTTTATTCAATTCCTGGAAGATGCCATCCATGAAGAAGTCATATTTTACTACGGAAGAAGTGTTTCAGTATTCTTCACTATTCGTTTATATGTTTGTTTATTTTTAGGGAGACAGGTTTTAGTTTGTGATGAGCAAGCTAAATGAAGAAGGTGAACCTCAGTCTATCATCTTCTAGACAACCTTGTTGATGAAAGATCAAAGGGGCTTCACATACAAAACATTCATAGAGATGTTTGTCCATCTAGCTATGAGCCTCCTCAGTGGTACAATAGAACCCAGAATCAATGAAGAAATTAAAAGGATTATGCAACTGACTCACCAAGCTAGAATAGGGGATTGGTATTTGTACCAAAATTACATAGAATTAAGGATATATGAATGTGAATTGGCCCCTTAAAAGATGCCAAAGTTCCTCCCCATGAGTATCTTTTCACTAGAGTATATCAAGAATATGATAAATGCAGATGAAGTACATTTTGTAGGAGCAAAGAATAAATCTCAATTCAGGATCAAATCCCATACTAGTCATTTTATTTGCAACAAGAGGGCAACAAGTGATGAGGTTGATAAGAATTTGAAAGAAATGAAGTTCACCCAAAGTTTCACATGGTCCTATGACCCATGGGGTATCATGTCCAAGAAAAGGGTGGAAAACAAATCAACACGTTATATTCACACTCACAGGCCTGAAATAGAAAAATTCATGAACCAGACAGAGTGGATGCTTGAAACCTAGCAAGAGGCTGAGGAGCAAATACTTTCTTCTTCAAGTAAATAGACTCCTGGGTAGTAATAAAATTGTAGTGCAGGGGACAGACCAGATAAGGGAAAGGAACATGAAAAAGAAGCAACTGGGAAAAGACATAGAGAATATCAATGACCAGGGACTGATACTTCTATAAAGGAGTTCAAGTTATCAACCTCAATGATATTCCTAGTTCATCTCTAGCAGGAGGTCAATGTTTTCCTACAACTCTAATCTTAGAAAGGAAACAAACTCTTCAAATTCCCACATCTACCAATGTAATAGGAGAAAAGGAGGAGACCATTTTTTATACTTTCAAAGAGATAAAGATAAAAAATGAAATGTTGAAAAAGAGTACTTATTCTTAGTTCTGGAAGAAAAGTTCTACTTCCCAAGGAAGACTTCTATCAGCTTTTGATTCAAGGAAATGGAAAATGCATATGTCACTCCTTGATGCACAAACAATAGAACCTAAAACTTCAGCTGATTATAAACAATCTTCCTTTGAGTTTGATGCCAAAAATGTTCATCCTATTGATCAACTGGAAATGCATAAGCAAAATGGTGAGATGATCTCCTCCACTCTAATAAGTGCCTCTATGAGTTTGTTTAAAATGCAGGTGGCTTTATCAGATACCCAATCTTAGCTGAAGATGGAAAATGTTTCATCTCAATCAAAAGATAACAGAATTAAGTCCTTGGAAGATTTAGTGGTGAAAATTGGGTATGATCCATCATATGCGAAAGCAGTAGAAGAAATTATTAAAAATAAGGAGGTTGATATAACAGCCTTGAGAAAACAGCTCAAAATTCTTGTAACACAAGATCCCTTGACTAAAGAAATAGAGGAAACAAAGAGTTAGAAGGCAGAAATGATGAAACTGATAATGGAGCAGTCACTCCAAATAAAAAAAATGGAAATAGAGATGGAGAAGATGGTATAGGAAAAGGAGAAAGCAACACATTTGACCACCACCACTATGGAGGTTGTCCCTCTTACAACTATTTCAACAACTACTCTAGCAACTACCAATATAGGGATAGGAAGTAGTGCAAAACAACTAACCAAATCTATGGAGAGCATGAACCTTCAGACAAAATAAATCAAGAGATTGGAAACTCAAGTCAACATTTTGCAAGACCACATTAAAAGAGATGAGAGTGCACATTCAGTAGATCCTAGAGTCCAAAGTGGTTTGATGTATCCTTTATGATCCTTTTTCTTGCCAATATTAAAAATCATAGAGTGATAATAGGCGGGTCCAACACCGTTATCATTTCTGGCACTAGAAGGAGGTCTAGATGACAAGCTGAGTACCCACAATTTGTTTTGAATCTTCGCATACTTATCATGAATAACCAAAAAATTTCTCTTCTAGAGTGTATGTCTTATGTAAAGGAATTTGAAATCTCATAAGAGCTTTAGAATAACTTGTCGTGTAAAACATACGCTGGTGGAGGCCAAGTAGCCTTGGTTAAACACGTAGTTGGTGTTGTAGGCTCTTGTGGAAGGCATGAAATCTTTGAAGATTACATGACCTGTGTGTTCTTCGCATACATGATTCGAGGGCACCCACTGCCCAAAGAATATAATCACTCTCTTCGTCATCTAGTCGCAGATATAGATCGTGATTTCAATCATTTTGACTGTAAAGCACTAAATAAAGAAATTCTAAAATTAACAAGCACCTGATGAATCTATTGAGAAATTTCACACGCCCTTTTGTAATCTTGCATATCGATTTCCTGAAGATGAAATTGATTAGGAATTTCTCGATGGAATATTTAAGTATCTTCTTTACATATCAAAAAATATGCAATTCTTAGAATCATTTGAATACATCCCACAATACCTCGGTGTTATAGCTGCTAAATTTAAGATGGACAAGGTCACTATCACATGTGACTATCCATCTTCTTCTCATCAAACAACTCTAGCTTCATAGTGCGAGGTGGGAGAAGGTGTGTGCACAAATGTTGAACTGTCAAATACTCCCACCCCACCTACTCTCAATGTCTGCATAGATTTGGCTTGCAAGCCTGTTGGTTGTCACATGAATTTGTTCCATCAAGCTTTGTCCCTGTGTTCCATTGATCCTCCAGATTACACCATCTTGTTTTCTTCCATTTCGGACTCCACACTTTTTGTGAACATGCATCAATATGTTGATGGATTTGGTGTTTTTCAGCCAACCTACACTATCATTCATGATGAGTGTGTGTGAGAATCTAAAGAGTGAGTGTTGGTGAAAACATAACACTTGCACTATTAACTAGTACCGCCTACTCTAATCGGTTCTTTTAGGTTAACCCTTGTTAGCTCAGTCAAGTAGAGTAAGGTGAGGGGGAAAACCTTAAGAAGTATGTCAAAGGTATATATAACATACTTTTCTGAAGCAACAACCTCTTCTTCTCTCAAAAAGTCGGGTTCCCTCTTCCGCCTCTGAAATAAATAAGTGCCTATGCACAATTATTTCAAAAAATGAAAAAATGAAAAAAGAATAAGGTGAAAGAAGATAAATGATTCTTGTGTAGAGAGGTGATGAAAATAACTCCATCAAGGTACTGACTAGGATTGCTGGTAGTGGATTGATACTTGTGTTCATGCGTGACTCCACCAGGGTACTGTCCAAGCCTACTGGAAACTGAGAAACACTAGGGATGAAACTTAAACTCTCACAGTCATATTACTTGTGCATCAATGGACCCTTCATCCCCAATCGAAAAAACTATGTTGACATGGTTTGGAATGTGTGTTGACCGATCATGAGAACTGTATGGACTACGTCTTTTACACAAGCCAGTGTGGAAGCCATCACAATCAAGGAATCGAAAAAAACTTCTAGAAATGTTAGAGTCGCTTTTCACGAAACAAGGTACATACAAAGAGCTATAGTTCTACTAGTGTGTCGACAATGTTGTAGTGGCTACAACCACCCTCCAAAGTTTTGGCTTGCATGCAAATTTCAGAGCCTACCTTGGATGTTGTGCTTGATCATCAATGGTCACTTGTTGGTAAGTTGATTATTTCAAGCTTCGCTCCTTGATCTTAAGATTTGTCCACATTCTAATCTTTATGTAGAATGTGTCATCTTTGGGCATAGGGTTTGTTGTTTGTCATACAAAGGGAATGATGTTTTGCTTCAAGGGAATTGTGTCCATATGAATGGTTTTCATCACATGGACATGTCTTACACTCACTTGATGCACTGTTGTCATGAAGGTCATTGCATCAAGAAAAGTATGTCTTATGCATTCGCGATGGTCTACATTGTGTCACTAAGTGTCTATGTGTGATTACAGATGAGTCATATCCTTGTTTACATATATGCCACTGATATCACACTTATCCATTTCCCAAGAAACATAGCCTCATTTAGCTTCCCAGAATTTTTCACTTTTCTTTTGAAACCATCAAGATTCCTCCCTTGCCTACTGAAACTTGGAGCCCGCGGAGACCCTAGCATCACTGCTACCCATAAATGTGCAAAGAGGAAACCAACACTTCTCTCCATAAATGTGCAGAGGAATGATGCATCCAACACTTCTCTATAGAAATGTGCACAGTAATTTGGCTTACCTCCATTTAGAAACTACACAGATGTGTCATCCCAGGACCCCATCCTCAAGCAGTTTCCTCTGCATAAAAAATGTACAATATTGTCCAAACTACCTTGTCTATCTTTCATCCAGAAACTGCGCAAATGGGCATCCCATGGCCTCATCCTCACAGAAATCAATTCCTACTAAAACTACATTGATTCATCGCCCAATGACTACAGGAAAAGGTGACATGCTGAGATCACTCCGAAGGAGTCGGGGAGAAGGACCAAGAGACCAAGTAATGGAAAATGATTAGGACTGCATGTGAACTTCGTTGGATGCATGATCATCTCGAGGGTAAGTATGGTAAGTAAATAACGCCTTTCAAAGTGCACCTCTTATTTTAGTTTACATGACTGCTTGTCATTTTCATATCATCCTATCCTTAGTAACATGCATGTGTGCAAACCAAAAATATCATTTAATGTGTCTCCTCTACATGTCTTTCTTCATTTTCACTTGTTTGACCAACTGTCATCTTCAACGTGTTAATTTCTATGTCATGCTTATGACCTTGTTCTAATGATGTTGAAGGTTTGTGTTTAAGTTGTGTTCCCTTTGTAAACATCTATCAAACTCACACACAATATTGTAAGCACTGTCATGAAAGTGTCATCATGGTCATCTGAAGGTCTATCTGAAGTTTCGTACTTATCACTTTCATCACTAGACAGTCCCACAGTCAGTCACACTAGCCATATGTTGTCTTGTTGGTTCGATATGTCCTTTTGTCAAGTCATGTTGAGTGTGTGTTCACAAGGTCATGTATACATGAGTTCACTTGCTCACACACTTAACCATTTTGTTGAAGATATATCGATCGGACAATCCTCCATCATCCAGACCTCTGCTGAGATGCACTATGCAGTTTCAGCCCTAAGTGACCAAGTACTGCTCCAAAAATTGCACGTATCTTGAGGTTGCCTCCGAGGCAGTTTGCATTGCGTAATACTGGAATCAACCTGGCTGACTGTCACCCAAAATAGTGAAAAAGTTTCCCAAGAAGCCATCTCAATATGCACTACCCGAAAGCCAATCCATCAAACCTCCCATTGTTCAACCAGAGAATTTGACTGGGAAGTGACCACGGGCTTCAATCCTCCAAAAAATTGCATAGAAATTGTCAGCATGCATGCCTCCACTAACTGAATAAATTGCTACTTGTCACTACACTGTCACTACATGTCACTACACTATCTCTAAAAATTTCATAGTTCTATCATTTAGTCCCCCTGCCTACTGGCCTGCTAATCCTCCTAAAGATTGCGCAATTTTCTTGGACTGTCCACTAACTGACCAACACCCCACTCAACCTAGAAACTATGCATAATGATTAGCATGAATGCCTCCCATTTATGCATAGTTTTGGCCAGCAAGCTCCCATAGGCCACTCCCAGCCTCCCCTGAAAATTTGCACATTTTCCACTGACAGTGTCCTCTCCTGCCCACACTACCTTCAAGGAAAAAATTGCATAGTACTACCTCCCATCTGAGCTAGATCCCATACAATGTCACTGTTGTTTTGAATAATTTTTCTTGAGAGTGCCCTAGAGCCTCACATCCCAACCTGACATGTGCTATGCGTTGTTTCAGAGCCTCGTCCTCTCTCCCTTTCACCTGCACCTGGAAACAAAAGACAATGCATCATAAATTATGGGATTTCTATATTTGATATCATCTCATCATGAGTGATTTCAAAAATAGGTACATGGATGAGACACGACATGACAATGAACAAGATGATCAAGGATCGCATGCTAGAAGAATTGTTCACGATTAGACGAACACACGAAGCATACAAAGTAGTAAGCGAAGGAGGAATAATCAGGTGCATGAAATATCAAGCGAACACCAAGACCATTTAAGAATACATGCACTCTACCGTGTGAAGCTGAAGCTATGGTACACCACAGGCACACTCATCACTCAGTAGCACATCAACTCGACACAAACAACATAGCCATCATGCACATACATGCAACATCCTGTTGAGGTTTTCCATGACTCGCCTCATCCACATCACTACTTTGTGTCATAACCATGTAATCAATGTAAGGTAACATGGAAGTCCAAGAGACCCATGGATGAATTCAAAGAGTGATGTAAGTCAAATAGTCATGAGGGAAGTCGAATAGTCATAAGGGCCAGCTTCACCCTTGGCTATATATACCCCTAAGTTATACATGCAAAGGAGTTTCTCACCTTGGCTCCTCCCACATAGCCTTGAGAGTCTATAGGTTTCTTTGAGCACTGAGCAATGGGTCCAATGCCACACTATCGGGGTTAGTGATGTAATGGTGTACGGACATGTCTTAGACATTTCTCTTAATTTAGAATCTTGTAGGCTAACACATTTTCACACATGTATTGTATTCATTTGTAAGATTATTCTTCGGATGCTTGTAATGCACGTTGATTTAACCTATATTAAGACAGTTGAACTATTTTAGTTTTTCTAGTACATATGTTGTTGGAAATGTGTTGTATTAGTTACTAATGCCAAAAACTAGGTATATTCATTCTCATAAACTTGTTATAACGATTGTCACACTCGTGTGGACTATTTTGTTGGGTGTTGTACATTCTATTTATTCATCTAGTGTTTGTGACTGTCGCATCCGTCTGGACTACTCTTCTGGAAGCTGTGAATGTCCTGTTGTGTTGTGTGTCTCTAACATAGTTGGGACTATTCCCTTTCGACTTGAGACTCACTCTCACCCTCTCTACTATAGGATTAAATGCACGGTGTATGGATAATGAAGAAACGCTCAAGGGTCTTCTCAGGACCGTTGGAAAATTGTAAGATTATCTGTAGTTTTCACAAATCTACATGCATGTCCATACTCAATAACTAACTATCAACTCAATTCATTACCTCAAGCCTCCGTGTAGATTTGCTAGAGAGAACAATGTAGCTAGGTAGAAGTCCCCTGAGCCGGCTCCAGATCAAGTCCATTACATAGAAGAGACAAGCATAATCACAGCATAAAACCTTGATAATTAATACATGAATATACAACATACATCTAGTTACACATAACTAAGCTACTCATGCTAAAAGGTATTGGACAAACAAATAAATTAATGATAGTACCAACACCACAGAGTAGATAGTGCAACTACAGTTCTATATTAATGTCAGAAGAGTGATTACAACCATCTGTTGCATCATCCTTCCCTTACCCCTCCAACTCCTCTATCTCTCTCCCTTCTTACCAACTTCTTATGCTTAGATTTGAGACTATTCTTGACAATCAAGTAAACTATCCTTTCAAATGATCTAACCTCTATCACAATAGCCCTAGATTTGCTTATGTAGCATTCGAGATTAGGGTTTCCAAGTTTCTCCATGAGTTTCCTTAGGTAAATGCAATGATGTTGCCATGCTTTTAAGCTCTTTCCCATTTGTGTCCTTCATTATGATTAGAAATCCCACAAATAGGTCTAACTTTGATGTTTCATTGCTTTTCTGAGTAGATTTAGGAGAGAATGTATAGATATTTCTGATTCAATTCACTCCTTTGACCTTTAGATCCTCATTAGGATTCACTAACATTGTCCCCAAACTAACAAGTAGAGTTAGTGGGGTCACTAACGCTCCCTTAGGCTTATAGAGAAGTTTTATAATGCATGTTGTCAGTGTATAAGCAGCGTTAGTGTGGAAATAAGACCTATGAATTTGGTTATTTCTTCAGCCATCATGTCTTTCCCCTCCGAGGTGATGAGGAGGTCATTTTTCTGTCTAACATATGCCCCATAAAGTGTGAGATCGGAGGCTTTGACGATGGCTGAAAAACTTTACTTAACTGTTATTTTTCTTCTTCGAAAAAAAGAGAGAGAGGATCAGAGTTTCAAGTGGTATGGGAAACCTGATACAACACACACACACACACACACACACACACACACACACACATATATATATATATAAAATAAAATCATGTCTTGAGTCGGGCATTCCCATGCTCAGTGTCTATGTCAGAGTGATTTTCTCATAAAAGAGATATGATGAGGTTGGCCGCCGATAAGCACAATGCGGATCCAATGTCATAATAGGATCATTCTAATGAGTTGTCTCAAAAAAATAATATATGCAACTTGGGAGAGGAAACAAGGCTGAGTGATGCAAGCCTCTACCCAAGGTCTTGATTTCCACTTCACAAAACATCATATATCGATGCATGTGAATATATGCGTTGATGTCGAACATGCATGAAATCATCTATTTACCAGTCAATAATGGAGACCGTTAATAGGCACGAGGAAGGCCACCAATAATGGTGATAGTCTCCAAGATGCACAGTACAATCTAGCAAGTGTGAAAGATGTTTTTGTCGTTGAACACTTGTATAATCGCTTAAACAAGAGCCAATAATGAGAACCCCTAATCAAACACAAGGTGACCTTCCACTAATGTCTACAAGTACCAAGGCACTGAATGTTTTTTTTGGTTGTCTTCCAAGATAAAGTGTTGAAGTCGATAGGAAGATGCTTACTGAAAGGTAGGAAATAATGTGTCGTACATCAATCAACATGAAACAAGACAAGAATGATTTTTTTTTTGAGGAATATTTAAGCATTGGGTCAAAACGATGGATGGCATGATGAAAGGATATGCTTGATGGGTTGATGCAGGAAACAAAAGGTTAACCTTTGAACAAACGAAGGCATGACAATGATTTTAACCATGTAGCACTAGACTCATGAAGACCAAAGAGTGTTAGGATACAGAGATCCAAGAACATTGGGGTATTTAAGCTAAACTCATAGGATGGTAGGATTCATATTGAGAGGCCATCAGAAGGAAGGTTTATCTAAGAGAGTGCCATGTTGAAGGGAACGACTACTGCCAAATGACACTTTCTAATACTGAATACAATTGTATTTTCTACTTTCCTCATCTGATTAGTTTAGTGAGTCTAGATGGGTAAAATCATCGATCTTTTCTTATTTCAATAGTCTAAAAAGGACTGCAAAAAAGAATGAATCTATGCCCTATCTGATTAGTTTAATGAGTTTAATGAGTTTAATGAGTCTGAAGAGGATCATAAAAAGAGTGACTTTATACCTTGTCTATGTAATCTAATGAATCCACACTAGACATCTTGGTGGTCTTTTCATATTTAGACGATCTGAAAAAAGATCATAAAGAATGACTCCAGGGTGGTACCTCTTTCATAGTTGTTAACCAGGTGCGACAAAAGTTTAATAGTATACCTGTATCAGTTACTTTTTCTTGATTTAATCTATTGAGTCTAGATAAAGAGAAACCTATGCTCAACACATGTTGACCTCATTTTGGTATGAGTATGAGGAGATCGACTAAACTCGATTTTCGTCGTGAATTTTTAATGAGTCACTCGATGAAAAACTCAATACCTTCATCGATTTTTAACAAGACAAATGAAGAAAACTCAAGATACCTTTTTCAGTTTAGTGAGAAAGAAAAAAGAGGTAAAAGAACTACTCATTCCTTCTTGGTATATTTAATGAGCCTGAAGAAGGGAAAAACTCGGGGAATTTTCACTTTAAGAGTGAGAAATGGTCCCAAAAAAGCAAGTGCTCTTGTTGTTGCCGTAGATTTTTAACAAGCCTGGTGACAAAAACTTAGGAATTTTTAGTTTAACGAGCGAGAAAAATACCTAAAATAATGCTCGGGTCGTCTTTATAAGATTTTAATGAGCCTAAAGAAAGACTCGAGATTTTTTCAGTTTTATGAGTGAGAAAAAAGGACTTAAAAAGAATGCTCTAATGATCTTTTTCAGTTTAATGAGTTAGAAAAAGAACGAAAAAAAGTTGCTCGAACCATCGTCGTATGTGTTCAACAAGCCCAATGATGAAAAACTCGGGGATTTTTTTATTTTAAGAGTGAGAAAATATCCCATAAAAGGAAGCGCTCATATCTTCATTGTAGTAGTTTAACGAGCACAAAGAAGGAGACTCAAGGTTTTTCGGATTAACGAGCAAGAAAAATACCATGAAAAGGATGCTTTCTCTTCTTCATGGTAGTTTAACGAGCCTGAAGGCGGAGACTCGAGGATTTTTAGATTAATGAGCAAGAAAAATACCATAAAAAGAATGCTCGCTCTTCTTCATGGTAGTTTACCGAGCCCGAAGGAGACTCAAGCATTTTTCGGATTAACGAGCAAGAAAAATACCATAAAAAGAATGTTCGATCTTCTTCATGGTAGTTTAACGAGCCTAAAGAAGGAGTCTCGAGGTTTTTTTAGATTAACGAGCAAGAAAAATACCATAAAAATAATGCTTGATCTTCTTCATGGTAGTGTAATAAGCCTGAAGAAGGAGACTCGAGGTTTTTTCAAATTAATGAGCAAGAAAAATACCATAAAAAGAACGCTCGATACTTCTTGATCTCATGCTTGACAATAGAAAGGTCTATGCCATGCATTTCCTCCGAAGACCAAGGGAAAACATCATAGATTTCTTTAAAAGGGTAGGTGAAGCTTGCAATTTCCTCAAGATTGTGATTGGCTCGAATCTGTATGTTTTCCATGATGCATGTCTTGAATGAAATATCGACAAGAAATGTCTATGAAAGATGTCCCATGTTTCCCTCTGTTGAAGCCCCGAAAATCGGGTCGACAACAAGGGGGATACCCACACGGTCCGGACCTTGGTTGGCAGCTCCTTATCTATTTGGTAAACCAGGTCCGACTGGGGATAATGGGACTAGTTTCTCAATTTAAGGGTGTGCGTGTGTGCAAAGTTGGATGATGCTGATCTAAGAGTACTTAAAGCTAATTTAATTCAAACTTTTAAACTAACTCTATGCTATTGTAATCTAATGAGAAACAACACATCTAATCTACGCTAACCCCGGGTGAATTTCTTCTATTATGCGATCTAAAGAGAGTTCAAATGATAACTGGTAATAAAGATCATTCAGTTATCATAAGAATAGAAATCAATTAAGATAAACCACTTTGCATAAAAAGTTAGGCAAAATAGTTGTGAACAACATATCGCATAATAAGTTATTCATATATCAAACATAAATAAATGACTCCACCATACAAAAGTGCCAAATGGTAACTCATACATTCATGCAGTAACATATAAACAACTAAAAACTGTATATCACTTTAAGAATACAAACAGAAACAGTCAAGAGATAAAAGTACCATTTATGACTGGTTCCACTCATAAGCTTCAAGCAACAATGATTTATCTCTCCTTGCTCTAACATCTACTAAGAGTACAGAATTGCAACATCAGTAGCAGATATCAAATGCAAATATTAATAAACCTTGATCCATCCATTCATCAAAACCCCCTCCGAGGGTGCAAAAGTGCATGTTCTGAGGACATGTTTTTTGACAAATTTCTGGACCCTTCTCCTAATGCCTGAGAAGGGTTTAAATACTGCTAACTAATTAACTTAATTACATAAATTTAGGATACAGTTTTAAATGACCGCCCTTCTACTAAAGCAAAACTATTTCTAAAAATTGAATCTAATTCCTAACCATTTCTGTATTTTCTCCTTAGTGCTGCAAGCATGCAACATTCGCCTGGGAAGAGTCGGTTGGTTGCCTTCTGCTTTCGTTTGGGCTATGAAAATAGAAATAACAAGCGCTGGCACTACTTTCTGGTAAACTAGAAGATATTTTCGAGAATCTTCCTCTGGCTGGGTGTATTCACTGCGTGTATACTTGGTAATAACCCAAATTTCTCTCAAACTGATTATGCTTTTGCTATTTCGGTTTCTGGCCTTGCGAATGACTGAATAAGTTAGGGACTTTGCTCTCTGAACAATTTTCTGCATCGAAAACTGCCTCCGTTCTTTGTTCCAGGATTTTCTGGTGCATTTTCCTTCTTTAGCGCCTTTTTTCTTTTTGCTTTACCGGGCATAAGCCTCAGGATTTTTCGTAAACATGCTGCTTTTGTGCGCTTTTGACTCTGAGCGTTGGATGGCCTATTGACATCAGCATCTGTTGAGTGATACTCTGGAATCTGTGGTCCTGTTGCATGCGGCATCTGTTTATGAAGGGATCTCTTCTCTATTCTCCGAGCATTGACGCTTTCCCCTTTTCCTTAGATGTTTCCTGCACATTGCATTCATGTTATTTCCTGTCTTACAGTTTACGCAAAGGAAAAGAGTAATGATAATAAAGATTTACATGAAAGCTTTAAGCTCTTATGAATGCATAATTATGACACCCATAACTAACTAACTCTTCGAAAAACACAAAACTGTCCTTCTTGAATACTTTGGCATACATTCATTAATTTCTTTTAAGGCGCGCGCCCAATTTTGGTTTACGGACAGCTTTCCTTGAATATTGCGCCGAGGAAAATTTGCGATGGGTGATTTCTGTGACTCGCATCGCAACATTGCGGATCGCGTCGTCAAGATGTGTCATCGCAGAAATTCATGATCGCATTTATCACAAATCGCATTCATTGCAGATCGTAGATCGCAGATCGCAGATCGCGTTTAGTGATTAAATCATTGTGTGCTGCTTACGCGATGTTGCGATATGCGACGTCGCATATCGGTCGTCGGAGATTTCTTAAGATTTTTCATTTAAGAGTGCTTCATAATGTATGCAATGCGATGAATTTTGCGTCGCTTCTTCGCAGCTTATTATGCTCATATGAAAACGTTTCATTCTCTTCTCGCGATGCGATACAGTTTTAGGGAGTTGAATACAAAAATTTTCATTAAATGTTTTTTGGATTTTTTATTAAGGGTCCCCATTTGCTTGGTGTTATTTCTAATACCAAACAAAGAGGGGGGTTTTTGGTGGCCACAACAATGGTGATTCACTGGGAAGAACCAGTTATCTCTGCTTTTCTATTGAATTTTAACTTCCAAAGCAGAAAAATTTTCATAAGTCTAAATTTTGTTATGGAAAGATAGAGTACATTATGCCTTATCCTATCAGTGATATTTTATTTCAACCTTTTTCTATTCCAATTGTTTGCTTCCTCAGGCTTTGTCCTTGTATTTACATCAGCCATTACTTGGTCTTTTAAGGATAAAATAAGATCTTCTCTGTGTGTTGGCTTTAAAAATATGCTCATTTGTCGTAGGTAGAGCCTCTGCTGCCAGCAGGTGTCCATAGCCTCAACAGGGTTACCTGTTACCCAGCAATGATCCTTTATCCTGCTTAAGGCGTTTTTACAAATTTTCAGAGAAAAACCAATTTTGACACTTTTTTCCTTTTTTATTCTCTAAAGAACAATGTCTTGGTTTGGTGGCCAAATTATGACACAGTCATACACTTGATTTACACTTTTGCTGAACAAGCTGGCTCGTGATGAGACCCCTTGTCTTTTTATTGCAACAATCTTGAGTCGTTGCCCTGTTTTGGTGGACAGTATTGGCAAAGTCAGCAAGTTATAATATCTGTGATCATGATAAGCCGGCTCGTGATGAGACCTCTTATTCTTTGAGATATAGTGTTTTCTAGGATTGTTCCTCTGAATGCTGCGATTTCCCTTAGCAGGGAGGAAGTCATTGTTTTTCCTTAAGAAAGCTCTGGATGACAATAATAGAGTTTGAAAACAGTAGTTTTACAGAGAATCTTTATTTTATTATTGATACCTTTCATTGTGCTGATATAAAACAATTTTTTGCCAAAGGTTGCTTTCATCAATTTTTTTGAAGTTGAAACTAGTATCATATCTACGCTAAAGTTAACTCTATCTGTCAATAATAAAGATCAGATTTTTCGAAAAATTTTACTATTTGTACAAGCGAAAAAAAATCAAAATCTGATAGAGAATTGGTGTCTTTTTCGTGAACTCCTGTAGTAACCATCTACAATTGGTTTTATTTATAAGAAAGAAAAGAAAAACTAAAACTATCCTACAAAATAGAAGAATAATCTTCTATGGAAAATATTTTTTAAGGATCTGTCCATTAACAGGCAAAGAATCCCTTCTACCTGCTAAATCCTACAACACAAACGTTGTATGTTTGCCCTTTTGTTAAATCTCCCATCTAAAAAAAATTCTGGTCATTATGCTCGAGTCAAAATAGGATTTTATTAGCGCTTGGTGATGAGCATGGGTTTTCTTAGCTTGTTCTCGTTGTTCTTCTAATTTAATTATTTCCATTTTTCTTAGTTGTATGGAAGAAGTAGATACTTCATCGATGTATTGTACTAAAAACAAAGAGGGGATGACTAAGTGAGTTGGAAGAACCACTTCTTTCCCATAAACTAAATTAAAGGGAGAAGTGCTTTCTTCGTTATTCTATTTTCCCATAAAGCGTTTACCAAAGCTTTGTACCAATTCTTTTGGTTCTGGTCAACTGTTCTTTTAATAATCCTGATTAGGTTTTTATTTGTTGACTCAGCCAATCCATTACCTTGCGGATAGTAGTTGGCCAAATATTTCAGTTTGAACCCTCTTTTAAGTGCAAACTCAGTAATTGCATTCCCAGAAAAGTATGAGGCATTATCAAACATTAAAGTCGTTGGCAATCCAAACCTAGTGATTATAAATTCATCTATGAATTCAATGATGTTTTCAGAATTAGCTGTCTTGAGAGGAACTGCTTCTACCCATTTAGTAAAATAATCTGTTGCCGTGAGGATGTATCTATGCTATTTAGAAGAGTGAGGAATGATCTCACCGATTATGTCCAAGCCCCCCTGTCTGAATGGTTGCTCGATGTTTACCAGTTGTAGTGGCATGGACGGTTTCTTTTGTCTCCCTGCAGTAGTTTGGCAGACTTGGCATTTCCTCACGTGACTGTGTGAGTCTTTGAACAGCGTGGGCCAATAATATCCTGCACGTAAGGTTTTATGTGCAGTAGCATCTCCAGCATAGTGTCCACCTGCTGGTCCATCGTGGAGTTCCTACAAAACCTTTTCGGCTTCAGTTTTCTCAAGACACCTAAGAAGCACAGAATCGTAATTCCTTTTAAACAGAACATCATTTATGAGCTGATATTGTTTAGCTTTCAATCTCAGAGCTCTTTTCTTGGTGTGATCCAGGTGTGATGGAGCATACCCGTTCTTAAGATAATAAATGGTGTCAGCATATAATGATTCTGCATCGTTTAGGCTTACCTCATACATTTGTACCTCTTCAGATGAATTTTCAGGAATTTGCGATGCTCCAACCAACATTTTGCAGAAGCCTTGACCTCTTACAATGCTTGTTGGTTTGATCTCAAGGTCGTATCTTGTAAAGCAGTGATCCAATTTGCTCTTTTTTCACCCACATCCTTCTGTATTAGAAGATTTCTTACCGCTGGAAACGGTACTATGACCTTAGTATGGGTTTTAAGTAAGAAAGGTCTGAAATATTTGACCGCTTTGAAAACTGCATATGCATGTTTCTCCACGTCTGAATAGTTGAGTTCAGCACCTCGTAAATTCGAGCTAAAAAATGAGATTGGAGCTTCCGCTTTCTCTTGATTTGCTTGACTTAGAATCGCGGCATATGATTTCTTTGAGGAAAATGTGTATAAGATAAAATATTCTGAAAAACTCGGGGTTGCTAAAGATGGAGCGTTAATGATAGCTTTTTTGATCAGGTTGAATGCTTCATGCTCATCTTGACCCCATTTAAAATTTGAATTCTTTTTAATCATGCTTTGCAAAGGAGAAACAATTCGTGAAAAATCAGGGACAAATCTCTTCACAAAATTGATTTGACCAAGGAAAGATTGCATGGCTTTTTTATTATGAGGTAGGGATATTTCAGAATTTTCTTTGATTCTGTCAGGCTCAATGTGTATACTAGATTTTGACACTATGAATCCTAGAAGTTTTCCTTCACTTAATGCAAAAAAAGATTTCTTTCGGTTAAGTGAAATTCCATACCTTAAACATCGTTGAAAGATTTTTTTCAAGTCTTTGAGATGGTCGCCTCGCTTCTTGGAGTACACTGTTATATCATCCAAATAAATTACTATAGATTTATTGACTAAACCCTTGAATGCGATGTCCATGGCTCTCTGAAATGTAGCGCCGGCATTGATCAAACCAAATGGAATCTTCCGATAAGGGTATGTGCCCCATTTAGTTCGAAATGTGGTTTTTAACTGATCATCGGGATGTACCAGCACTTGATTGTATCCTGAAAATCCATCCAAAAAAGACATTAGTTCTGAGCCTGCTACTGCCTGTAATATCTGCTCCATAGGTGGGAGGGGAAAATTGTCTTTTTGACAGGCTTTGTTGAGATTCCAAAAATCAATGCAGATTCTAATATCTCCGTATTTCTTTCTAACGGGTACCATATTGGAGACCCATTTGGAATGTCTGACGGGGAAAATTATTCTGCCTTTTAATAACTTATTTAGCTCAGTTTTTATCTGATTTTCTAAATTGGTGTGGATTTTTCTAAGTTTCTGTTGGACAGGTTTTTCGTTGTCAATCATAGGGATAGTATGTTGAATGATAGAAGTGTCGTATGTCTTCAGCTCATCGTAATTCCAGGCAAAAACATTTTTGTATTGTCTCAAAAGACGAATATATGCTAGTTTTTCTTCAGGGGCTAGGCCATGGCCTAGATTAACATTTTGTGGTTTATCATCGGTTCCTAGGTTTACTAATTCGTAGTTCAGAGTTGAACTGTAGAGCTTAGAATTGGTAGACCTTTTAAACTGACTTTTCAAATTGTATAAGTCTTCCAACTTAACCACCGATTTAGGTATAGCATTATCAGTGCTATCTTGTTGTATTTGTCGATCGTGATGGTCTTCGTCAATTATCTGATTGAAGTAGGATCCTTCAGAAGTGAGGAAATTTACAATATCAGGATCGTCATTGAATACTCTCCAGTTTGTAATGTTGTCAAGGATGGACGGTCTAAAGATTAATTCTATTGAGAATCTATCTGGACTAAAATCTTCGGAGGGAATAAGTCTAGAGGCTACGTTAGCTAAAAGGTCTGTGCTCGTGTTTTGGAGTCTTGGGATTGACGAAATATTGAATGCTATGAAATGCTCAGTCAGATCTTGTACTAAATATTGATAGTGTTTCAAATGACCTGATAGGCAATGTATGGTGTTATGTACCTGTTTGACGACAATCTTAGAGTCTACGAAGACTTGAAGATACTTTACGTTTAGCTCGATTGCTTTGTATAGGCCTTGCACCAAGGCTTCATATTCTGTTGTATTGTTTGTACAATCGAATTCAAGTTTGCATGTAAACATGGTCTTATTTCCTTCTGGACTAATCATAACACATCCTGCTCCTGCTCCTTCGTTAGATTTAGAGCCATAAAAATATGATTTCCAAAACAAAGATGTATTTACAGGTTTGTCTACAAAATTAACACACTTTGAATTATCAGTTTGGGAAAAAATTTCGACTTGGGACAAAACTGAATTTTCTAAGTAAGGTGATGTATGAGCATTGAAATTGCCGAGGAAAGAATCTACCGAGTAATTACCTATGATACTACTGTTATATGCTATTGCTTCATTTTCTCCCTCCAATTTCGTTACTATGTACTTTTGGTGTAACTCTCGTTCAACCTTTATTTGATTTGGTTTACCATTGTAGGGTAACCACATGTGCGACCAGTCGGTTGAGAAGTATCCATGGAGCTTTTCGGACCAATCCCTGCTAAGAATCAAGCCATAGAATTCTGGGATATCAGCTACTAGAATGTCAATAACCTGACATACCTTCAGGTTAGATGACAATCTTATGGTCACTTGATTAAGTTCACCAATCACTTCGACTTGAGATCGATCAAGCTGAACTATGTGCACTGCGGATTTTTGTGGTTGAAAATTCAACTTGGCACATATTGATAGGGTAAAATATTCGTTGAAGCACCATAATCTACCAAACAATTGTGCACAATTTTATTGAAAATTTCATAAGTGAGAAGAAAAGGGGGAGTGTGAGACCTTGATCTTCCTCCAATCAAGGCGATGTCATTTGGATCAATCTTATTGATCGTGTTGGTTGGAGGTCTTCCCAAGTTGTGGGAAGCTACAGCTGTAGGCAAAGATGTAGTAGGCACGACATGTAATTCTTTCATCATTATCTCTGTTGACGTTTCAATTTGCTCAATTCATAAAGAGTGATATTAGCCCTAGTCTTTTTCATGTCATCAATAATATTGTATTCCATTTGATCCGACACTATTAGTGTTCTTGATGGAGGTGTTTGATCTGGTTGGACTGGGCTAGATTGAGTCGCTTTAGCAGTCGTTTTCTTTGTTACGACTTTATCTTTTGCTGCAGGGCTTGCCCTCTTCTGCTTAGGGGTATTTAGGGGAGGATCAAGTTGACTTTTGCTTCGTGTGCTAACCGGAAATGCTTCTTGATCTTCTTCTTGTGGGAGGATGAAATCCCACATTCCTTGTAGTTCCATAACTTCTTCGTCATCGGTCTGCCCTTCAGTGGTACTCTCTTCTTCTTCCTCTTCTTCGGATTCGACATTTGAGATAACATTGGGTGGTTTTACATCCATTGAAGGGCCTCTTTTAAAAGCTCTGTAGGGCTTTTTTGAGGAAGTTTCTGCTACTTGTTTTTTTATGTCAATCATCTCATTGGACATGGTCTTTAATACTTTTTGCAATCCTTCCAAATCAAAATGATCTTTCGTTTGTTTCTTCTTGGAGTCTTCCTTGAAGGTGAATTTTTTAGATTTGCGTTCCTCTATCGCAGATCTCTTTTCTAGGGCTACTACGCGTTTCTCTACTGCTATCGCCTTTGTCAAGTTTTCAACTAAGGTTGTTTTATTTGCCCTATCCAGAATATTGCTAAGTTTGATGGTAAGTTCGTAATATACCATTCACATCGTACTTCTTCGCTGGGTTGGGAAGCAGTGGGAATTTCGTTGAGGATTTTATTGAACCGTAAATTGAAATCTTTGATGGGTTCTCTAGCCTCGGCTTTAAGATTGGATAGGTCATTGATTAACGTTTCCGTTGATCTGTCATCACCAAACTTGGTAAGGAATTGACTTTGAAAAATGTCCCAACTAGTGATAGACCCGGAAGGTAATGAAAAGTACGATGACCCGGCTGTTCCTTGCATTGTATAGGGAAAAAGCCAGACAACAACATCCTCGTTGGTAACTCCGTTGAGATTGACAGAAAGCATGAAATTGCTAATGTGCTCTTTAGCTAGCATGCCTACTTCTGGATTGAATTTGGGTAGCCATTTCTCAGGACGGGCCGGTATTTGGCTCAGGGGTGGAGGCATTAAAACTGCCGCAGGATTGTTCCATGGAGACTGGGCCATCGTTGAGCTGCTAGTAAATGAAAGTGTAGAGGATGATCCATGAGGCAGGGAAGATGAAGATATTATGATTTTAGATGATTGAAGAAGAGGGATCGTGGAAGATGGATGAGTGGTTTGGAATGAAGATGTGGGTGGCTGACTTCTCGGTGAGGGGGTTGAAATGGACGATGTAGATGAAAGAGTCTCACTGTCAGACTCTAGTGGTGTTTTCCTTGCTCTTTTCCTGGCGGGGAGAGGGAATTCAGTTGGCTGGATGCCAAATTTTTCACTCTTTAATCTGGTCAGGGGATGAGTAGGATTGTACTGCGAAGTCGCGCTACTTTGAGATTTATCAAACCTCTGTGTAAAAATAGAAAATCCCTGGAGTTTGCGAATCAGAGTTTGAACTTCAGGGGGTTCAATGGTAGATTGGTCTAAAATATTAGGGTACGTAGCAGCGGTTAATACTTGAGCGACTTCTGAATCTGGATTTAAACATACTGGGGAAGTTGGGGGAGTTGATGAGGGAGATTTACTCTCAGAATGGTATTTAGATTTTGATTTAGGTGCCATTCATAGTTCGGGCCCTCCTTCTAGTGCCAAATATGTTGAAGCCCCGAAAATTGGGTCGACAACAAGGGGGATACCCACCCGGTCCGGACCTTGGTTGGCAGCTCCTTATCCGTTTGGTATAGCAGGTCCGACTGGGGATAATGGGACCAGTTTCCCAATTTAAGGGTGTGTGTGTGTGCAGATTTGGATGATGCTGATCTAAGAGTACTTAAAGCTAATTTAATTCAAACTTTTAAACTAACTCTATGCTATTGTAATCTAATGAGAAACGACACATCTAATCTACGCTAACCCGGGGTGAATTTCTTCTATTATGAGATCTAAAGAGATTTCAAACAAGAACTGGTAATAAAGATCATTCAGCTATCATAAGAATAGAAATCAATTAAGATAAACCACTTTGCATAAAAAGTTAGGCAAAACAGTTGTGAACAGCATATCGCATAATAAGTTATTCATATATCAAACATAAATAAATGACTCCACCGTAAAAAAGTGTCAAATGGTAACTCATACATTCATGCAGTAACATATAAACAACTAAAAACTGTATATCACTTTAACAATACAAACAGAAACAGTCAAGAGATAAAAGTATCGTTTGTGACTGGTTCCACTCATAAGCTTCAAGCAACAATGATTTATCTCTCCTTGCTCTAACATATACTAAGAGTACAGAAGTGCAACATCAGTAGCAGATATCAAATGCAAAAATTAATAAACCTTGATCCATCCATTCATCAAAACCCCCTCCGAGGGTGCAAAAGTGCATGTTCTGAGGACAAGTTTTTTGACAAATTTCTGGACCCTTCTCCTAATGCCTGAGAAGGGTTTAAATACTGCTAACTAATTAACTTAATTACATAAATTTAGGATACGGTTTTAAATGACCGCCCTTCTGCTAAAGAAAAACTATTTCTAAAAATTGAATCTAATTCCTAACCATTTCTGTATTTTCTCCTTAGTGCTGCAAGCATGCAACATTCGCTTGGGAAGAGTCGGCTGGTCGCCTTCTGCTTTCGTTTGAGCTATGAAAATAGAAATAACAAGAGCTGGCACTACTTTCTAGTAAACTAGAAGATATTTTCGAGAATATTCCTCTAGCTGGGTGTATTCACTGCGTGTATACTTGGTAATAACGCAAATTTCTCTCAAACTGATTCTGCTTTTGCTATTTCGGTTTCCGGCCTTGCGAATGACTGAATAAGTTAGGGACTGTGCTCTCTGAACAATTTTCTGCATCGAAACCTACCTCCATTCTTTGTTCCGGGCTTTTCTGGTACGTTTTCCTTCTTTAGCACCTTTTTTATTTTTGCTTTACCGGGCATAAGCCTCAGGATTTTTCGTAAACATGCTGCTTTTGTGCGCTTTTGACTCTGGGCGTTGGATGGCCTATTGACATCAGCATCTGTTGAGTGATACTCTGGAATCTGTGGTCTTGTTGCATGTGGCATCCGTTTATGAAGGGATCTCTTCTCTGTTCTCCGAGCATTGACGCTTTCCCCTTTTCCTTAGATGTTTCCTGTACATTGCATTCATGTTATTTCCTATCTTACAATTTACGCGAAGGAAAGGAGTAATGATAATAAAGATTGACATGAAAGCTTTAAGATCTTATGAATGCATAATCATGACACCCATAACTAACTGACTCTTCAAAAAACACAAAATTGTCCTTCTTGAATACTTTGGCGTACATTCATTAATTTCTTTTAAGGCGCGCTCCCAATTTTGGTTTACGGGCAGCTTTCCTTGAATACTGCACCGAGGAAAATTTGCGATGGGTGATTTCTGCGACTCGCATCACAGCATCGTGGATCGCGTCGTCAAGATGTGTCATTGCAGAAATTCATGATCGCATTTATCGCAAATCTCATTCATCGCAAGTCGTAGCATCGCAGATCGCAGATCGCGTTTAGTCATTGAATCATTGTGTGTTGCTTATGCGATGTTGCGATATGCGACGTCGCATATCGGCCGTCGGAGATTTCTTAAGATTTTTCATTTAAGAGCGCTTCATAATGTATGCAATGCGATGAATTTCGCGTCGCTTCTTCACAGTTTATTATGCTCATAGGAAAACGTTTCATTCTCTTCTCGCGATGCGATACAGTTTTAGGGAGTTGAATACAAAAATTTTCATAAAATGTTTTTTGGATTTTTTATTAAGGGTCCCCATTTGCTTGGTGTTATTGCTAATACCAAACAAAGAGGGGGGTTGTTGGTGGCCACAACACCCTCCGAGTCCAAAGTTTGGATAGTCTTATATGGTGAGAAAATGATTTCAGGTGTGTTAGGTGACTAGATTTGAAGTGGCATCATGTCTGAGTCACATATCAAAACATGATGGTGCGAGTCCTCCCAAGGTCGCTCTTTTAAACTCATGATTTCTCTAATAGCTTCATCCGTAGGTAGGACCTAATTGAGGAGATCTAAAGAAAGAGGAGTTATGGGAGGGGAAGTGGTACCGTTGGCCGTGACCAAAGTGATCGAAGACTCGGATGTAGATCGAATGGCCTCATAGGCCAATTCAGCTAGTGACAACAATAATTGTTCTCCACAAGTGTCAATGTCTAAACGAGCCAGTAGGATCCAAGGATCGGTCAGTTCGTGAGGAATGGATGAAACCATATTGACCTTCTATGGAACCTTTGGTAGCAGAAGAGGGAAACAACCCATCAGGGAAGAGCCCTTTAGTAGACTGGTACTAATACTGACATAAGAGTTAGGTACACCACCCACTAAGGGTACAAAGCTGCTAGGTAATAGGGAGTAATCTGGGATGCAAAAGGATAGTTGGTCCACTGTGACTATATTTCCAACCAAGGGAAATAGGATGATGTGGAAAACCGAAGATACAATGGTATTCATGGAATAAGTCCAATTGCAGCCCAAAAGCAGATTATAGTTTATTTTATGATCCATGACTTCAATATCCACCATTACCTTTTTTCCCACTCAAAGTGATGGGGTAGCTAGCTAGGTAACCTTTTGGGATGAAAGTGTGGCCATCGAAAGCTTTAAGGGAGTTTGACGGCTAGGATAGGATTGGAGAAACCAAAGCGAGCCAACATGAAGCCAACATGATGCGGGTAGAAGCACCTTCGTCGATGGTAGTTCTATGTATACCTTTACCTTTCGAAAAGATTTGCGCCTAAAAAGCAAGGTGGTGAGAAAAGGGAGGTTTACACTTTTCCATGTCAGAAATTGTAAGCATGGAATCTTGTGGGTCGATGTCACACGGAAACTGTCAAGGGTGCGGACACGACTGACCTTCCTAGAAGTCTAAGACATTCTAATGACAAACAAGACAAAAAGGAGTGATCTTTCTCTAAATATACCTTTTATGACATGAAAACTACAAGTGTTTAGGCTTACCTTATTCCAAAACGCCGTTGTTGAAGTCCGTTCTTGACGATCCGGATGAGCTCCTCCTTCAAGTCAATTCCTGCAACCACAAACAATCAAACAATTACCAAGCACTTGCATTTCATATAATAAAACATATATCCAACATGCAGACCAAGGAACACATGAAATAACTCATTAACATAAGCTATTGAGAAAAATAAACCAGTTTGTATTAATAACGAAACAAAGAAACTCTTACAACCTGGCCTTGGTGTTGTGCAAGTTCCTCCCAGGGTCCATCAAGGGTTTTCCTCTTCTTTGACAAAGCTCACCCTCTCCCAAGTAGAATCAAGTGAAGACAATCTCTCCTCACAAAGGCTCTAATGGAAGACCTAAATCCTGCAGCATTTACCCAAAGAAAATGTATAGCTCCAACCTCCTTTCCTCCTGGCTCAATGCCTTTATTTATAGTGCTGTAAAGAGGTTATTCTGGTCCACCATCAATGGGATCATCCCCCTCTTTGGGTGGGATAGCTCCCTTATTGATGGGATAAGATTCCCCTTAATAGAGATACATGAACCAACTGGAGGCGAATCCATTTCATCAAACCGACCTCTAGAATGTTCTAGAAGTAACCACAAGTAACTTTTTCAAGATAAAACTCGCGCATTTTGTCTTTTACAGAGGGACGCACCTGTCCCTTTACATACAGAGCGTCCATGGACGCAGTTTTTGTGAACAAGGTCCATGTCCCCGCAGGTAAGACTAGAGAGAACCTGCGACCCCAGAGATAAACATGATTTTTACAAGACTTTCTCTCTATTTTGAGTTTGAGATGGATAACAGAGGCATAGACTTGCCTAAGAGGGTAGCATGACTGTTGATTTGAGCCATACTAACTGTAAGTAGTCAAGGTGACATTTTTTAGTGTAACAGATTGCCCCCTAAAGTGCGAAGCCTGAAATAGAATAGGGTTTTGTAATTCTAGGAAGGGTGAAGCGCTTTATCATTTCAAGGATTACCTTGTGGATGGCCTGGTTGGAACCTGCAATTTTCAACACAAAATACATGGATAAGAATATATCATCACTGAGGTAGGCATTCCCATACTCAGATTCAAAACTTTAACTAATGGACTAACTACTCTGATACAGGAATGATCTTGCAGTACATCATTTTATAGACTTTTGTAGACACAGTATGGACGCAGCCATCTGTTTATGATGAGCCTACATAGATAATGAATACAAAACTCCTCGCAGCCTGGATGGTAGAAACTAGATCCAGGGTCTTCACTTCTACTTCCCGAATTGGTACGATTCTAGCCATGTGATTAAATGATTCGATGTCGAACATGGTAGAAACCACTTGATTACCAGTCAATGATGTAAACCGTTAACAAGCGTGAGAGAAACCACCAGTAATGTCAATGGTCCTCAAAGTACCAAGCACAAACCGCGAAATGTGAATAGATGTTTTGATGTCGAACACTTCACGGAATCCTCTGATCGAAAGTCAATGATGTAAACTGACGTCAAAGGCGAGAAACCTGCCATTGATGCATGCAGACTTCAAGGTACTGTCAATTCCTAAGTCATCTTTCTAGATAATGTGTCGATGTCGATAGAAAGCGACCCGTTGCAGGCAAGCCCGCAACACGAAATCATTGTTCAAGTTGAAGAAATGTTGCTGTAAGGACCGACTCAGGGATGGTCAAATGGATGACAAGTATTTTGCAGATGAAAGTTTGTTATTTGCAGACCTCTTGAACACATAACGACACAACAGATGGCTTGGTGATAAATAACTCAAATTTAATCCCCGAAACCCGGTTAAAGACTTTCAAAGTGACGTGGTCAACTGTGAGGTGAAAAATTTCCCAACCCAGGTGAATAACAAGTGTCGTGTTCAAGAGCGGTAATAAAGTTTCTCTGAGACAAAAAGTGACAAATAGGTTCATTCTTCTCTTTTTCCCCCACCATTTCCGGCAAGTACCTCTTTATTTTTAACAAGCTTGAGGAGGATAACATATGCTTGATTGTAAGCTCGTCCTTCGGACGAGTCCAACCTAGTTTAAATTCGAACCCTAGGAAGGAGTGGTTCGTTCCTGTTTGTAATTGAACAGGTCCTCTACTGTAAAAATTTAACGAGCCCAGTATAGGAGAAACTCGGCGTTTTTCATTTTTAGAGAGTCTGAAAAAACTAAAGGAGACTCCACGTTGAACTTTTTCGTATATTTGTGTCCCTCAAGCCCGAAAAAGTATAAAATAATACCTGGGGGAACCGCTTGATCTTGCGACCAAGGAGTACTTTCATATTAGTGTCGTTAATCTGAAAAGTAAAAAGCGATCAAGGACACGTCGTTTTATTTCCTTATCGAGTTCGAAACGACAAAAACCCGACAATCTTTTCCTGATTTTGCGGTCAGAAAAGAGCTAAAAGGGGACCGTCTTTTAATTCCGTTTTAACGAGTGAAAAAGAAACACTCGGCGATCTTTTCATTTTTTAGGAGTCAGAAAAGGGCTTAAAAGATGACTCTGCAATTTTGTTTGTGAAAAGTTTACAATTTCCCTCGAAATCCCTTTGTCCTGCACAAAAGCGACCCATTACTCATACCTGTTTAAAATAGGCAAAAATACATTCAAAAATATCTTTTCATGGTAAAAAATGAACTAATTCATCCAAAAAACCTATAAAAAGAGATTTTACCATGTCATTTTTACCGTTTCACTGTTGAGGTTGAAAAAAGGGCTTTTGACAAGAAAACTTCCCGTGGTTGCTGCGGAAAATCTGACCGTTGGAATCGAACGCCGTCTCATCCAGGTATTTTACACATCCTACTCTGCATTTCTATCCGTTTAGAATCAATTTTTAGGCTTTGGTTTTATTTTTTGGGGGGGTTTTGGTTTTGGAATGCGCCTCTCGGCGGACGCAGGTGCCCTTCGGGTGACCTGCGTCCCCCGACTTTTTCTCTTACGGGAAAACGGTCGGAAGACGCAGCCCGCCTTCAGGCCAGCTGCGTCCGGGCGCCCTGTGCAACAAAGCCGGGGTGCGTCCTCCGAGGAACGCGCATTTCAAAACCCCAACTCTCTCAAAAAACCACCAAAAATTCCCAAATTAATTTCTAATGCTATTTTTTGATATGCAGGCACTAATCATGTTAGACTGGAGAGAAAGAGAGCACGTAGAGGAAGATGAAGTTGCAATAAATCATCAACCTTCTCTGGATGCCCTAAGAGCATGCGGTTTATACAAATATTGGACCATACCGGGCATGAGGGGCCAGGTAAGATTCTTGGAATGGCTGGTTGAGCGATGGAACGTACAGGAACAATGCTTTTACATAGGAGGGCACCAGCTCGAGATAGAGCCCTCGGATGTATACTTTCTCACTGGCTTGCCAAACAGGGGTGAGCAACTCAACCTTGCGGGGACTAGGCCGGGTGGCCAATCCCTTGATAGTCTCCGCGAGACTTGGTGCACACCGGGAGCTCACCATTCAAAAGGCATAGAGATAAAACACATCACTCTGCCGGAACTCAAAGTCATAGCGTTCACGGTTACCAGAATTTGCGGCGCGGCCGCTTTACACATTGCTTCCGGATCCCAAATGCGGATGGCAATTGACTGTTACCAAGGCACCATTTTCAACTGGTGTGAAGCTGTGTCGGCTCAAATGAAGAGCCAACTAACCAAGGCAAGGAACGGACGACTAAAGACCTTTGGATATGGGCCTATAGTCGTGAGCTTTGCCTTAGAGAGAATTCCATTGCTGATCCCTCAGCAACTCACTGTTGATATTCTGGGTCCTCAGCAGCCAAAGCTGATACGATGGGTTGCGGTAATGGCCCGGCATCCTGACGAGGGCGCGACAGTAGTTCGATTCTCAGATAGTTATTTTGACTGGTTAGAGAACCAGCTTTTTGTGATACAGGATTTCCCGTATGCCGGAACAGATTTCAGAGGTGATCCGGACACGGTTCTTCCACAGGGAGAACAATGGGATGACAGAGGTACTTTTTATTTTCACAAGTTTTCTAGTTATGTATTTTTTGTATTTTTTATATATATCGTCTCAACACTAATAGTAAATTTCTCAAAATGCAGATGTTGGCCCACAACGTCCAGCCAACCTCCGGCCTTATGATAGACTACATCCAGCTGCACTGGCACCGGCCCCACAGGATGCGACAGCAGAGGTACTAGCCGACTTGGAGCATGATCTAGAGCGTCTCACGGCAGATATACCTGAGACTACTATGGATGATATTCCAATGAGGCTTCAGCGCTTCGTGGTCGCGGTCCCTGGACCATTTAGAGGTTTTTTACGTAAGGTAGCCCGCGCAGTGGTGTCGTACAGAGAGCACCACCAGTGATTGACTAGTCACTTTTGTAGTCACATGTGACATTTTGATTTTTTTGTACTATCATTTTGCCGATCATAAGGTGTTTTAAACCTATGATTGAAGACGATGTATATATTTTTTGACACACTCCTATCTATATATATCACTATTTTACCGGCTTATCTTGTTTAACATATGTAATGAAATGTTTTTAAATTTACTTGCATGATTATCGTAAATATCTGTCTAACATTCGAGAAGCAATTGCATCTGCTAATGTATTCAAAGACCTCGGAATATGTTGATATTCAATGTAATCAAATTCACGTTCCAAGAGACGCACTCTCAAAAACAACCTTAACAACACAGGATTTCTAATGGCATAAACTCTATTAAGCTGTAATACAACAAGTTCAGAATCTAACCTCACTATCAAACGTCGAATTCCAAATGAAATAGATTCGGATAATAATTCAACCACTGCACTGTATTCTGCAATGTTATTCGTTGTTTGACCGAGGCTTACCCCATGCATAGAAACTAACTCGTCAGAGGGTGAATAAATAACCCAAGCTGCGGAAGAGATATTCCGTGTACTACGACAAGCACCATCAGCAAATCCAATGTATGTTTGGAGAGGCGTCGACATCTACAATATCAAGAGTAAAACCAAGATGAGCCAAAATAATGACGACAAGCCACACTTAGCTAAACTAAGCACACTGACTAAACTAACACACACTTGCTAGCTAGAAAGAAAATCTAACCTATCTAAAAATTTCTCCATACCCATCATTTTAAGCATAATACCTCTTTAGGTAAAGTCCATTTCTGGGTTTACCCAAAGAGTCCCCATCAAAATCAACTAACTCATAAGCCCCTTTTGCTAGCTTGCGCTTTACAATGTAGGGCCCATGCCACATAGGAACGAACTTTCCGGCACCTAGCTTATCGTTAGCTTGATCATATAATAATACTAGGTCTCCTTCTGAAAAACTTCGAGGGGTCACATTTTTATCGTACTGAGCTTTCATTCGTTTCGCGTGAGTCTCGATAGCTAAAGTAGCGTCACGTCGAGTCTCATCTAATTTAGCTAAGTATAATAACCGTTTCTCCTCTGCGGAAGTAGCTGGAAGTAATTCGACAGCCATTTGAAGTGATGGGATTTCGCATTCAATAGGTAACACAGCTTCCAAGCCATAAACTAGCTGAAAAGGGGTGAAACCTGTTGAATTTTTCACCGAAGTTCGATATGCCCATAGCGCCGAAAATAACATGTTATGCCAATTCGTTCGATGGATACCAATGATCCGTCGAATCATGACGACTAGAACTTTATTGATTGACTCAACCAAACCGTTGGCCTGCGGATAATAAGGAGTAGAGCTATCGTGCCGCAAACCAAGCTGGCTTGTAAGCTCTGTCATCATGACATTTCGAAAATGGCTCCCATGATCAGTAATGATTGCTTGTGGGACACCAAACCTAGTTATGATATGATTGAATACGAAAACTGCAGCTGTCTTGCCGCTTGCGTCGAATGTAGGCATCGCCTCGGCCCATTTTGTAAAATAATCAACCGCGAGGATGATATACGCATGCCCCCCGGCCGAGTGAGGGTTACAAGTAATAAAGTCAATGCCCCATTTGGCGAATGGACCAGCGGCAATTATAGGGTGGAGAGGAGCAGGTGGAGCGCGCATCTTTCGATCAAAAACTTGACAGTTGTGGCACGTTCTGACAGCAAGGATACAATCTTTAAACATAGACGGCCAGAAGTAGCCAGCGCGCAACACCTTCTGAGCTGTGGCGTACCCAGACATATGACCGCCACATGCTCCAGAGTGACAGTCATTTAAAACTCTCTCAGCCTCTTCGTAAGTTAAACAACGTCGAAAAACTAAGTCTGCCCCCCGGCGATAAAGTGTATCTCCAATAATTCTGTATTGCTGGGATCGAAACCGAATTTTTCGACGGTCTTCCTTGGAAGCTTCAGGCCGAAAGGTTTGGGTTTGGAGATAGGTGATTATATCCCCATACCACGGATCTAAAGTGCTAATAAGAAACAAAGATTCGTCCACGATGGACTCCTCTGCCACAGTCTCTGTGTCAGCACTCGGGAAATCACACATTAATTCCGCAAAAACTAAAGATTTCTTAGACTTGGACTTCTCGAACTCCAAGTCGAACTCTTGCAGGATAACAATCCATTTAGAGTACTTGCCCCCTAGCAGTTGTTTTGTCAAAATATAAATCATAGGGTTGCAATCCGAAATAACGGTAGTCTTGCGGAGAAGAATGTAATGACGAAAACGCTGGACAGCTTGAACGGCTGCCAGGGCCAATTTCTCCACATGTGAATATTTTAACTCAGTTGGGTTTAAGGTTCTGCTAAGATAATATATCACATGCTCTGTTTTGAATTCATCTTCTTGAACTAACACCATTCCAATGGTGGAATGCGAAGCTGCGAGGTATAAGAAGTAGTCCTGGTTGTAGTTGGGAGGATGCAGTAACGGTGCATGGGTCAACGCGTGTTTCAATGCATCAAAAGATTGTTGGGCAATCTCATCCCAAAAGAACTGTGCGTTCTGTTTCAACAACCGTGTAAAACCCTTAGTGACCTCGGCGTAGTTCGGGATGAATCGTCGAAGAAAGTTTGCTTTCCCTTGCAAACTTTGGAGTTGGCGCAAACTCGAAGGAGGAGGCAATTTGATGATAGCCTCGACTTTCGAGGGATCGACGCGAATGCCGGTTTTTGAAACAACAAATCCCAGCAATCGACCTGTTTCTATACAGAAAACACATTTGTGGGGATTCAACCGAATTCGATAATGCCTACACCTCATAAAGATTGCTCGTAGGTGGACAAGGTGATCAGCTCGTTGCAAAGAATGAGCAGGCAAATCATCGAGATAGGGTTGCACAATGTGCTTGATGTCATGAAATGCATAAGACATCGCCCGTTGAAAAGTGGCCCCGGCATTCTTAAGTCCAAAAGGTAATTTGCAATAAGCAAATGTCCCCCACGGACAAATGAATGCCGTTTTTGGTTGATCGGCAGGTAGAATATTGATTTGATTATAGCCTGAGAAACCATCCATGAAGGAAAACATCTCACTTCCGGCACAATCATCAATGATTTGATCGATATAAGGCGTAGGATAGTTGTCTTTTGGACAAGCCCGATTAATATCCCTATAATCGATCCCAGTGGAGTCGCCAATTTGTCACACGGAAACTGTCAAGGGTGCGGACACGACTGACCTTCCTAGAAGTCTAAGACATTCTAATGACAAACAAGACAAAAAGGAGTGATCTTTCTCTAAATATACCTTTTATGACATGAAAACTACAAGTGTTTAGGCTTACCTTATTCCAAAACGCCGTTGTTGAAGTCCGTTCTTGACGATCCGGATGAGCTCCTCCTTCAAGTCAATTCCTGCAACCACAAACAATCAAACAATTACCAAGCACTTGCATTTCATATAATAAAACATATATCCAACATGCAGACCAAGGAACACATGAAATAACTCATTAACATAAGCTATTGAGAAAAATAAACCAGTTTGTATTAATAACGAAACAAAGAAACTCTTACAACCTGGCCTTGGTGTTGTGCAAGTTCCTCCCAGGGTCCATCAAGGGTTTTCCTCTTCTTTGACAAAGCTCACCCTCTCCCAAGTAGAATCAAGTGAAGACAATCTCTCCTCACAAAGGCTCTAATGGAAGACCTAAATCCTGCAGCATTTACCCAAAGAAAATGTATAGCTCCAACCTCCTCTCCTCCTGGCTCAATGCCTTTATTTATAGTGCTGTAAAGAGGTTATTCTGGTCCACCATCAATGGGATCATCCCCCTCTTTGGGTGGGATAGCTCCCTTATTGATGGGATAAGACTCCCCTTAATAGAGATACATGAACCAACTGGAGGCGAATCCATTTCATCAAACCGACCTCTAGAATGTTCTAGAAGTAACCACAAGTAACTTTTTCAAGATAAAACTCGCGCATTTTGTCTTTTACAGAGGGACGCACCTGTCCCTTTACATACAGAGCGTCCATGGACGCAGTTTTTGTGAACAAGGTCCGCGTCCCCGCAGGTAAGACTAGAGAGAACCTGCGACCCCAGAGATAAACATGATTTTTACAAGACTTTCTCTCTATTTTGAGTTTGAGATGGATAACAGAGGCATAGACTTGCCTAAGAGGGTAGCATGACTGTTGATTTGAGCCATACTAACTGTAAGTAGTCAAGGTGACATTTTTTAGTGTAACAGTCGATACCACCAATGGTTGAAGGCAAAGCTTTCCTTTGTGCTGGACATGTTTGTAATACTTGAAGTGCCAATATAGGTAACGACACTTGTGCCAAGTCTTCTACAATGCTGTAGTTTTGGGCAGCACATGCAGATGTATTATGCATTGTGTGTTGAAGTTCCCCTTTAGGGAGGTGAATCGCAATCTCAGCAACTAGCCTTCTGACATGAAGATCATTAGGCGGCGGTGGGTTTTGACTTGAGGAAGGTTCCTCTGCATGAGTGACAGGAGCTCCATAATATTTAGCTCTGGTTTGTAGATCTACCTTTTCAAAGGTGTAAACGGTAGAGGGTCCTTCACCCACTGAAGGATGTTGTGAACCACCATTTCCGCCATGTGGGGGTTGGGGTTGGTTTGCAATAAGGTGTTGTTGCTACTGAGTGGGGAAAGGATTACTCAGGATAGTGGGGGTCCTACCAGTATCCTTTTCATAAATGAAATCTGTGCATTCCTGAAGACGCGGACAACGATAGGTCATGTGGTCTTCAACACAGATTTTTCAAGGGAATCTGGTGGGTTTATCCTTTCTATTGTCAGGAGGTGCAATAGCCTTTTGCTTTGAGTTTTTCTGCTTTGTTGATACTCCTTAGAAGGAGTAGACTTTTTCTTATTCTTCTTGTTCTTACCAACGGGTTTTTATGTAGACTGCAGAGATTTTATCGTGGTGGTAGGAAGAGAAGTCGATTTGGTAGAGGCATCCACTAACTTCTGGGAAATGTGACTACTGAGTTGTTTTACAGTAGCCCCAGAGGTTGTGCCGATAATCCCATTGGCGTGCACTTTGGGGTGTTCAGTAGCGGGAGCATTGGAGTTGCGAGGGGAATTGGGGATTATGTCATAAAGAGTGCTAGACTTCGAATATATCAGATCTAAGTGTTGGGCATGATGTATGGATTGGTCTTCTATGACCACACCACCTAAGGTGACATCCTTAGTGATTTGGAGGAGTAGAGACTTACAAAACGAATCTGATAAGAGATAATCTGGGAGGGGAGATTTGGCTAACCTCCACCTATGTCTCCATTCATGTAATGATCAGAGATGTGGGTGGCAGTATCCTGACGTAATGAATTGATGAGTTCAGTCCTAGTTTCATAGTGGATGGGTAGCTGGAAGTGCTTTAAGAATTTCATCACTAGAGCATTAATGGTATTGACTGACACATGTGGTAACTTGATGTACAACTTAGTTCCATTTCTAGTGAGGGTGTGGGGAAAAGGACATAACTTGATAGTGTCATCCACCATGGAGTTAGAAACACAACAAAGATTATAGGTGGTGATATGGGTACCCAGATCCTCCCCTTGTTTCCCTTCAAACTTAGGGATTTCTGTCAGTATTTTATGCGGGATTGGTGGCCAGAGTAAGTTATGATAGATGGGGTCATTTGTAAGTTTGTACAAGTCAGGGATATCAAGCATTGCCAAGAAAGGCAGAGTGTGTGATTCCCTTGAACCAGACTAAGGCGATGACATATGACTTGAGGATCCTTACAGTCCTCCCATTGTTTGATTCCCAATATTATACATAGGTTGTGTGGTATAGTAGTTGCCTTTGGGTATGGCATTTTAATATGGATTTCCATGGGGATTGTTAGGTTGGGGTATATAATTTCCCCCAAGATAAGTAGTGCCCACTTGACTCATTTGAGGTTGTGAGTAGGGTTCCCCATGGATTGGTTGGGACCTCCTTGAGGATTTCCACCCGCCACATAACTAACCATATGTCCTTGACTTGCATAAGGAGTGCTCATGTCAATCAGTGACTGACCATGCATGTTTGAAAATGGAGGGGGAACTGTTACATTCCTGATCGGTATATGCATATTTGGAGTGCCCTTAGATACTTGAATCTAGGGGTTAGAACTATGCAATGGATGCCAACCATATTGTTGGTTGAAGGGACCCGCACTAACTGTGCTATATTGAGCGTTATAAAGAGCGATGTATGTAACACTTGTTGAAGGTATAGAGTTTGACACTGAAGGGGCGGAACCTAAAATAAATTGGGTTCCACTCATGGAGGGTGTAATGTTAGGGTTTGTACCTGGGACAAATGGGATAGTAGGGTTTGCCATCAAAGGTGTGGTAGTGACTATCAACTGGGGAAGTGGTGGGGTACAAAAGTGTCCAAAACATCCCACGACCCATTAGTCATTGACAAGATGGGTGGAAATGTTCCAATTGAAGACTAAGGAGGTACAGGTGCAATGGGAACCAAGAGTGGGTCGAACGGATTTGTGATCGGAGGATTGTATGGAGGAAGGAATCTTGTAGTAAAGGAATCCTCTAGTAAGATTGAATCGTCGGTTGTACAAACTGATTCTATGTGAGATCTCGGAGACTGATCTCCTGAAGATGGGGAATCTGGTTCATTGGAGCTCAGTGGATCCTCCAGAATGAGTGGGGTAAGTCATAACAATCATCTTGATTGACGACGAGGGCCGTATGTAGACATAATGGCCGCTAATTTTTATCAATGAATTTTATTGTGATGTTTATTAAAGTCTCAATGATAACACTCTGGCACCTAAGAAATAAAAAATACACTAAGTGAATCAATCAACAAACAGAGGGAAATGACCCTGTCTGATAAGCACTGATCACTGGAGATGAAACCTAGTATCACAATGAATAACAGAGAGGGTTGGCCAAATGTACAGTTACGGTTACTCTAGAGCTTCACCCAAACCTCAGATTGAGGGGCCAAGTACTCTCGTCAAGATGAGCATGCTCCCAAAAACTGAAGACAGAGTAGGTCTGTCTGTGTTAGGTACCAGGGCAGCCTACCCCAGTCACCTTGTGTAAGTCCCTAAAAGTATGGCCACTAAGGATACCTTAGATCATAGACACTACATGAGGGGACATAGTGATAGATAGTACACTGTGTGGGAAAGATACCTGAGTCCCCAACTTAGCTCCGATATCCCTAAAGGGATCCTTGTTACATAGTATTTTGTTGCTGACCCCACATTCCCTGATCCCGAACATTGCCAGTCCATGTTATTGACATCTACTTTGTGTCATGTTGTAAAATATGTGTCAGTGTCTTCCTTGTCATATTAGGAAGAATACCTCAGTTAATTACTCTTGGAGCAAACCATTTTTAACTTCTATTTTTGGGTCGTCATGGGTCATCGATTATTCCACCCATGAAGATGGCAAAGATTGAACTAAGCCTAGTGACACTGTTGCCCTGTCCCTGTGTTTCACTCGTGACAAGCTGCTTTTGGTGAGTTTCTTTTTAACAAATTGTCGAAGCTTCTGAGTGGTGGTCCTAGGGTTGGTTGTTGGATCAGATGAGCTCAGTTCTCTCCTTTGGGATGGTTGTTCCACCCTTTATGCAACCTCCCAAAGGGATAAGATCTTTCTCCCATCTCTTACAGAGGCTCCTCTTCCTATAAATACCTCCTTCATGGCTAATATCTGCTAGTGGAAGTTAGAGGAGTAGGAGGAGTTAGCGAGTTTGAGGGGAGTGTGGAAGTAGCTTCTAATGTACCTTAGCCTGGGATAGTTTTATGTGGATTTGGCTTGATTGTATCAGTGTTCTAGCATCATAATTTTTCCTTTTGGGTAGGACAGAGATTTATCCATCCTCTTGGGAGAAAATTCATGAGTGAATTCTTGTGGAGACATGCTAACAGGACCCTTCAAGGAGACCTACAACGTCAAGGCATGGTTGTAAATTTTACTTCAGTTCATATTAATACAAATTAACGGTTTATTTACTATATCTTATGTTGAATTGCATATTGATAACTTGAAGTTCCTTGACCCTTTGAGTAGATCATTTTTTTTTTATTCTATTATGTTTGTTGTTGTTCTCTGTATGTTGTTTTAGGTACAAAAGTGATTAGAAAGAGAGTTCGAGCAACACAATGAGAACTTCATCAAACGAGGATATGAAGGTAGGCCTTCATGACATTAACTATCTAAGGGAATTTTCCTTGATATTGTTCTTGCTGTGACTAGACCCACTCTAGGGCTAGAGGGATTGCCTATATCTATAGAGGTAACTTACCTGCTTCACAATTTGGTGACCATAATGGAGATCTGTGTCTTTTGTCTCTTGATTTGATTTTGCTTTGCCTAGTTATTGTCTCCTTTACTTTTTGGGTAGAATTCTCCATATTGTGGATTGTTTGTCTACTCCTGGTAGTCTTCCCTCCATCATAAGTGATAGGTCTGGCCTTCCCTCAACTAAATTTTTAAATTTTCCCTTTGATCTCGGGTCGTCACATTTTATTTTATGACATTCGTGATGATAGTCATGTCTGCTCTATATAATTAGTTGTGCTTTCTATTGTTTGGTGCGATTAAATTGCCTCACATTCATGGTGGGCTTTGATTTATGCTTGGCATTATTTTCTGGTGTAATTCTGTGACAACGTCTCAAAGTTGCTATTCAAGGGGCTGTAACTTTTCATTGGAGGTGTAGCTTGTCAGTTTGATGCTCGCGAAGATTCCTATAGGTTTTCATTTTGAAGTTATATTTTCTAATTGGCCAGTGTGTCCTATCCTTCTAAGCTTGTCTTCTGCCTATATATTGTGTGTGAAATTGTTGTTTGCTAGAATATTTGACTCTTGGTTTCATTCCCTTGAGATTTCTCCTTTTGAACTAGGTGACATCTTCACCTTAGGGTTTCTTGAAGCATTAGCTTTTTCTTGGGTTGCATGTTTGTTTGGACCTTTGAGCTATGTTTGAAGTGATCCCTTGCTTTGTTTGAGGCTTTTCCTTATTGACTTTTCTTTCATCTTCCTAATTGGTATGTGACATTTGGTTATCAAAACATTTAAGTCTTGTTTTTTTGGTTTCCTTCCATCACTTTGGCATAGATCACATTGCTTCCTAGTCAATTAGAAAGCTTTCAAGTTTTTGAAAAAAGAAACATATGCTTTGTTTTAAGTCTTTGATTAATTTTTGAATGGAATGTGTCTCTTTACTTATTGAATGATTTCATTTGAAAAGGACTTAAAACTAGCATTGTTTTGAGTTTTGCATTTGCTTGCTTGTTCCTTTGATTGCTTTGAAATGAACCACTCACTTTTCTTTAGTTAGTTGTTCATTGAAAAGGAATGGTTTATTTATTCATTTAGTTGCATTCTAGGAGTTTTTGAAGATACATTCGGTAGGGCCTTGAAACTGAGATCTAATTCAAGACAAATTGCTAAAATTTATCGAATTAATCTAAAAAACACATTGGAACTTAGCACTCATATATCTAGAGGTCTAGGCTATAGACGTGTTTCAGCGTCTTTAAACCTAGTGGGTATTTTTTTCACTAAGGTTGGCTGATTCCTATTATTTTGATTCGATAAGTGCTAGTACGGACTTTTGCTCCCTGTACCATCGTGTATATGATGGGAGACCCCACTAGGTTACAATCTTGTTGTCCATAGGAAGTCGAGTCTGTCGCCTTATGAATCATAATTCACTAAAAACAAAATTTGGGAAGATTAGCTCCTGTACATGAAGTTCTTGGTCATTTCTCTTTCATTTTACTACCAAGCTGTATATGCAGGTTTATGATTTGTCTGGTAAACCTTCTGCTTAGAGTTCGAGAGCAGTCATTTGATCTTTTTGACTCATTAAACTTAAAATATCATTCATGCACTTGTCCTTTGGAGCTCGTTTCCAACCAGAAGTGATAGAGTCACCTTTCATCCTTTTCTCGACTCTTAAAAACTGAAAAGGAAAAGTTTTGTTTCAGTGTTCTAAAATTAACTTCCCACGAAATATTCTTGGTAAAAGTTATCTTCCTTAGTAATTCTTTAGAGTCAATTCTAATGGAAACATTTTTGGTGTCCACCCATCAAGGGTTCCCCCTGAAAGGGAATCCTAGTCCCCTTCCTTCTTTTGGAAACGATGGTGCTCCTTATATGTGCAACGTTGTCCCTCCCTGCGTTAATCATTGGTTTACCTATCTGGTTATTTTCAACCTCAATGATTTCGAGTGCCCCAACTCCTGCCATGTTGTCTCCTTCATTTGAATCATGTCACAATGATTCTAAGGTTGACCCCTTGCCTTTCTCCCTTATTTGTTCACCTTCCTCTTCTACTTTTCCTGGTAAAAGTTCCAAATCTAGTAACCAAGAGGCTACGAAGAAGACGAAGAATAAAAAGTCAGCTATGTAAGAGGTCGACGTATGACTGTTACTCCAAATGCACCTCTTATAGGAAAACCTTCTATTCCTCCTTGGAAGGTTAGACTCCCTTGCAAGATGTGTAAGGTTGACGATCTCCTTTGAGACTGTCCTAGCATTCCTAGAGTCTTAGAGGTATGGTCTCAAAATCTAGATCGACCATCCCCATCGACCTCTAGAGATCATGTTGATGATACACTCTTGGCTAGTGATGGTAAGAAGAAAGGGAAGATTAGATTCCCTTGTAGGCTATGTGAAGGAGAGCATCTTCTTCACCTTTGTCCTCTTATGGATAAAGCTTCCAATGTTTTGGAAAACCTTACAGCTCCCCAACCCCAACTCCTGGTTGGTTATCAAAGGCTTTCTTCGAACCCTCTCCCAGTTGGTAAAGAGATTGACTTGGGTTTATCTCTTGCCCGTCCTGATCTTCCTGAGTGAGACTCTTTTGTGTTTGTTCCTAACCAACCATTGTTTGAAAAGAGTGTCGACTTGGCTTTGCCACCAGTTGCTCACTCTGTTCCAGAAGAGCATAGTGATCTTATTGCTCATGTTATTCTTGTCTCCTCATATTCTCATGAATCGAAGAGTGACTCTTCCATCCCAGTTGTTTAGGAGAGTCCTTCTTCTATTCCTGCATAGCATGGGAGAAATCATATGATGCCCCCACCAAGTATTTCTATTGTCTCTTTCAATTGGGGTCCATTGACTACTTTCCGACTCCCATCTCATGTGCCTTTCCAGATCATAGTACAAGCCTATACTATGGTAGTACCTAGAGCTATATTAGATGAAGGTGCTTCTGTTAACATCATGTATTCTACTACTTGGCAAGCTTTGGGCTCCCCACAGCTTGTGCCTATCACCCAGAATCTATTGGCTTTCAACAGAGGAACTAGTCAACCCTTAGGGATCCTTTCACAGTTCCCTATTACTTTGGGAGGAAAGACCGTCTATATAGACGTGATGGTAGTCGAAGGTCTGTTAGATTTCAATCTCCTCCTTGGACATGACTATGTGTATTTCATGGGAGCTGTTGTTTCTTCACTTTTTTGTGTGGTTTGTTTTCTGCTTAAAGGAAGAATTGTGACTATTGATCAATTGTCATTCATTGGTCACCAAGCGTCTCCTTTGCAACCATCTTCCCATATCGGATTTTGTTTGCATATAGTAACTTCCCCGCCACAGGTTACTTATGTGGCTACCCATTCCATCTCTGCATTTGTTGATGATCACAGAAATGGTATAGTACATTATGTATTGGGGGCTTTGGAACTAGATCTCTCTTTGGTACCAAATGACATGTATTCCTCCTAAAGCATGGTCCTTCCATCTAGTGAGGACCTCTTGGGAGGCATGTTATCATATGGTACATGAACAAGAGTCATGAGGATACTTCCTGGTATTGTTTCAACCTCGTTAAAAAAATAAACAAGGAGTCATGAGAATAGTTCCTAGTCTTGTGTCAACCTCGTTAAAAAATGAAACAAGGGTCTAGAGCATAGTTCATTGTCTTGTGTCAAGCTCATTAAAAAATGAAACAAGGAGTCATGAGGATAGTTCCCGGTCTTGTGTCAACCTCGTTAAAAAATGAAACAAGGGTTTGGAGCATAGTTATTGGTCTTATGTCAACCTCATTAAAAAATGAAACAAGGAGTCATGAGGATAGTCCTTTGTCTTGTGTCAAGCTCATTAAAAAATGAAACAACGGTCTTGAGGATAGTTCTTTTATTGTGTCAATCTCATTAAAAAATGAAGCAACTCCCTGTTCAAATCGAGTCTTTGATTAAGATCTCGTAAAATCCTAGTCGAGTCTTTTCGAGATGTAGCAAGTGAACCTTCATTCCATTCACCTAGTTGAATGACATGAAGCTTGGGGGGCATGTACCTAGTTTGAGTCATTATGATGGGGGCAGGAAAACTTATAGCAAGCATATTTTTTCATTTCAAGCTTTTGTGAACATGAAACCAAATCCAAGCAAAGTTCTCCATGGTTCAAGCTTGTGTAAAAATCAACCCATACCCAATTTTAACCCTCAGGATCACCATTTTTATCAGCTAATTTCTGCTAGATGAGCCTTGGTTGTTTCATTCCATCGCCACCTTCTCCTTGGTTGATCATATGCTTTCACTTGGTTGTATTTCCTTTCTTGCGGGACCACAATGATGAGTGGTTTCATTAGCCAGCCTCTTGACCATTACATGTTTTGAGCAGTTCCACCATTGTCAGAACTAGTTGCTACCATTTATACCACTCGTTCCTCCAGGACGAGTCACCTTTAAGCTCTTTGCTGACTCATAAAAGATGAAAAGATTGCCAAGTATTTTTTTCCTTTTTGACTCGTTAAATAAAAATGGGGGTCCGCTTTGAGCTCTTTTCTGATCCTTTAAAAATGAAAAGATGGTCAAGCCCTTGTCATTTCAAACTCATTAACAGATGTGAAACTTCATGCACCCAGTATAAGTTTACCCCTTTTTCAGGCTGGGAGGCACTATTTACGACAAAGGTACTCCTTGGCTAAAATGGTCAAGTGGTTCTCTCAAGTATTGTTTTCTACTTTTTTGGGCTCGAGAGACACAAATGTATGAAAAGGGACCATGTGGAGTTTTCTTTTATGTGTCTTTTTCAAACTCTCTAAACATGAAAAAGATACCGAGTTACACCTTTGTCAGACTCATTAAACTATTAAACGACATTGGATTTGTCACCATGACGAACATGAATTTCTCCTTCCTAGGGCTCAGTAAACTTATTAGGTTAGATTCGTCTGAAGGATGAAATCACAGTGCAAGCATATGCTATCCCCTTCAAGCCTGCGATGAAAAATAATTGGGGTGCTCACCAGAAATGGCGGGGGAAAATTTGGAAGTATTCTGTCAGTTGTATTAATTATTACGGCAACTTGTGGCTCTTAAATATCGACACACTTTCAGTTTTGTGTCGGGTTGGGATATCCTCACTTTATAGTTGGCCTTCCAGGTTTTGGGTTATCCATTTTGCCTCATTCGATACGATTTTTTCTGCATCATCATGATCTTTGATCCCTTGGTACTAAAATTTTGCCAAACTCCGGAGTCGTATCACCGATATGTTCAAGAGATTAATCCTTTTGCAGCTTGTATCCTTACACACCTTCCTCAGATTCTCTGTCTCATCCACATTCATCTTGTTCCTTTGTCTTGCATCTATGATGTGGGAAACATTATGGCCCTCCCTCGACCGATCACTTCCAGTCGAATTCAGTTCATTATCTGGGAAGTTGATCTAGAGACTCCTTTTTGGTACCTTGGAGCTTGCATGCCTTAATGGAAAGTTCTTCACATTTGACGATAGGCTTTCATTATTAGTCTTCAATCAGGTGCTTTCATGGGTGTTCGACTTCAGATCATTCCTCACACTTCGTGGATTGTACTAGCAGTACTTTGACAACCATTGACATCACTGGTGGCCTCTCTCACGCTTGTTAATGGTTTACATCATTAATTGGTAATCAAGAGGTTTTCTAGTATGCTCGACTTCAACACATCTATTCACATATTAGAATTTGAGCCTTGATCAGGTTGGGATTCAAGACCCTGGGCTCAGATTACACAGGTCAAGGTTCTGCAGATTGGTTCATGATTACATACATGACTCTTTTGATTGGATGGTTGTGTCCATACCACAGATCATTTAAGTTTATCTTCTGGATGGCTGCGCCCATGCCTTAAGCACACGTATTTCCTTTCACTATGTACTTATGTATCAAAGATATTAGTTGCGGTTGCGTTTCCAGGTTCTCCGTGATGGTGTTTTGTTTCAGTTATGGATTCATAAAGCATTTCACCCGTCCCACTCTCTCGGCCTTCATGCTTTAGGGGGCATCTGTTACATAATATTTTGTCATCGACCCCGCATTCCCTGATCTAGGACACTTTCGGTCTATGTTATTGACATCTGTTTTGTGTCACGTTGCAAAATATGTGTCAATGTCTTCCTTGTCATATCAGGAAGAATACCTCAGTTCATTACTCTTGGAGCAGACCCTTTTTAACCTCTATTTTTGGGTCGTCACGGGTCATCAGCTATTCCACCCACGAATATAGCCAATATTGAACTAAGCCTAGTGATGTTGTCACCCTGTCCCTATGTTTTATTGGCAATGAGCTACCTTTGGCGAGTTTGTTTTTCGCAAATTGTCGAATCTTCTGAGTGGCGGTCCTAAGGTTGGTTGTTGGATCAGATTAGCTCAGTTCTCTCTTTTGGGATCGTTGTTCCACCCTTTGTGCAACCTCGCAAAGGGATAAGCTCTTTCTCCCATCTCTTATGGAGGCTACTCCTCCAATAAATACCTCTTTCATGGATAAGATTTGCGAGTGGAAGTTAGAGGAGTAGGAGGAGTTAGAGAGTTTGAGGGGAGTTTGGAAGTAGCTTCTAATGTAACTTAGCCTGGGATATTTTTATGTGGATTTGGCTTGATTGTATGAGTGTTATAGCATCATAATTTTTCTTTTTTTGGGTAGGAGAGAGAGTTATTCGTCCTCTTGGGAGGGGCTGCTTAGGAATTTTGGAAACCTAGGTCTTAGGGTTATATAGGAAAAGTGTTTAGGGACTAGGAAATGATAATGTAGGGGTAGGTATGGGTTTAATAGTGATGTAGGAAGGTGTTTTAGGGTCTACAGGTAGGAAATTTGGGATAAGGATGGACTTATGGTTTTATCACTTGCCCAAGTGCCAATTTTGCATAGGAACCAAAACACTAAAAAACAATGTTGTTTAGGAGTGCAAAGAGGTGGAAATTTTGTGACTTACTTGGTAGAAGAGGAGACAAGAATTTGTTGAAGTTTTGAGAGAATTTGGAGGCGTTTTGGTGCTCTGGGGGCTCACTGGGCAAAAGTGCAGTGCCTTGCCCAGAAGCACAACACCTGTGTTAGAAAAGGCAACGACCACTACTCTAAGCACAATGCCTCCCTCCTAGGTGCAGTGCCAAGAAATTTTTTTCCTTTAAACCTACAAAATCGAATTTTTGAACCAAGGGAGTGTGAGATCGACCTTTGAGAGTGAAAATGAATTTGTTTTTAATGTCTTGGTGGCCTTTATACTTCATGAAATTGATGATTTGGGCCTTGGGACCCACTTTCTTCCTTTTTTCATTCACCTTACTCTTGGAAACTATACCTTTACACTTGAATTTTTATTTGACAAATTGATCACTTGATATACATTGAGAACACTTTGACCTTTGACTTTTTGGTCCTTACATATTTTGGAACTCTGAATTAGTAGCTTGGAAATCATGTGCTTATTACATTTGAAAGACATAAAATTACATAGTGAAAAATAAAAAAATATCACATTTAAAATAAAAATTACATGTTGAAACAAGATTTTATGTTTACAAATCACCCTCAGATAGTGAAGAGATGTTATTTGATCACTATGAGACTTGCTGACATTATGCAATGGAAATGGTGTTTTATTGGACCCTGAAAACTGTAGGACCTAATGGTAACCTTGACTAACTTGAATTGATAGTGCCATGACTAATATGATGACATGATGAAATGATAGTTTATGATTGACATATGCTCAATAATACATGAAGGTGGGCCAAAAGGTATTGATTTTTGAGGGATAGTGAGGTTCTTTTACTAGGGATACCATCCGTGAGTGAAGTTTTAAATGAGGACCTAGTGGAATGACAAAAATTTCTGAGTGGGACCCTAATATGATATGAAAAGTGAATTTTTGATCACTAATGGCAGGATGCAAACACTGACACTAACACACACCAGTTGAAGACTCTGGGGGTCAAACATGCAATAACGCATTGGAACTTAGATTTTGAAGCCTCATGCAAAGCTTGCGTGCCAGATACACGCACCATGGTGAACAAAATTGTTCTCAAACCAAGGTTGTTGGTGATTGTTGCTATCTTCACCTTACCTCCATTGGTAATTTTGGCACTAGGACAATACCTCTGGACTAGACCCTTCGTACACTCACCTCCTTGGCAATACCTAAAGAGTTGCACTGCTTCTCCTTGATGGGATAGTCGCGTGATGAAATAGATGTCCATCTCCTCAAGTTCCAGTTCTTGCACTTTTATGATGAATATCTCTCGATCTACATCCCAAAGGCTGATAAGATAAGGTAGTAATTCCACCTAAGCCCTCAACTCTGTGGTCCTAAACAATTTTAGCAGTCCACTATCCCTCAATGCATTTATGCATGCAAGGTCTTGAGCTGCTTGATGATATTCGGCTTCATGGCCTCTTTCTTTCCACTCCAAGACCATATTCTCCTGCAAACAACATTTTAACACTTATTAATTCCTTTTTCATTGATTAAAATCATCAAATATTTCTTAAAAGATCATTTTATATCTCAAAGAATTGTTGTCGGCACCATCACATCTGTTTTTATGAGCAATGTGATGGCATCTTGTGAGCTTTTAGGATGACCATACGTGATGGTTTTCGGCACCCTGAAATTTTAAAATCATCCTTTCTAGCATAAAATTGACTGTCTAAAATGCATCAAAAAGTAATGAAATGCAAGAGTATGGATGGGGCTCTTTCTTGTTGTAGATAGATCGTGAAATGGTACCCTGAATCTCCTGCAGTAGCCACTAGAAAATCAAGAGAATTAGGGCACAAAACTCACTTTTAGAGCTTAGTTTGGTAAAATGGTAAAAAATGAAATTACTTTTACCTATTTATAGTTTTGAAAGTCATTTTGTCAATATTTTTCATAATATTTTTATATTTTCTCTCGATATCGGTGATAGATGTGTTTCTTGTGCAGTTACAGGTGCCTTCAATGTGAACAATGGTCACTGTTGACCATTTCTGGTAGTTTTAATTTATATCTTTTTCGGACTCATTAAAAAAATTAAAAAGGAACCCCCTTGGAGTCATCTTTCAGCTCTCTTCTGACTCTCAAAAATGGAAAATATTGTCGAGTACTTGTCATTTTGAACTCGTTAAAGTAAATGAATCGGTGTCACCTCAGTATACATTTACCCATTTTAGGGGTAGAGATTGACTATTTACGAAAATGGTACACCTTGGTTGACATGGTCAAGAGGTTCCCTTCAATATTGTTTTCTAACTTTTTGGGTTCGAGGGACAAATTACGAAAAGGAACATGATGAAGTTTTCTTTTTTGTTTTTTATCAAACTCTTTAAATATGAAAAAGATACAAAGCTATTCTTATATTGATCTCATTAAGACTTTGCGACAAAAGACTCGTCACCATGATGAGACCGAGTTTTTCCTTCCTAGGGCTCGTAAAACCTACTAGGATGGATTCATTCGAATTATGAACTTACATGACAAGCATATGTTATCCCCTTCAAGATTGTGATAAAAAATAATTGGGGTACTCGCTAGAAATAGCGGGGGGAAATGAAGATGAGACATCCTTTGTATAGGCAACATGTCGCTCTTGAACATGACACTCTTCTGCTCTCATGTCGAGTTTGGGATATCCTCACTCAATCAATTGTCCTCCTGGGTTTGGGTGATCCATTTTGCTTCTCATTTGGCTATTACACACTCTCATCATGACCTTTAGTCCCATGTTGAGTGAGATGCTACCACACTTCGGAGTCGTGTCGCCAATATGATCAAGAGAAGTCTAATCTACAATTATTTACCTATACATTGTTTGAGTCATTTTTACAGTCCTGAATATCATTCCAATTTATTCCTTGTTTCATGTTGATGATGGGGGATTCATCATTGTCATCCTTCATTGGGTTAGTTCCTGTCGACTTCAACTCATTATCTAGGAAGATGACTTAGGAACTTCCTTTAGTACCTTAGAGCTGGAATGACCTAATGGCTAGTTCTTCACATCTGATGATAGGTCTTCATTACTGGCTTTCGATCCAGTGATTCCATGAGTGTTCTACCTCATCTTCATTATCACATTCACAGATTGTATTGTTGTACCTTGATATCCATTATCATTATTGGTGTTTTCTCTTGTACCTATTAATGGTCCACATCATTGGCCATCAATCAGGTGGATTTCTAGCATGTTCGACTTCAACACTTTTATTCGCATGCTAAGATTCGTACGTTGATTGGGTCGGGATGGAGCGCAAGACCTTAAATATTTTCTATTATGACTCAGACTGCATCGAGTTATATATCATTCATGATTGTACACATGTTTCTATTATATAGATGGTTGTGACCATACCGTGAGACTTTATATTTATGATGATCCTTGTTATCTAGATGGCAACACCCAAACCATGGATCTTTTCATATCGTCTTTATCATCCAAATGGTTGTGTCCATGTCGTAGATTCATGTCTTGATATTAGATATGTATATGTATATGCGTCCTTAATTTGCAGGTCTCCTGATAGTGCATGTCCTCGTCCTTGCCAAAATCTCATAAAGCCTCTCAGCCATCACTACTCAGTCTGCCTTCATGCTTTAGGGGGAATCTGTTACACAATATTTTTTCATGGCTCCTCCACTTCCCTGTGACATACCCTGAAGTGCTTGAAACATGATCATTATACATTATACTCATCCATGTATATAGTTTAGATCCATCCTTTAACTTTGCTTGGAAAATCTTTGGAGATTTCCTTGAAGAAATAGCTCTTGAAACCCTAAAATGAGGGTCATCACCATTATGAATCTCAAAACTGTGATGATCACCTACTACACCATGTTAATCCAGTGATGGCATCACTCTGTTCCCTTTCATACCTACGATGGTTTGAAAAAGTATTTTTTCACAATGAGGATGAGAAGCTTTGTGATCTAGAAGCTTCCAGAGCGGCGAGCTGGAGGTGGTTTCGCATAGATGAGGTCGAATATTCCTAATTTAACCTCTTGGTCTCATCCTTATGAGCTACCACCTTGAGATGTGGCCACAATTATATCTTTGTAGAAGTCCTAGCTCCCTCTCCCATTCTCAAATGGTTGATCTATGTCCATTTTCACCCCCATGTTGAGATTGTGCTTAGATGCTATTCATTAGACTTGGATAAGGAGTGTTTGGAGAGTTTCTTGGCTTGGACTTGGATTACCACTCAAGGAGAGCCTTTCAACATCAAGGCTATGGTTGTAAGCTTCCCTTCATTCTTTAAATAATAATACAACTGATCGTTAAACTTCCCAAAATATATATGTTCATGTATGTATTGGCTTGGCATTCCTTGATAAGCTAAGTAGGTTATTATTGGATTTGTTATTGGTTTTGGCATGCTTTGTTGTCTCTTGATCACTTGCGTAGGTACATGAGCACTGAAAGAAGTAGGAACAAATTTGTGACACAAGTGGTTCAAGGATCTCAATGAAGGAAATCATAATAATATAAGAGCAAGGTAGGCCATCTCTCTTCTTCTACTTTTCAGTTATAATATAGGAATATGCCTAGTCTATTGTCACTTCAATTGCTAGGCCCACTCATTCGGCTAGAAGAATTGTCTCTATCTGGAGAGAGGGTTAACCTTGACAACACCTATGTGTGAATTATCTAAGTAAGAGAAGTCTATTTTTTTTACTTATGCGAATGGGAAGGCTTCAGTAGTTGTGTGCGCGGAGACCTTGGTAAGTTTGTAGTTGAGTGCACAAGACCCTCCAGCTATGTGTGAAAAGGTTGAAAGAGTTTATAATAGAATATCTAAGCATAATAAAGGTTGTTTTGGAGCAATATTTGTGTATGTGTATGTTATTCTTTACTTCTGAATTTACTGTATATCCGTTTTGTTTACTACAATTTATCATGAAATATGCTTCATAGATGTGCAAAAGGGTTAGATCTACTTAATTACATGATTTTATGAATGTTTAGAACAATCGGTGAAGGTTTTAAATCTATTAACTGTTAGTTATTGTAGTTTCCAGATTTTAAGGGTTAAGGTTCACTAAGGTCAGAATAAAGCCCTAGAAGTAATATAAACAAATCACATAGTCCTTTGGATGCAAACACCTAGTTCTAACATCCCCTAATATTGCCTCAGGTGAGACTATAGCCTGTGCTACATGGGTTTTTTCGAATGGGCCAGTAGTGTATCATTTTTTTAGTTAGCACAACGAACTCTGAACTTGGGTCCAAATCCCCATAAGACAACACTCTACAGGGATATGTTGATGTAGATATGCCAGGTGATAGAGATAACAGGAGGACTGCCACAAGGTATGTCTTTACTATAGGTGGAACCACTGTCAGTTGGGTTTCAAAATTTCAAAGTGTTGTTGCACTCCTAACAATGAAAGCAGAGTATGTTGTTGCTACAAAGGCCAGTAAAGAAATTATTTGGTCACAAAGTTTTTGGATGAATTCGGTAAGAAGCAAGAGTCGGGCAAGTTATACAATGATAGCCACATTTCCATTCATATTGCAAAGAAATCTAAATTTCATTCTAAGACTAAATATATAGCTCAAGCACCATTTCATACTGTCAGTGTTGGAAGATGGACAATTGAAGCTGGAAAAGATAAACACTAGCGAGAATCCCCTAGATATGTTAACAAAAGTTATAACTAGGGATAAACTAAGATTATGCTTAGTTTCAATTGGTTTTCAAGTATGATGATGGAGATGAGAAACAACTAGGTCCAAAGTGGAGTTAGTGTCCAACAAATGGAGTAGCAGTGGAGTTGTTATAATCAGTCTCCAAGTGGGATATTGTTTAGTGTGGAGCCTGATTATCTTCTTTATTCAGAGGTATAGGCACATTGGACCCTAGAACACACATTTCATTAAATTTGGAATTATATAGTGGATCTAGAATTTAAAAATAACCAAAAAACCCAATCTAGTGTTGTTCTTGTAATAAAACCTTTCCAAATTTAATGAAACATGTGGTCCAGTTCGTAATGAGGTAAAAATACCTCCCATTTTTTCCCCACTAGAGGAGGCGATGAAGATTTTTAGAGCCCCACATGGCAAGGTTTGGAGGCAGCACCCCTGAAGCTAAAAATAGATGTAAAATTGCCTTGTAAAATGTTGCAATTTCGTAGTCAATCTAAGTTGTTCATTAGGTGGATGATTTGATGGTAGAATTTATGTTTAATTTAGGGTTTTTTGCCCTATAAAGCAACCCCTCGCTATATATGATGGAATTGTATTGCGACATTGTATATGTGTATTCTGAGTGAGAAAGATAGAGGAGAATTTATGAGAGCGAAGAGGAAATTACAATGGATCCCCTGTAGGTTGTATCTATTCATTTGTTTGGATAATATAAAATGAAGGATTGGTTGTTTCTTTGTGGACATAACCCGAATTGGGTGAACCATGTATATCTGTGTCTATATTGTTTTCTATTTTTATATTTCTGCAATATTTTATATGTTCCATTGCTCTGTAATACATAATTTTCTAACATGAGGTATGTATGATGGTGATAAATGATTTAGAGAAGTGACACATTACCCAAGACTAAACCCAACACTCCAAGGAGGTTGTATTTTCTTAAGGTGCCTTGCTCAAGGTGGTTGCAAAACAGAGGTTTGGACTATGGGCTGGTATGCCTTGCCACATGGTGGAGAGGACCTAACTGAAGCTGGTTGGATGAGTTCATCCCTGCAGATCAATAATCCCTTCAACAAAAAAAATTTCTCTTTTCATTTATGCATCACTACATGTCAACATGGAAACAATGAATTGAATTTGGGAAATCTGATCTATCTATTGTTAAGGTCTATATATTTGAAATGGAATTTATTTTAATCTACAAAAAACTTAAGGAAATAAGATAACAACTATAGGTGCTTCCAAGATATAATAAACAATGATCTAGCTAAGAATCAATCCTAATATATGCAATGACCAAAAGACAAAATCTGTTTTTGGGGTTGTGATAGTGGGGTTCTCTAATCATGATCCCATGATGGAGATGAGATAGAGGCCATTGTCACAATATTTTCTGAATTACTTTCCTTCACTACAACATCACAGATCTACCTCCTCAAAGTAATGGAAACTAGGTTAAGAAATAATTCAAATAATTCTTAAGCTAAACAAAACATAAATAAATTTCAGCATCTAACTATCATTTTAATATATGAATATAGAAACAAAAAGAGGAACTTATTCTATTAGGGTTGGACCTTAACCTAAGATATTCAAGCCTTTGATCAACTCAGTGCTAGATCAAGGTAGAATTTCTCATTATCATCCAAATGTCAATTATAACATAACTATAATAGTCACAATGTTTTGGCTCAAAATGGCCTCTTGGTTAAAACAAAAAATAGAATCCTAATGAGTCACTTGATTCTCTTATTTATACATAACTCGATCTCCCAATAGGTCCTTATAAAATAGGGATACTTAGCTCCCTAACTCGAGAATTACTCTTTCGTAGTTGTCACTGGATTGGATGCCACTGGATGCAACTTTTTTTGTTGTTAGTAACTCTGAGCTGATGAGATATGTTGGAGGAATATTCGAATGATTTGAGGAGTTAAGGAGGGAGCGAAATACCCTAAAATCTCTCTTTCTTACCCACTTCAAGTTCTTGCACTTAAGTCAACCAAAAACTTCTCCAATCCCTGCATTTAATAAATATTAGGCCACATGACATAGTAACTCACCCTCACCCTTCTCACCAAGAAAAATACAACAAAATATGTAAATAAATATGAGAAAATCCAGTTTAATATGAAAGAGAGTGGCATTGTGACCCATATATTTTACCTATTGATGAGCCTCATCAGTAGCACCAATCCACGACATTAAAAAAAGTGGAAAGAGTTTCCAGTGGGGAAAAGGTTAGCAGAAGGCTTTCAAGGAGCTAAATAAGAAGATTAGTTAAGCATCAGTTCTGGCATTACCAAAATTGCAGTGAGCCATTGAAGTGGAGATATATGTGAGTGGGTATGCTTTGGGAGTTGTCTTGAGGCAAAGAGGAAGGGTCATTTGCTACCATTATGAATTAATTCATGGGGGTAGTTCTTAACTACCATACATATGATAAGGAGCTCTATGTCATGCTGCAAGCTGTGAAGAAGTGGAATCACTATCTGATGGGAAAGGAGACAATAATCCACAGAGATCACTAGCTATTACATTACTTGCAGGCCCCGAGTAAGCTAGAGCAGACTAGGAATTACAGGTGCATGGGGTTTCTACAATAGTTTCATTTGGTGATCAAGTATAAGAAGGGCAACAAAAACGAGTTGGTCAATATGATTTCAAGTCCACCCACATCAAAGATTAAAACTTTGGGGACTCCTATGCACATGGAGCCATTCACCCATGATGCATACATAGAGTCATATTTAGAAGATGAGGACTTCAAGGAGGTGTATTAGTAGTAGTAGAGTTAGAGTCATGTGCACAATGGTGACAACACCGTCGAATGCCATCTCCAGGATGGGTTACTATTGAGCCTCGAACCTACACCTTCCTATACACCCTCTCAGCCTTCTTTTTCCACTCATTTCATCCACCTAGTCGATTAAATCATTGTATTTTAGTTTAAAAAAGAGCTTTTGACATGGTTTTCTAACTACGTTAATGACTATTGTTTGGTTTAGAATTTTGTTTAGACAACTGCGGAAGCTTCTCAGTTTTCGTAGCCGACACAGGTTTCCGCAGCCGACCCAGGATTCTGCAGCCAGCACAGGATTCTGCAGCCGTTTTGTCAAACACCATGCTACAGGTGTCCTCTAAAGAAACGAGCCACATGGGAAAGTTCTAGGAGTCAAGGACATGGAACGTGTCCCTCCAGATCATCTAGCACGCCCATAAACGCAGCGGTAAAACAGGGGGCAAAGGATAGTCAACGGAAGTGTTCAACGGTGGCACAGCTCTGTGTAGCTCTGTTTTTGAGCACGTGAAGCTACGTGGCACAGTCTTTAGCCACGAAGACATCCTGGTAGTGTGAATCCAACAGCCATACCTCTCGGATTTAATAAAAATGATGACAATTACCTAGATTCGGGCTGAAGAGGATTAACGTGTCTCTGGCAGCGTGGTTAATAGTGTAGATTTAGTTAATTTGTTTAGCTATCTTTCCTTATAAATAACGTGTCCATGAACGCTGTAAAGAGGTTAATCTCTGTTTTATGTAATTCAAAGTTGTTGTATTTCCCCACTGCACTTTTACGTTGTTGTTTAATATATGAGAAGACTGGTTTAAACTTACGCTTGTAGCTGTTTGTTGAATCGGCTGAAGTGGCAGAGGGCCCCTGCTTACTAAAGCCTTGTACAGTTGTCCTTTAACTCTTGCATTAATTTTTTCCTGTTCATGTATATTAGTTGTACAGTTGTCATTTAAATGCTGCGTTTTATTTCATCATGTATATTAGTTGTACAATTGTCATTTAAATGCTGCGTTTTATTTCATCATGTATATTAGCTATACATAACAAAGCTTTTTGATTTCTGTTGATTTACATTTTCATTTCTTCTCTTTTATGGTTACAACTGATCAGTGTTTTCTGCAGGTTTTCTTAGGCAGCCCGGGGCAATTTTTCACCTTTTCTTTTTATCACTATTGGCATACGACATCATCTTGTCTTTGTCGCTAACTCTTGTTTTCTGAAGTTTGATTTCCCGTACTGTCATTTCCTTGAGTTGTACATTTATTTTCTGTTCTTAGATATCATGTTATTCATATGTTAATGGTTTCTTTCTCTAATCAAGTAACTTTATTAGGAACCAAAATATCACTCATTATAGCTTGATTTAGTTTTCTTTAGACCTCACATTGCTTGACTTGTTCATGATTATTTCTCACAGGGTAAATTAAGCTGAAAGGAAAAAGGTCAAGAGAGTTAAAGTAGTGTGATTAGTTTCTTTTATGCAGTTTAACTTCTTTTAGATTTCACATTGCTTAACATTTCATGATATCTTTTCACAAGGAAGATTGAGCTGAAGAGTTGAAATAGTGTGGATTATTTGTTCTTACTTTTAATTGAATTTAGTGTAGATTTCACTTTCATTTTCATTCAGCAAGAAAGATACTGGGCCAATGTCATTAGTTCATTGTTTGATGTCTTTATTTCTTTTTAAGAATTGATTTCATTTCAGTCATTTTAAAGCTTGCTTTCTTTTAAGTTTTGAAAAACCACTTAGAGATCACCATAATCATCCATATTTCACTTGCTTTATCACATTTTCATCATCTCACATTAGGGAAAGATAAATCCAAAAACAAACTTAAAAAAACGAAAAACGACAAAAGACTAAGGAAATGGTTATCTAGTACATATAGTACACTTCACTTCGTCAGTTTACGAACCTCGGGTTGACATTTTAAAGTAGAAATTTATAGCTCACTAAATTGACCAAACATTTTGGCGCCGTTGTCGGGGAAGTGAAATTAGGTAGCCAATTTCTAAAAAAAAAAAACAAGAAAATTTCAAGAAACGAAAATTGATAACCTCTCAAAGTATGCTCTCCTCTTGCACTTAGTGTGATCTGGAGGATCAGAAAAGAGAAAGTTATTGGTTTAATAGTTTCTTGAGTATGCTCTCTTCTTGCACCTAGAGTGACCTGGAAGATCAGAAAGAGAATTGTTAGCCCGACATGAAGAAAAATAAAAAGAATGACATGCATAGAGCAAGAGATTCTAGGGGAAGGTTTCTAGCTAGAGCCAAGAGTTCGATTTTTACAACTCCATCTACTTCAAGGAATAGATAGGAGACAACTCCATCATCTCCAACTTACACTCCTAGCCCTAGGATTCCTGGAATTCAAGAGGCGGGAGTCGACTCTCCCACACCTTCCATCGAATCTGAACTAGAAAGAGATCCTTTCCTTCCTTCTACAGAGAGACAAATTGTAATTGAAGAAGTAGAATCATCTGAAGAAGAAGAGGGAGAAATTCCTTCTCATTCACCCTTAGTAGAAGAACCAAAAGACTCTGAAGTCTCCAAGGAAACTACCATGACAGAGGAAGGAGCAACTGGATTTGGTAGAGGTAGAGGTAGAGGAGGAGGAGGAAACAATGGAGGAGGTAGAGGTAACATTGAGGGAAATAGGGATGGGGATAACTCATTCTGATTTCCTATAGTCGATGAGGACTCCCGAGCCACAATGAAAAACATCTCACCATCTGTCCTCCCAAACTTCCATGGGTTCAGGAATGAGGACCCTGAAACATTTCTATTTGAGTTTGAGGTCGTGTGTCGAACTTATGATTATCTGGAAGACTCTCAAAAACTCAAATTGTTTCCTTCAACATTGAAAGGAGCAGCCTTGAAATGGTTCATGGGATTACTCATTCAATCCATTAGGACTTGGAATGATATGAAACAAACATTTTTGGATAGGTACCTGGACTATTGTATGCCCACCAATCACAAGGATGAGGTATTCAAAATGATGCAAAGAGAAGATGAAAACTTGGAGGAGTTACTTGAAATATTTCAATACAACCTGAAAAGAGCAAAAATGAGTAACTTAGATGAGGAGACCTTGAAAGCCCTTCTATTTAAAGCCATTAGAGATGAATGGATAGATACTTTGAACATGATGGGAAAGGGAGATATATCTCAACTTCCACTTTATGATATAGCAAAGTTTTGTGTCCATCTCTCAAGGGGGAAATCTAAAACTCAAAAAGGGCCTAGAGATCCTTCTCTCATCAGAGCAAACAAATCTGCAACTGGATTAGTAAGTAGGGCTGATATTGGCAACATGCTTGATGAATTCAAAACTGACATCTTAGGGAGCCTTAGTGAGCAACTAGACACCCTTAAGATTCACAATAAGCAGAAAGAAGAAGCTGAGGCTTTGGCCATCTTTTGCCCAAAGTGTAGGAAGAAACATGCTCTAAGGGAATGTCCCTTGGATGCAAAAGTTGTAGAAACATGTGTAATTTGTTCAGAGAATCATGAGACCAAGGATTGTCTTTCAATTCCTGGGCTCAAATCTATCTTTCAAGAAGATCCAAATACAATCGAATCTCTCTTTTTTGTTGCAAGGAGACCTTGGCAGGGGCAACAAAATCAAGGGTTTAGCAACTCTATGAATTTTCAATCCCCACCAAATTGGAGTCCTTGGCAACAACCTTGGTCCCAACCTCAAAATCCTTTTCAATCATGGGTACAAGGTATGCAAAATCCTTATGGGAGATTTGCTCAGTTTTATCAATATCCCCCATATTTTCAAAACCAACAAGCTCCACAACTTCCAAATCAAAATCCACAACTATCATTGCCATTTCCACAACAACAACAACCTTCTCAACATAATCCAAATTCTCAACTCCTGCTTCCATTCCAAAAAAAGTCAAATCAACTTCCTTCTCAGCCATTGCCAAACCCCAATAACAAAATCCCTCAAAATGCTTACATGATGGAAGGTCAACAATTTCCTGCCTATATGATTGTTCCTCTCAATGATGTACAACTCAGATTAGGTAGAGTCTTAGATAAGCCTTCTATAAGTGCTCAACAACAAAGCATTTTTGAGGAAGATTCTCTTGAAGCCAATAAGGGTTCTGAAGCATCTCTTCAAAACCCAAGTACTCAAAAAGAAAAAGAAAAATAGTTAACCCCCGCAACTCCGATAGTTGAGCAACCTGCATCTTTATCCACACCTCCTTTTCTTGAAAGATTACAAATTGACAAAGGAGTGGAAAAACAAATTTGGTTGCCTGAATATAATTTTCTAGATGAATTGAAGAATGTCTGTATCAAGATTCCCTTGTTACAAGCCATTAAAGAGATTCCTATTCTAGCAAAAATAATAAAGGAGTTGAGCCTTAAAAGACCAGGAAAGAAACCAAGAGACACAAGAAGAATCCACCTGGTAGGAAAAATTGCAGATATCATGATGGGAAAAATTACTATGCAGAAATATGTAGATCCGAGTAGTCCAATTGTCAAAACACATATCAATGGGGTAGAAATACCAAATAATTTGATTGATTTAGGGGTTGCTATCAACATTATGAGTAGACAGACTATGGAACAGCTAAAACTTCCTAACCTTCTCTTTACACCTACTTTACTGCAACTTGCAGATCGATCAATTATCAAACCAGATGGTGTATTAGAAGACATTCCAGTCTCCTTAGACTCTTGGGAATATCCAGTCGATTTCATGATTTTAACTCCCAAGAGTAATCTAGGAGGACATCCTCTTATTTTAGAAAGACCTTGGCTAGTGACAGCTGATGCTTTTATCAGTTGTAGGTCTGGGGATATGTATATTTCGGATGGTAATTAAACAAAGAAGTTCAATCTGTATCCTCCAGCAAAGGCAATAACAGAAATAGAAGAATATGAGTGGGTCGATGATGAAGATACTATACACCCTGTCTTTACCATTTCTGAGATTAGTGAAGATAGTCAAATTCTGAACACATTAGAAAACTTTGAACCATCTTCAGAATATGACCACACACAATTTCAGTTGGATTCTGACATTGAGTGTCTATCATCTAGACAAATGTCTCTTTTCTCTATGGAAGAGTTTGGTAGTTCTGCCATTGAGATTTTTCCAGAAAAAACATTGAATATCAACAAAAACTTTGAAAAATCACAACAGGAAGAGCTAACCAAAATCTTGCAAAAACATTCTACTGCATTTGCATGGGAGTATACCAATATGAAAGGTATTGACCCTAAGACTTGAATTCATTACATCTACATTGAGGAAAACAGTAGGCCAATTAGACAAGCTCGAAGAAGGATGAATCCAAACCTTAGGGATATAGTGAAAGAAGAGCTCCAAAAGTTACTTAATGTAAACTTCATTTATCCAATTTCAGATAGCCGATGGGTTTCTCCCTTGGTTATAGTACCTAAAAAGAATGGTAAATGGAGGGTTTGCATTGATTACAGGGAATTAAACAAAGCAACTTTGAAGGATCACTTTCCTTTACCCTTTATTGATCAGGTATTAGATACTTTAGCAGGCAAAAAGTATTTCTAATTTTTGGATGGTTTTAATGGTTACAATCAGATTCAGGTAGCACCTGAAGATCAAGACAAGACCAAATTTACTTGTCCATGGGGAACTTTTGCTTACCGAGTACTTCCTTTTGGATTATGTAATTCACCCGCAACATTTCAAAGGGCAGTACTAGGAATCTTTTCTGATCTAATTCATGATTATGTAGAGGTTTATATGGATGATTTTACAGTTTATGGTAATTCATTTGAAGAGGCATTAGAGAATTTGGAAAAAGTCCTTATAAGATGTAAAGAAACAAACCTTTCATTAAGTCATGAGAAATGCTTTATGATGTTTACTAAAGGGATTGTTTTAGGACATCATATTTCAGGAGATGGGATTAAGGTTGATAGATCAAAAGTTGAAGTCATCTCCAAGTTGCCTATTCCAAATTGTCAAAGAGATGTTAGAAGTTTTCTTGGATTTACTGGATATTATAGAAGATTTATTAAAAACTTCACTAAGATAGCATCTTCGCTCTTCAAATTACTTACAAAAGACTGTGAATTCAATTGGGATCCTGACTGTCAATCTGAATTTGAAACTTTAAAAACAAGAATATCTGAAGCACCCATTTTGAGAGGGCCGAATTGGAAACTTCCTTTCCATATTTCTATAGATGCTTCAGATACAACTCTAGGAGCTGTGTTGGGTCAAAAGGATTTAGTTCCTAATGCCATTTACTACAACAGTAAAAATTTGACTCCCGCTGAGTTAAATTATACTGTGACTAAAAAGGAGTTCTTAGTTGTTGTTCATGCAATCAACAAGTTTAAACATTATATAACAGGCTATGAAATTTTTTTCCATACTGATCATTCTGAAATTAGATATCTCATGAACAAACCTGTTACTAATGGCAGAGTTACAAGATGGCTTTTACTTTTACAAGAATTCAATATTACTGTGTTAGATAGACCAGGGAAACAAAATACAGTAGCTGATTTCTTGTCTAGAATCCAGAATACTAACGAAGATTCTCCTGTAGAGGATAAGTTTCCAGATGAATATTTGTTTGCAGTAACTACTAAAACTCCTTGGTATGCAGATATTGCTAATTATTTGGTTACAGGGAAAATACCTCCACATTTATTTCCTAATGAAAGGAGAAGAATTATTCAGGAGAGTTTGAGTTATTCATGGATTTCTAATGAATTGTTCAAAACAGGGCTAGACTGTGTGATCAGAAGATGTGTTCGAGAAGATGAAATGCCTGACATCCTCAAGGCATGTCATGATGAGCCATGCGGTGGGAACTTCGCTGACAAGAGGACAACTTATAAAATCCTTTATTTAGGATATTATTGGCCTTCTCTCTTCAAAGATGCAAAAAAATATGTCAGGAGGTGTGACAGCTGCTAAAGACTTGGGAGACCAACTCTTTTAAATGAAATGCCATTACAACCACAGGTACTCATCGAACCCTTTGAAAAATGGGCTTTATATTTCATTGGACCTATTAATCCACCATCTAAACAAAAGAAGTATATATTGGTTTGCACTGATTATGTTACTAAATGGATAGAAGCCAAGGCATTTCCTTCTGCCACTGAAAATTCAGTTGTTCAATTTCTTTTTGAGGATATTTTTACTCGTTTTGGTGTCCCAAGAGAAATTGTAACAGATCAGGGAAGTCAATTCACATCTAATTTGATGGAGAAGCTGATGGAAGAATACAAAATCAAGCATAGAAAATCTACTCTGTACCATCCGCAAGCAAATGGCCAAGTGGAGTCTACAAACAAAGTCCTTGAGAACATCATCACCAAAACTGTTCAACTACATAGAAGAGATTGGGCAGAAAGGCTTCCTGAAGCCTTATGGGCCTATAGAACTACATGGAGGAATACAACAGGACATTCTCCCTATGAACTTGTTTATGGGAAAGAAGTCCTGCTCCCCATTGAGTTTCAAGTCAAGACCTTCAAGATGGCAGTTCAGTTGGGGATGAATCTATCAGAAGCCCAAAAGCACAGAATGGAGCAGCTGAATGAGCTAGATGAAATAAGACAAGATGCAATTTTAAGGACTGATCTAGTTCAACACCAAAGAACTAAGTGGCATGACAGATATATCAAAGAGAAAAAGTTTCAAAAGGGAGATTGGGCATTATTGTTTGATTCCAAGTTTAAAGACTTCAAAGAAAAATTTCAGACTCATTGGCTTGGACCATATGAGATTGAAAAAGTCTTTAGCAATGGAGCAGTTCGAGTCAAGACCATTGATGAGTTTCAAACTCCTCTCATTGTGAATGGCCACCGATTGAAAATTTATCATAAACCACTCTCAAAAGAGGAATTTGTCAAAATGTTTCAAGAAAATTCTGCAATGAGGCTGGTGGAGAGGAATCCTTCTCCTCCATCAGCCTAGTCTTTGTTTCTTTCAGTTGAAAAAAAAAAAAAAAAAATTCTTTTGTATAAGCCTGAAAACCAATCATAGATTGGTGGTCTTATACAGAAAATGTAGAGTGAAAATCAGGGGCACCTAACACTCTATATTTTCCAAAAAAAAAGAGTCTCTCTTTCTTTCCATCTTCACTCCACCTCATTTGCCATTTTAGTTCATCCATCTCATTTTCATCTCCATCTTCGCTCCACTTCATTTCCATCTCATTCCACTCATTTCATTTCATTCCATCAATAAAAGTCCCTCTCAGGACTATTCTATTTAGTTAGTTCTTCTCTAACTATCTTTGTGTAGTTAAAGGGGTGTTGTCTTAGTTTCTGTAGCTGGAAACAGTTTCCGCAGCCAGAACCAGTTTCTACAGCCAGAAACGATTTCCGCAGCCAACATCACTCTGTCTTTACAGCCGGCATCACTCTATTTTCAAAAAAAATTATAGTCAAAGATTAGTGTCATCATCACCAAGTGCAGCAAAGACATGGGGCATCTTCAAGATCAAAGAGCAACAAAGGGTCAGAAGCCTTAATCAAGAAATGATAAAACATCCAAAGGTATGATAAAAAATCTCTACAAAATAACAATTCAATGTCATTATTATGCATAGTTATTAAACCATGGCAAGTTCCACTAAATGCAATTATTTGATACGGCAAGCCCCATACCACTCCTCTTCCACGATGTCATTCCACAACGGTCCCACGATCATTCTAAATTTAAACTCGAGATGAACTGCTCTCCCATTTATTGGTCATACCTTTGAGACATGACCGACTATACTACGGCTCTCCTTCACCATAATTCCTGCAGTCGTCTGCTGAGACGTGTGCGCAAGTCATCCGATCCAAAAGGACTCAACCGTTATTCTGCCCATTTATCACTTCACTCCCGCATGCATTCGGTGTTGAACTCGTTACTGTTTCTTACCCTTTACTCCCTCGGTAGTCATACCATCCCCTGTTCTCCATTTCCGCTACATCCACTACAGCTTGCTCCAAACCCTGGCTACAGTCACCACATACATCCTGAACTTTGATTACATCCACTCCAGTTACCCTAAGAATCCCGTAATTAGCCCATTTTTTCCTGAACCTTCATACGCAGTAGAATTTTTAGTCGGAATTTAAAGCCGAGAATGGGAAAATTACTAAGAGCTGAGCCGGAAGGACCAAAATACCTGGAGGGTTATCCTCAAACGAAGGAGTCGTTGAAGAAAGCAAGGTGGCTGAGATTCATTCAAAAGTTCAGGGGATATAACAAAGAAGTGACTAAAGCTTTTGCAAGGTCCTTTAATGGACAAACAGTGGAGGTTGGAGACTTGAAATTTACAGTGACCGAGGCCACAATAGCAGCTGCAACAAGTCTTCCACAAGAAGGTGAAAGGTGGTTTAAAAATAGAAGTGTCGAAGATCAAATATGGAGAACAATGCTACAAAAACCAGGTATGGATACCTCTATATTTACAAAAGGAATCGATGTGCATACAATAAAAGAAGAATGGCCCCCTCTGTTATTACTTATCCAGAAATTTATCACATGCGAGGGTCATTTTGGCTCCATGTACATGTATCATGCCAGGTTAATGATGAATTTTATGGAAGGTTATACCCTTAATTTGCCTTATTTTCTGTTATCAAGCTTGAAGAAAATGAGCTTTACTGTTAAAAAACATGTAGGCAATATTGAACCCCATCTTTACCATCACGGGTTCATAAAAATCCTTATTGAAGATCAGTTGAAAAACACTAAGGATACTTGGGAAAATTTTTAGACAAGAAATCACTTCCAAGAACTGACTAAAGCCTCTGGAAGTAGTTCCCCAAAAATTCCAAAGAGAAGTAGGAGGAAAGAAAAAAATATTACAGCCCAAGACTCTCCTACAATAGGCATTCAAGAAACTATTCAGAAAGAAGGAGAAGATGGAGATAAAAACAAGAAACAGAAGAAGGACAAGGGCAAAATAACCATTCAAGAAACCTATCCATCCCCTGAACCATCCATAGAGGAAGATTCTCAAACTTTGGCAGAAAGATTAGCACATCTTCAAGCTGTTGCCATAATAAAGAAACAAAAGGGAAAACAGAGTGCATAGAAAAAGAGCACTAGTCCATACGTGAGGAGGAGCAATAGGATAAAATGAAAGAAGAGTGTAACCCAAGAAAAAAAATCACACTTTATTGATTTAGGTGAAGAAACATCTGAAAAAGCTCCAGCTCAGCTAGACATTGAGTCAAGTCCTCCACGTGATGAAAGCCCTTTTTGGCCAGAAAGATAGGACAATCTTCCTCCTCCACCAGATTTTGATTTTGAGCCTAGCCCAAGAAAAACACCTGAAGTAGATCCTAATCAGCAAGAGGTATATAACTACCTAGATTCCTTGGAACAATCAGCTACAAGACCAAGCACCACCTTGCCACTTGATGCACAAGTACAATTTTTAAAATAGGAAGTGTTTGAATTGGAAGTCCTAAATAGGCACATTAAACAGGAAAACGAAGCACTCAAAGAGTAGAGTAAGGTAGACAAGATTGTCCATGATAACACTATGCTCCATTTAGGACTGTGGCAAAAGAAGAATAGGAAGCTGAAGAAAAAGTGTAAAAAGTTGAGCAGGGCATTGATTAATCTTAAGTTCAAATGTCTAGTCAGGAAACCAAGGACTATTTTAGCATCAAAGAGAAAGAGAAGAGGGCTAGATGTTCTTGCAGAAGCCTCAGAGCATATGGATTAAGGGAAAATAACTAAGTTTTGGTTGCATGAGGACATGCAACACCTGCACAGTGGGGGTATGTTGAGCCTCAAACCTGCACCTTCCTATACACCCTCTCAGCCTTCTATTTCCACTCATTTCATCCACCTAGTCGATTAAATCATTGTATTTTAGTTTAAAAAAGAGCTTTTGACATGGTTTTCTAACTACGCTGATGACTATTGTTTGGTTTAGAATTTTGTTCAGACAGCTGCGGAAGCTTCTCAGTTTCCGCAGCCGACACAAGTTTCCGTAGCTGACCCAGGATTCTGCAGCCAGCACAGGATTCCGCAGTCGTTTTGTCAAACACGATGCTATAGGTGTCCTCTGAAGAAACAAGCCACATGGGCAAGTTCCAGGAGTCAAGGACATGGAACGTGTCCCTCCAGATCATCCAGCACGACCATACAAGCCGCAGTCAAACAGAGGGAAAAGGATAGTCAACGGAAGTGTTCAGCGGTGGCACGGCTCTGCGTAGCTCTGTTTTTGAGCACGTGAAGCTACGTGGCACAGTCTTTAGCCACGAAGACATCCTGGTAGCGTGAATCCAATAGCCATACCTCTCGGATTTAATAAACATGATGACAGTTACCTAGATCCGGGCTGAAGAGGATTTACGTGTCTCTGGCAGCGTGGTTAATAGCGTAGATTTAGTTAATTTGTTTAGCTGTCTTTCCTTATAAATAATGCGTCCATGAACGCTGTAAAGAGGTTAATCTTTGTTTTATGTAATTCAAAGTTTTTGTATTTCCCCGCTGCACTTTTACGTTGTTGTTTAATATATGAGAAGACTAGTTTAAACGTACGCTTGTAGCTATTTGTTGAATCGGATGAAGTGGCAGAGGGCCCCTGCTTACTAAAGCCTTGTACAGTTTTCCTTTAACTCTTGCATTACTTTTTTCCTGTTCATGTATATTAGCTGTATAGTTGTCATTTAAATGTTTCGTTTTATTTCATCATGTATATTAGTTGTACAGTTGTCATTTAAATGCTGCGTTTTATTTCATCATGTATATTAGCTGTACATAACAAAGCTTTTTGATTTCTGTTGATTTACATTTTCATTGCTGCTCTTTTATGGTTACAAATGATCAGTGTTTTCTGCAGGTTTTCTTAGGCAGCCCGGGGCAATTTTTCACCTTTTCCTTTTATCACTATTGGCATACGAGATCATCTTGTCTTTGTCGCTGACTCTTGTTTTCTGAAATTTGATTTCCCGTACTATCATTTCCTTGAGTTGTACATTTATTTTTTGTTCTTAGATATCATGCTATTCATCTGTTAATGGTTTCTTTCTATAATCAAGTAACTTTATTAGGAACCAGAATATCACTCATTATAGCTTGATTTAGTTTGCTTTAGACCTCACATTGCTTGACTTGTTCATGATTGTTTCTCACAAGGTAAATTAAGCTGAAAGGCAAAAGGTCAAGAGAGTTAAAGTAGTGTGATTAGTTTCTTTTATGCAGTTTAACTTCTTTTAGATTTCACATTGCTTAACATTTCATGATATCTTTTCACAAGGAAGATTGAGTTGAAGAGTTGAAATAGTGTGGATTAGTTGTTCTTACTTTTAATTGAATTTAGTGTAGATTTCACTTTCATTTTCATTCAGCAACAAAGATACTGGGCCGATGTCATTAGTTCATTGTTTGATGTCTTTATTTCTTTTTAAGAATTGATTTCATTTCAGCCATTTTAAAGCTTTCTTTCTTTAATTTTTGAAAAACCACTTAGAGATCACCATAATCATCCATATTTCACTTGCTTTATCACATTTTCATCATCTCACATTAGGGAAAGATAAATCCAAAAACAAACTTTAAAAAAACGAAAAACGACAAAAGACTAAGGAAATGGTTATCTAGTACATATAATACACTTCACTTTGTGAGTTTATGAACCCTGGGTTGACATTTTAAAGTAGCAATTTAGACCTCACTAAATTGACCAAACAGTTACCATACATGAATGATATTTTATGTGTTCCTAAAGGTGAGATTTTTCTGTTTATAAAGAGACTCACACGTCTAAGTTTGCAGGACACTTTGGTTTAGGGAAGAGCATGGCTAACTTGCAGAGGTATGTGTATTTTCCCAAGATTCAAGAGAAAGAAGATAAGCTCATAATAGGATGCATGCTTGTTGTACTAACAAGCCTAGCAACAGGAAACATGGTTTGTATCATCCCTTACCTATACCTACTCATCCTTGGGAAAGAATTTCCATGGATGTTTTGGGAGGTTCAATGACAAATAGGAAGGGACATGACTACCTATTCATGGTAGTTGATATCTTCACTAAGATGTGTGTTTTGATGTGATCTAAAAGACCATCAGCAAACAAGAAGCAACAATATTGTTCTTTAGACAGGTCTGGGTGCACCTTGGGATACCAAGGACTATCATTTCAGACAGGGACAGAAGATTTATTAGTGCATTCTAGACTACATTATGGGATAATATGGACACAAATTTGAAGATATCTACAACATTTGATCCACAAATTGATGGGTAGACATAATTACTCAGCAGGACTTTGGTGCAGCTTCTGAGGGGATACAAATAAAATAATTCAAAGACCTAGGATGAAAATATGGTATATATACAAAATTCTTGTAATAGAGAAATTAACACTTCTACATGAAATTTCCCATTTGAGACTTGTTTTGGATATTTTCCACCTTCACCTTTGGATATTGTATATGGGTAGCAAGGATGAGTGAGGGAAGATCTTATATGATATTCTTTGAGGGCTGAAAAGTTTATAGAGAAGATTAGGAAAATCCATCTACAGGTACCAGAAACATTGCAGAAGTTGCAGGAGAAGTATAATTCTAGGCATGATCAGCACAAAATAGAGAAAATATTCAAGGTGGGAGATAGAGTATGGATACAGTTGAACAAGGAGATGTTCCAGGGTCCTAGTAAGAAAATAAAGGCTCTAAGTTATCATCGCTTTGAGATATTGGAAAATTTGGGTGATAATGCATATCGACTTAGTTTACCACCATATATGCACATTCACTGAGTTGTGAATGTAGATAATTTGAAACTCTATGAGCCTTCCATGCTAAAGGAGGAAGAGGAATAGGTCCTACCTTATGTGGAGGATTTGGCACCAGACACTCAGACATGGTTGATAGAAGATACAGATTTGTAGAAGAGGTCCATAACTACAAGATAGAGTTAGCATGACCTTTGGCAAATTGGATTGAAGGAATAACTTCTAGGCAAAGCTAAATGGTACACCAGAGAGAAGGTGGAGGAAAACTTACCTCACCTCATTCAATAAAATATTTTGGGGACCAAAAACCTCCCAAAATGGGTAGGTATGATCCCAGTTGGACCATTATATTGTTTTTGATCCACCTCGATGCAGTTGGAGTGGAAAACATGGAAGAATAAACTCTCTGGACCATTTTTACTAGTGAGACCCAGTTTGGTGAAACTCGTTTTCAAATCTTCTGGGATAATTTTGAGGCATTAAACAACTTTATTTTGGGTAAAACTTTTCCTCTTTGGTTTCTAATCTCTTCACGTTATTCTACACATGGATACATTTCCAATGACATAAGAAGCGTGTCAATTGGATTCTATATTTAAAAGTTATGCCACTCAGAAGTTAACCTTGTTCAGGAGGATGTCACACCAACCCCCATTATTCATGGAAAATGGGCTAGCCACATGTTTTTGATGTAAAAGACTCTATAATATTCTATTTTGTAACTAAATTTAAGAGTTTATGTAGTCAAACTTAACCACTAGTAGGCTATTAGGTTGTGTTATGATCGAGTCACTAGGAGGAAGAGCCATTCCATTCTTTGGAGATCATTTTCCTCCATAGTTTAGCAAAGATAGCTAGGCGAGATAGGAGGTAAAGAACTCAAAGGATATTTGTCCATTGTAGTAGCCCATGGGCCACATGCATTACTTCTTTGTACCTACATCCATATTTCCAGGCAGAGAAAGAGAGCCAAGTGACCTCACCTTCTAGTTGGGCTTTCTCCCAAAAAGGCTTCCCAAAGAGCATATCTTGTGTCTTGTGTGTGTGTGTTCTCATTTTTTCGTTCTCTACTTTTCTGTATAATTTCCATTCATGTGCATGCACTAACTACAGGGAAGTACACAAATCTTAAATTTTAATAAACTGTAATAGTGTATAATTTTCAGAGTTTTAATATAATATTATTAGATCTCTTGTGACAATCTATCCATTGGCATATCCACAATAGTTTATGAATCAAGTTCCTATCAGTTGTTGCAGCTTCAATAGATTCCTTCTCCTTACTATATATTGTCTTGGTTTGGGGATAAAATTTCTCTATTTGGGGATATGAGGACTCCTTCTTTCTTGGTGGGACTGGTTCAAAAAGATTATTTCCTTTATATAGTGACTTAGGGGGATTTGAGTGGGGAGGCTCCTCATTTTTATCTTTCATTCTGGACCTTTTCCTAGAAGACCTGAGGTCATATTTTCTATTTAATTGGGCCTTCATGAAGTAAACAAAATGTTTAAAATAGTTTTCAATCTCACCATCATCCAATGGGACATCGAAGTCATCCCTTCTTCCTCACACACTTCTATTTCATGTTCCTCATCAGAAAGGGAAATGAAATGGTTTTCTTGAACCTCTACAGATTCATGAACATGTTCCTTTGTATCATCTTTTGAATACAAAGGTGGTTGAATGTGATCTTACTACTCCTTTCTCTCCCTTTGCAAGAGCTGAAAGGGTGGTGTTTTATATTGAGGGTTGAAATTTAGGTTTCAAGATGGTTGAATATGTCAAGGAGGATTTTTTCTTCCAACTCTATTTTTACAATATTTTTATACAAATTTCTTTTCAGCTTATTCATCTCCTCAAGCTTCTATTCTTAGGTTTCCTTCCCATGGATTGAAGAGTTGGCTTCCTCTTTTCCCCTCCTCCTATCACCATACTCAGTTTTCCCTTTCCATTTACTAGTAGAGGTGAACTTTTCTTCAACTTCTAAAGCATCTATTTGAATATGGTTCAAGGTACGTGACTTTATTCTCTAAGTGTGAACCCAAATTGAGGTTCAAAAATCCCCAACAAAAACCACTTTGGAAGGAGATTGTGTAGGTTTAATTTTAGCTAGAAGACTATTTATAATTTGTTAAACCTTTTTATGAATTTTGAAACATATTCATTAATTTTTTTCTTCACTATATTGAATTCAGTGAGGGTGTACCCATGGTCCATTTTCTCTTCCCATTTTTGCATAAAATAATTCTCCATTTCCTCCGAGGTAGTGATTGAAGAGTTTAGAAGGGATTTGAACCATTTTTTTTCCTCTCTATGTAGGGACTGAACAAAGAGTGTTAACACCACATCCAAGCGTTCTACATTCATATTTTCTACAAATGTACATAAGGTTTCTATATGTCTTTGAGATGAGATGTCATGTTCTCCAATGAATATTGGCAAGAGATTACAATAACCTTGTCGCATACGACTTATGGGTTGTGGCAAGTCCAGTGGAGCATATATATTTATGATAAAATAAGGGAAAACCATGTTTTGCAAGGGAGGTGGTAAAAGGCTTATAAGAAGGCCTTATTGAGGAGATGTATGAGTTGTAGATAAATGAAGCTGAGATAAAAAACTATTGATGCTTTGCATTGTATTTTTTCTGAGAATATCCTGGACCTCTTCAAGTTCTGGGAAGGTATGAAATGTGAAGGGAGGTTAGCCGACATAATCTTCTTTGATTTTGGCTCTTGAGGAAAATGAGCCAAATATTGCACAATGTTCTTGAAGATATTCCAAAACTTTGGAGGAAGACTCAGCGTAATTTCTCACAACCTTTTCAGATCTAAAGGATGATACTTCTGGAAAAGTGGTCATAGGAACTGGAGTGACATGGGTTCTTTCTTTTGATACATTCCTAGATATTATTTATTCAGGGTCCCACACAAGTGAAGTTCTCTATTGTGAAGTGTCAAGGTGAGTGTGTGGCCTCTAGAAAGTTAAGATGCTCGAAATGAGATTCAAATAGTGGAGTTGTCAAGATGAAAGATCTTCGACCCACACCCCTTTCTACTCACCTTCCCAAAGGGTGTACAAATGTCATACCCAGGGAAAATATTTTGATTCAATCCCCAACAATGACACCAAAAGGTGTTGTAGCTCCTAGAGACAACCCCACATTCATTTCTACTCAAGATATAAATGAAAATGATTTTATATATGGTTCAATTATCTTTTATCCAAAGGAAGATATAATATATATAGTAACAGGACATCATTCCCAAGAATAAATGTTTTAGGCCGACACATAGAGAATGCAACTTAAATTTTTTGTTGTAGTAAAGATGGAAAGGAGAAGTATAAGGGAGGAACCTGGTGTAGAGGGATGGATAAACATAAAAACTTGTGCAACAAATCCCAACAAAATTATATAAGAATAAGGAATTGAAATGTAGAAAATATGGAGCACATTTTAAGGTTTCTATTTCAATATTTCATGGCTACATTCTATCTCAATATAACATACTAAACCTGTAATCTCACAGGTACTTTGTGCTAGAATATAACATAATAAATCCATGATTTATAAGTGAATCTAGCAGCTACTACTTACGCAATTTTTGAGGAAGAGAAACAGATATGAAATGACATAAAAAGCAAGAACACATACTACATATCCCAAATGCTTGGAATCACCGAAAATTCTTCATTAATCTTCTAGAATGAAAACAAATCATAGGCCTAAACTAGCGAAGTTTACTACAGAAACAATAAATCCTCAATAATAATAAATTACAACCAAATTTGGAACCTCCTCTGAAAGCAGAGTTCAGAACTCGTGAACAACAACTTTGAAACTTCTGAGAGAATAATTTAGGAAATTTTTTGATGAGTTTCCTCCATCATTTTATAGGGAGAACCAAATTAAAACAATTTACAAAATATCCTGAAATGTTATAACTGTCTGAGCATGTGAATGCCCTAATGATTACAAAAGAGATTCGATTCTCTTCTTGAAAATGAAAAAAATTACAAAATAACAAAAAATGAGAAATGTGAGGCATCGTGATGGATGCAACAAAATATCTCCATGTTTATTCCTCTGATTTCCTTAGCCAAACTTAGGCTTCAATATCTGGATCAGTGGTGTGCTAACCATCTAGCCATACTTTTGTTACAATATTCCTCCATGATTTCTAACCAATTCACTTGTCACTTTATCCCTTTAACACCTTGAAACTTCCTGTTGGTTTAAGGGGGCTTGACCCATGTTCAGAGCATGTTGCGCACCAACAAAACCCTCAACATCTAGCCATTTTGGCAATGAACTTCAAGTAGATCATAGTCTCACCTAAAGTGGTTCTGGGAGGTTGCAGAACCAGTTTTCTACAACCGAAGGGATATGCTCATTGTTGCGTCCATGTATTTACTTATGTTTTCTACCTTCCTACAACTTCACATACGTGAATAACTTCACATTGATGATTAATCTTACAGATTGGTACTTATTGAAGAAAACAACATAACATGTATTCTTTCGCATAATTTAGTAAACGACATGCATAATGATATCAATAACAACAAAAAATGAATACATAAAGGGACACAATACTATGCCAAACTTCCACTTTATTAAAAATGACCTTCAATACATGCTCTTCCCTGACATGTACACCCAGTTGCAAGTGGTCTACGCACTTAGCTGTAGACTCTTCAAGGCCTCCGCACACTCAGCTGTAGACTCTTCAAGGCCTCTGCACACTCAGCTGTAGAATCTTCAAGGCCTATGAGCACTCAGCTGCAGAACCTTCCCCAAAATACAGACTCAACATAGAGAATACAAATAATCTATGCTCAATTCTTCTATCATGATATGATTTACAAACTATTACATATTCTTTATATAAACTTCCTCATCACAAGACCATAGTCCACATACCATGGATCCAAAAAACAATGACTAAAACTCAATACCTGTTATAAAATAAGAGGCTTTGGCCTACCCTAAAACCATAAAAAAATGTGCGATGAATATAATTTTCTGGGCTCTGTGCACTCTGATCCTCAAAATTTGGAGTCTTTGACCCAACACTTGGACCAAGTTGGGTTACGCCCAACACTTCCCGTCCTGGGACTCACCATGATTAGGCATGAAATCATTGTAGGTACCCTGTGACCTAGCTATTGACCCATTTGTCCCTTTATTTCCTCTGTGGTATGCTATCAAAGCCCAATACATCTCTTAACACTTCCATGGTGCAATTTTAGACTCAAGGAACATAAAAAAATTTAATTAAAATGTTGTTACAAAAATCCAAGGTTCCAATGCCTTAAGCCCTCCCATGCTTAGCTACTTATTTTTCATATTCCATAGAACCACCACCCATGACCATCAATATAGCATTTTGGGGGGCTGCATTATAAGAGCCTCCTTTATTGTAACTATTATAAAAAGGAACATTATGAAAGCGTATCATTCCGATGCTATTCAACCCCTTTGCTCTTAGAACCCCTCTCATTTTACCTCCATGGGACCAAGTTCCATGACCATAAGCTCAACACTTGGGTGTTAAAGCCCTTAGACCCCTACTGTCATCCTATCTCCCTATGGCATTTTTGCACTTTCCTTGTTTCTTTGAATGCATGTGATGAAGTGCCTCTCCCCATCAAGGCTCCTCCCATTGGAACTTCTTAGAATTATAAATTCAAACAAACTTATGATGTCACCCTCGTCTGATGGGCTCCATAGCACTTGGGTGCTCAACCTTGGTCTGCACCTTTGGTTCTTTAGGCCCTTGAATCCAAATTCCAATAACACATTGGAAACTTGTCTCATCGTGGTCTTTTAAAAAATGCAATTAGAAGAGAATTATAATATCTCCTTCCTCTGATATTCCTTCTTAGCACTTAATTTCTATACCCATATTAAGCCCTATGTTCTCCCCTCCAAAATGCTGACCTTCGAAATGACATCACACTGATGTCATCATGTCCACATGGATTCTCGTTAGTGGTGACACATGTCACCCATATTTCCCCATTAGGCCCTAAAAAATTCCTAAATCACCTTCAACATATCCACCTTGTGACCACATCATGCTGACTATATTTTCCTCATTAGATCCTCAGAGCCAATTATCTACTGCCATGAGTTCTATCTTGAGGAGAGAGAAAGGGTCGTTGGGTTGCTCAGATTTTCAATGATTTCTTTTTTATTTCTCCTTCTCAATGATGTCAACACTTACAAAGAATTATATTTTTAAAGGGTTACAAGGTCTTGATCTCCAATGTTTTGAAATCACTGGTCTTCCAAGATCCAGGTTCTGATGTGCCCTCTACTCCAATATTCAGTATTTTGTTACCAGGCCCTGATATAATTTCCTTCTTGTTATTCCAATATCAAGTTCTGATGTGGTCAAATCCATAATTTCAACACTCCCCTTTTCACTTCGGCCTCTCATATATCGACACTTTCTTTTTCAGCTGTCCTTTGAATTTCGACTCCCAAACTTTCTGATTTTCGATTTGATATATGCCCCTAATATGCTCAACCTTCTCTGAAATGGTCATTTGATGGGTTTCCCTTCCCTTTTGGTTTACCTTTTAATGACCAAGACTGCGCCTCTTCTTTGATATATCAAGGATGGAAAATAGGACCTGTTACACTAAAAAATGTCACCATGGCTATTTACAGTCGGTATGGCTCAATCAACAGTCATACTACCCTTTTGAGCAAGTCTTATGCCTCTACTATTCATATCAAACTCCAAGAAAGAGAGAAAGTCTTTATAAAACATGTTTATCTCTGGGTACGCAGGTTATCTCAAGCCTTGCCTGCGGGTACGCACCTTTTGTTCATAAGGTCTGCGTCCAAGGACACTCTGTATCTAAAGGGGCAGGTGCGTCCCTCTGAAAAGGTTAAAATGCGCAAGTTTTATCTTCAAAAACTTACTTGTGGTCATTTCTAGAGCATTCTAGAAGATTCTTGGATGAGTATTGAGCGCCTCCAGATGGTTCATGCACTCCTATCAAAGAGGAACTTAACCCATCAATAAGGGAGTGATCCCATCCAAAGAGGGGACTATCCCATTGATGGTGGACCTGATTAACTTCCTCTTGAGCACTATAAAAAGAGGCATTGAGCCAGAAGGAAGAAGGTTGAAAGCTATAGATTTCTAAGGGTAAATGCTGCAGGAATTAGGACTCCCATTTAGAAGTTTGTGAGGAGAGATTGTCACCCTTGCTTGTTCTATTTGGAAGTGGGTGAGCTTTGTCAAAGTAGAGGAAGACTCTTGTGGACCCTGGAAGGAGCTTGCACAACACCAAGGCTCAGGTTGTAATGGTTCCTTTTGATTACCTTTAATGCAAATTGGTCCATTCTTCTCAATAGCTTGTTGTTAATGGGTTATTTCATGTACTCCTTGGTCTATATGTTGAATATGCTTTGTTTTATGTTATAATCAGGTGCTATTTAATTGTTTGACTGTTGGTGATTGCAGGTTTTGGAGAATGGGAGGAGCTCATCCGGATCAACAAAGCTTGGACTTCTACAACAGCGTTTGGACAGAGGTAAGAACGAAACACTTGATTTCTCATATCATAATGTATGTTTAGAGAAGGATAGCTCCAGTTTGTTTTGTTTGTCATTAGAATGTCTTAGACTTCTAGGAAGGTCAGCTGTGTCCGCACCCTTGACCGATTCCGTGTGACAAATTGGCGACTCCGCTGGGGATAGTTTCCATTAATGAAAAGAGTCCTTTCTTTTGTTTGAACTTTGCTTTGAGAAAATTGATTTATTTTTCTGGTTTTGGCTCTGTGATCTTGTCTCTGGGTGGGTTAGCTTAGGATTAGTTTGATTTTTGGTTTTCTTGAGTTTTTCAGTAGGACGCACCCTCTGAGTGCTGCACAGTGCGTCCCTGGACGCACTTTTGCTGTGTGCACAGAGCGGGCCCGCACCTGTGCTAACGGGTTGCCTGCGTCCCCTGCCAAAATTTAAGAAAATTCCATTTTTTGCCCTTTTTGCTCTTAGATTTTGTTTTTTCTTAGTTTTTTCTGCCCAGATTCATCAGTCCCTTGTCCAGAATCTTCACCTGAACTGGTTTCATTAGTATTAAGTGTTTTAGTGGATTTCGTCGAAGTGTAAGCCCTAGGGTTTGATTTTGAGTAGGTCTTGTAGTGACTTTAGCGGTAGGAATTGTCAAAGCCTTAGATCTCTCTGGTTTTGTCAACTTTCTAAGAAGTCAGACCTGTTCTAAAAGTCTACCTATAGAAGTAACTTACCATCAAGTTGTCTTTTGGGCCATTTTCGAAGTGCTTGTTATTTAAGTCTTGAATTCCATTTTACGAAAAGAACAAAAAGATTTGAGTTTTGTTTTGGCTAGTCTTTTGATTCTGCATTAGCTAGCCCTTGATTTGTTTTTGATCAAGTAAAACATCCTAGAATCGCCTTTATGAGCTTTTGCCTTGTTAGGTTTACTTAGAGTAATCTCTCTTTTGGTTTGCTTGTGAGTCAAAATTTCATAGTTTTATAGCTTTTGAGATTGTTTTTTGTTAAAGGTAGGTTTACATGCTTTATTGAAAATAGAAAATACAAAAATATCTCCTTTGAAAAGTTTTGTTTCAAGTAGCTTTAAAAGTTTTTGAAAGAAAAAGAGTTTTTCGTGCAAGTAAAGAGTGGTTATGTTTGTGTGCTCAAAAAGAAAAAGAGAATTGTTTCTTTGATTGTCTTTTCTAAAGAAGTTGTTTTCTCTAAAAATTGCATTCTCTCAACTCTTTTAGTTAAAGATTTTCATTGAAAAAGCAAAAGTAGTATAGATCATCTTAGGTGCATCTTTGTAGTGGTTGGAGTCGAGTCTATACACCATTGGTTTCACTTCCATCACCTTGTGACTTTAAAGAACAACCTTAAAAGTAACGCTTAAAGTAAAATTGAACTAGTAACTTTTATTTTCTAGGGCTCTGAAGCACCAACTTAGCTTAGGCTAGTGTCTTGGAGTAGGTGAGTACTTAACTCTCCAAGGCAGTAAAACAAACAAGTAGTCGATCTTGTGATAGAATCAAATCCAATTGTTACATTTACACTCTGGGAAAGCTCCTCTTAAAGGAGAAGCACGAGCTCGTGTCCGAACCAGTGAGGGGATCATTCCCCCCTCGTTGGGAACGACGCCAGACAGTACGTATTACAAACGGTAAACCTCGGATTAACCATTGTCGAGGAGCCAGGGGTCACTTATCGGTAAACCTTGGATTACTGTCAAGGAGCCGGTAAGGGGATTGAGCTTGCTACTCTGCCCTTGCGTGCTGTCGGAGTTTAGACTGTTCCCCCAGGTGTACTTGTGGCCGTTGGTAACCTTAGTGACCATAATCTCTAGGATTCTACCCAAGGTGACGGTGGAGGGAAGGTCCCACTGTACCTGGAGCAGACGTCGGCTATACTCACTTGGATTTTCTGGGGGGTTCACTTCACTTCGAGACGGTTAAAGTGGAGGAACTTGGTCCAGTCTATTCATTAAGCAGGTTGTCGGCGTAACTGTTCCACCCGCCATTTCTGTACTGAATCCTGCGAGGTTGGACCTAATCACCAACTAGCGCTTTTGGTCCGGAAGATACTGTTTGTGTTTGGTTTGACGCTCTAGATTCTTTAGGCGTGTGATTCAAATTTGTTTGGTTCTTTAGAGACTTTAGGTGGTTTGATTTGAAATTTTATTTTGTTTTCGTGTGTAGTAGTTAAAAGTTTTTAGCTGTGGCGGAATTACCGAGACAGTCCCGTAGAATTCGGGGCCAGTCTCCTGAAGTTGTTTCTGTGGCCGAATTGTTGAGAAGATCCCGTAGACTTAGGGGTGAACCTCCTCGAGACGACCCCAGTAATTTAGAAGGTTTAAAGGTCCTTGTAACTCCTCCTAGTGGCAGTAGAGTAGGTTCACCTGAAGAAGGAGAATCTTCCTTGGTAGTCCATCCAGATTACCAAAGTTTAGAGACAGGTTATAATCCCGAAGCTGTTACAGTTTCTGAGCTTGTTGGTAGTTTTTCGTCTGCTAGTGATACAGGCGAAGAACCAGAAATATCCGAACCTGTTACTCCGACTCCTAGTGTTCCTGATTCACCGAGAATAGAAAGAATTATCACCGAAAATCTTCCTGTTGGTTTGATTGCTATAGAAGAACTTGTTCCAGAGGAAGAAATAGGCGTCTCTGATCCTGAAGATCAAATTACCCTTGATCTAAGGGAGCGTGAATCCATCTTTTACAGTCCTCCTAGAAGTACTACTTGGTACCTTTCGTTAACCAATTATTTAGACAACTTTGGGCTAGGTTTTTCTACACCTCGTACTCCTTTTCCACCTGGAGGAATTCATACTCCTGTAAATATGTCTGGTCAGTCATCTGTGTTTACACAAAGTCCTGAATCTTTTTTACATGGCGGTCCTTCTGTTCCTACTGGGTATCAATCTCTTTCTGGTACCTTTGCGGGAGCATCTCCTCAACCCATTGATCATGGGTTATTAGTTGGAAACAGTGGTAATGTACCATTGAGTGTAGGAGACATTTACATGATGTCAGGTTCAGTTCCCGTTACCCAACCTCAAGGTGGCCAATTACCGCCTGGGGGGCAGCCTTCGTTAATGCCTGGGGGGCAACCTCAAGGTACTTCATTCGTGTCTGGGGGGCAACCTCAAGGTCAGTACGCTCCTATGGGGCAATACATACCTCAAGGTCAACCCCAGCCTCAATATGTACCCCAAAGTCAACCTCAGTATCAATATCAACCTCAAGGATGGCAACCTCAAGGATGGCAACCCCAAGGGTATCAACCCCAAGGGTATCAACCTCAAGGATACCAACCTCAAGGTCAAGGTCAACCCCAGTACCCGTATTTACCTCAAGGTTATCAACCTCAGGGTCAATACTCAGGTCAAAGTTATCAACCACCTCAAGGGCAATCATATGGGACTGCACCTTACAATTATCAATCCTATCCTCAATCCGGCTATGGATCTCAGTACCCTCAACCTGTTATGGGTCAATACCCTGGAATGTTAGTGTGGGATCCGTCACAGGGTCAACAGATGTTGCAGCCAAGTATACAGTCGGTACCTCAAGCAGGACAACCTGTAGTTCCTGGTCCACCCCAGCAACCGCAACCTGTCCAGTCAAGTGTTCAGACCCCTGTAACTTCGGTAGTTACTCAGCCGCCAATTGCACCTAGTACTCCATCTCAAACGGCTGCAGCAACTACCGCCACATCTACCATACTTACTTCTGGAGTATCGACGGCTCCGGTTTCTACTGTCCCTGTAACCACTCCTCAGACATCTGTACCGTTGTCTGGATCTACGATTCAAACCACAGTCCAGATGCCTGTAGGCCAACCTGGTATAAGTACGGTTGTTACTACTCAACCTCAATTTGTTCAACCTCCGTACCAGGGACAGTATCAACCTGGGCAAGCTGTCCAACAACCGGTTTACCAGTATCAACCGTATCCTGGGTACACTTATCAACAACCTCAGCAACCCCAGTACGGTCCGGTTAATCCTGGTTTTCCAGGAGGATATAATATCCCAAATGCGACTCCTGTTCCTAGTTATCCTGGATATCCTCCTCCTGGGGCCGGTATTGTGACCCAGAGTTTTAGAGATCCTAACCGGCAGTTACCGTTTATCGCAACTTTGGATTTACCAGACTTGACGCGCCTAACGAACGATCCAATTCAATATCTTCCGTTCTGGCCGCCAATGCCAAATAAGTTGCCCAGCGATATACCCAAGTTCGAAGGTAAGTCTGGAGAGGATCCGTCCAATCACGTGATGACTTACCACCTCTGGTGTGCTTCAAATTCCATCTCGGATGATTCGATCCGCTTACGTCTTTTCCAGCGTACACTCATTGGTCTCGCGGCCAAGTGGTACATTGAGTTACCACGGGCCTCTTTTTACAATTTTAGCCAGTTAGCTACCTCGTTCTTAACTCACTTTCAGTTACCGGTCAGATACGATAACGGTACGGAGTTATTAACTTCACTAAAACAATCAACCTCCACGTATATTTCAGATCACATTCATGAGTGGAGACGTCGAAGAAGGCTAGTGAAAGTTTTTATCCCGGACCAAATCTTAGCTGAATGGTTTGTTAAATCATTATTACCAAGAATTACTGAAGATGTAGCTAAGGCCGGAGTAGTTACTGAGGAGCAAGTCATTGCTCAGGCACAATACCTTGACTTAGTTTACACGCAGTCGGGTACATTACACGAGAAGATTCCGGATCTTCCAAAGTCGAACCAAATCGCTGCTGCTCCTTCGGGATCTCATGCCGCTGATGGTATGATTGGTATCGTGAATACAAAGAGCAAGAAGAAGTCTTCCAAGGCTTCAACTACTCCTATTATCACTTTGCCCGATTCCCCGACAGGAGAGTCTTCTCCTGAACTTACCGCCGATATTCACGCTGTAGAGTCATCTACGGCCAAATCAAAAAACGGTGGAAAGAAGAAAGGAAAGAAGAAGGCTAAAGCAGACAAGGCTCCAAAGGAGAAAACTGAAAAGTCGGAAACCAATGACGAAAAGCGCAAACCTCGATATCCTTGTCTTATTTGTGAAGAGGATCATTTTACGAGAGATTGCCCTCATCGGGCCGAGGTAGTGAAAATAGTCAAAGGTTCTCCCACTCCTGCTGTGTTAAAAAATCCATTTCCGGAGCAGGAGAATAAGATGATAGGTTCTTCCTCGAATGCCAGTGAAGAACCCATTTTGATGATGTCTCATGTGAGGATTGCGACTCGATCGCAAGATTATGGTAGTAAGAATCCTGTTGATGGTAAGGAAGCAGAATCTTCTCACTCTAACCCATCAACCTCAGCTCCTGGTTCCGATCCACTACAGATCGAGAAACCTAACCCAGACTTAGTAATTAAACCGCCCGCCAAGGGTGTACTTCGAAGGTCTGCTTTCAATCCACATGCGAGAGCGGCCCAGAATTACAACATTGTTGAGGACTTAGCTGTTTCACCCTCAGCAATGTCGGCGTTAGAAGTGCTGCAATCATGTCCAGCACAACGAAAATTGCTTTTGTCGGCTATAGGAGCTGTTGATGTTCAGGATCCGAATCTAATGATCTTCGATCTAGAAAATAGTACACCACGACTCCCCCATCAAATGGCTTTCCAAATTCCAGTGATAGTCAAAAACAGGCCTATTCATCGGACTGTGATTGATGAGGGAGCTTCTACGTGTATTATGTCGATTCAATGTTGGAGATCCCTTGGTTCTCCTTCGTTGAACCAATCCCCCACCATCCTTAAGGCCTTTGATGGCCGTGGGTTCCGTCCGTTTGGTATTCTACAAGAATTGCCTATAGGGGTAGAAGGTAAAACCGTTAGTCTGGATGTGGAAGTGGTTGATGCCCCTCTAGACTACAACCTTCTTTTGGGTCGAAGTTGGTCATATGCTATGACAGCGGTCGTTTCATCGGTCTTCAGAGTAATTAAGTTTCCACATAACGGTAAGATCGTGACTATTGATCAGCTGACATACTTTTCATCCGACCCAGCCTCTTCAGAGAGTATCCAGCATGTCGGTAAGACGACAATCCCTTATAGGGACGTTGGTGTAGGTTTAGTTAAGGATTCCGGTTTACTGGGAACTTTTCCTCTCCCTCCACTCAGCGTAGAACCTTCGTTTGCAACAATTCATATGATCACGTCAGAAAACATTATTTATGATGATCCTTGGTATGTTCCATCTGACTCTGAGTTAGACTCATTCGGTGATGTTATGCCTTTGAGTCCATATGAAATTGCTTATGAAGCTCTTATGTCTTTTACCGACTTTCATTCAACCGAAGTCGACCAAATGAATGTGGTCAGTGAAGAATCACTTTTCACCTCAACCTTAGAACGGATAGCGTTTCCCGAAGTCGTGTCATCTGACGAACAACTTCGCGAAATCCTAAGTGTAGACGATCTACCATGGGAAGATCTCCATCACAGATCTTCGTTTTTACCTAAGGATGATGCATTTGAAAATGATTTTTCATCTATCTTTACCGCTGAATATGTCAAAGACGCTCAGGATCCAACGAAACATTCTGATTCAGAGTTGAATTTAGGGAATATTTCTCGTACTATTCCCATTGATATTTCAGTGAAGCCCGGAATTGAGGAGAACATTCATATAGGTGCCGCATGTACAGAAGAAGAAATCCAAACTTACAAGGCCCTATTCCAAGAATTCCGCGATGTGTTTGCATGGTCTTACGAGGAAATGCCGGGAATCGATCCTGCCATTGTTGTTCATGAAATCAAAACCTACCCGGATGCTAAACCCATTCGGCAACGGTTGCGTCAGATTCACCCTCGAAAAGCGGCTGCGATTAAAGCAGAAGTCGAAAAGCTGTTGAAAGCAGGTTTCATTTATCCGATCCCGTTAACGGATTGGGTATCGAATATTGTTCCCGTCAATAAGAAACAAGGAACAATAAGAATCTGTATCGACTATAGGGATATCAATCGAGCTTGTCCAAAAGACAACTATCCTACGCCTTATATCGATCAAATTATTGATGATTGTGCCGGAAGTGAAATGTTTTCCTTCATGGATGGTTTTTCGGGCTATAATCAAATCAATATTCTACCTGCCGACCAACCAAAAACGGCATTCATTTGTCCATGGGGGACATTTGCTTATTGCAAATTACCTTTTGGGCTTAAGAATGCCGGGGCCACTTTTCAACGGGCGATGTCTTACGCATTTCACGACATCAAGCACATTGTGCAACCGTATCTCGATGATTTGCCTGCTCATTCTTTACACGAGCTGATCACCTTGACCACCTACGAGCAATCTTTATGAGGTGTAGGCATTATCGAATTCGGTTGAATCCCCACAAGTGTGTTTTCTGTATAGAAACAGGTCGATTGCTGGGATTTGTTGTTTCAAAAGCCGGCATTCGCGTCGATCCCTCGAAAGTCGAAGCTATCATCAAATTGCCTCCTCCTTCGAGTTTGCGCCAACTCCAAAGTTTGCAAGGGAAAGCGAACTTTTTACGTCGATTCATCCCAAACTACGCCGAGGTCACTAAAGGTTTTACACGGTTGTTGAAACAGAACGTTCAATTCTTTTGGGACGAGATTGCCCAACAATCTTTTGATGCACTTAAACACGCGTTGACCCATGCACCGTTATTGCATCCTCCCAACTACAACCAGGACTACTTCTTATACCTCGCAGCTTCGCATTCCACCATTGGAATGGTGTTAGTTCAAGAAGATGAATTCGGAGCGGAACATGTGATATATTATCTTAGTCAAACCTTAAATCCCACTGAGTTAAAATATTCGCATGTGGAGAAATTGGCCCTGGCAGCCGTTCAAGCTGTCCAGCGTTTTCGTCACTACATTCTTCTCCGTAAAACTACAGTTATTTCGGATTGCAACCCTATGATTTACATTTTGACAAAACAATTGCTAGGGGGCAAGTACTCTAAATGGATCGTTATCCTGCAAGAGTTCGACTTGGAGTTCGAGAAGTCCAAGTCTAAGAAATCCTTAGTTTTTGCGGAATTGATGTGTGATTTCCCGCGTACTGACACAGAGACTGTGGCAGAAGAGTCCATTGCGGACGAATCTTTGTTTCTTATCAGTACTTTAGATCCGTGGTTCGGGGATATAATCATCTATCTCCAAACCCAAACCTTTCGGCCTGAAGCTTCCAAAGAGGAACGTCGAAAAATTAGGTTTCAATCCCAGCAATACAAAATTATTGGAGATACACTTTATCGCCGGGGGGCAGACTTAGTTTTTCGACGTTGTCTAACTCACGAAGAGGCTGAGAGAGTTTTGAATGATTGTCACTCTGGAGCATGTGGCGGTCATATGTCTGGGTATGCCACAGCTCAGAAGGTGTTGCGCGCTGGTTACTTCTGGCCATCTATGTTTAAAGATTGTATCATTGCAGTCCGGAAGTGCCACAACTGCCAAGTGTTTGATCGAAAGATGCGCGCACCACCTGCTCCTCTCCACCCTATAATTGCCGTTGGTCCATTCGCCAAATGGGGTATCGACTTTATTACTTGTAACCCTCACTCGGCCGGGGGGCATGCGTATATCATCCTCGCGGTTGATTATTTCACTAAATGGGCCGAGGCGATGCCTACATTCGACGCAAGCGGCAAAACAGCTGCAGTTTTCATATTCAATCATATAATAACTAGGTTTGGTGTCCCACAAGCAATTATTACTGACCATGGAAGCCATTTTCGAAACACCATGATGACTGAACTTACAAGCCAGCTTGGTTTGCGCCATGACAGCTCTACTCCTTATTATCCGCAAGCCAACGGTTTGGTTGAGTCTATCAACAAAGTTCTGGTTATCATGATCCGACGAACCATTGGTATTCATCGGTCGAATTGGCACAACATGTTATTTTCGGCGCTATGGGCATACCGAACCTCAGTGAAAACCTCAACAGGGTTCACTCCTTTCCAGCTAGTTTATGGCTTAGAAGCAGTGTTACCCATTGAATGTGAAATCCCATCACTTCAAATGGCTGTCGAATTACTTCCAGCTACTTCCGAAGAGGAGAAACGTTTATTGTACTTAGCTAAATTAGATGAGACTCGACGTGACGCTACATTGGCAATCGAGACTCACGCGAAGCGAATGAAAGCTCAGTATGATAGAAATGTGACCCCTCGAAGTTTTTCGGAGGGAGACCTAGTGCTCTTATATGATCAAGCTAACGATAAGCTAGGTGCTGGAAAATTCGTTCCTATGTGGCATGGACCCTATATTGTAAAGCGAAAGCTAGCAAAAGGGGCTTATGAGCTAGTAGATTTTGATGGGGACTCTTTGGGTAAACCCAGAAATGGACTTTACCTAAAGAGGTATTATGCTTAAATGGTGGGTATGGAGAATTTTTAGTTAGGTTAGGTTTTCTTTCTAGCTAGTTTGATTGTTAGTTAGTCAGTGTGCTTAGCTTAGTGAGTGTGTTTTTCGTCGTTATTCTGGCTTATCTTGGTTTTGCTCTTGATATTGTAGATGTCGACGCCCCTCCAAACATACATTGGATTTGCTGATGGTGCTTGTCGTAGTACACGGAATATCTCTTCCGCAGCTTGGGTTATCTATTCACCCTCTGACGAGTTAGTTTCTATGCATGGGGTAAGCCTCGGTCAAACAACGAATAACATTGCAGAATACAGTGCAGTGGTTGAATTATTATCCGAATCTATTTCATTTGGAATTCGACGTTTGATAGTGAGGTTAGATTCTGAACTTGTTGTATTACAGCTTAATAGAGTTTATGCCATTAGAAATCCTGTGTTATTAAGGTTGTTTTTGAGAGTGCGTCTCTTGGAACGTGAATTTGATTACATTGAATATCAGCATATTCCAAGGTCCTTAAATACATTAGCAGATGCAATTGCTTCTCGAGTGTTGGACAGACATTTACGATAATCATGCAAGTAAATTTAAAAAACATTTCATCATACATGTTAAACAAGATAAGCCGGTAATAGTGATATATATATAGATAGGAGTGTGTCAAAAAATATACATCGTCTTCGATCATAGGTTGAAAAACACCTTATGATCGGCAAAATGATAAGTACAAAAAGTCAAAAATGTCACATGTGTCTACAAAGTGACTAGCCAATCACTGGTGGTGCTCCCTGTACGACACCACTGCACGGGCTACCTTGCGCAAAAATCTCCTCAACGGTCCAGGGACCGCGACTACGTAGCGCTGAAGTCTGATAGGAATATCATCCATAGATGTCTCAGGTATATCTGCCGTCAGACGCTGTAGATCATGCTCCAACTCAGTCAGTACCTCCGCAGCCGCCGCGTCCTGTGGGGCCGGTAGCGGTGCAACTGGATGTCGCCTCTCGAAAAGCCGGAGGTTGGCTGGACGCTGTGGACCAACATCTGCATTTTGAAAATTTTACTGTCAGTTTGAGACGATATATATAAAAAAAAAAAAAAAATACATAATTTGAAAACTCGTGAAAAATAAAGTACCTCTGTCATCCCATTGTTCTCCCTGTGGAAGAACCATGTCCGGATCACCTCGAAAATCTATTCCGGCATACGGAAAATCCTGGATCGCAAACACCTGGTCCTCTAACCAGTGAAAATAACTGTCAGTGAATCGAACAACTGCCGCACCCTCGTCCGGATGCCGGGCCATCAAGCAACCCATCGTACCAGCTTTGGCTCCTGAGGACCCGAAATATCAACAGTGAGATGCTGAGGGATCAGCATTGGTATCCTCTCTAAGGCAAAGCTCACGACTATAGGCCCATATCCAAAGGTCTTTAGTCTGCCGGTCTTTGCCTTGGTCAGTTGGACTTTCAAGTTAGCCAACAGTGCATCACACCAGTTGAAAATGGTGCCTTGGAGACAATCAATTGCCATCCGAAATTGAGACCCAGTAGCAATATGTAAAGTGGCTGAGCCACAAATTCTGGTCACAGTGAAAGCAAGACCATGAGTTCACGTTGAGAGACATATTTGATCTCTATGCCTTTCTTGTGCTCTCGATCAGGTAGGCACCAATCTGCTCGGAGACTATCAAGGGATTGGCCACCCGGCCTAGTCCCAGCCAGATTGAGTTGCTCACCTCTGTTCGGCAAGCCAGTAAGAAAGTAAATGTCAGCAGGCTCTATCTCGAGTTTTTGCCCGCCGATATAAAAGCATTGTTCTTGAACGTTCCATCTCTCGACCAGCCACTCCAAGAACCTTACCTGAGCTCTCATACCGGGAATGGACCAGTATTTGTATAAACCACATCCTCTTAGGGCATCGAGGGAGGGTTGATGATTGATTGCAGCTTCATCAACCTCCTCATGCTCTCTTTCTCTCCAATCCAGCATGATAAGTGCCCTACACATGATTAAACAGGCATTAAAATTAGTTTTGAGAAATTTCATTGGTTGGTTTGGGAGTTTGGGGTTTCAAAACCCGCGTTTTGCGGAGGACGCACCCCGCGTTTGGCACACAGTGCGCCGGGACGCAGGTGGCCTGAAGGCAACCTGCGTCCCCCGACCTTTTCCCTGTGTAGGAAAAAGTCGGGGGACGCAGGTCAGCCTTTAGGAAAGCTGCGTCCCCCGCAGGGCGGTTTCCAAAACCCAAAACCCCCTAAAAATCAAAAATGAAACTTAAAACAAAATTCTAAACGGATGAAATTGACAAGGAGGATGTTGTGAAATACCTGGAAGAGACGGCGTTCGATTCTAACGGTCGGATTTTCCGCAGCGACCACGGGAAGTTTCTTGTCAAAAGCTCCTTTTTCAACCTCAACAGTCAAACGGTAAAAATGACATGGTAAAAAGTCTTTTTATAGGTTTTTTGGATGAATTTGTTCATTTTTCACCATGAAAAGATGTTTTTCGATGAATTTTTGCCTATCTTAAACAGGTATGAGTAATGTGTCGCTTTTGTGCAGGACAAAGGGACTTAGAGGGAAAATTGTAATTTTTCACAAACAAAATATCAGAGTCATCTTTTAAGCCCTTTTCTGACTCCTAAAACATGAAAAGATTGCCGAGCGTTTCTTTTACACTCGTTAAAACGGAATTAAAAGACGGTCCCCTTATAGCTCTTTTCTGACCGTAAAATCAGGAAAAGATTGCCGTGTTTTTGTCGTTTCAAACTCGATACGGAAATAAAACGACGTGTCCTTGATCGCTTTTTACTTTTCAGGTCAGTGACACTAACTATGAAAGTACTCCTTGGTCGCAAGATCAAGCGGTTCCCCCAGGTATTATTTTATACTTTTTCGGGCTTGAGGGACACAAATTTACGAAAAAGTTCAACTTGGAGTTTCCTTAAGTTTTTCAGACTCTCTAAAATTGAAAAACGCCGAGTTTCTCCTATACTGGGCTCGTTAAACATTTCACAGTAAAGGACCTGTTCAATTACAAACAGGAACGAACCACTCCTTCCTAGGGTTCGAATCAAAACTGGGTTGGACTCATCCGAAGGATGAGCTTATAATCAAGCATATGTTATCCTCCTCAAGCTTGTTAAAAATAAAGAGGTACTTGCCAGAAATGGTGGGGGAAAAGAGAGAAGAATGAGCCTATTTGTTACCTTTTGTCTCAAAAGAAACTTTATTACCACTCTTGGACACGACACTTTTCATTCACCTGGGTTGGGAAATCTTTTACCTCACAGTCAATCAAACCACTTTTGAAAGTCTTCAACCGGGTTCCGGGGATTAACTTTGAGTTATTTAGCACCAAACCATCTGTCGTGTCGTTATGTGTTCAAGAGGTCTGCAAACAAAACTTTCATCTGCAAAATACTTGTCATCCATTTGACCATCCCTGAGTCAGTCCTTACAGCAACATTTCTTCAACTTGAACAATGATTTCGTGTTGTGGGCTTGCCTGCAACGGGTCACTTTCTATCGACATCAGCACATTATCTAGAGAGATGACTTAGAAATCGTCAGTGCCTTGAAGTCTGCATGCATCAATGGCAGGTTTCTCGCCTTTGACGTCAGTTTACATCATTGACTTTCGATCGAAGGATTCCGTGAAATGTTCGACACCAACTCATTCATTCACATCTCATGGATTGTACTGGGTACTTTGAGAACCATTGACATTACTGGTGGTCTCTCTCACGCTTGTTAACAGTTCACATCATCGACTGGTAATCAAGTGGTTTCTACCATGTTCGACATCGACTCATTTATTCGCATGGCTAGAATCGTACCAATTCGAGAAGTAGGAATGAAGACCCTGGATCAAATCTTTACCGTCCAGGCTGCGAGGAGTTTTGTATTCATTATCTAAGTAGACTAATCATAAACAGATGGCTGCGCCCATACTGTGTCTACAAAAGTCTATGATTATGATGTACTACAAAATCATTTCTGTATCAGAGTAGTTTAGTCTGTTAGTTAAAGTTTTTATCTGAGTATGGGAATGCCTACCTCAGTGATGATATAATCTTATCCATGTATTTTGTGTTGAAAATTGCAGGTTCCAACCAGGTTCTCCACGAGATAATCCTCGAAATGATAAAGCGCTTCACCCTTCCTAGATAATACAAAACCCTAATCTATTCCAGGCTTCGCACTTTAGGGGGCAATCTGTTACACTAAAAAATGTCACCATGGCTATTTACAGTCGGTATGGCTCAATCAACAGTCATACTACCCTTTTGAGCAAGTCTTATGCCTCTGCTATTCATGTCAAACTCCAAGAAAGAGAGAAAGTCTTTATAAAATATGTTTATCTCTGGGTACGCAGGTTCTCTCAAGCCTTGCCTGCGGGTACGCACCTTTTGTTCATAAGGTCTGCGTCCAAGGACGCTCTGTATCTAAAGGGGCAGGTGCGTCCCTCTGAAAAGGTTAAAATGCGCAAGTTTTATCTTCAAAAACTTACTTGTGGTCATTTCTAGAGCATTCTAGAAGGTTCTTGGATGAGTATTGAGCGCCTCCAGATGGTTCATGCACTCCTATCAAAGAGGAACTTATCCCATCAATAAGGGAGTGATCCCATCCAAAGAGGGGACTATCCCATTGATGGTGGACCTGATTAACTTCCTCTTGAGCACTATAAAAAGAGGCATTGAGCCAGAAGGAAGAAGGTTGAAAGCTATAGATTTCTAAGGGTAAATGCTGCAGGAATTAGGACTCCCATTTAGAAGCTTGTGAGGAGAGATTGTCACCCTTACTTGTTCTATTTGGAAGTGGGTGAGCTTTGTCAAAGTAGAGGAAGACTCTTGTGGACCCTGGAAGGAGCTTGCACAACACCAAGGCTCAGGTTGTAATGGTTCCTTTTGATTACCTTTAATGCAAATTGGTCCATTCTTCTCAATAGCTTGTTGTTAATGGGTTATTTCATGTACTCCTTGGTCTATATGTTGAATATGCTTTGTTTTATGTTATAATCAGGTGCTATTTAATTGTTTGACTGTTGGTGATTGCAGGTTTTGGAGAACGGGAGGAGCTCATCCGGATCAACAAAGCTTGGACTTCTACAACAGCGTTTGGACAGAGGTAAGAACGAAACACTTGATTTCTCATATCATAATGTATGTTTAGAGAAGGATAGCTCCAGTTTGTTTTGTTTTTCATTAGAATGTCTTAGACTTCTAGGAAGGTCAGCTGTGTCCGCACCCTTGACCGATTCCGTGTGACAGGACCATTACACAGAAATGCAAGAAAGTATTATAGATACAACACAAACAATGGATATCTGCAAGAAGCAGCCATCGGACATGAAGAAGTCACAATAAACTTTGTACACGTGTATATTCATATATAGATGATGGATATTATGGCTCATTTACCTATGCAGACCAGTACACATGGTGGATATACAATAAGTATACTTATACATCAATTAGTGGTCTAGGAAATTGATTCATCCTTTCTTAGGAAGTGCAAGGCATTGAGGGTGTGGGAGATCCTGTAAAGGTCTATTAGACCTATTTTTTCATCCTATATTATTTATATTTAAATACCAATAATCCTTAGTAAATGTGCATGGTAAAGTAAATGGGTGGTTGAGAGTGGGTACAACTTCTCCAACCACATATGTCATGTATAAATATACACTTAAACTAATATAATATTGGAGTGGAATTCCTTTCCCAATAATTTGTTTCTCTTTGTGTATGTATGTGTATGTTCTTTTTTTCCCAGTGTATTATGTTCTTACTTATTGTATATTTATAATAAGAGTTCTTCAGACAAGGTGGAGCCAAAAGATAGACTATACAAGTTGTTATTGATAAAAAATATTGTTACTAAATTTGTTTTAGGTGAAAATTTAATTAAAAAACCAAAAATTTGATGATAAAATACCCATATCATAAAGTGAGAGGTTCGATAAAAAAGTTAATGAAAACAAAAAATTTGTTGAGAAAAAACTCGAAGAGGATAAACGTCATTTCGCTTGAAGTCTAAGAGTGAACACCAAAATCAATTAAAAAAAATTGTATTCTAGCCATTTAAGGACATTTATTTGTCGAAAAAATAATACACCTTGAACATTTAATATATCATCTTGGTTGTAGAGTGAACAAATTGTGGGTCATACTATAAAACTTGGCATGGAGAAGTAGAGCTAGAATTGCATAGTCCATTAGTCATTTAACATGGTGCAAAGAGCTACAACAACCATTAGTCATTTACGATCATATGAAGGGTTGTGAAACTTGTTATGAAGTATAGTTGTAGTGAAGTGTTAAAAAAAAATACAAGTTAAAGTCTATGAAGTCATCAACGAAAAAGAAAAATAATAAGGAGTCAAAATGGTAAGGACATCCTATTTTTGATCTTTTTGTGCTTTGCTTTTTGTTCGCAAAATATTTATTTTCAATGTCTTTCAAGTTGAATCATATTTTCCTTGTTTTTTGTGCTTTGTTTTTCCTCTGTTTATATGCATGTGTTAGCTTGTGTGTTGCAAGTTACATGCATTTGGTTGGATTAACAATCTTCTTCCATGAAGTATGAAGCAAAAATTTAGTGACTTATGAAAGATACCTAATAGAATCTAGAAAAGCGCAGAAAATAAACAAAATTGATATGTGTAAAATTAATTACATGAAACTATGTGGCTAGTACTCAAAGAGAATCTGGAAAAATTATATTAGTTCTTCGCTATTTGGTTCCCATCAACTTAAAAGTATGCAAACAAAATTAAAATAAAAATGTGACATCAATTGTCTATCTATGATTCTTTGAGTATATTAGAATTATACAAAAGGATTAGGGACTTTGTGGAATTTAATTTAGCTCTCTACATATGACTAAACAAAATTATTCAAATGTAAAATGGCAGTAACTTGAAACTATTGCCTGAAACTATTAACTTTTTCCATACTTGCATTATTTTATTACTTACAAAGAAGATAAATAACCATTTATTACTTGTTAATCTATTAATGACTTAACATTTATAGCCAAGTGTAGACACTTTCATATTTATATTTTTCTTTCATGCGTCAAAGTAGATTTATTTCTCTCAACATAACACAAAAATGACTTATACAACTAGAGAAATAATTATACTAGTCTAAATATCTAGGTTTCTTTCCCAACATGATTATAAATTAAATATTTCTTTCTGGGCCCACCTTCTATGGAGCAATGACAATTATCCTTTTATCTATGAACTTCCATACATCTCTTTCTTCCACACCAACTTTAATTAGAGTGATAATGTTGGACACTGGATAAACCACTTCTCCCCTTGTGTTTCATGACATGGACTAAACACCTGTCATGGATCCTTACCTTTGGCAATGTGATCATTGACTAACATCTATAAATTTTGGTCTATCAAGAATCGTGATTCACAACAAGTGGTATGAGAGCGTACGTCATGAGTTTGATATTTCCAACTCGCATTGGGGGGGAGAATGTTGGACATTGGATAAACCAATGCTCCCCATGTGTTTCATGACATGGACTAACTACCTCTCATGGATTGTTATCTTTGGTGATGCAATCAACACCTTCAGGTTTTGGTCTAATGGAAATCATGATTCCCAATAGATAAGTATCCTTAGTTCGACAATATTGCTAGCTCTAAAACTAGTAGAGTTAAGACATGTGCATTTGTAAGGCATGTGTTGAGCTCTATATTCTATAGAATAAAGGCATTTGTGAAGGTATTCTCACAAGGCGGGTTAAAAAGGCATACTTTAGTTTTGTATATTCATTGCTTGTGCACATCCTAAAGAGAGTAAAATTTCATATAAATACCATTGGAAATATTTTTGCATGCATTGGCTAGTTTTGTTTATCTGAAGTCAAAAACAAAATTCAAAGAAGTGAGAACGAAATAAATTTGAAATGTATAAAATTACATAGATGAAGCTTTGTTTTTAGCACTTTAACATAATTTGGGAAAATTAATGTATTTCTTCATTGTATTGTTAACATCATTATAAATTAATTATTGTTTTTTTAGCCCATGTTGTGCATAACAGTGCAACTTACTCTTTTTTCTCCATACATAATTTAGCTCTGCACATGCCTTACTTTCATAGAGACTTTAGCTTCTCAAATACTTTAGCTAGAGATAATGGAATTAATTGGTATCTTGTTACCAAGAATTAAAATTTTGTCATAAGTATAAATTCCTCTACACACTATATTCTTTCGCACACAAAAAAACTATATCCCTACAAAAATGTAAGAAAAAAGAAAACATTTTTAGCAAATCATGGAAAGTGTTGTTACTTGTTAAAAAATATACATGGTCATGCATCAATAAAAAACACAACAAATAATGCAATATCTCATAGTAAAAATATTTACAAACAACTACAGTCATGCTTGTGTCTAAAAATGGTTGGAAAAACCATTTTTAGGCCAGGTACACTATGGATGTATTGTATCTAATCACCCACAAACTAGATTCAGAGTCTGAGGAGTTAAGTGGTCAATAGAATTTACAACAATCTTTAGTTGACCAATAATCAAGGAAAGGAATCCATTGTCGAAGTGGTCTATGATTATCTTTAATAGCAAGCACCACAATAAACCTTTAACCCTAATATAAATAAATACAGAAATTTGCTAGAGGATAAATAATGTATCCTCTAGCTTTAGGAGGTTCGATACACTATGTGGGTGCTTTGTCAGCTGGGATTTTCAAGGCAAGAACTACAAGAGTCAAGATCTCAGTATTGTCGATCTATAAAAAGGGTCTTTTTCACGTCTAATTACCTCACATTAGTTTGTCAATCCAGGAATGTTTTGTTATTTCAAAGAGTGTCTCAGTCTGAGGTTATCTTGCCAGAGTAATGCTAGTAATACAGTGCTAAAAAATACAAGAGTAAATGGATGCTTGTTTACAGCAAACTACTTTGAAAGACTAAACCACAAATTCGGAAAACTAAGCAATTTATCAGTCAAGGGTTCGGTAGCAGTAACTCATCCCTTTGTACACTGATGGGTTCAAAGGAAATCAGAGAGAAAATCATGGATCTGGGGGCCAGACAATAAATGTCAATGCTAGCTACAGTCTTAGATCGTTCTTCACACCAAAATAACAATAACGCAAGTGACAATAAATGGAACAACATGTAAGAAATAGAACATCAAACCTGAAATGGAACAACAAACAGGAAACTGTAACATAAATTAATTCTAATAAGCAATAACACCTTAATATACAAGATCAAATGCAATAATCGTGTCCTACAAGAATCAAATGGCAATCCTTCACTTTTAAATATGAATTTAACAACACACAAAAATGGAACAACACTGATTAATGATGGATTATAGAACAGTGCTTGAAAGCCACTCATACATGCACATGACACACCTTATTAGTAATCTGATCTTGGTAATCCAGTTATCAATCTTAGTTATAAAGAATACGGCTGTATTTCAAAATGGAATAGCATTGTCTGTATATTCAACAATCGCAAAGAACATAATCCCTAAGATGAGTTCAGTAATACCAATGAAATAAGTGTACACACAGAGACTCTGTAATTGAACAGCAACAGTATTTTGTAAAGACTGGCGATATTATGTCAGCACTTAAAGGAACAGTAATATGTTGCAAAGTTAATACAATGGTTTTGTTTTTAGAAACTTCATTAAATCAAACATAACAGAGCATGTGATGTAAACTAACAAAACATCTCAGATTACCGAATAATGTTGATAAGCAAACAACGCATAAACCAAACATAATAGTACAGGAGCAAGTGTCCTCCAGGGCCATGCCCTTAGCCTCCAGGGTACACTGCTTGAAGTTATTCCAGAATTAGAGATGAAATAGCAACCAAGTTTGTATTAATGCATAAGACAGAATTACAGTAGATCAGTTCTCAACGAGACTCGATGATCAACGTTTCAATCTTAAGGGAAATTACATAAAACATAACCGACTCCTTGGGCTAACAGTGCTACCCATTTTTATAATGGTGAAGGCAGAGATGTCTAGGTGCAAAAATAGTTAAAGCAGCGATCCCTTAGGATCAAAGGATCCTGAGGGATTCACCTAACCGTTAGTCCTTAGTTATCTCCTTTCTTTCTTGCGCCAAGCCGATATCTCCACTTCCTTTCTAGGGCTGATTCACTTTGATTTGGTTTGCCTTGTTTGCATAAGATTCCCCATCAAAGGGACAGTGGTTAACCTGGCCTTGTACTTTCCTTTGGAATGGCAGTCCTTCATTTTTATTTTTTCTTTCATAAGAAAATGACAATTGTCAGTGTTCTTGATCTGCATATTAATCTTTTAGGTTTTATTACAATTCCTTATCATTTACCTAGTTCATGATACAAAAGGTTTGTAAGTTCTAATGAAAATATGCTGAAATAATTACCAAAAACATACCTTCTTTAGTACTCCACACACCCCCTTGCTTACCCTTTTTCATGCCCTCATGAAAACATTGTAGTTGACATGTAAGGTAGTGAGAGAGTAGGCTGGAGATGGAATCTCATGTGGAGGTCTATAACCATGATGCATAACTAGGTGTTCTAAGAAATGTCCTGTCTGAACCTCAGGCATCTCATACAGGGCTTGGTATCCAGGTGCAGGGTGCCAAATAATTGGACTCCGGAACCTATATCCTAACCAGGATGGCCCTGCCCTCAAAATGACTTTGCCATAGAGGTGCAAGCGGTTGGCGGCTAACTTAAAATTTTCATACTTAAATGGTTCCCTGAGTTGGATATTCAGATTAGAGATCTAATATCGAAATTTAGCCGCATCAATGGCAAGGTCTTTGATAGTGAAAAAGTATTATATTCCCTACCGATTGATTGCTATATGAATGGGTCCTAATGCTTCAATTACACCTGGAGTCTTCATGAGGTTCCTATGTTCTCTCCACAACTGTACTGGATCCCTAGGCTCAGCTCTTACCCACAAATCTAATCCGTTTTCTTGCCTTTGGAAAGCATTATAGGCTTTAAGCCATTTAATTTGATTAATCCCGAATGAAATAAATGCCTGTAATTGGATATCCCCAACAGAAGGGCCGGGGTTCAGCTCGGTCTCCTGGTCTAATACAAGGTTATAAAAATAAAATTCACATAGTAATCTTTGAACTTTTACCCCGTAGTGCTTACAACAGTTTATAAAATCATCGATGGTATTAATTTGTATAGGAGCACATGCTTTAACTACCTTTGTTTTCAATTGCAAATATCGTTCCATAAAAACAAGTCATAATTCTTAGCAAGGGCTCTACATGCTAGGACGTCATTGTACAAAGAACATAAGGTATCCATCTGCTTGACAACTATATCTAACGTACAAGTTACCTTCACGACTTTTTCTTCTTCCCTTCGCCACCCTTCAAAGACCTGGCTTTCGGATAAATTGACATTCCTTAGCTGTTACTGTAGCTCTTCATACCTTTCTCGAGGGACCGTTTGTTCTATGAGCTTTTCTGCTTCTTGCTGAGCTTGTGTCAAACCCTCTCGTAGGGTTACCGTTGTCAGATCACTTTCCCATACGGTGGTGGAGACCGGGAGATTTACCTGATTTTTCCTATTGTGTTGTCTTGCGTTCATGGCCCGTATTTCTCCCGAGGGTTGTGCCTTCATCTTAATTTCTTTATCACAGGTCAATATATCATCCATTTGTATTTCAACATGGGTAACAGTCAACTAATGTTCCTTTTGATTTTGAACATCAGACTACTCCTCAATAACAATTGGAACAGCAACCCGCTTTTCGACAGGGATTCGAATAGCAGTATGGACTCTGGTCCTCCGATCCTTTGTCTTGAAGGGTTTTGCTGGAGTGATTGCATGTTTTCCTCCCGAAGTCGTTTTTACCCTTTTCCTTGCTTTCAAAATCCTAATCTGCTGTGGAAGCTGAACTATTACATTCAGTAGTCTTTGCTGTTCTTTCCGTAATTTCTTAATTTCCTCAATTTCCTTAGAAGGAACAACAGACTGTTCACTGCGGTCTAGATTATGATCTGGATCAATTCCCTGATTTTCTCTCTGGGGTGCTTCTTCATTGCTCTTCTCTAGTTGCTCCGGGGAAAGAACCCTAGCTGGTTCTGTTATTTCTTGGGTGACTTCCTCTTCTGCCTTCCCTTCTTCCGGAATTTCTTCTGGTGTCGTCTAGCTAGGAACAGATTGTTCCTGTTCTCCATCACTTCTCTCTCCTGTCACATTTTCATCATGAACAGGCTAACTCTCCTCTTCTAACTCCTCGACATGTAATTCTTCAGGTGGATTTCTATCCTCAGTAGAGTGTTCTTTTGGTTCTTCTTCAGCATGGAGATCTGATGGGCTGGAAGGTTGGCCATATTCGCCCATATTGGCCAAGATTTTGGCCAATTCATCTTCTCTCAATGAATTCTGCAATGTGCTACCTTCCTGCTATTCCGTTTCCTCCTCCTGCTCAGGTTGCTCAGTTTCTTCCTCCATTTCTCCTTCCTCGTTTTCCTGCATTTCTCCTACCTCATTTTCCTGCATTCCTTTCTCATTTTCCTGCATTCCTTTCTCATTTTCCTGCATTCCTTTCTAATTTTCCCCTCCTTCTAATTGTGGGGGTTGTTCATCACCTGTATCGTCTATCTCTACTGGTTGGCTGGTATCTCCTTGGGATTTTTCCTTCCTTCCCTTTAGCCATGCTAGTCGGACCGATTTCCTTTGTTTTTTTGGACGCTCAAGTGTACTGGTGGCATGTTTACATTTTGGGGATGGTGTGGTCAATCCTCCATCTATCATGGAAATTAGCTCTTCCCAGCTGCTCTGATACTGGGTAAGGCTATGGCTAACTATTAATCGTATCAACCCATGATGACTAACAACTGATTCTACATGTTATGCCTTTTTCATGCTCCGTGCAACATCATGAACTAATGAATTCAAAAATGCAGGTAAATTTACAAAACATTTTTGCTTTAATACAGCTAAAAGCTTAAGGTGTCGTGGTCTTACCATGTCTTTTCTTCCTTCATAGGTGATGTAGCTTTGAATGGTCTTTGCCAATTCCACCCACGGTTCTCCTAATGCTACTGGTAGAACCCCCTTTCCTCTAATTGTCAGGTTCTGGCCTTCCTCTTGGAAGGTTTCTATGATCTTCTGCAATCTCTCCTTCTTTAACATCCATACAGGTTTAGCAGCTGGCAGTCCCGAGACCTCTGTGATTATGTCATCGGTGACTGCTATGTGTCTCCCCCTCACTGTGGTGTGATCCTCTTGCAAGTTCTGCAAGAATTCAATTGCTACAGTCTCGTTGGATTCCTGTAAGTGATTGAGATAAGTTAGGCACCCTGCTCTTGCCAGGATTTCCCGTGTAGCATCAGAGGCCGTTAACACCTGTGATTCTCTCCGAATCGATATTCCTCCCATGTTTATGGTTTTTATGTAAAATCTCAGAATTTGACAATGGAACAACAACTGTTAAAACACAAAGAGGCTGACAGATGCAGGACTCGCTCAAAATGTAAAGGCTTTACTAATGCTGTAGAGCATACTATGGAAATGAATTAGGAACAACAAGCCATGCAAAAATAAAATATAGTATACCATTGAGCCGTGCTATTCCCAAGTACGCAATTTCCCGAATAGCGGTTTGACACGCAATCCAGGGAATGATGAGATTAACCTCCCCCCCCCCCCCCCCCCCCCCGCGCAATATGATAGGCCATCCCAGTCGTCAAATGAAGGAGTGGCATGCCGTTATTTTCTAAAGCAGAGTCATAAAGGAACAACGTATGGCAATATGCCATGTTACAAAAGTAGCAGATTAACGAAATCGAGGTGTAAAGTTGGATCGCTTAATACATAAGAGACTGCTTGTGATATGATGCGAGATTGGGAGGATAGGACTTCTGCCATGCATACCGAGTCTCATGTGGTAATTGTCAATTGTTATGTCACGATTGGTGATAATAGATTTATATGTGTTGTATGGTTCGGGAAATAATATAATTTATGTGATTTATTACTAAGGTATAAGAAACAGAAGGGTGTTGATAACTACCTATTGGTGTAAATAATGTAACTTAAATACCATTAATAGTGCTCTGCTGCCAACAGGTGTCCATAACCTTGGCAGAGTTGTTTATTTCACCCATGGAACCATGATCCTTTGTGTATGCTTAGGAAATTTAGTGTGATGTCAAAATGTAGGCCATTATGCTGGCTTGGTGACCAGTTAGCCATAATGCCATTCACGAGGAAGGAGCAAAAGTTGGGCAGGCCAGCTTGTGATGAGACCTCCTATTCCAAGGGTTCTTTATTTGATATACCTTTTTTACCATATCCCTGGTGTGGTGGCCATAGTGGGAATGCCACTTCACTTTCTTCCTCATGATCATGGTAGGCTAGCTCTTGATGAGACCCCCTATCCTGCATTTGACAACTTATATAAACAAGTCAGTTTGCTCTTTTTTTCTTTCTTTTTCATAAAGTACTTTCTGATTTATACACAAAGGGTGGTTCAACACTCCTTAAGAGTAGGAATGGTGGAAGAAGTCTTAACATCTCAATAGGAAGATATAAACCCTTTGCTCTTATTCCCGAATAATAATCAATGAGGATTAAAAAGAACCAACATGATAAAGATAACCAATCAAAGTAGAGTTAGTGGAATAATGACAACAAAAGATAATGGGTAAGTGTGTCCTTCCATCTGTCCTCTTACCAATTTAGAGCAATTTCTTATAAAAATAGCATTTTTATAATTTACCAATTTTAGTATGTTGTGATTTTGTATCCATTGCATAAGTGCATAGCAATATTCCAAAAGACTTGAACGAATAGGAACAGTAAGCATCCTTAATTTAGAACAGCAAGGGGAGCCAACATAAGTAAAAGGAATACGAGGATGTTGTTGTTTCAAAAAGTAAGAGAAAAAGAATACAAGCAGTGTTCCTTTTGGAAAAAGGAAGAGTAGAAAGCACAAATAACATTCCTTAGGAAAAGAAATAGCAAAAAATCGAAAATTTTGTTCCTTTGGAAGAGGAACAGCAGAAACCCAAATGCCATTCCTCTGGAAAAGGAACAGCAAAAATCGAAAATTTTGTTCCTTTGGAAAAGGAACAGAAAAACACACAAATGTCGTTCCTTTGGAAAAGGAACAACAAAAATAAAAAATGTTGTTCCTTTGGAAAAGGAACAGTAGAACACACAAATGTCGTTCCTTTGAAAAAGGAACAACAAAAATCGAAAATATTGTTCCTTTGGAAAAGGAACAGTAGAACACACAAATGTCGTTCCTTTGGAAAAGGAACAAAAAAATCGAAAATGTTGTTCCTTTGGGAAAGGAACGACAAAACACACAAATGTCGTTCCTTTGGAAAAGGAACAGCAAAAATCGAAAATGTTGTTCCTTTGGAAAAGGAACAACAGAACACACAAATGTCGTTCCTTTGGAAAAGGAACAACAAAAATAAAAAATGGTGTTCCTTTGGAAAAGGAATAGTAGAACACACAAATGTCGTTCTTTTGGAAAAGGAACAACAAAAATAAAAAATGTTGTTCCTTTGGAAAAGGAACAGCGAAAAGAAAAAGTGTTGTTCCTTTGGAAAAGGAATATCAAAAAGCACAAAGTAAAGAAAAATATCAAAATTAAGCAAAATGAATGGCTGATCCGAAAGGTGTTGTTCCTTTGAAAAAAGGAACAGTAAGATGGAAATGTTGTCCTTTGAGAAAGAGAATCAGCAGAAAATAATAAAATTGCCACTGCTTAGAAAAGTAACAGCAAGGTGTTAATACAGAAATAATTCAACAAAACGATGAAATTATGTACAAAGTGTGAAAAGAAATAAATGACTTAATGAATCGTAGGTGAGGAAGACTTCTCTCTGCTATAGACATTTTTGGGCCCTACAGCCCCAAGCATGAAATGTCCATAAACCAAGGGCTCCTAAGTCCCTAAAAGTGTTGTTCTAACCCCTAAAGGAACAAGGTCAACAAATTACAGCTTCTCCCAGAAGTTCTCCATGAAAAACTGCTCAGAATTGGTCAAAACAGGATCATTTCAGCTGCTCCACAGGCCAGGTGCGTAGCATCTCACCTAAATACACTGTGTGGGTGTGTTGCATTTCAAAAATCCCTTCTATGGGGTGCGATGGGCGAGAAATGACAAATGGTAGTGTCATTCCGCGAGGTGGAGAGGCAATGGAAGCTTCCAGAAACTTCTCCTGTGACACTTGCCTCTTTGAATTCGACCAAGGATGAGTAAGAGATCATCAATCTCCAAGTGGAAGCAAGAACTATCAGAGGGAGGACACTAATCAAATCACAAGCTAACTCATCTTCCTTACAGATATCTATATATGGATCCCTCATCCCAGAGATCTAGAGGCTAGAATTTTGCATATTGTAAGGAATTGTTGTTGGTTTCTTGAGACAAACATCAGATTATTGGGTGATCTAAGATTTGTATGAGGTGAAGAGGGGCTTCCTTGCCGAGAGGTTGATGCTGGGTCAGAACAACTGGTTGTAACTCCTCTTGTTTCTTTCTTGTTTATCAATAAAAGCTATTCAAGTTTTCCTCCATACTTTTGTGTTATTCATGTTTGCTGCATTTGTATGGTCAATTTACATCTGATCCTAGATTGTTTATGATTATAGATCCATGTCTTTGTATAGTGCTATGCTACTGTGATCTTACAGGTATTCTGTGAAGCTGGGCGTGCAAGGGAACAAGTAGCGAAAAACTATCAAGGAAGAGAGGAATCAAATCAGGAGATTAACGCAAGACAGAGGTTGGTCTTTTTTGTTCCTCTCTATCTATAATTCATAAAGGAAAAACGAAAGTAGATTTACTCTATTTGTTTCTAAGGCATATGTCACACCTTAGTGGGATAAGCCGTTCTGAGTAGACACTTTTCCCTGTAACAAAATGGCGACTCCATTGGGGACGAATTAGTTTGTTTGTTTATCTTCCTTGTTGTCTATTTCATAAACTTACAGGTAGCATTCGAACTGCCTTTGCCATAGCAAATGCAAAGTATATAAATGCTACTTCAGTCCATCTATGGGACCTATTTATGATTTAAACAACTGATTCACAAACTCTCTGATTGCCCTTGTGATAGCTCTTAGATCCTCCTTAGATCTACCCCTAATTGTTGAGTTACTGATTACCTTTTGCTCGGCCAAAACCCATGAACTGAACTTCAAACTGTGACCCGGAACCCAAACAGAGTCTCGTTTCTGGCCCAACGCATGTACTGTTCTGAGAATCTGAAATTCAACGCACTTCCCGAGTGTAGAAGGTGCGTTGCATTTCCAATTCCCTGTGTTACAGGTGCGCTTATCAGGCTAGGATTTATGCAGTTTTGGTTTATGTGATTCATTCTTTTCAGTTCTATTTCTGAATTTTGCTGCCTGTGATCAGTATATGTTTGTTTGAAATCCCTTTTCCTTGTTGTTATTCCGCCTCCTTTGTACAAAAGAACTGTAAATGCTTTTGTGTGTTTGTTGAGTCATTTTCAGTTCTCCTTTGCAAAAGTAGCGTAATCATGCTATCTTCCTTTGATTTGAAACTGTCGCAAGTGTCGATTTCAATCATAGGAAAGAGTTTGATTGCTATTGATAGTCGATTATCCTGTTACTATTGTTTTTGGTCTGAATTTGTAATTTTTCTAGTGTCAAAACAAGTATTCATTTCAAAATCGTAAGGTGTTGTGATCGTCTCCATTTTTTATTTCGAAAAGAAACTTGTTGATATTTGTCGCTTGAAAAGAAATTCAGATTTGTGCATCAACTTTATTCTTATCATTCATATACTAATAAAGTCGAAAACAAATACATGCATGTGCATTTGCATTTAGACAGTCTGATTGGTTTCATTTAGGAAAGTGCATTTAGAATGTGCTCTTTGCTCTCTGTGAAAGAATTATGTCTTTCTTTCCTTAGTAGCTAGGATTTTCATTGCACAAAGAAGATAAAAGTATTGTTTATCATCTTAGATTGCATTTTAGGAATTACATCTACATCTCGCGGTGAACATGAAAGGAAAACTTCATAAACAAGATCAACTATAAAATAAATTCAATGAATCTAACAACGCTTTGGAATCTAACGCACAACATTTAGAAGTCTAGGCTAGAGACGTATTCCGGCGTTGTAAAGCCTCGTAACTATTGTTCTCACTGATGGTTGGGTGATTCCTCCACTTTGAGACGATAAGTGCCAGTACGAACTTATGCTCCCACGTACCGTCGAGTATATTTTTGGAGACCACAATAGGCTTAATCCTTTATCCATAGGAAGCCATGTCTGCCACCCTATCAATAGCAATGCACTGAACACAACATTCGGGAAGATTAACTGTCGTACCGTAAAAAGTATTTTGTAGTTTTGTGATTGTTTTGGTAATCCCTCTACCTAGATTTCCAGAGCAGTCCCTATCGTTCCTTTTTAGACTCTTTAACAGAAAAGGTCCATCTAAGAACTTGTCACTTCAGGCTCATTAAAAATCAAAGGAGACTAGAGTCATCTTTTGTTTTTTCTCAACTCTTAAAAATTGAAAAAACAAGTTGTTTCAAAGCGTCTAAAATTTATTTTAAACGAAATATTCATTACCCTTTCCTACGCTGATCTTGGGTTGAGAAAATGGAATCCACTAACCAAGGAATTCTCCTTGGAGGAAATCCTAGTCCCTTCTCCTCTTAGGGAGATGTTGGTGCACCCCATATGGCCACATTGTCGCTTCCAGGACTGACGATCGGCTTGCCTGTATGGCTCTTCTCAACCTCTGTCGCTCAGAACACCGTAATTCCTGAACAATCGAGTCAGCAACTAGACGAGTCCAGAGTTAACCACCAACCTTCTACTTCCTCTAATTCTTCTTCTCCTCCTTCCTCTTCGCTCGATGGGGCTGGTAAAGCCAAAAGTCAAGTACCTGAGAAGAAGAAGGAAAAGAAGAAGAAAGAGAAGAAGAAGAAGGAGCCAAAAGCGAATGGGGGCAAATGAGCGTCGTCTAGCGAAAATCCACACACTGCACCGACCAGGCCTAAATCGCCATGTGTCATTTGCAAAGGAGACCACTATCATAGAGATTGTCCTTGAATCCCTCGGATCTTAAGTGACTGGTCTCCTCGTTTGCACAACCCGGTCTTTTCAACCTATGATGATCATGTTAAAAACACACCATTGACTAGTGAAAGTGAAGCCCCAGGACAAAAAGGAAAATATAGATTTCCTTGTAAACTGTGTGAAGGCGATCATGCCCTCCACCATTGTACCTTCTTAGACGAGGCTAAAAGAGTTTTGGATGATCATCCGGTTTCACCGTTACGACTTCCTCCTGGATATAAAAACTCTTGCCGAGTCCGTCACTAGTTGAAAATACGGCTGGCCCACTCAGGTGGTCGGCTAAAGCATATACCATTGAAGACAAACCATCTGAACCCATACCAGATGAAAGTCAAAAGGTCGAGGCGGTAGTTGACCCGGTCTTGCCTTCAGAGGTTCCATCTTTAGATGATACAGTCACCGAAGAGAACAAGGATGACATCATCCAAATTCTTTTCGTAAGCACAGACTCCAATGAACATGGGGGCAATTTACCCATTCCTTTACTGTAGGAAGGAAGTTCGTCAGAGTCATACCCGGCCGTCTATTCGGTCCCACCTCCAAGCAACCTAGTTGTCTCCTTTGATTGGAATCAACTAGGCAGACCCCGTTTACCAGCTAGTGTACCATTCTGAATTATTGTTCAAATATATAGAATGGTTATGGCTGGTACCATAATAGATGAAGGGGCTTATGTGAGTATCCTTTCCTTGACTGTTTGGAAAGCACTTGGTTCGCCATCGCTTTTTCCTGAGATGAGAAATCTAACAGGCTTTGATAAAGGAACCAGTCGACCTTTAGGAATCCTTCCCAATGTGCCAATAACATTGAGGGGAAAAACTGTTCAAATGAACGTAATGGTAGTTCAAGGACCCCTGGATTATAATCTACTCCTTGGACGATAGTATATTTATTGCATGGGAGCGATTGTCTCCTCACTCTTTAGAGTAATGTGTTTTCCGCACGAAGGAAGAGTGGTCAAGCTCGTGGACCAACTTTCATTTCCCGGATCACACAAAGCAAATAGTCATATACCATCCCTGAATGGTCTTTTCACGCAAGAAATGTCTCAATCCCCAGTCCGTCCGCCCGATGAGTGCGAGTAATCCGGGGGACATGACTGAAACCCAGGGGGCATGCACCCTGGTCTGCTTCAGCAGGAAAACTTCGGGTATAGGGTAGGTTTCCGCGAGAAAATATGACTAGTCTGTACTCTCGTCCGTGATTGGAAGAGGGGGTTATTCTGGAATAAGATTCTCTTGTCAAAGTTATGTGGGTTGGCAAGCATTGCCGCTCACCTTTGTTTATTTCGATAAACATCGCCGAAGAAGTGTTTTGTTTACGCCGTAAATAGAGCAATCTTTTGTAACCTGTAAGAGGTAGACCTCTCCCGGTAAAACAAATGTTTTAACGGAAAGAAGAAGAGGTAACCTTGAAACTTTGTTTTATACCTGGCGGGATGCAAACCTTTTGGCATGCAAGCGAAGACCGAATATTTATTTTTTTAAATTTGTAGGTCCTCTAACCCTTTAAACTCGTAGGATTGGCCGTTTCCTAACTTGCATAAAGAAAGGATGTGGGGCAAAACTCTAAAAGTTACCGGCTTTAAAAATGAGACATTCTTATCACACGACTGGATTAATCAAGCAGTTTTAGAGCGGACTTCATGCTCGTTAAAAAATAAACATAAGCAATGAGCACATGTTCCCCCAGAGTTTAAGCTCATTAAAAAATGAACCAATTTCTGGTAAATAACCATCGTGAATGTAATACTTCAGCCTTTAAAGCCTTGGCTGTGTTTGCACCGTCACCTCCACTTTTACATTGGCCGATCGTTCACCTCCATGTGATTGTTTACCCATTTTGAGGAACAGCTGCGAAGAGTGATCTCACTAGCCATCCTTGTAACACTGACGTGATTAGAAAATTCCAAACCTTACCTAGAATCAGTTGCTACCCATTTTATCACTCATTCCTCAAAAGACGAGTCTCCTTTAATCTCTTTTCAATTGACTTGTAAAATATGAAACGATTTCCGAGCCATTGGCCTCTCCAGCTCGTTAAAGGGATCAGAAGTGCTATCCCTCCTCTAAATTTTAATCTTTTTGGACCTGAGGGATTATTACACAAAAAGATCGAGCGCTTGTTTTGTTCGGCTCGTTAAAAGTATCGAAAATTCATCCCTTCTATATTGTTTTATACTTTTCCGGACTTAAGGGATTAGATGACGAAAAAGGAATTTTGGAGTTACATTTACATTCCTTTTTAGACTCTCTAAAATTGAAAAGGACCGAGTTATCTTTGTCATTAAACTCGTTAAAATTTTTAATAGCGACAAACTTGTCTATAGACGAGAACGAGTTTCACTATCGCTAGGCTCGTTAAAACATAGCGATGGGTTTTCCCGAAGGGAAAATTATAGAACAAGCATATGTTATCCTCCTCAAGCTTGATAAAAATAAAGAGGTACTGGTCAGCAATGACTGGGGAAAAATTGGGAAGAAAACTTGAAGAAACTTTGTTGGTAGTAAGTCGCTCTTGAACATGACACTTTCACTCCGCATCCAAGTCGAGTTGGGTTGTTTCATTCACCAGTCACATCACCATCGTCCCATCGTACCATCCGCATTTGGGGTTAATGCTACCAATCCATCATGTCAGTGTCGTCGATATGTTCAAGAGAAGTCATTCATAGAATTCACCTGTGTCTCACCCACTAAAATACATTTATACTCCATTCTTTCATGACCGCCGCCCTGAACCTTATATCACCAGATCGTTTTCACCTCCATTAAAATCATTTGCTCCGTTCCGTGTCATTGATGTGGGATTCATTAAGGCCCTCCTGTGACGGATCACTTCTTGTCGACATCAGCCCATTATCCAAGAAGTTGATCTAGGAACACCCCATTCAGTACTTTGAAGCTTGCATGCTTCAATGGCAAGTTTCTCACTTCCAACGACAGGTTTACATCAATGACCTTCGACCGAAAGATTTTGTGTGGTGTTCGACACCAAGTCCTTTATTCACACCACATGAATTGTACTATAGTACCTTGAGGGTCATTATCATTATCGACGATCCCTCTCGCATTTGTTAACAACTTATATTATTAGCTGGTAATCAAGCGATGTCTTTCCATGTTTGACTTCAGAACATCTCTCACATGGATAGACTTGTACTTCGAGTGAAGATCGAACGAGATTGAAGACCCCGGATCTAGTTTCATCCATCTAGGCTATGATATATATTCAGGAAAATAAAGACATCAAATGTACATCATTGCTGCACAGATAATCATCCAATCAAAGGGATGATGGCTCTATCAGAATCATCAGTCCACACTCAGACGATTGTCTGTCTTATGTACATGAAAATGAATTTATAAAGTTGAGCATGGGAATGCCCGTCTCAGCTAGATCATGAAAATATTATGAAGATAATGTATTGTATTGCATCTTATTACAGGTCTCCTCCCATCTTGAAAGAACTTCGGATGCTCATAATAAAGCATTTCACCTGACATCAAAAGATTAATGACCTCATGCTTTAGGGGGCAACTGTTATAGACATTTTTGGGTCCTACAGCCCCAAGCAAGAAATGTCCATAAACCAAGGGCTCCTAAGTCCCTAAAAGTGTTGTTCTAACCCCTAAAGGAACAAGGTCAACAGATTACAGCTTCTCCCAGAAGTTCTCCATGAAAAACTGCTCAGAATTGGTCAAAACAAGATCATTTAAGTTGCTCCACAGGCTAGGTGCATTGCATCTCACCTAAATACACTATGTGGGTGCGTTGCATTTCAAAAATCCCTTCTATGGGGTGCGATGGGCGAGAAATCACAAATGGCAATGTCATTCCGCGAGGTGGAGAGGCAAGTGTCATTCTCCTGTGACACTTGCCTCTCTGAATTCGACCAAGGATGAGTAAGAGATCATCAATCTCCAAGTGGAAGCAAGAAGTATCAGAGGGAGGACACTAATCAAATCACAAGCTGACCAATCTCCCTTACAGATATCTATATATGGATCCCTCATCCCAAAGATCCAGAGGCTGGAATTTTTCATATTGTAAGGAATTGTTGTTGGTTTCTTGAGAAAAACATCAGATTGTTGGGTGATCTAAGCTTTGTATGAGGTGAAGAGGGCCTTCCTTGCTGAGAGGTTGATGTTGGGTCAAAAAAACTGGTTGTAACTCCTCTTGGCTCTTTCTTATTTATCAATAAAAGCTATTCAAGTTTTCCTCCATACTTTTGTGTTATTCATGTTTGCTACATTTGTATGGTCAATTTACATCTGATCCTAGATTTTTTATGATTATAGATCCATGTCTTTGTATAGTGCTATGCTACTGTGATCTTACATGTACTCTGTGAAGCTGGGTGTGCAAGGGAACAAGTAGCGAAAAACTATCGAGGAAGAGAGGAATCAAATTAGGAGATTAGCGCAAGACAGAGGTTGGTCTTTTTTGTTCCTCTATATCTATAATTCATAAAGGAAAAATGAAAGTAGCTTTACTCTATTTGTTTCTAAGGCAGTGGTCACACCTTAGTGGGATAAGCAGTTCTGAGTAGACACTTTTCCCTATAACACTCTCCCTCCCCCATAATTTCCATGTCAGAGTCTTGGCGTAGCTGCTGACAGAAGGACTCCCAAGTGAGTAGTTTGTGATAAAGACGAACTCAATGGCCAGTTTCCTTGAAGGCATATCTAGAACCGTCAATAGTGATTAGAGTAAGAGTACCATTGTCATGTACCTTTTGGATTTCATATGGTCCCAACCAACGAGTCTGGAGTTTCCCGGGAAAGTCCTGAAACTTGGAATCATACAAAAGTTCCCAGTCTCCTTCGTGGAAAACTTTATTTTTAATGAGAGCATAATGCCATTTAGCTCGGTGCTGTTGGATCAGTGCAGTGTTTTGGAGTGCAGAGAGCCTGATTTCATCAAGCTCATTGAGATGCTGTAAGCGATTAATCTATGCCTCAGTTATATCTAGGCCAACTTCTTGTGTTGTTCGCAATTTTTCGATTTCGAATTTTATGGGAAAAATGGTTTGCTTTCCAAACACTAATTGATAGGTGAGTAACCAATGGTACTTCTCCATGTTGTTCTGTAAGCCCATAGTGATTCTAGTAGTCTGGCAGCCCAATCACGTCTATGTGACGTAATGTTTTTTGTTAAGATTGCTTCTATTATTTGATTGTTGCTTTCTACCTGACCATTTGCCTGTGGGTGGTATGGAGTAGTGATTTTATGCTGGACATGATAGTTTTTTAGTGTTGCAGCTATTTTGTTCCCAGCAAACTGTGGTCCACCGTCTGTAATATCTCTTGGAAGGCCATAACACACAAATATATGGAACAAGAACTATATGACAGAATCTTCTGTAGCTCTTGGCAATGCCTCTGCTTCAACCCATTTGGTGACATATTTTGTTGCCACCAAAATATATGTTTTTTGGTTCGAGGGTTGGTTAATTGGTCCAATGAAATCAAGGACCCATCATTCGAATGGTTCAATGACTTGCTATGGGTTCAAGGGAATCTCATCAGGCTGACGAGGGCATCCTGCTCTCTGGAAATTGTCACAAGCTTGGACAAATTTCTTTGCATCTTTGAAAATTGTAGGCCAATAATACCCTGTTTGCAGCACCTTATGTCTAGTTCTGCGATCGGTGAAATGTTCACCACATGGTCCGTCATGGCAGGCTTTTAAAATGTCAAAGATTTCATCTTCCCGAATGCATATTCTGGTATGCATATCTGCCCCTGTGTGGAACAGGTAGCCTCCAACCCAAGGGAATTGAGCACTCCGCTGAACAATCTGTTTTCGCTCATTAGGGGTTAGATGTTTCGGTAGTTTACCTACTACTAGGTAATTGGAAACATCATCATACCAAGGCATTTTAACAGCAACGACAAACAGATGCTCATCTAGAAATTGATCTTCAACTGTTGTTGCATCAATTGGCTTTGGAATTCTTGAGAGAAAATCAGCTACAGGATTTTCTCTTCTAGGTCAATCCTTGATTGTAATATCAAATTCCTATAATACAATCAACCATCTAGTTATTCTGCCATTCGTGATAGGTTTGTTTGCTAAATATTTTATGGGAGAATGATCTATATACAAGATAATAGGATATCCAATATTGTAATGGCTGAACTTATTGACACCATGTATTACAGCTAGAAATTATTTTTCAGTAACAGTGTAATTTAGTTCAGTAGGGGATAAATTTTTGCTAATATAATAAATTGCATATGGTTTTTTATCCTCTTCCTACCTAAGGACTGCTCCAATGGCTTTATCTGAGGCATCAGATGATATCTGAAATGGAAAATCCCAATTTGGTCCTCGAAGGACTGGGGCTATGGATACCAGCTTCTTCAGATCCTGAAAAGCACGTTCACATTTTTCTGTCCAAAGAAAATCAACATTACCTGTTAGTGCATACAAAGGTGTAGCAATATGTGAAAAATGTTCTATAAACCTCCTATAATAACCAGAAAATCCAAGAAAACTGTGTACCTCCGTTTGAGTGGTAGGAGTGGGAATAAGCAAAATTATTTGGATTTTGGCTAGGTCTACCTGAATGCCAACTGCTGAAATATAGTGTCCTAGAATAAATCCTTCAGTCATCATGATATAACATTTTTCATGGTTTAAACAAAGCCTGGTAGCAATGCAGTGTTGTAGGAATTTTTCCAGTGTATCCAATGTTGGATCGAAATCGTCTCCATATGGTGTAAATTCATCCATGTATACTTCAAGTCCTTCATTTATTAAGTCTGCAAAAATGCTGAGTATAGCCCTTTGGAATGTTGCAGGAGCATTGCATAAGCCAAAAGGTAGAACTCTGTAGGCAAATGTTCCCCAAGGACAAGTAAAAGTGGTTTTGTCTTGGTCTTAAGGGGCAATCTGAATCTGATTGTATCCACTGAAGCCATCTAGGAAAGAAAAGAATTTCTTTCCTGCCAAAGTGTCTAATACTTGATCGATGAATGGAAGAGGGAAGTGGTATTTTTGTGTTGCTTTATTTAGTTCTCTGTAGTCCACACAAATTCTTCATTTCCCATTCTTTTCTAGTACCACCACAAGTGGAGAGACCCATTTACTAAAAGTTTGTGAAGTTTAGCTTTTACCACATCTTTTAGATGAGGATTAAATCTCCTTTGAGGCCGGTGAACAGGTCTCGCATCTTTTTCTATATAAATGTGGTATGTACATAATTGGGGGTCAATTCCTTTCATATCAAGTTAGTCCCATGCAAATTCTTCTTTATATTTTCTCAAAAAATGGATGAGATTCGTTTCTTGTTCGGAGGTAAGGTTGGCATTAATGTTTAAGGTTTTTCCCGGTTCGATTTCCATAATTTTACTATTTGCAACAGAGGTAACAGGTATTGTTTGATCATGTGTATCTTTAAGAGGATCTTCTTCTAATTCGTTATCAAATGCTGCCTCTATCATGTTACATTGTGTGCGGGATCTGAGTTCAGTTTGACTAATAAAATTATTAATGGCATAATCTTCTGTTTGGTCTTTAAAATAAAGTGCCTCTTGTATAGTTAATGGAGATCTAATGTTATCAGTAAGGTATGATACAAGGTGCTTATTAGTTTTGAATATTGTGACACTCGGCTGTGCTGGAGGATATAAAGCTAAGTTCTTGATATTTTCCCCTCTCGTTATGGTCATATTGCCTTGCTGGCAGCCAATATAGGCATCAAAAGTTGCAAGCCAAGGTCTACCTAAAATCAATGGGTGTCCATCAAGTCAGCTTTTGGGATTTATTATCAGAAAATTGGTCGAATATTCCCAGGAGTCAACAGATACCATGACATCATGTAGTGTGCCCTCTGGCCTAACCACATATCGGTCAACTATTTCTAGTAAGGTAGAGGTGGGTTCTACAGATGTAATGCCTAGCTTTTAGCAAGTAGTAGTTGTTAAGATGTTGATTGCAGCTCCTAGATCAACTAAGACATTGGGGAAGGTTTGACCATAAATTTGTATGGTGACTGTTGGATTCCCTAGGTCTTCGTATTTAATGGGTATTTCTTTTCCTAATAATAAGTCAGATAGAGTGCCAACTACTTGGACTCTTGGATTGTTTGCTATATTCCTCCTTGGTTTCTTTACACACAATTCTTTGATAGTCTTTGCATATATCGGAATGCCTTGAATGGCTTGGAGGAATGGAATTTTTATGTACAAATTTTTTAATTCTCGCAGAATGTCAAAATCAAGATATTGTGTAGGTCGAGGTATGATTAATCGTTCTAGGAACGGGGGAGAGGATGTGGTTTCTTAGTTATGAGTTTTTTGTTTATTCACATCCTCTTCTTGTGACAGTTGTTCTCTGGGTAACTGATTTTCAACATGGGTTGTCTTATCTCCCTCAGTTTCAATAATACGCCCAAATCTTAGCTGAAGATCATTACACTCCCTCAGATCGGCTCCTATTTCTGATGTTTCTACTATTTGGACAAATTGGACCGGTCTATTATTTGGATTGGGGTTGGGTTGGGCTAGGAGTTGCGGTCTCAGATTAGACTGGGAATTTCGTTGTAGGGCCGGTAGTGTAGGTTGAGGGAGCGGAATGGTTCCTACTGGCTAATGCATCGGTCTTTGCCAGTTTTTCTGCTAGGCTGGACTTTGTGAAGTAGGGGGAGTCCATTGTGCTAGGTATGCATTACTTTTCCAATATGGTGGGGCATAGCGAAAATTCGGCCAACTAGATTCGCTTGCCTGATTCGGCCATGGGGTTGATGAAGGAAACGACTGTGGTGACCAATTTGGAAACGGGAGTTGAGGTTGATTTTTCCACATATTATATTTTTGAGTGTTATACTGTGGAGACTGAAAAGAAGAAGTTGGGTCTGAAAACATATCAGACTGTCACGGCTGCCACTGACGGCACTGGCTAAGCAGATACACTGATTCAGGCTCTTCTGCTGCTTCCTTATATACTGCTTTTAATCCTGGAAGTGAGGGACAACTTTCCGTAAGGTGATATTTTGTGCAGATGGCGCATGTTTGGACTGCATCTAGTGGACACTCCTTATGGCTATGTTTCTTCCTGCGTCGGGGACAAAAGATTGCCAAATTCTGTTCTGCCTCCATTTGCTTTTGTTTGGCCTGCATAATATCAAGTTGTGTAGTTAGTGTCCCTAGTATATCAGTTTTAAAATTTTCCAATAAATTTGCAATTTCTGCACGTTTTAATCCTTCTGTCGAAATTTCATTATCTCTTACAAACTGATCATGTTCTGCCGGTTTTAATCTTGTGCTACCTCTCAAGCTTTTGATACATAAATCAATAATGTCAGCAAAATTTTCCTGATAAATATCTCCTTTTCCCATAATGTTTAATGTTTCAATCCATTGTTCCTTCATGCCCCTAATTAATGTTATTTTTAACACATTATCATGTAAAGGTAGTGATGCATAAGGAGATCTTTGAAGATTATACTGAAAACATTCCACATACTCCTCTAATGTTTCATTTGGTCTAGCTACCATCTGGAATATTTCCTCCTTCAGTTCTCTAGACCTGCAATAGTCCTAATATTGTTTTAGAAAAGATTCTTTCATTTGATCCCAGTTATTTATAACCCCGCCACCTAATCCCATAAACCATCTTAAGGCAGCCCCTTTTGTAGAGGGAAATAATTTCAGTTTCTGGGGGTTGTTGGTGTAATCATATCCCCTACACAGCACATCGAACTCAAATAGAAATGCATCCAAATCTTCTAATGTAAGACCATGGAATGTAGGGATATGTTGAAGAGGGATTGCTTTCATAGGTGCATTTGTTGTAGTATCCACTATGGGATATTGTAATGTAGAGGTTTGGGTGTTTGGCTGGTTTTGAGCCATTTGGTCGAATATATGCCAATAACCTTATGGGAGATCTAGGATGGTATTCCTAGGTTGAGAGGGAATGGCTTTAACAGGAATGGTTTTAATAGCACTTCCTCTATTTGGGATAATGAGAGTGCCTAATGTCTAAGGAGATTGAGTTTCTTCAAAAATGATTTTTGCTGCACTTCCCTTGTCTAGGCTATTTAATGGCTGAGTTGTCCCAAGGGGAGACCTCTGTTCCTCAGTTTCTCCTGTCTCTCCTCCTCCTTCACAAAGATTGCTGAAATTCCCTTCTTGCAATCGTTTTGGAGTAGAATTTTCAATTTATTGAAAGTCCTGCTCTTCAGTTTGACTATACACCTCAGCAAAGGCTACAAATGGTGATCCTGTGACCTGAAGGGAACTAGTAGGTTGTCTAGAAATAACTTTTCTGGGTCCTACTAAAGGCTGAGATTTTGCTTTCTTGAAGATTTTGTCTATGACATTTGATCGGCCAAGGGTCACCGGCCCCTTAGCTTTTTCTGGCTTGGGTAGAGGTTTGGAATTCTTTTTTGGATTTTTCTACTTAGTCATGCACACAAATAAATTGCTAGGTTCTACCCAAACAAAATAGAAACAAATCTGTAGGAAAGCAGGCAGGGGAGCAGGGTTATTACATGCTCCACATGTAGGTTCTTACCTTCCGTTTTTAAAACCGAATTCTTCCCTAGCAGGTTCTTACACTACTCTAAAAAGAAACAAATGGCTACAATATTTCCCTAGCAACGACGCCAAAATGTCGAGCTATAAAAAGGGTCTCTTTCACCTCTAATTACCTCAAATTAGTTTGTTAATCCAGGAACGTTTTGTTATTTCAAAGAGTGCCTTAGTCTGAGGCTATCATTTGCCAGAGTAATGCTAGTAGTACAGTGCTCAAAAATACAAGAGTAAATGGATGCTTGTTTACAGCAAACTACTTTGAAAGACTAAACCACACATTCAGAAAACTAAGCAATTTATCAGTCAACGGTTCAATAGTAGTAACTCATCCCTTTGTAGACTGATGGGGTCAAAGGAAATCAGGGAATAGATCATGGATCTGGGGGCCAGACAGTAAATTTCAACGCCCGCTACAGTCTTAGATCGTTCTTCACACCAAACTAACAATAACACAAGTGACAAGGAATGGAACGGAAGAGAAGAAATAGAACAACAAGTAAAAAATAGAACAACAAGTAAGAAATAGAACAACAAACTTGAAATGGAACAGCAAACAGGAAACTGTAACAACAATTAAGCCTAATAAGAAGTAACACCTTAATCTACAAGATCAAATGCAATAATCGTGTCCTACAAGAATCAAATTGCAATCCTTCACTTTTAAGGATGAATTGAACAACACACAAAAATGGAACAACACTGATTAATGATGGATTATAGAACAACGCTTGAAAGCCACTCATACATGCACATGGCACACCTTATTAGTAATCTGATCTTGGTAATCCAGTTATCAATCTTAGTTATAAAAAATACGATTGTTTTTTAGAATGGAACAACAATGTCTGTAGATTCAACAATCGCAAAGAACATAATTCCTAAGATGAGTTCAGTAATACCAAAGAAATAAGTGTACACATAGAGACTCTGTAATTGAACAACAACAATATTCTGTAAATACCGACGATATTATGTCAGCGCTTAAAGGAACAATTATATGTTGCAACGTTAATACAATGGTTCTGTCTTCAGAAACTTCAATAAATCAAACATAACAGAGCATGTGACGTAAACTAACAGAACATCTCAGATTACCGAATAACGCTGATAAGAAAACCATGCATAAACCAAACGTAATAGTACAGGAGCAAGTGTCCTCTAGGGCCAGGTCCTTAGCCTCCAAGGGTACACCGCTTGAAGTTATTCCAGACTCAAAGATGAAATAGCAACCAATTTTGTATTAATGCATAAGACAGAATTACCGTAGATCAGTTCTCAACAAGACTCGATGATCAAAGTTTCAATCTTTAGGGGAAATTACATAAAACATAACTGACTCCTTGGGCTAACAATGCTGCTCCTTTTTATAATGGTGAAGGCGGAGTTGTCTAGGTGCAAAAATAGTTAAAGTAGTGATCCCTCAGGATCAAGGGATCATAAGGGATTCATCAAACCATTAGCCCTCAGTTATCTCTTTTCTTTCTTGCATCGAGCCGATATCTCCACTTCCTTTCGAAGCCTGATTCACTTTGATTTGGTTTTCCTTGTTTGCATACGGTTCCCCGTCAAAGGGACAGTGGTTAACCCGACCTTGTCCTTTCCTTTGGAACGACAGTCTTTCGTTTTTCCTTTTTCCTACATAAGAAAATGACAATTGTCAATGTTTTTGATCTGCATATTAATCTTATAGGTTTTATTACAATTCCTTATCATTTACCTAGTTCATGATGCAAAAGGTTTGTAAGTTCTAATGAAAAAATGCTGAAATAATTACCAAAAACATACCTTCTTTAGTACTCCACAAGTATCTGATTTTTTTTTTGATAAATACCTACAAAACAAAGTATCTGAAGCCTCAACCAACATTGTGTTCAATTTTCTCTACATAGATAAAACCATGAAACTCAAATGAGAAAAATGATAAATTAATTGAAGTGCTTAGAGGGAGGGTTTTTGTCCAAGTCCTACATTTAGGAGTGAGGAGAGAAGGGAAAATAGGCCTCATGCAAGACAACATGTTGGATAACCCTCATACTTTGTTGTCTAATCATCCAATTTAAGTTAATTTCAATTAATAAATAAATAAATATATATATATATATATATATATATATATATATATATATATATATATATAACATTTTTGTATTTATAAAATTTGAAGGTGAGATAAAATTGAGTCATATTAAAACTAAGAATAGTATCTAAAAAGTGAAGCAGAGAAAATTAAATTGATAATAAATAATTTTTTAAAGCATGAGTTATGCATTTGTCTTAGCCCTATGACATGGCTCATGAAGGGGATGTGTGTAGAATAAAGGATATGCAGAAGCAAGGGTATGTGCAAGAGAATGCATGTGTGGAGCAAGGAATACAAAATTATTCTACACACAAGGAATTTGGCTTAGAATATATAGATTGTTTCACTAGTAAATTTGTAAGAGTAATGATTTTCATTTTCTTCTAATGGGTTCAATTTGAGTCATTTTGGAGTATGTATTCATTCTAAATTTGTTTTTTCTATGATTTTGCTACTACTAACAAGGCTCTAAAGAAAATAAGAAAGATTAATAAAAATTATTTTTTTCCTTTGTGTCTAAGCATACGACATTTGTCATCAATAATGAAAATGAAATTCACTTTTTTTTTTTAACTAAGTATTGCTATGGTTGTCAAAGTCATATACATGTTGTGACTTCTTCAACGTTTCAACATTTATGTGTAGAAATAGCAATATGGTTGATTGCATGATTTTTTTTTTATTCTTAGTTCATAGCAATAGGTTATGCAATAGCAAGTTATTCAACACAAACATATGAACATATATTGAAACACTGATGAAAAACATGCTTAGTTAATAGAATTGACAAAGTGTAAGTTGTCTTTTTAATGAAGTATTAGAAATTTGTATACTGGTTTATTTCATGGATCCTCTTTCTATAATGAACGAACCACTAAATATGAGTTTAAAGATGAGGTTCCTTTCAACAATATGCAAATTTACAATGTGACAATTCATTTACATGTCAACATTGAATTGTTTTTAATTGTTTGTAGTTTTATCTTAGGGAGGCCATAATGATTTTGAATTCTCTAAGGCAAGATATATTTTGGTTTCTTAGTATCTTGAGACATTGAGAAATTTGCTTGTTTTGATTGGAGTCTTTGTTGACATGCAAGGGAACAAATTATTTCCATCGAAGGTGGAACTTGTGGAGTTTCCTTGATGTCATTACAAATCTATACAATTTCCATTTGATAGAAGGTATGCACATTACATCAAGAAGGAAATGGTATTAATAGAAATTGTTTTTGCTGATATCTAGAAAAAAGGAAAATAATTCATATTTCTTTGTCTATCTATTTTTGTAAAACTATAGTATTTAGATGATAAAAATAAAAATACAACAAATGGATGTTCTTGAGGCACAAAATGAACAAGAAGATGGAGACAAGCATATGGTTGAAGTAAACAAATTTGGTGCACATGACTCAACTTGATATTAATGTTGTTTTTGCAAAACAAAATTTGAATCTCTTAAACAACTTCAATTTTACTCTTGGAGATTTCTTATTTTATTCTCTCTAAGCTATTTTTCATAATATATACACTTCTATAGAACTAAGACAAGGGACAATATATCATTTTTAACTTTATAGAAAAATAGTTGCGATGAAGCATTATTTTCTTATAAAATTAAGTTAAATAAATATTCATTTATGGAAATGCATAATGTCAATGAATGAGGTCTATCTTAAATGAATGTCATAATATGCTTCACTTGAGTTCCCATCAAATCAAAGGGGGATTTGGGGAGAAATTTTTTGCATACATTGGTTCTCAAAGTGGCTCAACGTACCTACAAGAAATTTCTCAATGAGGCAAACCATGCCATACTTACATTTCAATTCATCTATAGGCATGCACACATATGATATATTACTTCATGATGAAAATCCCCTTGTTGGAAATTTTGAGCCACTATTCTGCAAAACGAAAAATGCATATATCAATAGTCCTATAGGCAATGTAGATGCTTTCCAGAATGGATTCATCGAACAACAAAGGGCACAAATAGAATCCAATATTATATCATAAGAAAAAATACAAAATTTCAATGGTTCTTGTGGTGAGATCTCATTTCAATGCGTTTTTCATACAATGAAACATGAGTATGGTGTGGGTTTCTTGCATTGCATTATTGCCCATACTTTCTTAAAAAGGTTTTACAAAGTGAACCTTTTGCATTAACATGCATAGACCACTATGTCAAAGTTAACATACAAAAAATGCAATGGGAATGAAGGCTATATTTTGTTTCTAGAACTCCCATATGAAAAAGGAGACATAGAAGTTGGTATTTTTTCTTTTGTCTAGATGGCTTATGTTTTTTTGTTATACATTTATGTGTAGTCTATAGGTAGAGGAGATATATTGACTCAATTCAACTAAGAGAGGTCCAAGTTAGTCATTTTTAATTTTATTCAGTATCAAAATAATCTAGCGCAGTGTTATTTTGAATCATTAGAACATAGAGGCAATATATTTTTCAATAACATAGTAATGCTTTCAAGTAGTAACAACTATATAGAACAAAAAACAAATCCCCTTCAAGCAAAAACAGGTTATAAATAAGACTGAGTGAAACAATAAAAACATCGAAATGAATTAGAATTAAACCTAATCTAAGTGTGAATATAAAACCACAACCCAACAGGAATTGGGCTGTTGAACTACAAACTCGACGACGCGAAACTAGAATTATAGAGGGGCTCTTAGGTTGCTCCCCATAAAGCATGGTAGAGGAGGGAGCTGCACTCCCTCCTACAAGGAAGCGACGGCCGGTAGAGGCAAGTCACCACTGGGAAAAGTCAGAGGTTCTAGTGATGAAGGGGGAAAAATAATGAAAAGGATTTAGATGGGGCCAGGTCCAAGGAAAACAATAGTGTAAAGGACAAAAAGGAAGAAGACAAAAGCTAGGGAATGAGGGAAAAATATCAGAAGGGACCGTGCAAACCAAGAATGGAGATTACTCCTAGAGTAGTGTTGAATGATCCTACTCTGGAGGAGCACATGGAACATATTGGGACTTACGCCATAATCTGCAAATTCATGGGAATTTTGCCCTCTTAAAAGGCATTACATACATGGATCAAATACCACTGGAAACCCAAAGGTAGTATTAATCTACATCTGGGGTCAAAGGGTTTTTTTACAATGGCTTTTACTAACATTGAAGATAAAGACAGAATATTCGAAGGAGGACCCTACTTTTTTGCAACAGTAGGCCTCTATATGAGGCGGTGGAAGATGAACTTCGTTCCAGAAAGAGAGACATTCACCTTAGTACCTGTTTGGGTAATGCTCTATTCCCTGCCTCTCAATTATTAGCAACATGGGTTGCTTGCTACCATTGGCAATAAACTATGACGTTTTGTGAACAATTGAGAAGCCACAAGATGGGGTAAACATACCTCCTATGCTAGGATTTGTGTATAAATGGATCTATCAGGCACTCTCCTAGATGAACTAATCCTGGAAGTTTTTGATGAGGAATGGGTTCAAACGGTGGATTATGAGCATATCCCATTCAGATGTCGTAGATGTCACGAACATGGTCACCTGATTAGAGACTGTCCTCTTAGTAAAGCAAACAATAAGGGAAAACCTAATACTGGGAAGGAGACTGAAAACTTTCAGAAAGTGGTAAGTAAAGGAAAAGGAGGTAGAAAAGGAGCAAGACAACAATGCAGTGAGGAGCAAAATATCAACCTAAATCAGTTTCAAGAACTGGAAGAAGAGGAAGAAATGGCAAGGGTAAATCAAGAAATGGAGGAAGAACCTAAGGAAAAAGAGAAGGAGGAGAACTACAACATAACACAAGAGATTTGTAACAGGAAAGAAACCATGAATAGTGATACTGAAGTAGAAATGGATATGGAAATGACCCAAATTGAAACAGATCTGGAAGACCATGAACTGCAAGAAATTCTAGAAAAGGAACACTTAGATCTAGAAGGGCTCTTTATGTAGGAAACCACGGGAGGGATAGAATCACTACCCCAAGAGGACTGCAATAGAATACAGTAGTTGTTTCTATGGAAGTCTCAGGAAAGAGGGTTAGAAACAATAACAACCACTGACAAGCTGGAAAACAAAGGAGTGAAAACAATGAAACCAACCCCAGGACTAGCTCCTAGAAATGCGGGTAAGAAGAGAGGCTAGAAAAAGCAGAAGGAAATTTTGATGGAGTGTGGAAAGCTCATGATAGATTCGGGTAAGATGAAAGACCTAACTAGTTACTCCTTTACAAATCTTTAAATATGAAATTTATAGCTTGGAATATTAGAGGTCTAGGAAGTAAAAGAAAATAGAGATTGCTTAGTTATAGAATGAAACAAGATATGCCGGATATGATTTTTATCCAGGAAACGAAATGTTCCATTCAGAAAATAAGACTCATACACAACAAATGGCTCATCAGATATGAGTTTCTAGAGGTTAAAGCTGAGAACACAGTGGGGGGCATTCTTACTCTTTGGAATCCCCAAAGGATCAGCATAATGGATGCAGAGGCAACAAGAAATTATCTATCAGTGGTCATTCAACCGGTTGGGGTCTCGGAAACATTCCTAGTTACAAATGTTTACGGTCCCCAAAAATTAGATGATAAACTCAAACTCTTAGAAGCCCTTAGTGACCTCGGAAGCAGACAGACTAGAATGCCTTGGATCTTGGGAGGAGATTTTAACATGATAAAATCTCTCTCAGAAAAAAAGGAGGCACCAGAGTGCTCAACAAAGACTCCTTAGCGTTCCAATCATTCACAGACAATATGAATTTGGTTGAGTCAGATTCAAGTAATGTTCTTTTTACATGGAACAACAAAAGAGGAGGTGAGGCACTGGTAGCGTCTAAGCTAGATCGATTCATGATATCAGAGGAACTAATGTTCCTTAATAGTGAAATAATAGCCAGAGTGCTTCCTTTTGGAGGTTCAGATCATTGGCCGATTCAGTTGGAAATTAAGGGTATAGATGCTCCCAGGAACAGACCCTTCATATTCGAAAACATCTTGCTCTCCCACCCTAATTTAATTACTAATATTGAAAAATGGTGAGATGAAGACTTGCAAATCCAAGGCTCCAAGATGTACCTTCTGCATAAAAGGCTAAAGCACATTAAGTTCAAACTAAAGGAATGGAACCAGAAATATTTTTGGAACATTTTTGAGGAAAAACAATCAGTGGAAATCAAAATTCTAGAACTCAACAAGGCTCTGATAAGCAATGGATTTGACAAAGACAAAAGTGAGCAGGCTGATAAATACCATCTAGTTTGGGAAAAATTATGAAAACAAGAGGAAATATTTTGGAGACAAAAGTCCAAAATTCAATGGCTCAAGGAAGGAGAATGGAACACCAGATTTTTTCAGAGATCCACAATGGCTAACAGAGCTCACAACAGAATCTCCATGATTAAAGATGAGGGAGGGGAAATTCAGACCACTCACAAAGACATTGAAGCTGTGCTTGTACAACATTTCCAGAACATCACTCGGGAAAACACTTTAGACAGGGATTAGTACATCAGGGGAATAACAGGGCATATCCCCAAACCGGTGTCCAAAGAGGACAATTACAACCTCAATAGACTAGTTGAGGAAGAGGAGGTCAATGAGGTTCTCAAAGATATGCAGAATGCAAAGCACCAGGCCCAGATGGTTTCAATGTGGATTTTTTTTAAGCATGTTGGCATATTTTCAAAGAGGATGTTGTGAATGTGGTAGAGGATTCCAGGAGAAGAAAAACTATAATGAAAGCTCTCAACACCTCCTTTATTTCCCTTATTCCCAAGTAGGACACATCTCAATCAGTAGACAAGTACAGACCTATTGCCTTATGTAATGTGGTTTACAAGATAATTTCCAAAGTAGTGGCCAATAGACTCAAACCTCTCCTCCCCTCACTAGTGTCTGAAGAGTAATCAAGTTATGTGGAGGGAAGACAGATTCTAGAAAACATTATTCAAGCTCATGAGGTGGTGCACACGCTCACTAGTAAAAAATAGGTGGGGATGATCATGCAATTGGATATTGCCAAAGTGTATGACAAGGTGAATTGGAATTACATCAAGAAAGTTCTCTCTGCCTTTGGGTTTGATCACAACTAGGTCAGATGGGTCATGGCGCTGGTTACCTCATCCAGCTTTTCCATTATAGTAAATGGCTCTCCCTCTGTTATCTTCAATCCTTCTAGAGGCCTCAGGCAAGGAGACCCTCTCTATCCCTTCCTCTTCATTCTTATGATGGAAGGGCTTAGGTGTTCCATTAAGTAGGCCAAGGCTTTTGGAAGAATTAGGGTCTTCAAACTTCTGAGAACAGTTCTGAGCTGAATCATCAACAATTTGTGGATGATACCTTACTACAAGGCATTCCAACAGTCAAAGAGGATTTGGCCTATAAGAAAATTCTTAAGGATTTTGCATCGGCTATAGGCATGGAAGTCAACCTCTCTAAATCAAAAATATTCTTCTTCAACACTAACATTGCTATCCAAAGAAATATCTCAAGAATTCTTGGCTTCCAATGAAATTTCCTCCACTCCAAATATTTAGGAATACCTCTTACTACCCGACCCATGCAAAAGAGTATTTGGGAACCATTCATTAATAAGATGCATGACAGAGTAAAAAATTGGACCTTCCATGCCTTGAACCTGGCCGGTAGGTTCGTTCTGACAAAGGTTGTACTTCAATCCATCCCAGTTTTCATGTTATCAGCTCTCCCAGCTCCAAAAGGAGTCTTAGACCAAATCAGAGACATACAAAGAGACTTCCTATGGGGAAAGGAGGAAACTAGAAAGAAATGGGCCCTAGTTTCCTGGGAAAAAATATGCAAACCCAAAAGTTAGGGGGGACTCGGCTTGGATGATCAAGAGATTCTTTGTAAAGCTCTAGGAGCCAAACTATGGTGGAGATGGGTGCAAGAGCCAAAAGCTCAATGGGCCAGGATATGGAAAGAGAAATATGCTAGCTCATGGCACAATAATGATCTCATAAGAATGTTGGGAACTATAAAAGGCTCCTACATATGGAATAGAGCCTGGGAGAACAGAAGCTTAGTTCAAAAGAATAGTTTCTAGGAAATTAGAGTAGGAGATCTTGCTCTTTTTTGGGAGGACAAATGGCAGAAGGAACCAACATTTTTAACAGAGAATTTTATAAGCCTTAAGTAGGAAACATATGCCCAAGGGTTAATCAGAGTTAAGGATTTTTGGGAGCTCTCTCATTCCTCCGAAAAGTGGAGAAGCTGGAGAAACATTGAATGCTGAGAGGATAGCCCCCTAAAAATCAAATCAGAGGCTCTTAGGGACTTGCTCAAGCAGAGGATGATCTTAATAATAAATGGGCAGGATCAATTGAGATGGGTTAATAACAAGAAAGGAGCCTTTAATCTTAAGGATGCCAAAGGTATTCTACTTGGGTTGAATTATAGAGTTCTAGACAAGGCCTAGACGCATCTCTGGATGCAGAAAATTTGGATGAAAATCAAGCTTTTTATGTGGCTCATTCATCACAAGAAAATATTGACTTGGGACAATATTAGGAGAAGGGGAATTATGGGGCCTTCTAGATGTCAGCTATGTGAGGAGCAAGAGGAGACAATGGAACATATTCTCAATAGCTACTCTTATACTACCTAGCTGTGGGATTCGTTCTCCTCAATTTTCCAGCAGTCAGATAGGGATAGAGGAAGTATCATAAATACCCTAAACCACTAGAGAAAATACTTTAAGGAGAATGAAGTCCTAAATTTGGCCTGGGCCTTTACTCCCTACTGGAACATTTGGAAAGAAAGAAATAAAAGATTTTTCAAGAATGGTAAGACTTCAGTACAACATCCTCTTGATCTTATCTTGAAACAGATCAGAGAGATAGTCAGTTCTACTATTAATAATATCCCCACGAATACCCCCTCAGATGAAGAGCAGAGAAGTCTTTGGCAACTGCGATTGTAAGGGACAACCCGTAAAGGTAGAAATAGTAAGGATAAAGCAATGGTTATAGAGAAGGAATAATGGAAACCCCCACCAAAATGCTTTCTAAAATACAACATTGATGGGGCCTCCAAAGGAAATTCGGGAACCACGGGTTATGAAGGAGCTTTAAGGGATGACGAGGGAAACATTATATTTATCTTCCACTACCATTTAGGTAGAGCGACTAATAATATGGTGGAAATGATGGCTCTGGAGCATTGTCTAAAGTTTCTATCACAGAGTCATTGCTAAAATATCATTGTAGAAGCAGACTTTGAGATAACCATCAATCCAGTGAAAATAATTAGTGGGGGTTCCAGGCCGGAAAGAGTCTCGAATCATTGGAAACTTGTCCAGGTTTATAAAAAAATCCAATTGCATCTTCAGGGCCTTCCAACCATAAGTTTCAACCATGTTCATTGTAATACCAATAAATTGGCCGACTTACTGGCCAATCAAGGTGCGAGCAGTGTTGAATGTGGAATGGCAAAAAAGTGGCCTGAAATTCCTCCAAGTCATTTAAAGGCTATCTGCGAGGATCAAGCTATTGAGGACAGAGAGGTTTTCCGATTTCGAGTTGGGTTGGAAACCACAAATTGATGTCGCTGGAGGATGAGCCAGAATGGATGACACGCAAGGGTGGGATCATCTTCTCCCAGATCATTCTGACTGGGTTTCCCAGGTTTTTGGTTGGCACTCCATGGATTTATCTCTCTAACAGACTCAGGAGCAGCTTCAGGTTTCTCGGTACGAGATGGCAGAAGGGGCATTTGATGGGGTACAACAGTATAGGTCCTCTTCCTGCCTCTGGGTCAGCAGTTCGAGCAATGGGCGGGTTTTCGGCGATCGCAAGTATTCAAAGTGGTAAGTGGTTTTACATTTGTGAGAGTGATCCCATAGGGTGCTCGACATGTGGTTTGGTGGCCGATGCGGATACCACCCTACATCGCAAGATAAAGAGTGGGTGGGTTCGGTGTTGCGAAATTGTCCCTGGCCGTAGGATCTGGCATCCAGAATGGACGGTTGGGATGGTTTGCATCATTTAGTGGGGCCCACATGCCATATCCTCATTTTCAATTGGCGTGCCTTGTCCTTTAATTCATTTATGTTCATTGGGGGGTCAGGTCTGACCGCTGTCGCTGGTTGGCTCTGGGAGGTGTTTTATCCAGATGGTTTTGGTCTTTCTAGATTTTTCTAGTGTTTTGTACTTGTGTGAGGTAGTGAGAGGGTCCTTGTCCTTAGCAAGATCACCCATTCTCCTATGATCTTTTTTCTTAAGTTTATGTACACTTTGTAAATTTTCCTTTGATTTAATGAAATACAAGGTTCGACTCTTGCTTTAGCAAAAAAAGAAACAAAAAAAACATCAACAAAAAATTAAAAGTTTTTATATTTACCATAGGAAGAGGAAGTATCAACCAAACAACATTGTCAAACTCATTGAAAAAATGTTTTGAAAAAGCAATTGCTGACATGCCTATTTATGATTGCTCATGTTGTTGTTCAACTTTCTTTAGAAATGATGTTATAACAAATAAACAAGCTTATTTTGAAGCAAAACATGTTACGACTAGAGACATGGAATTGAAACATCAATACACTTGCAAGAACTCAAAAATATACTTAGATCATGGTAGGATTACCATATTTCATGCCCTTAATAAATTAGGTGAAATTACTGTATTCACATCATATGTAAACTAATTGAGTTAGAAGAATGACTAGTATCAATATACTTACCATTCAAGCAAATTTGAGAACTAGGGCAGAAATATAGAGGTCAATAAATGAACCTAATTAGAGGTATAATAACTATTCACGCCAACACATCTCAGATTTAACATGTGCTTCCATAACAAATAAAGTAAATTAATACAGTTGTTGTGGCGACAAAGAGAAAACTATGTTACAAAATCAGTTATGCTTTTGGTTGCATTTAACCACATATGGTCATGAAAGCATTGTCTTTCTTATGAAAAACCATGCTGTATCAGATTGAGAGGGTTGTCATAAATTAAAATTGGAAGGAATTGTTTATGGAGGCCACATATACACTTGTAGTTAAAAAAAGTATTCAAATAAATAGTGACATCAATGAAAACAATGAAGATCTAGTGATAAAAATATTGTTGCATGGGTTCCCATAATCACATAGTATTTATGATCTTAAAAGTAATCAATTAAACATTTCCCCTGGTAAGGGATATATGCCATTAGGAATTTTCGAGGAAAAACATTTAGAGTAAATGAAATTCCCTAAAATTTTCTATGAAGAAAAGCATCAAGATTATATTATAAGAAAATTTACATATAAAAAAATTTCATAATGGGAAATATTACACAAGGATTATGAATTTTCATACCACATCACAATTTGTTTTTACCAAGTCGTCTACATTATACTTAAACAATTTCTCAACTATATTTGGGTAAGAATAATAAAATTACAACTAAAGGGAAGAAAACTATTAGAAAAATATATTAAGCCAAAGCCAAATCTAGATTGCATTCTCAAATCAGAAGTTGGTTACATGGATATAAGAATAATCCATACATCCATGGATTACTTTCTTGATTTCACCATGGTTTACAAAGGAATGATTATGCAATGATACGACAATTGGATCCACCGAAATTTTTTATTTCTTTCACCTATGGTGACCATCATTGGAAACCATTAGTTAATGTGATAGAACATATGAGAAACAAAACTAAGCCTTCTACTGAAAATCAGATAACAAAAAACATTCTTGAAATCTTATTAAGAAATGATCTAGTAACATGTGCACATTACTACAATAATAGTGTAGGTGCCCTATGATAACTAGTTTCCCATGATAATAAGAATTTTGGTGAAATTCAAGACTACTTTTTTGTAACAACATTCCAAAATAGAGGAATCCAACATGACCATGCATAACTATGAACAAAGAATATATTGATATATGGAGTAAATTCAAATGTTGAGATAGGGGTATTTATAGATAGATATTTTTTTTTTATTCATGGATTTTTGCAGATAATCTTAAAACAATTCAACAACATCATCATACAAAGCCTTGTAGGAAAAAAATGTGCACTGTAGGTTTAATTTTTGCATTCCTCTAATAACAAAAGCAATTATACTTGAATCAATTGAGTTCACAAATAGAAAAATGAAAAAAAATGACAAAATTATCTTAAAAATAGTAGAACATGCCACATATAATGAAACATATATCTTCGACAAATTTTTGAGAGATTTGGGTTTATCAGAGCATGAATAAACTGATTCCATAAAATATATTTTAAAGCGAACAATGATTTTATTAAAAGGAAGGCCAAGTGACATATGGATGAATAGTTTTTGTCATCATATTCCGAAACCATGTAATCCAAAGTGGCTCCATGAAGATAGCGTATATAAAGAAACATCATCTCCATGAGCATGAAGGGAAGAATAGCCCTTCTTGAACTGGTGGGAGCTCCTACCTTATCTGTCGCTACTGACTTCCTTGCCCCCGGAGGGACAAGCGGCTTCGCACCTTCATTATCTACGTCATTTCCAAGCATCATTATATACGTAATTTCAGACAATGAAAGGTCCGGAGGGCTTGCGCTTCTGAGGGCAAGGAATGTATATCGCTTGTCTGTAATCAGACAAGGGTGAGTAAGCGAACTCTCGACTAACGCCTTTTAGTTACTTATTTGAGAGGGGCACCCAATAAGTCAAATGAACCCGCTTGCTTGACGTTAGGAGGGCAAGGTCCCGGAGGGGCTTGCGCTTCCTAGTGCAAGGAATGATGATGAAACCTGGCCCAGTGATGAAAATGTAAACACTTAGTTTGTGCTTGATTTTAATTCAAAAACCAAATACCATAGCTATTTGTTGAAAAAATTAATAAAACCATGACAACAAATTTTAAACATATTTGAGAAGAATATAAAAAAATGAACCTTGATATTGCGTGTTAGGATATTTCGACACATAGGAAATAGTTATGTATAACTTGGTCTAATGTAGAGTTAGGTAAAGTGTGTTTATTTACTATGTACTTTTTTAAATTACAATATGACTGTCATGATATGTTTTAGACATGAAGTGATCCAACGGTTCATTCCCTCCTTGGTATAAACGACATGTGATCTATGGCTTAACACCCGATTGTTCCATGATCTCTATTTAAAGAGCATGGAGGGTCATTTGTAGGGTAACCATTCATGAGAGAAGCTTATGTAAATTTTCATTCTTTTATTAATAAATTGCTTGAAGTGGCCACACTGGCTCAAGTCATGGACTGTTTCCCTCTTTGAGGGTTTTAACCACATCAAGAATACTGGTGTATTGATAAGTGGTATCCTTTAGTGTTTTGTCTGAGGAACTTCCCTTCTAAATTCCTATGTGGTATTAGAGCTATTTGAGGGATGCGTCCTTTGGTGATCCAAATCTGAAGCCGGTACAACTGCATCTCACTGTCGTTTCCTAGATCTACTGTTTCTGATAGATTTTGGTCCGAGAGGACTACTCTATTGTGTTAGAAGCATCTGTTCTAGTGAGGAAACCCTTTTGTTTCATGCGAAAAGGTTTCCAGTAGCCCTAGCTATGTCATTTTTAATATCAGGAGGTATAAAGTCTTTATTTGCAGTTCTAGCTATTCATCTCTCTATTTATTTAGATTTATTTAGCTCTATGTTTTTATTATTGGATCTATAGCTTTCATTTGTGCTTATGCTCTTTCCCTCGCAACTAAGTGCGATTTGGGCAAATCAGAAACAAAAAGGAAGGATTTTTCTCATGCATATGCTCCTTTCCGTCGTGCCTTAGTGTGATCTCAAAAACTTAGAAACATTGAGGAAAATTTTTAGTTTCTGGCTAAAGCTAACTTCAAGCCGTAAGGTTTGTTTTTTTTGTATGTCCATGTTGGGTTTTGTGGTTTTTGTTTTGTAGGAAAAAAAGAGCTTTTTCAATCAAGCACGCACCCCAAAGCTTTAGTGACTAAAAAAAAAAACCCTTCCTCTTTTCCAAAAATTACTAACCTTTTAAACTAGCTCACTTGGTCCAAAGTTACTTTATGAGAATAGAGGTCTTGAGTTCAAGCCTTTCTTTTTGTCGAGTTACTTTTTCGAAAATCACACATAACTTATGTTTAAACGTTACTTTATGCAAAAGTTTTCTCACCCATTATATAAAATGAGTCAATTATAATTATAAAGTCTCTTTATCTTTTATTTAAATTACAATTTAGTGGGTAGCACATAAAGTACCATTGTAAAAATGACTTTGGTTATTTATAAAAGGGAGTCACATAATTTTTTTTTTTAAGTGAGATAATTAGATTAAGTTTGGAGGGGGGGTAGGGCGGGGCGGAGGTAGGGTGGGCGGGGGTATTTTTTTTAAATATAACATTATCATTCATTTCCACATATTCATGCACTTCATCGGCATATTCAACAAATTTTCTTCAAAAAGCCATAACTTCTTCATGTGGAAGCCGTTTTTAGAGTCATTTTTTTTTAATCAGCCTAATTTTTCGAAATATTTCCATTGGAACACTTAGTTTCAACATCTATAGCTTTAGTTTCTGTTTAAATGGAAATTCCATGCCAAGTTATTCTTGATAGCAACAACTACTTCCAATGGTGGTCCTACATTGTGGATTTACTTAGAAGTAAAGGTCTTTACAGAATACCCTCAGGACAAGAAACCGAACCTCAAGATGAAGATAAAGCAGCCAAATGGGAAAATAGGCAAGATCAAGCATGTGGATTGATAAGGATGTCTATTTCTCCAGACCTTATATTCCATATCGCAGAACTTGATACTCCTAATGATGATCCAGATGTATATTGGTGGCCACCTACCAAGTCCACTTGGACCCCCACCATTGTTTTTTTCATGTTTTCAATTTCCTTAATTGTAGCACAATTTACTATTTTTAGCAGTTTTTCTGGGTCCTGAACTTCCGGAGCCATTTTGAGACCCTAGATGACGTTTTTTGGGAAAATTGGGAGTAGCATGGGTCCATGGATCGATGTTCCTCTTCCCAAAGTTGTAGTTCTTGGATAGATCTTTCTAATGAGATATTTTGGGCATTAAACAAATATCATATGCCAAAGTTACAACCCTGGGATGTTCATGTACCAATTTACCCAAACGGGGCCCATAGTTTGGCGTTTCATCTTCTAGGGTTAGGTTTGTGGATGTTTAAGGTTTCCCATTGTTGCTCAACAATAAATAGGCCTTTGAGCCTCATTGTAATATAGTTTAGAGGCATGTACTTGCCACATCTCTTCTCAGAGATAAGCTACCATCGCCCTAGCTGGTTTATTTCCATTGTTGTTTGTAAGAATATTTCAATATTTTACATTAATGAAATGAAGTATTATTTCTGTTGCATCTCTGTGTTTATAGTTATCTCTGTAATTTGTAGCGTTCCTGTTTAAATCCAGATCAGTGGTATTAGAGCGGTCTACTTTTTTCTTTGCTTTTCTTTGCATGTCCCTAATGAGGTCAGTATATAAGGAGTTAAGGCTTGCATTGGTCGAACCTTTGCAAGAGCAGCCTCGCAAATCCTGACAGCCTCCCATGGTGAATGAAAGGAAAGATGAGGAGGCAGGAGATCCTACTAAAATATTGCTCGAAGAAGCCCTCATGTGACAAAGGGACGTGATGATGGACAACTTTTCCTAGATCCTTCAGCGGCTACCCAGGGGCGACACATCGACTTCCAACAACTACTCTATAAATGCCACAATGTTTAAGGTACAAGTTAATTTTGGAATCCCCATATTCAAGGGTTAGATAGATGCATATGTTGTCAATAAATGGTTAAATTTGATAGAGGGTTATTTTTTTGTTCATGATTTTTCCAGGTGAGAAAAGATTATTTTCGCTCTTCTCAAAGCAGCCCCCCACGTCAAGGACTGGTAGGAAACCTACTGTGAGTAGAAGGATGAAAGTACAAGCTCACTATTTTTAGTTGTATCGACTTGGTATTCATTCCAGGATGCCATCAAGGAGCAATACTACCCTATCAGAAGCTATGAGGATCAATACATAAAGTTAACCATGCTGTTGCACAGAAAGGATCAAGACGTGCCAAATTATACCAATATTTTCCATACCATTCGCACAAAGTTTGGTATCAAGGATTTGGAGTAGCATTTGGTACTCAAATACTATGGTTGCCTGCATATGTACATCCAGGAAGAAATAGGATTCCTGAACATCCCCTCGCTCGGCATGGCATACTGATATGCCATCAGGGTCGAGCAAAAGTTTAAATAGAAGAATTGAGACTTTCGATCTACGAATTCGAAGCAAGGGAAAGGTGCCCACAAACTACAAAACAAAGGAAAAAGCCAAGGTGGGGTGGCCCAAGACAACCCGCCAAAGTTGCAAGCAAATAACAATGTTGTGAAGCCGAAAAAGGACACGAGAAAGTGTTGTGAGTTCCATAAGAGATCCATTCACAACACAAGTGAGCGTCAGGCTAAGTAGTCACTGTGGTCGAGCTAAAGGTTTCAGAATTAGATGCATGTTCCAACTCTAAGTCAGAACCTGACATGGGGAATGAAAAGGGGAAGCAAATTATAGATGTGGAGCCCAACGCCACCGTTGCCACCATGAAGATTCAGGAGGAGGAACCCAAAGATCCAGAGGAGGCAGAGCATCTCTTCGACTATGAGATGTTGGTTAAGGGCACCTCGCTATGGTTCATTGTCGATAGCAGGAGCCAAAAGAACCTTATTTTAGTATAGGTCATGAAGTGGCTGGGCTTATCGACCATAACACATCCACAATCATACACCATCGGGTGGCTTCACCAAAGACGTGATCTTCGTGTGAGCCAGTAGTCTCCCCTTCAATACAACATCAAGCCCTTCATGGATGAGGTATTGTGTGACATTTCTCCCCTTGAAATTTGTGATGTATTATTAGGACAACCATACTTGTGGAAGTGACATGTTGTGTATGAATCAAGGGCCCGTGGTGTTATTGTTACTTTGGGAAGTAAGATGTACAGGATACCAGAGGGATCATCGCCTATCACCATCTCTTTGTTTACTACAAAAAAATGTAGTAAGCTCATTTCCAAAACCAGGAAATTTGTTTTCCTGAAAATACGCCCTCAAGGAAAGAAGAATACGATGGCCATGACCTCCAAACAGGGCCCCTCCACATGACAACTATAGATGGACAAGATCATGGAGGAGTATGAGGACATCTTCACCTCCCCCATAGGGGTTCCTCTACACTGTCAAGTCAAGCACTCCATCGATCTAACCCTAGGTGTGTTGCTACCCAACGGACCAATCTATTGGCACTCTGTTCAGGAGAATGATGAAATCGAGTAGTATATTCAGGAGCTGTTGTAGAAAGGTCACATCCATCCGAGTTCATCACCCTGTGGAAGCCCAATCGTGTTGGTACAAAATAAGGATGGGACGGGGAGACTCTGTATTGACTATCGGGCACTGAACAAGACCATTGTCCGTAATAGGTAACTGATCCCATGGATTGATGACCTTCTGGACCAACTAAAGGGGGGAAAATATTTTAGTAAGATTGATTTGAAGTCAGAATATCACGAGGTACCAATCGAACCCTCCGATGTGTGGAAGACTTCCTTAAAAGCCAAGGAGGGCCTTTTCTAATCGTTGGTTATGCCTTTCAGATTGACGAATGCTCTTGCAACGTTCATGAGGCTAATGGATGACATCTTGTGCCAATTCACCAACTCATTTGTAGTGGTATACATGGATGATATCCCGATCTTTAGCCAAAGTTGGGAAGAGCACCTCCACCACATCTGACATGTTCTCCAAACACTGTGGCAACACAAGTTATGTGTCAATTTGGAGAAATGCACTTTTGGCATGACCTAGGTTCAGTATCTGGGATACATTATTGATGAATATGGGATGCATGTGGATCCAGCGAAGATCCAAGTCATTCGGGATTGGCCATCTCCAACCACTTTGACAGAGCTCTGCAACTTTCTAGGTCTTGCCAACTTCTACCACAGGTTTGTGTTGGGATTTTCTCATATCACTTGGCCCTTGAGTCAAGTCACCAAGGGAGGAGTGAAAGAAAAATTCTTTTGGTTTGAATCTCAACAGAAGGCATTCACACAGTTGAAAGATCGCCTCTGCACGGAACCAATGCTCACATTACTAGACTTGCAACAAGCATTTGAGGTCGATACAGATGCCTTTGACTATGCAATTGGGGCAATCCTTATTCAACATGGGAATCGAGTGGCATATCATAGTGAGACACTTTCACACACAGTCCAAAAGTATCCCACTTATGACAAAGAGATGTATGCTATTATGCAGACCTACTGGCAATGGCAACATTACATTTTGGGGAAGGAAACATCCATCCACACATACCACCAACCCCTGTAGTTCATACAGACCCAAGGAAAATTGCAGAATGATCGCCATCAAAAGTAGTCCACATACCTGCAACAGTTCCATTTGAATATCAAGTATAAGAAGGGCAACACCAATAATGTTGTAGATTGCCTCAGTTGACCATCGATCATGGTGTTAACCACTGTGCTCAACTCTTGTGGGCACGAGACTTCTAATTGAGCACCTCTCTACAAAAGTGACCAAGAGTTCGGCCACACATACTAGATACTCTTGGAGGGATAGCATGTTCAAGATTTTCACCTCCAGGATTTCCTATTATGCTACCTGGGTCACCTTTGTGTTCCTTCAAGCGAGCATGCCAAGATGATTTTGGAAGCACACTACAGTTAGACTGCTTGGCATTTTGGGGTTGAGAAAATGGTGCAATACTGCAAAAGTATTTCTATTGGCCGAATCTTCAACATGATGTCGGGAATTACATCAGATCATGCACTACCTGTGCCATTGTCAAACCAACCATTAAGAAGCAAGGCCTCTATACCCTACTACCTACCCCTATTCGACCTTGGAAATCCATCTCCTTGGATTACATGACAGGCCTTCCTTCCATTAAACATGGAAATGACTGTGTTTTTTTGGTCATCGACAGGTTCTCGAAGATGGCCATTATGGCGGCTTGCAAGAAGAATATCACAGCATAAGCCACTACTAGACTCTTCTTTAAACGAATGTGGGTACACTTTGGGATCCCATAGTATATCCTCTCAGATTGGGATAGCAAGTTCCTTGGTACATTTTGGTCTAGTCTCTGGTTGATGCTGGACACCAAACTCACTAAGTCCACAGCCTTCCATCCTCAAACTGATGGCCAGACAGAGGTTGCCAACAGGATGATCGTACACATTCTATGCATGTACAACTCAAAGAATCCATGCACATGGGATGAGAGCCTCCCATATGTTCAACACAACTATGGCTCTCCACAGCTCGACTAGCCACAACCCTTTTCAGGTGGGCTTGTGATTCCAACCACTACGTCCCATTAATGTGGCCATGCCATTTATAGCTACTCACGCAGATTTGGCTCATGTCCAGTCTGAAACAGATAAGGAAAACATATTCATTGAGCACATCCAACATATTCGTCAATAGTTCCATGAAATTCTAGAGAAATAAAATGCCAAGTACAAGCAGTGACATGATCAACATCGGGTGCCACACAAGTTTCAGGTGGGCGGAAAAGTCTGGTTGCATTTGAAAAAGGAACGCCTTACCAGAGCCTATTAGAAACTTAGACCACTCTGATATGGTCCTTACAACATTACCAAGGCTATGGGAGACAATGCATTTGAGCTGAGCATTCCCCCATTCCTTGGCCTACACCCAGTGTTCAATGTGGACCACCTTCGGCCATACTTTCCACCATTACTAGACACATCCGACATTACAGAATAGCTCACACCAACAGAGTTAAATCTAGATTGCATGGAACAAGCTTCAACTGATAGGATCATGGACACACAGATCAAGCACACTCGCCAGCAGAATATCGAACTGTATAGAGTTGTCAAAGTAGGCCAACTCCTTCACCAGGTCAAGTGGCTCACTAGGGACCAAGTTCAGCAGAAGTTTCCTCATCTCATGGAGGAACTCAACACAATGGGTACCATTACTTCCTAAGGGGGGAGGAATGATCTAGGTGGATATTGGTGGCCACTTGCCAAGTCCACTTGGACACCCACCATTGTTTCTTTCAGTTTTTTAGTTTCCTTAATTGTAGCACAGTTTACTATTTTTAGCAGTTTTTCGGGTCTTGAACTTCTGGAGCCGTTTTGAGGCCCTAAAAGACATTTTTTGGGAAACTTGGGAGCAACATGTGTCCATGGACCCATGTTTCTCTTCCCAAAGTTGTAGTTCTAGGATAGAGCTTTCTAACGAGATATTGTGTGTGTCAAATGGAGATCATATGCCAAAGTTACAACCCCAGGAAGTTGATGTACCAATTGACCCAAATGAGGGCCATAGTTTGGCGTTTCATCTTCTACGGTTAGGTTTTTGGATGTTTAGAGTTTTCCATTGTTTCTCAACAATAAATAGGCCTTTTAGCCTCATTGTAACAGAGTTTAGAGGCATGTACTTGCCACATCTCTTCTCAAAGATAAGCTACCATCGCACTAGCTGGTTTATTTCCATTTCTGTTTGTAAGCATATTTCAATATTTTACATTAATGAAATGAAGTATTATTTCCACTGCATCTCTATGTTTATGGTTATCTTTGTAATTTTTTGCATTCCTGTTTAAATCTAGATCAAATGAAGCAATGAAATAGCTAACTAAAGTTTTTGGAATTAAAAACAAAATTAGAGCGCATCAACTCGAAAATGAGTTGCTTACATTGTGTTATAGACATTTTTGTGCCTTACAGCATGAAGCATGAAATGTCAATAATCTAAGGGATCCAAAGTCCCTAAACATGTTGTTCCTACCCCCAGAGGAACAAGGTCAGCAAACCACAGCACTAAATATCAGTTCTCCACCTGAAAACACTCAAAAACAAGCTAATTCTGGATCATGTCAACTGCTCCATTGAGCATCTGCGCTGAATGTCAACTTCTCCACTGTGTACTTGCGCTGAATGTCAACTGCAAAGAAGGCTGCCTAGGCTGGGCGAGTTTGGCGAAGTGGCACAGTCATTCCTCAAGGTGTCAATGCCCAGGAAGCTTCCAAAATGACACTTGGATCAGGGAATTCACCTAGTGATGAGTAAGAGGGTCTAGATCTCCAAGTGGAAGCAAGAACCTCCAAGTGGACTCAAGAACTGAAGAATAACTGAAGTGGGAGAGGACACTAGTCAGCTTCATGCCAGCCTCAAGCTGACTCATCCTTTCTCTAAAACTCCTATATATATAGCTCTCTCATGAGGTCTAGGGAGGCTGGAATATTGTGAATGTAAGGAAGTGCTGTTGGTTTGAGTATAGAACTATTGGGTGATTTTCTTGAAGGAGGTGAAGAGGAGATTTGTTTCTGCTGGGAGGTGATGCTGGATTGGGCCTTTTATGGTTGTATCACTTCCTGAACTTTACTTCTTCCATTAATAAAGCATTTGAGGTTCTTCTATATCCATGCGTCTCAATGGTGTATTGTTATACTTGTGTATTTTATTTATTCTAATCCTTGAATCAATTATGAATGTATGCTTCTTGTAGTTTCCCTCTCTTGCCATTTTGCAGGATCTTGGTGTAGCTGGGCCAGTGAAAGAGCAAGGAGCTGGGAGCAAGCAGCAAAGAGAGAAGATTGGATCAATCATTAGCGGAAGACATCGGTTAGTGGATCTCTTCCTCCCCTCTTTTACATCTCATAAAGAAGTAATCTCAAATAGCTTTGCTTTGATTGTTGCTGAGGTACTATCACCCTTAGAGTGGGATAGGGTCATTCCGTATTGGATACTTTTCCCAACAACACATTGGACCCCAATAATTTTTCTTCCATTGAAGATTTTTTGTCCAAGTTCAAGACCCTTAGACTTCTCTTGGAAGGTGTTAAGGTTAAGAAAGAATATGGTAGCCTTATCTATTCCATTCTTACTAAGTTGGGACCAGCCTACTTTGTGTTTGTTTCCACCTTCCATTCTACTAGAGAAGCCTTTATTTCTCAAGGACAAGACTACATGTCCCCCTCTTTTGATACCTTTGTGATTCTTTAATAAGAGAACAAGAAAAAATCTTATATCTTGGTCTTCTTAATCTTATAAATTCTTCTAAGAAAGCCTTAGCCACCCAACAACAACCAAATTCAAAGAATCCTAAGAAGCAGTATCCTAAAAAGAATGGTCCTAAACCAAACAAGGGTTCTAAGAAATTTCTGTCTCAGAATGAAAAATCATTTCAACAAAACGTAAAGGAAAATAAAAACAAAGGGAAAAGACTAATAGACATTGCCACTTTTGCAATCTAGATGGCCACTTAGACTCCAAATGCTTTACAAAGATGGAAGCCTTGGAAGCAACAATGAAGCAGCATAACATCCATTTGGAGCACTCTTCAAATTCAACTTCATCTTCAAGAATAACACTTTTTGCATGTGGGTGTCAAGCATCTCAGTCTAGTTATGCACTAAATATATCTTCTTCTTCTCATTCTCATGAGTGGCTCATTGATTCTAGAGCTTCTTATCACATGGCCAAAAACAAAGCCATGTTTTCTTCTTTAAATGTTTGTAACACCAAGAATATATATGTTGGTGATGATAGATCTCTTAGTGTCGTAGGGAATCGAACTGTTCATCTAGAAAATGGTCAATTTAATGTTGTTTTATGTGTTCCAACCTTTTCCTGCAACCTTCTATATGTATATCAGATAACTCATTTAGGTGAAGGTCACCTCACGATGTTGTAATTAAGGGCCTAAGCGATCCTAGATAGATTTTAGCTACTGGCATTGCTGATGATTCTAGAAGGTTGTATAAGTTTAACAACTTTTGGTCATCAAATATTCCCTTGGTATTTTTTGTTCATAATGATGAAGTGAGAAAACTTTGGCATGAGCGATTTGGTCACTTAAACTATCGCTCCCTTCATAATCTATGTAAAGAAAATATGGTGACAAGTCTTCCAATGGTATCTTGTAGAGATGGTGTTTGTTCTAGATGTGTACTCGAAAAACATTATTGGGATAGTTTTGAAAAATGTGCCTCTTGGCATGCCTCAACCCCTTTATAGCTTGTGCATAGTGATTTATGTGGTCCACTTCTAGTTGTTTCATTCTCTAGCTACATATATTTCTAAACTTTAATTGATGATTTATCCAAGCACACTTGGGTATACTTCTTAAAACTCAAGAGTGAAGTATTTAACATATTCTTGGCCTTTAAGGTCGTTGTTGAAAAACAATCTATCCATCAAATTCTTAAGCTAAGATCGGATAATGGTGGAGAATATATTAACAAAAAATTCATCAAATTTTGCACTAAGAATGGAATTCAAATGCAACATATTGTTCCATATAATCTACAACAAAATGGTGTAGCTGAAAGGAAGAATCACACCTTAAAGGAAATGGTTAATTGTATGCTTCAATCTAAAGGACTTAGTCTTAATTTTTGGGCAGAAGAAATTAACTGTGCAAATTACATAGTAAATCACACTCCTACTAAGGTTTTAAAGAATATCACTCCAGAAGAAGCATGGAGCTCAATTAAACCATATGAAAGTCACTTTCGTTTTTCGAGAAGTGAAGCATGGACCCGTATTCCAGATGAAAAACATAAAGCTTTAGAACTTAAGAGTGAAAAATGTATTTTTGTTGGAGATTCTGAAGATGTCAAAGGATATAGGCTTATTCCACTCAAGTCCAAAAATGTTATCATTAGAATAGATGTAAAGTTTTCTGAAAATATATTGGCCTATAAGCCTTGTTCGGTGGATGTGCCACCTCTCTCTATCCCTTCTACTTCTGAAAATATTTCTTCTTCAGGTGATGAAAGAAAGGAGGAATATCCTCCCCCACCTTCTTAGGATCCTCCCTCAACTCCTCAGCTTCCAAAATGGATCTGTGCTACTCGGGATGCAGCAGGTGCTCTTGTCAGTGATCCTACAGAACAACGATGTACACATTCTCAGTTCAATAGAGCCTCTTCTTTACTAGCTCAAGCTTCAATGAATTATGATCCTGACACCTTTCCAGAAGCTTCAGGCCATCCATATTGGGATGCAGCTATGAATGAAGAATATCATTCGTTATTATCAAATCATACATGGGATCTTGTTCCTCTTCCGAAGGGATGAAAACTTGTTATATGAAAATGGGTTTACAGAACCAAGTATTGACCAGATGGAAAAGTTGATAAACATAAAGATCATCTTGTTGCTAAGGGTTTTTCACAAGTTGAATGCATTGACTATACTAAAACCTTCTCCCTTGTTGCCAAAATGAACTCTATCCTCCTTGTTCTTTCCCTTGCTGCCTCTCTCAAATGGGAAGTCCATCAGATGGATGTTAAATCTACCTTCTTGCATGGGGACTTGCATGAAGAAATATATATATGGAACAACCTATTGGCTTTATACAAATAGACTCCAGCCTTGTATGTTGGCTTAAGAAATCCTTTATGGTCTTATGCAAGCCCCTCGGGCTTGGTATGCCAAAATGGATAGCTTTTTTTTTAAGTATAGAGGGTTTACGCAGTGCATTATATTAGATATCATTTTTGGGATTCAACTGCGTTAAGTAAGTCATTCACGTATGACCATTTCCATGAGAGGTAGTTGTAAGTGACTAATTTCTCATGATTTGAATAGTTCACTTAGCACTCATTGCATCGGGCGATGCTCACAGGGGTGAAGAAGTGGGATTGAAATGGTCATACGTGAATGACTTACTTAACGCAGTTGAATCCCAAAAATGATATCTAATGGATAGCTTTCTTTTAAAAAATGGTTTTTCTAGTTATCATTCTCACAATATTGTCTACACCAAGAAAGTGGGAAAGTCTCTTATCATTCTTGTGCTTTATGTTGATGATCTTATCCTTACTAGGAGTGATCCCAACCTTATAAACCATGTGAATTCCAACCTTAAAACTAACTTTAAAATGACAGACTTAGGACACTTGCATTATTTTCTTAGTCTTCAAGTCTTGAAATCCAAGGAAGGTATTTCCCTTTCCCAATCTGAGTATGCCTGTGATATTCTATGGCATTTTCACATGGATGACTGTAAGCTAGACCCTTCTCCATTTCAGTCTGGAGCCAAAATTTTAGTCACTTGTACTTCCCCTGCAGTTGATGCTACCTTATACCATCAACTTGTAGGAATGCATTTGTATCTGACCCATACTCGTCCTAACATTTCCTTTGTTGTTGGCCTTATTGCTCAGTTTATGTAAAACCCCCATGAAAGTCATTAGAAAGCAGATAAAATAATACTTCATTATGTTTGAGGTGGAATTTCAGTTTGGGATTCATTACAGTGCAAAAGCATCTCCTCTATTGGTTAGTTTCACTGATTCCGATTGGGCTGGTGACCCAGATGATTAGAAGTCTACTGCAGGTTATGTGTTCACTCTTGGTTTAGGACCTATTACATGGGCTTGCAAGAAACAAAGTGTCATTTCTCTTTCTTCAAAAGCAGCAGAGTATTGTGGTGTCGTAGAACCTAGTAAAGCAGTTGTGTGGCTTCGTCAGATCCTGTCAGAGTTTGGCTTTCAGCAGTAGCATCCGACTACACTTTGGTTTCATAATCAAAGTGCCATTCAACTATGCAAAGATCTAATCCAACATCAGCGCAGAAAACACATTTAACTGCATATGAACTTCATCAAAGAGCTCATTCACAACCATGTTCTTGAAGATCAATATTTTTCAATAAATGATCAAGTTGCAAACATCTTTACAAAGGCTCTCACAGAGGTGAAGTTTACTAAACTTTGATTTATGGTTGGAGTTAAAAACGTTGTCACTAAGGGGGGAATAGGGTCTAATACCTCCTTCCTTCTCCTATTGTGTCCTATTTGTACATCCTTCAATCCTATCCCATGTTTTCTTAAGGGGGGATGCTAGGATATTCTGACACATAGGAAATAGTTAAGTATAACTTGGTCTAGTGTAGAGTTAGGTAAAGTGTGTTTCTTTACTATGTACTTTTGTAACTTAGAATCCGATGGTCATGATATGTTCTAGACATGAAGTGATCCAATGGTTCATTCTCTCCTCAGTATTGTCGACACTTGATCTGTGGATTAGCACCCGATTGGTCCATGTTTAAAGAGAATGGAGGGTCATTTGTAGGGTAATCGTTCATGAGAGAAGCTTATGTAAATTTTCAATCTTTTCTTAATAAATTGCATGTAGTGGCCGCATTGTCTTAGGCCGTGGACTGTTTCCCTGTTTGAGGGTTTTAACCACGTCAAGAATAATGGTGTATTGATTTGTGATCTATTTTTGAGAAATGTCCTTTGATGTTCTATCTGAGGAACTTACCTTGTAAATTCCTACACCGTGTAAAAAATTATCCCACTTGGAAATGCATTGCTAAATTTGCAACAAATGTTTTCAAACCATGTTGTGCATATTTTTCGGTCTGTTCCTTTGTCTAAAATTTCAATAAAATGTATATTTATTAATACTTCTACCAAATACCAAAGGGTTTCTATCAACAAACGAGCAAAACAATCGCAACAAGAAGTAGATGATTTAGAGGATGTGTTTTTCGCTTCAATTATTGATTGTTACTTGCAAATACCTTCAATTATTGAACACATTTGTTTAGTAGAGTTTGTGTCAATATATACAAAAAGGGGAAAGAAGCATAAACATGGTGATGTTTCATTTGTCATATGATTCATGATATATAGTGAGCATAAGGACCTAGACAAATTTTATCGAGAAAAGTTGATGGTATATGTTTTTAAACATAAGTATTCTAGTTGGATGAATACCTATTTGATCCTTAAAGAAAACATCAAACAAAAATAACAAATCTTAACTTATATTGTTCCCAAAGTGTGAGGTGACCTTGACGATGCATCAAACAATGTTGAAATGAATGATTGTGGACAATTTCAATAGAGATGTAATCGAAGAAAGCGATTCAGTTTCCAATGGCCTCATCTTGAAATAAATTAAAGGACATGAAGAGTACAATATTGATGCTGACCTCCACTATTTCCATAGAATGAAACATGTAAAAACACCAATTGATCAATATTATCATATTTAAAACAACCACATATACTAGAGGATGAAAAATTCTATAGAATAAGAAGACATTTGAAAAAAGTACAAGAAGACATCATAAAATATATCCTGATTAAGAAGAAACAAGCTCCCTTAGAACCAATATATATTTTCTTGACTAGAGATGCAACCACTAGAAACACATTTAGTGTAAGAGAAGTCTTCCAATATCTTGTGTACATGTATAACATAAGAATTGAATATGATCTAGTTACATTAAAAGGATTCATAACGACTTATACATGAAAAGGAAATTTCAATGCTAGTGGTGTCACATTGCACTTTTCCTTTTCCATGTATTTTAACAAATATAAATACTTACCTTTAATAAGTAAAAAGATGGATACACTATCTAAACAATTTGAACATCATTTTCTTTTTCTTATTGATGAGGTTTCTCTTGTTTTCTTTACACTTTTCTACCACCTTGGAAAACAATTGCGTCGAATAAATCATACCCCTACAAAATAATTTGGATATGTTAATTTAATAATGTGTGGTGACTTGTATCAAACAAAACCTTTCAAAGAGTCTCTAGACTTTGAACACCACATGTTTAACAAGTAGAGAGTGCCATATATATTTTAGAAAGACAAAGTAAAACGTTATGCTTTTCATATTCCAATTCATCAAAAAGTCATAACGTTTGTTTCAATTTTGAACAAAATGAGATTAAATACCCAATCAGATGTTGACATAAAATTCATCAATTATCACCCAGATGCGGGTGTTAATAAACTGCATTTATGAGGGTTCGCTCAAGGCAGGCAGCTAGCCCTACACCTGGCTGGTGGACGATCTCCATGGCATGCGCATTTAATCGGCTGTTGGACGGAATGTTGGTCGCACAGATTACATTAATGTGTGCCTGGTTCGAGAGTTCATGCTCAATGTTTTATGTATGGCTCGATATTTGGTTCACGCCATTGCTCCTGGTTCTTTTCACCTCCGCCTGTTGTTCTTCCCACACCCCTGCCTCGCTCAGATTGTTTAGAAGCTCGCTTGGTTATTTGGTATTGTTGGGTTCCTCTGTGCTCAGTCCCTCTCCAGTCAGCTCCACCATCTTCCCTTTCTCAGCTGGTCTGTCATTCTGAGAATGCCTCGCCGTCGAGGAGTCTCTCGCCGAGGAGGTAACACCGGTAACAGAGGCATAGCCTCTCTGTCTGCTCCTCAGAATGTCATCCCCATTACTTCGGCCTCCCCGTCCTCACTGCCCTCTGGCCATGTTAGGCCCACCCCGCACAATTCCTTTCAAACTACCCGGTTCACCTTCCATAGCGGGATCAATAGGCCAGTTTTGTCTACTAGTATCATAGTTATTCTTGCTAAGGAAGAGGACAATCCCAATAGCTCAGCCCACACCACCACCTCTCAATCTCAGGAAGATAGTGTCCTTCAGGGGGAGATGGCTAGGGTGGTGTTTAATGAAGACAATATGCAGGATGACACCCCTGTTTCTGAAGCGCCTCCGCATCCGGCTGATTCAACACAGCACGAGATCCTTGCCTGTGGACCGACTCACTGTGCAGGCAGCATTCTCAACCTAGTAACTCCTCCAGAAGGTGGCATCGAAGGAATTGAAGACAATGGTTTCATAACCTGCGTTGCTTCATCTTGCCAGGTGGATAAGGACATGCCCGACTCTCTGAACATGCAGATTAAGGCTGGTTCATCACCGACGGGAGGCATTCTTGCCTTCGCTCTGTTTGATTTTTGCTATCTGTCTTTGTTTCTAGGTCTCTGGTCATGGGTCTGGTTTCAGTTCTTGTTTAAGTTTTTGGCGCTAGCCAACCTGTTCTTAGTTTGCAGCAACAACTCTGGGTTTGATGAGTTCTGTTTTGCCTCTTTTGTTCATGATGGGCATGACAGCATGCGTCTTAGTAAAGCCTCTGCCGGCGATAGCTATGTCATGTTAGACTCAGAACAGAATTATTTTTTAGTGGGTCACTGTCTAACAAATCAAGTTTTTGAAGTCTGTAATCCGAAAATGGCAGATAGTAGGATATGTATGTCTCAGAATCTCTGGCTGAGGGCTGGCCTCTGCCCCCTCTGAGGTCTCGACCTCCATGTACATATTTTTCTCTTTTTTAATAGAATTAGTATTTACGCAAAAAAAAAATCATCAATTATCATTTTTATAGGGCACCACCAATTGATCCACTTTTTCCATATCTATTTTACAAAAATAAATATGTGCAGAGACACAATAAAAAAATGTTGTCACGTGGGTACAAAGTTAATAGTTCTTCAAGCATTTATGATTTTACAAGGTTGAAAGCATCAAACGAACTTTGCATCTTATGAAACACAACAATACTGTGATAAAAAATATTATTAAAAATAAATCTACTCATTGAATCACATGATGAGGATGGCCTTCGTAATGGTGTTGATGGAGCATTGAAGACATATTTTTCAAATTTAGAAAATGGACAAGATGTACTTTGGATAGATTTTTTAATTCAACTACCAAAAAATTACAAAGAAAAAAATCCAAGAAATATAAAATACACTTATTGCAACAACTTGGACATGAGCATTTGATGTTGCAAAGCTATTACCATCATCTCAAAGAAAAAGTCACTGCAGGATACAAAGATAATTTCCAGTACAACTATCTTGCACTAAGAAAATACAGAGAGCACAAGGTTTGCCTTTAGAAAAACTTCTATTTGACCCAAGTAATATTAGAAAATGTGGTTTAGTGTACACAACTCTTTCGTTAGTTTCTTAAAAAATTAACAAATGAAAATTTTCATGTTAGAAAAAAATAGACATAAAATTGAAACACTCGATTGAAAATGCATCCTTGAACTTTGATCTTGTCTGTAACTATTTTGTAGATACCAATGCACTTGCATTGGTCTCCCTGAACTTATGTAGCCTGTGTGCACGTCTTGATGATATTCAAGAAGATAAATACTATGAACAATGGGTTGCTCGGTTGTGTAATTTTAAGCTCTCGATCAAGCTACATTTTTAAATCAAGAGTTATTTCTTATTAAAAAACCATAGTTGCGACCTACATAAGTCATTTTTCTTAGACGGCGAGAGGAAAAGGAGTTTGATGGAATATTTATAAGCTCGACCAAGATGGAGGAACTCGATCAAGCTACTCATCAACCCTGCCAACGACCAAGAGGCTCAAGCCAAGGTAAGTTTCTAGTTGTTTTGTCTCTTTTATTTAAATTTTTCTACAAAATAAAATAAATTAATCTCATAATTTTTTTTTTTCATGAAAACCACTATTAAACCCACAAAAAACCGCTAAGAAAAACCCTTGAAAATCACCAAAATAAACTATAATTTAGGTTTTTTTGTTTTTCAACTTCATTATATATGTTATCTGTAATGGTAGCATGTTTATAATAAATATTTTCTATGGTCAAAACTTTATTTTTAATTATTTTAGACTTTTAAATTTTGAACAAATTTGGCTAAACTATAACCAATAAATAAATAAATTAGGAGCTTTAAATTGACATAATGAATATTGTTTCTGATGGTGAACCTATATTAAATCAAATAAGAAATTTTATTTCATTTTTATTTTTATTTATTTTTGTTAAGCTTGGCAGGTCTTGCTTTTTCTATTCATTTATAAGAAAATTTACACCACATAGATTGGTTAGGTGGCCTCAACTTGCCCATTGGGAAACCAAGTCTGTTGGCCACCTATCCACATTGTATGCCATCCAAAAAAAGAAAAGTTCTAGACTTTCTATCCAAGCTATATATGTCTCAGTTTCATGACCAGACGCGAGATTTGTATCCATACATATACTTGCATAATGAAAAGTAAAATATATCCGCATATTAAACAAAACTAAACAAGGGAGATTGACTAGCCATTCTACTCCTCCGAGGTTGATTCCACAGGCACAGTGTTGTTGGGAAAAGTATCCAATACGGAATGACCCTATCCCACTCTAAGGGTGATAGTACCTCAGCAACAACTGAATGCAAAGCTATTAAAGATTACTTCTTTATGGGATGAGAGAGGGAAGAAAAGGATGATCTACTAACCGTTATCTTGCGCTTAATAGTCGATCCAGTCTTCACTCCTTGCTGCTTGCTCCTAGCTCCTTGCTCTTTCACCGGCCCAGCTACACAAAGATCCTGTAAAAGCACAAGAAAAGGAAACTACAAGAAGCATACATCCATAATCGATTCAGGGATTAGCATAAATCAAATATACAAGCATCTATTCACCATAAAGACACATGCATATAGAAGAACCTAAAATACTTTATTAATAGAAGAAGCAAACTTCTGAGAGAGTTACAACCATAATAGGCCCAATCCAGCAACACCTCCCAGCAGAAATAAATCTCCTCTTCACCTCCTCCAAGCAATCACCCAATAGTTCTATACACAAACCAACAGCACTTCCTTACTTGCACAAAATTCCAGCCTCTCTAGACCTCATGAGAGAGCTCTATATATAGGGTTTTGGAGAAAGGATGAGTCATCTTGAGACTGGCATGAAGCTGACAAGTGCCCTCTCCCACTTTAGTTAATCTTCAGTTCTTGAGTCCACTTGGAGATTCTTGCTTCCACTTGGAGATCAAGACCCTCTTACTCATCACAAGGCGAATTCCTTGACCCAAGTGTCAGTTTGGAAGCTTCCTGGGCAGTTGACACCTTGCAGAATGACTGTGCCACTTGGCCAATCTCGCCCAGCGCAGGTAGCCTTCATTGCTTTTGACATTCGGCGCAGGTACAGAGTGGAGCAGTTGACATTCAGCGCAGATGCTCAGTGGAGCAGCTGACATGATCCAGAAACTGCTTGTTTTTGAGTGTTTTCAGGTGGAGAACTGATTTTCAGTGCTGTGGTTTGCTGACCTTGTTCCTCTAGGGGTAAGAACAACATGTTTAGGGACTTTGGATCCCTAAGATTATTGAAATTTCATGCTCCATGCTGTTAGGCACAAAAATGTCTATAACAGTTGCCACCTAAAGTATGAGGTCGTTTATCGGGTGAAATGCTTTATCAGGAGGATCCGAAGTTCATTCAATTGCTGAGAGGTGCCCTGTAATAAAATATAATACAATACATTATTTTTCATTCTGCTTTCATGATCTAGCTGAGGCGGGCAATCCCATGCTCAACTTTATAAATTCATTTTGGTACATAGAACAGACGATCGTCTGATGGTAGACTGATAATTGTCTGCTGAAATTATCATCCTTTGAGTAGGATGATCATCTGCTGCAATGATGTACATATCAAATTTCTTTATATCCTGAATATATATCACAGCCCAGATGGATGAAACTAGATCTGGGGTCTTCAATCTCGTTCGATCTTCACTCTAAGTACAAGTCGATCCATGTGAGAATTGCGCTGAAGTCGAACATGGAAAGACATCGCTTGATTACCGGTCAATAATGTAAACCGTTAAAAAGCGCGAGAGGGATCACCAATAATGACAATGACCCTCAAGGTACTGCAGTACAATTCACGTGGTGTGAATAAAGGACTTGGCGTCGAACACCACGCAAAATCGTTTGGTCGAAGGTCATTGATGTATACCTGTCGTCGGAAGTGAGAAACTTGCCATTGAGGCATGCAAGCTTCAAAGTACTGGGGGTTTTGTTCCTAGATCTACTTCTTGGATAATGAGCTGAGGTCGACAAGAAGCGATCCGTCAAAGGAGGGCCTTAATGAATCCCACATCAGTGACACGGAACGGAGCTAATGATTTTAGTGCAGGTGAAAACAATCTGTGAAATATGATTCAGGGTGGCGATCATGGGTGGATGAAGGATGATGTATGGCAGTGGATGGGACACGGTTGACTCTTTCTGAACACATCTCTTGAACATATAACGACACTGATATGATGGATCGGTAGCATTACCCCAAATGTGGATGGTTTGGCGAGGACCATGGTGATGAGACCGGTGAATGAAACAACCCAACCCGATGTGATACGGAGGACAAAGTATCATGTTCAAGAGCGACTTGCTACCATTAAAGCTTTGAGGTTCTCCCAATTTTTCCCCAGTCATTTCTGACCAATACCTCTTTATTTTTGTCAAGCTTGAGGAGGATAACATATGCTTGTTCTATAACCTGCCCTTCGGGCAAGCCCATCGCTATGTTTTAACGAGCCTAGCGATAGGGAAACTCGTTCTCGTCTAAAGACAAGTTTGTCGCTATTTAATCATTTTAACGAGTCTAACGACAAGGAAAACTTGGTTCTTTTCATTTTTAGAGAGTCTGAAAAGGTACATAAAGTTAACTCCAAAATTCCTTTTTCGTCATCTAATCCCTTAAGTCCGAAAAAGTATAAAACAATACAGAAGGGATGAGTTTTCGATTACTTTAACGAGCCGAATAAAACAAGCGCTCGACCTTTTTGTGCAATAATCCCTCAGGTCCAAAAAGATTAAAATCTAGAGGAGGGATAGCACTTACGGTCACTTTAATGAGCTGGAAGGCCAAAACTCGGCAAACTTTTCATTTTTTTTTACGAGTCAGGAGAAAAGAGCTCAAAGAAGACTCATCTTTTGAGGAATGAGTGATAAACAGGGATAGCAGCAGATTCCAGGTATAGGTTGGAATTTTCCAATCACGGCAGTGTCACAAGGATGGCTAAGTGAAATCACTCTTCGCAGCTGTTCCTCAAAATGGGTAAACAATCATATGGAGGTGAACGATAGGCCAAATGGAATGGAGGTGGCAGGTGCAAAACACGACCAAGGCTTTTATGGCTAATAAATTTACGATCACAATGGTTATTTACCGGTACTGGGTTCATTTTTTAAAGAGCTTGAATGCGCCAAAACACTGCTCAAAAGCTTATGTTTATTTTTTAACGAGCATGAACTATGACGCTAAAACTGCTCGGATCTCGCTTTTCTATTTTTTAACGAGCATAAATTCCGCGGTAAAACTGCTCGATATACCAGTCATAAGATAAGAAATGTCTCTTGTGAGATAGCTATTTTTTATGGAGCTTTATCTCACGAAGCTATGCTCCTAATTTGGCAAATTTTGACCTTTGCCCCCCATCCTTTCTTTATGTAAGTTAGGAAACGATCAATGACCGCTCTTTGCTTACACTCCAAAAGGTTTGCATGCCCCCAGGTATAAGGTACAATTTCAAGGCTGCCCCTACTTATCCTTCAAAACATTTGTTTTGATGGGTGAGGCTTGCCTCTTTCAGGTTATCCAAAAAATGGTTTTATTTGCTGCCGCAAGTGAAACTCTTTTTCTGGCGATGTCTATCATTAGGCTACTCAAAGATGGTTACTATTTGTTGCAGCAAAAGAATCTCTTTCTTTGGAGGCTGCCCCTACTTATCCTCTAAAACATTAGTTTTAATGGGTGAGGCTTGCCTTTTACCCAAAGAGGGTTACAATTTGCTGCCGCAAAAGAATCCCTTTCTTTGGTAGCCTACCTGTTTAGACAAAGGTGAATGACCCTGTTCCGTCAAGCACGTAACTTTGACAAAAGAATCCTGTTCTAGAACAACCCCTCTTCCATCCACGAATGGGGTATGGACTAGTCATATTCTCCCGCGGAAATTCTATCTTATACCCAAGGTTTTCTCTGCTCGAAGCAGACCAGGATGCATGCCCCCTGGGTTCCAGCCGATCTTTCCAAATCACTCACACTCATCGGGAAGGAGGACTGGGGGTGGAGACATTTCTTGAGTAAATAGACCATTGAGGGTTGGTATTTGACTATTTGCGATGCGTGATCCCGGAAATGAAAGTTGGTCTACGAGCTTGACCATTCTTCCTTCGTGTGGAAAACACATTACTCTAAAGAGTGAGGAGACTATAGCTCCCATGCAATATATATAGTCTCGTCCAAGGAGTAGGTTATAATCCAAGGGTCCTTGAACGACCATCACGTTCATTTGAACGGTCTTCCCTTTCAATGTAACAGGCACATTGGGGAGAATCCCTAATGGTCGACTGGTTCCTTTATCAAAACCTGAGAGATTTCTCATCTCAGGCAAAAGCGCCGGGGAACCCAGTGCTTTCCAAGCAATAGAGGAAAGGATACTCACAGATGCCCCTTCATCAATGATAGTTCCAGCCATTATCATTCTATAAATTTGGACTATAATTCTGAATGGTATACTGGCTGGTAACCGGGGTCTGCCTAGTTGGTTCCAATCAAAGGTCACAACCAGGTTGCTTGGTGGTGGGACCGAATACACGGCCGGATACGACCCTGACGATGTTCCTTCCTGCGATAAAGGAATGGGCGCATTTCCCTGATGCTCATCAGAATCTGTGTTGATGAAAAGAATCTGGATGGTGTCATCCTTTTTCCCTTCAGTGATGGTGTCACCTGAAGATGAATCTTCAGTGACGGTGTCATTTGAGGATGAAACCTCTGAAGGAAGAACCGTGTCAACTGCCGTATCGACCTTTAGACTTTCGTCTGGTCTAGATTCAGTAGGTTCATTTTCAATGACTGATGCTTCAGCTGACCATTTGAGCAGGGCGGCTGTATTTTCAACCAACGAAGGACTTGGCACGAGTTTTTTGTATCCAGAAGGAAGTATTACCGGTGAAACCGGGTGATCTTCCAAAACTCTCTTTGCTTCGTCTAAGAAGGGACAACGGTGGATGGCGTGACCGCCTTCACACAGTCCGCAGGGGGATCTTGCTCCCCCTCTTCGTCTTGAACCTTCACTTTCGCTGGTTGACGGTAAGCAATCAACATGGCTATCAGAGGTTGATGCTCCCGAATTGTGCAGACGAGGGGACCAGTCCCTTAGTATCCGGGGAATACAGGGACAATCTATATGGAAGTGGTCTCCTCTACATATGACACATGGCGATTTAGGCCCGGTCTATGCTGTGTGTGGGTTTTTGTCAGATGTCTTTTGTTTGCCCCCAGTCGCCTTAGGCTCCTTCTTCTTCTTTTCTTTCTTCTTCTTTTCCTTCTTCTCCATGGGAGCTTGGCTTTTGCCAGCCCCACCTTGCGAAGATGGAGGATTAGAGGAAGAGTTATAAGAAGTGGAAGGCTGGTGGGCAGCTCTAGACTGATCTAACAGTTGACTCGACTGTTCAGGAACCATGGTGGTCTGAACTACATTAGTTGAGAATAGCCAAATAGGCAGGCCGATTGTCAGTCCTGGAAGCGAAAATGTGGCCATGTGGGGCGCACCAACTTCTCCCCAAGAGGAGAATGGACTAAGACTTCCATCATGTGGAGTTCCTTGGTTGGGGCGTTCCATGTTCTCAACTTAAGATCAACGCGGGAATAGGAGGTGATTATGTTCCGTTTAAAATAAATTTTATAACGACGCTTAGACACAACTTGATTTTTCACTTTTTAAGAGTCGAGAAAAAGCTAAAGATGACTGTAGTCTCCTTCGATGTTTTAACGAGCCCGAAGTGACAAATGCTCGGATGGACTTTTTCAGTTATAGAGTTTGAAAAAGGCCAAAAGAAAATGCTCTGGAGTTCTAGGCAGAGGGTGTGCCAAACTTTTCGCAAAACCACAGAATACGTTTTACGGTACGGGTGGTCGATCTTCGTGAATGCTGTGTTCACTGCATTGCGATCAGTAGGGCGGCCGACACGGTTTCCTATGGATAAAGGCTTTGATCCTATAGGGGTCTCCTAATATATACGCGACGGTACGTGGGAGCACAAGTCCGTATTGATACTTATCGCTTCACCGTGGAGGAATCACCCAACCACTCAACGCTAAGATATCACGTTTAACGACGCCGGAACACGTCTATAGCTTAGACATCTAGATGTTTGCGTTATGTTTCAATGCGTTGTTATGTAAATTCAATTTATTTTAAGGTTGATCTTGTTTAGCAGTTTGCCTTTATGGATCATCACGAGATGTATGATAACACTCCTAAATGCAGTCTAAGATGAGAAGCAAGCTTTTCAATATTTCAACTTTGAAAACCTTAACTACTGAGGGAAAAGAAAGATAACACCTTTTCACACAGATCATAGAGCACACACTAATGCACTTTTCCTAAATCAACATGCAAACTGTCATAATGCACATGCACAATGCAAGTATTTCTTTTCTCTTTCTTAATGTTGGTGAAATGCAAAAAGAAAGTTGTTGTATAACTTTGAATTCAATTCCAAGTGAAAGCAAACAAGCTTGTCCAAAATCAAAAGACACCTTCAGATTAACTTGTTTCGACACTAGAAATATATAAATTCAAACCATATGACGAAAGAAAAAGCTCAATCAGCTATGAACAACAAATAAACTAACTCTTAAGATCAAAACGACACTTTATCACAGGTCTAGATCTAAGAGGCCATAGCAAGACTAGTTCACTTTCGTTATGGGAAACTGTAAATGTACAAGAAATACACAAAGAACAAACACAGTTTCTTTATACAACCGAGGCGGAATAGTGACAAGGAAAGTTGGTTTCAGATAGGCCCACTGACTGGTAACAAACAGCAAAAACAAGAGTGAAAACAAGGCAAGACACAGCAGGAAACCCCAGCAGCACAAGCCAGGACTGGTCCAGCGCAGGTGAAACACTGCCTGTTTGACCTTCAGCACAGGTAGCCCCTTCGGGAACTGCGCTGAAATGCAAACAGCCTTTGTACAGCCTGCACTGAAGAACGAGACTTTCGTCCCTCTTGGTTTCCGGGTCACAGATTGCTCAAAAATTCACAGTTTTTGCTCAAATCAGAAGCTATCAGTCAAGGACACACTAAGGAATGACAAGGAGGATGAAAAGCTATCACTAAGAGCTTATTAGAGTCCTTGTGGATCAGCTCTTCAAATTATAAACTTGCCCAGAAACTGAGCTAGAGTAGCTGCCCTCTACTTTGCATTTGAAGGATTCAAACACAGTTCGATTCGGTACTCCCTTTGTTTATAAAATGAATAGCAAAAACACAAGTAACCAACAAGATACGATCCCCAGTGGAGTCACCAATTTGTTGTTGGGAAAAGTATCCAATACGGAATGACCCTATCCCACTCTAAGGGTGATAGTACCTCAGCAACAACTGAATGCAAAGCTATTAAAGGTTACTTCTTTATGGGATGAGAGAGGGAAGAAAAGGATGATCTACTAACCGTTATCTTGCGCTTAATAGTCGATCCAGTCTTCACTCCTTGCTGCTTGCTCCTAGCTCCTTGCTCTTTCACCGGCCCAGCTACACAAAGATTCTGTAAAAGCACAAGAAAAGGAAAATACAAGAAGCATACATCCATAATCGATTCAAGGATTAGCATAAATCAAATATACAAGCATCTATTCACCATAAAGACACATGCATATAGAAGAACCTCAAATACTTTATTAATAGAAGAAGCAAAGTTCTGAGAGAGTTACAACCATAATAGGCCCAATCCAGCAACACCTCCCAGCAGAAAGAAATCTCCTCTTCACCTCCTCCAAGCAATCACCCAATAGTTCTATACACAAACCAACAACACTTCCTTACTTGCAAAAAATTCCAGCCTCTCTAGACCTCATGAGAGAGCTCTATATATAGGGTTTTGGAGAAAGGATGAGTCATCTTGAGACTGGCATGAAGCTGACTAGTGTCCTCTCCCACTTTAGTTAATCTTCAGTTCTTGAGTCCACTTGGAGATTCTTGCTTCCACTTGGAGATCAAGACCCTCTTACTCATCACAAGGCGAATTCCTTGACCCAAGTGTCAATTTGGAAGCTTCCTGGGCAGTTGACACCTTGCAGAATGACTGTGCCACTTGGCCAATCTCGCCCAGCGTAGGTAGCCTTCATTGCTTTTGACATTCGACGCAGGTACAGAGTGGAGTAGTTGACATTCAGCGCAGATGCTCAGTGGAGCAGCTGACATGATCCAGAAACTGCTTGTTTTTTAGTGTTTTCAGGTGGAGAACTGATTTTCAGTGCTGTGGTTTGCTGACCTTGTTCCTCTAGGGGTAAGAACAACATGTTTAGGGACTTTGGATCCCTCAGATTATTGACATTTCATGCTCCATGCTGTTAGGCACAAAAATGTCTATAACACGCAGGGTCTTTGACATTTCATCCAGGAATCTCTGACAGTTCTAGGATACATGGGACATTCCTCTCTATTATGTCTAACACAATATCTTTCTTGTGGAGATGAAATTGAATTTTCTAGAATTATTGTTTATAACTTGGCATACCTTGAAGAGAAACAACCATACCCACTGATATCTGTTCCATAGCTTTTCCCAACAGGATTTTCATCAACCAATAGAGGTATAAGGTTTGTTTGAATTGCGTTATCATACCTCTAGTGTTGCCGGGGTTCGTGACAAGGGATCTCCAATCTTCCATGTCCTCCTCATTCTCACTTCCTTGCTTAATTTCCTCTTCACATTCCTCTAAAATTTTCTGAATTCCTTCATCAGTACCTTCGCGATACACCTCAGCAGCTTCACTGATAAGTTTCTCTACCATTTTTCTCCCCTGCAAGGCTTAGACTTGCTCAGGTCCTTTTCATTTCTGGGCACGTAGGCCCATTTACCACAGCCACAAATTTTCGCTGGTCGTGCCATGGTTGATATGCCCAAAACTTGTTTAGAGAAACAATTCATTAACCATAAATAATTCAACATAGTGTGGCAATGATCCCATCCCTGAGTTGCGTTACCAATGCACTCCTCCCCTTTCCCTTTGATTTCGGTACCAGGGTCTTGATGGTTAGAGGTCCAGTCCCAAGGAGGGGCTGATCTATAGCCACCATAAATAAGCCCACGTCTCCAAACCCATCTCCTTATGATCATGGGAAAATTATCTTCCCCTTGCCATGACCAAGCTAGTGGGGTCTTCCACTTACTAGTAGTAGGCTATCCATGGTTATCAAACCATTTCTCCTCTGCCAAAGATATAGGTGCACAGATTCTGGCATTTTCTTGCTCGACTTCCCACCCTAGATTCCTAGCAGTCCCTTCTCCACAGGAATTGCTAACTATATCCTAGCAAAATCATTAACTTCAATAGTAGGGAACCTCTCCTAGGTAGCAACTTAACTGATCCCTAGTTCCCTCAATGCCTGGCTCATGGCTTGCATGACCCCTACAAGCATGCTCGCTCATCCTTTGGCCCATAGTTCCCAGGAACCCCATGTGAGACAATGATAGTTCAAAATATTGGGAGGTTGAGGCGATACCCAGTAGAAGAAAAGAATAGACACATAAATCATACATTAGAACCAGGCACCACCCCCGATTCCACCAGAAATTCTCTCCTTCCTAGTTAACATTCCTAATTTTTCCCCTCTCCCAACAGCAGAAACCCAGCCAAGTCAACATTTCAATGAAAGAGATGAGCCAAAAAACATAACTGTGGAGATTTGTAGGCCATCTCTGAGCTTAATTCTAGTGCACTAGCTCCTTCATCCACGAACTAACACATCAACAATACCCACCCATCTATCCTTTGCTTCGTTAAGACCTACCCCTTCACCACCTTCGCTAGCACCTTTCGCACCACCCTTTTGTTCGATCATGCGAAGGTCCACCACACCCATCACCTCGAGCATGTGGTGGGCAGTGGTATAGTCCTTTGGGTTACTCTTCATTACTCGCCACCTACTGTCCCAACCACTGGCTCGTACCCCGATCAGGGTCTTGTTCTTTTGTGAGACCTTGTTTCCAGATTTTCTTGTGGGCTTGTTCCAGGATTTCCGCCATGGTTCTATATCTATCGTCCCAGGGCTAGACTGGCCACATTTTTTCCATCATGCCATTTTGATGATTGCATCCGTAGTTGGCAAGAAATTTTGCCCCTTCATTCCCTTCTCTCCTAACATGTCCGACCACAATGTGATCAAACTTTTGTATTAGATCACCAATATCCTATATAATTCTAGATGTCCTCCAGCTTTGGCTGAGCTTATCCCATTTGGTGCCATTTTTTAACTTTGTGAAAGTGTTTGTGACCAGACTTGAGTCTCCTTCCACCAGTAGGGTTTGATACCATATTCAGATAGCTATTTGAAGTCTCTTCATGGCTGTAGTGAATTCTTCCTCATTGTTACTTGCTATCCCACATAAGTCAGCATATGTTAGTCAGGTGTTGACCTGGGCATCTCGGAAGAGGCCACCTATTCCTACTAGTCCTGGATTACCTTTTGAGGCCCCATAAAAATTGAGTTTGATGAATCCATGCCCCGAGGTAGTGAAGTGTGCTAGGGATGTCATTCCTACCCCAATTGTTTTCCAAGAATTGGGAGCTATCATTTTTGGTGATCGGTTACAATTTTGTAAAATTTGAGCTTCTTGAGGGAGTGCCTGCGAGTCTTCATGGTGCCATTGTTCTGCTAAGATCATTTCCTTGATGTTTTAGATTATTCTTTCCCAAACCTTCTCTGGAGTTGAGTATTTATTCTTAAAGACCCTGTGATTTCGATCCTTCCATATGGCCCATAAATTTAACCCTAAGTCTAATCCCCATGCTCGATTTACAGCCAGGCTATAGAAAATATGGCTTCTCCATAAGAGAATAGTTTCCTTAATATTGTGGTGATCTTGATCCATTCTTTCAAAAACTCGCATTTTCTTCCATTTCTATTCTCCAAACAAGCATGTGTTAATCATATGCTTTAAATCTTCCTTATGCTGGTGGCAAAGCCAGTAGAAGGAGGGTCCCTAAAACCCATTTTCTGTAGTTGGTCCCAGGTTAAGATCCATCCTTTTCAAAACAACCATAAGAAGTGGGTTGCCTTTGGCACCATCCTCCCTTCCATATTTTTTTCCATATTATTCCCTATCCATTGTGATCTTGTCCAGTTTGAAGGTCATATGCTTCTTTTATGGTTAAGGTTCCTTTTGGAGTATTCCCCCATCACAAGATATCAAGATTATTTTGAAGCATTAATTGTCTCGATCTCAGTTCTTTTTCTAGATTTGTCCATTATTCAGTCTCAATGGCCTCGCACCAATCTTCCTTCTTTTTCCATCATCTCCAACCTCCCACTCCTTGTTCCTCTTTCCAGAATTTCTCTACCCATTAGATATTCTTATCTCTGGTATATATCTATATATATGTGTGTGTGTGTGTGTGTGTGTGTGTCCTTAAGGTCTTTCCTTTCTATCAATCGTTCTCTTTGTTTCTGAAAGTCTTGCCAAAATATTGTTTTTTTTCCATTTTGAAATTCCCAAAATAAGTGTTGGTTGATGACGTTCCTATTTTGAGTGGCCAAATTCCTCTACCACCTCTAGAATGTCTCTTCCCATGAATTTCTAGGTGGCTTGAAAGAATTCCGCTATGAACCCATCTGGGCTTGGAGCCCTTTTTTTTGCATTTTGTTGAAAATATCTTCCACCTCTTCCATTGTGGTGGCTCTCATCAGGGTTATATTTTGATCCCAAGTTACCAGATGGGGAATATTCTATGTGATTCTTTGTATGGCTTCCATTCTGTTCTCCTATGGTTCAATGAGGAGGTCTTTGAAATGGTTCACAAATAACTCCTCATTTTATTCATGTTGCACTTTGTGATTCCCCTCCTCATATTTCAAAGAGTAGATTCTGTTGTGCTGCCTTTGTTGAACCATGGCTTCATGGAAAAATCAAGTGTTGCATTGGCCTTCCCATAGCTAGTTTACCATTGATTTTTGTTTCCAAAGGATATCTCCCTTCTTTCTTCTTTCCTCCAACTAGTTTATTAGAAGTCCTTCCTTTATAATAGTTTCCATTCTCTCTTCCTGTATGATTTGTTGCTACAGCTCCATCATACATTTATTGATCTGGTGTTGAACATTCATAATATGTCAAAACTCTTCTTTGTTCCATTTCCTGATTTTCTTTTTTAATTCCTTAAGTTTAAGTTGGAAAGTATGCATACAGTTCCACCCTTGTTTCTCTCTCATCTTCCACCATTCCTCTATTCTTTGTAGGAAGCTTGGGTCTCTTAACCAGAAGGCTTCAAATTTTAAGGGCTGATTCTTAGGTCATGCTTTCAAATCTACCTCCAATATTATTGGTCAATGATCTGAGCCCATACATGGGAGGATCGAGGCTTCCATGAAGATATATTTTCTTATTGCTTTTTCTGAGGTTAGATATACATCCAAGCAAGAAGAAATTTGGTGATTTCCTCCCCTTCCTATTATTCATAGTATGTACTCCATTAATTGTTGGAAGTTCCACTACGTGGAGTTATGAAATGAGGTCTCTAAAGGCTTCTATATCAGCATCCATTCTTCTCATTCCTCCCTTATCCTTAGCTAGAGTGGTAATCATGTTGAAATCTCTGTCTACTACCCATAGGTCTTCCAGGTATAGGTTTCTCATTTTTGCAATGTTTTGGAGGAATGGTCCCCTTTCCCTCGAGGTGTGAGCTTCGTAAACCCCTGTATAGAGCACCCATTCTTTGGATCCAATATTTTGGAACTTGCCTAATAATATTCTTGGGAGGCTAACCCAGTCCTCAAACAACACCTCTTCAGGGTTCCATATGATCACTAGATCTCCCGCGCTACCATTTTCATCCTGAGTCATGACTTGATACTGAGGTTTAAAATTTTCCAAAATCACTTTCAGCTTTCTTTCACTGATTTTAGTTTCCTATATTATCATGATGTTTGGTTTGTGTCTCTTCATTCTCTATTTGAGGTACCTCTATTTGCCTCTAGTATTGAGGCCTCTTATATTCCACGATGTAATGATCATTTCAATAGTTTGGGCAGGTGTTGAAATACCTTTGACAATGGAACTATCCTTCCAGAATTTACTAATAGCTCGCCAACCATCTGTATGGATTCGTTAAATGTTCTTCTTCCCCACTTCTTTCCTCCTTTTCCTTCAATTCCTGCATCTTTCCCTTAGCTGACTTTGGAACCCATATGTTCCAGTTGGACTATGATAGTTGAAACCTGTTTTGCTTTGTATTGTTGGAAGGTTTCCTTATAGAGTTTCTTATGATATTTTGGAATGAAGCGTTCATCTAGGTGCCTCCATTCTTGCAATAAGTGCTTCATCACTTATTCTTCAACACTGAGGTCCTCCTTTGGGTTATCAATCTCCATTGGGTTCTTCTCTACCATTAGCATAGGAATCTCCTTTCCTCGGGTTTCAACTACATCCTTTTTTGGCATGCTTTCATTCTCTAAGGAAGTGTCGAGGATAATCTCACCCATTTCCTCCTCCTGAAGAACTGAAAATCGATTTTGGACTCGTTTCTCTTTTTAATTTTGGCTTTCTCTTTGGTTTCCTATCTATCTTTGATTCCTTTTCTTCCTATGCACCTCCTAGAATGCTTCCCCATATTCTCTTGCCATCATTTCCCCTGTTCTTTTCTCCGCGATGGGGTTTTCATTCTGATTTAGCGGGTAGGATCGATACAAATGACCATATTCATGGGAAAATGACATCTAAAAGGGAAGTGCGCATAGTCAAGGGGTTTCTAGCCGATATCATCATGGTACTCCACTTCTATGAAGTCTGGAAGTGGTTCAGTGATATTCATGTATACACAGATTCTGACGTAAGAGGTGTACTTGCCTTTTCTCGTAGAGTTTCCAACTTTGACAAAGGTCCAATAAAATTACCAATTCCTTCCAATATTTATGGATCCCAGAAATCCATTGGTAAGGAAAAAAGCCAAACCCAGATAGGGACTACCAGTAGCTTTTCCTAGTCCGGGTTATATCATTCCTCCCAATGTCTGATGAAGAGTCTTGCATTGTTAGATACATAGGGCACATCCTAAAAAACCATCTCCTTTTCTTCTAGGTTAGAAAAAATCACTATAAAAAACCCTTTCGTCCCTAGCTTGAGTTCAATGTGACCCTTCGGCTGCCACTATTGTTGAATCCATGTGATCAATTCCTTCTCTATTGGCCAATCCCCTAAAAATTTGCATATAAGGGCATGATCCTTCATGTATTTTCAGTGTTCCTCCAACTTATTATTTGGTATAACAAATTTTGGTTTCATAGCCGCCCTTGGTAGACATTTACCTCCCAATCCCGCTTTCCATTTAGCTCTCAAGACCGGAGGTCTTTTTCCTCAGTCGTCATTGCTGCCAAATTCACCATGCTAGTTAGATTACCCTACTGCGATATTTCGATAGGAGGGGATCTCTCCCCCCGTGCCATTCCACTCACGACCCCTGTTAGCTGGCCCATCATAAGAAAACACTGCAACTATTTCTCAGTCTAGTATTCCTATAGGGTTGTTAGTGCGGATCCGTTGAAACCCTAACTGTTCACTCTACCATCCCCCAGAACCTTTGACCAAACCGTGATTTCATTTTTATTTTAAATTTAAATAAATATATATTCTAAATATTTTTTAATAATAAATATAGTAATTTGTTTTATAAAAAATATTGTATATATATATATATATATATATAAATTTATAAATTATAACTCTAACTATTGTATATATACAACATGACTATATAACTATATACAACATAGTTATAGCTATAATGTCTTTGCCTCTCACATACACACATATAAAACATTTAACGTAATTTTAGAAGTATTTAACTTAATGTGCTCTTCATAATAACATAACATGGTTGATGTGCAACAAATTTTTAATATCAAGTTGATCTATAAATTGTAATTCTCTTTGAAATTTCCATTACTCATATTTGTAGAATTATTTAATATAATGATATGATAACTATATATCTCTTAGTTCCCACCCTTATTAAATTTATTAGTTGAGTAATGATTTTGTAACTTACACTTCGTATATTTTTATTTAACTATATAATGCAACATAACATAATTATATTACATTCATGCGCACACACACACACAAAAATAAGTGTTTAAGTTTCAACATTACATCATTGATACATACATTAAGTCCACAATGAAAAGTACATTTAAGGTGAATATATAAGCATTTTGACTCTTCTCTAATTTGTACCATATTATTTCATTATGTAGTGTGTCATACTAGAAACATTGTCTTCATGTACTTGCAGCTAGTACATCTCACATGTCAAAATCAAACATTATAAAAACTTGCCTTACGAAGTATTTGCTTGGCATCAAGTTTTATTAGTTTTGAATATAAGTTTATTTCAAATTTTGACATACATTTACATATTTATGTTTTATGAATAAAATGCATTATTTATAAATTGGAAAAAGTGTAAGTTTGATTTGATCACATTTTTCGATTGTGTTTACATGGAGCTTAATACTTTGGTTGACAATTTATCAAAAATGACACTCTATTTAGTTTAGGACTTTAGCCTAGATTATTTTACTTCAGTTTATAAATGCTTTTCTTGTCAACATATTTTTCATGGATTAGTTTATATGTATTATATGTAATTTATAGAGCCATCTCCCATACACCCCCGAACCAGAGCCTGTCAGAGTGTTGAGGGATTTGTTATACATGGTCAGGCTATATCATATAGCCATACTAGAGTGCTTGTTCCACTCATAGATCCTCCCTTGGACACCAGTTGGAGCATCAGCGGCAGTGTGTCTATCTCTATTGATGATCTTATTACATATAGTGGACCTTATTGACCTATTCTAGGTATACATCTTGCATTTAAAATTATCTTTAACTTTATGTGTTCATGTCTCAAAATAGCCTAAAATGTTTAAATATTCATCAATTAATGTGTTTGAATTTAATGTATATGTTATTATGAAACTATTTCTTATATATCTTAAATTATGTTTATAATTTGTAGACCCTCATTAGGGTTATGACAAAGATCAGAGTGCAGTGTCGATCCCTCCATGGAATGGCACTATAACTAGTATCACAGTTGAGGATGTTTGGGCGCAATAGACATGGATCACATGAGAGATCGATAAAATATCTTCTCATTTTCCTACTAGGCATAGTTTTTCTTTGATGATGGATAAGATCAACAGGTTGATCGAGACATAGTAGATGGCAGGCCCACAAATCCACTTCCTATATTCCATACATAAGATTACGAGGCTAGAGGTTAGAGGGCCACATACTTGGAAGGCGAGGAAAGACACCACCAAGTATAGTGATATTTGGGGGCAGTTGTTTCATATCCCTCTCGACTGTCATGATAGGCATGCTAGTGTGATTCTTCTAAAATATTTTAATAATGTTTATCTGACCTATTTTTTTTTATCGATTCATTAGATCTTAGGGCCAGTTCTCCCACCATGAAAAAGTCCCCATTTACTTTTCAAAGCATAGATATGCAGATTTTGTTCTACAAATGAGGCTAGATTACATCATCATTGAATCTAAGTTTTATGGAACTGGATTCAGACATAGTTATGAATGTGTCGATTCCCGTAGTGACCCTGTGCATGTAGAACCACCTCCGAGGTTGTTTCCATGACCATCTCAGAGCATGGTATTTCCAATGGAGCTAAATAGGTCATCACCTCTTGGTGTTAAGACTAGACATACAATTGAGAATAGCATGCAAAGGACATTAGCTATTGCACATGTCACAATGTATGGAGAGATTGTTGGAATATAATCCTAACATTTAAATTTATTTTTAGCCTAATTATCCTTCAATTTGCCACATGCAATAAAAATCATGTTCACACTTGGTTTTTGGTAAACTAGCTCAGTGGACAAACTTTCCCTTCTTTTTTGCCTTTAAAGGCTTAATATTATGGAAATATTGGTCTAACCACTTTCCTAAACCATGTAGACATCTCAGTGCATGTTCACACCTAACCACACCTCATCCACTTGAGTTATTTGAGGATTGGCGCCCCACATGAAGATCCCCCCTTAAATCACAGGATTTGGTCCCTCAGACCATTTTTGCATGTTTTAAAGCTACCTTTCTTGGGAAATGCACCTCTCCTCATGCTTTCCTAGTGGCTGATAGTTGGCATAGGTTGTATTGAGTCATTATTGCTATTTTAGGCCTCCTTTTAGCTTTTCTTAGCCTTTTCTAGTTTTTTACTAGTTTTTTCCTAGTTTTCTAGATTCAGCAATTTCTATATAACCACCTCCCTTTGGGATTAGAGATTTGGTTGCTCATGTATTACTATTGTTAATTATTTTAATACATTGATTTTATGGAGAAAATTCTTTCTCTTCTCTCTTGAATATCAACAAGTTATTTATGTTTAATTTAACTAGAATTCTATATCTATCAGAGTTTATGTATGAATTCTACATGGTATTAGAGCTAGTTCGAATCTAGTGGATTGTACATGGTTTTAATTGCAAGTATAGATAATCAGGAGGCACAACAAGCAGCAATGGATCATCTCTCTCAGCCAACAAAACTCGTTCTGAATTCTTTTCAATTACTTCGAATAGAAGACAGAGATTACTTTTCTCCTCCGAAGCAAAGGGCTTTATAGGGTAACAATGGGAACGAAGACTAAACCGACTTTTGCAGTAGAGAAGATCAAGTATTTCAATAAATTAGATGAGGAAATTGGGTTGATATGCCTATCAATTTCTAGAGAACTCCTCTTTCATTTCAGCAAAGCCACTACTTCCGATGTGGTCTGGACCACATTGGAAGGACTATTCGGTAAGCAGGATGAAATGAGAGTGCATCAACTGGAGAATGAAATCATATCCCTTAGTCCAACTCATTTCATAAACCTACAAGAATAATTCACGAAGTTTAAATCCCTCCACATTGATCTTCATGCATGTGGAGTCAAGAAAGAGGAAGATCAACTCATCCTTTCAATTCTCTCGAAATTAGGCCTTGAATATTCCGTATTTGTATCATATTTTCAAGCATCTAAATTGACTCAAGAAAAATGGAAAATTCCTCCATTGAATGACTTCTTTGCAGCATTGAATCAAGAGAAAGCTAATTTATTCTAATTGGATGTCATCAAACTTTCAAAGAACCAAGCACTTTCTCTATTGATGCTCCAAAGAGCAGTGGAAGAGATAAGAATAAATGGAAGGGTAAATTTAATGAATCGAAGAAGGAGAGACCCATACAATCTTCAGAGAACTCTACTTTTCCTAAAGGTAAGAAGAAGAAGGAAAGAACACTTTGCAGCTACTATTTCAAAGTATTTCATCCCAAAGAAAATTTCATGAGGAAAACAATTGATGAGATGGCTAAGAAATTGTAGCAACATAATCTCACCATGCCCGAGAATGTAAATAAGAAGGGTGATAACAGAACGAGAGATGGGAAAGGGAGAGCACGAGATGGTCATGCTTTAATGGCTATCAAATCCACTCCATCAGCTTGGATCATTGATTTAGGTGCATTGAATCATATGTCTGCATCAAAAGATGAATTTTCCTCCATAAAATAAAGAACCACATCCCCAATTTAATTGGGAGATGCCACACCAGCAAAGGTGCCGCAGAGAAGGAATTGTAGACCTTGAAGGGGGTTGCTTCACAAATGTGCTTCATGTTCCCTTGTTATCTACAAATATTCTCTCAATATATCAGATCACTCATTCCGGCTTTGGAAGGAAGGTGGAGTTCGCTCTGGACTCCACAGTGATTACCTACATTTCCATGGGCTCACAACTTGCACATGGAATTGTAGATCACGGTTCTCGTTTGTATTTATTCTCCTACTTTGTTCCTAAATCTATTAGCACTATACTTTTGTCACATTCTAATGATACCAGCAGGTTATGGCATGAAATATTTGGCCATCTAAACTATAATTACTTGCATCAAATCAGCAAGGAAACATGGTATAAGGATTGCCTGCTAATAAATTCACAAGCAGTGTATGTCAAGGATGCATTCTTGGCAAGCATGCAGAGCAAAATTTTGACAAAGGGAAGGAACAGAGAGCTTCTTAACCTCTTGGTATGATTCACAGTGACATCACGGGCCCATTCCCGTAGCCTTTAATCAGTAATGCTTGATATTTACTCATCTTTATAGATGATTATTTTTTCTGAAATCAAAATCGGAAGTATTTGAATGCCTTATAGAGTTTAAAGCACTTGCTGAGAATGAGTCTGGGTGTAAGATTAAGATACTCCGTACTGATAATCGGGGGGATTATGTCAACAAATATGTGCAGCAACTTTGTATTAATGCAGGTATACAAATACAACACACAGTGCCATATTCACCACAGTAGAATGGTGTGTCGGAGAGGAAAAGCTGGTCGTTAAAAGAGATGGCCAATTGTATGCTACGATCCAAATAATTAGCTCCTAAGCTATGGGCTGAAGCTATTAATTGTGAAACATACATTTATAACCACATTCCTCACAAAGCACTCAAAGGCACCACTCCATTTGAATGTTGGACCAGTAAGAAACCAAATGTGTCGCACTTTCACATTTTTGGTTCACGAGCATGGGCTCACATTCCGATAGACAAGAGGAAGGCTTTGGTATATCAAAGTGTTGAATGTATCTTTGTTGGATATCCTAATAGTGTCAAAGGATATATATTTCTAGACTCTCACACTGAAAAGTTCCTTGTATCTCGAAGTGTGAAGTTTGAAGAAGAATCACTGCATGATTTTCAACAGACCCTGCTGAGGAACTGCTTTTTGACACTAATGAGGAGGAGTCCGAAAATTATTTGAGAACTTTAGAGAAGCCATCAGAGAAGCCTATTGGGTTTGATTCAAAGGTCATGGATGCTCCAACTCATCTGCCAACTTGGGTAGAGAAAACCATGCAAGATGCTGGTGAACTAGTGGTGATCCTGCGGATGTGAGAAGGACTAGATGACAGTTTTTTGGGGCTCCTCAAGCCCTGGCTGCCACTGAACCATTGCTTCCCATACATTGATATATGAAACTTGGTTCAGATCCATAGTCACACTCTAAGGCTACTTGAAACCCGCTTTGGGAGGCTGCCATGGATGAAGAGTACTCTGCTCTCATGGAAAACAACACATGGGACTTGGTTCCACTTCCGAAAGGAAGAAAGATTGTTCGATGGAGATGGATCTATTGAAAAAATATTGCTGTAGATGGTGAGATAAGAAAGTGAAAATCTCAACTTGTTGAAAACTGATACTCACAGGTGCATGGCATTGACTACACAGAGACATTTGCAACTATTGCAAAAATGGACTCCATTCAACTAGTTTTAGCCATTGCTACTTCTCACAGATGGGAAGTTCATCACATGGATGTGAAAAGTGAATTTCTTCATGGAGATCTCAATGAGGAGATATATATGGAGCAGCCATAGGGATACATTCAGAACTCTTCCCAAGTTTGCATATTAAAGAAATCTTTGTATGGCCTAAAACAGGCTCCCAGAACCTGGTATGCAAAGATGGATTCTTTCTTGCTTTCCATTGGATTCATTCAATGTAAATCTGATCCGAATGTTTATTTTATTCAACATGATGATTCTGCTTTGTTGATAGTACATTATGTAGATGATTTACTGATGACAGGGAACCTTACCTCAACTATTGATTCGACAAAGTCAGCATTGCATGATCGATTTTCCATGATAGATTTGGGATTGTTGCACTACTTTCTTGGTCTTGAAGTTTCTCAGTCTACTTTAGGGATCAAGATGCCACAGTATAATTATGCATCAGATCTACTTGTCCACTTTCATATGACAGAATGAAATCCAACATCATCTCCCTTTCTTTCAGGGTTCAGATTTGAGGATGTTGGTACTACACCTTTGGTGGATAGTACATTGTATCGACAGTTGGTTGGGAGTTTGTTGTATCTTACTCACACCCGACCTGATATATATTTTACAGTAGTTTGTTCCATATATATGTAGGAGCCCCGTGAGATTCACTAGAAAGCTACAAGGAAAATCCTTAGATATGTGAAAGGTACCACCAGTTTTGGTATCTTTTATATTACAGATTTCCCACTTTCATTGATTGGGTACACAGATTTTGAGTGGGTTGGCGATGGTACAGACCATAATTCCACCTATAGTTATGTTTTCATCTTCGGTTCAGGGCCTTTTTTCTGGTCTAGCAAGAACCAATCCACGATTGCTTTATCTACAACTGAGGCAGAGTATAGAGGTACAGTGAATACAACTACACAGGTTGTTTGGTTGCAGGAGCTTCTCTCCAAGTTTGGTATTCAGTATCCACTTCCGACTGTCATATTTTTGTGACAATCAGGGGTCCATTTAGATATTGATTGATCCAGTTCAGAGATAGAGGAAAAAGCACATCAATATTCACATGCATTACCTTTGCGAGTTGATCTGTGACCAAGTCATATCACTGTAGTACTACCCCACTAAGTAGTAGCTTGTAGACATCTTCACCAAGTCTTTCACTGAAAAGACACTTTCAAAACTGAGAGCTATGCTATAAGTGGTGGATAGAGATGAGTAGGCCCCTTTGGCCACTTAGCCTTTTTTCCTCTTTTGGGGGTCGGGGGGGGTTTCCCTCTTTCTTCATTGTATGAGGATCTTTTCTTTATTTTACTTGAGTACCTAACATGACATCTTGGCTGGGACCCAGTTTAGATAAGTGACTTAGGATGAAGGGGGGGTGTTGGAATATAATCCTAACATCTACATTAATTTTTTTGCCTAAGTATCCTTGACTTCGTCACATGCACTAAAAATCATGTTCACACTTGGTTTTTGGTAAACTAGCTTGGTGGACAAACTTTCCCTTGTTTTTTTCCTTTAAAGGCTTAATATTATGGAAATATTTGTCCAATAAACATTTATACATCTAAGTGCATGTTCACACCTAACCACACCTCATCCACTTGAGTTATTTGAGGATTGGCACCCCACATGAAGATTCCCCCTTAAATCAAGGGATTTGGTCCCCTGGACCATTTTAGCATGTTTTAAAGTTGCCTTCCTTGGGAAATGCACCCCTACTCATGCTTTCCTCGTGGCTGATAGTTGGCATAGGTTGTCTTGAATCATTTTTCCTATTTTAGGCCTCCCTTTAGCTTTTCTTAGCCTTTTCTAGTTTTCTCCTTGTTTTCTAGATTCGGCAATTTCTATATAACCACCTTCCTTTGGGATTAAAGGTTTGGTTGCTCATGTATTAATATTTCTCATTAATTTAATACATTGATTTTATGCAGCAAATTCTTTCTCTTCTCCCTTGAATATAAATCAATTACTTGTGTTTCATTTAACTATAATTCTAGATCTATTAGAGTTTTTGCAGGAATTCTATAGAGATGAGCATACCACCTACATTTCCTCGTGGCCTAATAGTTGCATTACATGATGATTCATATCTCGATATTCTTGGGCATGACAATTTTTTTCATATGCACATATTTGTCGTGATACCATCCATGACATTTTGTGTTGGGTAGCGTATCCCCCACGTAACGGTTTTGGGGTTTAAAGCCCACAATTTTGGGTACTGGTATTGTAAAAGCTCCGCGAAGTGCGCAGAGCACGAATAATAATGGGTCAAGTCTAAGGGTAGTCCACCCTAAAATATTGTAAACTAATCTAGAAAGTGTCAACTTACCCATGGTCCGTGGACCATGGAATGTATAAATAAGAACGAGGCTCTAAGCGTAAAAGGCAGCTTTTGTAATGTAAGAAGTAATATGGGTTTCTGAAAGTAATATTCGATTTAAGTTTGTAATTCAGAAGTCATGGGTTGTAGTAGTAGAGGAGGCTTTGTAGTTGTGTGTGCAGAGGCTTAGAAGAGTCCACAGCTATGTGCGTGGACCCCTACAGTTGAGTGCATAGGGTAGGAAGTGAATTGTAACTGGAAAAATCATTAATAAAGATAAGTTGGTTTTGGAATGTCACGTATCTGTTCCTATATTCTGGTTTATGCATTTGTTATGGTCTATGATTGCGTGCTTATATGTTTATGTTGATTGATAACTGAAATTATTGGACCTACTTAACCTAATTCAGATATATAATAATACTAAGCACCGAAATGGGTAAAGAAAATTCACTCTTATTATCTTAGTCACACGAAGGTGGTTGCACTAAATAGACAATTGTGAGGAAGTAGCGCAGCGTGTAGCATCGGTTCGCGAGCTTTCTAGAACTCATTAAGACATCCCTAGGGTGTGGAAACCTGGTTCAGGAACCATCCCATACTACCTCGGGTGACACCTCTATCCATGCTCCGTAGATTGTTACCGAAAGGGCCGGTAGTTCGGGATTTGTTTGGCTAAAATACTCTGAACCTAGGTGAGGCCCCATCAAGCCAACAAATGGTTCCATTGCTAGGATTTCGATCTGCCTAAGCTGTCTAATGTTGGAATGATAGAACCCTATGAAGAAGGAAATAGAATATTGGTTGGATCGGAAGCTTCACAAGTTTGTGGTACAGGAAAAAGAAACCCCGTGGATATCTGAGAAGAGGTGGCTGGATAGCTACGTATATACGGAAATCCACGAGATCTTCTTTGAGTCTTTCTCTTCAGAGCTGTATGATTGGATTGCGAGGCTAGCAGATAGCCAGGGAAGGTGCAAGCTTGATCAACGAATAATGTGGACTCCAGAGTTGGTCCGCAGGCTAGAGGCATCTGAAGATAAGATCACGTGGGCTGTAGACCATTGGCTAGATCGAATAATGGGAGGGCTTATCACTGAATTTGTGATAGACACAACTGTTAACTACAATGAAGCAGAAATACATTTTCTCAAGGGACCACGAGAAAAGTACATAAAATCTTTGAATACTTAGATTAAGATACTGTTATGTGAAAAACGGGTGATGCAAATCCATTAATGAGTGGAACAACGCAGAGTGGAAAAGTCTACAAAGGTATCGAATGATTAGGAAATAGTCCTTTAATTTCACCTCCACGAGTGAGCTAGGAAGAGCACTTGTGGGTTTCTCTGAGGAGTGCAGTCAGTTTGATAAAGCAACGCATTCCGCAGTTACCATCCCCATGTACTCCACCACCCACACCACCGCATTCGCCTCCATCTTGGCCCACACCACCTCCACCAAACCAGTAGTTCAGCATGGTGAGCACAATCAAGTTGCTTGTATTCAAAGGAGTAGGGAACGAAGATCCATATCAGTTTTGGTTTGTAGTAAGAGCAGTATGGGAAGCACACAAGATTACAGATGATAACATTAAGAAGGCCACATTACTAAGCGCACTGCAGGACCGCGCGCTGACGTGGTATATTAGGAACTCGAATGATCACCCAAATGTAGGAATAGCGGAGATCAAGATTGCGTTGAATAAAGAGTTTATCCAGCTGAAATCTGAAACACATTCGATCATCGAATTCAAGGAGATTGTGATGCTTCCAAGTGAAACCCCCTGGGATCTGAATCAGAGGCTGAAGAGTATGATCCGCAAGGTTAATATGACACTGACAGATGCACAACACCAGACGTGGTTGTTGAGAGTTGGAAAAGGTGTGTATTTACCATTTATTTCTTTATCTTTTCCTTTGAATCATAACTCTTTTACATTCTAAGATGATAATATGTTAAAGAATTATGATAGAATTGAGGAGATTTTTGATTGATAGAAAGTAGCTAATTATTGTCTTTTTCTATACAGAAAGTGAAAGAAATAGAAAATCACTATTCATGAGGAAAAGACAAAGCAGAAGAAATTGTTGTCCCTTTGACAGGAGGCCATATCCATATGAGGAGATCAAGATCAGAGTGCATGGTCTAGGAAAAGGAAGAGAAAACTCAACATCAATGCAAGACGACAAAACGATAAACTGGAGATCAAAGATATAGTGAATCCCTCAGGATCCTTTGATACTAAGGGATCATTGTTTCAAAGACTTATCTGTATTCTTGATACTTCCACCTAGCCATTATAAAAGGGACAACAATGGTAGCCCAAGCAGGGTGGATATTATTGTCAATTTGTAGAACTTACTCTTGTAATCTTAACTTTGATCATCGACTCTCTTTGAAGAGCGATAGTTGTAACTCTTCCATTTATGATTAATATATAACTCATTTGTTGTACCATTATCTGATCCTAGAGTAAATGCAACAGTGCTTCCTTGGTGGCTATGGGCCCGGACCTAGTGGATCCACTTGCTTCTTGTATCACTATTTTACATTTATAGTTGTGTGTGGTTTGATTTCCTTTACATTTCCTTAAATCGCTTTATTCAGTAATCTTTTGTTTCTGACTATTTCACTGAATTACTCTGTTATATCGAAATCGTAATTGGATAGCAAGATTATTATCCACAACTTAAAATGTCATGTTGTTCATTCCAAAACAATATTGCACTATCTAATTTGGATTCTGTTGTTCATTTACGGTTGTGATTGTTGTTCATTTAACTATGGTTCACTTACAACTGTGATTGTTGTTCATTTAACTGTCATTCAATTACTGCTGCAATTGTCATTCCTTTATACATGTAGTTAATGTCCATTATGTTAGAATAAGATTAATGATTCAATTACTCTATAGTTGTTATGTGGTTACACTTAATTAGGTTTGTTGCTCAATTATTAAGTTCAAGATTGTTGTTCAAATCATTTTAGTTAATATTTATGCTCAATTCATTTCTATAGATTAAGCTTTGTTGTTCTAGCTTTTTCATAGATTTAGTTGTTGTTCCTTTTCTGCTAATCAAATTGTTATTTCCAGTATTTTATTTAGTGTGGATAGAAAGACCTAGAACTGTAACGAACATTAACTACTGTTGTCTAAGTTCTCATATTGGAGATCTTGTCTGTGATTGATTTTCATTTACATCAGTTTATAGGGGAAAGAGTTATCATTATTGCATCCTTGACTAATGATTGCTGTAGTTTCTTGAGTGAATTATTTAGTTACAGAGCATTTAAGTTTCTAGCCATTACAATTAGATTTTGTTTCTAGCATTCATTTACTTTTGTAAGCACTATACTACAAACATTACTCTTGAACAAGTGACCGCCTCAGACTCAGTACACTCTTGAGATAAAAAATCATGCCTGGATTGATAATTAATGTAGGATAAATAGGGGTTAAAAGACACCTTTTTATCACTCAACATTTTGGCGTCGTTGCCGGGGAGAGTGTATTCATTTGTTTCTTTTGAAAAGAGAGTAGTGTGAGTACCTACTAGGAGAGAGTTGGGTTTTAAAAATGGAAGGTAAGAACCTGCATATGGAGCATGTAATAGACATGCTCCCCTGCTCGTTTTCCTGCAAATTTGTTGATTATTTTGGGTAGAAATAAGTATTTGATTTGTGTGCATGACTAAGCAAAAAAGTTTTGGAAAGAATCCAAAACCACTACCGAAACCTAATAAAGCTAAGGGATTGATGACCCTTGGCCGATCGACCTTTATAAACAATATCCATAAAAAAGAACAATCTCATCCATCAGTAGGCCCTAGAAAAGTTGCTTCTAGACAACCTACTAGTTCCCTTTGGGCCACAAAATCACCATCTATACCCTTTTCTGAGGTGCACAACCAAACAAAGAGGCAAGATTTTCAAGAAATTGAGAATTCTAGCCCAAAATCGTTACAAGAAGGGAACCTTAGTAATCTCTGCGAAGGAGGAGGAGAAACAGGGGAAACTGAAGAACCAAGATCTCGTCTTGGAGTAGTTCAGCCACTAAACAACCCAGATAAGGGAAGTGCTGTCAAAATCATCTAGAACAAAGCTGAAGAACCTAAAAAGCTAATATCCCCCTAGATATTAGTTCAGCGAGGAACTCTCATCATCCCAGACAAAGGAAGTGTTGTCAAGGCCATTCCTACTCCTTCTAGCTAGCCTAGGAATGCCCCCCTAGAAATACCAGAAGGATATTGGCACATATTTGACCAAATGGCCCAGAACCAACAAACACCTCAAACCTCAACACTGCAATATCCCATTGTGGATACTGCAGTTAATGCACTTATGAAGGCCATTCCTCTCCAACATATTCCTACATTCCATGGCCTAACATCGGAAGATCCAGATGCATTTTTGTTTGAATTCGATGTATTGTGCCAAGGGTATGACTATACCACCAATCCCCAAAAGCTAAAATTATTTCCCTCCACATTAAAAGTTTAAGATTTACGATGGTTTATGGGGTTAGGTGGAGGTGTTATATAAATGACTGGGATCAAATGAAAGGTGCTTTTCCAAAGAAGTATCTAGATTATTGTAGGTCTAGAGAATTAAAGAATGAAATATTTCAGATGGTAGCCAGACCTAATGAGACACTAGAAGAGTATGTTGAACGTTCTCAATATAATCTTTAGAGATCTCCTTATGCATCATTACCCTTACCTAATAATGTACTAAAAATGACATTGATTAAAGGGATGAAGGAACAGTGGGTTGAAACACTAAATATTATGGGAAAATGTGACATCTATCAAGAAAATTTTGCTAACATTATTCATTTATGCATCAGGAGTTCACAAGGCAATACAAGGCTAAAACCAGCCGAACGTGACATATTGACAAGGGACAACAAGATCTCTAGTGGAGGAGTAACCTGCGCAGAAATCTGGAATTTACTGGAAAATTTCAAAACTAATATATTGGGGACTCTGACAACATAACTCAATATTATGTAAGCTAAACAAAAACAAGCAAAAGCAGAGTAAAACCTAGCAATATTCTGCTCTAGATGAAGAAAGAAACATAGCCATAAAGAGTGCCCACTGGATGCAGTTCAAGTCTACACTATTTGTACAAAAGATCACTCTACAAAGAACTGACCCTCACTTCCAGGTTTGAAAGCAGTGTACAAAGAAGCGGAAGAAGAATTAGAACCAGTGTATCTACTCAATCATCGTTGTCAAAGGCAGCCACGATAACAAGGTATGCCCTCCGATCCATCTTCTTCTTTCCAACCTCCGCAATATCATGCTCAGCAATATAATACAATGTGGCAAAGTCAGCCACCCTTTCCAAACTGGTCACAACAACCATTCCCTTCATCACAATGGCAAAATAAAACAAGCCAAACTAATTGGCTAAATTTTCTCTACTCTCCACCATATTGGTAAAACAAATCATATCCAACACAATGGTCCCCTCCCACTTCATAGAGTGAAGCCTGGCAGTCAAACTGGCAAAGACCGATGAATCAGCCAGCTGGAACCATTCCTCTCCTTCAACCCACTCTTCCAGCACCATATACACTACAAAAAAAATCCCCAGTCCAACTTAAGATCGCAACTCCCAGCCCAACCCAACCCAAACCCTAATAATAGACCCATTCAATCTGTTCAAATAATCAAAACACCAGAACTAGAAACCAATGTAAGGGAGTGCAACAACCTTCAATTATGGTGTAGGCACATAATAGAAATTGAGAGAGATAAAAATGCTCAAGTTGAAAATCAGTTAATCGTATAACAACCACTACAAGAAGAGGATGTGGTTAGACAACAAACTCATGACCAAGCAACCACGTCTTCTCCCCCATTCCCAGAATAATTAATCATACCACTCCATATAGAACATCTTGACTTTGATATTTTGGGAGAACTAAGAAGTGTATAAAAATCCCACTCCTCCAAGGTATCCAAGATATCCCAATATATGCAAAAACCATCAAAGAGTTACGTATAAGAAAGCCAAAGAAGAGAATAAAAACTAACCCAATTGTCCAAGTAGTTAGCACCCTATCAGATTCGTTATCAGGAAAAGAAGCACCTGTCAAATATGAAGACCCAGGGAATCCTATAGTGATGATGCAAATCAATGGACAAACTTTTTCAAATTCCCTAGTTGATTTAGGGGCTGCACTTAATATTTTGACAACCACCACTTGTCAAAAACTTGGCATTACATTAGTGGAACCAACCTCCACCTTATTGGAACTGGCTGACTGATTGATAGTTATGCCAGAAGGTACACTATACGATGTAATGGTATCCGTAGATTTCTGGGAATACCCTGCCGAAGTTCTGATAATCAACCCCAAAAACTGACTCGATGGACACCCTTTAATCTTAGGTAGACCTTGGCTTGCGACTGTTTATGCTTACATTGGCTGCCAACAAGGCAGTATGACTATAACTAGAGGGAGTAATATCAAGAATCTAGCTCTATACCCTCCAACCCAGCCAAGTTTGGTGATGATGAAAACTAACAAACAAACTATATCATACCTCAGAGAAAACATTAGGTCCCCATTAACCATAGAATATTCCCTCGGTTTTAAAGACCAAACAGAGGATGACGTTATTAACAACTTCATTAACTAATCTGAATCCAGATCCCATGTACAATGTCACATTATAGAGGCAGCATTTGACAATGAACTAGAAGAAGATCCCCTCAAAGACACTCATGATCAATTAATACCCACTACCTCTATTTCAAACAACAAAACTATAGAGATTGAGCCAGGAAAAATATTGAATATTAACAAAAGCCTGACTCCTGAACAAGAAGAAAAGATAGTCCAGCTACTGAGAAGATGTAAGGAAGAATGTGCATGGGGTTATCTAGACATGAAGGGAATTGATCCCCAGCTATGTACGCACCACATTTATACAGAAAGGGATGTAAGACCCGTTCGCCAACCCCAATGGAGATTCAACCCTCACCTGAAAGATATTGTAAAATCGGAATTACAAAAACTTTTGGATGTAAACTTTAATTATCCAATCTCCAATAGCAAGTGGGTCTCTCCACTAGTAGTGGTGCCAAAGAAGAATGGAAAATGGAGGATTTGTGTAGACTATAGAGAATTAAACAAAGAAACCCAGAAATACCACTTTCCCCTTCCATTCATTAATTATATATTAGACACATTAGCAGGAAAGAAATTCTTTTCTTTCTTGGATGGCTTCAGTGGATACATCAGATTCAGATTGCCCCTGAAGACCAAGACAAAACTACTTTTACCTGTCCTTGGGGAACATTTTCTTATAGAGTCCTACCCTTTGGCCTATGCAATTCCCTTGCCACATTTCAGAGGGATATCCTTAGGATCTTTTCAAATTTAATAAATGAAGGGCTCAAAGTATATATGGATGATTTCAGACCATATGGAGATGATTTTGAGCTAGCACTAGACACGTTGGAAAAGGTGCTACAATAATGTATTGCCACCAGGCTCTTCTTGAACCATGAAAAGTGTTATATGATGACGACTGAAGGGCTCATCCTAGGTCATTATATCTCAGCAGCTAGAATACAGGTATATCTAGCAAAAATTCAAATAATTTTGTTAATACCTACTCCTACCACACAGATAGAGGTACACAATTTTCAAGGATTTTCGGGTTATTATAGGAGATTCATAGAGCATTTTTCTCAAATAAATGCACCTCTATACACAATGACAAGGAATGTTGGTTTTATTTGGACAAATAAGTGCGACCGTGCTTTTGAGGATCTGAAAAAGTTTGTGTCAACAGTCCCAGTTCTCAGAGGCCCAAATTGGGACCTGCCATTTCAAGTTTCATCATATGCTTTAGACACAGCTATTGGAGCAGTCCTTGGGTAGGAATAAGACCAAAAACCATATGCAATCTATTATATTAGTAAGAATTTGTCTCCTGCTGAGCTAAACTATACCGTAACTAAAAAAGAGTTTTTAGCTGTAATACATGCTGTAAATAAATTTAGGCATTATATCATTGGATATCCTGTTGTATTATATACAGATCACTCTACCATAAAATACTTAGAAAATAAACCTGTTACAAATAGTAGAGTAACAAGATGGTTGATTTTATTGCAGGAATTGGACATCACAATAAAATATTGACCTGGGAAAGAGAATCCTATAGCTGATTTTTTCTCACGAATGTCAAAGCCAATGGACACTGCAGTAGTCAAAGATCAATTCCCAGATGAAAATTTGTTTGTTGTCACTGTCAAGCCACCCTAGTATGTTTATTTTGCAAATTATTTAGCAGTAGGAAAATTACCAAAGCATCTAAACCCCAATGAATGAAAACAGATTGTGCAATGTAGTACCCGATTTTCCTGGATTGGGGGCTACCTATTTCATACAGGGGCAGATATGCACATTAGAAGATGCATCTGTGAAGATGAAATATTTGACATTCTTAAAGCCTGTCATGATGAACCATGTGGCAGACATTTCATAGATTGCAGGACTGGTCACAAGGTTTTGCAAATAGGTTATTACTGGCCCACAATCTTTAAAGACGCTAAGAAATTTGTGCAAGCCTATGATAGTTGCCAAAGAGCATGATGCCCTGGATAGTCGATGAAATGCCTTTAAACCCACAGTTAGTAATCGAACCATTTGAGCGTTGGGCACTCGATTTTGTTGGTCCAATCAACCCATCATCAAATCAGAAAACATATATTCTAGTAGCAACAGAATATGTTACCAAATGGGTTGAAGCAGAGGCACTTCTAAGAACTACAAAGGACTCTCTGATTCATTTCTTGTTCCAAATATTTGTGCGATACGGCCTCCTGAGGGACATAATCACAGATGGAGGACCATATTTTATAGGTAATAAAATCACTACAACATTAAAAAATTATCGCATTCAGCACAAAATTACCACTTTGTATCACCCCACAGGAAAATGGCCAAGTAGAGAGCACAAATAAGGTGATAGAGGCAATATTGACAAAAATCGTTGCATCACACAGGCATGATTGGGCTTCAAGGTTGGCCGAAGCCGTGTGGGCACACCAAACAACATGGAGAAACACCACTAGTTATTCACCATATCAATTAGTGTTTGGAAAAGAACCCGTCTTTCCAATAGAGTTGGAAATACAAACATTAAGAACAGCACAGGAGATCAGTTTGAATTTAAATGAGGCCCAGACTAACATACTACAACAAATTAATGAGCTAGATGAAATTAGGCTCTCGGTTCTTCAACACACTGCATTAATTCAACAAAAGAGAGAAAAATGGCATGACGTCAAAATCTTCCACGAAGGAGATTTGGAACTCCTATATGATTCCAGGTTTCAGGATTTTCCAGGAAAACTTCAGACCTGATGGCTTGGACTGTATGAAATATAGAAAGTGCATGAAAATGGCACCATTACTTTGACTACTATTGACAGATATGGACATTCCTTTAAAGCAAATGGTCACTGAGTGCGACTGTACCATAAACCGCTTACTCGGGAATCCTTTTATTAGCAGCTCTGGGAAGATTCTGATATGTAGATTCTTGCTCAGGAAAATAATCCTTCCTCAGCATTGGTTCACTAAATAATCCCATTGTTCTTAAATTTTGTACATAAGTTTTTATTTTCTGCTTGTATAAACCACTTTCTATATAGATTTTTTCATTTTTTTTGGTTTTTTGCTGTTCCTTTCCTAAGGAATGAAATTTTCACATTTTTGTTGTTCCTTTCCGAAGGAACATCACTTTTGCTTTTTGTTGTTCCTTTCCAAAGGAACAACACTTTCGCATTTGCTATTCCTTTCTGAAGGAACAACATTTCTGCATTTTTTTTGTTCCTTTCCAAAGGAACAAGACTTTTTCATTTTGTTGTTCCTTTCCGAAAGAACAACATTTCCATATTTTTGTTGTTCCTTTCTGAAGGAACAACACTTTCTCTTTTTACTATTCCTTTCTGAAGGAACAGCGCTTTCGCATTTTGCGGTTTCTTTCTTAAGGAACAACATTTCCGTATTTTTTCCATTCCTTTCTGAAGGAACAACACTTTCACTTTTTGTTGTTCCTTTCCGAAGGAACATCACTTTCACTTTTTGCTATTCCTTTCCGAAGGAACAACACTTTCATTTTTTGTTGTTCCTTTCCTTTTCGCATTTTGCTATTCCTTCCCGAAAGAACAACATTTCCGTATTTTTGTTGTTCCTTTCCAAAGGAAAAACACTTTTGCATTTTGTTGTTCCTTTGCAAAGGAACAACATTTCCACATTTTTTTTGTTCCTTTATGAAGGAACAACATTCCCGCATTTTTGTTGTTCCTTTCGGAAGGAACAACACTTCTGCTAGATTGTTTTGCCATTCCTTTCTGAAGGAACAACACTTATGCCAGATTGTTTTGTCATTCATTTTAAAGGAACAACCCTCCTTCGCATTTTTTTCTTTTTGTCATTATTTCCAAAGGAACAACAGTTTCGATTTCGATGATCATAGGTTGTTCCACCAAAAGATCGGTATTTTATTTTGTCCTTACTTTATTTGTTGTTCTGTTTAAGGAACAGTCATTGTTCCTCTTAAGGAACAACAGTTTCGAGTGTATTTTTTTCTTTTGTTTGCTTTCCCTCTTAAAGGAACCATGGTTTTACATATAGATGTTTTTTTGTTATCCATCTTAAGGAACAACAGGCATTCCATCTAAGGAACAACACTTTTTGAGCGCATTTTTTTTGTGTGTGTGTGTTTCTTAAAGAACATTTAGAGGATTTTTGTGAATGATGGTTCACTGTTTATGATCCCTTTAAGGCACAGGTATACATTTATGCAAGAACACAAAAGCTAGAGGATACTGAAATCAGCAAAGAAAAGAAAAATCATTATTTTTAGAGAAATTTCTTTGTATCTATAAGAAAAAAGAGGAAAGGACACAACTATTTATATCACTTTGTTGTCTTTATTTTCACTAAAACCAATTTGATTGATTATTTTTATCATGTTGGTTCTTTCTTAATCTTCATAATTCTCTTTGATCATCATTATTGAATAAGAATAAGGGCATATTTTCCTCTATTGAGATGTTTAGACTTCTTCCACCATCCCTACTCTTAAGGAGTGTTGAGCCATCCTTTGTATATAATAGGAAAGTGATATATAAAAGAAAAAAAAGAAATAGAAAGAAAAAATCTATATCTATATGATTAATAACATGATTTGTCAGATGAAGGATAGGGGGTCTCATCAAGAGCTAGCCTACCATGATCATAAGGAAGTAGTGAAGTGGCATTCCCACTATGGCCACCACACCAGGGATATGATCCAAGAGGCATATCAGAAAAATAAAAAAGTCCTTGGAACAGGAGGTCTCATCACGAGCCGACCTGCCCACCTTTCACTCCTTCCTGGTGAATGGCATTGTGATTCATCTAGTTACCAAACTAGCACAATGGCCTCCATTCTGACATCACACAGCACTTTCCTAGGCATACATAAAGGATTATGGTTCCAAGGGTGAAACAAGCAACTCTATCAAGGTTATGGACACCTGTGGGCAACAAAGCTCTACTGATGGTATTGAAGTCATACTTTTCATACACCAATAGTCATTATAAACCCTTTTCTTATATCTCTATCTTGATTTCAAATGAGATTATGTTATATAACCTTTTCGAACCTCTTACACATGAAAAATCGTTTATAAATCAATCATAATGGTTAAAGTGGATAATGACCGCATAAACACTTTTACTTACGTCAACTATCCTCTCCTTTATTTTTCACATTATTTCATAGCATTTCCATATCTATTCATGATTTCCAAGCCTCGATTTCAGTAATCCGTTGCTTTTTGTAATCATGTCATGGATATATACATCAGTCCTTTATTTTTACTATACAACTGAAGTCCAACATGCTACTCCTCTATTTGTCGATCGAGGATGACCTATCACATTTCAGGGGGGCACGGGTGACCTCCATAATACATTGGTATATGTGTCAACTTCTTATTTGGAGGTACTATGACTCCATCAGAACTCGGGAATAGCAATTTTAATGGTATTGATATTTCCCAATATGCACAACTTGTTGTTCCATCATCATTTCTGTGTTTTTTCTCTATAAAAATTAACAGCGTGCTAAGCTTGAACAACTTGTTGTTCCATTATCATTTCTGTGTTTTTGATCTGTAAAAATTAATAGTGTTCTAAGCTTGAACAACTTGTTGTTCCATTGTCATTCTGTGTTTCTGTTCTATAAAATTAACAGTGTGATAAGCTTGAACAAAATGGGAGGCAGATCAATACGCAGCGAACTACAGGTGTTAATAATCTCTGACGTTGCACATCAAATTTTAGTGAGAGAAAGATGGATTGCCTACCTTAACTGACTACAATAGTCTCATGAAACAGTGACCATTGAATTTCTGTAGAATTTGCAGGAAAATCGTTCCATGGTGAGGGGGAGGCAAATAATAGTAACATATATGATAATTTCTGAAGTATTGGGATTGCCAATTATTGGACCAGTATGGACCCAGAAAAAAGTGAGACTTCAAGATGCCATAACCATCTTTCGGGACAAAGGACAGAGCCTTACTGTTAAAGGAAAAGGAGTCCTGCCTGCAACCCTGGGAGAACCTTGGGCAGAATTAGCCAGAATTGTGCAAAGCTATGTCACATGTGATAGGAGAAAGGATGTGGTAAGACCCTGCCATCTCAAATTGTTAGCAGTATTAAAACAAAAATGTGTTGTAAATTTCCATGCATATTTAAATTTTTTATTGCATGATGCTGCTTGGAGCATAAGAAAACCTCGTCATGTAGAAATTGTAGTAAGTCATCACCGCTTAATTTGGCAAATAGTCAGTTATTGTCTCGCTCAAATAGCAGATTAGTTGGGAAGAATTGGTATTCTCAATAGATGGGGGATTGGCCTTACCATCCCCAAAACAAAAAAGAACTGCTAGCACATCAATCAGACCGTAGAAACGCAGATAGTCCACCAGATTGGGGAGAAGCAGGGGAATGTTGGGAAGTCCCCAAGATAACAGTAGCCAACCCCTAGAGATATATGACTCAGAGGATGAGCAACCCCCACAACTTGAAGGAGGGGAAAATGAAGAAGAAGAATTAGAAGAAAATGTAGAAGAGGAACCGGAAGAGGAAACTGAGCACTCCGGCGGGGAAGAAGGGGAGGAAGCAGAGCCACCCAGTGAAAGCCCATTACAAAACCCTTTGCAAGAAGATGAATTGGCCCAAATTTTGGCCAACATGAGTGAGTATATCCAGCCCCACATCCCACTCAACCTCGATATTGAAGTAGGACAATCACAAGAACGCTCTGCACACAGTAAGAGTGCATCTGAGGAGATGAATGATGAGGAAGAAGAAGAAGGGTAATCACAGGAATATTCTGCTCATAGTAAGAGTGCATCCAAAGAAATGAATGATGAGGAAGAAGTAGAAGAAGAAGCCACCCGAGAAATAGCAGATCAAACCAGGTTTACCTCCCCTAAGAAACCTAATCAGGAGGGTGCGAGCACTGAAGAAGTGTTCCAAACAGAAAATATGGAACTAAGCCAGGGCAAGGGCACAATCCTTGAAGAACAAAGCCCAGGCCCAAGAAAAGAAACAACTATTCCTTCGAAGAAAATGAATGAAATCAAAATGTTGAGAAAGGAACAACAAAGGCTACTAAATGTAGTAAAACAACTCAGACAACAAATAAGGGTCCTAAAAATGGGGAGAATCTAAAAAAGAACCCCTGGAACAAAGGATGTAGCCACCCAGATGAAACCCCATAAAATGAAGACCAAAAGAACTCAAACTAAACCCAGTATCATTTAGGACCACAAAGAATAGCATGCGGCTGTTTCAAAATGCAGAGGCTCAAACAGAAAACACACCAGTATGTAATAAGGACATCTAGACAGAGGCATTATCCTCTAGCACCACGACTGACCAGATAGATCATGAAAAAGAAACACAGACTGAGGAGACCAGATGTTGCAATAAGGAGATCCAAGTAGATCTCCATCCCAAGAATGTTTTGATGGATAATGATCCTAGGGTAGTAAAACTTCAAGAGGATCTAGCACAAGCCCAACGGATTACAGAAAAGCTCACAGAAGAAACTGTTCCTCAGGAGAAATATCAAAAGTTACAATAGCTAGTAAATAACATCAATGCATTGGAGAACGAGGCCTTCGATATATGTTGGAGGGTAGAGGAAAAAGTTAAAGAGGTAACCAATAGACTAGACACAATTATGAGTCAAATGGGTACTCTCTATTCTCTATATACTGATGTTCTAGGATGTAGGGCACCTGCCAAAAATTATGCTTTGTTTTTTATGGAAAGGTACTTACAATTAAAAATTAAGGTTGTCAAGGTAGGGGTGCCTATAGAGTTAAAAGCTATTGATGATTTTATAAACTATTGTAAACATTATGGGGTGAAAGTCCAGTGATTGCTATGTGAGTTTTATTTGCATAATTTTGTGTTGGAGGATGAAACAGAAAAGAAAACTAGTCTTTTTGTGGGTGATATCTAGCTTCAAGAATTCATCTCTTTTGCTATTAACCAGATAAAGTGGCTCAAAGCCCATAATACCTTTTAGAGACAAGAAATTGGGTTAGACCTTTGGGTAAGGGGTGAACCAAGAAACCCATTACAACTGTCGGATAAGCATAGAAGCTTAATGAGAAAGAAGGGTGTGATCTAGACATTGGGACCCATTCACACAATAGTTGTCCACCAAAGGGTAGCATACTTCCCATCAAAGACCTTGCCATAGCAGTAGCTAAACTCTAAAGGAAGACTTCCAATAGGAATTTCAGGACAGGAAGCCATTCAATTACGAAAATTTTAAGTTAGCTGCTGGATGTCTGGTTACCCATAGTAACTTCATCTTGAGAGAAGGCCCGTATTGGCTAGGTTGTAGGTTCTGAAGTCCAATTATCTGGTATCCTATAGTAGGGTATAAGGCCCTATATGAATTTCCTGAAGGCCAAATAGGGCATATTTTTGAAGTTTTAGCTACACATCATGATTTTAGACCACTTCATGAAAATCCCTCTCCAGCCTATTCCCTAACTACCTTGCATGTAAATTATAATGTTTTCATGAGGGCTTGAAAAAGGGTAAGTAGGGGGGTGTGTTGAGAATTGGAAAAGGTATGCATTTACCATTTATTTCTTTATCTTTTCCTTTGAATGATAACTCCTTTACATTCTATGATGATAATATGTTAAAGAATTATGATAGAATTGAGGACATTTGTGATTGACACAAAGCAACTAATTATTGTCTTTTTATATATAGAAAGTGAAAGAAGTAGAAAATCACTATTCAGGAGGAAACGAAAAAGCAGAAGCAATTGTTGTCCCTTTGACAAGAGGCTGTATCTAGACAAGGAGATCAAGATCGGAGCGCATGGTCCAGGAAAAGGAAGAGAAATCACAGCATCAGCACAAGACGACAAAACAATAAACTGGAGATCAAAGATATATAAAATCCCTCAGGATCCTTTGATCCTGAGGGATCGTTTCTTCAAAGACTTATCTGTATTCTTGATTCTTCCGCCTGGCCATTATAAAAAGTGACAACGCTGGTAGCCCAAGGGGGGTAGATATTATTGTCAATTTATAGAACTTACTATTGTAATCTTAACTTTGATCATCGACTCTCTTTGAAGAGTGATAGCTGTAACTTTGCCATTTACGATTAATATATAACTCAGTTGCTGTACCATTATCTGATCCTGGAGTAAATGCATCAGTGCTTCCCTAGTGGCTAAGGGCCCGACCCTAGTGGATCCACTTGCTTCTTGTATCACTATTTTACAATTATAGTTGTGTGTGGTTTGATTTCCTTTACATTTCCTTAAATCGTTTTATTCGATATTCTTCTGTTTTTAAACATTTCACCAAATTTCTCTGTTATATCGAAATCGTAATTGGATAGCAAGATTATTATCCACAACTTGAAATGTCATGTTGTTCATTCTAAAAAAATATTGTGCTATCTAATTCGGATTTTGTTGTTCATTTACAGTTGTGATTGCTATTCATTTAACTACGGTTCACTTACAATTGCGATTGTTGTTCAATTAAATGCAGTTCAATTACAATTGCAATTATTGTTCCTTTATACTTGTAGTTAATGTCCATTATGCTAGAATAATATTATTGATTCAATTACTCTATAGTTGCTGTGTGGTTACAATTAATTAGGTTTGTTGTTCCATTATTAAGTTCAAGATTATTGTTCAAATCATTTCGGTTAAGATTGCTGCTTAATTCAATTTTGTAGATTAAGCTTCGTTGTTCGACCTTTTAGATTTAGTTGATGTTCCTTTTCTACTAATCAAATTGTTATTTCTAGTATTTTCTTTAGTGTGGATAGAAAGACCTACAATTGTAATGAACATTGACTACTACTGTCTAAGTTCTCAAATTGGAGAACTTGTCTGTGATTGATTTTCATTTACATCAGTTTACAAGGGAAATAGTTATCATTACTACATCCTTGACTGATGATTGTTGTAGTTTCTTGAGTGAATGATTTAGTTACAGATTATTTAAGTTTCTTGCCATTACAACTAGATTTTGTTTCTAGCATTCATTTACTTTTGTAGGCATTATACTGCAAGAAACCGCCTCAGACTGAGTACACTCTTGAGATATAAAGTTGTGCCTAGATTGATAATTAATGTAGGATAAATAGGGGTTAAAAGACACATTTTTATCACTCAACAGTGGTTTGTGGCATTTTTGACACCACACCTGAGGATGACACTGTCACAACAGAAGCTCTCAACCCAGGCAGAAGCATTGGAAATGGCAACGTGGTTGCATGAGACATCAATACAGGATCTAGGGTTGGGAGTCCAACAAATCCACGCACACCTACAAAACCTATGCTTAGAGATGTAGAGTTTGAAGCAGGATAATGCACACTGGCCGGGAGTGCGTGAAGAAGTGTGGTGCATAAATTGTAAAGGCCAGGGTCATGATAAGGATCATTGCCTCGTATTTGCAAACAATTTGGCAAGAGGAGGACCGATGCCATTGAGGCCGGAGGCATAGGTAGGCCCAAGCATGGTGCTTGTGCTCTAGTTCGCAATCTGTCAGGTGGGAGGAAAGCACACTACGGACAACTGTCACCTGTTACATAAGTATATGCAAACTCCGTAGCAGCTATTTTGTAATTTCTGTAGATCAGTAGGACACGATGAGTGGACATGTCAAAACTATGAGCTAATGATGGATTGGACTCTAGCCTATCGAATGCAGATAGAAACGTGAGGCCTCAATCTAGCCGTAGCATTGGCACGCGGTGGATTCCGAGGACACTGACGGTGGCGAGAGGAATGGGACTTGGACAAGGGTGCAGATAACTAATCTGTTACAATTGCAGAGGACCAGGGCACTACGCTCACGACTGTACCAACTCGATGATAATATATTGTTCGTACTATGAGCAGTTTGATCATGAAATGGTAGATTTTCCGATGTTGATCACACAAATGCACGAGAAAGGGGTACTACAGCCTACTCCAACTCAAAATATCCAAATGATGAGGTCAAAACCGTGTGAAGAAGACCCCAATGTAAAAATGATGCTCAAAAGTGGTGCAACCATAGGGGAAGATAATGGGAAGCAATTTGAGGAAGATACCTGGGTCACAAGGCTCGTACAAAGAAACTTGAGTTTGACTTGGAGCATGCAAGAGAAACATTTATGGAAGCTAAGAAGAGCTTCGCGGAGGTCTCTACTTCAGGTAGTAAGGATCAACCAGAGATAGGAATGGATCCTTATATGCTTACTACCTTTTCAGAGACATGCATAAAGCTACTATGTGAATATAAGGTGGTTAAGGGACTACAAACGTTGATCTCTAGGTGTGTAGGACTGGGTGAACTACGCATAGTCTGAAAATTGGGAAGGAATGTATTGCGCACCTGGAGGGAAATGAGATTGACGACATAGATTTGTGAGTATGAAATGGATTAGGTGATCTTAGACATAGGTTCTGATGTGAACATTTTACCAAAACAGACATGGGAATTCATGGGCAAGCCCACGTTACAGTGGTCTCATATTCAATTATGGATGGCGAACCAGCAAAGGATTTTACCCATGGGAAGATTACAAGGGGTAACAGTGGATATCGAAGGTGCGAGCATGCAGATAGACTTCGAGGTAATAGATATTGTAGATGAAAATAACCCTTACCCCGCGTTGCTAGGAATAGACTAGGCCACGGATATGAATGGAGTCATCAACCTAAAAAAATGGAAGATGATATTTGAGAAAAAGTCCCTACGCGTAGTAGTTCCGCTAGATCCCGCTGAAGGAGAATGCTACATTGAACCAATTTGTGATGATGGAGGTGATGAGGAGCTGGATTTTATCTACAAAATAACCACACAAAACCAGGATTGACCAAATCTGACTGCTGATGGAAGGGTCTTGTGGGAGTGCACAGAGTCCTACCTTTCAGACTCAGACGAAGAAGATGAATGATGGCACAATTGGTTGAGTGAAGTGACAATGCTAAATTGTAATATGATGACCAAATCACTGCGTTGCGTAACCACCTAGGCTCAAGATCTAACAACATATGATGGATTGACATCGGTAGATGAATTCTTGCATAAGTTTAAGAGTGCAGTACCAAAGCACCAGAGGTTCGATGCATTAAAGTGGGTGTTGCACGAAACACCTACGTGTTGGTGGGGAACACATGAAGGAAATTTTGAAAATTGGCACGACTGCAAAAGGATGATGCAGCTAAGGTTTGGGAAGTCGAAACTATGAATCACTGAGAAGTACAATGCATGCGATGACCAGTGCATGCACCTCACAAAATGGACCAAAGCCTATGGCAAAGAGTCCGAGCCTGAATGGGTACACTTATTTTATCATACCCTGGATGTCATCCCAAGAAACTAGTATACCGAGACAGAACTCCGACATGGTACAGGCGAATGGGATATCTTGCGCGAGGGATTTTTGTTAACGTTCTTATTTGAAGACCAATGGGTGGATACTGTTGATGATGTGCTACAAGTTTTCAAAGCCACCATTTTCAAAATACCATAGGAACCACGAGAAATAGTTCAACCAGTATGGTCACATCAGTTAAGCCATGCCCTAAAATGTTACAACATGCAAGTGGAGGATGATGATGATGATGACCCCAAAAATATTAATATTACGGAAACAAAATGGAGTCATGAAGTTCGAAGACCATCAATCGAGGACCCCAACATAACCACGTGACTGAAAATGAAATAGGTGAACATTAGCACATATGCGGAGCTGAAGTATGCAACACTTGGGGGCTATTGGGATGATGCCATGGTGGATAAGGTCGTCGAGTTACTTCACAAATATCAAGACTTATTCGTGACCAAAATAACAGAGTTAGAAGGGATCCTCAGCGACCTAGGGATGATGAAGATAAGTATGAACTCAGACGCAAAGCTAGTTAAGCAGCGTCCCTACTGTTTGAATCTGAAGTATAAGGAAAAGGTCTGCGAAGAATTGGACAAAATGATTGCAGTAGGAATTATTGAACCAATGGAAGAGTCTTACTGGGTGAGTCCTATGATAGTGCAGGAGAAAAAATAGAAGGGTGAAATTTGAACCTGCATGGACCTCAGAAAGCTGAATGATTCCTTTGTTCACGATCCATTCCCAACAACATTTACAGATGAAGTTTTGGAGAATGTTGGCAGACAGGAAGCCTACTCATTCACAGATGGGTTCTCAGGGTACCATCAGATCAAGATCACGCCAGAAGATAGGAGCAAGACAACCTTCACGACCGAATGGAGTTGTTTTCAGTACACTGTTATGTCCTTTGGGTTGAAGAACACAGCAGCGATATTTTCACGCGTAGTGGTGGCCGCGTTCAAGGAATTTATCCACAAATTTTTGGAGGTTTATTTTAACGATTGGATTGTATTTGGGCTAGTCAAGAAACATATAGTGAGCTTACGGTTGACGCTAGATACTTGCCGACGACACCAGATTGTGCTGAATCTTAAAAAGTGCACCTTCCTCGTCCCCTTTGGAAATTTGCTTGGCCATGTGGTCTGCAGATAAGGCCTGATGGTGGACCCTGTGAAGATTGTTGTCATACCCAATTTGCAAGCCCTGTGAAGTGTCAAACAACTCCGCACCACGTTGGGGGACACTGGCTAATATCGAAAGTTTGTTAAGAGCTATGGACAAATCACAACACCAATGGAACAATTGTTGAAAAATAATGTTACATATTGTTGGAATGATGACCGTAAGAAAAGTATGGATATTTTCAAGGAAAAGATGGCATCCGCTCCCATTTTGGTCTTCCCAAAATGGGACATCGAATTTCATGTACATGTTGATGCGTCGTGTATCATGCTGGGATTTGTACTCATGTAGGAAGGAGCAGAAGGTGTTGATCACCCGATCGTGTTTGCGAGTCAATGATTGTCCAAAGCTGAAAAGAACTATTCTACTATTGAGCGCGAGGGATTGGAAATGGTATACACACTCTAGAAATACGGCCACTACCTACTCGGGGGGCACTTCAAGATGTATACTGACCATTTCATGTTGAAATACCTGGTGAACAAGCCTGTGTTGGGGGGACATATTTGTAAATGGTTTTTACTGTTTCAAGAATATGACTTTGAGGTCTTCGTAAAGCCAGGATGCCTAAACACAAGCCCAGATCACCTATTGAGAATTGAGAGTAGTGAGGAGCCAACAAATTTGGAGGAAGGACTACTTGATGCATAGCTCTATGTAGTTCAAGTTGTGGACATTCACTTCGAGGATATAATCCACTTATTAACCATAGGGACCACACCGCAAGGATATTCAGTACAGTAGAGGAAAGAATTGGTGGTACAAGTGGCGGATTTTACTGTTATCGTGGGGCACCTCTATAAAATGGGAAACAATGAAATATTACAAAGATATGTACCTACATTTGAATGAGGAAAGATCCTTGTAGAAGAACATGGGGGGGTTGTAGGAGGATATTATGTGGAGCGGGCAACAACACAGAAGATTCTTCACGCCGGACTATGGTGGCCAACCCTACATGAAGAATCGAAAGTGTATTGTCGGGCCTGTGATGTATGTCAATGGACTGGGAAAACATCGTGAAGGGATGAGATTCCACTTAGTCCACAGATGACGTTGCAGCCATTTGAAAAATGGGTGATAGACTTCTTGGGGCCTATCACACCTCAACGGAAGATAGGTGCACACTACATCATCACTGCGACAAAGTATTTGACTCGATGGGTGGAAGCACATCCGATTAAGGACTGCACAGCCACTAGAGCTACACAAATTTTATTTGATAACATCTTGACATGGTTTGGACGCCCGAAAATTTTAATGAGTTACCGCAGGATGCACTTCCTAAATGAAACTATCCGCACACTCACTTAGGAGTTCCATGTGTATCATCAGCAAAGCACGCCGTACCACCTGCAAGGGAATGGGACCGTAGAAGCATTCAACAAGATTTTGGAGATTGCTTTGACCAAGGTATGTAATGCACAGTGAACCGATTGGGATTTTCACATACCTGTTGTACTATGGGCATACAGAACCACATGCAAGAAATTGATGGGGCAGACACTGTTCAGGTTAGTCTACGACATGAAAGCCTCATGCCAATGGAATATATTGTACCCAATTTGCAGATAGCAGCAATGATCGGCATGGCAAACTGTGAGGCCTTGGAAGAAAGGCTCGCACAACTGGAAGAACTTGAGGAAGAATGATTTCTGGTGGGATTCCATCAACATGTATAGAAACAGTGCGAAAAAACTTGGCATGATCGCCATATCAAGTATGCATGTTCAAAGTAAATGATTTAGTATTGTTGTATGACAAAAAGTTTGAGAAATTCCATGCAGGGAAAATTTTAAGAAACCCCCCTAAATTTACATGTATAATAAATGGGTGAATCTCCATGGTATATAGGAAAAATGGAAGGCGATTTTATCAATAATATGATATGTATATATAATTTTTTTGGTGAATCTCTCACCAGGCATGGCGAATATTTTACTCAATTATAAAATCTTGTGTGTATTGAATACACAAATGAAATCATTTAATTTCTTTAAAATATCTTTTGAGATCAAAATTACCGAAATTACATATCGATAACCTAGTGGGTGTAGGATAAAATTCACCCGTGCCATTCACAGAAAGCATGAGAAAAAACCTAATACTATATATAAAACCAAGAAAAATTCAAATTCAAAAAACCTAATACTATATATAAAACGAAGAAAAATTCAAATTCATCACTTCTAGGGACCTCGTAACCACCCTGCCAATACACAAGTATGTTCCTATTTGCAATTAGAAAAATTACCCAAATTACAATCTGTTTACTCCACTTCTAAGGACCTCGTAACCACCCTACCAATACACAAGTATGTTCCCGTTTGCAATTAGAAAAATTACCCAAATTACAATCTATTTACTCTAGCATATGTTGGAAAGTTATAGAAGGATGACTAGTGCAATCAATACATTCCTTTTAGCCCTGGATTTGTTTCATTTTAAAAGAGAAGTATACAAATATACTTGTCCAATGTCTATGCTTTAACCGTTCACCTTAAGATGTTTTTACAATATAATTTCCTAATTCTATTTAATATCTTCATTATCATAAAAACCAACCTATATCCATCTTAACTCCACATCTACCACTCTTAGGGGGATGAAATCTATTTATCCCTTTGAGCACTTGGTAGACCCAGAATTAAGATGGATCTAAGATAGAATTTCCCCTTTAAATAGTCTATGTTCACATGAATACCATGGGTCAATACCATGGGTTATCATAAACCTGGAGCTTAAAAATTACTATTAGTAATTTATAAAAATTAATAAAATTAATAGTTGATTTTTATTTTATTTTTATTTTAACCAAGCTAAAATGTTTAACATACATTAAATTACAACATCCATTTTTACTCTTGATCGGATCAACTATTTTTTCACTCTATGTTAGTTTTCATATCACAATATTTGATACCTCTCGGGGTTAGTAGATCCAGAGTAAATATGGATCTATGCTGGTTTAATTCCCCCATTTAAATAGGCTACATTCCAAGTGAATACCATGGGTCAATACCATGTGCCATTTTGGTGAATACCATGGGTCAATACCATGTGCCATTTTTATTTTTATCAATACTAATATTAGGGTTAATAATGTTTTTTTGCATGGCATTAATAACAATCTAGTCCATGGTATTTGTCCCATAGTATAAATATAATGTGACTTATGGAGTAAATATAAAAAAACGTTTTATTTGTTTACCATACACCTCATTTATTTAAATTTTTATTAATTTACCATACCGTTCATAAATACAAATATAATGTGACTTATGGAGTAAATATAAAAAAAAATGTTTTATTTGTTTACCATACCTCTCGCTTATTTATATTTTTATTAATTTACCATATCTCTTTTACAAATATGGTATTTGGCCCATAGGATACACTTAAATAAAACCTCTTTCTTGAGCCTTCATAAATAGAACGAGGGTTATGGACTAAATATAAAAAGAGGTTTTATTTATTTACCATGCGTCTAGTTTATTTATATTTTTATTTATTTACCATACCTCCACTTTACTTATATTTTTATTTGTTTACACCCTTGCATTATATAAGGTGACTTATGGAGTAAATATAAAAAATGATTTATTAATTTACCATACCTCTCATTTATTTATATTTTTATTAATTTACTATACCTCTTTTATAAATATGGTATTTGGGCCTTTGGCCCATAGGATTAACTTAAATAAAACCTATTCTTGAAAATGGGCGAATGGATTCACTTAAATAAAAACTATTTTTGAAAATGGGCGAATGGAAGGTTGTAACTCCAAATTTCAAGGGCTAAATTTACCTTTTTTACCCTCTCCCTTAAAATAAGGTGGGCTATTTGAGGTGATTTGTAAAAATGTACTATGATACAATATATTCGCCCACTAAAAATTTAAAACCCCTTAATTTCGCCAAAGGGAGAACATTCGCCCCTAAAATCACCCCTAATTCCATGGAAAACTCCAAATGCATTGGTTGGGATGATATGTAGTCAAAGAGGTCACATATGGAGGCACAGTCCAGCTTGGAAAGCTTAATGGAGAGCCCTTCCCACGAAGAGTAAATGGCAGTCGCCTGAAGCTCTACACGAGCAGGTCAGCTGTCTAACTAATCGACTGAAGTACAGTCTCAGTGCTCCAAGTGGTTGAAAGAAGGCATGGGATTATAAACGAGTCTGTAGGCAAGCTGTACGGAAACAGGGTTTCACGTAGGGTGGGTTTATCATAGGAATTGCAGTCACGCATAAAGAGTTGCGCTGCTACACTGAAAGGTAGGAAAGTGACCATTGAGGTCACTGTTCATGAAAAGATGGTCAATCTGAGACAACAAGGAGCGGACAATGGGAATTTAAGACATGGAGTTAGAATGGGATTTGAAACGATCTCCCATCAGTATCGCATTAATGAGCCCAAAAAGGATGGAACAGTTGAATTTGAATATCAGACAGCCTATAAATCACAGCTGGTCATCCACCGAACAAACCATGGCACCTTGAGACTTAAGTTTTTGAGCTATCTAATAGATATGGACCCATACAACTTGGATGCTTTGGGAATAAACCCAGCGGTTGAAACATTGCCAAAAGAGACATAGGACCTTTGGGACAGCGTAATGCCGACATCCAAGGTCGTTGTGCCAAGCCCAACACCAGTGGTGGGAGATATACTACAAATTCCCAGACAAATAGCAGGACCCATCTAGATGTCACCGAGAAACCTGTGGTCTGGTAAGTGATCTATGAAAGATAAGGGAGAGATGGTGAATCTTGGGATAAAAGATAGAATTCCATTGAAAAGTGCATCCCCGGGCTGCATGCCCGTAATGAAACTTGAAGATTGGGACCTTGCGGACAGCAACATCTCTCTTTAAAAAATGTAACACAAGCTTCAACAGACATTGAGTATACCGGACCAGAGATCACAAGCTTGCTACTCTTGCACAAAAAGGTCACACCTTGGACATCTCAGCTAGAGCTAAAATCCTATGAGGGGCTTCTTTGTGTTAACTGAGCATAGCAGAATGAGCATCATCAGTTATGCAAATTGGTAGGGGTAATGGAGCAGGAGCCTGAAGAAGTGTTGCAGGATGCAAGAATGGAGCAACAAAGTGTAGTGCGTCACTCACATGGATGGTGGACCAGAAAGCCTTGGCAGCGTGTCTTGTCGCATCGACGAGTGACTCGGGACGAGTCACGATGATTGTGTTAGGGGCTTGTTGGGTAGCGAATCCCCCGCATAATGGTTTTGGGGCTTAAAGCCAACAATTTTGGGTACTCGTATTGTAAAATCTCCACGAAGTGCGTAGAGTGTAAATTGTAATGGATCAAGTCTAAGGGTAGTCTGCCCTAAAATATTGTAAATTAATCTAGAATGTGTCGGCTTACCCATGGTCCACGGACCATGAAATGTATAAATAAGAGCAAGGCTCTAAGTGTAAAAGGAAGATTTTGTAATGTAAGAAGTAATATGAGTTTCTGAAAGTAATATTTGATCTAAGTCTGTAATTTGAAAGTCAAGCATTGTAGTAGTAGAAGAGGCTCTGCAACTATGTGTGCAGAGGCCTAAAAGAGTCTGCAGCTGTGTGCGCGAACCCCTGCAGCTGAGTGCGCAGGGTAGGAAGTGAAATGTCACTAGAAAAAGCATTAATAAATATAAGTTGGTTTTGGAATATCACGTATATGTTCCTATATTCTGGTTTATGCATCTGTTATGGTTTATGATTGTGCGCTTATCTGTTTATGTTGATTGATAACTAAAAGTATTGGACCTACTTAACTTTATTCAAGATCTATAATAACACTAAGCACCGAAAGCGGTAAAGAACATGTTCTCCTGTTACCTTAGCTGCACGAAGGTAGTTCCATTGAATATACGGCTGCGCAAAAGTTGTGCAACACGTAGCATTAGTTTGTGAGCTTTCCAGAACTCATCAAGACATCCCTAGGGTGCAGAAACCTGGTTCTAGCACCCTTCCATACTACCTCGGGTGAGACCTCAGTCCACGCTCCGTAGACCATTACCGAAAGGGCTGGTAGTTTTGGATTTGTTTGGCTAAAACACTTTAAACCTGGGTCAGGCCCCATCAAGCCAACAATTGGAGGGTGCATGAAATACGTGACATAGACCATGTGCATATGTATGGAACTTTTGACTCTTGTAGCCAAATTATGTATTATTTACTCTAATAAGGTTGTATCATATTTCATTTATATTAATAATTTTATCATAACATGCATGCAAATCCCAACTACACAAATGAGATTCTGATCTTGTTGTGAAACTAGATCACAAAAATATAGAAAAGATAGATCAATGCCTTAGAATTCAACCTCTTCGAGGGGGAAACCTCCTTTACATACTTCTAAACTTCACTAGGGTTTCATAATCAATATTGGAATACCCTTAGGTTAGGGTTTTATAGAGAACATGCTATGCAACCAGCTCACAAAATAGAAGAAAATATAGATCAATGCCTTCAAAATTAGCCTCTTCGAGGGGGAAACCTCCTTTACATTACACAAATGAACTATTCTTGGATGATACAATTGAAAAAACCTCCTTTCTATATATAGGAGTCTAAGGGGTCACAATATAATCAAAGTCAACATAACAATAATAATATAAGATCACAACAATAACAATAAGGGCTACAATGACAATAGTAATGGGGGAATCACTAGTATTATAGGTACCCAATAGAGATCATTTAAGGGGGCCATTGATGATCCATAAACTATTGTGGATATTCTACTAGATAGTTCGTCACAACATATCTAATAATATTATATTAAAAATATGAGACTCTACACTATTATAGTTTCATTTAATTTCTAGATCTGTAAAATTAATTGTAAATAGTGCATGCATATAAAATTAATCTAGAAAACAAGTAGAGAATGAAAATATAAGCCCACAAACACGTAATACACAAGATATGCTCCCTGAGAAACGCTTTTGGGAGAAAACATAGCTAGAAGGTGAGGCCACTTCACTCTCTTTCTATTTCCAGAAATATGGATGCAGATACAAAGAAGTAATGTATGTAGCCCATGGGCTATTACAGTGCACAGATCCTCTATATGTGCTCTACCTCCTATATCTCCTAGCTATCTTTGCTCAACTATGGAACAAAATTCTTTTGAATGAATGGAATGCCTCTTCCTCCTAGTGGCCCAGTTATAACACAACCCGATAGCCTACTAGTGGTTAAGTTTGACTACATAAACTCTTAACTAGAGTTATAAAATAGACTCTTATAGAGTATTTTACATTACAAACATGTGGCTAGCCCATTTTCCATGAATAATGGTGGCTAATGCGACATCCTCCCAAACTACAAGTGTGAAAATAGGAAGGTCAAATTTTGAGTGGCATAACTTTTGCATACAGACTTTGATTGACGTGATTCTTACACTGTTGGAAAAATTTCTATGTGTAGAATATCATAGAAAGATGTGGGTTAATAGAAACAATTTTTTACCACCAAAAAACCTCATTTGATGCCTCAAAATTCTCGTGAAAGGTTTCATACACTGTTTTACCAAACTGGGTCCCACTAGTAAAAATAGTCTCGTGCGCTGAATCCTCCACTTTTTCCACTCCAAATGCATCGATATGGATGAAAAATAATATAATGATGTAATTTGGATCACACCTCCCCATTTTTAGAGGCTTTTGGTCCCCAAAATAAATTATTGAATTAGGTGAGGAAATATTTCCTCCACCTTCTCTCTGTTGTACCATTTAGCTTTACCTAGAAGCTGACCATTCAACCAAACCTTCCAAAGGTTGTGTCTTTCTTATCTTGTAGTTCTGGACCCCTTCTGCAAAAATGTATCTTCTGTCAACTCTGCCTGAGTGTCTAGTGTCAAATCCTCCATATAAGATAGGACCTATTCCTCTTCCTCATCTAGCATGAAAGGCTCATAGAGTTTAAAATTCTCCACGTTTACAAATGAGTAAATGTGCATATATGGTGGTAAATTGAGTCGATAGGTATTATCACCCACAGTTTCTAGTATCTCAAAGGGACCATATCTAAGAGCCTTGATTTTCTTACCAGGCCCCTGTAGCTTCTCCTTATTCAACTGTAGCCATACTTTGTCTCCCACCTTAAATGATTTCTCTATTCTATGATGATCATGTATGGACTTATACTTCTCCTGCGACTTCTACAGTGTTTTAAGTACCTGTATATTGATCTACCTAATCTTCTCTATAAAATTTTTAGCCCTTAAAGCATCTCCTGTAAGATCTTCCTTCACTCCTCCTTATTTCCCATATGCATTATCCAAAGGTGAAGGTGGAAAATATACAAAACAAGTTACAAATGGGGTCTTTCTTGTAGAATTGTGGACTACTCTGTTATAAGAATATTGTGTGTATACCACATTTTCATCCCAGGTCTTCCGATGCTTCTGGTTGTAACCCATTAGAAGTTGCACCAAAGTCCTATTGACTACTTCTGTCTACCCATCTGTCTGTGGATGGAATGTTGTAGATATCTTCAACTTCGTTTCCATCTTCTCCCATAATGTAGTCCAAAATGCACTAAGAAATCTTGTATCCATGTCCAAAATGATTCTCCTTTGTATCCCAAAATGTACCTAGACCTATCCAAAGAACAAGTTTTTTGCTTCTTGTTTGCTCATGGTATTTTTACAGGGCATTAGAACACACATCTTGCTAAACATGTCAACTACCATGAGAAGGTAGTCATGTACCTTCTTGGTTGTCGAAAAATATCCCACACAGTCCATGGAAATGCCTTCCCAAGGAAGAGTAGGTAAAGGTAAGGGATGATACAGACCATGTTTCCTATTTCTAGGCTTACTGGTACAACAAAACATGCAACCTCTTATGAGACTAGCTACCTATTCTTTCATATTGGGCCAATACACATACCTTTGCAAGTTATCCATGGTCTTCCCTATAGCAAAGTGCCTTGCAACCTTGGAGGTGTGAGCATCTCTAATTAGCTACAAGTGCTCACCTTTAGGAACACATAGTTTATATAGCATGTAGAGTAACCCATCTTTGATATGATAGTCAATGTGTTGTTGCCATCATGCAGACAACTCTAACTTTGCAACTGCTAATACACCTCCTTGAAGTACTCATCTTCTGAATATGCCTCTCTGTATGCATCATGGGTGAATGGCTCCATGTGAATAAGAGTCCCCAAAGTTGTAATCTTTTATGTGGGTGGCCTTGAAAGCATATCGACCAACTGGTTTATGTTTCCCTTTTTATACTTGATCACCAAATGAAACTTCTATAAAAAAACCCCATCCACTTGTAATGTCTGGCCTATTTTAGCTTATTTTGGGCCTACAGGTACTGTAATGGCTAGTGATCCATATGGATTATTGTCTCCTTTCCCATCAGATAGTGCTTCCACTTATTCACATATTGCACCATGGAATAGAGATCCTTATCGTAGGTAGGGTAGTTAAGAACTGCCCCATGAAATACTTCAAAATGGTAGAAAATACACATTTCTCCTTGGATGAAGACAACTCCCATAGCATACACACTCGCATTTGTCTCCACTTCAAAGGGCCGTTGCAATTTTGGTAATGCTAGAACTGGCACTTGACTGATCATCTTCTTTAACTCATCAAAAGCCTTATGTTTCCCTTTCCCCACTAGAAACTCTTTCCACTTGCTTCTATGGTGTGGAGCGGTGTTGCTATGGCTAAAAATGAGGCTATCAATTTCCTCAGGTACTATGATGCTCCAGTGAAAATCCTAACCTCAGCAGCATTAATAGGAACTAGCCATTTCATGATGGCCTCCATCTTGGAAGGATTTGTCTTCAATTCTCCTCCACCAATCACATATCCGAAATACACCAAGCACTACTGCGCAAACTCACACTTCTTAATATTTGCTAGCAGCTTGTGCTTCTTCAATGTTTCCAACACATGCATCAAATGTGAAATATTCTCCTCCCAGGTAGCAATATATGCCAGTATATCATTCAAATAGAAAATAACAAATGAATCTATAAAAGGGCATAGTACATCATTAATTAATATCATAAATGTAGTTGGTGCATTACATAGGCCAAATGGCATAACTAACCACTCATACAATCCTTGCCTGGTTTTTAAGGTGGTCTTCCATGTATCTTCTTCTTTGACTCAAACCTGGTGATATCCAAACTTCAAGTCCAACTTGGTGAAATATTTTTCTTGCTGCAACTGATTCAACAAATCATCTATCCTGGGAAGGGGGTATCTATTCTTATGCATGATTTTATTCAACGCCCTATAATATATACACATATTCCAAGTCCCATCCTTCTTTGGCACAATGATTATGGGTGACTAACATGGTGATATACTTGGTCAAATGACACCCTTTTCTAGCAGCTACTACAACTATTTCTTCACCTCAATTGCTTTTATAACATACTCCCTATACAACCCAATATTTGGAAATGGGGATGTGGCAATAGCTAGATCTCATGCTCCACTTCTCTCGTAGGGCGTAATCCTTTAGGCTCTCGGAACACATATTTATATGCCTCTAACAACTCCATTTTTTTTTATTTCTTGGTACACCCCTCTATGGACGCCTTACCTCTTATTGACTCTTTTATAGATTGATTTTCTCCTGAAAATGCTAAAACATACTTCTTGTTGGAACTGATCAATTTATTGCCTTGGTTGGCACTTACCAGTGAAATTTTCGAGTTTCCTTTGTGCGCTTTGATGATGAATGATTTTCCATCCTTGATGAGCCAGTACTGGTTATCTCTCCTCATGAATATTGTATCACACATGTACATGTATAGACTCCTAAACAAAACTCCACATACATCAAGGAGAACCGCATCCAAATATACTTCATCAATAAAATCAACTCTTATATCAAATCTACCTTCATATCTACATCCTTATGCACCCATCCAAGTGGATATGGGTTTGGATGATCACGAACTTCTAGCCCCAACTTATTTACTAGATCTTCTGCAATGAGATTTTCCTGTGATCCCGAGTAAAACAGAGCATCAATATTCATCTTATTGACCTGTATATTTACATGGAAGGGTTTGTTGATTGCTTTCTCTTCCTGTTGGTGACGGCTACTTAGATTCACCTCCTTCTGCACTTACATATAGATGATCCTCTCATCCATGTCCAAGCTGCTTTGAACTTGGTTGCTCTAATCATTGGTCATGAGATTCTTCTTCTTATTATCTTTCTTCTTCTTCTTTGGGTTTAGCTTTGGATGCAATTTCCAACACTTCTCCTATGTATGGCCATCAATGTTGCAATGCTTGTAGTGGTTGTTAGTATCATTGCAATGGTGTGTTGTGCCTACCATACTTTTATCTTTTCTACCTTTTTTCCTCTTCTTCCCCTCCTTAGAAGCATCTTGTTGCTCCTTTTTCTTCGATCCACTTGATTTCTCTCTTTTCAGGCCTATGTTCTCTAGGTACTATGGCTATACACAACCCTCGTCCACCATTTTGGGCTTGAACAACATCACCTACTCACGCAGATGGTGATGTAGACCCCCCTAAGTACTTGAGGAGTACATTTGGGTTCTTTGGAGAGATACCCAACATTATAGCCATCTTTTTGAATTATGTGGTGTACTCTTGCATGCTTTTGGCCAACTTTTTCTTGAAGTAATGCCACCAGATCCATTGGTCTTCCACATACCCAATGGGATAAAATGTGACTTAATGAGTTTTTTGAAATATTCCCACTTAGAAACTAGAGGTTCTCCCTCCAACGTTAGGGTTTTTGTGTGGCTCTCCCACCAACTCAGTTCATGGCCCTCCAATTTCAGTCACACGAATGAGATCTTCTACCCTTCCTTGATTTGATGGAAACTAAAATAAAATTCTAATTATCACAACTAGTGGTTTAGCTTTAGAGCATCTATCTTGCCATGGTATGTCTTGATATCAAGTTTTTCTTCCAATTTAAATAGGGATTGTTTCATGACACTCGAACTGGGTTGATTTTTTCCGAGTTCTTTCTTCGGCTATTTATTTGCGTCTTCCTGATATCCCAATCCCCCTTCTTGTTTTTCCTTTGCATTCAAACCCCCTTCTTCTCTAAATATCCCCAGATTATTTCTTAGGGATGCCATGATGAGGTTTACATTTTGGTTTATATCCATGACTTGTTCTTCGAGCCACAAAAACCTCACCTCTGCAGGATCATGAGGTTCATTTACAGATTCATTGCCCATGATTAGTGTTTTAATATTTTCAGCCTCGTCAATCTAGATCCCTGCAATCTTCACAAATTAGCCAAAGAAACATTCTCTGATACCAAATTATCCATAAACTTCCTTGGATATTCCACTCGATAGTTCGTCACAATAGATCTGATAATATTATATTAAAAATATGAGATTCTGCACTATTACAGTTTTATTTAATTTCTAGATCTATAAAACTGACTGTAAATAGTGCATGCATGTAAAAGTAATCAAGAATAAAAGTATTAAATGAAAATTAAGCTCACAGATACATAATACACAAGAGATTCTCTCTGGGAAACCCTTTCAAGATAAAACCCAACTAGAAGGTGAGGCTCCTTCGCTCTCTTTCCCTGTTTGGAAATACAGTTGTAGATACAACGAAGTATTGTCTATAACCTATGGAATACTATAATGTGTAGATCCTCTCTATGTCCTTTACCTCCTATCTCTCCTGGCTATCTTTTCTCAACTATGGAACAAAATTCTCTCAAAAGAATGGAATTTCTCTTCCTCCTACTGGCCCAGTTGTAACGCAGCCCGATAGCCTACTAGTGGTTAAGGTTGACTACATAAACTCTTAAATAGAGTTATAAAATAGAATATTCTAGAGTATTTTACATCAAAAAAATGTGGCTAGCCCCTTTTCCATGAATAATGGTGGCTGACATGACATCCTTCTGAACTCTAGGTGTGAAAACATGAGGGTCAACTTTAGTGTGGCATAACTTTTACATACAGACTCAGCTTGATGCGGTTCTTGCATTGTTGGAAGGATTTTTGTGTGCAGAATAGCATGAAAAAGTGTGGTTCTTAAGTGACAATTTTTTAACCTCAGAAAATTTTGTTTGATGTCTCTAAAACCTCACAAATAGTTTCATACCCCGTTTTGCCAAAATGGGTCCCGCTAGTAAAAACGGTCCCATGAGCTGAGTCCTCCACATTTTCCACTACAAATGCATCAAGAAGGATGAAAACCAATATAATTGTTGAGTGATAAAAGGGGTATTTTTAACTCCTAATTATCTTCACATTAATTACCAATATGGGTAGGTCTTTCTATTTCAAGAGTGTACACATTTTGTGGTGGCTATTTAACTCACAGAGTAATGCTTCTAAATTGAAGTATAGATCTTTTAAATACAAGAGTAAATAGATGCAGCAAGTAAATTCTATTTGCAATTAAAAGAAAACTCAATCCTTCAATGAAATAAAATCCAACAACAATTCAGGTAACAACAATATGCAATTCAAGTAACAACAGTATGAGTTAAGAGTACAACAGTGATAACTCTTCTCTTAGAGAGTGATTGAATTTAAATCAAATGCACTACTCTGTGAAAAAATGATGACATCAATTTGAGAGAGTAACAAAAGCAGTTAATTATCATTAAAATTGATTACATCAAGCATGATATTCATCTAGGAAACTCAATCCAAAGCAAAAGGAAACTAATTAAACAATAATGTTGTAAATTATATAAAACATAGCTATTTTGTCAACGTAAAGAAATAAGGAACAACAACGAAATAATAATAACAGAAAGAAATAAACTATTAACTATCACACTTGCAAGAATCAGAAATATATGACACAGGTGAAGCAATGAATTCCACTAGAAGCGAGGCCCTTATCCATCAACGTACACTGCTGGTTACTTCAGATAAATGAAAAGGAACAATAACCCCTCTTATATATTAATCGTGAAAGAGTATTACAACATATTTGCGTTCTTTGCTACAGTGAAAGTCTGTAATTGATAATTACAATAATAATAACAGTAGTCACCCCCTTTATTCTTACAATCGTTGCCTTTTATAATGATAAAGGGGTAAAAAGATAGATGATAAAACCGATCTCTCAGGATCTCTCGATCTTGAGGAATTCGCAGAATTTTCTAACTTCAGACATCTTTCCATTCTCACATTGGTCCTGTTGATTTTCTTTTGAACATATTTGCAACCACAATGTCCTTCCTTAGCTTGTTGCTTTTTCACTATCCCTTAGTTAGAGAGCAAAAATTGTCCCTTTTCGTACTTTCCTGCATAAGGAAGGATGATAATTAGCCAAAGCATAACTGTAATAATTTTTGTATTTCTTACCATAATTTCTTAATAGATTAGTGAATTGAGATATAGAAAGGATTAGAATAAAGGAAAAGGATGATAAGTTAATAGTAACTGCATACCTTTTCCATGACCCAGCATACTCCCCTACTTACCCTTTTTCATGTCCTCATGAAAATCATGTAGTTTGTGTGCAGAGAAGTCAAAGAATAAGCTGGAGAAGGAATGTCATAATGCAATCTCAAAGCATGATTCCTGGATAAAATTTCAATGATGTGCCATGTTTGTCCTTTAGGCAGTTCATATATAGCCTTATACCCCTCATCATGATACCAAATAATAGGGTTTTGGAACTGACAGCCTAGCCAATAAGGACCTTCCCTTAATATGAGATTACTGTAAATGACAAAGCGTTCTGCAACCAGTCTAAATTTTTTATAGTTGAATGGTTCTCTAGTCTATACATTGTTATTGGAAACTATCCATCTGAACTTGGCTATAGCCAAGGAGATTTCCTAAATGGAAAGGAAATACTCTACTCCTTTTTGGAAAATCTCTTTTTGAATAGGCCACAGATTTTTTATTACTCCTTCCCTCTTCATCAAAATTTTGTGATTGGCCAGCATTTGTAACGGATGTTTTGGTTCACCTCTAACCCAAAGGTCCAGTCCATTTTCCTGCCTCTAGAATGTGTTGTGAGCTTTGAACCATTTCAGTTGGTTAACAACGAATGAAATAAAAGCTTGAAATTGTACATCCCCTACAAAAGGACTGGGGTTCTTTTCAGTTTGTTTTTCTAATACAAAATTGTGTAAATAAAATTCACACAGCAGCCTCTATACTTTTACCCCATGATGTTTGCAATAGTTTATGAAATCCTCAATTGTTTTCAATTCTATGGGTTTTCCGGCCCTGACAGCTTTGATTTTCAGCTGTAAATATATTTCTAGCAAAAATAAAGCATAATTGTTGGCAGGGGATCTGCATGCCAAAACATCAGTGTATAGTGAACAAAGAGTATCCATTTGACTCATGACCTTCTCCAATCTGATCTCCATTTTCTTAATTCTTTCCTCTGCCCTTTGGTATTTATCGAAATTCTCACTTTTTGAGGCATTCATATCCCATAGTTGCCTCAGTAATTCCTAGTATCTCTATTGGGGGATGGTTTCTACCTCAAGCCATTTTATGGTAAGCTGAGCCTGTGCCAAATTTTCTTGAAGATTTACTATACTAGGGTCGCTTCTTGTCATAATATCTTTGGCTTGAATATCTGTCTGTGTATTCTTGCTATGAGAGTGGATTTTTATTGTCTGCGTGTTCTTATTATGGGACTGAATGCTTATAGTCTATGTACTTTTATTATGGATAGTCCGTCCTTCTATCTGGTTGGCCGTGCTGTCGGAGGGTACCACCTCCATTTGAAAAACGAAGTTACAAAAATGTATACTCTCTGTTTGGGCAGCTACTTCTGCAATAGTTTCATGTTGTTCCTTAACAATTTGGGTGAATATGAACTCAGTTTGAGTCCCACTAACCTTTGTATCACGAAATTCAGTTTGAATGGATGCATTTATTGCTTTCAAGGTTTTTTTCTGAAACTTTCCCAGTTGTTAATTTCCTTATCTTTTTCCTGAGTCTTTTTACTAATTTCTGCAGCCTCTGCTATTCCTTTCTAAGATTTTTAATTTCTTTCTTATTTTTAGGAGGAAAAATTGTTCCACTAATCATTTCTACTCTTAGAAATCTCGGTTTCTCATCTCGGCTTTGTTCTACAACAACTGTGTCATTACCCTTGTTTGTTTATGTTTCTCTTGTTTGGCCCACATCCTCTGTATTTAAACCAACCCGACTGGGTTCTCCTGGAGGTGTATTACTAAATTGGTTCACCTCTTCTTGGGTGGGTTCTACTCTTGTCTCTGCTCCACCACTTATGTTTTCTGATATAGTTCTATCATGGCCAGAGATCTCTGCAGATTGTGTTGCCCCAATGTTCAAATTGAGGGGACTTTTAGGCTATATGAACTCATCCATATTGGCCAAAATCTGGGCCAATTCAATATCATGCAGTAAGTCACCTGGGGGACTTGATGTTGAGAGAGGTTCTGATTCATCTCTTCCTTCTTCTTCGAACTGCCTTAATTCTCCCTCATGATCCGACTCAGGGCTCTCCTAGCCTTCTATTTGCAATTGTTGTTCACTTTCTAAGCTAGACAATTCCACAGACTGGGTGATACTTCCCTGGGCGTTTTCAGTTGTTCCTAAGTTTGTCTTCATCCTAACGGAATGTCTACGTTTTCAGGGAATGTTAGTAGTATGGGTAGTCCATTTCCTTTTTGGAATAGGGTTAGGCACACGTAGAGCCAAATCCCTTTCAACGACAAATGCTAATTCCTCCCAACTTAATTGTTGTTGGACAAGGCTGTAACTTATTATCAGCTTAATCAAGAAATGGTGGCTCATGACAGTGTCTATATTCCAGGATTTTTTTATGCTTCGAGCAATGTCATGCAATAAGAAATTCAAATATGCAGGTAAGTTTATAGAACATTTTTGTTTCGGAACTGCTAATAATTTAAGCTGACGTGGCCTTATGTTATGAAACCAGCTCAAGAAAAGATAGAAAAGAAAGATCAACGCCTTATAATTCAGCCTCTTCGAGGGGGAAACCTCCTTTACATTACATAAATGAACAATTCTTGGATGATACAAATGAAAAGACCTCCTTTCTATATATAGGAGTCTAAGGGGTCATAACATAATGAGAGTCGAGATAACAATAATAAAGTAAGGGCACAATAATAACAATAGTGGGCTTCTATGTGGCACAATAGTGACAATATGGGCACTACATGGGTACATCAATATAATAAGTGGGTTGTACTAATAATAATAAGGGGTTACACTAGTATTATAGGGGCCTAACATGCCCCTCTCCTTCAAAAAGTGTTGTCCTCAACGCTTGAGTAGTTCTTGATGCTTCTGTATAAAATTCTTGTCCTCCCATGTGGAATATTCAGCGGGTAAGTTCTTCCACTTGATGAGATACTCTGAAATTGATCGATTTCATAGCTGTCAGGTTCTTGTTTCTGTGATTGCTCCAGGTTCCAATATGATTTTTCCTTCCTCTTAAATTTATGGAAATATTGTTTGAATTGGGATCTTTTGCAACTTTTGAATAAGTGGCCATACTTCTTCGTCCTTCTTTCATTCATCCCTTGCTTCGTTTATCCAATCTGGTTGGATAATATAAATAGCACAAAACAATGCTTTCACATCCTCATCCTTGAAGAGTCTTCCCATTCGGTAAGGTTGCCATTTTTTAAGTGCATGTAGTATTTCCAACATTTCCTTCTCATAAATAGATTGCTTGAGATGTAGCGGTAAAAATAACCAATCACCTACATCAAAACATTTTTCACTACGATGTTGATCTACTTGTTGTTTCGTTTGATTTTGCACCGAAGTGACGTTATCCTTTAAAAGTTGGAGAACTTGTTGTTGATGCTCGATGTGATCTTTCACTGCTTGAACCTTTTTCTTCTTGATATGTGATGAGCCCCAAAAATGGACAATTATTTAGGCTCATTCAACCTCCTAATTTGACTTAATCCACCATTCTCATTGGTTTATTGCATGTTTTTGATTATTTTTATGTTAATAGAGTGAATTTGGTTAGTCATTATGCCAACAAGTCTAATGGGTGCTTTGTGTAGCCTTTTTGGTCCACTTGGAGACAAAATTGAAGGTCTTAATGAGCACTTGGCAGCCAAATTCGTGGGAGAACAAGCTAGAGGATTTGTAGGAAGGTGTCCCCCTCATTTATGGGCCCTTACCTCGAATTCTCCACCATCAGCTCGGAGTTCAAAGGCCACCAAATCAATGAGCACAAGGGCAGCCAAGCAAGTCAAGTAGAACTGTTGTCAACTGCAAGTCTTGGGCAGCCAAGTCCCTAAATTTTAGGAGGACTATTGGGTCCTCAATTTGTATAAATAAGAAGGCTTAGGGCCTCATTTTGGTTAGCTAGTGGTTAGTCATTTTGTAGCTGGTAGTTATTCATTTCATAGTCTTGTTGTAGTCATTTTGTAGTTCGATTTTTAGGCAATAGATTAGTTTTGCTGTAAGCTCATTTTCAAGTTCTCCTTGTGGACAGTTTTGATGTAGCTCTTCATTTCTTGATCAATAAAGATGAATCCAGCTTTGCACCAGCTCTAAATCTCTCTTAGGAGGCTATAGCTCTTGGGGTTGGGCCCATCTCAAGCGCCCAATACCTCCTTTGTTTATCTTTATGTGTGCTTGCTACATTCTTAGAATAAAATCTGCTATTTTGTTTTGTTATTTAGTTTGTTTTTTTGATGAGTAAAATAGATTTCCATGCTCAGATTTAGTTGATAGGTTGATTAACAGAAAAATCTTCAAGAAAAGGGCCAACAAACATCTGTGGTTTCACCTCTCCCTCAGTGGGATCAGGAGCTGTGACTAGGATGACTTTGCTGCCCACAAAAACACTGATTTTGCTTTCCCATGCAATCACTAGTGTTTGATTTTCATGTGTAGAAGTTGGTTACAAGTTCAAACTTTCATTTGCTTATTTGCATGAGTTAAAATACATGGTTTCATTGCAGGTCACACTTCTGTTCATTCTCTTTACTAACAGCTAGCAAATTAGGTCAACGTAACTAGGTCTTTGAATTCATAAGTCTTTGTTGGTTCAGATTGGAAAAACGACTTGCAGAGCACCTGTACCACTCCTTCATCTACTTATTCTCCATCAGCACCATCCACTCCACCCTCTACTTAGAACCCTTGCTTCACGTTTGCCATTCGCTCCCAAAACCCTAGTTTTTGTGCAACATTGCTTCACTCTCCCTTGAACAAATAGAACCATCCTCGCCATTCCTTAGCTCCATCCATCAGTTCCTAGGCCACTTCAGACCCCTATCCTACCTCCATATCCACTCATGCATCTTCCCTCACTCACCCATGCTCCAAAGTCCCATTTCGAAACATCCTGTAGAAATCCTGAACATCTTGTAGAAACCCCTGTAGACTTCCTGTAGAAGTTCATAAACACGGTTGCATGTCATCCAGACTTTGTGAAACTCTCGCAAAGGATGTTAGGTACCCCTTAGACCCTCTCTGAATCTTCCCAACCTTTACCAAGCATTTCTCCTCCTTGATCCACCTCTACACAGTGAAAAGCTAGTTAAAAGCACATGCATGATAATTCCAACAACTTAATCAAAAATACAAAAAGATGTTTTCTTCAGATAGTGATAACTTAGACACGTGCATTTTACCTTCCTAGAAGTAATGGCATCTCTTTCAGTAGTTTTCATGCTCTCCTTTGCGTCAGTAGGACTAGCTGGTAGAATTAGGGTTTTCTAGGGTTTGTGTTTCTTTTTGGCTTTCAGTTTCTTTCCGCAAGTAGATTAGCTTCCTTTGAGCTAGCTTTCATCCATCAGTTAAAAAGCTTCTTCTAAGAGCTCATAGAATTTGGCTTGAGCCCCTATCGGACTTGTGCCAGCTGACCAAGTGACAACTGCGGCAAGAGCTAGTACTTGTGCCTACAGCACCGTCGCTTCCAAGTTTGTTATGAACTACCGGGTTGATAAAATTAAAGAAGGGAGTTCCAGGAGTTGTAGCATTATTGCTACAATACTGGGGCCCACCATCTTTTTGGCGTCGTTGCCAGGGAAGCGTCAGAGTATTGGTGATTGTCGCTTTTCTTCTATTTTCCACTACAATCTTCTGCTAAGCAGTTTATTTCATTTCCATTATGCAATTTCGTTTATGCAAAAGTAGATTAGCATTTCAATTCCGCAATTTCATTTCTGCAAGCGTAGATTAGCATTTCAATTCCGTAAGCGTAGACTAGCATTTCATTCCTGCAATTTCATTTGAGCAAAATAGATTAGTCCTTTCCTGCTTTCATTTCAATTCCACATGTTAATTTTAGCAAGATAGTTAGTTGCAGTTCTATTTATTTCAGTTTTGCAAGTAGAAGTAGAAAAAAGAAAAAATCAACCAAAAAGATTTCATTTCATGCCTTGTAGGAGTAGAGATAAGTTAGAAAAATGATTGCACAACACCCCCCTTTACTTCACACAGCCAATCTTCTCTCTTCTTCGATGGTTGTGACTAAGAAGAACCCTTGGGTGGACATCAAGACATATATGAAGAACCTCTAGGGGAGAAGAAGAAGAAAACATTCCTCTGAAGAAAATGGGTACAAGCAGAAATGTTGGGGGCAGTCCCTTGTCCAAAGATGAATTTGAAAATCAGATTGAAGATTTCAAGAGTGATATGAGGCAGTTTCTTGCCATGCAACTGGATACCTTGCGGATCCAAAAGAAGCAAGAAGAAGCCAAGAGGGCTTTGGCCATTTTTTGTCCTAGGTGCACTAGAAAGCATCCTAGGAACAAATGTCCAATGCACTCCCTAGAAGTGTATTTCATCTGTGAAGAATACCATCCTACAAATCAGTGCCCTTCCTTGCCTGGACTTAAAGTTGCATATCAAAGAGTTAAAGGAGCCACTGAACCACTCTATTATATGAACCAAAGGAGGCCGCATGGACCTATAGCTTACCAGCAGGAACTGTAAGGGACACCCGAGACCTATTATGACCCTTATCAAGCCACCTTCATGCCTTCTTGGGGTCCCCCTGCTCACCCTTCCTGGTTCACACCTCCTCCTTATTCCTTCACAGATCCATACTATGCCCAACCAACTGCTCATTCGTTTCACTCTTATGCTCAGCCGCAACCTCAGTGGAATGAACCTTATCAGGGGTGGAGGCCCCAGTACAACTCTCATCCCGCTCATTTTCCTCCACCACCTTCTCATCCACAACCATCGCCTCCTCCTCCACCAAGGCAACCCCAAATGCCTACCCAACCACAATTCCATCCATATCCATCTCAATTTCGCACCTCCACTCAGCTACCCGTACCATTTCCAAAACCACATAATGGAGCAGCTCAACCCCATTGCAAATCTGAGGCACAACATATCCAAACAACCCCTCTTGAGCCCAATGATTTTCACCATAGCTCAGGAAGAGTGTTGCAAAGCAGAGATCTTATTGAAAGCATTGAAGGACCACATCAGGCAAAAGAAGATTCAGAGGAGGAGATCAAGGAACCATGGGCTACACTTGATGAAGAGAAGAGATCAGAATCAGAGATCGAGAGAGTTCCCTCATGGTTACCATCAAATCTTCCATGTATTCAAGAGAAAGATCAACAAAAAGAGGAAGATCAGAAGGTCATGATAGAAGGTGACATGAAGAATGATCCAGATCAGCAAAAGAACCAAGGATATCAAAGCTATATTGAGATATGGTTTCAGAAGGTCACTAAGTTGCAGCAGTACTCTCTTCCTCAGCTATGTTTGATCCCTTCAAGGTCAGATCATTTGGTCTCTGAGATCTGGATACCTATCCAAGCATGCATTTCGAGCCTTCACATCATCTTGTCTCTAATCTCGATGTGCACATGGCTCCATTGGAAGTATTCTTATACTTGAGAATGAGTTTGTTTTTCAAGTAGGGTAGGGTAGAAAAAACAAAAAGAAAAAAAAAAAAAAGAAGAGAAAAAAAGAAAAAGAAAAAAATGAAAAAAGAGGAAAATAGAAATCTAAGGTGAAAACCTCCTCGGAGGCGCCTTAGATTGGCTCATTGATTGAAAACCTCCATGAGGCTGTCAATGGGTTGAAAAAAAAAAGAGAAAAGAAAATAAGATCTTTGGGTGAAAACCTCCCTTGGAGGCGCCCAAGGCAGGCAATTAGGGTGAAAACCTCCATGAGGCGCCCTAGTTGTTTTTCAAAAAAAAAAAAAAAGAGAAAAAGGAAAAGAAAAATAAAGCTAATCTCCATTGAATAATTTCATGTTGCAGCAATGACATTGCAGGTTGCAAGAAGGACATTTCATGACAGGAGGGACACTCAAATCAAGGTTAAAGGAATCTTTCTTGTGCCTTCTACAGGAAGCTCTGTATTTCTACAGGAAACATCATGTAGAACCTTTGGACGAACCAAATTCAAGTCTAAAATGGAATCTGATGATGGGAATCTGTTGATTAGGCCTACAAGCACTTGTGTGTCCATCCCTTGCCTTTCTCCATCATTTTTTCACCTCATTGTGCTTCTACAGGAACTTCCTGTAGAAATTGTGGGAAACTAGACATGGATTTCAAAAAATGGTTGGGCGAACATGGTAGCTTCCTCAAGGGTTCAGAAGCCCTCATGCAATCTTCCAACTCCTCCTCCATCATCTCCATACCTGCATCACAGCCCAAGCTCAGTTTTCCCTTCCATGCAAACATTTGCAAAAAGCCTTGAGGCAAAAATCCATAGAACAAAATTTGTTTTTGCCATAACTTGAAAACCATGCATCCATTTGACAAACAGTTTTATGCGGGATTGTACAAGGTTGATGGCAACATGCTTGAGCAGTTTCAGCCAATTCTGGTGCACGGTTTCCAAGAAATCAGCCTCCATCACCATCAGCCATTTTTGCATTTTCTCCATATCCATGCATCTGTTTTAAAACCTGTTTCATGGGGAGATGCACATGGGTGATAGTAGCCTACCCAAGCAGTTTCAGCCGATTTCGATGCACGGTTTCCGAGAAATCGAGCTCTGAAATCATCAGCCATTTTCCATTTTTCTCGAAATCTGTGCATCCATTGATCACGATTTTTCTATGGGAGATGCATAATGATGATAGGAACATGCTCGTCGAGTTTCAGATCAATTCGGTTTACCGTTTGAGAGCAATGGTGAAAACAAGTTCTGGTTTTGTGACCATGCAGCAGCAGCAGCTTGAAGGTGTAGATCTGAACGTGGAAACAATTGCATGCTGCTCAGATCCGGCCAGAGGACACCTGCACAAGGAAAAGCAATCAAAAATCATCAGCCAAGGCCTCATGCAATCAAAGGATCCAAGCATGCAGCAGCAGAGCATGAGCATGCAGCAGCAAAAAGCTTCACAAGCAGCCGTTTTCCTTCAGGTATGTGACTAAACCTTGTTCATCTATTGCATGAATCTAGTCTAAGCATTGCATGAACGAATGGAATGGTGAAATTAAGCCATGAATGTAGCAAGACACCCAGTTCTCTAGCGCTCAAGGAAAAATCACGCAGCATACGTGTATGGTCATTCATGGAAAATTTGAAAAACACAGTTAGTGGTAGATTTGTTGAACTTCAGTGCACAGGGCATCAATTAATTAACAAATAGAAGAGTTCATGATAGCACAGCAGTTCATATGGGCCAGCACACGTTTTGCCACCTCACTCCACCAAAAATCACGCAGAAATTAATGAGCGCTCAGCTGAAATTCATGGACTGTTATTCAACTCGCACTTGCAACCTGTTCAACTGAAGATGCATCCTCTTCTCCCACAATCAGTTAACCTATCATCCTTCGCTGATTTTTTTGGCCTGTTCAAAATTCTCCCGCTCATCCAGTTTGAAGCTTGAAGAAATGAAGTCAAGGTTGTTGCAAAACAACTACAGCCCAGGAACAAATGGATTGCTTCTCCGCGGCAGAGTTTGGACAGACTAAACAGGGATAGAGTGCGAAGTCTTGAGCACAAGAAGCACTTGAATGAAAGCAAGGAAAAGAGATCGCGATTACGAAGTTTTTCCAAATAGAACATTATTTTCTGATTTGAAATGTTCTGCTTCTTCATTGGTGAGTCTTCACCAGGGAATTGATTATGGGACAGAGCTGTATATTTTGAAGTGATTCAGTTGAATCCTTCTTGGAGAAAGCCCCCTGCTTCATTGAACGATATGGAAATCAAAGAGTAAGAATACCTTTGGTAGGTTCTTCCATCTCTCAGGAGTTGTATGAGATTTTCTTCAAAATAATTTGAATTTATCCTAGACCAATATGGAACATGGGGAGAATTAATTGTTGAGGAAAGATGCCATCTCTGTAATATGATCATGAATTCAAAACAGAGCAATAGAATGTTGATAACAGAAATGAATTCAGCAGTGTCTATAACTAAAAATTGTTGACATAAAGTTCTTATTTTCCTTGAAACACATGCAGAGCCATAAATGAAACAATTGACTGCCAATTTTGTTGTCTTTTGCTAGATGACCAGGAAGAAAGTAATTAATTTCTGCTGAGTTTTTCTAGTAATTATACTTTTACCCATGAATAAAGCAGGAATATATTTTCCAAAAGGGTCAGATGACGCAGAGATTTTGTATCATATACTTCAATAGATGACAAAGATTATTCTTTCAAACATAGATATGGGACATCCTTTAAGTGATGGCATTTTAAAGCTTGTTGCAAGGTATCAAGGTCATTTGAAAAATTTGAGATTAGTGGTGCCTGAAAATTACAGATGGACTAAAGTAAGTTGTAGACTTCAGTCCAAACTTGCAATGTTGGTACCTATCGTTGGCATGTGTTGTGATTGGCATTAGGAAATGTTCAAGATTGCAAGGTGAAGTATGGAGAAGTCATTTTTCACTTTTTTATCTGAGCCTGTAAGATCTTTTCTCAGTTGGAAATGATTGCAAGGTCCTGTGCGCTGCAGTGAAAAATGAACAGATGGACTCAAACAAAGTGTAGCTGTCAGTCGAAAAGTTATGAAGATTGGTACCTGTCTTTGGTGGCAGATGGCTTGGTCTATCATATTCTAAGGGGACATTATCAAAGAGCTATCTTACTGATTGAGAGTTAATACGGTTCTCTGTGGTCATGCTATTCAGCCCAAGCATCAAGTTTTGGTGCCAGGGTAAAGGAAAATAGGAGCTACAATGAGAATGCTTATAAGGGTTGGCTCGAAAATTGGTGGAGAGTCATTTCTGAGGTGGAAGCAACAATAGGGACTGTTTCCATTGCTCAAGTTTTAAGCAAGGATTTGAACTTTTTTCATCATCTAATTGACACGAATAACTGGAAAGAGGTTAGGGTCGTCTTTGTTCTTTTGGCAGTCGCAAAGGAAAGGCAGGTGGACGATATGCGATTCTTTGAGGACTCAAAGCCATTGATGGAATCGATGAGGGGAGGATATACAATAATCAGAACCTACTGCTCCCAGATGCAATAAGGATGGCTAATGACAGCAGTTCTTCACATATCTACAGAGAGGAAAACACTGAAGCTGACAGGTCTTGCAAATAGGGCCAAGGAGTTACAGTATGGGCTGATTGCAGCAAGATGAGGTTTTATCGTAACCCACTTAACAGATTCTTGAGTAGTTTTGATTGTGGCTATGTGCTCTATCTCGAAATGGTTTGTGCTTTACCCCGGGATGGGATATTACAGGCTGAAAGGAAAATCACCCACAGCCAAGCAGGATATAGTGGTGATGTCTGTTTCTATAGGAAGCCAGAACTCAACTACAGGACTGTTTCTACAGGAAGACAAAGAACTGTTTCTACATGAAGTTTGGAGAAAGGGCAGCAGAAGGAGAAATTGGCCGAGATTTTAGCTAAAGAAGCCACCAGGGCCATCAAAGATGAGGAGAGAGATTGGTTTCTCAGAGGATGAGCAACACTTTCAGTAGGGGGGTGATGATGAACCCCAAAAATGGACAATTATTTGGGCTCATTCAACCTCCTAATTTGACTTAATCCACCATTCTCATTGGTTTATTGCATGTTTTTTATTATTTTTATGTTAATAGAGTGAATTTGGTTAGTCATTATGCCAACAAGTCTAATGGGTGCTTTGTGTAGCCTTTTTGGTCCACTTGGAGACAAAATTGAAAGTCTTAATGAGCACTTGGCAGCCAAATTCGTGGGAGAACAAGCTAGAGGATTTGTAGGAAGGTGTCCCCCTCATTTATGGGTCCTTACCTCGAATTCTCCACCATCAGCTCGGAGTCCAAAGGCCACCAAATCAATGAGCACAATGGCAGCCAAGCAAGTAAAGTAGGACTGCTGTTAACTACAAGTCTTGGGCAGCCAAGTCCCTAAATTTTAGGAGGACTGTTGGGTCCTCAATTTGTATAAATAAGAAGGCTTAGGGCCTCATTTTGGTTAGCTAGTGGTTAGTCATTTTGTAGCTGGTAGTTAGTCATTTCATAGTCTTGTTGTAATCATTTTGTAGTTCGATTTTTAGGCAATAGATTAGTTTTGTTGTAAGCTCATTTTCCAGTTCTCCTTGTGGACAGTTTTGATGTAACTCTTCATTTCTTGATCAATAAAGATGAATCCAGCTTTGCACCAACTCTAAATCTCTCTTAGGAGGCTATAGCTCTTGGGGTTGGGCCCATCTCAAGCGCCCAATACCTCCTTTGTTTATCCTTATGTGTGTTTGCTGCATTCTTAGAATAAAATCTGCTATTTTGTTTTGTTATTTAGTTTGTTTTTTTGATGAGTAAAATAGATTTTCATGCTCCGATTTAGTTGATAGGTTGATTAACAGAAAAAGCTTCAAGAAAAGGGCCAACAAACATCTGTGGTTTCACCTCTCCCTCAGTGGGATCAGGAGCTGTGACTAGGATGACTTTGCTGCCCACAAAAACACTGATTTTGCTTTGCCATGCAATCACTAGTGTTTGATTTTCATGTGTAAAAGTTGGTTACAAGTTCAAACTTTCATTTGCTTATTTGCATGAGTTAAAATACATGGTTTCATTGCAGGTCACACTTCTGTTCATTCTCTTTACTAACAGCTAGTAAATTAGGTCAACGTAACTAGGTCTTTGAATTGATAAGTCTTTGTTGGTTCAGATTGGAAAAACGACTTGCAGAGCACCTGTACCACTCCTTCATTTGCTTATTCTCCATCAGCACCATCCACTCCACCCTCTACTTAGAACCTTTGCTTCACGTTTGCCATTCGCTCCCAAAACCCTAATTTTTGTGCAACATTGCTTCACTCTCCCTTGAACAAATCGAACCATCCTCGCCATTCCTTAGCTCCATCCATCAGTTCCTATGCCACTTCAGACCCCTATCGTACCTCCATATCCACTCATGCATCTTCCCTCACTCACCCATGCTCCAAAGTCCCATTTCGAAACATCTTGTAGAAATCCTGAACATCCTGTAGAAACCCCTGTAGACTTCCTGTAGAAGTTCATAAACACGGTTGCATGGCATCCAGACTTTGTGAAACTCTCTAAAAGGATGTTAGGGACCCCTTAGACCCTCTCTGAACCTTCCCAACCTTTCCTAAGCATTTCTCCTCCTTTTTCCACCTCTGCACAGTGAAAAGCTAGTTAAAAGCACATGCATGATAATTCCAACAACTTAATCAAAAATACAAAAAGATGTTTTCTTCAGATAGTGATAACTTAGACACATGTATTTTACCTTCCTAGAAGTAATGGCATCTCTTTCAGTAGTTTTCATGCTCTCCTTTGCGTCAGTAGGACTAGCTGGTAGAATTAGGGTTTTCTAGGGTTTGCGTTTCTTTTTGGCTTTCAGTTTCTTTCCGCAAGTAGATTAGCTTCCTTTGAGCTAGCTTTCATCCATCAGTTAAAAAGCTTCTTCTAAGGGCTCATAGAAGTTGGCTTGAGCCCCTAGCGGACTTGTGCCAACTGACCAAGTGACAGCTGCGGCAAGAGCTAGTACTTGTGCATACAGCACCGTCGCTTCCAAGTTTGTTACGAACTACCGGGTTGATAAAATTAAAGAAGGGAGTTCCAGGAGTTGTAGCATTATTGCTACAATACTAGGGCCCACCAATATGTCCTTCTATCTCTAGAGGTTGAGGAGTGGTAATTTCTTCCAATCCTTTACAAGATATGGTCGAATTCATTTCTTGATGCTCGATGTGATCTTTCACTTCTTGAACATTTTTCTTCTTGATATGTCCTTCTATCTTGATCGTTTGAGGAGTGGTAGTTTCAAACAATGAATTACAAGAAATAGTTGGATTCATGTCTTCTTTCTTGATGTGATCTTTCACTTCTTGCACCTTTTTCTTCTTGATATGTCCTTCTATCTTGAGAGTTTGAGGAGTGGTAATTCTTGCCAATGCTTTACAAGATATGGTCTGATTCGTTTCTTCTTTCTCTCGGGTTGGGTCATGGCATATATCTTCTTCTTTTGATGTTTCTTGATCCTTTTCTTCCTCCTCTTCATATTCTATGTAAAATAATTTCTTCTCAGCACACTTATGACCTTTAGTGCATTTGCTATCACAATTGTAACAAAGCCCTTTTTCTCTTTTTTCTTCCAATTGTTGTGGTGTAACCCTTGTAGGTTGTGGAAGGCTAGGAGAAGAAACACTTCCATATTTATAGTTGTGAGGGGTACGCTTCTTGGTTTCCATAATTTTGCTTTCCACTATGTCACAAAGCCCTTTTACTCTTTCCAATTGTTGTGGTGTTGCTCTAAAGAAGGTGTTGCACTTTGTATCCCCATAATGTGCTATCATTTCCTCCGTGAAAATTTACCACGTAACAAGTTGTTTACGAGAACAAAGCCCTTTGTCCCATAAAAATTGATCTGGTTCTAAATATGAAGATGCAATACGTACCTTTTGTAACCGTTGTACACCATGTAGATCAAAATATTGCTCCATCTGAAGTATCCAATTTACCGGATCCTTGCCATCAAACTTCCTCATCTTGCTTTTTCTTGATTTTAGGAGCTCGACCTTGAAACGACTGTAACTCTGTACTTTTGGATCTTTAAGTTCTAACATTGCAACCTGCAGTAGCCTTCTGTGTCCTATTTCCAATGTCACTAGTCTGATCCAAATTGGATTCACCAAGAAAGATTTATGCACAATCTCCCGTAGTGACCTGATTGTAGACTAGTTCAGTAGAGCGAACTTGTATGAAGTTCCACGTGTCACTGTTTCAAGATTTGACTCTAAACAATATATAAAAGAAAACTACAATCCATCTTCTTTCTGTACCTTCTTGTGAAATTTCAATCCGATGCTCAGAAAGAAAGTTATGACAATTTTGCCCAGGTCACCTGTTTTGAGTGTAATTCAGGAGTCTGCAAAAAGACCAACTTCCTCAGATCATATCTCCAACAATATTGCGCAAAAATCTCTGAAATTTGGACCCAAGGTTTAGCGCGATTTCTTCTCAAATGGGTTTTGTTTGCGACTTATGAAACGTCACAGAAAAATAGTTATAGCGAAAATTCCATGATGACCTGTTTGGAGCAGCGAAACCCTAGAATCCAAAGCTCTGATACCAAATGTTATGAAACCAGCTCAAGAAAAGATAGAAAAGAAAGATTAACGCCTTAGAATTAAGCCTCTTCGAGGGGGCAACCTCCTTTACATTACATAAATGAACAATTCTTGGATGATACAAATGAAAAGACCTCCTTTCTATATATAGGAGTCTAAGGGGTCATAACATAATGAGAGCCAACATAACAATAATAAAGTAAGGGCACAATAATAACAATAGTGGGCTTCTATGTGGCACAATAGTGACAATATGGGCACTACATGGGTACATCAATATAATAAGTGGGTTGTACTAATAATAATAAGGGGTTACACTAGTAGTATAGGGGCCTAACACCTTACCACATCTTTTCTCCCATCACATGTGATATAGCTCTGAATGACTCTGGCGAGTTCTGTCCACTGTTCTCCAAGGGATGAAGGTCAAACTCCTTTGCCTTTGACAATCAGGTCCTATCCCTCATCCTAAAATACCGCAATAACATCCTGTAGCCTCAATTTTTTATGAGCCCATATAGGTCCGACTGCTGGTAATCTAGAAACTTCAACTATTACTGTGTCTATCACTATAATTTGCCTTCCTATTATCATAGAATGTTAGTTCTGTAAATTTTGGAAGAATTCGATAGCAATTGCTTCATTAGGTTGCTACAGTCGTGTGAAATATGTTACCCAGCCAACTCAGGCTAGAATTTCTCTGGCTGCATAAAAAACAGCCAGTATTAATGGCTCCCTTCACACTATTCATCCTCCCATACTGCCTGAATTCTACAAACCATTAGTATCACAGAGATGTTACAACAATAGATATAACTGTGCTTATGGAGCAACAAGTTGTTATAATGGTTATTTCAAATGATACTTTACAGACAAAAATATCGTTATTCTAGGACTTTCTATTGTATCACATACTTTGTAATCATGGAATGTTGAATTTCCCTGCTTAATCTAATAAAGAACTGACATGCCTACATAACCATACTAGGGATTCGCCCCCCTTAAAATTATAGGTCGCCTTCAACTGATTAAATGAAGGAATGATGTACTGGTGGTGATGTACAAGAGTGGTAAAAATGGCAAGGTATACATATTTATGATAGGATCACAAAAGACATCGGGGTGCTGAAATGAATGCATAGAACGAGAATTATGAATAAATGTGGAGATGTTGTGGAATGATTCGAAAAGGGAGAAATGACATCTGACGTGGAAAAGATGCTTTGCGGTCATTATTCCACTTAAACAACTATGATTAACTTTTTAAAAGATATCTCATGCATAAAGTTTCAAAAATAAATTAGGAACATAATCTCTCTGTAGTAAAATATAAAGAATAAGAAAAGGGAGTTATAATAACTATTGATGTTGAAAATATGACTCCAATACCATCAGCAAAGCTTCTATTGCCCACAGGTGTTTATAACCTTGACAAGGTTGCTTTTTCACCCTTTGAAACCATGATCCTTTATGTATAATTAGGAAAGTGCCTTATGACGTCAGAATGGAGGCCATTGTGCTAGCTTGGTGACTAGATGAACACAATGCCATTCAATGGGGAGGACCGAAAGGTAGGCCTGCTGGCTAGTGATGAGACCTCCTGTTCCAAGGACTTTATTTTTCTGCTTGCATCCATTGGATCATATCCTTGGTGTTATGGCCATAGTGGGAATGTCGATTCACTGCTTCCTTATGATCATGGTAAGCTGGCTCATGATGAGACCCCCTATCCTCCATCTCACAAATCATAGAATTGTTAGTAAACATATGTATATTTGTTTCTTTCCTTCCCTTTTTTTTTTAGACAACACTTCCTATTTATCTAGAGAGGGTCGCTCAACACTCCTTAGGAGTAGGGATGGTGGAAGAAGTCTGAACATACCAATAGAAAAAAATATGCCCTTAATCTTATTCAATGATAATGAGAAGAGAGAATTATAGGGGTTAGGGAAGAACCAACATGGTAAAAATAATCAATCATTTTGATTTATAGTGAAGATAAGGACAACAAAGTGATATATATGGTTGTGTCCTTCCCTTTTTAATCAATACAAAGAAATCTCATTAAATATGATAATATTTGATTTGCTTGTTCTAGTAACCTTCAAATTTTGTATCTTTACATATATGTTTGTATTCTTGCCCCATAGAGGATTATAGAGAGTGAAATAATATGCAGAAGGTGCTTATTTCCTAAACAAAACCTCACACAAAGAGTGATGTTCCTTAAAGGGAACAACAAGAAAAGACACACAAAAAGGTGTTGTTCCTTGAAGGGAATAGCAGTTGTTCCCTGTAAGTAGTTCATCGAATGAAAAATAAAAAATAGGATGGTGTTGTTCCATGTCGGGAACAACAAAAGGATATATGCATGACAGTGTTGTTCCTTATAGGGAATAACAATTGTTCCTTAGGAGGAACAGTAGGAAGAAAAATTGCACACCAAAACTGTTGTTCCTTAGAGGGAACAACATTTATTCCTTAGCGGGAACAACAACTATTCCTTAGAAGGAACAACAATTGTTCCTTAAATGGAACAGTGGAAAAATAGATGCAAATGAAACTGTTGTTCCTTAGAGGGGACAACAGTTGTTCCTTATAGGGAACATCAACTGTTCCTTAAAGGGAACAATAACTATTCCTTAAAGGGAACAATGAGAAAACAAGTCCAAATGAAACTTTTGTTCCTTAGAGGATGTTATAGACATTTTCGTGCACTGCAACCCAATCATAAATATCCATAAACCAAGGGCTATTAAGTCCCTAAAAGTGGTGTCCCAACCTCTAAAAGAACAAGGTCAACTGATTACATCTTCTCCCAGAAGTTCTCCATGAAAAACTGCTTAGAACTAGTCAAAACTGGACCATCTCACCTACTCCATGCTTAAAGTGTGCTCCATCCCACCTAAATACACTTGGGAAGTGCGATGCATCTTGAAAAGCCCTTCTATGGGGTGTGATAGGCGAGAGTGGACAAATGGCAGGGTCAATCTGCAAGGTGGAGGATCATGGAATCTTCTAGAAACTTCTCCCGTGACACTTGCCTCTCTGCATTCGCCCAAGGATGAGTAAGAGATCATCAATCTCCAAGTGGAATCAAGAACTATCAGAGAGAGGACACTAATCAAATCTCAAAAGCTGACTCACCCCCCTTGCAAACATCTATATATGGATCCCTCATCCCAGAGATCCAGAGGCTGGAATTTTGTATCCTGTAAGGAAGTGCTGTTGGTTTCTTGGTGCAACATCATAGTGTTGGGTGATCTAAGCTTTTCATGAGGTGAAGAAGGGCTTTCTTGCTGAGATGATGATGCTGGGTCAGAACAATTGGTTGTAATCCTCTTTACTTCTCTTGATTATCAATAAAATTGTTTAAGTTTTCCCCCACATTCTTGTATGATTGATGATATATGCATTTGTGTGGTCAATATATATCTGATCCTATATTGTTTATGATAATAGATCTATGTTCTTGGATAGTGTTATGCTGCTTCGATTCTATAGGTGCTCTTTGAAGCTGGGTAGATGAGGAAGCAAGTGGAAAATATCTATCAGAAGGGAGAGGAATCAAGCAAGGAACCAAGCACAAGACAGAGGTTGGTCTCCTTTATTCCCCTCTTATCTATTTCTCATAAAGGAAAACAAAAGTAGTTTTTGTTTGTTTGTTTCTAAGGTAGCTACCAGCCTTAGTGGGACTAGCAGCTCTACATAGACACTAGTGTTCCCGATAGCAAAATTGCGACTCCACTGGGGAGCGAATAGATTATTTGTTTATCTACATTTGTTTACTTTATAAACTTACAGACGGAGCCTGAAGTCAAGCCAGGTGGCCTTCGAACTGCATTTTCTATGCAAGCGCAAAGTAGATCAATGCTGCTTCAGTCTATCTCTGGGTTTTGTTTATGAACTGAACAATTGATTTACAAGCTCTCTAATTGCCCTTGTGGTGGCTCTAGTAACCTCTTTAGATCTACCCTTGTGATTGATTTACTGATTACCACTTGCTCGGCCTAAATCCTTGAACTGAGCTACAAACTGTGACCCGGAACCCAGTTAAAGTCTCATCACTGGTCCAGCGCACTGTCTCTTATGTGAACTCTGGATGCATAGCACTTCCTGAGTGTAGTAGGTGTGCTGCATCTCTTTTTCACTGTGTTACAGGTGCGCTGATCAGACAAGGCCTTTCCTGCTCCTAGATTTTGGTTTCTGTGTTCACTCTTTTCAGCTCTATTCAAGAGTTTTGCTGCCTATAGTCAGTACACCTCTGTTGAAACCCCATTCCTTGCCATTACTTTTCCTCCATTGTGCAAAGAACTATAATTTTTTTTTATGTATTTTGAATCATTTTCAGTTCTCTTCTACAAAGAAGTAGCGTAATTAAACTTTCGTTTCTTGATTTGAAAGTGTCGCAAGTGTCATTTTCATTCATAAAAGAGAATCTGATTGTTCTTGATAGTCGATTACACTATTACTCTTGTATCTAATTTGAATTAGTAGTTTTTCAAGTGTCGAAAGCAAGTTTTCAATTCCAAATCGCAAAGTGTCGTCATTGTCTTCATTTTGTCTTGAAAAGATACTTGTTAGTAAAGTCGCTTTGAAAAATAATTCAGATTTGTGCTTAGCTTTCTTTTTATCATTCACACATTAAGAAGGCTAAAAGAAAATACATGCATGTTCATTTGCATTTAGACTGTTTGTTGGTTTGATTTAGGACAGTGCATATAGTGTATGCTCTCTACTCTTTGTTGAAAGAACGTCATCTCTCTGTCCTTAGTAGCTAGTATTTTCATTGCAAAAAGAAGACTAAACGACTGTTTATCATCTTAGATTGAATTTTAGGAATTGTACATCTACATCACGCGGTGAACTTGAAAGGAAAATTTCTTAAGCAAGATCAACTGTAAAATAAATTTAATGAATCTAAAAATGTTTTGGAACCTAACGCACAACATTTAGAAGTCTAGGCTAGAGACGTATTCCGGCGTCGTAAAGCCTGGTAACTGTTGTTCTCATTTATGGTTGGGTGATTCCTCCACTTTGAGACGATAAGTGCCAGTACGGACTTGTGCTCCCACGTACCTTCGAGTATATATTGGGAGACCACAATAGGCTTTATCCCTTATCCATAGGAATTCGTCTCTGCCGCCCTATCGATTGCAATGCACTGAACACAACATTCAGGAAGATTGACTACCGTACCGTGAAAAGTATTCTGTAGTTTTGCGATTGGTTTGGTAATCCCTTTGTCTAGATTTCCAGAGCAGTCTCTTTTGTTCCTTTTCAGACTTGTTAAAGGAAAAGGTCCATTTGAGCACTTGTCACTTCAAGCTAATTAAAAGTCGAAGGCGATTAGAGTCATCTTTTGTTTTTTCTCGACTCTTAAAAATTGAAAAACCAAGTTGTGTCAAAGCATCTAAAATTCATTTAATTTGGAAACATATTTCCCCTTGATTTCTAGTTGATCGAGTAATCTGCAATTGTGGAAGAAAGTCAATTGAGACCCCATCGTTCGCGGAGGCCTACGAGTCAACCGTTTTTGTCACCAGAATCAAAATTGTTACAGACAAAGGGAACTCGTTTAATCGGTTCCAAGTCCCCTGGTAAATTTAGAACAAGTGTTCTGACACCTTCGGAGACTCCGGTTACTCCAAACATTTCTGGTATCCCTGCCTTTACAGAAGAAGTTCAACAACCACCAAAGGACAGTGGAACTGATCCTAGTGTGAGGGTAAACACTTGTATTACTGAGCCAGCTCCATCTATAGCTGATTCGGAAGGTTTTATTCCCCAAACATCTGTCGCTATAGATTCTATACCTTCTTCAGCACCAGAAATATTTTATGAACCTGACGGTCTACCTCTTCCACCTGGTCTGATTGCTATAAAAGAGATTGTGGAGGATCCTCCATCTAGTACCCCATCGCGATTTGGAGTCGGGATCACTCTATATCCTTCTTCATCAGAAATTAGTCTACCGTCATCGAAAGCTCCTGTCGAATCGCTAGGCAATATTTTGGACAGACTAGAAATGTCTGAACAACCGTCGACATCTTGGACTGTCTCATCTGACACAGCGATGGTAGAACTTCCTGCTATCACTCCAACAATGTTCGCCGGCATACCATCTGTCCCGACTAGCTCTCAATCGGTAGAAGGAGCCCACTCAGGGGCTATTTCGACAGTATGGTCTGTTCCTGTTTGTTCATCCGGAATAGTATCCGGGAACTCTTATGTTGAGTCTCAGCAAATTGATCCTTCAAGGTGTCAATTTGGGTAGTCCAGTCCTCAAGGACCAACAATTCGTTTGAGTACCGGATTACCGCCGTATGGGGGGCAATATACCCTTTCATTGTCTCCTCCGGCAAGACAACCATACGAGAGTTCACAACAAAATTCAGGTTGTGCTGGAATTACATCTAGCAGTTGGGTGCCAATACTGCCTCAACAACCAAGAGTTGTATATTCGATGCAACAATGTTTACCTATGTCAAATATACCAACTATGCCGGCTATTGTGACAGTGTCGCAAGTACAAGCATTGCCTGTTGTATGCCAACCTCAGGTTTCTCAGGTTGTAATGCAACAGCCTCTTGTCCCTGCGACTCAACCAAAATCGCCAACTAGTGGAATGACACAGGCCCAAACGGGTACAATTACCCCTCATCTTGGTCAAATGGTCAGTATTGGACAACAACACATGGCTTCGCAACCATGGCTGGTGCAATATCAACAACATAAATTCCGACAAGTTTACCAAGGGTCTGAGCAACAAATCTTTGCAAATAGTGGGCAACCATATATTCAAAACGTTCAAAATCAACCATTATACAATGGTTATGCCCATCAACCTTAACAAAGTTACCAGCATCAAATTCATTATGCCGGTATGCAAAGACCAACTGCTCAGGAAATCCCATCTTATCCTGGGTATGCTTCACCAAACCTGAATGAACAGTTACCCTTCGTGGCAACTTTGGAGTTACCAGATCTAAATTGGTTAATGAACGATCCAATTGCTTACACCCTTGGTGGCCAGGGATTCCACATAAACTTCCATCAGATATTCCTAAATTTAATGGAAATCTAGGTGAAGACCCGTCAAATCATGTGATGACCTTTTATCTGTGGTGTTCATCAAACACCCTAAACGATGATTCGATTAGGCTTCGCCTTTTTCAGAGGACGTTAACTGGTCCGGCAACAGAATGGTATATCGAATTACCCAGAGCTTTATTTGACAACTTCGGTGCCCTAGCCACAACCGTTTTAACCCATTTTCAGTTACCGATAAGGTACGAAATGGGAACAGGACTTCTTACCAATTTCAAGCAAACAATGACCACTCACATATCCGATCATATTCATGAGTGGCGACGTCGTCGTAGAATGGTAAAAACATATGTTCCTGATTAGCTTTTAGCTGAATGGTTTATTAAGTCATTATTACCTTCCATTACAAAAGATGTGTCAAAAGGAGGAGTCGTACTGAAGAGCAAGTTATTGCTCGTGCGCAATATTTAGACTTGATTTATACCTAGTTTGGCATGCTCTACGATAAAATCCCTGATGCTCCCAGATCAGAATTTTCCGTCCCTCCTCCTCCTAAATCGAACAATGACTCTCATGCCGGCGATGGCATGATTGGTATGACAGACATGAAATCGACAAAGGTTACATCTAAAAAGGCTCGTAAGATTTCTAGTCAAAATGAAAAAGAAGAACTTCTCTCCTCGGAAGTAAATTCCGTCTTGATTGATAAAGGCAAAGAAACCAAGAAACCAGGAGGCAAGAAGAAAAACAAAGGGAAGAAGAAGAAACAGGAGGAATCATCACCTGAAAATTCTTCTGCAAACCCTCCTGGAGATAGGAAACCAAAAAGTCCATGCTTAATATGTGATGAGGATCATTGGACAAGAGAGTGTCCACATAAAGCTGAGCTTAAAAAATTCTTCAAGAATTCAAAAACCTCGACGGTATTGACTAATCCGTTTCCAAATGCAGGAACAAATCTGGTTGCTAGTGAAAATGCTTCCCCATCCCAAGTGCTGATGTTGTCGGTTTCGAAATAGCAAAATAATTCTTTGATATCGACAAGGAATAAATATTACGGGAATCCATAGCTGTCGAACAACAAGGATAAGGATCAGCTTAGTAGTTCGACAACAACTTTGACAGAAGTTGCACCGCCCATCATTTGAGAGCTAACAATAAAACCGCTAAAGGGAGTAGTACACAAGTCGACATCTAATCCTCGTGCCAGAGTAGCACAACATTATAACATAGTGGAAGATCTGGCCCAATCGCTATCCGCTATGTCGACACTTGAAGTACTAAAAAATTTCCCATCCCAAAAGCAGGCTTTATTATCAGCTATAGGTGGGATAGACCCAAAGGATTCTAGTCTTGTCTCCTTTAATCACAAAGGATATTATCCTCAGTTACCAGCTCAACCAACTTTCCTCATTCAAGTGAAAGCCCTCAGGAAACTGTTCATCGAACAATTATTGATGAGGGGGAATCTACATGTATTATGTCGATGAGTTTTTGGAAAACTTTAGGATCTCCAACCTTGTCCCGATCTTCAACGAAATTAAAAGCATTTGACAGACGAACATATACCCCATATGGTATTCTAAGTAACTTGCAAGTTGAACTAGGGGGGGAAACAATAGAAATAGATGTCGAAGTAATCGATGGAAACCTCGATTACAACATCCTACTGGGAAGACCATGGATATATGTTATGGTTGTAGTTGTGTCGACCTACTTTAGGAAGATTGCATTTCCTTTTCAAGGAGGAATTACAATCGTCGACCAACAAACATTTCTCCCCAATAGTTCCCAAGTTACAGGAAGCATTGAGATGATCCATGGAAGCCCTCATTCACTTCAAAATATCAGAGTAGGCCTACTAAAAGACCCTATATTAATGGGGACTTTTGCCCTCCCGCCTCCAATCAATCTGGCGGAAGTGGAGACGATAGGAACCTGCAATATGATATCTTCAATTCAAAAGATCTCAAAAAACGATATTAATATGGATCATCCGCAGGTATTGCCTCCAAGCCCAATAGAAATATTGTAGCAATCAATGTTTTCGGCATGGGAGGCAGATCCAAACCAATGCTCATCAAGCATTTGGATAGATAGGTCTAAGGAATACAACACCCCTTCAGATCCTTGGTCGCAAGTGCATTACACCGACAAAGGAATTGTTCAGTCAATGATAATTGAAGGGGCATCATGTGAGGATTACCACCATCGTTCCCATCTTCTGAACTGTCAAGAAGATACTCCTGGTGACCTTCATCATCCTTCAGTTTTTGATTTCCTAGCAAATACTGTAAACACGGTGGATTCTGAGTGAAACTTGTCCAATATTGAAGAGACTATCTCCATAAATATCTCGACCAAAATAGATGTTGTAGAGAATATTTATGTTGGAAAATGTTGTTATCCTTCAAAACTGGAAATATATAACGCTCTTTTTCGCAAATTCAGAGATGTCTTTGCTTGGTCATACGATGAAATGCCAGGCATTGACTCGAGTATAGTTGAACATGAAATCAAGATGTATCCAGATGTCAAACTGGTACGACATCAGCTACGGTAGGTGCACGCCAAGAAAGTCGCTGCCATCAAGTCAGAAGTTGAGAAACTTCTCCATGCTGGTTTTATTTACCTGGTTCCTCTAACCGATTGGGTATCGAACATTGTTCCTGTAATGAAAAAACAAGGAACGATTAGAGTGTGTGTCGATTATAGGGATGTAAATTAAGCTTTTCCGAAAGACAACTACCCTACACCCTTTATTGACCAGATAATTGATGAATGTGCCGTATGTGAAATCTTTTCATTTATGGATGGATTCTCCGGGTATAATCAAATAAATATCCGCCCACAAGACCAGTCAAAGACTGCATTTATTTGTCTGTGGGGCACATTTGCATATCGCAAATTACCCTTTGGTTTAAAGAACGCGGAGGAAACATTTCAGAGGGCAATGAATTATGCCTTCCATGACATCAAAAACATCGTTCAACCATATCTCGATGAACTTTCGGCTCATTTGCAAAAGCGGACCGATCATCCGCAGCATTTGAGAGTGATATTTCTACGTTGCCGACACTACAAGATACGACTCAATCCACACAAATGTGTGTTCTGTGTCAGTTCTGGTCGTTTACATGGCTTTTTAGTCTCAAAGGACAGGATCCGTCTAGACCCATGTAAGGTTCAGGAAATCATAAATTTTCCTCCACCTTCAAATTTGCTTCAGATTCAGAAACTCCAAGGGAAAGCAAACTTTCTGAGGAGGTCCATTCCAAATTATGCCGAACTTGCTAAAGGTTATACACGTATATCGAAAAAGGAAGTATCCTTCGTCTGGGATTAGGTCGTGCAAGCTTCCTTTGATGCTTTAAAAGAATCCCTAATGAAATCATCATTAATGTACACTCCTGATTATCAAAAAGACTTTAACCTGTATCTAGTTGCAGCGGATACAACCATCGCAATGGTTTTAGTTCAAGAAGACAATGGAATTGAACATCCTATATATTATTTGAGTAGGAACTTAAATGAAACAGAAAGCAAGTATTCCTACGTTGAAAAGTTGGCTCTTGTAGCTTTTCAAGCGATACAGAGATTTCGACACTATGTCCTCTTTCGAAAAACTACCATTTTGTCGGATTGCAAACCCATGACTTATATATTGTCACGACAATTGCTGGGGGGAAAATATTCAAAATGGATAGCAATTCTTCAAGAGTTTGATCTGGAATTTGTAAAATCCAAATCGAAGAAATCCCTGGTATTCACGGAATTACTATGCAATCTCCCATAATCGTCCAACGATGAAACATCCAAAGAAACCATCGTGGATGAATCTTTGTTTCTAATATCTTCAAGCAATCTGTGGTATGGAGATATAATCATCTATCTCCAAACCCAAAAATAGAGGTCTAATACCTCTCACTTGGAACAAAAACGTATTTGATACCAATCAAAAGACTACATGATCATCGATGATACACTTTACAGTCGTGGTGTTGATACAATTTTGAGGGGATACCTCACCCACGAGGAGGCCAAAAAAGTCCTAAATGATTGCCATTCATGCATGTGTGGGGGGCATCAATATGGTTACGCTAAAACACAAAAATTTTATGAGCAGTATACTTCTGGCCAACAATGTTCAAAGATTGCATAACCGCAATCAGAAGTTGCCATGCATGTCAAATTTTTGATAGAAAAACCAGAAAACCACCCGCACCTCTGCAACCGATAGTTGTTGTTGGGCCATTCGCCAAATGGGGCATTGATTTCATGACATGTAACCCCAGATTGACTGAGGGGCATGGGTATATCATAGTCGCTATAGACTATTTTACCAAATGGGTTGAGGTGATGCCTACATTAGATAACACTGGTGAAACAACTACCCTTTTATTTGCGATCATGTAGTCTCCAGATTCGGCGTTCCACAGGCTATAGTCATAGATCATGGATCACATTTTCACAATCACATGATGGCCGAATTGGCTACCAAATTAAGGTTGTCCCACGACAGCTCTACTCCATATTACCCGCAGGCCAATGGACAAGTTGAAGCAATCAACAAAGTCCTGAAGCGGATTCTGCAAAGGATGATTGGAGTCCACAAAAGGAGTTGGCACCTGATCCTGTACTCAACCTTGTGGGCGTACCAAACATCGGTAAGAAATGCAACTGGGTTTACACATTTTCAACTGGTGTATGGTCTAGAAGCAATCTTACCAGTTCAGTGTGAAATCGCGTCCCTCAAACTCGCAGTCGACCTTCTCCCCGGAACCTCAGAAGAGGAGGCTCGTTTCTTGGAACTAATCCAATTGGATGAAACCTGTCATGATGCCACTTTGGCTAAGGAATCCCATAAGAAACGAGTCAAGGCGTAGTTCGACAAGAATGTTAAACCCCGTGTCTTCTCAGAAGGTGACTTGGTCTTGCTTTATGACCAGGAATCCGATAAACTCGGAGCAAGTAAGTTTAAGTCTTTATGGATGGGCCCCTATATTTTTAAGCGAGTGTTAGCAAAAGGAGCCTACGAGTTAATGGCTTATGATGGGATTGCACTGGTGTAACGTCATAACGGGTTGTACCTTAAGCGTTACTACAGGTGATTCAGTGTGGTAACCCATATGCTTTTGTTACATTTTTGTTTTCGCGAAGAGTAATTGTTTTGGTCAGGTAATCCACTTTTTACATTTTTCGCAGATGTCAAACATATTGGAATCTTTTGTTGGATATGCCGATGGAGCGAGTCGTAGTTCGTGGAATCTATCTTCTGCGGCCTAGGCCATTTTTGATCCAAGAAGCGAGTTAGTAAGTTTCAGAGGGGTATGTATTGGTCGGTCAACAAATAACATCGTTGAATATAGCGCGTTGATAGAACTTCTCTCTGATGCCATCACACATGGCATAAGCCGACTTTTCGTCAGGATAGACTCACATCTCATCATACTACAACTCATTGGTATTTACTCCGTCTGAAATCCAACTATCTATCGCATGTTCCTAAGGGTCAAGATTTTGGAAAGACAATTTGAATTTATTCAATATCAGCATATTTCCAGAAACTTAAACACATTAATGGACTCAATGGAAAATTATGTGTTAGATAGACATTTGCAACATTTATAAAAAGAAGCATTTCATCAGTATTTGCATCAGGATCATATAACTTAACCAAAATAAAACTCTGAAAATCAAATATATATATATATACAAATATATATATATATATATATATATATATAACTGTTTATGGTTTACACATAATGTTCTGTAACCAAGATAAAATTGGTCAAATGACCCAAAACTAAAAATGCTAGGGGGCACCCTAGTCTAATGATGTTGGTGATAACAAGTCACCTCCTGTGCAATCATACGTAAAAGCCTAGTCCACCGACTCAACACACCAGTAGTATGTCGCTGCAACCTCAGGGACAGCTCGTCGGTCCTCACATCTCAAATACCAAGAGTAAGGTCATTGACCTAATCCTACAATGCTGAAAGAGTCTCGACCACATCAAGGTCGCGAAGGATAGCCCTTCGCGCACCCTATCCTTCTAGAGCGGCAGCTGGCACTCTCAGGCGTACTACTAGTCAAACTGGTCGAAAATCTACATGAGCACATGAGTTTTGATTAGTCCTGATAGAAGAAAGCACAAGAACATTATAAAGAGAAACGATAAATAAGGATATGGTCAGAGAATTTACCGATGATACCCCACTGCTCGCCAGCAGGCAATACCAAATCCGGATCACCGCGGAAGTCCATACCAGCATATGGATGCTCGGAAAAAACCATCTCCTAACGGTTGAACCACTCGAAAAAGGTATCAGAAAATAAAACCTGGGACTAACCAGCATGCCTGGCCATAAGGTCGATCCATCTCTGCATCCATTGCTTAGTCGGTGGAGGTAAACCAAGTGAAACATATTGCGGCTGCATCAGTGGCATCTTTTCCAAGGTGAAAGCTGTCAAGATAGAACCATATCCAAATTTCTTCAATCTTCCATTTTTCACCTTGGTCAGTTGTTCTTTCATCACAGAGAGTATTGCATCACACCAATTGAACACCTTTGGTTCAAGGCATTCCAAGGCATACTGTATATAAGACCTGTTGGCCACGTGAAGTGCCACACTACCAGCTAGTCTAGCAAAAGTCAATAGAATGGTCCTCAGGGACCTTTCAGTGACATCTCGGATAATGATCTTTCCATCCTTACTCAGCTGAGATCCCTCTCTGCAATACCTGCGAATGTAATCTCTCACAGATTCACCCCAACGGGCCGAACTTGATAATGAGATAGGGGCACCCTGCCTCGATAAGCCAGTCAAAAAATAGATGTCCATGACAGTCAAGGGGATGGACTTGACCCTAATCTGGAACTCCTGGGTGGTAGGATCCCATGCATCGAGAAAATATTCCAACAGGTTTATTTTTTGCCTCATGCAAGGGATGTGGAAAAACTTGAACAGGCCATAGTTTTGTAGTGCATTTACCGTAACCGGATCATGTAAAGCAAGCATGTCCTCTTCTTCATGCTCATGTTCTTGCCATGTAACAGGCATTTTTCTCCAATGAATCTCTGAAACAAACAAGAGAAGAGTCAAGATCCTGACTTGGTGAAAAACAGGCAAAAAATTCCATGAAAAACTGTGCATAAATTGCCCTCTTTGCGCCCATTGCACCCCCAGCAGTGTTCTAGGTGGGATGCATGCTAACTGGCCAATGGCCAAGCCAGCATGCATCACACCTTTTGATGTAGAAGAGGTGCGATGGAGCCAAGGTGAGTTTTTCAAACCCCAGAGGCTTAGAAAAACCATAAAACATGCTCAGAATGGAAAAAGGAAAGGATGAAATTAAATAGCTCAGGTTTAGCTCCTACCTGGTCCAGACGGTGCGGAGAATCATCCATAGAATCTCTCGGAATCAGCTAGTGAAAATCAAAGGGGAAAACACCTCTAAAGCTCCAACAAACCAAAGTTCAAATGAAATGGTAAAATGAGAGGTAAAAAGCATTTTTAAATTACTTTTCATGTGATTCAAGTAAAATATTAGTGTTTTAACTCATTTTTCAACCATGTATTGTTCATTTCTAACTACTTTGATGAAGCAATTGAGCAGGCAGTACAACCTTTGAAAGAACAAAGTTGTCAATGTTAAAATCAAGACAATCAATGACCATTATATCGAGCAGTTTTAACGCGGAATTCAAGCTCGTTAAAAAATAAACATAAGCAATGAGCAAATGTTCCCCCAGAGTTTAAGCTCATTAAAAAATGAACCATTTTCTGGTAAATAACCATTGTGAATGTATTATCATCAACCTTTGAAGCCTTGGTTGTGTTCTCATCATCACCTCCACTTTGTTTTGGCCGATCATTCACCTCCATTTGATTTTTTACCCATTTTGAGGAACAATTGCGAAGAGTGATCCTGTTAGCCATCCTTGTGACACTACCGTGATTGGAAAATTCCAAACCTTACCTGGAATCAACTGCTACCCGAATTTATCACTCGTTCCTCAGAAAACGAGTCTCCTTTAAGCTATTTTCAACTCACTCGTAAAATATGAAAAGATTGCCGAGCGATTGGCCTCTCCGGCTCATTAAAGGGACCGGAAGTGCTATCCCTCCTTTAGATTTTAATCTTTTTTTACTTAAGGGATTATTACACAAAAAGATCGAGTTCTTGTTTTGTTCGACTCGTTAAAAGTACTGAAAATTCATCCCTTTTGTATTGTTTTTTACATTTTTCGGACTCAAGGGATTATATGACTAAAAAGGATCATCGGAGTTTTCTTTACGTCCCTTTTTCAGTCACTCTAAAATTGAAAAGGACCGAGTTATCCTTGTCGTTAAACTCGTTAAAACCGAATAGCGACAAAATTTTTCATAACAGACAAGAACGAGTTTCACTATTGCTAGGCTCGTTAAAACATAGCGATGGGTTTGCCCGAAGGGAAAATTATAGAACAAGCATATGTTATCCTCATCAAGCTTGACAAAAATAAAGAGGTACTGGTCAACAATGACTGGGGAAAAATTGGGAAGAAAACTTGAAGAAACTTTATTGGTAGCAAGTTGCTCTTGAACATGACACTTTCACTCTGCATCCGAGTCGGGTTGGGTTGTTCCATTCACTGGTCATATTACCGTGGTTCCATCACACCATCCATATTTGGGGTTAACGTTACCGATCCATCATGTCAGTGTCGCCAATATGTTCAAGAGAAGTCGCTCAGAGAATTCACCTGTGTCTCACCCACTGCAATACATTTATGCTCCGTTCTTTCATGACCGCCACCCTGAACCTTATCTCACCAGATCATTTTCACCTCCATTAAAATCATTTGCTCTGTTCCATGTCATTGATGTGGGATTCACTAAGGCCCTCCTATGATAGATTGCTTCTTGTCGACATCAGCTCATTATCCAAGAAGTCGATCTAGGAAGAACCCTTTCAATACTTTGAAGCTTGCATGCCTCAATGACAAGTTTCTCACTTCCGGCGACAGGTTTACATCAATGGCCTTCGACCGAAAGATTTTGCGTGGTGTTTGATGCCAAGTCCCTTATTCACACCACGTGAATTGTATTGTAGTACCTTGAGGGTCATCATCATTATCGGTGATTCCTCTTGCGCCTGTTAATAACTTACATCATTGGCTGGTAATCAGGCGATGTCTTTCCATGTTCGACTCCGGAACGTCTCTCACATGGATCGACTTGTACTTTGAGTAAAGATCAAATGAGATTGAAGACCCTGGATCTAGTTTCATCCATCCGGGCTGCGATATATATTCAGGAAAATAAAGACATCAAATGTACATCATTATTGCACAGATAATCATCCAACCTAAGGGATGATGGCTCTACCAGAATCATCAGTCTACACTCAGACGATTGTCTGTCTTATGTACATAAAAATGAATTTATAAAGCTGAGCATGGGAATGCCCGCCTCATCTAGATCATGAAAATATTATGAAGATAATGTATTTTATTGTATCTCATTACATGTTTCCTTCCAGCTTGAAAAAAATTCAGATCCTAATGATAAAGCATTTTACCCGACATCAAAACATATTCACGACCTCATGCTTTATGGGGAAACTGTTATAGACATTTTTGGGCACTGCAACCCCAATCATAAATGTCCATAAACCAAGGGCTCTTAAGTCCCTAAAATTTTTGCTCCAACCTATAAAATAACAAGGTCAACTGATTACATCTTCTCCCAGAAGTTCTCCATGAAAAACTGCTCAGAACTGGTCAAAATTGGACCATCTCACTTGCTCCATGGTCAAAGTGCGTTGCATCCCACCTAAATACACTCAGGAGGTGTGATGCATATTGAAAAGCCCTTATATGGGGTTTGATTGGCGAGAGTGGAAAAATGGCAGGGTCAATTTGCAAGGTGGAGGATCATGGAATCTTCTAGAAACTTCTCCTGTGGCACTTGCCTCTCTGCATTCACCCAGGGATGAGTAAGAGATCATCAATATCCAAGTGGAATCAAGAACTATCACAGAGAGGACACTAATCAAATCTCAAAATCTGACTCACCCCCCTTGCAAACATCTATATATGGATCCCTCATCCCAGAGATCCAGAGGCCGGAATTTTATATCTTATAAGGAAGTGCTACTGGTTTCTTGGTGCAACATCATAGTGTTGGGTGATCTAAGCTTTTGATGAGGTGAATAAGGGCTCTCTTATTGAGAGGATGATGCTGGGTCAGAACAATTGGTTGTAATCCTCTTTGCTTCTCTTGATTATCAATAAAGTTGTTTAAGTTTGCCCCCACATTCTTGTATGATTGATGATATATGCATTTGTGTGGTCAATATATATCTGGTCCTATATTGTTTATGATAATAGATCTATGTTCTTGGATAGTGTTATGCTGTGTTGATTCTATAGGTGCTCTTTGAATATGGGTAGACGAGGAAGCAAGTGGCAAAGATCTATCAAAAGGGAGAGGAATCAAGCAAGGAACCAAGCACAAGACAGAGGTTGGTCTCCTTTATTCCCCTCTTATCTATTTGTCATAAAGGAAAATTAAAGTAGTTTTAGTTTGTTTGTTTCTAAGGCAGCTACCGGCCTTAGTGGGACTAGCAGCTCTGCATAGACACTAGTTTTCCCGATAACAGAGGGAACAAAAGTTGTTCGTCAGAGGGAACAATAGTTTTTCCTTAAAGGGAACAACAAGAAAACAAATCCAAACGAAACTATTGTTCCTTAGAGGGAATAGTAGATGTTCCTAAGAGGGAACAACGTAAAAAAAAATACAGACGAAACTGTTGTTCCCTAGAGGGAACAACAATTGTTCCTTAAAGGGAACAAAAAAAAGCAAATAGACATGAAAGTGTTGTTCCTTAGAGGGAATGCAAATTGTTCCTTAGAGGGAACCACAATTGTTCCTTAAAGGGAACAACACGAAAACAAATAAACAGTGAACTGCTATTCCTTAGAGGGAATAGTAGTTGTTCCTTAGAGGGAAAATCAACTATTTATTAAAGGGAACAAAAAAAATCAAATACACATGAAAGTGTTGTTCCTTAGAGGGAATGAAAATTGTTTCTTAGAGGGAACAACATCTGTTCCTTAAAGGGAACAACACAAAAACAAATAAACAGGGAACTGTTGTTCCTTAGAGGGAGCGACAACTGTTCCTTAGAGGGAATAGCAACTGTTCCTTAAAGGGAACAACTTGAAAAAAAATAAACAAGGAACTATTGTTCCTTATAGGGAATGACAACTGTTCCTTAGAGAGAACAACAAGTGTTCCTTAAAGGGAACAACATGAAAATAAAATATACAGGGAACTGCTATTCCTTAGAGGGAACAACAGTTGTTCCTTAGAGGGAACAACAACTATTCCTTAAAGAGAATAGCACAAAAATTTGTACACAAATTTGTTTTTGACTTAGAGGGAATGACATTTGTTCTTTGGAGGGAACAACAGTTGTTCCTTAGAGGGAACAACAAAAGAGAATTAATATACAATTTATACAAGAAAATTCAATCAAAATAGAAAAAAAAATTATGTACAAATTTCAAAAAGGTTGCCCTCTTCAACCAGAATCTGTATGGTGGAATCTTCCCATAATTGTTGGCAAAAGGACTCCCTAGTAAGTAGTTTTTGATAGAGTCATACTCGATTTCATTCACTTTAAAAGAGTAACCAGACCCATCAATGGTGGCTAATATGAGAGCGTCATTATCGTGCACCTTTTGTATCTCACAAGGTCCTAACCATCTGGTTTGGAGTTTTCTCAGGAAATACTAGAACCTAGACTCATACAGGAGTGCCCAATCTCCTTTGTGGAAGATATTCTTTTTGATAAGGGCATCATTCCATTTCGCTCTTTGTTGCTAAAACAATGCAGTGTGCTAAAGAGCTGATAGCTAGATTTCATCCAATTCATTGATTTGATGTAGCCTATTAATCTGTGCTTCGCTTAAGTCCAAGCCTACCTCCTAAGCTATTCTCAATGTCTGGATATCAAATTCAATTGGGAAGATAGGTTCTTTGCCAAAAATTAGCTGATATGGGGAATATCCTGTGGTATTTCTCCATGTCGTGCAGTATGCCAGCAAGGCTTATAGCAATTGGGTAGCTCAATCACATCTATGTGATGCAACTGTATTTGTGAGTATTTCCTCGATTACCTTATTGGTGCTTTCTACCTAGCCATTTTCCTGTGGGTGGTATGGAGTAATGATTCTGTGCATGATATGATGGTTCTTTAATGTTGCAGCGATATTATGGCCTATGAATTTTGGTCCTTAATCAGTAATTACCTCTCTAGGCAAGCCATATCGCGTGAATAGTTGGAAAAGCAAGTAGATTAGCGAGTCCTCTTTTGCCCTTGGTAGTGCCTCTGCCTCCACCCATTTAGTCACATAATTAGTTGCTACTAGTATATATGTATTTTGATTAGATGATGGGTTTATTGGGCTGATGAAATCTAATGCCCATCGCTCAAAAGGTTCAATGACTAGCTACGGGTGTAGGGGCATCTCATCAAACTGCCTAGGGTGTCCCATTGTTTGGCAACTGTCACATGCCTAGACAAAATTCTTGGCATCTTTAAAAATGGTGGGCCAATAATATCCCATCTGTAATACCTTGTGACTAGTCTGACGATCTACAAAATGTTTGCCGCAATGCCCATCGTGGAAAGCTTTCAAGATGTCGAAGATCTTGTCTTCCCTAATGCATCTTCTAATGTGCATATCGGCCCCTATATGAAATAAATAGCCTCCTATCCAAGAGAATCGTGTGCTGCATTGTGCTATTTGTTTTATTTCATTAGGCATCAGGTGCTTGGGTAACTTGCCTACTGAAAAGTAATTTGTGACATCTGCATACCACGGTGTTTTTACAGTTACAACAAATCAATGTTCATCAGGAAACTAGTCTTCTACTACTGCCAAGTCATCTATCTTTGGCATCCGTGAAAGGAATTCTGCTGCTAGATTTTCTTTTCCTGGTCGATCTTTGATAGTGATATTGAATTCTTGCAAAAGAATCAACCATCTTGTCACTATTCCATTTATAACAGGTTTATTGGCTAGATATTTAATAGCAGAGTGATTAGTGTATAAAACCACGGGGTATTCTATTATATAATGTTTGACTTTATTGATAGCATAGATTACAGCCAAAAATTCTTTTTCAGTAACAGTATAATTTAATTCAACAAGAGATAGATTTTTGCTGATATAGTATATTGCATATGGATTTTTATCTTCCTCTTGCCGAGAACTGCTCCAATGGCTGTGTCTGAAGCGTCGAATGAAATCTGGAATGGAAAATCCCAGTTTAGGCCCCTTAATACTGGGGTTGTTGATACAAGCCGCTTTAAGTCTTCAAAAGCACTATCACATTTATCAGTCCAAATGAAATCAACAATTCCTGTTAATTCATATAGTGGTGCAGCAATTTGAGAAAAATTCTTTATAAATCTTCTATAAAAGCTAGAAAATCCTAAGAAACTGCGTACCTTATTTTGTGTGGAAGGGATAGGTATTAAAATAATTATTTGAATTTTTGCTGGATCTACCTGGATTCCAGCTGTTGAGGTATAGTGACCCAAGATGAGGCCATCGGTTGTCATCATGTGGCATTTTTAATGGCTTAAACAGAGTCAAGTGGAAATGCATCTTTGCAAACCTTTCTCTAATGTTTGTAATGCTGGCTCAAAGTCATCTCTGTAAGGTGTAAAATCATCCATGTATACCTCGAGCCCATCATTTATCAGATCTGAAAAAATGCTGAGTATAGCCCTCTGAAATGTGGCAGGTACATTGCACAGCCCAAAAGATAATACCCTATAAGCGAATGTTCCCCAAGGGTAGGTAGAGGTAGTCCTATCCTAATCTTTAGGGGCAATCTAAATTTGATTGTATTCGTTGAAGCCATCTAGGAAAGGAAATAATTTTTTTCCTACCAATGTTTCCAAGACCTAGTAAATGAACAAAAGGGGAAATTGGTCTTTTTGGGTTGCTTTATTAATCTCTCTATAGTCAACATGTATACGTCACTTTCCATTCTTTTTCGGCACCACTACTAATGGAGAGACCCATTTGTTGTCAGATATGGGGTAGGTGAAGTTTACATCTAACAATTTTTGTAGTTCAGCTTTAACAATATCTTTAAGATGAGGATTTAACCTCCGTTGAGGTTGTCAAATGGACCTGGCATCTTTCTCTATATAAATGTGGTGCATGCATAATTGGGGATCAATCCCTTTCATGTCCAAGTAATCCCATGTAAAGGCTTCTTTATATTTTTCTCAGGAGTTGAACAAGCTTCTGCTCTTGGTCAGCAGCCAGATTTTTTTTAATATTCAAATTTTTTCCTGGCTCAATTTCTATGGTTTTTCCGATATAAACAAAAGTTCTTGGTATTGATTGATCATTAATATCTTTTAAGAGATCTTCTTCTATGTCGTTATCAAGGGATTATTTGATCATGTGACATTTTAGATGGGATACGACATCTGGTTGGTTAATGTAAGTGTTAATGATGCCATCTTCTATTTGATCCTTAAATTCAAGATCATCTTCTATGGTTAGCGGTGATGTAATATTTTTAGTTAGCTATGATACAAGTTTTTTTCTAGTTTTGATTATTGTTAAACTTGGCTGAGATAGAGGATATAAGGCTAAATTATTCACATTTCTTCCTCTTTCTATAGTCATGCTTCCTGTTCGATAGCTTATGTAAGCATCCGCAGTTGCTAGCCAAGGTCTACCTAGAATTAGGGAATGTCCATCGAGTCGGTTTCTAGGATTGGTGATCAAAAAGTGTGCAGGGTATTCCCAGGAGTCTACTGACACCATTACATCCTGAAATGTACCTTTTTGTTTAACTACTGATCGGTCGGCCAGTTCCAACAAGGTCATGGTTGGGTCCAAGGATGTAATTCCAATCTTTTGACAAGTTGTGGTTGTAAGAATATTGATTACCACTCCTAAATTGACTAATACATTAGGGAAGGAGCATCCATTTATTTGCATAGTGACGATAGGATTTCTTGGGTCCTCATATTTTACAGGTGTTTCTCTTCCTGATAGTAAATCGGATAAGGTATCGACTACATGGACAGTTAGGTTTGTTTTTATTTTCCTCTTTGGCCTTTTCATACACAATTCTTTAATAGTTTTTGCATAAATCAGAATGTCCTGAATAGCTTGGAGGAGTGGTATCTTTATAAAAAAAAATCGATTCTCCCAGGAGATCAAAATCAAGATATTCTATTGGGCGGTGTATGATTAATATTTCTCGGAATGGTGGAGAGGAGGTGATAATTTTATCATGAGTTTTTTGTTTAACCATGTCCTACACTTGTGGTTCTTGTTCTACAGGTAACTAATCTTCAATTTTTTTGTTTTTATCCCCCTCTGATTCTATTATCCACCCAGATCTTAATTGAAGCTCATTGCACTCCCTTAACTCATTTTCTGGCTTTGGTCCTGTTATAGACATTTTTGGGCACTGCAACCCCAAGCATAAAATGTCCATAAACCAAGGGCTCCTAAGTCCATAAAAGTGTTGTTCTAACCCCTAAAGGAACAAGGTCAACTGATTACAGCTTCTCCCAGAAGTTCTCCATGAAAAACTGCTCAGAACTGGTCAAAACAGGATCATTTCACTTGCTCCATAGGCAAAGTGCGTTGCATCTCACCTAAGTACACTCTATGGGTGCAATACATTTCAAAAAGCCCTTCTATGGGGTGCGATGGGCGAGAAGTGACAAATGGCAGTGTCAATCTGCGAGGTGGAGAGGCATGGAATCTTCCAAAAACTTCTCCTGTGACACTTGCCTCTCTGAATTCGACCAAGGATGAGTAAGAGATCATCAATCTCCAAGTGGAAGCAAGAACTATCAGAGGGAAGACACTAATCAAATCACAAAATGACTCATCTCCCTTACAGATATCTATATATGGATCCCTCATCCCAGAGATCCAGAGGCTGGAATTTTGCATCTTGTAAAGAATTGTTGTTGGTTTCTTGAGACAACATCATAGTGTTGGGTGATCTAAGCTTTGTATGAGGTGAATAAGGGCTTACTTGCTGAGCGAATTATGTTGGGACAAAACAACTGGTTGTAACTGTTGGCATTATGTTTCTGGTATGGCTATATGTTACAGATGTTGTACTTGATGGCAACACCCGTGGCAAGGCTCTCAATATGTTGAAAATTAAGAAGTACGCAGGAGATTAGTTCATAAAGTGCGTACCCGCAGGTACAACGTGAAGGGACCACGGCCTGATACGTAGGTCAGCCGTTCAGAAGGTGCGTACCCCCAGTGCACACATTTCAAGGCAGAGAAAAGCACACGTGGGGTTTCTTATGTTTAACCTTTGGTATTTAGCCGACGGTTTTGTGTTATTATGGTGTCGGCCCGTGGTATTGATCCATGATTTAAGGAAGAGCTTTCCTATATAAAGCAAAGGAGATCATTTGGCTTGTGTACGTTTTGGGTTGAATATCTTATGAGGGCTAGATCTGAAATATTATGATCTCTTGGGAGTAAGTCTAGATCTAAATAAGGCGAATCTACTGATGGATTGAGATCTCTTCGGTGCATGTTCAGATCTGTAGATCTGACTGTCTAGGTTATTTCTGAAGTCTTGAAATCATCTATGCCCGAAGGTACGCAGGTACAGTGAAAGAAAAGTGCGTATATACGCTGGAACGAAGTGTTTCAAGTGCGCCGGTACGCAGGCACAGAAGGGTTGCAGGTGCGGAGGTCCGCAGGCAGTTCAATGGATACAGTGCGTACGTAAGCAGGCGAGCAGTTGAGCAGGGTGCATACGTAAGCAGGCGAGCAGTTGAGCAGGGTGCGTACGTAAGCAGGTGAGCAGTTGAGCAGGGTGCGTACTGTAAGCAGACGGTACATGGATGAAGCTGCTTACTTCTCTTAAAATCTTTTTTTATCATTGCTGTGTTCTGGGTTTGGTTCTATTACTGTTGATCTGGTTACTACAGTTGACTGGGTGATTTTCTTATACTTGATGATCATTTGATGCTTATGGATCCAGTTTGAAAATTTATGAAAAGTGGTCCTTGTAAGAAAAGAAGTAGGGGGTTGTAGCTCCCTTCCAGGAGAGACTGGAAAACGAGAGAGAGAGAGTTGTAGCTCTCTGCAGGTTGCAACCTGCGTATTGGTAAAGGACTGCACCAGTATATAACCATTGTAAAAGGAGTTTCTAATTTGAAAGAAGATAGAGAAATATTGCAGCAAGTGGTTTTCACGCACATTGGGTTTCCACCTTACATCTTGTGTTCTTTGGTGTGACTATCTGTTTTCTTGGTTCATGTTCATTATTTTATGGCACTGACATGCAAAAATAATTCAAGGAACAAATAAGGAAGATTTATTAAAAGAGTTAGATAATACTGATTCACCCCCCCTCTCAATATTATTTCCAACAATTGGTATCAGAGCAGGTCCTTCAGAGAAGCTTGATCGCTTGAAGGTAGATCGTTCATCATGAGCAACTACGAGAGAGAAGCATCAATCAGGCCACCGGTTTTTGATGGGACAAACTTCAATTATTGGAAGGTAAGAGTTACTGCCTATCTTCAATCTCTTGGTACAGAAGTTTGGGACATCGTAGAGATAGGCTACACTTTTCCTTCAGCCACTCCTACAAATGCAGCCGAGAAAAAGAAGTATGAAACAAATGCGAAAGTAGTCAGTACTCTATTAGGATGTATATCCCAATCAGAATTCATGAAGGTAATGCACTATAAATCCGCAAAATAGATATGGGACAAAATTGTCACGAGCTATGAAGGAGATGAACAGGTAAAGCGTGCTAAACTTCAAACTCTCAGAATTCAGTATGAGACTCTCAAGATGTATAATGATGAAAGTGTGGCTAACTATTTTCTTCGGGTAGATGAGTTTGTTAATTGTATGAAAAATTGGGTTGAAGAAATAAAAGAGGCTATTGTGGTTGAAAAGTTTCTAAGATCATTGTCTCCCAAGTTTGAATCTAAAGTATCTGCAATAGAAGAAAAGGAAAATCTACGAATCCTTACTATGTCTCAGCTACATGGAATTCTAACTGCTTATGAAATGAGAAAGGGAGGTCCATCAGACAGAAGAGAAGCTGCTTTCAAGGCATCAAGAAAAGGAGATTATTATGAAGCAAGCCACGTCCCAGAAGAAGAAGAAGAAGAATCAAATTTTGTCAGAAATCTTCAAAGGGGTTCTGGAAGGTTCAGAGGTAAGTTACCTTTTAAATGCTTTTCTTGTGGAAGAGTAGGTCATTATGCTGCAAAATGTCCTTATAAGGATAAAGGAAAGGAACCTGCTAGATGGAACAAGAAACAGAATGCAAATAAGAAAAGCTACTACACTCATGAAGATAGTGATGGTCTATCAAACAGTGATGAAGATGAACGAGGTAATGAATATAAGTTGTTAATGGCATTTGAAGATGATGATTATATGGATGCTATAGATGTGGATAACCTTTATGATGAAATTACTAGACTCAAGAGATTTATAGAAGAAAAGAATATGATCATTGATACTCTACAATTTCAAATTGATGAAAAAGAAAAACATCTTGAAAAATTAGAAGGTGAAATTGTTGGTCTTAGAAAAGAGATTGAGAAAAAAAAATCTATTAATCTTAAGTTTGTCAAAGGATATGAAGCTTTGGATGAGATTATCAATGTGCAGCGGTCTCCACTAAACAAGACAGGTCTGGGCTATAATGGAGAAACTTCTCAAGCATCCACCTCAAAAAGTTATCTTGATGCAGCAAGAAGAAATGAGCAAAATCACAATGAAGATCATCAGGTAAAGCAGGGACGAATTACAAACAGAAACTATCAGGGGCAATCCATCTTAAGGGTGAACAAAAGCTACAACCAGCCACAGGTAAAACCTTCTCAATTTGGTTCAAGAATAGATGACAATAGAAATTACAATGAATTGGCTGGTAGATTCGATAACCGCAGAAGTTTCTTCAATGGACAATGCTTTTCTTGCCATAACTTTGGTCACAAAGCAGCTCAATGTGTTGCATATAAAACGATCATGACTAGGGAAGCTCAAAAACAAAGAAGTATGACGGGGATTACAAAAAGGACCTATAACAACTTTTCGGTTCTTGAAAATGAAGTTGAATTTTCTATTTGCAATAACTTTGGTCATGAAGACTCTGAATGCAGGAGTAGGTTTCAGCAGAAAAAGGAACAAGCCTCAAGCACCAAAACATGGAGAATAAAGGAACCTCAAACAGAAAGATGTGGGATAGCATTTTATGCAGAGGGACAGGAAAATCTATGGTACATTGACAGTGGATGTTCAAAGCATATGACAGGTGATAAAGAAAAACTTGAGTCTTATTCTGCTCTAGAAAAGGGAAAGAAAGTCTCTTTTGGAAATGATACTCCTGCAACTATAAAAGGAAAAGGCATTTCTCAGTTAAAAGAAAAGGTCAAGGCTGGAAATATTTTGTATGTTGATGGATTGAAGCATAATCTCCTAAGTGTCAGCCAGATGTGTGATCAACGAACCGAGGTTATATTCAGATCAAATGGATGTCTTGTTCGTGGTCTTGATATAGGTAAAACAGTGATCAAAGGCAAAATAATTCCAAATAATCTGTACATATTTGAAGAAGGACAACAACAATGTTATCTGAGCAAGGATGATGAGCACTGGTTATGGCATCGGAGGTTGGGACATCTGAGCTTTTCACAAATAAGGAAAGCATGCAAATATCAGGCAGTTCGTGATCTCCCAGATATCAAAATTCCTGACAACACCATATGGAAATCATGTCAGTTTGGAAAACAAACCAGAACTAACTTTCCAGAGAAAGAAGGATCAGCTAGCATGCCTCTTGAGCTAGTTACAGATACATGCAGTTCTTTCAGGAAAAGAACACCTCGAGGAGAAGAATACTTGATATTATTCATTGACGATTTCTCCAGGTTTGTCTGGTTAGGACTTATGAAGCACAAAGATGAAGCATTTGAAAAATTCAAATCCTTCAAAGCCTTGGTTGAAAATGAATCAGGTCACAAAATTAAGTGCCTTAGATCCAACAGAGGTGGGGAATTTACTTCAAATGAATTTTTCGATTTCTGTGAAGAACATGGGATAAGAAGAGAATTCTCTACAGCAAGAACTCCTCAGAAAAATGGAGTTGTGGAAAGAATGAACAGAACAGTCCAACAAATGGCTCGTGCTATGCTTGATGAGTTAGGAACTCCCACAACTTTCTGGGGTGAAGCTGCACATGCTGCGGTTGTTATTCTCAACAAAACAAATGTACGGGTGAACAACACTCAAACTCCTCATGAGCTCTGGAGTGGTAGGACTCCTTCGGTAAAGCACTTCAAAATCTTTGGGAGCAAATTCTATATCAAGAATACTGATGAGCAGCTTGGAAAACTTGAACCTAGAGCAGATGAAGGCATTCTTCTTGGTTACTCTCCACATAGCAAAGCATACAAATGCTACAATAAAAGACTTGGCAGAATTGTTGACAGCATTGATGTAGTGGTTGATGAGAAGGGATACATTCCTAGGCAAGTACATCATGAAGACATCGAAGAAGATGAAGTCTACCCCCAACGACAAAATGAAGAAGAAGAAGAACCTCAAGAAGAACCAGAGGAGCAAACAAGAATAGAAGAAAAGACTCCATCTAGATATGTTCAGAAGAATCATCCAAAATCTCAGATTATGGGGCAGAAAGAAGCAGGTGTACAAACAAGAAGAACAGTTGCAGAAGCTTCAAGCTATTTGGCATTACTCTCCTCTACTGAACCACAAAATGTGAAAGAGGCATGCAAAGATGAATGTTGGGTGAAAGAAATGGATGAAGAACTTGAGAAGATCGAAAAGAACAACACTTGGGAGCTGGTTCCTAGACCAAAAGATAAGAATGTTATCGGAACAAAATGGGTCTTCAAAAATAAATTGAATGAAAATGGAGAAGTAATTAGAAGCAAAGCCAGACTTGTTTGTAAAGGGTATTCGCAGCAAGAAGGAATAGACTTTGAAGAAACCTTTGCTCCTGTTGCAAGACTTGAGGCCATCCGAATGTTCCTTGCTCTCTCAAGTTTTGAAAACTTAAAAGTATTTCAAATGGACGTGAAATCAGCCTTTCTGAATGGAGACTTGGAAGAAGTATATATTGAACAGCCAGATGGGTTCATTCTTGGAAATGATCCAAATCTTTTATGCAGATTGAAAAAGGCTCTCTATGGTCTCAAACAAGCTCCAAGGGCTTGGTACTACTGTTTGGACAAATATCTTCATCAACAAGGCTTTTCAAAAGGATCAGCAGATAGCAATCTTTATATAAAAGTTGAAAATGACAAATTGCTAATACTTGTTGTGTATGTAGATGACATTATTTTTGGGAGCAATGAAGAAGCTATGAGTCAAAGATTTGCCTTGGTAATGCAGAAAGAATTTGAAATGTCCTTGCTAGGAGAACTGACATATTTCCTTGGTTTGCAAATCCAACAAAAAGAAGGAGGAATATTTTTATCTCAAACCAAGTATCTCAAACAGATTTTGAAGAAATATGGTATGGAAGATGCAAAACCAGTATGTACACCCATGGTCACAGGATGTAGCCTCAGTGCAAATGATGAATCTGCAGCAGTACATCAACCAACCTACAGATCTATGATTGGAAGTTTACTTTATTTGATAGGTACCCGACCGGACATCATGCATGCAGTTGGAATAGTTGGAAGATTTCAGGCAAATCCGAAGGAGACTCATCTTCAGGCAGTGAAGAGAATTTTCAAATATCTTCAAGGGACTCAAAATTATGGCTTATGGTATCCTAGAGATACAGATCTTACACTTCATGCTTATACAGATTCAGATTGGGCCGAAAGCATGGATGACAGGAAAAGCACAAGTGGTGGTGCGTTCTTTATGGGTTCCAGACTGGTATCTTGGTTCAGCAAGAAACATAGTTCGATTGCCTTGTCTACAGCTGAAGCGGAATATGTTGCTGTTGCATCTTGTTGCACCCAACTCCTTTGGATGATGCAAACTTTGCAGGATTTTCAAATCACTTGTACACCACCAATCCCCATCTTATGTGATAACACAAGTGCAATCAGCATCTCAAAGAATCCTGTTATGCATTCAAAAACCAAGCACATACCAATCAAGTATCATTTTCTCCGGGAACAAGTGCTTGAACATAAGGTCAAGTTGGAGTATGTTCCTTCTAAGGAACAAGTTGTTGATATTCTCACCAAACCATTGCCCAGGGACACTTTTGAATACCTCAGGCAAAAGCTGGGGGTTGTTGATGCATCATCTTATTGCTGAACCTCTTCTGATTGATGGTACAGGTTCAGGGGGAGCATATAATGCATTGCTGGCATTATGGAGGATGTGCAGAAGGAGATTTTGGAAGTAGCTGCAATATGTCTCTATCTATTTCATGGTGGATTATGGTTCTTCATTGCAGATCTGGTTCATATTCAGGGGGAAAATGTTCTTTGGGGGAGCATAACCCTTTTCCCTTGATGTCAAAGGGGGAGAATGAAGCTGAAGTTTTGAGGTTGCCATCAAGTCCAAAGGGGGAGATTGTTGGCATTATGTTTCTGGTATGGCTATATTTTACAGATGTTGTACTTGATGGCAACACCCATGGCAAGGCTCTCAATATGTTGAAAATTAAGAAGTACGCAGGAGATTAGTTCAGAAAGTGCGTACCCGTAGGTACACCGTGAAGGGACCGCGCCCTAATACGCAGGTCAGCCGTTCAGGAGGTGCGTACCCCCAGTGCACACATTTCAAGGCAGAGAAAAGCACATGTGGGGTTTCTTATGTTTAACCTTTGGTATTTAGCCGACGGTTTTGTGTTATTATGGTGTCGGCCCGTGGTATTGATCCATGATTTAAGGAAGAGCTTTCCTATATAAAGCAAAGGAGATCATTTGGCTTGTGTACGTTTTGGGTTGAATATCTTATGAGGGCTAGATCTAAAATATTATGATCTCTTGGGAGTATGTCTAGATCTAACTAAGGCGAATCTACTGATGGATTGAGATCTCTTCGGCGCATGTTCAAATCTGTATATCTGACTGTCTGGGTTATTTCTGAAGTCTTGAAATCATCAATGTCCGAAGGTACACAGGTACAGTGAAAGAAAAGTGCATATATACGCTGGAATGAAGCGTTTCAGGTGTGCCGGTACGCAGGCACAGAAGGGTTGCAGGTGCGGAGGTCGGCATGCAGTTCAATGGATACACTGCGTACGTAAGCAGGCGAGCAGTTGAGCAGGGTGCGTACGTAAGAAAGCAAGCAGTTGAGCAGGGTGTGTACTGTAAGCAGGCGGTACATGGGTGAAGCTGCTTACTTCTCTTAAAATCTTTGTTTATCATTGCTGTGTTCTGGGTTTGGTTCTATTATTGTTGATCTGGTTACTACAGTTGACTAGGTGATTTTCTTATACTTGATGATCATTTGATGCTTATGGATCCAGTTTGAAAATTTATGAAAAGTGGTCCTTGTAAGAAAAGAAGTAGGGTGTTGTAGCTCCCTTCCAGGAGAGACTGGAAAACGAGAGAGAGAGAGTTGTAGCTCTCTGCAGGTTGCAGCCTGCGTACTGGTAAAGGACTGCACCAGTATATAACCATTGTAAAAGGGGTTTCTAATTTGAAAGAAGATAGAGACATATTGCAGCAGGTGGTTTTCACCCACATTGGGTTTCCACCTTACACCTTGTGTTCTTTGGTGTGACTATCTGTTTTCTTTGTTCATGTTCATTATTTTATGGTACTGACATGCAAAAATAATTCAAGGAACAAATAAGGAAGATTTAATAAAAGAGTTAGATAATACTGATTCACCCCCCCTCTCAGTATTATTTCCAACAGTAACTCCCTTGGCTCTTTCTTGATTATCAATAAAAGCTATTCAAGTTTTCCTCCATACTCTTGTGTCATTTATATTTTATGCATTTGTATGGTCAATTTACATCTGATCCTAGATTTTTTATGATTATAGATCCATGTTCTTGTATAGTGTTATGCTACTCTGATTCTACAGGTACTCTGTGAAGTTAGGCGTACAAGGAAGCAAGTAGCAAAGGACTATCAGAAGAGAGAGGAATTAAACTAGGAGCCAAGCGCAAGATAGAGGTTGGTCTACTATATTCTTCTCTCATCTATCTTTCATAAAGGAAAAACGAATGTAGCTTTACTTTGTTTGTTTCTAAGGTAGCTACCACACCTTAGTGGGATTAGCAGTTCTGCATAGACACTTTTCCTTGTAACAAAATGGCGACTCCGCTGGGGAGCGACTAGCTTGTTTGTTTATCTATCTTGTTGTTTATTTTATAAACTTAGAGACAGAGCCTAAAGTCAAGCCAGGTAGCTTTCGAACTACATTTGATATGAAAATGAAAAGTAGATAAATGCCGCTTCAGTCAATCTCCGGGTTTTGTTTATGAAATAAACAACTGATTTCTAAACTCTCTAATTGCTCTTGTGGTGTCTCTAGTAACCTCCTTAGATCTACCCCTGTTATTGATTTACTGATTACCACTTGCTCGGCCAAAATCCTTGAACTGGACTACAAAATGTGAACCCGAACCCAAGCAAAGTCTCGCCTCTGGCCCAGTGCAGGCTCTGTTATGTGAATCTGAAATTCAACGCACTTCCCGAGTGTAGTAGGTGCGCTGCATTTCAAGTTCACTGTGTTACAGGTGCGCTGATCAGACTAGGCATTGCTCCTCAGTTTTGGTTTCGGTGTTCATTCTTTTCAGTTCTATTCATGAATTTTGCTGCCTGTAGTCAGTATACCTCTGTTTGAAACCCATTTTTGTTGCTGTTATTCCGCCTCCATTGTGCAAAGAACTGTAAATGTTTTTGTGTATTTGTTGAGTCATTTTCAGTTCTCCTTTGCAAAAAAGTAACGTAATTGTACTGTCGTTTCTTAATTTGAAAGTGTCGCAATTGTCGTTTTCAGTCGTAGAAGAGAGTCTGATTGCTCTTGATAGTTGATTACCCTGTTACTGTTGTATTTGATCTAGATTTGTAATTTTTCTAGTGTCGAAAGCAAGTATTCATTTCCAAATCGCAAAGTGTTGTCATTATCTTCATTTTTTATTTTGAAAAGAAACTTGTTAGTAATTGTCGCTTGAAAAGTAGTTCAGATTTGTGCATTAGCTTTCTTTTTATCATTCACATATTAAGAAAGCCAAAAACAAATACATGCATGTGCATTTGCATTTAGACTGTTTGATTGGTTTGATTTAGGACAGTGCATATAGTGTGTGCTCTTTGCTCTTTGTGAAAGAATACTGTCTCTCTTTCCTTAGTAGCTAGGATTTTCATTGCACAAAGAAGATAAAAGATTGTTTATCATCTTAGATTGCATTTTAGGAATTGTACATCTACATCATGCGGTGAACCTGAAAGGAAAATTTATTAAGCAAGATCAACTATAAAATAAATTTAATGAATCTAACAACACTTTGGAACCTAACGCACAACATCTAGAAGTCTAGGCTAGAGACATATTCCGACGTTGTATAGCCTGGTAACTGTTGTTCTCACTGATGGTTGGGTGATTCCTCCACTTTGAGATGATAAGTGCCAGTACGGACTTCTGCTCCCACGTAACGTCGAGTATATTTTTGGAGACCACAATAGGCTTAATCCTTTATCCATAGGAAGCCGTGTCTGCCGCCCTATCGATCGCAATGCACTAAACACAACATTCGGGAAGATTGATTGCCGTACCGTAAAAAGCATTTTGTAGTTTTGCGATTGGTTTGGTAATCCCTGTGCCTAGATTTCCAGAGCAGTCCCTTTCGTTCCTTTTCAGACTCCTTAACAAAAAAGGTCCATCTGAGCACTTGTCACTTCAAGTTCATTAAAAATCGAAGGCGAATCGAGTCATCTTTTGTTTTTTCTCGACTCTTTAAAATTGAAAAACAAGTTGTGTCAAAGTGTCTAAAATTTATTTTAAACAGAATAATCATCACCCTTTCCTACATTGATCTTAGGTTGAGAAAATGGAATCCACCAACCAAGGAATTACCATTGGAGGAAATCCTAGTCCCTTCTCCTCTTGGGGAGATGTTGGTGCACCCCATATGGCCACATTGTCGCTTCCAGGACTGAAAATCGGATTGCCCATATGGCTCTTCTCAACCTCTGTCGTTCAGAACACCGCAATTCCTGAGCAATTGAATCAGCAACTAGATGATTCCCGAGTTACCCCCCAACCCTCTACTTCCTCCAATTCTTCCTCTCCTCCTTCTTCTTCGCTTGATGAGGCTGGTAAAGCCAAGAATCAAGTACCTGTGAAGAAGAAGGAAAAGAAGAAGAAAGAGAAGAAGAAGAAGGAGCCAAAAGCGAAAGGGAGCAGCCAAGCGTCATCTAGCGAAAATCCACACACTGCACCGACCAGGCCTAAATCACCATGTGTCATTTGCAAATGAGACCACTATCATAGAGATTGTCCTTGCATCCCCCGATCTTAAGGGACTGGTCTCCTCGTTTGCACAACCCCGTGTCGTCAACCTCTGATGATCATGTTGAAAGCACACCGTTGACTAGTGAAAGTGAAGCCGTAGGACAAAAAGGAAAATATAGATTTCCTTGTAAACTATGCGAAGGCGATCATGCCGTCCACCATTGTCCCTTCTTAGATGAGGCTAAAAGAGTTTTGGACGATCGTCCGGTTTCACTGTTACGACTTCCTCCTGGATATAAAAAACTCTTGCCGAGTCCATCACTAGTTGAAAATCCGGCTGGCCCACCTAGGTGGTCGGCTGGAGCATCTATCATTGAAGACAAACCATCTGAACCCAGACTAGATGAAAGTCAAAAGGTCGAGGCGGCAGTTGACCCGGTCTTGCCTTCAGAGGTTCCATCTTCAGATGATACAGTCACAGAAGAGAATAAGTATGACACCATCCAAATTATTTTCGTAAGAACAGACTTCGATGAACATGGGGGCAATTTACCCATTCCTTTATCGCAAGAAGGAAGTTCGTCAGAGTCGTACTCGGCTGTCTATTCGGTCCCACCTCCAAGAAACCTAGTTGTTTCCTTCGACTGGAATCAACTAGGCAGACCCCGCTTACCGGCTAGTGTACCATTCCAAATCATTGCTCAAATATATAGAATGGTTATGGCCGGTACCATCATAGATGAAGGGGCTTCATGGGAGCCATTGTCTCATCACTCTTTCAAGTAATGTGTTTTCCACACGAAGGAAGAGTGGTCAAGCTCATAGACCAGCTTTCATTTCACGGATCACGCATAGCAAATAGTCATATACCATCCCTTAATGGTGTTTTCACACAAGGAATGTCTCATCAATCTCCAGTCCGTCTGCCTGATGAGTGCGAGTGATTCGGGGGACATGACTGAAACCCAGGAGGCATGCACCCTGGTCTGCTTCGGCAGGAAAACTCTGGGTATAGGGTAGGTTTCCGCGAGAGATATATGACTGGTCTGTACTCCCGTCCATGGTTGGAAGAGGGGTTTAGACTGGAATAAGATTCCCTCATCAAAGTTATGTGAGTGGATTGTCTCACCTTTGTTTATTTCGGTAGATATCGCCGAAGAAGTGTTTTGTTTGCGCTATGAATAGAACAATCTTTGGTAACCTGAAAGAGGTAGACCTTTCCCGATAAAAAAAAAAAAAATTGGAGATTTGAAAGGTGACCTTGAAACTTTGCTTTATACCTGTGGGCATGCAAACCTTTTGGCGTGCAAGTGAAGAATGATCATTTATCTATTTTTCGATTGGTCGTTTCCTAACTTGCATAAGGAAAGGATGTGGGGCAAAACTCTAAAATTTTTCGTTTTCATATATGAGACATTCTTATTATAATACTGGATTAATCGAGCAGTTTTAGCACATAGTTCAAGCTCGTTAAAAAATAAACATAAGTCATGAGAAAATGTTTCTCCCCGCGTTTAAGCTCATTAAAAAATGAACTATTTCTCGGTAAATAACCATTGTGAATGTAGTACTTCAGCCTTTAAAGCCTTGGCCGTGTTCTCATCATCACTTCCACTCTGTATTGGCCGATCATTCACCTCCATTTGATTATTTACCCCTTTTGAGGAATAGCTGCGAAGAGTGATCCCACTAGCCATCCTTGTAACACTGCCATGATTGGAAAATTCCAAACCCTACCTGGATTCAGCTGCTACCCAATTTTATCACCCGTTCCTCAAAAAACGAGTCTCTTTTAAGCTATTTTCAACTGACTCGTAAAATATGAAAATATTGCCGAGTCATTGGCCTCTCCAGCTCATTAAAGGGACCGGAAGTGCTATCCCTCCTTTAGATTTTAATCTTTTTGGACCTGAGGGATTATTACACAAAAATATCGAGCACTTGTTTTGTTTGGCTCGTTAAAAGTATCGAAAATTCATCCCTTCTATATTGTTTTATACTTTTTTGTACTTAAGGGATTAGATGACGAAAAATGAATTTTGGAGTTTCCTTTACGTCCCTTTTCAAACTCTCTAAAATTGAAAAGGACCGAGTTATCTTTGTCATTAAACGCGTTAAAACCTAATAGCGACAAACTTGTCCATAACAGACAAGAACGAGTTTCACTATCGCCAGGCTCGTTAAAACATAGCGATGGGTTTGCCCGAAGGGAAAATTATAGAACAAGCATATGTTATCCTCCTCAAGCTTGACAAAAATAAAGAGGTACTGGTCAGCAATGACTGGGGAAAAATTGGTAAGAAAACTTGAAGAAACTTTGTTGGTAGCAAGTCGCTCTTGAACATGACACTTTCACTCCGCATCCAAGTCAGGTTGGGTTGTTTCATTCACTGGTCACATCGCCATGGTCCCATCACACCATCCACATTTGGGATTAATGCTACCAATCCATCACGTTAGTGTCGCCGATATGTTCAAGAGAAGTCATAGAGAATTCACCTGTGTCTCACCCGCTGCAATACACTTACACTCCATTCTTTCATGACTGCTACCCTGAACCTTATATCAAAAGATCGTTTTCACCTCCATTAAAATCATTTGCTTCATTCCATGTCATTGATGTGGGATTCATTAAGGCCCTCCTATGATGGATCGCTTCTTTCAACATCAGCTCATTATCCAAGAAGTTGATCTAGGAACACCCCTTTCAGTACTTTGAAGCTTGCATGCCTCAATGGCAAGTTTCTCACTTCCGGCGGCAGGTTTACATCAATGGCCTTCGACTGAAAGATTTTGCGTGGTGTTCGATGCCAAGTCCTTTATTCACACCACGTGAATTCTACTGCAGTACCTTGAGGGTCATTATCATTATCAGTGATTCCTCTCGTGCCTGTTAACAACTTACATCATTGGTTGGTAATCAGGTGATGTCTTTCCATGTTCGACTCCAGAACATCTTTCACATGGATTGGCATGTACTTCGAGTGAAGATTGAACGCAATTGAAGACCTTGGATCTAGTTTCATCCATCTGGGCTACGATATATATTGAGGGAAATAAAGACATCAAATGTACATCATTGCTGCACAGATAATTATCCAATCAAAGGGATGATGGCTCTACCAGAATCATGAGTCTACACTCAAACGATTGTCTATCCTATGTACATGAAAATGAATTTATAAAGCTGAGCATGGGAATGCCCACCTCAGCTAGATCATGAAAATATTATGAGGATAATGTATTGCATTGTATCTTATTACAGGTCTCCTCCCAGCATGAAAGAACTTCAGATCCTCATAATAAAGCATTTCACCCGACATCAAAAAATATTAACGACCTCATGCTTTAGGGGGCAACTATTATAGACATTTTTGGGCACCGCACCCGCAAGCATAAAATGTCTATAAACCAAGGGTTCCTAAGTCCCTAAAAGTGTTGTTCTAACCCCTAAAGGAACAAGGTCAACTGATTACAGCTTCTCCCAGAAGTTCTCCATGAAAAACTGCTCAGAACTGGTCAAAACAGGATCATTTCACCTGCTCCATAGGCAAAGTGTGTTGCATCTCACCTAAGTACACTCTATGGGTGCGTTTCATTTCAAAAATCCCTTCTATTGGGTGCGATGGGTGAGAAGTGACAAATGGCAGTGTCAATCCGCGAGGTGGAGAGGCATGGAATCTTCCAGAAACTTCTCCTGTGACACATGCCTCTCTGAATTCGACCAAGGATGAGTAAGAGATCATCAATCTCCAAGTGGAAGCAAGAAATATCAGAGGTAAGAAACTAATCAAATCACAAGCTGACTTATCTCCCTTATAGATATCTATATATGGATCCCTCATCCCAGAGATCCAGAGGCTATAATTTTGCATCTTGTCAGGAATTGCTATTGGTTTCTTGAGACAACATCATAGTGTTGGGTGATCTAAGATTTGTATGAGGTGAAGAATGGCTTACTTGCTGAGGGGATGATACTGGATCAGAACAATTGGTTGTAACTCCCTTGGCCCTTTCTTGATTATCAATAAAAGCTATTCAAGTTTTCCTCCATACTCTTGTGTCTTTTATATTTTATGCATTTGTATGGTCAATTTACATCTGATCCTAGATTGTTTATGATTATAGATCCATGTTCTTGTATAGTGTTATGCTACTCTGATTCTACAGGTACTCTGTGAAGTTGGGCGTATAAGGAAGCAAGTAGCAAAGGACTATCAGAAGAGAGAGGAATCAAACTAGGAGCCAAGTGCAAGACAGAGGTTGGTCTCCTCTATTCTTCTCTGATCTATCTTTCATAAAGGAAAAATGGAAGTAGCTTTACTTTGTTTGTTTCTAAGGTAGCTACCACACCTTAGTGGGATTAGCAGTTCCGCATAGACACTTTTCCCTGTAACAGGTCCTTTAATAATTTGCACAGATTGAACCAGTCCGTTATTGAGGTTTGGGTTGGGTTGGGCTGGGAGTTGCGGTCATAGGTTGGTCTAAGGGTTATTTTGCAATGTGTAGGATGCTGGTAGTGTGGGTTAAGGTAGGGGGATTGTTCCTATTGGTTGATCTGTAGGTCTTTGATAGTTTGACTACTAGTTCTAGTTCTATGAAGTCGAGGGTGGCCATTGGGATTGATATGCATTATTCTGCCAAAATGGTGGGAAGTAAGAGGAATTTGGCCAATTGTTATTTTGAGTTGATTGGTTGGGCCAAGATGGCATAGGTAATGGTTGTTGTGACTAATTGGAAAAAGGTGGTTGATTCTACCACATGGCTCCTAGGTATTTTTGCGAATTATATTGTGAAGTTTCAAAGAAAGAAGATGGATCAGTCAGCGTACCTGTTTGTCCTGGTTGCCATTGGTGACGCTGATTTAGTCAGTAGAATGGTTATGTTTCCTCCCCTGCCTCCTTATAGACCGCTTTTAACCCTGGAAGTGATGGGCAGCTTTCTGTGGTATGATCTTTAGTACATATGGAATAGGTTTGTACCATATCCACCGTGCATTCTTTGTGACTATGCTTCTTCCTTCATCTAGGACAGAATATCACCAAATTTTGTTCTACTTCTGCCTACTTTTGTTTGTCTTACATAATGTCCAATTGTGTTGTCAGAGCTCCCAAAATATATATTTTGAAATCCTCTAGCAGGTTGCCAATTTTTGCACGAGTTATACTTCCACCAGAGGTTTTGTTGTCCCTCGTGGTCATGTCGTGTTCTCCTGGTTTCAATCTCGTACTACCTCTTGAGGACCTGATACACAATTTAATATTGTTAGCATATTCTTCTTGATATATATCACCTTTGCCCATAGTATTTAATGTTTCTATCCATTGTTCTTTCATCCCTTTAATCGGTGTAGTTTTTATCACATTATCAGGTAAAGGCAGAGTTGCATAGGGAGACTGCTGGAGGTTATATTGAAATCTTTCCACATATTCTTCTAATGTTTCACTGGGTCTTGCTACCTTTTGGAACATTTCTTCTTTCAATTCTCTAGATCTCCAATAGTCCTGATATTTTTTTAGGAAAGTGGTTTTCATTTTTTCCCAATCATTTATTGTGCCACCACATAATCCCATAAACCAATGCAAGGCTACTCCTTTCAGTGTGGAAGGAAACATTTTTAGTTTTTGGGCGTCGGTCATATAACCATAACCCCGACATAATACATCAAATTCAAACATAAATGCATATGGATCCTCTGATGTTAATCCATGAAAGGTGGGAATTTTTTGGAGAGGGATAGCTTTCATGGGTGCATTGACTGATGTGTCAATGATGGGATATTGCAATGTAGAGGTCTGGGGTGCTTGTGGGTTGTTGGCCATTTGATCAAATATGTGCCAATACCCTTCCAAGATCTCTAGTGAGTTGTTCCTAGGATGATTAGAAGGGATGGGAATGATCTTAACAGCACTCCCTCGATTTGGGATACTAGGTGTTCCTTATTGAATTACTACCTGAGGGGATCTTGGTTCCTTTGTTTCCCCTGTTCCTCCCCCTTCTTCATGAATATTACAAGAATTCCATTCTTGTGAGGAAATTGGGTGCGAATTTTCAGTCTCTTGGAAACTTTGCTCAGTTCCCACTACTTTGCTATGGACCTCAGTGTAGGCCACAGATGGTGAGCCTATGGCATGAAGGGAAACAATAGGTTGTCTGGAAGAAACATTTCTAGGACCTACTGATGGCTAATATTTGTCTTTCTTTAAGATATCATCTATGAACGTTGATTTTCCAAGGGGGACCGGTCCCTTAGATCTGTCAGGTTTGGGTAGTGGAATTGGATTGTTTTTGGGTTTTTTCTTCTTAGTTATTCATGCAAATAATTCAAATGTTTATCTCTACCCTAAGTTCTTAGCAATTCTACTGGAAAGTGGGCGCGGGAGAAGGAATTTTATGTGCCCATATGTAGGTTCTTACCTTTCGTTTTCAATACCCAGTTCTTTCCCAACAGATAAGTAGCAAATAACTACTTTAGATTTTTGTAATTGTGCTGAAAAGTGGGAAGAGGAGCAAGCACTTTACTTGCTCATTACATAGGTTCTTAACTTCTATTTTCAAAACCCAATTCTTTTGCAACAATAATCATTAGATGTACATTACTCCTTAGAAATGGCTACACTCTCCCCCGCAATGTTCCCAAAATGTTGAGTGATAAAAGGTGCCTTTTTAACTCCTAATTATCTTCACATTAATTATCAATCTAGGGAGGTATTTCTATTTCAAGAGTGTACACAGTATGTGGCGGCTATTTAACTCAGAGAGTAATGCTTTTAAATTCTAGTATAGATATTTTAAATACAAGAGTAAATGGATGCAGCAACTAAATTCTAATTTCAATTAAAATAAAACTCAATCCTTCAATGAAATCAAATCCTACAACAATTCAGGTAACAAAAATATGCAATTCAAGTAACAACAGTATCAGTTAAGAGTACAAGAGTGATAACTCTTCTCTTAGAGAGTGATTTAAATTAAATCAAACGCACTACTCTGTAAAAAATGATGACATCAATCTGAGAGACTAACAGCAGTAGTTAATTCTCATTAGAGTTGATTACATCGAGGAGGACATTCATCTAGGAAATTGAATCCAAAGCGAAAGGAAACTAATTAAACAGTAATGTTGTAAATGATATAAAACAAATCTATTTTTTCAATGCAAAGGAATAAGGAACAACAACGAAATAATAATAACAGAAAGCAATAAACTATCAATTGTCACACTTGCAAGAATCAGAAATATATGACACAGGTGAAGCAGTGAATTCCATGGGAATCCGTTCCCTTAGCCGCCAACATACACTGTTGGTTACTTCAGATAAATGAAAAGGAACATCAACTCCTCTTATCTATTAATCATGAAAGAGTATTACAACGTATTTGCATTCTTTGCTACAGCGAAATTATGTAATTGAGAATTACAATAATAATAACAATAGTCGCCCCCTTTCTTCTTACAATCGTTGCCTTTTATAATGAGCAAGGGGTAAAATGATAGATGATAAAATCGGTCCCTTGGGATCTCTCAATCCTGAGGGATTCACACAATTTTCTTACTTCAGACATCTTTCCCTTCTTGCACTGATCTTGTTGATTTGCTTTTGGACGTATCTACAACTGCCGCGTCCTTCCTTAGCTTGCTGCATTTTCACTGTCCCTTAGTTAGGGCACAACAGTTGTCCCTTTTTGTACTTTCCTACATAAAGAAGGATGATAATTAGCTAAAGCATAACTATAAATATTTTTTGTATTTCTTACTATAATTTCTTAATAGATTAGCGCATTTAGATATAGAAGGGATGAGAATAAAGGAAAAGGATAATAATTTAATAGTAAATGTATACCTTTTCCATGACCCAACAATAATGTTCCAATTTGGATCAATTGACCAGCTAAAGTAGCCTCCTCTAATGCATGTTTCCATGGCTCAGTCTCATGCACCTCACACTCCACCTCATATTATGGACTGATAGTTGAGGTGAATTTTTTTATTCCTAATATTTCAACATTTTTTTTTATTAATTTACATGTATGCATGCCAACTAATTTGTAGACTAATTATAATTTGTCTTTGCCATTGTGTACACAGGCCTAAATCCAGAGGGGTGTCGGTGCTACAATTATGTGGACACATGAGTGGGATGTTGGGTATGGAGGCGTTGCTCCACACACAAGGGAGCACCAAACTCAGATTGGTCAGACCCCCATCCCACCTGAATTCCATTTCCACTCGACTCAGTCACATGTAGGGGAGTATTTAAATGCATACATCAAAATCATTTATTTTCATATTGTTTATTTTGTACAAATAATGTTCCAATTAATGTGAATTTCAATGTGTTATATTTTAGTATCGGATTATGGATGCTCACTCTATGCAGTGAAAGACACATAAGAGTTTTACAAGATATACTTTCGACAGTGGATCATAGACAAATTGTATATTTTTAGGCCCATTTCATAGGGCACATTCACATGTGTTGTACAAACTTTGTATATTTTCATACATGGACAATTTATGGATGCATGCACATTATTTCAGTTTATGGATGTTGATTATTTCAGTTTGAGGATGTTCATGTGTATAAGGTAATTTGTTTATATTTTCATATGGATAGTTTATTATAATACATATCTAACAAGATAACCGTTTTGGCTTCTTAGGAAATAAACTAACAAAGAAAGTATAATCTTAGACTATGATGCAAGTCATTTTGATACTTAAAATGAACTAAAATATACATTCATGGTTCAATTAAAAAACCTAAATATGATTGAAATAAAATTTAAATTCATTTTCAAATGATGTATTTGTTGAAAAGTGTGCAACAAAAAATGCTTGTTGAGAGTGCAACAAGATGATGGAGCTTAGTGAAAAGAGTCTCCTTCACTAAGTGGGCCCGCAGGCTATTTTTGGCGCAAGCCTATTTTTAGACTATGTCTATTTTTAGACATATGGATCATGTCTATGGATTGCAGGTTGCTGTTTATGGATGATTGGTCAAGTTGGGAAAAATAGATGGACTTCTATTTTTGATGAAAGTGTGAGTGCTCACAGTGTGAGTGATCAAAGTCTATTTTTAGACTCGCTGTCAAAAATAGAAAAGTCAAATATTATTGTCTCATAATAATATTTGGACTATAATATTGATCTTATTCTCTTGGAGCACTTCAGTTTGAGCTACAGAGGTGGCACATGCAGCTGTCAGAAGGAAATACACTTTTCTTATGAGTCAATTGAGTTGTTGCATGCATGACTTCAGTTAGAACTCAATCAGTTGAGTTTAGTGGAGTTGATGGAGTTGTGTTCAGTTTGACTTGGTTAAACTAGTTGTAGTTAGTCTAACTGAAGATAGACTAATGATGAGTTGTTAAACTAATTATTAACTCATGATGCAACTAATGAATACATTAGTTAACTCAGTTGCATGTCAGTGCATGTTCAGTTCAACAGGGACAGGTGGTAGAGAATCAGATTGCTATCAGTTGTGACTATAGTTGTGCACCAGATCTTGCACAATCAAGGGATTGAGTATGCCAATGAGTTTTCTCACATATTTTCCTAGTATTGTAGCCTTTGCTCACGTCCAAAAAAGTGTGAGTGATTATTTTGAGGTGAAATACGAGTTTGGGAAGCCATTCTCATCAGTTCTTGAGCAGGTATTGAGCTGGAGAGGCAGGCAAGCAGTGGAATAGATTTGGAGATCAGATCTAAGCTGTATTGTGTGTAACAGGTGGAGCTAGTACTGGATTGCTTGTGATAAGCATTTTACTTTGTAATGCTACATGATTCAATCATTAATATACAGATAGTGTGGGGTTTTTAGCGAGATGCTTTCCCCGGGATACATACTGTGTTAATGAGTTTGATTGATTCTTCTATGTGTGCCTGTGAATGTTTCTGCTTCTATAAATTGATGATCAACTTAGAGGAGATTATGTATTACACATGTTCCGCTTATAATTGTATGATCAGGATAATCTCTATGAATATGTGTTAAATTATTCAAAATTTCTACATGGTATTAGAGCTAGATGATTTGTAGAAAAAGTTTCTACATGGTATCAGAGCTGCTTGATTTGTAGAAGAGATTTTTACAGTATATCAAGCGAGGATTGATCATCAGATCTACTATTCAGGAATTGTTTACATTCTATTTCATTAGGCAAAGTCTGCAATCGGGCCAGGTAGCCTCTGGATTCATCCTTCCTTTGGAAGGTGAGATATCTGGTGAATGCCCATACAGTCGATCTCTGTACAAGAAATACTTTGTTCTCACAAATTCTAGATCGGAAGTGGTTGAGTTTTTGAGCTGGTGGAATTCAAATTTAATTCCAAAGCAAGAGATAAAACTCAGAAACATTAAGTTTGAGGATGGAGATAGTATGCCCCAGTATCTCACGAAGTTCACCCAATGCCGGGATGAGCTGGGAAGTGTGGGGGTGACTGTCAGATGAGGATGGTGAGTCTAGCACTCCTTGAGCTTCCTAAGAGTTGGCATAGCTACCAGGAGACGGTGAATGGAAGGGAGAAACTGCCAGGATGGGAGAGACTTTGGTCGGATCTTGTGCAGGAGGAGATTAGACGGAGCCCCAGAGACGGTTCTTCATCCCTGCAAGATGAGGAGAACTGTGCCTTAGCTAGTAAGGCGAAGAAGGGGAAGGAGAAGGTTTCTCTTTCCGAATCTTGTTCTTCCAGTGATGGGAAGAAGGTTGACAAGTCGAAGGCGAGATGCTTTTGTTGTCATGAGGAGGGTTCACAGGTCAAGAACCTGTATGCTCTTGAGGTTCAAGATGCATGCGAAGCCTTGAGGAGTGAGGCAATTGACGGAGACTTGGTGGTTGAGAGGGAGTGTATATTACCTCTCAACATGCAGAGCTAGAAGAAGTCTCAGAAGATTGTGGAGGAGCCACGATTGGTGTAGCAGCTTCAGGAGGAGCCACAACAAGGGAAGCTGAGAGGAGATAGAGTAGAGACATCTACTCATCCAGAGACCTCTAGTAGGGGGAAACTTCTAGCCAGATGGGCTGAAGGATCGCATGCAGGCATACCTCCAAGTAGGAGGTGGGGTGATGTGGATTGATTGTCCCAAGGAGGAGGGGCAGGATCCTTGAGGTACCCAACCTCTTGGATGAGACCTTGCTATGGGAGCCCCAGATGTGTAGTAGCAGGAATTGACTGATTGGGTAGAGACAGATACGGATGGAGTAGCAGAGAGAGCGACAGTGCAGGGAATCCTAGGACAGCGCATAGCTAGCAGGTTGTAGCAATGCGAGAGGCACAAGTGTTTTGCACAGTGCTAGGTGACACATAGAGGTGTGCAATGGTGCGAGATGCATGGAGATGTTGCAGTAGCGTAGATGTCAGAGAGGGAGCACTTGTCAGCAGCAGGTAGAGCTTCAGCATCAGAGGGTGTTTCTATCCCAACAGGGAGGTCAGTTGGGAAGTGCAGTGCGGATGCGATGCTGGGAGATAGAACCAACAGCAACACGGATGCAGTCAGAGATCAAAGTGACAGAGGCTAGAGCAGTCAGATACTGAAGAGCATAAAGATGCAGAGTTTCAGTCGACAAAGGCAATAGCAGTCAGAGACTTTGATGACAGAGCAAGTGGACTGGCCAGATGTGTTGCATGGAGAACATTCCAGAGTTACAGGATCGGGTTTGAGAGGAAGCCTTTCTTGTTGAGAGGGAGTGTTGAAAAGTGTGCAACAAGAAATGCTTGTTGAGAGTGCAACAAGATGATGGAGCTTAGTGAAAAGAGTTGCCTTCACTAAGTGGGCCCGCAGACTACTTTTGGCGCAAGTCTATTTTTAGACTATGTCTATTTTTAGACATATGGATCATGTCTATGGATTGCAGGTTGTTGTTTATGGATGATTTGTCAAGTTGGGAAAAATAGATGGACTTCTATTTTTGATGAAAGTGTGAGTGATCACAGTGTGAGTGATCAAAGTCTATTTTTAGACTGGCTGTCAAAAATAGAAAAGTCAAATATTATTGTCTCATAATAATATTTGGACTATAAACTTGATCTTATTCTCTTGGAGCACTTCAGTTTGAGCTACAGAGGTGGCACATGTAGCTGTCAAAAGGAAATACACTTTTCTTATGAGTCAATTGAGTTGTTGCATGCATGACTTCAGTTAGAACTCAATCAGTTGAGTTTGGTGGAGCTGATGGAGTTGTGTTCAGTTTGACTTGGTTAAACTAGTTGTAGTTAGTCTAACTACAGATAGAATAATGATGAGTTGTTAAACTAATTATTAACTCATGATGCAACCAATGAATACATCAGTTAACTCAGTTGCATGTCAGTGCATGTTCAGTTCAACAGGGACAGGTGGTAGAGAATCAGATTGCTATCAGTTGTGACTATAGTTGTGCACCAAATCTTGCACAATCAAGGGTTTGAGTATGCCAATGAGTTTTCTCACGTATTTTCCCAGTATTGTAGCCTTTGCTCACGTCCAACAAAGTGTGAGTGATTATTTTGAGGTGAAATACGAGTTTGGGAAGCCATTCTCATCAGTTCTTGAGCAGGTATTGAGCTGGAGAGGCAGGCAAGCAGTGGAATAGATTGGGAGATCAGATCTAAGTTGTATTGTGTGTCACAGGTGGAGCTGGTACTGGATTTCTTGTGATAAGCATTGTACTTTGTAATGTTACATGATTCAATCATTAATATACAGATAGTGTGGGGTTTTTAGCGAGATGCTTTCCCCGGGATACATACTATGTTAATGAGTTTGATTGATGCTTCTATGTGTGCCTGTGAATGTTTCTGCTTCTATAAATTGATGATCAACGTAGAGGAGATTATGTATTATACATGTTCCGCTTATAATTGTATGATCAAGACAATCTCTGTGAATATGTGTTAAATTATTCAAAATTTCTACAGTATTTAACTATTAATGTTCAACTAATAAGTTTTATTAAATTTTATTTCTTTTGAGGTTATCGATAGGAGCTTAGCCATAACACATGATATAAGTAATATTTATTGGAATTTAATATACCAAAAAAAATTAATGACATGCTTTTAGATAATTTTATATAATTTTATGAACTTTCCAAAATTTAGTTGGCTATCAAATATTTTAATCAATTCCTTAAATTAATACATTTAATTAAGAACATTCATGAACTAAAATTTTACAAAATAACAATTTCAAATTCTGATTCATAGACTAAGGAAATAAGTAAAATATTACTTTGATGCAAGTCACTTTTATGGTTAAAATTAACTAAAATATATCATATACATAAATTTAAAATTGCATTTGTAGAAAGTGTCTTGTAGTGTAGTCAATGTATGTTAATTTAAACAATTAATGATATGTTTCTATAATTTTATCCACTTTCCTAAATTTATTTGCTTATCAAAGTATTTCAATCAATTCATTAACTTAATACCTTCTATTAACAACATTCAACAAGTAAATTTTTACAAAATAACAATTTTACTTTTCATATTGGCTTGTAGAAAGTGTCTTTTAGTGCACAATCAATTCATGTTAAATTACCATGATTTTAATTTAGATGTCAAGATGTAAACTACAAATAAGTTTTATTTAATTTTTTTTTGAGGTTATCTAAAGGATATTAATAGTCATAACATGATATATATATATATATATATATATATATATATATATATATATATATATATATATATATATAGATATATATATATATAGATATATATAGATAGATCTAGGTGGATCTTCAGATACAATGGCATGGAAAAACTTAGAAACAAAAGTGATCAGAATGAAGTCAACCTAAGACCAGTGCAGAGATCACATCTTTCTGATTCCAATGTTGCAAACGGTATTTCAATCCGAGTCCGGATGATGAAGTTATTGGAAAAAGAAGGGTTCTTCAATCCTTACGAAAAAGAGGAATTTCCTTTGGAAAAAGGGCCTTAAGCCTTAAGGCCAAATTGCAATCAGAGGTCACGTGAGGGAAAACTTAAGATTTGTCCCATGGAACCCTCGATCACTAATCTCCGATCAGATCAGATCGATGGATCAGAGGTAATCACAATCGGTGGTTATATATATATATATATATATATATATATATATATATATATATATATATGGATATCGGCAAGTGGATAGTACGATTGGTGATTAGTGTTACAGGGAAAAGTGTCTATTTAGAACTACTCTATCCCACTAAGGTGTGACAGCTACCTTAGAAACAAACAGAGAAAAGCTACTTTTGTATTTCCTTTATGAATTATAGATAGAGAGGAATAGAAAGAACCAACTTGTGTCTTGCGCTAATCCTTTGATTCAATCCCTCTCTTCTTTGATAGTCTCCAGCTACCTGCTCCCTTGCACGCCCAGCTTCGCAAAGTACCTGTAAGATCACAGAAGTATAGCACTATACAAAGACATGAATCTATATTCATAAACAACTTAGGATCAGATTTAAGTTAACCATACAAATGTAACAAGCATCAATGATACAAAAGCATGGAGGAGAACTCAAATAGCTTTTATTGATAAACAAGAAAATATCTAGGAGGAGTTACAACCAGTGGTTCCGACCCAGCATCAACCTCCCAGCAAAGAAGCCCCTCTTCACCTCAAACAAAGCATAGATCACCCAACAATCTGATGTTAGTCTCTAGAAACCAACAACAATTCCTTACAATATGCAAAATTATAGCCTCTGGATCTCTGGGATGAGGGATCCATATATAGATATCTATAAGGAGGATGAGTCAGCTTGTGATTTGATTAGTGTCTTCTCTCTGTCAGTTCTTGCTTCCACTTGGAGACTGAGGGCCTCTTACTCATCCTTGGTCGAATTCAGTGAGGCAAGTGTCACAGGAGAAGATTCTAGAAGCTTCCATTGCCTCTCCACCTCGCGGAATGACACTACCATTTGTCATTTATCACCCATCACACCCCCCAGAAGGGATTTTTGAAATGCAACGCACCCTCACAGTGCATTTGGGTGAGATGCAATGCACCTAGCCAGTGGAGCAGCTGCAATGATCCTTTTTTGACCAATTTTGAGTAGTTTTTCATGGAGAACTTCAGGGAGAAGCTGTAATTTGTTGACCTTGTTCCTTTAGGGGTTAGAACAACACTTTTAGGGACTTAGGAGCCCTTGTTTTATGGAAATTTCATGCTTGGAGTTGTAGGGCACAAAAATGTCTATAACAGTTGCCCCCTAAAGTATGAGGCCGTTAACCTTTTGGTGTCGGGTGAAATGCTTTATTATGAGGATGTGAAGTTCTTTCAATGCTGGGAGGAGACCTGTAATAAGATACAATACAATACATTATCTTCATAATATTTTCATGATCTAGCTGAGGCGGGCATTCCCATGCTCAGCTTTATAAATTCATTTCCATGTATATAGGACAAACAACCGTCTGAGTGTAGACTGATGATTCTGATAGAGCCATCATCCTTTTGGTAGGATGATTATCTGTGCTGCAATGTTGTACATTTAATGTCTTTATTTACCTGAATATATATCACAGCCCGAAAACTAGATCCGGGGTCTTCAATCTCGTCTGATCTTCACTCGAAGTACAAGTCGATCCATGTGAGAAATGTTCTGAAGTCGAACATGGAAAGACGTCGCTTGATTACCAGTCAATGATGTAAACTGTTAACAAGCGCGAGAGGAATCACCGATAATGATAATGACCCTCAAGGTACTGCAGTACAATTCACGTGGTGTGAATAAAGGACTTGGCGTCGAACACCACGCAAAATCTTTCGGTCGAAGGCCATTGATGTAAACCTGTCACCGGAAGTGAGAAACTTGCCATTGAGACATGCAAGCTTCAAAGTACTGAATGGGGTGTTCCTAGATTGACTTCTTGGATAATGAGCTGATGTCGACAAGAAGTGATCCGTCACAGGAGGGCCTTAATGAATCCCACATCAATGACACAGAATGGAGCAAATGATTTTTATGGAGGTGAAAACGATCTGGTGATATAAGGTTCAGGGTGGCGGTCATGAAAGAATGGATTATAATGTATGGTAGTGGGTGAGACACAGGTGACTTCTTTGGATGACTTCTCTTGAACATATCGGCGACACTGATGTGATGGATTGGTAGCATTAACCCCAAATGTGGATGGTATGGCGTGACCATGGTGATGTGACCGGTGAATGAAACAACCCAACCCGACTCAGACACGAAGTGGAAGTGTCATGTTCAAGAGCGACTTGCTACCAACAAAGTTTCTTTGAGTTTTCTTCCCAATTTTTCCCTAGTCATATCTGACCAGTACCTCTTTATTTTTGTCAAGCTTGAGGAGGATAACATATGCTTGTTGTATAATTTTCCCTTCGGGCAAACCCATCGCTATGTTTTAACGAGCCTAGCGGTAGTGAAACTCGTTCTCGTCTAAAGACAAGTTTGTCACTATTAATCTTTTTAACGAGTTTAACGACAAAGATAACTCGGTACTTTTCAATTTTAGAGAGTCTCAAAAGGAATGTAAAGGTAACTCCAAAATTCCTTTTTCGTCATCTAATCCCTTAAGTCCGAAAAAGTATAAAACAATACAGAAGGGATGAATTTTCGATAGTTTTAACGAGCCGAACAAAACAAGCGCTCGATCTTTTTGTGTAATAATCCCTCAGGTCCAAAAAGATTAAAATCTAGAGGAGGGATAGCACTTCCTGTCCCTTTAACGAGCTGGAGAGGCCAATAGCTGGACAATCTTTTCATATTTTACGAGTCAATTGAAAAGAGCTTAAAGGAGACTCGTCTTTTGAGGAACGAGTGATAAAACGGGTAGCAGCTGATTCTAGGTAAGGTTTGGAATTTTCCAATCACGACAGTGTCACAAGGATGGCTAGTGAAATCACTCTTTGTAGTTGTTCCTCAAAATGGGTAAACAATCAAATGGAGGTGAATGATCTGCCAATGAAAAGTGGAGGTGACGGTGCAAACATGACCAAGGCTTTAATGGTTGAAGTACTACATTCACGATGGTTATCTACTGGGGAATAGTTCATTTTTTAATGAGCTTAAACGCGGGTGGAAACATTTGCTCATGTCTTATGTTTATTTTTTAACGAGCTTGAACTATGTGCTAAAACTGCTCGATTAGTCCAGTCTTGTGATAAGAATGTCTCATATAAAAACGGAAACTTTTAGAGATTTGCCCCACATCCTTTCATTATGCAAGTTAGGAAACGACCAATCCTATGAGTTTAAAGGGTTAGAGGTCCTACAAATTTAAAAAAATAAAAAGTCGCTCTTCACTTGCATTCCAAAAGGTTTGCATGCCCCCAAGTATAAAACAGAGTTTTAAAGTTACCCCTTCTTTAGTCTGTTAAAACATTTGTTTTACCGAGAGAGGCCTACCTCTTACAGGTTACCCAAATATTGTTCTATTCACAGCGCAAACAAAACACTTCTTCGGCAACGTCTACCGAGATAAACAAAGGTGAGCGGCGGTGCTCGCCAACTCACATAACTTTGACAAGAGAATATTTTTCCAGTCCAACTCCCCCTTCCAATCATAGACGAGAGTACGGAGGTCATATTCTCTCGTGGAAACCTACCCTATACCCGAAGTTTTCCTGCCGAAGCAGGCCAGGGTGCACGCCCCCTGGGTTTCAATCATGTCCCTTCGAATCACTTGCGCTCATCGGGAGGACAGACTGGAGATTGAGACATTTCTTGCGTGAAAAGACCATTCAGTGATGGTATATGACTATTTGCTCTGTATGATCCGGGAAATGAAAGCTGGTCCATGAGCTTGACCACTCTTCCTTCGTGCGGAAAAAAGATTACTCTAAAGAGTGAGGAGACGATTGCTCCCATGCAATAAATATAGTATCGTCCAAGGAGTAGATTGTAATCTAGGGGTCCTTGAACTACCATTACATTCATGTGAACAGTTTTCCCTCTCAATGTTATGGGCACATCGGGAAGGATCCCTAACGGTCGACTGGTTCCTTTATCAAAGCCTGTCATATTTCTCATCTCAGGCAAAAGCGGTGGTAAAACAAGCGTTTTCCATGTAGTTGAGGAAAGGATACTCACAGAAGCCACCTCATCTATGATGGTACCAGCCATAACCATTCTATATATTTGAACAATAATTCGGAATGGTACACTAGCTGGTAAACGGGGTCTACCTAGTTGATTCCAGTCGAAGGAGACAACTAGGTTTCTTGGAGGTGGGACCGAATAGACGGCCGGGTACGACTCTGATGAACTTCCTTCCTGTGGTAAAGGAACGGGTAAATTTCCCCCATGTTCGTTGGAGTCTGTTCTTATGAAGAGAATTTGGATGGTGTCATCCTTGTTCTCTTTAGTGATTGTATCATCTAAAGATGGAACCTCTGAAGGCAAGACCGGGTCAACTGCCGCCTCGACCTTTTGACTTTCATCTGGTATGGATTCAGATGGTTCATCTTCAATGACAGATGCTTTGGCCGACCACCTGAGCGGGTCAGCCGGATTTTCAACTAGTGACGGACTCGGCAAGAGTTTTTTATATCCAGGAGGAAGTCGTAACGGTGAAACCAGACGATCATCCAAAACTCTTTTAGCTTCATCTAAGAAGGGACAATGGTGGACGTAATGATCGCCTTCGCACAGTTTATAAGGAAATCTATATTTTCCTTTTTTTCTTGGGGCTTCACTTTCACTAGTTGACGATGTGTTTTCAACATGATCATTAGAGGTTGATGACACCGGTTTGTGCAAATGAGGAGACCAGTCCCTTAAGATCTGAGGGATGCAAGGACAATCTCTGTGAAAGTGGCCTCCTTTGCAAATGACACATGGCAATTTAGGCCTGGTTGGTGCAGTGTGTGGATTTTCATTAGACGACACTTGTTTTCCCCCATTCGCTTTTGGCTCCTTCTTTTTCTTCTCTTTCTACTTATTTTCCTTCTTCTCCTTAGGAACTTGACTTTTGGCTTTACCAGCCTCATCAAGCGAAGAGGAAGGAGGAGAGGAAGAAGTAGAGGAAGTAGAAGGTTGGTGGGTAACTCTGGACTCGTCTAATTGTTGATTCGATTTTTTAGGAATAGTGGTGTTCTGAACGACAGAGGTTGAGAAGAGCCATACAGGTAAACCAATTTGCAGTCCTGGAAGCGACAATGTGGCCATATGGGGTGCACCAACATCTCCCCAAGAGTAGAAGGGAATAGGATTTCCTCCAAGGGGAATTCCTTGGTTGGTGGACTCCATTTTCTCAACCCAAGATCAACGTAGGAAAGGGGTAATGAATATTCCGTTTAAATTTAGACGCTTTGAGACAACTTGTTTTTTCAGTTTTTAAGAGTCGAGAAAAAACAAAATATGACTCTAGTCACCTTCGATTTTTTATGAGCCTGAAGTGACAAGTGCTCAGATGGACCTTTTCCATTAAGGAGTCTGAAAATGAACGAAAGGGACTGCTCTAGAGATCTAGGTAGAGGGAGTACCAAACCAATCGCAAAACTGCAGAATACTTTTTACGGTACGATAGTCAATCTTCCCGAATGTTGTGTTCAATGCATTGTGATCGATAGGGCGGCAGACACTGCTTCCTATGGATAAAGGTTTTAAACCTATAGGGGTCTCCCAAAATATACTCGACGGTACGTGGGAGCACAAGTCCGTACTGGCACTTATCGTCTCAAAGTGGAGGAATCACCCAACCATCAGTGAGGACAACAGTTACCAGGCTTTACGACGCCAGAATACGTCTCTAGCCTAGGCCTCTAAATATTGTGCGTTAAGTTCCAAAGCGTTGTTAGATTCATTGAATTTATTTTAAGTTGATCTTGTTTATGAAGTTTACCTTTCGGGTTCACCACGAGATGTAGATGTAATTCCTAAAATGCAATCTAAAGATGATAAACAAACTTTTTATCTCTTTTGTGCAATGAAAATCCTAGCTACTAGGGAAAAGAAAGATAGAATATTTTAACAAAGAGCAAAGAGCACACTGTAAATGCACTCTCCTAAATCAAGCCAAACAGACTTTCTGTATGCAAATGCACATGCATGTATTTTTTTTCGACTTTCTTAGTATTGATGCTAAAAGGAAAGTTGATTTACAAATCTGAATTTCCTTTCAAGCGACAAATATAAACAAGCTCTCTTTCGAAATCAAAAATAGAGATGATTATGACACCTAACGATTTTGAAATGAACACTCGTTCTTGACACTAGAAAATTGCAAATTCAGACCAAAGGCAATAGTAACAGGATAATCGAACATCAACAGCAATCAAACTTTCTCCTATGATCGAAATCGACACTTGCGACAGATTCAAATCAAAGGACGATAGTACGACTATGCTACTTTTGCAAAGGAAAACTGTAAACGACTCAACAAACACACAAAAACATCTACAGTTCTTTTGTACAAAGGAGGCGGAATAATAGCAAGGAAAAAGGGGTTTCAAACAGACATATACTAACCACAGGCAACAAAATTCAGGGATAGAACTGGAAAGAATGAAGCACAGGAACCACAGCTGCACAGAGCTAGTCTGATCAGCGCACCTGTAACACAAAGAATCTAAAATGCAGCGCAGGTTGTCCCTTCGGGAAGTGCGCTGAAATTCAAAATCTCTGAACAGTACCTTCGTTGGTCCAGAAACGAGACTCTGTCCGGGTTTCCGGGTCACAGTTTTCAGTTCAGTCCTTGGTTTTTGGCCGAGTAAAAAGAAATCAGTAATGCAATAATCAGGGGTAGATCTAAGGAGGATCTAAGAGCTATCACAAGGGCAATCAGATAGTTTGTAAATCAGCTGTTTAAATCATAAACAGATCCAATGAATGGATTGAAGCAGCAGTTATCTACTTTGCATTTGTTATGGTAAATGCAGTTTGAATGCTACTTATAAGTTTATGAAAAAAACAACAAAGAATGATAAACAAACAAACTAATTAGACAGTCCCCAACGGAGTCACCATTTTGTTACAAGGAAAAGTGTCTATTTATAACTACTCTATCCCACTAAGGTGTGATAGCTACCTTAGAAACAAACAGAGAAAAGCTACTTTTGTATTTCCTTTATGAATTATAGATAGAGAGGAATAGAAAGAACCAACCTGTGTCTTGCGCTAATCCTTTGATTCAATCCCTCTCTTCTTTGATAGTCTCCAGCTACCTGCTCCCTTGCACGCCCAGCTTCACGAAGTACCTGTAAGTTCATAGAAGCATAGCACTATACAAAGACATGGATCTATATTCATAAACAACTTAGGATCAGATTTAAGTTAGCCATACAAATGTAACAAGCATCAATGATACAAAAGCATGTAGGAGAACTCAAATAGCTTTTATTGATAAACAAGAAAAGATCCAGGAGGAGTTACAACTAGTGGTTCCGAACTAGCATCAACCTCCCAGCAAAGAAGCCCCTCTTCACCTCAAACAAAGCATAGATCACCCAACAATCTGATGTTTGTCTCTAGAAACCAACAACAATTCCTTACAATATGCAAAATTCCAGCCTCTGGATCTCTGGGATGAGGGATCCATATATAGATATCTGCAAGGAGGATGAGTTAGCTTGTGATTTGATTAGTGTCTTCTCTCTGTCAGTTCTTGCTTCCACTTGGAGACTGGGGGCCTCTTACTCATCATTGGTTGAATTCAGTGAGGCAAGTGTCACAAGAGAAGATTCTGGAAGCTTCCATTGCCTCCCCACCTCGCGGAATGACACTGCCATTTGTCATTTCTCGCCCATCACGCCCCATAGAAAGGAGTTTTGAAATGCAACACACCCTCACAGTGCATTTGGGTGAGATGCAACGCACCTAGCCAGTGGAGCAGCTGCAATGATCCTGTTTTGACCAATTTTGAGTAGTTTTTCATGGAGAACTTTTGGGAGAAGCTGTAATCTGTTGACCTTGTTCCTTTAGGGGTTAGAACAACAATTTTAGGGACTTAGGAGCCCTTGGTTTATGGACATTTCATGCTTGGAGTTCTAGGGCACAAAAATGTCTATAAAAATTAGGCAGATCGGCAGAACCCTTATCAGTCAACCGGGGCGACACATGTGGGGGATGCCGACACAATCGGCTGACGCCAATATTAGCGGTTGACGATCGGCCATCGGTCATTCCTGAGGAATAGGATAGGGACACAATGATATGACGATTGATGACCTTAGTGCAGACCCGATATAGATTATATGCTCGATTTAATAATATTTGAAATTTGGGTGAACGGTTTTTGGCAGATTTCTTAGTGTTTTCGGCATTTTGGAAGTTTTATCATTTTAAACGATAAGAGGCCATTTTCAGGGATGATTGCACCTATCAATACTTCCACTCTACCAACCTCCATAATTAACTAGGCAAGCCCTGATTTAAATGGGATCTTGTTTGAAAATCCATTATAAAAGCCGATCAATGGAAGAGCACTGGAGGGGGCATTTTTATGGTTGCATCACGTTGTTTTGCAGAGGCCGAGAGCATCTATTGATCTATTTTGAATAGTTACATGACTCCATCCCTCTGCTATTGCTATGGGAAGCTTTGGTGTTGCATACCACTCCATCTCAGGCATTCATTTCATAGCCATCATGTAGATTGGAGGTATAAGCCTCTTTATTGATAGATTGATGAATGCAATTCTGTTTATTCATGCCATTAAATAAGAAAGGCCTCCCCATTGTTGAGTTGGGCCTAGAGACGTAGTCCAAATTGGATGAAATCCGTTATCAAGCCTTGGTGTCTTCTTTTTGCGCCTTGTATGTGTTTACTTCTCCTTTTCTTATGTGCACATTTACGTGTTAAGCTGCAATTTTAAATGAAATTATTTTCTATACATCTATAAGCGAAAACATCCTGGATGAGGTGGTATTAGAGTAGGGCTTTTTAGATGTGAATTACATGTTTATATGCTAACAAGAGGCAGGCTTCAAAAAGGTGAACGGAATCTAGAACCTTTCGATCCAAAGGTAGGGTGTGCACCTTGAAGAAGAAACATGGCTGAAGAGGAAGCTCATATTGAAGAGGAGTGCAATTTCAGAAAGAATTTCTATTCAGTGGTAGAGAATATCAGTTACCTAGCTATAATAGTGGAAAAAGCTAAAGAGAGGAATCCAGAAGGACAAGGTTCAGCACATGGGAATGATGGAGAAGAACTCCCTCCTTCTCCTTTTGGTGGTGAAGGATCTTCTTCCCCTCACCACCATAACTAGAGAAATCCAAAGGATGCATCTAAGAAACCTTTTTTTAAATTAGATGTTAAATTTGATCTTCCTGTGTTTAATGGTGAAAGTAACGTAGAAAAACTTAACAATTGGATCAGGTAGATTGAGGTTTATTGTAGGATTCAACAAATCATAGGGGATGAGGCCAAAATCCAGCTGGCCTCTCTACGGCTAGGCACCACAGCTCTCGTTTGGTGGGAGAGTGAATTGTAGAATAGTAAAATTGTGGGTAATCTCTTTTCCACATGGTCTTCTTTTACTTCTGCGTTAAAGGAATAGTTTTATCCCTTAGGATATAAACAGAAAGCTATGATGAATTGGCAATATTTAGGGCAAGGCAAAGGGCAAGATGTTCATAGTTTTACAGAAGAATTTAGGAAGAAAGCACTAACTTTGGGTATTGCACTAGATACACCTGAAGTTTTAACTAAGTATATTGGATCACTGCATAGTTATATTCGGCATTCAATATTTTTGTTTGAACCAACCACTATTGATGCAACTAGTGTGATAGTAATTCATATTGAGAATAGGGGCAAGAATGAAAGAGAGGACCAGTCCAGAAAGCCACCATTCAATCCTCCCAATGGAAATTTGAAAGTGAAATGGAAATGGAAGGAGAAGAAAACAACAGCAGCCAAAGAGGGAGAGAGGCCTTATTTCAATCATTGTAAGAAAGAAGGCCACGATGATGATCATTGTTGGTAGCAGCACCGAAAAAAATGACCAAAGAAGTATGGAGGAAAAGGGAAGCAAAAAACAATGGTAGCAGCACAAAAATACCTTGGATCAGATTCGGGAGATGAAGCGCTAGTCACAGCAGCGAGAAGAAAAGGTACCCTTACACCTCCTATTGATTTTAAATCACATGGAAGCACCAGTTCTGTATATGAGTCCCTTTCAAATGATAGAAAAAGAATTGAATTATTTCATCTCAGAGTTGTATTAAATCATACCAAAGTAGAAACTCTATTTGATATGGGGTCCCAAGCAAATTTAATTGTATAATCCCTTGTAAAGAAGCTTGGCTTAGTAACAAAATCGCACCCAAAGCCTTACCTGCTGGGATGGATACATGATAAAGCTAAATTGAATGTAACCCAATATTGCAAGGTACAATTTGTGATTGCTTCTAAGCTGGTAGGTGAAGTAGAGATGGATGTTATACAACTAGACATCTGTGGCATGGTATTGGGGAGCCCCTACATGTATGACAGAAAAGCTGTCTTTTTCCACCATGAGAATAAATTCTACATCACAAAGGATGAGGTAGAATATATAGTGCGGGATCATCAAAACAAGATTAATGCCAGCCTCATAACCATTGGGCAGATGAAACGACTGTTAAATTCCAGCCTAACATGCATGCTTATGGTCGTCAAGGAAAAGGAGGTTGAATTCGCAGACGCATTCCAAGGATGCGATGGGAAGCATAAACAGGAATTTATGGATTTAATCACTGATTATAATGCATTATTTCAGGAGCCATGGGGACTACCTCCAAAGAGGGAGATCCAACACGAGATCCACCTATTGCATGACATCCCTCTGCCAAATATCGGCATGTATAGAATGCCAATAGTCAAAATGGAGGAGATTAAGTGTCAAGTGTAAGAATTGTTGGACTAAGGTGTGATCAAGCCGAGCTCCTCTCCATGCAGTTCGTTGATTGTTCTGGTGGCAAATAAGGATGGCAGCCAAAGGATGTGCGTGGAATACCACGCACTCAACAAAATATCAGTAAAAAATCATTATCCCCTCCCATGCATAGATGATTTATTGGATCAATTAAAAAATGTTTTATATTTCATAAAGCTGGATTTGCACATTGGCTATCACCAAGTCTAGATTGCGGAGCAAGATGTGTGGAAAACCACTTTCAAAACCAAGTAGGGGTTGTTCTAATGGATGGTAATGCCATTCGGGCTTTGCAATGCTCCAACCACCTTTATGCAGGTTATGAATAATATATTTCAGCCCTTCATTGATGAGTTTGTTCTTGTATATTTAGATGATATACTAGTTTTCAGCAAGATTTGGTTTGAACATGTGAGTCATGTAAAGAAAGTTTTTGATGTGCTGAAGAAAGAAAAACTTTTTGTAAAATTGTCAAAGTGTGAGTTCGGGAAAACCTCTTTGGGTTACCTAGGTCTTATTGTTGGTCATGGTCAGTTAAAAATTGATCCCACTAAAGTTGAAGCAATTGTAAATTGGCCTAAGCCTACTAGTGTAACTGAGGTCCATAACTTTCTAGGTGCAGTCCAGTATTGGAGGATATTTATTGATAATTTCTCTGTTATTTCAGCACCTTTGCACACATTGACAAGTGTGAAATAGGTCTTCCAATGCGGAGGAAGATAGCAGAAGTCCTTCGAAACATTGAAGGAAAAAATTAGCACCGCACCAGTCTTAGCCTTACCCAATCTCCAACAGCCATTTGAGATCGAAACTAATGCCAGTAGTTGTGCCATGGGAGCTATAATGATGCAACAAAAGAAGCCAATTTGTTACCATTCTGAGAAGTTTTCTCAAGCTGTGATAAACTATCCCACCTATGACAAGGAGCTTTATGCCTTGGTGCAGAGTGTGAAAAAGTGGAAACACTACCTGATCAGAAAGGATACCATCATCCATACAGATCATCAGCCCTTGCATTACCTTCAGTCACAAACAAAGTTGTTGTAAACTCGTCCTTTCAAGTGGATGGGTTTTCTTCAACAGTTTCATCTGGTAATAAAGTATAAGAAGGGCACTAGCAATTAAGTGGCTCATATGTTATCTCGCCCTCCAATTTCTGCTTCTATTATTTTGCATAATGCTTCATTGTATTTTGAAAGTTATGCTAAACAATATGCTAAGCATGATGACTTTAAGGAGGTTTACGCAAAACTAACCCATGGTTCATAGGTGGACAACTATCACTTGTAGGGGAAATTGTTTTATCACCTTGGTAAATTGTGTATTCCCACTGAAGAAAGAGTGCATGTAATTTGAGAGGCACACACCTGTCTTGTGTCTGGATACTTTGGTGTTGAAAAAACTTTATGTCATGTACAAATATTTTGTTTCTAGCCTCATATGAAAAACATTGTGACTCGCTATGTAAAGGGTTGTGTGATGTGTTCTATTTCAAACCCCTCTAATAGAAAACTTTGGCTCTACACACCACTCCCTATTCCAGGTCGTCCATGGGAAAGTGTCTCAATGGAATTTGTAGGAGGTCTACCTTTGAATAGGAAGGGTCACAACTATTTGTATGTCGTCATTGATCATTTTAGAAAAATGTGTATTCTTATGCCTTGTAAAAACCAGGCTACTGTAGAGTAGACTGCTCTCTTCTTCTTTCAGTATGTTTGGGTCCACTTTGGATTACCCACATCAATTGTTTCAGATTGAGACTCTCGCATCCTTGGGGAGTTATAGACCAGCTTGTGGAGGATGATGGAAACCAAATTGAAAAGAAGCATGACATTTCAACCGCAAACCGATGGGAATATAGAGGTTGTTAATCATACCGTGGTACACTTATTACAAGGCTATTGTGGGAAACATCCCAAATTGTGGGATGAACATCTCCCCTATATACAACATTCCTACAACCAAGCACTGAATTCATTGACACAATGTTCACCATTCAAGAAATGGTTTGGTTACCTACCAAAGGATCCTTTAGACATGGTCTTTGGAAGGGCTGATGGCTCCAGTGGACGAAATGATAAATACAAGCTCAACAGTTCATTCGGTGAATCCAAATGATTCACAAAGCAGTGCAAGAGCAGTTGGAAAAGAGTCAAGCCCATTACAAGGTTCGACATGATAAACACCGAGTTGAACATCAATTCCAAGTGGGCGACAAGGTGTACTTCCACATCATCAAAGATAGGATGAAGGGAGAAGGAAGGAATTTGCGGCCAATCTGGTATGGACCATTCACCATATTGGAGAAGATTGGGAACAATGACTTTTGTCTCGACTTCCCAGTATATATGCAGATGTACTCAGTATTGAATGTGGAGAACCTGAAGCTGTATGAACCACCTTTGATCGTGGACGTGGATGAGGTGGGCACAGTTCCTATCGTTGATGATTTTTCATCTGAATATCTCAATGAGTTTCCTGTAGACAACATCCTCAACAAAAGAACCAGGACTTCATGGCGAGGAGATGTAGAATAAATTCGAGTTGGATTCAAGGGAAAGCATCCTAACAAGGCTAGATGGCTAGAGAAAGAGAAAGTGAGGGCACAGTTCCCTCACTTTCCAATTGACTAATGAAAAGATTTTGGTGGTCCAAAAGCTCCTCAATGGGGAGGATTGATCCAAGTGGATCTTCAGATATAATGGCATGGAGAAACTCAAAAATCAAAGTGATCAGAATGAAGTCAACCCAAGACTAGAGCAGAGACCTCACCTTTCTTATTCCAACGGTGCAAATAGTACTTCAATTCGAGTCCAGATGATGAAGTTATTGGAGAAAGAAGGGTTCTTCAATCCTTAAGAAAATGAGGAATTTCCTTTAGAAAATGAATCTCAAGCCTTAAGGCCAAATAGAAATCGGAGGTCACATGAGGGTGGACTTAAGGTTTGGGCCATGGAACCCCCAATTGCCGATCTCTGATCAGATCGGATTGGCGGATCCGAGGTAATCGCAATCGGCGGTGATATATATATATATATATGGATATCGACGAGTGGATAGTGAGATCGGCGATTAGCCGAATCTGCAGAACCCTTATCAGTCACCCGAGGTGACACATGTGGGGCATGGTGACGCGATCGGCCAATGGTGATATCGGCAGTTGGTGATCGACGGTCGATCATTCCCAAGGACTAGGATAGGGACACAATGATATGCCGATTTTTGACCTCAGCGTGGACCTGATACAAATTATATGCCCGATTTAATAATAATTGAAATCTGGGTGAACATTTTTTGGCAGATTTCTTAGTGTTTTCGGGATTTTGGAAGTTTTATCATTTTAAATGATAAGAAGCCATTTTCAGGGATGGTTGCACCCATTGATACTTCCACTCTACCAACCTCCATAGTTAACCAGGCAAGCCCCGATTTAAATGGGATCTTGTTCGAAAATCCATTATAAAAGAGGATCAATGGAAGAACACGGGAGGGGGCATTTTTATGGTTGCAGAACCTTGTTTTGCAGAGGCCGAGAGCATCTATTGATCTATTTTGAATAGTTACACAACTCCATCCCTCTTCTATTGCTGCGGGAAGCTTTGGTGCTACATACCACTCCATCTTAGGCATTCATTTCATAGCCATCTTGTAGATTGGAAGTATAAGCCTCTTTGTGAACAGATTGATGAATGTAATTCTATTTATTCATGCCATTAAATAAGAAAGGCCTCCCCATTGTTGAGTTGGGCCCAAAGACATAGTCCGAATTGGACGAACTCAGTTATCAAGCTTTGGTGTCTTATTTTTGCGCCTTGTATGTGTTTACTTCTTCTTTTCTTATGTGCACATTTACATGTTAAGCTGCAATATTATATGCAATTCTTTTCTATACATCTATAAGTGAAAACATCCTAGATCAGGTGGTATCAGAGTAGTTTTTTCTAGATTTGAATTACATGTTTGTATGCTAACAAGAGGTAGGCTTCAAAAAGGCAAAGGGAATCTAGAACCTTTAGATCCAGAGGCAGGACGTGCACCTTGAAGAAGAAACATGACTGAAGAGGAAGCTTGTATTGAAGAGGAGCACAATTTTAGAAAGACTTTCTATTCAATGGCAGAGAATATCAGTTAGCTATTTATAAGAGTGGAAAGAGCTGAAGAGAGGAATCCAGAAGGACAAGGTTCAGCACATGGGAATGATGGAGAAGAACCCCCTCCTTCTCCTTTTGGTGGTGAAGGATCTTCTTCCCCTCTCCAACATAATTAGAGAAATCGAAAGGATGCATCTAAGAAACCTTTTTTTTAAATTATATGTTAAATTTTATCTTCTCATGTTTAATGGTGAAAGTAACTTAGAAAAACATAACAATTGGATTAGGTAGATTGAGGTTTATTGCAGGATTCGGAAAATCGTAAAGGATGAGGTGAAAATCCAACTAGCCTCTCTATGGCTGGGCAGCACAAATCCCATTTGGCGGGAGAGAAAATTGCATAGCAGTAAAAATGTGGGTAATCTCTTTTCCTTGTGGTCTGCTTTTACTTTTGAGTTAAAGGAACAATTTTATCCCTCATGATATAAACAGAAATCTTTAATGAATTGACAATATTGAAGGCAAGGCAAAGGGCAGGATGTTTAGAGTTTTACAAAAGAATTTAGGAAGCAATCACTGAATTTGGGTATTTCACTAGATACACCTAAAGTTGTAACTAAGTATATTGGCTCATTGCATAGTTATATTCGACATTAATTATTGTTGTTTGAACCAACCACTATTGACGCAGCGATTGTGAAAGTAATTCATATTGAGAATAGGGGCAAGATTGAAAGCGAGGACCAGTCCAGAAAGCCACCGTTCAAGCCTCCAAATGGAAAATCCAAAGCAAAATGGAAAGGGAAGGAGAAGAAAATAACAACAGCCAAAGAGGGAGAGTGGCCTTATTGCAATCATTGCAAGAAATAAGGCCATGATGATGATCCTTGTTGGACACAGCACCCAGAAAAATTCCCAAAGAAGTATGGAGGAAAAGGGAAGCAAAAAATAGTGGCAGCAACATAGAAAGACCTTGGATCAGATTCAGGAGATGAGGCACTAGTCATAACAGCGGGAACTAAAGGTACCCTTACACCTCTTGTTGATTCTAAATCACATGGAAGCACCAGTTCTGTAGACGATTCCCTTACAAATGATAGAAAAAGATTTGAATTATTTCATATCAGAGTTGTAGTAAATCATACCAAAGTAGAAACTTTGTTTGATACAGGGTCCAAGCAAATTTAATTGCAGAATCCCCCTTAAAGAAGCTTGGCTTGGTAACAGAACCACACCCAAAGCCTTACCTGCTGGGATGGATACATGACAAAGCTAAATTGAATGTAACCCAGTATTGCAAGGTCAAATTTTTGATTGCTTCTAAGCTGATAGATGAAGTAGAGATGGATGTGATACCACTGGAAATCTATGGCATGGCATTGGGGAGCCCTACCTATATGACAGAAAAGTTGTCTTTTTCTACCATGAGAATAAATACCACATCAAAAGGGATGAGGTAGAATGTATAGTGCGGGCTCATGAAAACAAGATTAACACTAGCCTTGTAAGCGCTAGGTAAATGAAATGCCTGGTAAATTCCAACAAAACATGCATGCTTATGGTCGTCAAGGAAAAGGAAGTCGAATTCGTAGATGCATTCCAAGGCTACGATGGGAAGCATACACAAGAATTGATGGATTTAATCGCTAATTATAATGCATTATTTTAGGAGCTGCAGGGACTACCACCAAAGAGGGAGATCCAACATGAGATCCACCTATTGCATGATGCCCCTCTACCAAATATCGGCATGTATAGAATGTCAACAGTCGAAATGGAGGAGATCAAGTGTCAAGTGCAAGAATTATTGGACTAAGGTGTGATCAAGCTGAGCTCCTCTCCATGCGGTCTGCCGATTGTTTTAATGCCAACTAAGGATGGCAGCTAGAGGATGTGCGTGGACTACCGCATGCTCAACAAAATATCAGTAAAAAATCGCTATCTCCTCCCATGCATAGTGATTTATTGGATCAATTAAAAAATGTTGTATATTTCACAAAGTTGGATTTGCATAGTGGCTATCACTAGGTCTGAATTGTGGAGTGGGACATCTGGATAGCTGCTTTCAAAACAAAGTAGGGATAGTTCGAATGGATGGTAATGCAATTCAAGCTTTGCAGCGCTCCAATCACCTTTATGTGGGTTATGAATAATATATTTCAACCCTTCATTGATGAGTTTGTTCTTGTATATTTAGATGATATACTAGGTTTTAACAACAGTTGGTTTGAACATGTCATTCATGTAAAGAAAGTGCTTGATGTGCTGAAGAAAGAAAAACTTTGTGTAAAATTGTCAAAGTGTGAGTTCGGGAAAACCTCTTTGGGTTAGCTAGGTCATATTTCTGGTCACGGTCAGTTAAAAATTGATCTCTCTAAAGTTGAATCAATTCTATATTGGCCTAAGCCTACTAGTGTAACTAAGGTCCGTAGCTTTCTAGGTGTCGTCTAGTATTGGAGGAGATTTATTGCTAATTTCTCTGTTATTGCAGCACCTTTGCACACATTGACAAGTTTGAAACAGGTCTTCCAATGGGGAGGAAGACAACAAAAGTCCTTCGAAACATTGAAGTAGCACCGTGCCAGTCTTAGCCTTACCCAATCTCCAATAGCCGTTTGAGATGGAAACTGATGCCAACAGTTATGCCATGGGAGTTGTACTTATGCAACAAAAGAATCCAATTTGTTACCATTCTAAGAAGTTCTCTCAAGCTGTGTTAAACTATCCCACCTATGACATGGAGCTTTATGCCTTGGTGTAGAGTGTGAAAAAGTAGAAACACTACTTGATTGGCAAGGAGACCATCATCCATATGGATCATTAGCCCTTGCAGTAAATTCTGTCACAAACCAAGTTGCAGCAAACTCGTCCTTTAAAGTGGATGGGATTTCTTCAATAGTTTCATCTGGTAATAAAGTATAAGAAGGGCGCTAGTAATAAAGTGGCCGATATGCTATCTCTCCCTCCTATTTCTGCTTATGTTATTTTGCATAATGCTTCATTGTCTTTTGAAAGTTATGCTGAACAATATGCTAACAATGATGACTTTAAGGAGGTTTATGCAAAATGAACCCATGGTTCACAAGTGGAAAACTATCACTTGCAAGGGAAATTGTTGTATCACCTTGGTAAATTGTGTATTCCCACTGAAGAAAGAGTGCATGTAATTCAAGAGGCCCACACCTCTCTTGTGTATAGACACTTTGGTCTTGAAAAGACTTTATGTCATGTACAAAGATTTTGTTTCTAGCCTCATATGAAAAAATTGTGACTCACTATGTAAAGGTTTGTGTGATGTGTTTTGTTTCAAAGCCCTCTAAAAGAAAACTTGGGCTCTACACACCACTCCCTATTCTGAGTCGTCCATGGGAAAGTGTGTCAATGGACTTTGTAGGAGGTCTACCTTTGTCTAGGAAGGGTCACAACTATTTGTATGTCATTGTTGACCATTTTAGCAAAATGTGTATTTGTATGCCTTGTAAAAACTAGATTACTACAAAGTAGACTACTTCTCTTTTCTTTCAATATGTTTGGGTACACTTTGGATTACCCACATCAATTGTTTCGGATCGAGAATCTCGCTTCCTTGTGGAGTTCTAGACCAGCTTGTGGAGGATGATGGAAACCAAATAGAAAAGAAGCACGACATTTCACCCACAAACCAACGGGAAGACAAAGGTTGTTAACCGTCATGTGGTACACTTATTATGAGGCTATTGTGCGAAACATCCCAAGTTATGGGATGAACATCTCCCCTATATACAACATTCCTACAACCAAGCAGTGCATTCATCGACACGACGTTCACCATTCAAGACATGCTTTAGTTACCTACCAAAGGACCCTTTAGACATGGTCTTTGGAAGGGAGGATGTCTCTAGTGGATGAAATGATAAAGACAAATCTCAGCAGTTCATTTAGTGAATCCAAATGATTCACCAAGCAATACAAGAGCAGTTGGAAAAGTTTCAAGCCCGTTACAAGGCTCGACATGATAAACACCGAGTTGAGCATCAATTCCAAGTGGAAGACAAGGTGTGGTTCAACATTAGCAAAGACATGATGAAGGGAGAAGGAAAGAAGTTGTGGCTAATCTGGTATGGACCATTCACCATATTGGAGAAGATTGGAAACAATGCCTTTCGTCTTGACTTGCCAGTATCTATGCAAATGTACTCAGTATTGAATGTGGATAACCTGAAGATGTATGAACCACCTTTGATCATGGACACTGATGAGGTGGGTATAGTTCCTACTGTTGATGATTTTTCAGCTAAATATCTTGATGATTTGCCCGAAGACATCATCCTCGACAGAAGAACTAGGACTTCACGGTGAGGAGATGTAGAATACCTTTGAGTTGGATTCAAGGGAATTCATCACAACAAGGCCAGATGGCTGGAGAAAGAGAAATTGAGGGCATAGTTCCGTCACTTTCTAATTGACTAATGAAAAGATTTTGGTAGTCCAAAAGCTCCTCAATGTGGAGGATTGATCCAGGTGGATATTCAGATAGAATGGCATGGAAAAGCATAGAAATCAAAGTGATCAGAATGATGTCAACCAAGGACTAGAGCAGAGATCTCATCTTTCTTATTACAATGACGCAAACAATACTTCAATCCGAGTCCAAATGATGAAGTTTTTGCAAAAATAAGGGTTCTTCAATCCTTAAGAAAATGAGGAATTTCCTTTGGAAATTGAGTCTTAAGCCTTAAGGCCAAATCACAATCGGAGGTCACATGAGGGCGGACTTAAGGTTTGGGATATGGAACCCCTGATCGTTGATCTTCGATCAGATCGGATCGGCAGATTGGAGGTAATCACAATCGGTAGTCATATATATATAAATGGATATTGGTGAGTGGATAGTGCAATCGACGATTAGCCAAATTGGCAGAACCCTTATTAGTCACCTGGGGCGACACATGTCTGGGATGCCAACGCGATCGGCTGATGCCGATATCAGCAGTCAGCAATCGGCGATTGGTCATTCCCGAGGACCAAGATAGGGACACAACAATATGCTAATTCATGACCTCAGCACGGACCCGATACAAATTATATGCCCAATTTAAAAATATTTGAAATCCAGGTGAATAGTTTTTGGCAGATTTCTTAGTGTTTTAGGATTTTGGAAGTTTTATCATTTTAAAATACAAGACGCCATTTTTAGGGTCAGTTGTGCTTTCCGATACTTCCACTCTACCAACCTCCATAGTTAACCAGGCAAGCCATGATTTAAATGGGATCTTGTTCGAAAATCCATTATAAAAGAGGATCAATTGAAGAGCACGGGAGGGGGCATTTTTATGGTTGCAACACGGTGTTTCACAGAGGCCAAGAGCATTTATTGATCTGTTTTAAATAGTTACATGACTCTAACCCTCTTCTATTGCTGCGGGAAGCTTTGGTGTTGCATACCACTCCATCTCAAGCATTCATTTCATAGCCATCTTGTAGATTGGAGGTATAAGCCTCTTTTTGGACAGATTGATGAATGTAATTATGTTTATTCATGCCATTAAATAAGAAAGGCCTCCCCATTGTTGAGCTAGGCCCAGAGACGTAGTCTGAATTGGATGAACTCCATTATTAAGCCTTGGTGTCTTATTTTTGCACCTTGTATGTGTCTACTTCTTCTTTTCTTATGTGCACATTTACGTGTTAAGCTGCAATTTTATATGAAATTCTTTTCTATACATCTATAAGCGAAAACATCCTACATCATATATATATATATATATATATATATATATATATTACTTGTTGCACATTTTACATTCCGATATGAAGCATGTGTGTAACTCTTTCCATGTTTATATCAAACTGACACATGACATATTTACTAATAACATAAAAATATTTCAACGTTTCTCATAACCTAGACTGTTGAGTTTCCATTATAAGTAAAATAATATATCAATTTGGTTGTTACCTACTGAAATGGATTTTCTAAAAACCAAATATGTATGACATGTATATAGATCTACAAAATTTCGTGCATGCTCAACATGATTACTATACACTTAACATTTAAAAAAATTAAGATCAAAAAACTTAATTAAACGTAAACCTAAATCCTAGTGATTCTAAATTTTATTTAAATTCTAGATCTTTGGGGTTCATATAAGGATCTTATCCCTAAAAACAAAACCTCCTTGAAATTGGTGTACTTTAGAAACTTAAGTACCTTAAGGAAACTAAATCTTATATAACATATATGTACACCATTATGAATTTTTTGTAGCTTTTTATTTCTCTTTTCACACAATTGCTTTAGACGATGTAGAAGCCTCTTAGAGACAATCCCCGAGTTTAAGAAAATTGTCAGTGCCTAAGGCATCTAGAGGAGTATGTTTGAATATTATCTGAGGGCTTTCTACTACACTCCATATGTCACATAATTTGAAAAAAAAAGATAATTCAGAGCTTGGTTCTGTTAGTCTTGAGGTTCATTGTTATGATTTTAAGTGGGAATGGTCTCCCCAAGCCTTCAAAATATTGAAAAAGAACCAGAGGCAGGACCTTCAGTGGAGGAAATGGGGGATGCATCTGAGCCGTTGGATCTGGTTCTGATCCATGGCCTAGATCTGCTGACAGGCCATAGGCCACAATACCAGACCCGATGGAACTTGTGGAGAGAAGAACATAAAGTTTGAAATCTAGCGGGGCCCACGGCAACATGCACGATCGTCCACCACCATTGATCTACCCCACCCAGATCAATGGCTGTCATCCATATCGCATGGGCAATAAGCACAAGGAATACCCACACGATGAGGGCAGTTTCCTCTCTCTCCTCTGATGCTACGTGTCATCCACTACATGGAATTGGGCAGGCTCTGATATTTACCACTTACTGCTTGATGCCCGCTCGATGGAAATTGACCCCCGACTATTATTTGCTGAGCATTTCTTCCTCCTAATTACCATCAAATCTATCCACCCGAGATCCAACAACTCGGATTCCACTCCCACCAAAGACTGCAAGCCTCCTGCAATTGATATCCTCCATCCATTTCTTCTGATCCAATGGCCCTCGTTCATGATCGCTCCCGCTTGTCCTCTGCCACCCTGCCATTACTCTGTCTATCTAATTTAATACATCCAACAGCTACCCACTTGTCCTCCAATGCTCTGGCATTACTATGTTCTTCCAATTTGGCACATCTAGCCGCCCATGCACCTCGTACTCTACTTCCTATCAGTCACCCGAGGAGGAAGGTGGTTGACTCTGTCATTATTGTGACAGTCAGGCCGCTGAACCGAAATACTAGAAAGCATGAACAAAAGAGGAAGGACACAACATGATGCAGCCAAATATAAATAAACAGTCATGGAGCCTCACTGGCATGATCAAACCAGCCATCTAATAGGGCAGTGTTGTACCAGAATTAATTACCGTTTTCATGATGGAAGGAGAACTATGTCCTTATATGCAATCAGACAGTTAAAGCCAAAGGGGGTAGGTTAGGATAGGTGGAGACCTTTGAAAGACACAGAGCATTGTAAAGGGCCTATAAAAGGCTAGAAACTAAATGTAATAAGTGTTCAACTTTTGGAGACTATGGATACTCTACTACTCAAGCTTATCATCTTCATTAATCAGTAATACAAGCCTCTTTTGTTGTTACATGTTCAACATCCCAATTTATCTTTTGTTCTAAGCTTGCACTTGAACATGCTATTTAGGTTTCTTTTGTGTCTAATGACAGATAACTATCATCTTATCTCTATGTTAATGTATTAGATTTTCAAGTTTCATTTACTTTCTGTAGCTGGCCATCATATGTTTATGTATGTATCTGGTGGTATGGTTAGTCTTCTCCATTCATTCACTTAATCTACAAACTATTGAGTATTAGTGGTCTAAAGCCTTGTAGGTTGAGGGTGTTCATGCATGTCTTGAGTAATAACAAAGTCGAAGTAGTTATCTGGCTTGATCCAGACCATTATTTATTCCAATAGTTCAGAGAATAATATTGAAGATTATATTTTACCGGGCATCTCCGAGCTGCAATGTAGGAGAGTTTCTTGGAGTGATAAAATAATTGGCACTGTTGCTAGGGAGAGGAGACTGAAGCTCAGCTTCCCTGGGAAACGACATAGATCCAACTTCGATGATAGACAAAGTCTAGACACTATTTTGGTTGTAATCATCTATCTAGTGACTCTACTGGAGGATAAATCTTTTGGCGACTCCACTGGATAATTCTGGCTCAGTTTGTAAGGCATACTCAGAGAAATCCTCAGAAGCCCCAAGCTAACCCAGTGCCTGACCCTGAAAATATCATCAAAGGTAGAAAAGCATTGTAGAAAGGAGCATTAGGTTCAGGTAGTTCTAAAGATTGTTTTACTTCTCCTCAAGAAAATCCTATAATAGAACAGTTACATGTTGAACTTATAGCTTCTAGTGCTAGCAGTGAGGAAGAAACCTCAGAAATTCATAGATCCCCTTGCCCTTCATGGCCTTCTTTCATTGCAAGCCTAAAAGCAGCCCCTCTTCCTATCCATCATATCCCTTCAGTCATATCAATAATCCCTCAACCCTCTGTCATTCATACCTCCAACACCTTTATAGCTACCACAGCTATGGCAACACCTACCAAAATGGAGAGAATTATAGCTGCTAGGTATGGACCTCTAGTATTGCCCATTTCTTTGAATGTTATGCCTACTAGAGAATATCAAAAATACATGCCTAAGTTTACTGGGATAGAAGGGATTACAACTAAGAACATCTTGAATCATTTTATAGCTATGCTGATAATCTAGACATTAGTGAAGATGATGTATGGATGAGAGTATTTGTCCAAAGCCTAGATGGAGAGGCTAGAAAATGGTTCAAAGAATTGACCCCGAGGTCTATAATAGATATTGAAGCCTTAGATGATGTATACCTAAAGCATTAGGGGGATAATAAAGATCTTCTCTACTACCGTATTGAGTTTGGGAACCTAAAAAGGAAAAATGGTGAGTCACTGTTTGATTTCAATAAAAGGTTTAACCGCATGTACAACAAGATACTAGTTGAAGTGAAACCCACCCCTACCTCTTCTAAACTCACCTATGCCAATGCTTTTTATTTTGGCTTATGCCTAATGTTCATGAAGAGAAGTGTGCTACTTTTGCTGAGATGCAAGATTTAGCCTTGGAGGTAGAATCCAACATCATGGCTACAGAGAAACTCAAGGGACATGTTGATCAAAGGAGACAGAGGGGTGAATCTTCATCATCTTCAGATCCCAGGTTAGAAAAGATGACCAAGATAATAGAGTCATTAGCCTCTAAAATATCTAAGATAAATATGGAACAACACTCTGGGAAAGGAAGAGCTCCTAATGCCTTTTCTTTTAGAAATCCGAACCCATATAGGAGAGCTAATGAGCAGTTGCAAGTTCCTCAAAGAAACAGAGATGCAAATGAAGACCAAAGGATGAAGACCCCTTTGTAGAATGTAGTCATGGATGAAGATCAATATGAGGAAGATGATGAGATCCATTGTCTAGAAGACAAGGGTAGTGCCTCTTTTTTTACCCTAACTGCATATGAAGAGTCACTATCCAAGGACCAAACCAGCCAAGAGTGGGATGGTGGGGTTGTTCTGCAAACTAACGAACATAGATACAATCTAAGGTCCAAGGTGAATACTATCCAGGAAACCCCTATTCAGAGGCCTAATGTACTTATAATGCAGCAAACTATCAAGCAAAAACGACCAGCAGCTGATCCCTTCATTCTTAAAGCTCAAGCTCAAGAGGTAAGAGGCCCTGACAAGTCCCCTTTTCCCTTCAGTTTTGAATAAGAAATCTAGAAGCTGAAATTATCTATACCTCTGATGGAACTAGTGAAGAATGAATTATTTAAGAGACCCATCCTTGAGGCCCTTGAGCTTAAAACCACACAAGCATCCAATGACTATGTGAATTTGCAAGATGACAAACCGACCGTTGTCCTCAGCCCAATGATTGAACATTTTGATGATGATTCCCCATCATTCTATGTCTCCTGACTATTCATGACAAAATACTTCACAATTGTCTGCTAGACATAGGTCCCAACCATAATCTAATGCCCAAGGCTGTCATGGATGAGTTGGGCCTTGACATCACTAGGCTTTATCATGACTTGTTTTCTTTTGACTCTAGAAAGGTGACATGTTTGGGGTTAATCAAAGGCCTAGCCATCACCTTGTCTCAGCTGCCCATGGATATTGTGGTAGAAGATGTCCCCCCTAAGTTTGGCATGTTACTTTCTAAAGGATGGATTAAGAGAACTTTCCAAAGGCTGGATTAAGAGATTAGGTGAGACATTGCATAATGACCTATCCTATGCCACTGTCCCAGTTTTTGGAGGTGAAAGCAGGAGATTATACAAAGAAGCTCAGTTACCTTATATCATCAGCGATGAAAGTAATCCTGCTAATCATCCCATCTATGCTATTGATACTAATTTTGGGGCCTATATTCTTCAAGTGGAAGAATCCCAGCTAGCCTCCATGCAGCTTCGAAAGTCGGTTTGCCATATCACAGAGGAAGAAGGCCCACAAATCTGGGATATGTTCTTTGATGGAGCTTGCTCTAAGGAAGCTACGGGAGCAGTTGTAGTTCTTGTATCTCCCACATAAGAATGCATACATTTATCTTTCAAGCTAACTTTTCAGGTCACCAATAATATAGTAGAACACAAAGCCTTGATGTTAGGCTTAAAAACTCCTAAAGAAATTGGCATCAAATATCTAAAAGTGTTTGGAGATGCAGACCTTATTATTCAATAGGTGAACAAGACATTCCAAGAAAAGCACCCCAGGGTGAAGGCATACAAGTATGAAAGCTCAAGGATTCTTTCAATAACTTTAGTATTTCGTACATCCCTAGAGCTAAGAATCAACTTGCTTATTCCCTTATTATGTCTGCTAGCACTTTTATCCCTCCTTTACCTCCTAAGTTGACTTATGAAGTCCAAGTGAAATATAGATAGTCTTTGCCTGACAATGTCAAGTACTGGAAAGTTTTTAAAGATGATGATGAAGTCAATAGATTTCTACAAGTCATTGATGAATTCTCTAAAATGAAAATTGACCAAGAGAATGGAGCCATTGTGGAATGCAACCAGTCCAAGCTGAGAGACAAAATTGGCTAGGATAGCATTGTGCAATTGCCTAGTAACCATATACCCAAAGGGTTGGTTCCCATAGAGAGGTTGTTTAACCATAATTATGTACCTTATAAACCTTCCAAAAAAGAAAGTGAGTTTGCAGTTCATGGACATAATATAGGGAGTCCAGCCCATCCAAATTATATCAATTTTTCCACTCACTTGTCCTCTACCCAAAGCTCTGAGTATTGCACCCTGATGAAACAATTTGTTGATATCTTCGCTTGGGAATACAATGACCTTAAGACCTATGATGCGAGCTATTATCAACCCAAGAAACTCTCCTAGGTTGTAGCTCAGAGATGCTTGGTAACATAAAAATTCAACTTATTGTTGCAAATGGATGAATGGAAGGAATGATGCTTGTTCAAGCCGGATAACCACTTTTACTTATTTTAACTCCAGACATCCATGAACACCCCCAGACTACAAGGCTTTAGAGCACCAATTACTCATAGTTTAAGGATTGGGTGAATATGTAGAATACTGACCACACCAGTAGATGCACAAGACCATGTGATGGCTGGCTACAACTAGTAAATAAGTCTGCAAATATAATCCCCTATGCACATATAGGATGATAACTCTCTGGCACTAGGTGAAAAGAAACCTGAATAACTCATTTATTGATACATACGAGACTTTAACACAGAGATACGATGGCAGATTCTCTAATCCTAAACATCAAGAGCTCAGCAATATAGCATATCAGGCATAGCTTTGAACAGAAGAAGAATGAAAAGTGATCAATTAACAGCAAAAGAAGCTTGTATTAGCTGAAAATGAATACGAGACACTGTATGTGCCAAAATAGTTACACTCTCCAGAAGTTGAACCTTACATCAAAACAACAACCATCAACCTTGATTACATATTGTTTTGGGGTATATATAGAGTTTCATTACAAAGGTTACTTGGCCATTCTAGGTATGGAGGGGTCATAATTGACCACCAACCGCTTTAACTGCCTGATGGAGTCTCTGGTGCGTTTTCTTGCTTTAGTGGATAAATCTAATATTTTTCTATGCTTTTTTTTCCTCTTAGGCAGGTGGAGTATCATATAAGATGAAGTTCTATAACTGTTAAAAGTAGTTATCTACTCATACTTCATCCTTTTCCTTCTCGGCCATACTATTTGTTGAATGTGGTTGTTGAGGAAAAAATGCATCAGATACTAGTAGATGGTTGTCTTCATCCGTCGCGTGCACAGAACAGTCAAGGCAAGTGGACTGCATGGTGAATGTACAAGCTGAATGGAGGAGCGAGACTGGCCATCAAATTAAGGGGATAGACGGTGGGGATTGCTTGGCTAAGAGTATTGGGAGATATGGAAGTAGAGTGAGCGCGGGCCATTGGATCTTGGGCGGACAGATCCAACGGTCATCGGGTGTTGAAGATGCACAGCGTTCATCGAGTGGGAATGGAGGTTTTGGTTATAGGCGGTATTAATCACACCACCTCAGGCATAAGGTGGTAAAAGAACAATGGTGTGAAATCTCCTCAGGGCGTGACGTGTGCTAGTGAAAACCGCTCTCCATCGCACGTTATCGTCCTAGCGGTTTCAGGGCGTGGGGAGAACGACTACCGTTGGATTGGTCATGCGGCAATCAATGGCTGCGATTAAAGTTGATGATGGATTAATGAAGCACAGGGTCATGTGAATATGGATTTACGGTGTTTAAACCTTGCGCTTGGAGCTTGAGGAGACAAGGGTTCATGCCAGGTTTTACAGGAAAACAGAGGTAGTGGAGGTGGGAGGGAGTAAACATGATAAAGGATAAGAAGGCAGGTGACCACTGTAGGCTTTCTTCTGAGCATAATCTATCTACTTGAGCTTATCCCTGCCCTTCAAAACTGTAGTTATAGCAGAGATAACATTGGCTCCTTCTGGGGATGAGATCCTCCCTGTGAGGTTGCAAGGACTGCAGACCAATGCCTTTCCTGTGAAAATCAGATTAGAAAAATTTCCTAGTGTTCCATTGGGCATGGAGTCTAATGGGGTCTGTTATGACAAAATCAACCCTTGAGTAACTATCAGGTAGACCTTGAGTAACTATTTTAAACCTACTTTTGGCTGAGGCTTAACCTCCCCAACCTGAGAGGGCTCTCTCACAATGTTAAAGATTTTGATAATGGATAAGATGGCTAACTCTATGAAATAAACGAAAGAAGTGTAAATGGTGGAAACACAATTAGAAATTATCCATTGGGCTTATGGATTCAAAATTGTATTGGTATGAAAATAATGTTAGCTTTACATGGAAATCAAGGCATCTAGAATTCAAAACATTTAGAACACATCAGAAACATATAGGACAACATAACTTATAAATGTATAAAGGAAATTAGAGCACAATCAGTAATTTCTAAGTAATCATGCATTCATACCACTGAAAATAATGAGAAGAGAACAATACAAGACATTCTGAACATTGAATTCCTTCTGACTCCTGAGAAGCAAAGCCAAATACTGTATTACTAAAACAGAGTTTTACACAAAGCACAATATCCAAGTTTCTTTGAAATTTTCCAACCCTTTGTACATAAATTTTTTTGCTATATATAGAGTTTTTTACATAGCTGAGATTCCTCCTCCAGCATGAGAGGAACTTGAATTCTTCCTATTATGACACTTATTGACACTTTAAACTAACTATTAAATGCAACTGACTGCTAACTGGAAGTTCTAGAGACCTAAAACAATTAGGAGTATAACTCCACATCATGTTGGTAGTAGCATTTATTACAATCCAAACTCGTTCTCTGACAAATGGCCTTCTTCAGTTTAGCTTTGGTGGAGGTTTGAAACTCCTTACTGGACCTCGATGCCTCATCCCTTTACTACTCTTGGAAACTAGGAAACTGTTCCTGCTTTTCTGCTTTTGGTCTCCACAAGGATCTTCGAAATCAATTATCCCTGTTGTTCTGCTTAATTACACAAAAATGTATTGGATTATCTTGTTTTTCATGTACTGTAGACCTTTCCCATATACACGTGTGAAGACAAAACCCCTTTAATGTTGCCTGAAGCATTATGAACAATACTTAGCTATGAAATAATGATCCTTTTCTAACAAATAGCTTAGAGTTCATATATGTCTTTCCTCTGCTTGTTTTTGCCCTTGCTGTATACTTACACTTTGTAAATGATCCTTTTCATAAACTTCCTTTCAAAAATATTTGCCCTTTGCCTCTCAAAATTGATCAATTGAATCATAATATGCAGCTACAGCAGTTTTGTAGCGCGCTACGAAACTGTTGTGCATTAGGAATCACCTACAACAGTTTCGTAGCATGCTACGAAACTGCTGTGTAATTTCAAAAACACAGTTTTAATGCCAAAATTTGACTGTCTTGAGCTTTCTTTTTCTTGCAATGTCTTTTTCATCTGCCCTGAAGCTGTTCAAAACTGAATGCAGAGACACCATTCTTCAAGGAAAACTTCAAAAAGGTAAATTATCAAAATTTAGGACTTAGCCTTACTTGCTGTGTGATTTTCCTTAGCTAAGGAAGTCCTTCCCGTTGGCTTAGTTGTATCTTCAAATCCTCGATTTGCCTCTTCATAATTATGATCCCAGCTCTCAGTCTTGTATTTACTTTTCTGATGTATTTTGCTTCCTTTATTTTAGGAACTTACCAGGTGTAGTATTGAGCATGACAGTTGACCACCTCGGGTATTGAAATCACTTTGTCTTCCCACAGAGCCTCCATTTTATTAAAATGAGCTTCCTTGATTACATGTTTCCTTGAGGTTTTTCCTAATTTGACAATTTCAAGATCTGCTAACTTCAATTTATTTTTCAACTCTTCAACACTACATTCCTCTTGATAGATAACTGCCTTACCTTTATTGTTTTTATGCAGTAGAGATGATGTTTTTGATGAAGTCACAGTTCCTTCATGAGATTTTTCTACCTCCTCTGTTTCACTTGCTTCTGGCAGCTCCTCTTCTATCTCTTTTGAACACCTCATCACAGGCCTTCTTGGCTTAAAAACAAAATTAGAAACCTGATCATCAAATTTGAGCCTTTTAGAGGCTTTGGCCCTTTAGGTTTTGTATTTATCTGATTCTATCAAGTCTGCTCAAACCAGAGGAGATTCTTCAATACCAATAGCTTGAAGCAAGTCATTCAGACTTCCCTTTGAAATATGGCTTTCCTCAATAACCATTGTCTTGCCTTTTTCTTTAGCTAACTGGCTCCTGGTTATTCTTATCTGGACTGATTCACCTGTAGATTTCCCATGTACACCCTCTTTGATCTGAGCTTTCTCTTTCTGTGATTGTTGGGGTGTGTCTTGGATTACTAGTGGTCTTATGGACTCCTTTACCTATTTCCTAGCCTTCAATTTCACAAATCTCCTCGATCTTGTTTCCGCACAATGACTAACTGCTGGTGGAGAACACTTTGTAGCCTGAGGACTGAGACCAGTTTCATTCTTGAAGCCAAACATAAACATGAACATGGACCATTCCGTATCTATTTTCTAGAGCTCATGCAAAATGATCAATTTGACTAAGCCATGATGAAGCAATGAGGTTTCACAGGCTTTCTTCTTCAACTGAACCTTGTCACACATTTTTCCTAGGCTATGAAACAAATAGAAAGGCAAATCAAGAGATATCTTTCCAGTGAAATGAAGCGTAAGCTTGAAGTTGTAGGAATACACCTTATGATACCTCCCTTCATAGGTGAATTACCTCTGTATGCAAGTAAGTAAATTAGATATGAATCTTTAACAAAACTCCTGGGCACTGACTTGTTCAAGTTTGAATCAATGAACTCTTGTTTCAGAAATTCCTTGGAGGGGGTCATATCAAACTTGAAATTTTTAAACCATATTTCTTGTCCTCTTGGAATCTCGGTGACTGTAGATATAACCTCTGGAGATATTGGCAATTCAAGCACCCCAACTTTAGAATTCAATCCTATGAATTTTAAAGCAAATTCCCTGGTGACTTGCATATGGCCTCCTTGAAGTTTTTCACAAAACCTCCAACAGCCAACCTGTTTGAAGGCTTGTTCAACTTCATTATTCTTTAGGATGATATCTAAACCCTCAGGTTCATTCCTCGGACATCTTTCTAACCTATGATATTTTCTTTCTCAGACCCCTCCATGAAACCCCAGCAAAATGAAAATTTGAAAAAACTTGCACTGTCTCAATCTCGATCACTGCCTCGCTTGAAAGTTGCCTCGCTTGAAAACTGCCTCGCTTGAAAGTTGCCTCGCTTGAAAACTGCCTCGCTTGATCTTCAAGGAATTCTAATTGAACGCTTGCCAATTTTCTCCTCATGCATGAACCCAAACATAATTATGATTGTGATTACTTGGCTTCTTTTTGAAACTTGCAACCTGAGCGTACCAAGACATTTAACGACTCTAATGATGAGGATAAGTGGTTGAATGTGATAGGCAAAGCGTATGGACTGACAACTGATGATGTAAAGATAATGGATTTTGATAGATTTGATAGCTAGATGAGATTTGCTATGGATCTTCACGAATCCCCGATTTCGTAGCGTATCCAGTGCAAATTCTAGGTTTTGCGCTACGAAAACACCTAGACTGGGTTTTGTGCTACGAAAACTCCTAGACAGTTTCATAGCGCATAAGAACCTTGAAACAAGTTTCGACATATGGAGTTTATGTGTGATATGAGACCAATGATAGACAAGTATAAAGAATTGACCCCTTTTGACCATACCAACAAGACTCTATTCAAAATCTTAGACTCTAAAACAACATGGAAAAACCAGACCAAGGCTGACACCAATCTTTTGAAAAAAACTGATGCTCAGAATTTGAAATTTTTCTTAAGTGATAACAGGGTCTACACTAAAACTGATAAAATAACATATTTACAACTTTAAGGCCTGAAGACCTTAAACAAGATAAACTTTTAGAAAACACCCATTAACTGGGCCATCAAAAACTATCTCCCCTTCCATAATTTTCATTATGAAAGTATTGTTCCCTTGGATCTGAGAAATGATAAAAGGCCCTGTCCATAAAGCATCAAACTTCCCATGGTTTCCCTTCTTCTCCTTCAGTGCATCCCACTTAAGAACCAAGTCTCCAACCTAAATTTTTTTTTTTTGTCCTCCTTGATCTTCTTTTGATGTGCTGCAGACTTCTCAACCAGCTGTTCTTTGATTTGATGTACCTCTGTTAAATCAGTGATTCTTTTTTCCATTTCCTCTTCCACATTCTGCTCTTCTTGCAAGAATTTTGCCACAGCGAGGGTTAATTGAATTGGGAATACAGCCTCAGTTCCATATACCAACTTGAATGGAGGATTCCCTGTGGATTTCTTGGTGGTTACTCTGTCATCCCATAGTGCATACTTGAGATTAGAATCCCAATTCTTTTTTTTTGTCTTCCAATAGTTTCTTAATTATCCTTATCAGGCTTTTGTTGGAAGATTCTGCTAGACCATTTCCTTGAGGACAGTATGAGGTGGAATGAGCTAGCTTAATTCCCATTGAGTCACACATGTCCACCAATTATTTTACCTTGAAGGCTGTTGCATTGTCTGTAACCAATTTATGTGGACAACCAAACCTAGTAAAGATATTCTCTATCAATAACTTCATGACCACATGGTGATCAGCCTTTCTGGTAGGGATTGCCTCAATCCATTTAGTGAAGTAATATGTGGCTACTAAGATCCATCTGTGCTTGCCACTAGAATGTGGATTGATTTCTCCAATGAAATCCAAGCCCCACTACTAAAAAGGGCCACTAGCATGTATGGGTTTTAAGGGCAGGGACTTTAAGTGCTTCTTCCCTTCAAATCTTTGGCACCTGTCACAAGATTTAACAAATGAAAAGACATCAGAAAATAAGGTGGGCCAATAATATCCAGCCCTAAGGATCTTGTGAACTGTAGTTTTCCAATAATGATGTCCTCCACATATACTGAGATGAAACTGCTGCATCACTTCCATGGATTGTTCTTTGTCCAAACACCTCAAAAGAATTCTAGAGGGGTCCCTCTAGTAGAGCATATTTTCATGAATGCAATATTTAGTTGCCCTGAGCTTAATAGTTCTGGCTCGGCTTGAACTAAGGCCTGGGGGAACTTCTAGCTTCAGCAAGAATTGAGCTATTGCAGATTACTAATCACAAGAAGCTAGTTTTTCTACCAATGATTGATTTTTCCCTGGTTCAGTTGTTTCTTCTGCTGCCTGTCCATCTTCCGAGACCATGCTTGTGAGATTTAGGTCAAAAATTCTACAGTTTTCTTCAGCCATCAATCTGGCAAGGTCTTGTCCTTTGACGAGCTTGGTAGGCTTCAGTTCTATGTTAAATTCAATAAGATTTGCACTCCATTTAGCCCTTCTTCCATCAACATTGGGTTGCGTTAGGACATATTTTATTGAAGCAGAGGGCACATATGCAATTATCTTGGAATGTAGAATGTAACTCCTGAAGGCTTTCAAAGATTTTATAGGAGAATATGTTTGTTTCTCAATAATATCATACTTTAGCTCAGCATACCTTAATGTTTTGCTAAAAAATGCCACTGGATGCTCTAAACTTTCCTCATATTCTTACATTAATACTGTTGCATTGGTGTCATCAAAGGAAAATGAAAATATATGGAACTCCTTATTGTAATCTGGGCTGATTAAATTAGGAGTTTCCATAATAGCTTTCTTAATGGATTTAAAGGATCTTCTTGCTGCATAATTCCACCTTCTGACCCCTTTTCAACATGGAGGTAATGTGTTTTACAAGTTCTGCAAAATTAGGAATAAAACTCCTTACAAAATTAATTTTTCCAAGAAAGGACTGGATATCCTTCTTTGATCTCGGGACATATAAGGTCTGTATTGCTTTTTCTCTTTCTAGGTCAATCCGAACACCTGCAGTAGAAACAACATGTCCTAACAGCTTGCCTTCTTCTAAAGCAAACTGTGACTTTTTAGGATTTACTGAAATCCCAAACCTTCTGCACTTCAAGAACACCTTCTTCAAATGTTGCAAATGGTCTTGATGGCTGCTAGAGTATATTGTTATATCATCAAGGTAGATAAGGACAAACTTATCGTTCTCTCCCACAAACGCTATATCCATAGCTCTCTGAAAGGTGGCTCCAGCATTCATCAGTCCAAAAGGCATCTTAGAATACAAAAAAGTTCCCCAAGGAGTAGTGAATGTAGTCTTCTCTTGATCATCTGGATGTACAACAACCTAGTTATACCCTGAAAAACCATCCAGCAAAGACATTACCTTGGCTCCTAAGACTTTCTGCAGCAAATTCTCCATCTTATGCAGAGGGTAATTGTCTTTCTTAGAGCATTTGTTTAAGTTTCTGAAATCAATGCAGAGCCCGATTTCTCCACTTTTCTTCCTCACCACCACCAAATTGGCTACCCATTTTGAATATCTAAGAGGGACTATGCTTTTGGTAGCCAGTAAATTCTTGATTTCTTTTTCAACTAGGGGAAGGAGCAAGGGATTTATGGGCCTTAGTTTCTGCTTAAAAGGGATAGTCTTTCTCTAAAGGGATTTTATGTTGGATGATCTTGTTGTCATATGTTTTCAGGTCACTATATTCCCAGGCAAAAACATCAGCAAATTGCTTCATTAAATTGGAGTACTCAGAACTTTGGGCAGTAGATAGATGAGTGGATAGATTTATATATTTTGGATGATCTGTAATCCCTATATTATGCCTATGGACTGCAGATTGGTCTTCTTTCTGGGCAGCCTTATAAGGAATATCATTCTGGTCAAATAACATTTCTAAGGGGACTAGTCCTTTAGGTATATGATTACTGGACAGTTGGACAATGTTATCTTTTCCAATTTTGTTTCTAAGTTGGGGCTGGGGGTTTTCTTCCAAAGCTTCATTTTATTGATAAATTTTCATTTTAGATAATTCATCAATGGCTTGTAGAAACCTATTCATTTCATCATCATCTTCAAAAACTTTCCAATGCTGGACATTATCAGGCAAGGATGGTCTATATTTCATTTGAACTTCATAAACTAGTGTGGGAGGCATGGAAGGAATAAACATGCTAGCAGACACAGCAAAGGAACCAACAAGATGATTTTTAACTCTAGGGATATATGAGATACAAAAATTATCAAAAGAATCTTTGAGTCTCCATACCTCATCTCTATATTCTTTCAGCCTTGGGTGATTTGCTTAGAACATTTTGTTCACTTGTTAAATGATAAGATCAACATCTCCGAACACATTTATGTTTTTTACTTCTCTGTCTTTAGCTGTAATGAGGCCCAATATTAGAGCCCCATACTCTGCTATATTTTTGGTGAATTGGAAAGCCAACTTAAAAGATAGATGTGGGCTTTCTTGTTCTGGATATATCAGCACCATCCCTGCTCCTATAGTCTACCTGGAACATGCTCCATCAAAGAACATATCCCAAACTTGACTTCCTTTCCCCCCCTTGGCCTGAACTATTGGTTTCTTAAGCTGCAATGAGGCCTTCTGGGATTCTTCAATTTGGAGAATACATGCTCCAAAATCAGTGTCCACAACATAAATGGGATGATTAGAGGGATTCTTCTCATCACTGATGATGTAGGCCAGCTGTGCTTCTCTATACAATCTCTTGCTTTCTCCCCCAAAGACTGGGACAGTGGCATAAGATAAATCATTTTGTAATTTCCCACCTAGTCTCTTAATCCACCCTCTAGACAACAACATGCCAAACTTGGGAGCGACATCTGCTACCACAACATCCATAATCATGCTCTTCATGGGAAACTAAGTTAAGGTAAAGGATAGGTCTTTGATTAATCCTAGGAATTTTACGTTTCTTGAATCAAATGAGAATAAGTCATGATATGGTCTAGTGATATCAAGGCCTAACTCTTCCATGACAGCTTTTGGCATCAAATAGTGGCTGGCCCCTGTGTCTAGCAGGCAGTTATGGAGGGTTTTTTCACGAATGGTCAAGGAGACATAAAATGACGGGGAATTATCATCAACAGGTTTAGTCATTGGGCTAAGCACAACTGCAGGCTTATCATCTTGCAAATTGACGTAGTCAGTAGAGGCTGGTGAGGCTTTTAGCTCAAGAGCATCAAGGATAGGCTTTCTAAAAACTTCACTCTTTACAAGTTCTAACAAAGGTATAGATATTTTTAACTTCTGGACTTTTGATTCAAAGCTAAAAGGGGAAGGAGACTTATCAAGACCCCTTACCTCTTGAGTTGGTGCCTTGAGGATGACTGGATCAGTTGCTGGCTTCTTCTGTCTAATATTCTGTTGCTCTGTTGGGACAATAGCTCTTTGGGTAGGATTCTCCTTGACATTGTTTGATTTTGACCTTAGATTATATCTTTGATGTTCACCAGTCTACAAAACAGCCTCTCTATCCCACTCTTGAATGGTTTGGTCTTGGAGTAAAGATTCTTCATAGGCAGCCAGTGTCAAGAAAGCAACATTGCCCTTATCTTCCATGCAATGAATTTCATCCTCTTATTCAAACTGCTCCTCTTCCATGACTACGTTTTGGAAGGGATCCTTAACTCTTTGTTCTTCATTAGCTTCTTTACCCCTCTGAATGATCTGCAATTGTTCATTTTCTCTTCTGAATGGATTTGGATTTCTTGGAGCAAATGTGTTTGGAAGCCTTGCATTTCAGGGCTCTACTCAACCTTCAACTTAGATATTTTAGCAGCCAACGACTCTAACATTTTTGTCATTTTATCTAATTTAGGTTTTGAAAATGAAGCAGAGGAAGAAGAAACATCACCTCTCTGCCTCTTTCTATCAACATGACTTTTGAGCTTTTCTGCAGCCATGATATTAGATTCCACCTCTAAAGCTGCATCTTGCATTTCAGCTAGAGTGGCGCATCTTCTTTCTCTCAAAAGTAGGCAAAAATCAGAGTCAAAAGCATTGGCATAGGTGAGTTTGGAAGAGGTGGGGGTAGGCTTTACTTCAGCTGGTATCTTACAATACATACGGTTAAATCTTTTATTAAAATCGGGTAATGATTCCCCGTTCTCCCTCTTGAGGTTTCCAAACTCTGTATGGTAATAGAGAAGGTCTTTCTTATCTCCCCAATGCTTCAAAAATACATCATCTAAAGATTCAATGTCTGCTATAGACCTAGGGGGAAATTCTCTAAACCACTTTTTGGCCTCTCTATCAAGGCTTTGGAAAAACACTCTCATCCACACATCATCTTCACTGATATCTAGGTTATTAGCATAACTATAAAAAGACTCAAGGTGTTCTTCAGCTATTACTCCCTCTATACCAGTGAATTTAGGCATATACTTCTGATACTCTCCTGTAGGCATGGCATTCAAAGGAATAGGAAAGACTAGGGGTCCATACCTAGCAGCTATGATTCTTTCCATCTTTGTGGGTGCTTGCTGGCCTGCCATGACTGGGGTAGGTGGAAGGATACTGACGGCTTGAACAGTATGGAGCAGTGAAATGGATGACATAAAAAAAGGTGGATGAGGGACTGTATGGGAGAATTTCTTTGAACTGAGATCCAAAGGGGAACTAGATGAACAAGGAGCTTTATGAGTCTATAAAGGTACTTCTTCACTAACAATGCTAGGCTCTAGATATTCAAACTATATATCCACAACTATAATCTTCTCTTGTAGAGATACATAAGATTTCGTAGGCTTACCTGATCCTAATGCTCCTTTCTATGATGTTTTCCTTTGCTTAGCAATCTTCTCAGGGTCAGGCACTGGGTCATCTGGTGATTTATGAGGATTTCTTTGGGTATGCCTCACAAACTGAGCCAGAACTGTAATGTGGAGTCGCCAGTAGGTTGGTCCTCTAGTAGAGTCGCCAGATAGATGATTAGAACTAGAAATGTGTCCAGACTTTGTCTGTCATCAAAACTGGAACTGTGTCATTCTCCTAGGGAAGTTGAGCTTCAACCTCCTCTCCCCGGCAACGACGCAAATTAATGTTATCACCCCAAGAAACTCTCCTAGGTTGTAGCTCGGAGATGCTCGGGGACATACAAATTCAACTTATTGTTGCAAATGGATGAATGGAAGAAATGATGCTTGTTCAAACCAGATAACCACTTCTACTTAGATTAACTCTAGACATGCGTGAACACCCCCAGACTACAAGGTTTTAGACCAACAATTACTCACAGTTTAAAGATTGGGTGAATATGGAGAATACTGACCACACCAGTAGATGCACAAGACCATGTGATGGCTGGCTGCAACCAGTAAAGAAGTCTACAAATTTAATCCCCTATGGACAGATAGGATGACAACTCTCTGGCACTAGGTGGAAAAAAACCTGAATAACTCATTCATTGATACATACAAGACTCTAATACAGAGATAGGATGATAACTTCTCTAATGATAAACATCAAGAGCTCAACAATATAGCATATCAGGCATAACTTGGAACAAAACAAGAATGAAAAGTGAGCAATTAACAACAAAAGAAGCTTGTATTAGTTGAAAATGAGGACGAGACATTGCAAGTGCCAAAATAGTTACAGTCTCCAGAAGTTGAACCTTACATCAAAACAACAACCATCAACCCTGATTACATCTTAGTTTGGGGTATATATAGAGTTTCATTACAAAGGGCACCCAACCATTCTAGGTATGGAGGGGTCATAATTGACCACCAACTGCTTTAATTGCCTAATGGAGTCTCTGGTGCATTTGCTTTCTTTAGTGGATAAATATGATCTTTTCCTGTGCTCTGCTATCCTCTTGGGTAGGTGGAGTATCATATAGGATGAAGTTCCATAATTGTTAAATGCAGTTATCTACTCATGCTTCATCCTTTTCCTTCTTAGCCATACTGTTTGTTGAATGCGGTTGTTGAGGAAAAAATGCATCGGGTATTGATAGGTGGTTGTCTTCATCCTTTGGGTACACGAAACGATCATGGCAAGTGGACTACATAGCGAATGTATGAGCCAGATGGAGGAGCGAGACTGGTTATCGGATTAAGGGAATAGACGGCAGGGATTGCTTGGCTGAGGGTATTGGGAGATATGGAAGTGGAGTGAGCACGGGCCGTTAGATCTCAGGCGGACAGATCCAACGGTCATCGGGCGTTGAAGATGTGCAGTGTTTATTGGGCAGGAATGGAGGTTTTGGTGCTAGGCGGTATTGATCGCACCACCTCAGGGCATAAGGTGGTAAAAGGACAATGGCGCATGATCTCCTCAGGGTGTGATGCGTGGTAGCAGAAATTGCTCTCCATCATGCATTATCATCTTAGCGGTTTGAGGGCACAGGGAGAGAAACTACCGTTGGATCAGTCATACCGTAATCAACGACTAATATTAAAGGTGATAATGGATTAATGAAGTGCAGGGTCATGTGAATATGTATTTACGGGGTTTAAGCCTTGCGCTCAGAGCTTGAGGAGACAAGGGTTCATGCCATGTTTTAGAGGAAAATGAAGGTAGTGGAGGTGGGAGGGATTAAACGGGATAAAGGATAAGAAGGAAAGTGACCACTGTAGGTTTTCTTCTTAGCATAATCCATCTACTCAAGCTTATCCCTCCCCTTCAAAACCGTAGTTATAGGAGAGCTAACACCAGCATTATTCAACATAAGATTGCACTAGAGAAGAACACCATCCCTTTCAAGCAGAAATTGAGGCTAATCAACCCTCTCTTATTACCTTTGATTGAAAAGGAGATTAAGAAGTTGCTAAATTCCAAAATCATAGTTCCCCTAAGGTACTCGAATTGGATAGCTAACCTTGTGATAGTGAGGAAGAAGAATGGATAAATCAGACTTTGTGTTGATTTCAGGAATTTGAGGAAGAGCTCTAAAAAAGATAACTACCCCCTGCCCAAGATGGAACATTTGCTGCAAAACATTTCAGGGGCTAGAGTCATGTCTTTCTTGGATGGATTTTCAGGCTCAATCAGATTGTTGTACACCCAAAAGACCAAGAAAATACTGCATTAGCTACTCCTTGGGGCACTTTCATGTACTCTAAGATGCCTTTCGGACTGATGAATGTTGGGGTTACTTTTTAGAGGGCCATGGACATAGCCTTCGTGGGAGAGAAGAACAAGTTTGTCATTATTTATCTTGATGACATAACCGTTTTCTCCAGCAGTCACAAGGATCATTTACAACATTTGAGGAAGGTGTTCTTAAAGTGTAGAAGGTTTGGAATTTTAGTAAATCCAAAGAAGTCACAGTTTTCTCTAGAAGAAGGCGAACTTTTAGGACATATTGTTTCTGCTGCAAGTGTCAAAATCGATCCAGAAAGAGTTCAAGCAATACAGACATTGTCCATCCCAAGGTCAAAAAGGGACATTCAATCCTTTCTAGGTAGGATTAACTTTGTGAGGAGGTTTATTCCAAACTTTGCAGAACTAGTGAAGCACATCACTTCCATGCTAAAGAAGGGGTCAGAGATAAAATGGACAGAGGCTACAAGAAGATCTTTCAAAGCCATCAAAAGAGCTATCATGGAAGCTCCCACTTTAATCAGCCCAGACTACACCAAGGAGTTTTATATCTTCTCTTTCACCTCTTATGATACACTCGCAGTAGTCTTGTTGCAGAAAAATGGTGAAGGTGTAGAGCACCCAGTGGCCTTCTTCAGCAAAACTTTGAGGGATGCTGAATTAAGGTATGACCTTATTGAAAAACATGCATATGCTCTTATAAAGTCTTTAAAAGCATTCTGAATTTACATTCTGCACTCCAAGGTCGTTTCCTATGTACCTTCAACTTCAGTAAAAGATGTCCTAACCCAGCCAGATGTTGATGGAATAAGATCCAAATGGATTGCAAAACTCATAGAATTCAACATAGAGGTGAATCCCACCAAGATTGTCAAAGGCCAAGGCTTGGCTAAGCTTATGGCTAAGGAAAATTGCAGTCTGCTGGACATAAATTACATGAGTTTAAATTCAGATGGAGAGAAAATAGAGGAAGCAATAGGAAAGCATGAACAGAACCAGTCTTTGGCTAATAATTTGGCCACTTATGAGTGGTATTCTAGTATAGCTCATTTCTTATTGAAGCTAGAAGTCCCTCCAAGGCTTAGCTCAGGTTAGTCCAGGACCATTAACCTCATATCAACCAAGTTTTGTATTAATAAGAACCTTCTTTATTGGAGGGACTCATCTGGAATCCCCTTGAGATGTCTAGACAAAGAACAATCTATGGAAGTCATGCACTAGTTTCATTCTAGTATCTGTGGAGGGCATCATTATTAGAAAACCATAGCCCACAAGATCCTAAGGGCTGGGTATTATTTACCTCCTCTGTTCTTTGATGTTTTTTCATTTGTGAATTCTTGTGACAAATGCCAAAGGTTTACAGGAAGAAAACAACTGAAATCTCTGCCCTTGAAGCCAATACACACCAATGGTCCCTTCCAACAATGGGGTTTAGATTTCATAGGGGAGATTAATCCACATTCCAGTGGCTAGCATAGCTGGATCTTAGTAGCCACTGACTATTTTACCAAATGGATTGAATCTATACCCACTAAGAAGGATGATCACTAGGTTGTCATGAAGTTATTAACTAAGAATATTTTCACTAGATTTGGCTACCTGACCAAACTAGTCACTAATAATGCAGCAGCTTTTAGAGCAAAGGAATTGGTGGACATGTGTGGATCAATGGGAACTCAATTTGTGCATTCTACCTCATATTATCCTTAAGGCAATGGCTTGGTAGAATCATCCAATAAGAGTATGGTAAGGATAATCAAAAAATTACTGTAAGACAACAAAAGGCACTGGGATTCCAAGTTGAAGTTTGCACTGTGGGCTGATAGAGTTACCACCAAGAAATCCATAGGGAACTCTCCAATAAAGGTGGTGTATGGTACTGAGGCTATTTTTTCTATCCAATTGACCCTCCCTATGGCCAAGTTCTTGCAAGAGGAGCAGGATGAAGAAAATGACATGGCAAGGAGGATGAGTGACTTGGTTGAAGTCCAGCAATGCGTCAAAAGAAGATCAAGGAAGTCTTTGATAAAAAGGCAAAGATGGACAATTTTCAGGGTGGTGACTAGCTTCTCAAGTGGGATGCATTCAAGGAAAGGAAGGGTAATCATGGAAAATTCGACGCCTTGTGGATAGGACCTTTTGCCATTGCTCATGCTCAAACAAACAACACCTTTGTCCTCCATAATCTGGACAGAGAAAGTGTTTTCGATGGCCCAATCAATGGGCGACTTCTCAAGATTTATTTTATTTAAGGTTTTAAAAGCCTTAGCATTGTAAATATATATATATATATATATATATATATATATATATATATATATATATATATATATATATATATATATATATATATATATATATATATATATATATATATATATATGGTGGGCTCTAGTATTGCAGCAATAATGCTGCAACTCCTGGGACTCCCTTCTTTACTTTTATCAACCCAGTAGTTTGTAACAAACTTGGAAGTGATGGTGCTATATGCACAAGTAATAGCTCTTGTTGCAGGCTGTCACTTGATCAGTTGGCACAAGTCTGCTAGGAGCTTAAGCCAACCTCTATCATCTCTCAGAATAATCTTTTAATTGTGATGGATGAAATATAACTCTAAGCAAGCTAATCTAATTGTAGAAAGAAACTAAAAGATGAAAGGAAATGCAAACCCTAGCAAACCCTAGTTTTACCGAATAACCCTACTGGTGCAAGAAAAGAGATGAAAGCTGTTGAAATGGGTGCCATTGACTCTTGGAAAGGTAAAATGCATGTGTCTAAGCTACTTCTGAAATAAAATTTGGAAAAAACATCTTTTTGTATTTTTGAGTAATTTTGCAGAATTATCATGCATGTGCTTTAACTGTTTTTTACTGTGCAGAGGTTGATTGGCGAAAGGAAATGGAGCGAGAACTTGCAAGAGGTTGGGAAGGTGAGAAGAGGGCCTAAGGGGTCCCTAGCACCCTTTTAGAGAGTTTCACAATGATTAGATCTCGAGAAACTGCCTACGTGATCTTCTACAGGAAGTCTACAAGGGTTATATAGGATGTTCTACACGAAGAGCAGAGAGAGGATTTTTGAGGGTTGATGGAGGAAAACCAATGGGAAAGTGGAAATGGAGGTTGGATGATGATATGAAGAGGTCTAGGACCTAGTAAATGAGGCTAGGGAGCGATGAAGATGGTTGGATTTGTTCAATGATGGAGGGAGGAATGTTGCACAAAAATGAAGAAATTAGGTCAAACTGGCAAAGTGTGGCAAATGAAGGGAAGGAATCTGGAATCTGGGGTTGGAGCAGGTGGTATGAGGAAGGAAGGATAGGCAGAGATGGATTACAAGTGATCTGCACACTATTTCTCCAAACTAATCAAAGAAAGACTAAAAATGTCAGAGATCTATCTACTTTGACCTATTCTAACCTAAAAACCATAAATCATGGTGGACAGAAGTTTATTGGCAAAAAATTATGTAAGAAAACTATGAAAACCAAGCAAGAACAAATCTAAGCATGTCATCACAACTAGTATCAACTTCCCTAACTAAAAATATAACACTTGCGATTGCATGGAAAGGCAAAACAGTGTTTTTGTGGCAGCAAGTATGCCTTGGTCTCAACTCATGGTCCCAAGGAGGGAGAGATGAGGTCAAGGATTGCTTGGTGGCCTTTTTGTAGGTATTTTCCTTTACCAAACTATCAAAACAACCTGAAGCATGAAAAGTGATTTCAATCATCAAAAGCAACCTAAATAACAAATCAATATGTTAATCTAAGTAGCAGAAACTATTCTAGGAATGCAGCAAAAACATATAAAAGTTCACAAAAGGAGGTACTAGCACTTGGGTTGGGCCAAACCCCAAGAGCTACAACCTCCTAAAAGAAGTTTAGAGATGATGCAAAGTGAAGCTGATCTCCATTACTTAAAAAATAACCATATCACAAAAAGGTTTACAGCAAAAGCTCGAAAATGAGCTAAAAGGCAGAGCAGCACTAAAGTGCAAAAATAAAACTGTTCAAGAGCAAAAATATGAAGACTGGAAGCCTTCCTACTTATCGCCACTAGGACCTCCAACAGCCCTCCTTAACTCAAGGGGCTTGGCTGCTCAAAACTACAAGTAATTAGCCACTTCACAAAAGCTGCTCGGCTGGCCTTGGGGATCATCTTCGATGGGATGCTGAACTCCGAGCTAATGGTGGAGAACTCAAGGAAGGGGCCATTTAGTGCAGGAGACACCCTTCCTACAAATCCTCAGCCTTTTTCCCTTGTATTTGGCTGTCAACTGGCTCATAAATTCTTGACCTTGGTCCAAAAGATGTCCAAAAATCTACAATAAGCACAAATTAGACTTCATGGTCAAGTGACTATTCTCATTCATTCAATTAACATAAATATAATCAAAAGCATGCATAAAATATGAATAATGGTGGATTAATGGAGAACAATAGGCAAAATGAGCCCAATAAGTTACCCATTTTTGGGGCTCATTAGCAACCAAATGTGTCTCGAGGTTTGGAAACGGATCAGTCAACACTGTAGATGTGTTTTGAAGTCTTTAAAAGTTTATAGACCTCTGAGTGGTGTGGAAAATATCTTGTAAAATGCTTTTCATTACAGATTAGACATGGATAACGAGGTTTCCTTGCAGAAGAAGAGGAATCAGATGATTTCTTTATAAGGGAATTATCTTGTTTCTTCTTGTGCTTCCTCGTTTTCTTACCTCCTGGTTGCTTTTGATTTTTGCCTTTGTCAAACGATGTGGCATTAACTTCAGAAGCAAGAGCGTTTTCTGATGCATTAGTAGTTTGATTGGTAATGGCAAGACTCTGACCAGATGGTCTTCCTGCTGTTTGCATGCTCGAAGAACCAATCACACCATCACCGGCATGAGAGTCCTTACTCGATTATGGAGGAGGATGAAAAGTGAAAGCTAGTCGGGGTGCATTGGGAATTGTGTCGTAGAGTGTGTCAGATTATGTCTAAATAAAATCCAAGTATTGGGAAGAAGCAATTACTTTCTCTTCTATGACAACTCCATCTTTTACCACATCCTCAGTGATTGATGGAAACAAGGATTTTATGAACCACTCAGCCAAAACCTAATCAGGAACATATGTCTTAACCATTCGATGATGACGCCGCCACTCATGAATATGATCTGATATATGGGTAGTATTAGTCTATTTAAGGTTGGTTAGAAGTTCCGTTCTAGTCTCATATCTTATAGGTAACTAGAAGTGGGTCCGAAATTTGGTGGCTAAATTCGTAAAGTTGTCAAAAGAAACTCTTGGTAAATCAATGTACCATTTAGCAACTAGACCAGTAAGTGTTCTTTGGAAAAGATAGAGTCTAACCAAATCATCATCTAGGAAGTTTGATGAACACCAAAAATGAAAGGTCATGACACGATTTGATGGATCTTCTTCGGGATTTCCATTGAATTTCAAAATGTCCAAAGGTAACTTATGCGGAATCACCGACTACCAAGGTGTATACAAGATTGGATCATTAGTGAGCCGATTTAAATTTGGTAATTCTAAAGTTGCTACAAATGGAAACTACCAATTCAGCTCAGTTGAGCATACCCAGGATACGATGCAATTACCTCAGCAATAGGTCTTTGCATACCAACATAGGGCATCTGCATTTGGTAACCTTGATAAGGTTGTTGTTGAACAAATCCAGCATAAGGTAGTTGTTGATAACTAGGTTGAATTTGTGGTTGTCCACAGCCTGCAAAGCCTTATTGACCAGGACGTTGGTAAGCTGATATTTTCCAAACCCAGGTTGAGAATGTTGGGAAAGTCCAAATTGGGGTTGGAATTACTAGAATTGGGGTTGTCGAAATTGAGGCTACCATAGTTGTTGAATCAACTATTATTGTTGTTGTTGGTACCATTGTTGTTGATTTAATGGTTGTTGTTGGCTAGCAATGAAAGGTTGGCCAGGTTGTGAATAAACTATACCAGTGTAAGCTTGGGTCAGTCTGGATAAGGGTATACTAACCTGAGGTTGTTGTTGAATGTCAGAAACAAGTGATTATTGTACAACAACCTGAGAAATTTGATTTTTTTGACCTAAAAATTACAGTTGCGAGGTAGAAATACTAGTTTGTATCAATTGAGATACAACAATTTGAACTTGTGACAATGGTACAGTAGTAGCAACAGGTGTAGTAGGAAAAGCTAATATAGTTTGCATTGGTTGTGTTGGATACACAAGCCTTGGCTGAAATGGAATTGTTGGTTTCCATTGACAAACTCAAATTCAGGTTGACTTGAATAGTGCAGGATATTACCATATGATGGTTCTCTGAGATAGAGAGGATAAGGTGAATATGCATATTGCTCCCCATATGGTGGAAATATAGTGCTCAATGGATACATAGGTATTTGTTGACCAGATTTCCCATCTTGATATTGATATGAAGAATTAAACTATTGAGTTCCCGTTAAAGAAGAACCAAGTAGAATTCCGGTTGAGGACATGGGTGATGACCATGGTGTAGAAGAAACCCGTGAGTGGGTTCTAGATAAAGATTGGTAACCAACCAGGATGGATGATTCACCATATAGGTGTGACTCAGGTGTGGTAGAAAACATTGAAGAGGTTGCAACAAAATATGATACCATAGTTGCATTAGATGATACAGTCTCAGATGTTGATGATTGTTCAACCATAGTTAACTAACCCAAAATTTTTCCTAAAGAATCAACGAGTACTTGAAAATAAGCAGGATCATACTGAGGAATAAAATGAGGAGTATGAGGGTAAAGATAAAGCCCAGCTCCAAAGTGGAATGGGGTTCCAGGTGTAGAATCTTCTTTTAATTCTTCCTCGACAACAATTAAACTACTTGGAAGAACTTCACCATCGGGTCCATAAAAGATTTCTGGTGTTGTTGAAGTGGAAGTTTCAATAGTTACTGCTGTCTGAGGTTAACCGGTCGATCATCTTCTAGTAAAGTAACAACTTATGAATGTTCAAATTAGAATTCCAGATGTTCGGGTAAAAGAACAATAGTTTCAAAAAGAGGTTCCTGAACAACTTCAGGTTCAGATGTGACTTTTGTTTGAACTGTGATAGGTTCTGGATTAACTTCTAGTTGAACTAATTCAAGTTCAGAAGTAATTTCTTGTTGAGCAATTTCAAGTTGAGGTTCAACTTGTTCTTGAACAACTTTAGTTATTGCTTCACTAGGATCAATGCTAATGTCCTCAGGTAATTGTGAAACTTCTTCTTCAGAAATGGATGTACCAGAAATGGTTGGTGTAACTAGAGTCCCATCACTTATCGAAATAGATGTTTCAAGTAATTCCAATGAAGAACTAGGTGTTCTTGATGTACTTGACTCAGTTAAGAGAGACTGCTTTGATCGAATAGGTGTAGCTTCGGGCAGTAAAGGTAGTTTACTCACTGTTCTCCATGAACGAAGGGGTAAGGGTTGATGTTCCTCCATGATTACTGATTAATTTTATTATCAAAAAATAAATAACAAAAGGGGTAAACTAGGAAAAAGGTTTACCAAGCAACTATGAACTGCAAAATACCTCTTGGCGAACCAAGAAGTATGGGCAAACAATCTCCCTGAATGCTATGTTCGGTGTATCACAGTGTACAAGGCAGCCAACTAGGTTACTTAAGGATGGATAGCAACCTAATGTTGTCCTCCCATATATACTAGAAGGTATGTGGAGGCTCAATTTTTATAAGTGTTGTCTAATGCAAAACACACAATGAGAGCATTCCCATATACTTTACGTACTGTAACGCTACCCTATATACCCGAAGGTACGTGGATGAGCTATGATATACTCATGTACGTGGAATGAGGTATCACACTCGAGATGTATTGTAGACAAGTTAGCATTAGCTGCTTTGTTTTATGATGTCAGAACATGTCTCTAGCCTAGAACAACTAAATGTTCTTGTTAATGACAATGCTCCATTAGGTAAATTGATGTTAATTTTAAGTTGATCTTGCTTAGGAATTTTCTTTTCAAGTTTACAACGTGATGTATTCTAAAATTCCTACGAATGCAACTATCATGATAAGCATTCTTTCCTTTCAATTTAACGATGAAAATCATAGCTACTTAGGGATAGAGCAATCAAATTTCTTTTGATCAAAGAGTAAAGAGCACAATCTAATGCAATTTCCCTACACTATTCCTATGAGAACACACAAACTTTTTCAATGCAACATGCATGTATTTATTTTCAATTTCCTTAATGTGAATATGAACAAAAGGAAATATGCACATACAATCAATCAATATTCCATAAGAATGATGACTTTTACAACAGTTCTGATTCAAAGGAAAAGAAGACTTTACGACACTTTATTTCGAATGAAGATTAATCAACTATATTCTAACTTTGACTATCGATCGATAATGACAAAGAAAAAATTAAGAAACATTAATCAATCAGATCAAATTAGGGCTAGACAAGGAGATATAAACTTGTTCTCTGAGACATAACATTCATTGATAAATCAACAAACAAACAAACTGAGAAAACTTGGCAAAAACACTTTCCAAAGGTGGGAAACTGACCCTAGGAGGATCAGCGCAGCCCTGAATTGGAAATAGTACACTTCATAGGACTGTCCCTAAGCTAGGGTGCTCTGCAGCGCACTGTGTCACTCACAAGCCTGCGCTAGTGATAGTGAGCCATTTCAAGAGGCTATTTAACACAATTTTGACCAAATTTTCAATGCAAAGAGCTGAATTACAATCTATTAACACAAGTAAAGTCTGCAAGAATGTCCTAGGAGGTGGATAAGCTACTAAGAAATATGATATTCCCTAGGGGAGTCGCCAATTTGTTTTGGATAATTTGGTATCTACGAATAAATACTAATTCCCTAGATAAGTAGTTGTATTTAGAACAACAATTTAAAGTTTTTTAATCTTTTCTTATAATCAAAAGATAAGATGAGGAGGTAAGAAGACCTACTTGTAGTTCCACTTCCCTCTTCTCCCCCTTGTATTGATCTTGTCGCTCCTTCCCATACTTAATACGCTTGAGAAGTATCTGTAAACACAACAGAAAACAAAGAACCAATCAAAGCACACTATCTATTGAATATAAGTGAAAGGAATAAGATACAATTCACACATATAAGCATTATGAAACAACACAAACATATGGGAGAAACGTTCAAACACTTTATTAAATAGAAGAAGGAATTAAAACCAATGTTGTCTGGTTCAAAGTCATTCCTCCAGCTTGGATCTCATCCACATCACATCAAAAGCATGGCAAACTTGTAGCATTACAATACTTGCTTCAAAGCCAAATCTCATAGCAACATTATCTCCTTACAATTCAACATAATCTAGCCCCTGATCATGTAGATGAGTGGTCAATTTATAGGAAGATGAAGGTGGTTTTGTCATAAATAGTCGCATTGAATGGCCTTCAATACTTAGAATTAGTTCCATGGAGGAAGGGATGAGAGGATAGGATGTAACTTAACTCATTCCTCATCCATTTTCGAGTTCATAGGAGTTGATAAGTGAGGGAACCTTCTAGATGACTCCAAAAGATAAGAATATTCTCCAAACCCTATGTGAATTTCACTCAATCTCACCCAACACAGGTGAAAGGAAGCCTATGTGCTCTGCAAAGCACCCTGGTAGTGGATTCAACTACTTTACAGCACACCGTTTCAAGGGCTTACCTATGTTGGTCCCTCTAGAGGTTATTTTTGGATGTCTTCAAGTCATGAAACTATCTAGGAATGAGGCATTGGGGCCTAACCCAGGTTCGGAGTTAATTACCCAAACAAATCATAGTACTACTGGCCCTTTTGGCAACAGTCCACGGAGTGCGGATTGAGGTCTCACCTGAAGTAGTATGGGAGGGTGCTAGAACCAGGTTTCCACACCATTGGGATGTCTGAGAGGTTCGACTGGTTCACTATCTATTCCTACGCGCAGGTTTCTTCATGTAATTTCCGATTCCTCGCAGCTTGATACACTAGCTTCGCACAACCATAACTAGGGGTTGTGAACACTCGCACTACGCTCTGCGCTATTACCCGAGATCTTACTTATCTTATAGTACTAGTTAATTATCTTCACCTACTTGAATGTCTTAAGTTATAATTAGTTATACAACACATTCATACAGGTTCGCACAGTTAATAAACAACATACTTGCAAATTACACCTAATCATGCATTAAAACAGGAAAATATACATAGAAATGTAGTAAAACTTCTCTTTATTGATTCTCCCAATAGTTATAGAGTCGACCTACCCTGCGCTCTTAGCTACAGGAGTCCGCACAGTCAGTTGTGGACTACTAGGCCTCTACACACTCAACTGTAGAGCCTTCTCCTACTCTATGACCCACAGACACACTTTACACTTTGACTCAATCACCTAGAATTCTCATCTTCTCTTCTTCGTTACCTTATCTTCGCTACTTAGAGCCTCGCTCTATTTATACAATCCCATGGTCCGCAGACCATGGGTAGGTCTATCAAGCTGACATTACATTACAAAAACTAGGGTGGACAACCTTGTAACTCTACTATAACTTTGTGCTCTGTGCCCACAATTCGTAGAGCTTTTACAAGAGATTTGGTCAAAACATGGCCTTTAAGCCCCAAAAAATGCCTTGGGGGGATTCCATGCCCAACAGGAACCCAACACAAACATCATGACTCGCCATCGTGTCACTTTTTTGGCATGGAGATCTTCGCACAGAGTCCCTCCAACTGTGCTCGAAATGTGGCAAGGTCAGTAGCGCACTGAGCTGTTGCTTGTTGGATCTGCCACATGCGTTTTTTCGAGACCGCTGTGTCGGGAGTGCTTCTCTACATCAGTGCTTGTATCCCCTACATGTGTGCGAGCTTTCCTTCAATTTCTACTATGATATGGCGTAGCCCCTTTTCTTCTTTGCCAGCTTGTACTTCTTCTTCATGGCCTCCGCGATGGCCAAGTCACTGCTCTTTCCTTCCAAAATGTCTATGGGGTCCTCCCATTTTCATGGAAGCCTGGAAGCATGGTGAATCAAGTTTTTCATGATGGGATGGGCTCCTTCAACCACAAACACCCATCATGAACTAGGCAAAGCAGCTGCTTGATGACAAAAATGGTTATTGGGGCATGGTGGAATTGCAACACCTAGAGCAGGTTAAGTAGCCCAGCCTTTTCCACTCTGCGCAACCACTTATGCGGCTCTAATTCTGTAACCCCCATCGCGGTGTTTTTCTTGGGCTTCATGAGGTGCAAGGTTGCAAGGTGAGGGAAATTCTTGTGGTCAGCGAGGTCCCAATCTTCGAATTCTAAGCTCGACACCCATCCCAAGTGCGTGCCCTCAAAAATAATGTTGTCTGGGAGGAGTGAGGTCTAGAGTTAGCTCTTGGTATCATCAAGGTCCTTGGGCACTTTAGCCTTCCCTTTTCGCAGGGGGACATAGGCGGGCAGTTTTGTCGCCAGGCATGTGTGCAGGCTTAGCTTCCACCTCCATGCATTTGTCATGATCTTCTTCGATAATCATGTCCTCCAGGTCTTCTTCTTCTTTGTTGGTTTCTATGGTGACAGCTTCCCCATTTTCCTCCATTGATAGCTTGGTGCATGGTGGGTTCTACGGGGACACATGTACAGGGACCATCACTTATTTGTCCTTCATGGGTCTTAGCGTGCACATTGATTTCAGGATTTTTTCTGCAATCCCGATGCCTTTAGGAGCATCCCCCATAGTCAGGGCTTGCATGGCCTCTTTAGTGGTCATTTATGTTATCTTCATAATGTCCTCAGCTGTTGCCATCATGTCCGTCCAGAAATCTAGCACTCGCAAACTGAAGGGCTCAATCCATGCTCGACACAAAACAACCAGGGCTCTGCTCAATACCTAAATTTACAAAAGAGAAAATGTTGTTTTTTGGGCATCCCTTTGTAATTTATATTACTTTTTGAATTTTAATTCAACCATTCTCCCCAAATCCGGTTCATTAATGCTCCCTTGGTGGCAGATTTTCCCAAATCTTTCCCATAAATCGCATCTTAAATTCCTTCCACCCGCTCCATTTGGCCTCAAGTCAAGCATCCCATCGTGAATAGTGACTTTAATGGTCACTTTCTAGCCCACCCACATGGCAGCACAGCCCCCCATGCGTGGTTTTGGACCTTGTGACTCTTTTATTTTGTGCACAACTTCAAGATCGTGCAGCTCCTAAGTAGAGTAGTTTATAGTCCCACACTTCCTTTCAACTGCTTGGAGATTTAAGACTATACTTCCCTTGGCTAGTCAGGTGGTCACACCACCTGTGTAAAGTTTCATCCTATCCTCCATCACGTTTCTTGGGAAATACCCACCTTTCATTGTTACAGGTGGCATCGTGCTCTTTATCATCTGCACCGCGCTACCCTGGTCGATCTGCTTAGTAATGTGCGGTCCAAGCCAAGGCATCAAATTGATCAATTCATGGTGATAGGCCTCAAACCTATTATCGTGATCATGCGCATCCTGCCTTATTACCTTGGTCATTTTACTGAGAAAATCTTCCTTTATCTCATCCTCCAGTTTCTTGACTTCCGCATCCACCAAATCGCTTTTCTTTATTAATCATACCCTTTCTTCTTCAAGTTTTTGGAGCCTAGAATTTCCCAGTTGGATTTCTTCTTCCAGGGTTTCGTGAGTTGTCATATCTACCAGTGCTATCATGCATGGTCCAAGCTTTCCATGTACTATAGGACTTACAGTGTTTTCTTGATACTCAAGCCTTGGCGATGCCTGCATAGTTAGGTGCTTGCATGCAGTCCTATAAAGTCCTGTAAGCCTATAGAATCGCTGGTACATGCAGGTCCCAGTCAGTCCACTTCGTATTGTGGACCTTGTTCAGCACTCCACATACTTTGTAAACGGCTTCTACGTCGATATCCTTCTGCGAACCTAGCCTTTCCACACTCCATGGTTTCAACCAGAGGGGTCGTTCACACCATTTCCTTTCCTGCACCTCCTTACTGACCGTGTCTCCTAATGCAAATATTGTGTGCATCCATGTAGGTTTCACTCCAGATGCCTGAATCCATATATATAGGTGGCCACGTAGACCATTTCATATAGAAATCTTGTCTGTTAATCACATATGAGGCTTCCCAAACTGCATGTGCATCATTCTTCTACATTCGTGCTAGTCCTCAAAACTTCTTTGGTGTGTATCCCACCATCTTGCGGGCATAGCATGCAGTACCCATTTCAAAGTGTCGAAAAGATGTTGTTCTAGTACTTCCTTTTCAAATTTGTTTAGGAAGTCATCCACCTCTCTTAACCCGTCATACGTAGGCAGATCTCTTACCTTTGTCGCTACACAATGCAATGATATAGTCATCATGTTACAGTTGAGTGTGGCTACCTTGTGTAACTGGTTCTGCCATCGTTCTATCTCTTCGTCAAAATCTGATGTGTAGGAGCTTTCGTGCTCCAAAGAGGTTTGGCCATCCATGGTTGGATTTACCCAGTCTTGCTCCTATGTAGTTATCTTGTATATGTAGTCTAGATCGTCATCGCTATCATAGTCGCGCACTGGCTCTATGTAGCGTGATCCTTTGACAAGGTCGAATGGTACCACTACATGTAGTGAATTTTTCTCAAAGGTCATCTTGCACTTCTTTAAATTTATCAATCCATTCATGTCAGTGGCCCAATCTATTCCTAATAGCATGGGGTAGGTATTTTTGTCATCAACAATAAAATCTGCTAGCCTGCTTGCTTCTTCAACATCTACTGTGATTCCCTGTAATCTCCCCATAGGTAGGATCTTTTGTTGGTTCCCCATTCACAGTTGGATAGGAGACCATTGCAATGTAGGCCTACCTATACACTCCAATGCCTTTTTTGGCAAGATGTTGATGTCTGATCCTAGATCCAGAATCACATGGTCCATCTCATATTCCCCAATCTGGGTGGTCAATCTCATCTCTTTTCTGGTTTGTGTTGTATGCTTTCTGAGCTTCGAGACTATGCACGGTTCTCCTAGCACGGTCCCAATGCATCTAGTTATGAGTTCTTGCAGCCCCTTTATAGCTTTTCTGTCATGAAGTAGCTTCATGCATGTCCCCAAGAACGTAGTGAGCATCGATGGGTCCATTTTGGGTTCCTTCCTGTCTTTATTTCCTAAAGTGGATGCATCAGAGAAGCTCCTCTTAGCTTCCATGAAAGTCTCCTCAGCGCGCTCTAGATCAAATTCTGGTTCCTTCATTGGAGCCTTGTGAACCTAGGTACTTTCCTTAGGTTGCTTACCTTTGTCATCCCCTGTCATAATTCCACTCTGGAGCATGATATTTACATTAGGGTCTTCCTCGCGTGGCTCAAACCTCATCATTTGTAGGTTCTGAGTTGAGGGAGGTTGGAGTGCTCATTTATTGCGGAACTTTGCTATCAGTGTGGGACAGTCCTCCATTTCATGATCAAACAATGTACAATACAAGCATGATGGTCGCGTTGGATTTGTACAATCGTGGGCATAATGCCCGACCCTCCACAATTGTAACATATCAGTTGTCTACGGCCTCTTCCTGGTCCCCCTCCACCTCGGCCTCATCCGTGCCCTTGAAATTCGGTGTGTGCCATTCCTGTTTTTTGATCGAGGGCCCGTGTTTCGGCCTGAACTCTATAGGTAGGAGTTCGATCCATCATCAGTTCATAACTTCTACAGGTGCACTCATCATGTCCTACCGACCTACAGAAATTCTAGAAAAATTGATGTGAATTCTACGTATACTTCTGTAATAGATGGTAGTTTTTTGTGGCATGTTTTCCTCTTATCTGACAAATCACGCACGACAATGCAGGCACTGTGCTTGGTCCTACTTGTGCCTCTAGCCTTAGATGCCTTAGCCCTCCTCCCGCAAGGTAATTCATGAACATCAAGTAGTGGTCCTTGTCATGCCCCTGGCCCTTGCATTCTACGCACCATACCTCATCGTGCATCTCTGGACGGGTTGTCCTATCTTGTTTCAAACTCTACATATCCAAGCACAAGTTTTTCAACTGCGTGTGAATCTACTGAACTCACAGGTTAGGATATTGTATTGGAGTCTTGTGCAATCTCATCACGACTTCCAAAGCCTCAACTTGAGTGGTTAGCCCTTATTTCTACAACGAATTATGTAGATGTGGTTTTAATGATGCTACAAACCATTTGCAGTGTTCTCATCTGTTAATGACGTGTTCGCTTCATGAATTGTCCACTTCAATCTTTGATCCAATTCCCACGAGGTCTCGCCTGGTAGCATTGTGATTTCCTTGAATCCAATGATCAATTGTGCCTCTGACATTGGCCTGCTAAATTATTTGTTTAGCGCAGCTTAGATATCCACAATCCCTACATTCAGATTGTCATTGGAATGCTTAATGTACCAGGTCAGTGTGCTATCTTGCAGTGCACTGACCAACATTTCCTTCTTTATCTTGTCATTCGTGACACACAATGCTTCCCATACAACTTTTATCACAAACAAAAATTGGTTCAGATTTCCATTCCCTACTCCCTTGAACACTAGTAGCTTTATCGCGCTTGCCACACTGCTTCGTGGTGGTGGCGAGGGTGGTATGGGTGAAGATGGAGCTGAAGATAGTGAAACTGGTGGAGGTGTGGGTGGAGGTGGTATGCATGGAATTCTCTACCTTATCATATTGATCGTACTTCTTCGCAAGACCTTTGTGAGCTCTTCTTCACCCCCTCGCGGAGATGAAATCGAGGGCTAGTTTCTAGTTCTGTGCTACCTTTGTTTCTGTAGATTCTCCCACTCCGTGTAGCCCCAAACATCAATTTATTCGAATAACCCACTTTTCACACAGTAGCATTTTAATCAAAGTATTCAAAGATTTAATGTACTTACCTCACGGTCCCTTGAGGAAGTGTCATTCTGCCTTGCTATAACTGACTGAAGTATCTACTACAAATTCGGTGATCAATCCTCCTATGATTCGATCGAGCTAGTGATCAACAACACGCATGATCTTATCTTCTGATGCTTCCAATCTCCACACCAATTCTAGAGTCCACACAATAGGTTTGTTGAGTTTACACCTTCCTCGGCTATTTGGTATCTTCGTGATCCACTCATACAACTCAGTGGGGAAGGATGCAAAGAAATTTTATGGATCTCCATATATGAGTAGTAGTCTAACCACTCTTCCTTTGATAATTGTGGATTATTTTTTTCCTCCGCCATGAAATCATGAATATTTCTGTCCAACCAATCTTCAATTCCTTTATTTGTCAGATTCCATTGATATGACATGAGACATCTCTATGCAAATCCCAGTCCCAACAACAGAACCATTTGTTGGCTTGTTGGTGCCTGACCCAGGATTAGATTTAATTAGCCAAACAAATCTTGTTACTACTGGCCCTTTTGGCAATAGTCCACGGAGCGTGGACTGAGGTCTCACTCGAAATAGTATGGGAGGGTGCTAGAACTAGGTTTTTGTACCCTTGAGATGTATGAGAGGTTCAATGGGTCCACTATTTGTTCTTGCATGTAGGTTGCTTAATGCACTTTCCTGATGCTCACAGCCTGATGCACTAGCTTCACGCATCCCTAACCACAGGTTGTGGAGCTCCCACGCCGCGCTTTGCACTTTTACCTGAGATCTTACTTATCTTTCAATACTATTTAATTACCTTCGCCTACATGAATGTCTTAAGTTATAATTAGTTATACAACACATTCATACAGATTCACGCAATAAATAAATAGTATACTTGAAAATTATACCCAATCATGCATTAAACCAGGAAAAGATACACAAAAATGTAGTAAAACTTCTCTTTATTGATTCTCCCAACGGTTACAGACTTGACCTGCGCTGCACACTCAACTGCAAGGGTTCATGCACTCAGTTGTGGACTACTAGGCCTCTGTGCACTCAGCTACAGAGCCTTCTCCTACTTTATAACCCATCGACACACATTACATTTTGACTCAATCACTTAGACTTCTCATCGTCTCTTCTTCATTATCTTCTCTTTGCTACATAGATCCTCGCTCTATTTATACAATCCCATGGTCCGTGGAGCATGGGTAGGTCTATCAAGCCAACATTACATTACAAAACCTAGGGCAGACAACCCTGTGACTCTACTCTAACTTCACGCTCCGTGCCCATAATTCGTTGAGCTTTTACATGCCTTGGGGGGATTCCATGCCCAACACATTCAAAGGGGTGACTTGTTTAGGGCATGAAGCAACTGAAATTAGGGTTTGATGAGCCCTAAAATACTGATCTGGATGATGGGATTGATGTTCCCAAATGGATCTATAACAAGGACATTTGGGATTCATAAATGTGGCAAGACAATATTCAGAGCAGCATAAATATGACAAAAAAAATGGTCAAAGCAGTACAAATCGCGAAGATGGGAAATGATTGCAAAAGTAGTAAAACATCGAATTGATCATTATGAGAAGATATGTTTTCTGAGGTGGAAAGATATGACAAAAGCATGACAGGCGATAGATGATAATGACTGCTGGTATCAATTGATCAGAAAATATTAATATAATGCATATAAAGTGTAGTTTACCATGCATATTGGTTAATATAGTTATAAACATTGTTCAATCGGTAAATTCACCTTCACAAATGAGTCAATATGGGGTAATAGGATAGAGAGTATTTAGCAGTATAACATAGTACTTCAATACCACAAGCAGAGCCACTGCTGCCTACAGGTGTTCATAGCCTCGACTTGGTTGGTTTTTAACTCCAAAAAATGAGTTGGAGTCCTCCTTTTAATTTTTAGATGGGTTTTTTTTATTTCTATAAAGAGACCACTATGCTCTCATGGTAACCAGATAATCATTGTTCCATTCACCAGGATATAACAAAGTGATCAGGTCAGCTCGTGATGAGACCTCTTATCCTTTTGACAACCTTAACTATCTAGAAGGCCATTACCCTAGTGTGGTGGCCATAATGGAATGTAACTTGTTACATCCTTATGATCATGGCAGGCTAGCTCGTAATGAGACCCCCTATCCTCTTAAAGATTTGTATTGTATTTTCACATTTCTATATTTTCATGTTTTTATTATAAAGGGAGGGAGGCTCATATGCTCCTTAAGAGTTAGGGATGGCATGAGAAGTAAAAAAAATGCCAATAAAAGTTATTCTTTTATCCTTATATCATCATACCAAAGGGAACTATCAATTGAAAGTGTTAAAGATAAACCAGCATAATATTAAAATAGTGAATCATCTTTTGATATCTCCAAAAACAAGACATTCAACCAGTCATTATATAGATAAAACGTGATAGTTTTGGAATAAAGATAACCATCAAAAGTTTTACAAGTCATAATGGCATTAATATTACTATTTTTCCTTTATCTTGGGTAAAAATTCCGATTGAAAGCGTGCAACAAGAAATGATAAAAATAGAAAATGCTAAAAATAGCACTACTATAAATAGCCTAGCTATAAATAACAGTTCAGCCATTGGTGATTTTAGTAACAATGTGTGAAAAGTGAAAGTGCTAAAAATAGATTTTCTAAAAATAGAATTTTGGGATCACTTCTTATTTTAGTCAGTCCTTGGAATAAACATAGGAAGTAAAATTCGAATTTGATATCAACAATAGTTTGGAAATTAATTAATTAATTCATCTTGAGTTAATTAGTTAAGGAAAATCAAACTTGAAGACTATGTGAGGACATGCAACAATTTCTCCATTAATTGAGGAATTTAACCTTTAGTTAAAGAGATAGGGATGAGTTGTAATATTGAGTTGTAATCAGTTGACTTAGTTTAACTGAGTCAAGTCTAGTTAGATTAATTTAACAGTTTGTTAAATTAATGAGAGTTCAGTTAGTTAATGTGGAGGTGGTATGCATGGAATTCTCTGACTTATCAGATTGATCGTACTTCTTGGCGAGACCTTTGTGAGCTCTTCTTCACCCCCTCACGAAGGTGAAATCGAGGGGCTAGTTTCTAGTTCTATGCTACCTTCATTTCTGTAGATTCTCCCACTCCGCGTAGCCCCAAACATCAATTTATTTGCATAACCCACTTTTCGCACAGTAGCATTTTAATCAATGTATTCAAATATTTAATGTACTTACCGCACAGTCCCTTGAGGAAGTGTCATTCTACCTCGCTATAACTGATTGAAGTATCTACCACAAATTTGGTGATGAATCCTCCTATGATTCGATCGAGCTAGTGATCAACAACACACACGATCTTATCTTCCGATGCTTCCATTCTGCACACCAATTTTGGAGTCCACACAATAGGTTTGTTGAGTTTACACCTTCCTTGGCTATCTGGTAGATTCGTGATCCACTCGTACAACTCATTGGGGAAGGATGCAAAGAAATTTTATGGATATCCATATATAAGTAGCAGTCTAACCACTCTTCCTTTGATAGTTGTGGATTCTTTTTTTCCTACACCGTGAAATCGTGAATATTTATGTCCAACCAATCTTCAATTCCTTTCTTTGTCGGATTCCATTGATACGACATTAGACATCTCTATGCAGATCCCAGTCCCGGCAACAAAACCATTTGTTGGATTTTTGGTGCCTGAACCAGGCTCATATTTAATTATCCAAACAAATCTTGTTACTACTGGCCCTTTTGGAAACAGTCCGTGGAGGGTGGACTAAGGTCTCACTCGAAGTAGTATAGGAGGGTGCTAGAACTAGGTTTTCGTACCCTTGAGATGTATGAGAGGTTCGACGGGTCCACTATTTGTTCTTGCATGTAGGTTGCTTCATGCACTTTCCCATTCCTCACGGCCTGATACACTAGCTTCGTGCAACCCTAACCACAGGTTGTGGAACTCCCACACCGTGTTTTGTGCTATTACTCGAGATCTTACTTATCTTTCAATATTATTTAATTACCTTCGCCTACTTGATTGTCTTAAGTTATAATTAGTTATACAACAAATTTATACAGGTTCGTGCAATAAATAAATAGTATACTTGAAAAGTATACCCAATCATGCATTAAACCAGGAAAGATACACAAAAATGTAGTAAAACTTCTCTTTATTGATTCTCCCAATGGTTACAGACTCGACCTGTCCTGCACACTCAACTGCAGGGGTCCACACACTCATTTGTGGACTACTAGGCCTCTGCGCACTCAACTGCAGAGCCTTCTCCTACTCTGTAACCCATAGACACACATTACACTTTGACTCAATCACTTAGACTTCTCATCGTCTCTTCTTCATTATCTTTTCTTTGCTACTTAGAGCCTCACTCTATTTATACAATCCCATGGTCCACGGACCATGGGTAGGTCTATCAAGCCAACATTACATTACAAAAACTAGGGTAGACAAACTTGTGACTCTACTATAACTTCGCGCTCTGCGTCCACAATTCGCTGAGCTTTTACATGCCTTGGGGTGATTCCATGCCCAACACATTCAAAGGGGTGACTTGTTTAGGGCATGAAGCAACTGAAATTAGGGTTTGATGAGCCCTAAAATACTGATCTGGATGATGGGATTGATGTGCGCAAATGGATATGTAACAAGGACGTTTGGGATTCATAAATGTGGTAGGATAGTATTCAGAGCACCGTAAATATGACAAAAAAATTGGTCAAAGAAGTACAAATCACGAAGATGGGAAATGACTGTGAAAGGAGTAAAAGATCGAATTGATCATTATGAGAAGAGATGTTTCCTAAGGTGGAAAGATATGATGAAAGCATGATAGGCGATAGATGATAATGACTGCTGGTATCAATTGATCAGACAATATTAATATAATGCATATAAAAGTTTAGTTTACCATGCATATTGGTTAATATAGTTATAAACATTATTCAATCGATAAATTCACCTTTACAAATGAGTCAATAGGGGGTAATAGGATAGAGAGTATTTAGCAGTGTAACATAGTACTTAAATACCACAAGCAGAGCCACTGCTGCCTATAGGCGTTCATAGCCTCGACTTGGTTGCTTTTTAACTCCAAAAAATGAGTCAGAGTCCTCCTTTTAGTTTTTAGATAGTTTTCTTTTTTATTGCTATAAAGAGACCACTATGCTCACATGGTAACCAGACAATCGTCATTCCATTCACCTAGATATAACAAAGTGATCAGGTCCACCCGTGATGAGACCTCCTGTCCTTTTGACAACATTAACTATCTAGAAGGCCATTACGCTGGTGTGGTGGCCATAATGGAATGTAACGTGTTACGTACTTATGATCATGGTAGGTTAGCTCGTAATGAGACCCCCTATCCTCTTAAAGAAGATTTGTATTGTATTTTCACATTTCTATATTTTCATGTTTTTATTATAAAGGGAGGGAGGCTCATATGCTCCTTAAGAGTTAGGGATGGCATGAGAAGTAAACAAAATGCCAATAAAAGTTATTCTTTTATCCTTATATCATCATACCAAAGGGAACCATCAATTGAAAGTGTTAAAGATAAACCATCATAGTATTAAAATAGTGAATCATGTTATGATATCTCCAAAAAGAAGACATTCAGCCAGTCATTATCTAGATAAACCAGGATAGTTTTGGAATAAAGATAACCATCAAATTTTTTACAAGTCATAATGGTATTAATATTACTATTTTTCCTTTATCTTGGGTACAAATTCCTGTTGAAAGTGTGAAACAAGAAATGATAAAAACAGAAAATGCTAAAAATAGCATTGTTATAAATAGCTTGGCTATAAATAGCAGTTCAACCGTTGGTGATTTTAGCAACAATGTGTGAAAAGTGAAAGTACTAAAAATAGCTTTTCTAAAAATAGCATGTTGGGATCCCTTCTTATTTTAGTCAGTCCTTGGACTAAACATAGGAAGTAAAATTCGAATTTGATATCAACAGTAGTTTGGAAATTAATTAATTAATTCATCTTGAGTTAATTAGTTAAGGAAAATCAAACTTGAAGTCTATGTGAGGACATGCAACCATTTCTCCATTAATTGAGGAATTTAACCTTCAGTTAAAGAGATAAGGATGAGTTTTCATATTGAGTTATAATCAGTTAACTTAGTTTAACTGATTCAATTCTAGTTAGATTAATTTAACTGTTTATTAAATTAATGAGAGTTCAGTTAGTTAATGCTTGCATGCATGTAACTATTGTATTTGAGATTGTTACACTAAAAAATGTCACCTTGACTATTTACAGTTAGTATGGCCCTATCAACAGTCATGCTACCCTCTTAGGCAAGTCTTATGCCTCTGCTCTCCATGTCAAACTCCAGAAAGAGAGAAAGTCTTTGTAAATGTATTTATCTCTGGGTACGCAGGTTCTCTCAACCTTACCTACGGGTATGCATCCAATGTTCACAAAAACTGCGTCTTTGGATGCTCTGTATGTAAAGGGGCAAGTGCGTCCCCCTGTAAAGGTCAAAATGCGCAAGTTTCATCTTTAAAAAGTTACTTGTGGTCATTTCTAGAGCATTCTAGAAGGTTGTTTGACGTGTATTGAGCGCCTCCAGATGGTTCATGTACCCCTATCAAAGAGGAACTTATCCCATCAATAAGGGAGCTATCCCATCCAAAGAGGGGATTATTCCATTGATGGTGGACCTGATTAACTTCCTCTTGAGCACTATAAATACAGGCATTGGGCCAGAAGGAGGAGAGGTTGGAAGCTATACATTTCTAAGGGTAAATGCTGCAGGAATTAGGACTCCCATTTAGAAGCTTGTGAGGAGAGATTGCCATCTTTGCTTGTTCTATTTGGAAGTGGGTGAGCTTTGTCAAAGTAAAGGAGAACTCTTGATGGACCCTGGGAGGGACTTGCACAACACCAAGGCTCAGGCTGTATTTGTTCCTTTTGTTACCTATTAATGCAAATGAGTCCATTCTTCTCAATAACTTGTTATTTATGAGTTGTTTCATGTACTCCTTGGTCTATGTGTTAAATATGTTTTATTCTATGAGATTATCAAGTGCTATTTAATCGTTTGATTGTTAGTGGATGCAGGTTTCAAAGTGAAGGAGGAGCTCATCCGGATCAGAGGAGCTGGACTGCTACAACAGCGCTGGACTACAGGTAGGATCTAAACACTTGATTTCCCATATAGTAAATGCATGTTTAGAGAAGGATTGCTCTTGTTTGTCTTGTTTGTCACTAGAGAGTCTTAGGCTCCTAGGGAGGTTGGTTGTGTCCGCCCAATCGACTCTTTCCGCCTGACAAATTGGCGACTCCACTGGGGACTCCATTAATGTGAAAGTCTTTTCCTTTGTATGCAACTTTGCTTTGAGAAAAGTCATTTATTTTCTGGTTTTTTGGCTCTGTGACTTTGTTTTTGGGTGGGTTAGCTTAGGATTAGATTCATTTTAGTTTTTCTTGAATTTTCCAGTAGGACGCACCCTCTGAGTGTTGCACAGTGTGTCCCTACACGCACTGTCGCAATGTGCACAGAGCGGGCCCGCACCTGGTTTAACTGGTTGCCTGCGTCCCCTGCTAAAATTTAAGAAAATTCCATTTTTTGCATTTTTTCCTCTTAGATTTTACTTTTTCTTAGTTTTTACTGCCTAGATCCATTAGTCTCTTGTCAAAGATCTTCACCTGAACTTGTTTCGATAGCATTGAGTGTTTTAGTGGATTTCATAGAAGTTTAAGCCCTAGGATTTGATTTTTGAGTAGGTCTTGTAGTGACTTTGACGGTAGAAGTTGTCAAGCCTTAGATCTCTCTAGTTTTGTCAGCCTTCTTAGAAGTCAGACCTGTCATAAAATCTACCTGTGAGAGCAACCTACCTTTGAGTTGTTTCTTTGGCAAATTTCGAAGTGCTTATTGATTGAGTATTGAAATCCATTTTACAAAAAGAACAAAAAGATTTGAGTTTTGTTTTGACTAGTCTTTTGATTCTGCATTGGCTGGTCCTTGACTTGATTTTGGTCAAGTAAAACATCTTAGAATCATCTTTGTAGGCTTCTGCCTCGTTAGGTTTGCTTAGAGTAAATTTCTTTTTGGCTTGCTTATGATTCAAGTTTTCATAGATTTTATAGTTTTTGAGATTGATTTTCGTTAAAATAGATTTATATGCTTTATTAAAAAGAGAAAATACAAAAATATCTCCTTTGAAAAGTTTTGTTTCAAGTAGCTTTGAAGAGTTTTGAAAGAAAAAGAGTTTTTCGTGCACGTAAAGAGTGGTTATGTTTGTATGCTTGAAAAGAAAAAGAGAATTGTTTCTTTGATTGTCTTTCCTAAGAAAGTTGTTTTTTATAAAATTTGCATCTCTCAACTCTCTTAGTTAAGAATTTCATTGAAAAAAGGAAAGTAGCGTAAATCATCTTAGGTGCATCTTTGTAGTGGTTTGAGTCGAGTCTGCACACCATTGGTTTCACTTCCGCTACCTTTTGTCTTTAAGAAAAAGCATAAAATTAACGCTTAAAGTAAAAACAACGTAGTAACTTTTATTTACTAGGGCTCTGAAACACCAATTTAGATCAGGCTAGTGTCTTGGAGTAGGTGAGTAATTAACTCTCCAAGACAACAAAACCAAACAAGTAGCTTATCTTGTGATAGAATAAATCCAATTGTCTCATTTGTACTCTGGGAAAGCTCATCTTAAAGGAGAAGCACGAGCTCGTGTCCGAACCAGTGAGGGGATCAATTCCCCCTCGTTGGGAACGACGCCAGACACACACGTATTACAAACGGTAAACCTCGGATTAACCATTGTCGAGGAGCCAGGGGTCACTTGTCGGTAAACCTTGAATTCTTGTCAAGGAGCCGGCAAGGGGATTGAGCTTGATACTCTGCCCTTGCGTGCTGTCGGAGTGTAGACTGTTCCCCTAGGTGCATTTGTTGCGGTTGGTAACCTTAGTGACCATTATCTTTAGGATTCTACCGAGGTGACGGTGGAGGAAAGATCCCACTGTACCTGGAGCAGACGTCGGCTAGACTCACTTGGATTTTCCGAGGGGTTCACTTCACTCGAGACGGTTAAAGTGGAGGAACTTGTGCTAGTCTATTCATTAAGCAAGTTTCTGGGGTAACTGTTCCACCCGCCACTTCTGTACCGAATCCGGCGATGTTGGGCTTCATCACCAACTAGCGCTTTTGGTCTGGAAGGCTACTGTTTGTGCTTGGTTTGACGCCCTAGATTCTTTAGGCGTGTGATTCAAATTTGTTTGGTTCTTTAGAGACTTTAGGTGGCTTGATTTGAAATTTTACTTTGTTTTCGTGTGTAGTAGTTAAAAGCTTTTAACTGTGGCGGAATTACCGAGACAGTCCCGTAGGCTTCGGGGCAAGTCACCTGAGATTGTTACCGGAACTGATTTGTTGAGGAAACTCCGTAGATCACAGGGTGGATCTCCTAAAGACGTTCCAGGTCAGTACAAAGGATTGAAGGTCCTTGTAACTTCTCCTAGTGGCAGTAAAGTAGGTTCACCTGAAGAAGGAGAATCTTCCTTGGTAGTCCATCCAGATTACCAAAGTCTAGAGACAGGTTATAATCCCGAAGCTGTCACAGTTTCTGAGCTTGTTGGTAGCTTTTCATCTACCAGTGATACAGGCGAAGAACCTGAAATATCTGAACCTGTTACTCCGACTTCTAGTGTTCTAGATTCACCAAGAGTAGAACGAGTTATCACCGAAAATCTTCCTACTGGTCTGATTGCTATTGAAGAACTTGCTCCAAAGGAAGAAATAGGCGTCTCTAACCTTGAAGATCAACTTACTATTGAACTCAGGGAGCGTGAATCTATCTTTTACAGTCCTCCTAGGAGTACTACTTGGTACCTTTCGTTAACCAATTTGTTAGACAACTCAGGGGTAGGTTTTTCTACACCTCGTACTCCTTTTCCACCTGGAGGTATTTATACTCCTGTCAATATGCCTGGTCCATCGTCCGTGTTTACTCAAAGTCCTGAATCTTTTTTACATGGCGGTCCTTCTGTTCCCACTGGGTATCAATCACTTTCTGGTACTTTTGCGGGGGCATCTCCTCAACCCATTGATCATGGGTTATTAGCTGGAAACAGTGGTAATGTACCATTGGGTGTAGGTGACATTTACATGATGTCAGGTTCAGTTCCCGTGTCCCAACCTCAAGGTGGCCAATTACCGCCTGGGGGGCAGCCTCAGTTAACGCCTGGGGGGCAACCTCAAGGTACACCATTCGTGTCTGGGGGGCCACCTCAAGGTCAGTATGTACCTATGGTGCAATACATGCCTCAAGGTCAACCCCAGCCTCAATATGTACCCCAGGGTCAACCTCAGTATCAATATCAACCTCAAGGATGGCAACCTCAAGGGTATCAACCCCAAGGGTATCAACCTCAAGGGTATCAACCTCAAGGTCAAGGTCAACCCCAGTATCCGTATTTACCTCAAGGTTATCAACCTCAAGGTCAATACTCAAGTCAAGGTTATCAACCACCTCAAGGTCAATCATATGGTCAAGGTATGGGAACTGCACCTTACAATTATCAATCCTATCCTCAATCCGGTTATGGATCTCAGTATCCTCAACCTGTTACAGGTCAATACCCCGGAATGTTAGTGTGGGATCCATCACAAGGTCAACAGGTGTTGCAGCCAAGTTTACAGTTGGTACCTCAAGCTGGACAACCCGTAGTTTCTGGTCCACCCCAGCAACCGCAACCTGTCCAGTCAAATGTTCAAACTTCTGTAACTTCGGTAGTTACTCAGCCGCCAATTGCACCTAGTACTCCATCTCAAACACCTGCTGCAACTACCGCTACATCTGCCACACTTACTTCTGGAGTATCGACAGCTCCGGTTTCTACTGTCTCTGTAACCACTCCTCAGACATCTTTACCGTTGTCTGGATCTACGATTCAAACCACGGTCCAGATGCCTACAGGTCAGCCTGGTATAAGTACGGTTGTCACTACTCAACCTCAATTTGTTCAACCACCGTACCAGGGACAGTACCAACCAGGGCAAGCTGTCCAACAGCCAGTTTACCAGTATCAACCGTATCCTGGGTACACTTATCAACAACCTCAACAACCCCAGTACGGTCCGGTTAATCCTGGTTTTCCAGGAGGATATAATATCCCTAATGCGACTCCTGTTCCTAGTTATCCTGGATATCCTCCTCCTGGGACTGGTCTTGTGACCCAGAGTTTTAGAGATCCTAACCGGCAGTTACCGTTTATCGCAACTTTGGATTTACCAGACTTGACGCGCCTAACGAACGATCCAATTCAATATCTTCCGTTCTGGCCGCCAATGCCAAATAAGTTGCCCAGCGATATACCCAAGTTCGAAGGTAAGTCTGGAGAGGATCCGTCCAATCATGTGATGACTTACCACCTCTGGTGTGCTTCAAATTCTATCTCGGATGATTCGATCCGCTTACGTCTTTTCCAGCGTACACTCATTGGTCTCGCGGCCAAGTGGTACATTGAGTTACCACGGGCCTCTTTTTACAATTTTAGCCAGTTAGCTACCTCGTTCTTAACTCACTTTCAGTTGCCGGTCAGATACGATAACGGCACGGAGTTATTAACTTCACTAAAACAATCAACGTCCACGTATATTTCTGATCACATTCATGAGTGGAGACGTCGAAGAAGGCTAGTGAAAGTTTTTATCCCGGACCAAATCTTAGCTGAATGGTTTGTTAAATCATTATTACCGAAGATTACTGAAGATGTAGCTAAGGCCGGAGTAGTTACTGAGGAGCAAGTCATTGCTCAGGCGCAATACCTTGACTTAGTTTACACTCAGTCGGGTACGTTACACGAGAAGATTCCAGATCTTCCAAAGTCGAATCAAATCGCTGCTGCTCCTTCGGGATCTCATGCCGCTGATGGTATGATTGGTATCGTGAATACAAAGAGCAAGAAGAAGTCTTCCAAGGCTTCAACTACTCCTATTATCACTTTGCCTGATTCCCCGACAGGAGAGTCTTCTCCTGAACTTTCCGCCGATATTCATGCTGTAGAGTCATCTACGGCCAAATCAAAAAACGGTGGGAAGAAGAAAGGAAAGAAGAAGGCTAAAGCAGACAAGGCTCCGAAGGAGAAAACGGAAAAGTCGGAAACCAATGACGAAAAGCGCAAACCTCGATATCCTTGTCTTATTTGTGAAGAGGATCATTTTACGAGAGATTGCCCTCATCGGGCCGAGGTTGTGAAAATAGTCAAAGGTTCTCCCACTCCTGCTGTGTTAAAAGATCCATTTCCAAAGCAGGATGATAGGTTCTTCCTCGACTGCCAGTGAAGAACCCATTTTGATGATGTCTCATGTGAGGATTGCGACTCGATCGCAAGATTATGGTAGTAAGAATCCTGTTGATGGTAAGGAAGCAGAATCTTCTCATTCTAACCCATCAACCTCAGCTCCTGGTTCCGATCCACTACAGATCGAAAAACCTAACCCGAACTTAGTAATCAAACCGCCCGCCAAGGGTGTACTTCGAAGGTCTGCTTTCAATCCACATGCGAGAGCGGCCCAGAATTACAACATTGTTGAGGACTTAGCTGTTTCACCCTCAGCAATGTCGGCTTTAGAAGTGCTGCAATCATGCCCAGCACAACGAAAATTACTTTTGTCGGCTATCGGAGCTGTTGATGTTCAGGACCCGAACCTGATAATCTTCGATCTAGAAAATAGTACACCGCGTCTACCCCATCAAATGGCTTTCCAAATTCCAGTGATAGTCAAAAACAGGCCTATTCATCGGACTGTGATTGATGAGGGAGCTTCTACGTGTATTATGTCGATTCAATGTTGGAGATCGCTTGGTTCTCCTTCGTTGAACCAATCCCCGACCATCCTTAAGGCCTTTGATGGCCGTGGGTTCCGTCCGTTTGGTATTCTACAGGAATTGCCTATAGGGGTAGAAGGTAAAACCGTTAGTCTGGATGTGGAAGTGGTTGATGCCCCTCTAGACTACAACCTTCTTTTGGGTCGAAGTTGGTCATATGCTATGACAGCGGTCGTTTCATCGGTCTTCAGAGTAATTAAGTTTCCATATAACGGTAAGATCGTGACTATTGATCAGCTGACATACTTTTCATCCGACCCAGCCTCTTCAGAGAGTATCCAGCATGTCGGTAAGACGACAATCCCTTATAGGGACGTTGGCGTAGGTTTAGTTAAAGATTCCGGTTTACTGGGAACTTTTCCTTTCCCTCCAATCAACGCAGACCCTTCATTTGCATCAATTCATATGATTACATCAGAAAACATTATTTATGATGATCCTTGGATTGTCCCATCTGAATCTGAGATAGACTCATTCGGTGATGCTATGCCTTTGAGTCCATATGAAATTGCTTATGAAGCTGTCATGTCTTTTACCGACTCGCGTTCAACCGAAATCGACCAAATGAATGTGGTCAGTGAAGAATCACTTTTCACCTCAACCTTAGAACGGATAGCGTTTCCCGAAGTCGTGTCATCTGACGAACAACTTCGCGAAATCCTAAGTGTAGACGATCTACCATGGGAAGATCTCCATCACAGATCTTCGTTTTTACCTAAGGATGATGCTTTTGAAAATGATTTTTCATCTATCTTTACCGCTGAATATGTCAAAGACGCTCAGAATCCAACGAAACATTCTGATTCAGAGTTGAATTTAGGGAATATTTCTCGTACTATTCCCATTGATATTTCAGTGAAGCCCGGAATTGAGGAGAACATTCATATAGGTGCCTCATGTACAGAAGATGAAATCCAAACTTACAAGGCCCTATTCCAAGAATTCCGCGATGTGTTTGCCTGGTCTTACGAGGAAATGCCGGGAATCGATCCTGCCATTGTTGTTCATGAAATAAAGACCTACCCGGATGCTAAACCCGTCCGGCAACGGTTGCGTCAGATTCACCCTCGGAAAGCGGCTGCGATTAAAGCAGAAGTCGAAAAGCTGTTGAAAGCAGGTTTCATTTATCCGATCCCGTTAACGGATTGGGTATCGAATATTGTTCCGGTCAACAAGAAACAAGGAACAATAAGAATCTGTATCGACTATAGGGATATAAATCGAGCTTGTCCAAAAGACAACTATCCTACGCCTTATATCGATCAAATTATTGATGATTGTGCCGGAAGTGAAATGTTTTCCTTTATGGATGGTTTTTCGGGCTATAATCAAATCAATATTCTACCTGCCGACCAACCAAAAACGGCATTCATTTGTCCATGGGGGACATTTGCTTATTGCAAATTACCTTTTGGGCTTAAGAATGCCGGGGCCACTTTTCAACGGGCGATGTCTTATGCATTTCATGACATCAAGCACATTGTGCAACCGTATCTCGATGATTTGCCTGCTCATTCTTTACATCGAGCTGATCACCTTGTCCACTTACGAGCAATCTTTATGAGGTGTAGGCATTATCGAATTCGGTTGAATCCCCACAAGTGTGTTTTCTGTATAGAAACGGGTCGATTGCTGGGATTTGTTGTTTCAAAAGCCGGCATTCGCGTCGATCCCTCGAAGGTCGAAGCTATCATCAAATTGCCTCCTCCTTCGAGTTTGCGCCAACTCCAAAGTTTGCAAGGGAAAGCGAACTTTTTACGCCGATTCATTCCAAACTACGCCGAGGTCACTAAAGGTTTTACACGGTTGTTGAAACAGAACGCTCAATTCTTTTGGGACGAGATTGCCCAACAATCTTTTGATGCACTTAAACACGCGTTGACCCATGCACCGTTGTTGCATCCTCCCAACTACAACCAGGACTACTTCTTATACCTCGCAGCTTCGCATTCCACCATTGGAATGGTGTTAGTTCAAGAAGATGAATTCGGAGCGGAACATGTGATATATTATCTTAGTAGGACCTTAAATCCCACTGAGCTAAAATATTCGCATGTGGAGAAATTGGCCCTGGCAGCCGTTCAAGCTGTCCAGCGTTTTCGTCACTACATTCTTCTCCGTAAAACTACAGTTATTTCGGATTGCAACCCTATGATTTATATTTTGACAAAACAACTGCTAGGGGGCAAGTACTCTAAATGGATCGTTATCCTGCAAGAGTTCGACTTGGAGTTCGAGAAGTCCAAGTCTAAGAAATCCTTAGTTTTTGCGGAATTGATGTGTGATTTCCCGCGTGCTGACACAGAGACTGTGGCAGAGGAGTCCATTGCGGACGAATCTTTGTTTCTTATCAGTACTTTAGATCCGTGGTACGGGGATATAATCATCTATCTCCAAACCCAAACCTTTCGGCCTGAAGCTTCAAAGTCGGAACGTCGAAAAATTCGGTTTCAATCCCAGCAATACAAAATTATTGGAGATACACTTTATCGCCGGGGGGCAGACTTAGTTTTTCGACGTTGTTTAACTCACGAAGAGGCTGAGAGGGTTTTGAATGATTGTCACTCTGGAGCATGTGGCGGTCATATGTCTGGGTATGCCACAGCTCAGAAGGTGTTGCGCGCTGGCTACTTCTGGCCATCTATGTTTAAAGATTGTATCATTGCAGTCCGGAAGTGCCACAACTGTCAAGTGTTTGATCGCAAGATGCGCGCACCACCTGCTCCTCTCCACCCTATAATTGCCGTTGGTCCATTCGCCAAATGGGGTATCGATTTTATTACTTGTAACCCTCACTCGGCCGGGGGGCATGCGTATATCATCCTCGCGGTTGATTATTTTACTAAATGGGCCGAGGCGATGCCTACATTCGACGCAAGCGGCAAAACAGCTGCAGTTTTCGTATTCAATCATATTATAACTAGGTTTGGTGTCCCACAAGCAATCATTACTGACCATGGGAGCCATTTTCGAAACATCATGATGACTGAGCTTACAAGCCAGCTTGGTTTGCGCCACGATAGCTCTACTCCTTATTATCCGCAAGCCAACGGTTTGGTTGAGTCTATCAACAAAGTTCTGGTTATCATGATCCGACGAACCATTGGTATTCATCGGTCGAATTGGCACAACATGTTATTTTCAGCGCTATGGGCATACCGAACCTCAGTGAAAACTTCAACAGGGTTCACTCCTTTCCAGCTAGTTTATGGCTTGGAAGCTGTGTTACCCATTGAATGCGAAATCCCATCACTTCAAATGGCTGTCGAATTACTTCCAGCTACTTCCGAAGAGGAGAAACGTTTATTATACTTAGCTAAATTAGATGAGACTCGACGTGACGCTGCATTGGCAATCGAGACTCACGCGAAGCGAATGAAAGCTCAGTATGATAGAAATGTGACCCCTCGAAGTTTTTCGGAGGGAGACCTAGTGCTATTATATGATCAAGCTAACGATAAGCTAGGTGCTGGAAAATTCGTTCCTATGTGGCATGGACCCTACATTGTAAAGCGAAAGCTAGCAAAAGGGGCTTATGAGCTGGTAGATTTTGATGGGGACTCTTTGGGTAAACCCAGAAATGGACTTTACCTAAAGAGGTATTATGCTTAAATGGTGGGTATGGAGAATTTTTAGTTAGGTTAGGTTTTCTTTCTAGCTAGTATGTTTGTTAGTTTAGTCAGTGTGCTTAGCTTAGAGAGTGTGTTTTTCGTCGTTATTCTGGCTTATCTTGGTTTTACTCTTGATATTGCAGATGTCGACGCCTCTCCAAACATACATTGGATTTGCTGATGGTGCTTGTCGTAGTACACGGAATATCTCTTCCGCAGCTTGGGTTATCTATTCGCCCTCTGACGAGTTAGTTTCTATGCATGGGGTAAGCCTCGGTCAAACAACGAACAACATTGCAGAATACAGTGCAGTGGTTGAATTATTATCCGAATCTATTTCATTTGGAATTCGACGTTTGATAGTGAGGTTAGATTCTGAACTTGTTGTATTACAGCTTAATAGAGTATATGCCATTAGAAATCCTGTGTTATTAAGGTTGTTTTTGAGAGTGCGTCTCTTGGAACGTGAATTTGATTACATTGAATATCAGCATATTCCAAGGTCTTTAAATACATTAGCAGATGCAATTGCTTCTCGAATGTTGGACAGACATTTACGATAATCATGCAAGTAAATTTAAAAACATTTCATCACATATGTTAAACAAGATAAGCCGGTAATAGTGATATATATATAGATAGGAGTGTGTCAAAAAATATACATCGTCTTCGATCATAGGTTGAAAAACACCTTATGATCGGCAAAATGATAAGTACAAAAAGTCAAAAATGTCACATGTGTCTACAAAGTGACTAGCCAATCACTGGTGGTGCTCCCTATACGACACCACTGCACGGGCTACCTTACACAAAAATCTCCTAAACGGTCCAGGGACTGCGACTACATAGCGCTGAAGTCTGATAGGAATATCATCTATGGTAGTCTCAGGTATATCCGCCGTCAGACGCTCTAGATCCTGCTCCAACTCAGCTAGTGACTCTGCAGCCGCGTCCTGTGGGGCCGGTACCGGTGCAACTGGATGTCTCCTCTCAAAAGGCCGGAGGTTGGCTGGGCGCTGTGGACCAACATCTGCATTTTGAAAATTTTTACTGTCAGTTTTGAGACGATATATATAAAAACAAAAAAAATACATAATTTGAAAACTTGTGAAAAATAAAGTACCTCTGTCATCCCATTGTTCTCCCTGTGGAAGAACCATGTCCGGATCACCTCGAAAATCTACTCCGGCATACGGAAAGTCCTGGATCGAAAAAACCTGGTCCTCTAACCAGTGAAAATAACTATCAGGGAATCGAACAACCGCCGCGCCCTCGTCAGGATGCCGGGCCATCACCGTAACCCATCGTATCAGCTTTGGCTCCCGAGGACCCAAGATATCAACAGTGAGTTGCTGAGGGATCAGCATCGGAACTCTCTCTAAGGCAAAGCTCACAACTAGAGGCCCATATCCAAAGGTCTTCAGTTGTCCGTTCTTTGCCCTAGTCAGTTGGCCCTTCATATTGGCCGACACAGCATCACACCAGTTGAAAATGGTGCCTTGGAAACAGTCAATCGCCATCCGCATTTGGGACCCGGTGGCAATATGTAAAGCGGCTGCGCCGCAAATTCTGGTAACCGTGAAAGCTATAACTTTGAGTTCACGCAGAGAGATGTGTTTGATTTCTACGCCTTTCGCATGGTGTGCATTGGGTGTGCACCAATCTGCCCGGAGACTAGCAAGGGATTGGCCACCCGGCCTAGTCCCGGCTAGATTGAGTTGCTCGCCCCTATTTGGCAAGCCAGTGAGAAAGTATATGTCAGAGGGCTCTATCTCGAGCTGGTGCCCTCCGATGTAAAAGCATTGCTCTTGAATGTTCCATCTCTCAACCAGCCACTCCAAGAATCTCACCTGAGCCCTCATGCCAGGTATGGCCCAGTATTTATATAGTCCGCATGCTTTTAGGGCATCAATGGAAGGTTGATGATTAATTGCGGCTAAATCAACGTCCTCGTGCTCTCTTTCTCTCCAATCCAACATGGTGAGTGCCCTACACACCAAGAAACAATGATTAGAATTGATTTGGGAAAATTTAAATGGTTATTGGTGGAGTTTGGGGTTTCAAATTCCGCCTTTCGCGGGGGACGCACCCCGCGTTTAGGACACAGAGCGTCGGGACGCAGCTGGCCTGAAGGTGGGCTGCGTCCCCCGACCTTTTTCCTGTGTGGAAAAAGTCGGGGGACGCAGGTCACCCGAAGGGCACCTGCGTACCCCGCAGAGCGCATTTTGAAACCCAAAACCCCCCAAAAATCAAAACTAAAACCTAAAACAAATTTTAATCGGATGAAATTGAAGAGGAGGATGTTGTAAAATACCTGGAAGAGACGGCGTTCGATTCTGACGGTCGGATTCTCCGCAGCGACCACGGGAAGTTTCTTGCCAAAAGCCCTTTTTTCAACCTCAACAGTAAAATGGTAAAAATGACATGGTAAAAAGTCTTTTTATAGGTTTTTTGGATGAATGAATAGGTTTGTTCATTTTTCACCATGGAAGGATATTTTTCAATGTATTTTTGCCTATCTTAAACAGGTATGAGTAATGTGTCGTTTTTGTGCAGGACAAAGGGATTTAGAGGGAAAATTGTCATTTTTCACGAACCAAAATATCAGAGTCATCTTTTAAGCCCTTTTCTGACTCCTAAAAAATGAAAAGATTGCCGAGCGTTTCTTTTACACTCGTTAAAACGGAATTAAAAGACGGTCCCCTTATAGCTCTTTTCTGACCGTAAAATCAGGAAAAGATTGCCGGGTTTTTGTCGTTTCAAACTCGATACGGAAATAAAACGACGTGTCCTTGATCGCTTTTTACTTTTCAGGTCAGTGGCACTAATTATGAAAGTACTCCTTGGTCGCAAGATCAAGCGGTTCCCCCAGGTATTATTTTATACTTTTTCGGGCTTGAGGGACACAAATCTACGAAAAAGTTCAACTTGGAGTCTTCTTAAGTTTTTCAGACTCTCTAAAATTGAAAAACGCCGAGTTTCTCCTATACTGGGCTCGTTAAAATTTCACAGTAAAGGACCTGTTCAATTACAAACAGGAACGAACCACTCCTTCCTAGGGTTCGAATCAAAACTAGGTTGGACTCATCCGAAGGATGAGCTTATAATCAAGCATATGTTATCCTCCTCAAGCTTGTTAAAAATAAAGAGGTACTTGCCAGAAATGGTGGGGGAAAAGAGAGAAGAATGAGCCTATTTGTTATCTTTTGTCTCAGAAGAAACTTTATTACCACTCTTGAACACGACACTTTTCATTCACCTGGGTTGGGAAATCTTTTACCTCACAGTTGATCAAACCACTTTGAAAGTCTTCAGCCGGGTTCCGGGGATTAACTTTGAGTTATTCATCACCAAGCCATCTGTCGTGTCGTTATGTGTTCAAGAGGTCTGCAAGCAAAACTTTCATCTGCAAAATACTTGTCATCCATTTGACCATCCCTGAGTCAGTCCTTACAGCAACATTTCTTCAACTTGAACAATGATTTCGTGTTGTGGGCTTGCCTGCAACGGGTCGCTTTCTATCGACATCAGCACATTATCTAGAGAGATGACTTAGAAATCGTCAGTACCTTGAAGTCTGCATGCATCAATGGCAGGTTTCTCGCCTTTGACGTCAGTTTACATCATTGACTTTCGATCGAAGGATTCCGTGAAATGTTCGACATCAACTCATTCATTCACATCTCATGGATTGTACTGGGTACTTTGAGAACCATTGACATTACTGGTGGTCTCTCTCACGCTTGTTAACAGTTTACATCATCGACTGGTAATCAAGTGGTTTCTACCATGTTCGACATCAACTCATTTATTCGCATGGCTAGAATCGTACCAATTCGGGAAGTAGAAATGAAGACCCTGGATCTAGTTTCCACCATCCAGGCTGCGAGGAGTTTTGTATTCATTATCTAAGTAGACTAATCATAAACAGATGGCTGCGCCCATACTGTGTCTACAAAAGTCTATGATTATGATGTACTGCAAGATCATTCCTGTATCAGAGTAGTTAGTCTGTTAGTTAAAGTTTTAATCTGAGTATGGGAATGCCTACCTCAGTGATGATATAATCTTATACATGTATTTTGTGTTGAAAATTGCAGGTTCTGACCAGGCTCTCCACGAGATAATCCTTGAAATGATAAAGCGCTTCACCCTTCCTAGATAATACAAAACCCTAATCTATTACAGGCTTCGCACTTTAGGGGGCAATCTGTTACACTAAAAAATGTCACCATGACTATTTACAGTTAGTATGGCTCTATCAACAGTCATGCTACCCTCTTAGGCAAGTCTTATGCCTCTGCTCTCCATGTCAAACTCCAAAAAGAGAGAAAGTCTTTATAAATGTATTTATCTCTGGGTACGCAGGTTCTCTCAACCTTACCTGCGGGTACGCACCCAATGTTCACAAAAGCTGCGTCTTTGGACGCTCTGTATGTAAAGGGGCAGGTGCGTCCCCCTGTAAAGGTCAAAATGCGCAAGTTTCATCTTTAAAAAGTTACTTGTGGTCATTTCTAGAGCATTCTAGAAGGTTGTTCGACGTGTATTGAGCGCCTCCAGATGGTTCATGTACCCCTACCAAAGAGGAACTTATCCCATCAATAAGGGAGCTATCCCATCCAAAGAGGGGATTATCCCATTGATGGTGGACCTGATTAACTTCCTCTTGAGCACTATAAATACAGGCATTGGGCCAGAAGGAGGAGAGGTTGGAAGCTATACATTTCTAAGGGTAAATGCTGCAGGAATTAGGACTCCCATTTAGAAGCTTGTGAGGAGAGATTGCCATCTTTGCTTGTTCTATTTGGAAGTGGGTGAGCTTTGTCAAAGTAAAGGAGAACTCTTGATGGACCCTGGGAGGGACTTGCACAACACCAAGGCTCAGGTTGTATTTGTTCCTTTTGTTACCTATTAATGCAAATGAGTCCATTCTTCTCAATAACTTGTTATTTATGAGTTGTTTCATGTACTCCTTGGTCTATGTGTTAAATATGTTTTATTCTATGAGATTATCAAGTGCTATTTAATCGTTTGATTGTTAGTGGATGCAGGTTTCAAAGTGAAGGAGGAGCTCATCCGGATCAAAGGAGCTGGACTGCTACAACAGCGTTGGACTACAGGTAGGATCTAAACACTTGATTTCCCATATAGTAAATGCATGTTTAGAGAAGGATTGCTCTTGTTTGTCTTGTTTGTCACTAGAGAGTCTTAGGCTCCTAGGGAGGTTGGTTGTGACCGCCCAATCGACTCTTTCCGCCTGACAGAGATAATTGAGTATTCACTCATGGATAACTCATGCATATCAGTTCAGTCAGAGACCCGGTTGTGATCAGATGGAGGGACAATGTACTATGAGTTGCTAGGATATTCCTTGATGAATATTCCTTGCATGCAGAAGGAATATTATTCCTTATGGATTGCACAGTTGGACCTGAGGTTACAGTGAGTGTGATGAGGCCAATTCACACGTGATATCATTGGACCCCAATCAAAACTTCGCAAGGAAATAGGATGCTTGGAGGGCTTGAGGAAGATATATTCTATGTCTATTGATTATGTGCACTGTATTGTTTGATTATAGAGAGAGCAGGATAGCTTGAGAGTTGATTCTTTTTGTAACTTCAACAAGATTTTCACTTGTATGATAATACAGATTTGGGGTTTTAGGCTGGTGCTTTCCCCGGTGATGTATATTCTATTTTATGGTTGATTACTTCTCATTCTTAGTTATACCTATTCATGCTTGATGTTTCTCATGTTTGATTAAGCTTCCGCTAAATTGTTTGTAGAAGTAGATCAAGTGTTTTGCTTTAGTACATTGCATTACCAGGTGATATCCATTGGTAATTTCTGGGAAGAATGTAAAAGCCTTGCGTAGCGACAATGGTGTATAGTATGTTTCCCAACAGTTTAAATAATTCTATGCTACAGAAGGAATTAAACAGGAACTGACGACACCCCATAACCCACAACAGAATGGGGTGGCTGAAAGGAAGAATAGATCTATTGTGGGAGCAGCTCAAGTGATATTGCATGACCAAGGCCTACCACTTCATCTGTGGGCTAAGGCATGAAATATAGTAGTGTACCTTCAGAACAGAAATCATCATCGTATTTTGGGGATGAAGACGCCTATGGAGGCTTTTTCATGGAAGCGATCGTATGTGAGTCACTTATGCATCTTTGGATCACCAGTTTTTTGTCAAGTGACCAAAGATGCTTGAAAGAAGCTAGACCCAACAATTGAGTTGGGGATACCTATCACGTACATAGATACACCCCACAACTATCGTGTGTTTCTGCCTGCCAATCAAAGGACCATAGTGCATAGGGATCTGAAGTTCGACGAGTAGAGAGCCATGCAAGTGTCACTTGAGAGGGAGCTCAAGTTGCATGGTGATGTGGAAATTTTAGTTCCAAAGGAGAAGGAACCTCCTGATGATTTGGATCAGCCACATGTAGAGGATCCAGTAGTGGAGACCACCACTTCTAGAGAGTCTTCCACAGATGGGCAAGAACACTCATGGGAAGCTGATAGATTGATGCTAGAGGTGAGAGAGAATGTGGGACATCCATCCTCTTAGTGTAGATAGAGGAGATCTCTTGAGAGATACACTGGCTACATGGCCTTGGTTGGGGAGTGTGTAGTGACCGAACCCTCTTCTTTTTAGGAGGTAGTGCAACAACCAGTCTGGGTTGCTGCAATTGTAGAAAAGTATGATTCTATCATATAGAACAGTGTGTGGGATGTTGTCCCTAGACCTAGGGACAAGTCAGTGGTTAGTTCATGATGGATTTACAAGGTAAAGCAGGCATCTAATGGCAGTGTTGAGAAACACAAGGCAAGGTTTGTTGCTTGAGGTTTCTCACAAGTTGAGGGGATTGACTACGATGAGACCTTTACTCCCGTAGTAAGGTACTCATCTATCAGATTGATGCTAGCTCTATCAGCTCAGTGTAGAGCCTCTAACTTGCACTTGATTATCCATCATTACCTACAGCTTTTCCTCACTTATCCCTCTCTTTTGCTCTATTTTCCGCATAAACTTACCCAGATCATTACATTTGATGTCTTTAAGCATAATTAGCTAACTTTGCTTATGTTTTACTGTTGTTTTAGATTTTTGACATATAAACAGAGTTTCCGCAGCTGTTCAGCAATTCCGCAGCTGTTCAGCAATTCCGCAGCTGTTCAGAGATTCCGCAGCCCTTTTGTTGTTTGATATGCTCCACGTGTCTTCTCAAGGAATGAGCCACATGGGCATGTTGGGTTGGATGTACACATGGATCGTATGCTATTGGTTGAGCCAAACCAGTAACGTATGCCCTTGGTCAACGCAGGTATTCCCTCGGTCAAACGGTCAAGTTCTGAACGGTGGCACGGGAGCTGTGAGCAGTTGGGACACGGAACTGTAGCTGGCACCTCCTCCATGCCACGAGGACAGCTAAAGACAGGATCCAAGCATAGATTTGTCTCCCATGATGACCGTTTCCCTCAAAAGTGCACGGAGTTACCTACGTGTTTGCTGCACAAGCTAATTAGCTAAGACTGCGTGTTGCTGCGTAGTTAATAGGTTAGGCTGTAGTTGCTTAGTTCACGCAGAGAGTAGTTACCTCTGTGCTTATAAATAAAGCGTGTGCCAACGCTTATGATTAGCTTTTTGATTATTGTAATTGTTGCGCTGATTCTTTTATAAAAACTCTGTTTTAGAAGGCTGTTCCTACATCACTTTTCACTGTATTTTGACATGCTGGTTTTATAAAAAGAAGACTGTTCTGTTCACCTTTTCGTAGCTGATCCTTTAAGTTGGTTGCGTGGATGGAGGGCCCCCATCTATGACAGCCCGTGTACATAGTGTTTGGTTTCATTTTCATGCTTTCAGCAATCTTTATTTCTTTTATCATGTATAGTAGTATACCATTTGATTTCATGTCATTTTATTTCCAGCATTCATTTTAAACTGATCAGTATTGTTTTTGCAGGTTTTTAACCCGGGATTGTTTTGTCTTTGTGTATTTGCTTTATATCTGATGGTATTTTCAGTTGACAGATTCAAAGTTGTTGCCTTTACTCTATTTTCATAGCTGATTTCTAGTTTAGTTTCTCAAATTTGTATGTTAACATATTGATGGTCTCTTTATCATAAATTGTTCATCTTTTAGAGATCAAAATACTAATAAATTACAGCTGGCTTTGAGTACTTTTTAGACTAATCTTTAACTACTTTCTAATCGTGCTTCACATAATTCCATATGCTGAAAGCAGAGAGTTAGGAAGAGCTGAACATTATAACTAGTCTTTAAAGTAGATTTTTCTCATTTTTGATCACTTTTTAAACTCATCTCTAACTACTTCCTAATCGTGTTTTACATAGTACCATATGTTGGAAGCAGAGAGTTAGGAAGAGATAAACATTATCATTGGTTTTTAAAGTGGTTTTCTTACCTTTTTATTTGCAGCAGCATGAATAGTGTCTAGTGCCATTAGAAAGTGGTTCTTTGCTTTCAGTTCATTTCAAGTTATTTATTTCTTTCAAGCTTTTTCTTTGCAAGTTTAGAAGGTAGTTAGAAATCACCTGTAACACACACTCACTCATTTAGAAATCACCTTACACACACACTCACTCATCTGTTTATAAAATCTCCATTCCATCTTAGGAAGATAAATTGACCACAAACAACACCCCCAAACGACAAAAAGATCTAAGAGGTTGCTTAAGTACATATAGTACACCTTCACTTCATCATCTTACGAGCCCCGGGTTGACAATTAATGACATCAATTTAGAAACACTAAATTGACTAAACATTTTGGCGCCGTTGCCGGGGAAGTGAAATTAAGTAGCCATATTCTTAAAAAAAAAAACATAAAAATTTCAAGGAAAGAAGTTGATAACCTATCAGAGTATGCTCTCCTCTTGCACTGCAAGGTGATCTGGAGGATCAGAAAAGAGAAAGTTATTGATTTGGTAGTTTCTTGAGTATGCTCTCTTCTTGCACCTAGAGTGAACTGGAAGATCAGAAAAAGAACTATTAACTTGACTTGAAGAAAATAATAAAAAATGACATGCATAGAGCTAGAGATTCTAGGGGAAGGTTTTTAGCTAGAGCTCGAAGTTCAATTTTTACAAGTCCATATGCTTCAAGGGATAGACAAGAGACACCTCCCTTATCTCCAACCGACACTCCTAGTCCTAGAATTCTTGGAATTCAAGAGCCAAGAGTTGACTCTCCTACACCTTTTATTGAATTTGAACCAGGAAGAGACTCTTCTCTTTCTCCTACAGAAAGACCAATTGTAATTGAGGAAGTGGAATCATCTGAAGAAGAAGGAGAAATCTCTTCTCATTCACCTTTTGTAGAGGAACTAGAAGATTCTGAAATCCCTAGGAGAACCATCATGGCAGAGGAAGAAGGAGGTGGTAGAGGTAGAGGTAGAGGAGGAGGAGGAAACAACAATAATAATGGAGGTAGAGGTCCCCTTGGAGGAGGAAATAGAGATGGGGATAATTCATTTGGGTTTCCCATTGTTAATGAGGATTCCCGAGCCACTATGAAAAACATATCACCATCTGTCCTCCCAAATTTCCATGGGTTAAGAACTGAGGACCCTGAAACATTTTTATTTGAGTTTGAAGTGGTGTGTCGAACTTATGACTACCTGGATGACTCTCAGAAACTCAAATTGTTCCCTTCAACACTGAAGTATCAAGCCTTGAAATGGTTCATGGGGTTACTCACTCAATCCATTAGGTCTTGGGATGAAATGAAACAGACATTTTTGGATAGGTATTTGGACTATTGTATGCCTACTAATCATAAGGACGAGGTTTTTAAAATGATACAAAGAGAAGATGAGAGCTTAGAAGATTTACTTGAAAGATTTCAATATAACTTGAAAAGAGCAAAAATGAGTAGCTTGGATGAAGAGACCTTAAAAGCCCTCTTATTAAAATCCATTAGGGATGAATGGATAGATATCTTAAACATGATGGGGAAAGGGGATATTTCTCAACTTTCACTCAATGATATAGCAGAACTTTGTATCCATCTCTCAAGAGGCAAATCAAAAACTCAAAAAGGGCCTAGAGATCCTTCTCTCCTTAGAGCAAATAAATCTGCAACAGGATCAGTAAGTAGGGCTGAAATCGGCAATATGCTTGATGAATTCAAAACTGACATCTTAGGGAGTCTTAGTGAACAACTAGATACCCTTAAGATTCACAATAAACAAAAAGCAGAAGCTGAGGCTTTGGCCATTTTTTGCCTGAAATGTAGAAAGAAACATGCTTTAAGGGAGTGTCCCTTGGACACACACGTTGTAGAAACATGTGTAATTTGCTCAGAAACTCATGAGACTAAGGATTTTCCTTCAATACCTGGCCTCAAAGCAGTCTTTCAAGAGGATCCAAATACACTTGAATCTCTCTGTTTTATTGCAAGGAGACCTTGGCAAGGGCAACAGAATCAAGGGTTTAACAACTCTATGAATTCTCAATCCCAACCAATTTGGAATCCTTGGCAACAACCTTGGCCTCAACCTCAAAATGCTTTTCAAGCATGGATGCAAAGCATGCAAAATCCTTATGGGAGATTTGCTCAATTCTATCAATATCCTCCATCATTTCAGAATCAGCAGGCTCCACAACTTCCAAATCAAGGTCAACAACTGTCATTGCCATACCCTCAACAACAACAACCTCCTCCACAAAATCAAAATTCTCAACTATCGCTTCAATTCCAGTAGAAATCAAATCAACTTCCCTCTCAACCATTACCAAATCCAAATAATAGGAACCCTCAAAATGCTTACATGATGGAAGGTCAACCATTCCCTACCTATATGGTTGTTCCTCTCAATGAAGTACAACTCAGATCAGGTAGAATCTTAGATCAACCTTCTACAAGTGTTCAACAACCAAGCATTTCTGAGGAAGAATCTCTCAAAGTCAATAAGGGTTCTGAAGTATCACTTCAAAACCAAAATATCCAAAAAGAAAAAGAAAAAGAATCAACCTCTACAACTCCCATAGTTGAGCAACCTACACCTTTAGCTACACCTCCTTTTCCTGAAAGATTACAAATTGACAAAGGAGTGGAAAAGCAAATATGGGTGCCTGACTATAGTTTTCTAGATGAATTGAAGAATGTCTGTATCAAGATCCCCTTGTTACAAGCCATTAAGGAAATTCCCATTCTAGAGAAGACAATAAAGGAGTTGAGTTTGAAGAAAACAGGAAAGAGAACCAGAGATACCAAAAGGATACATCTAGTTGGAAAAATTGCAGACATTATGATGGGTAAGATTACCATGCAAAAATATGTGGACCCCGGTAGCCCTATTGTCAAAACTCATATTAATGGGGTTGAAATCCCAAATACTTTGATTGACTTAGGAGCCGCTATCAACATCATGAGTAGACAGACCATGGATCAGTTAAAGCTTCCTAACCTTCTCTTTACACCTACTTTACTGCAACTTGCAGATAGATCAATCATTAAACCTGATGGTGTATTGGAAGACATTCCAGTCTCCCTAGATTCTTGGGAATATCCAGTTGATTTTATGATTTTAACTCCCAAGAACAATCTAGGAGGACATCCTCTTATTTTAGGAAGACCTTGGCTGGCCACAGCTGATGCTTTCATAAGTTGTAGGTCTGGGGACATGTATATATCAGATGGTAATTCCACCAAGAAATTCAACTTGTATCCTCCAGCAAAGGCAATAACAGAAATAGGAGAAGATGAGTGGGTTGATGATGAGGATACTATTCAACCTGTTCTAACCATCTCTGAGATCAGTGAGGATAGTCAAATTCTAAATACATTAGAAAATTTTGAAATACCTTTAGAATATGACTCTACACAGTTTCAGTTAGATGCAGACATTGAATATCTCTCCTCTAGACAGATGTCTCTCTTCTCAATGGAAGAGTTTGGTAGTTCTACAGTTGAAATCCTTCCAGGAAAACCATTGAACATTAACAAAAACTTGGAAAGACCACAACAAGAAGAATTAACTAAACTGTTGCAAAAACATTCCACTGCATTTGCATGGGAATACACTGACATGAAAGGAATCGATCCTAAGACTTGTATTCATCACATCTATATTGAAGAAAACAGCAAACCTATTAGGCAACCACAAAGAAGGATGAATCCAAACCTTAGGGAAATCGTGAAAGAAGAACTCCAGAAATTGCTCAAGGTAAACTTCATTTACCCCATTTCAGATAGCCAATGGGTTTCTCCCTTGGTTATAGTGCCCAAAAAGAATGGTAAATGGAGAGTTTGCATTGATTATCGAGAATTGAACAAGGCAACCTTAAAGGATCATTTCCCTCTACCTTTTATTGATCAGGTACTAGACACTTTAGCAGGTAAAAAGTATTTCTCATTCCTGGATGGTTTTAGTGGGTATAATCAAATTCAGGTAGCACCTGAAGATCAAGACAAAACCACATTCACTTGTCCTTGGGGAACTTTTGCCTACCGAGTACTCCCTTTTGGATTGTGCAATGCACCCACTACATTTCAAAGGGCTGTCCTAGGAATCTTTTCAGATCTGATTCATGATTGTGTAGAGGTATACATGGACGATTTCACAGTTTATGGTAATACATTTGAAGAAGCTTTGGAAAATTTGGAAAAAGTACTGATAAGATGTAAGGAAACAAATCTTTCTTTAAGTCATGAAAAGTGTTTTATTATGTTTACTGAAGGGATTGTTTTAGGACATCATATTTCAGGAGATGGGATTAAGGTTGATAGATCCAAAGTGGAAGTCATCTCTAAGTTACCTGTTCCAAATTGCCAGAAAGATGTTAGAAGTTTTCTTGGGTTTACTGGATATTACAGAAGATTTATTGAAAACTTCACTAAGATAGCATCTCCTCTTTTCAAATTTCTTACCAAAGACTGTGAGTTCAAATGGGATCCTGAGTGTCAATCTGCCTTTGAAGCTTTAAAGACTAGAATATCTGAAGCACCCATCTTAAGGGAGCCAAATTGGAAACTCCCTTTCCACATTTCTACTGATGCTTCAGATACAGCTCTAGGAGTTGTTTTGGGACAAAAGGATTTGATCCCTTATGCCATTTATTACACCAGTAAAAATTTGACTCCCACTGAGTTAAATTATACTGTTACAGAAAAAGAGTTCTTAGCTGTGGTACATGCGATCAATAAGTTTAGACACTACATAACCGGCTATGAAACCTTTGTCCATACTGATCACTCTGCCATAAGATATTTAATGAACAAACCTGTTACTAATGGTAGAGTTACAAGATGGCTTTTACTCTTACAAGAATTCAACATTACTGTGTTAGATAGACCTGGAAAACAAAACACAGTAGCTGATTTCTTGTCTAGAATCCAAAACACTAATGAAGATTCTCCAGTAGAAGATAAGTTTCCAGATGAATACTTGTTTGCAGTAACTACCAAGACTCCTTGGTATGCAGATATGGCTAATTATCTAGTTACAGGGAAGCTACCTCTACACTTATTTCCTAATGAAAAAAGGAAAATCATTCAGGAGAGTTCACATTATTCTTGGATTTCTAATGAATTGTTCAAAACAGGGCCAGATTGTATAATCAGAAGGTGTGTTCGGGAAGATGAAATGCCTGACATCCTTAAGGCATGTCATGATGAACCATGCGGCGGGCACTTTGCTGACAAGAGGACAGCCTATAAAATCCTTTCTCTAGGATATTATTGGCCTTCTCTCTTTAAAGATGCAAAGCAGTATGTTAGAAGGTGTGACAGCTGCCAAAGAGTTGGGAGACCAACTCCTTCAAATGAAATGCCACTACAGCCTCAGGTATGCATCGAACCCTTTGAGAAATGGGCTCTAGATTTCGTTGGACCAATTAATCCCCCATCAAAGCAAAAGAAGTATATACTGGTTTGTACTGATTATGTTACTAAGTGGGTAGAAGCCAAGGCATTGCCTTCTGCCACTGAAAATTCAGTTGTTCAATTTCTTTTTGAGGATATTTTCACTCGTTTTGGTGTCCCAAGGGAAATTGTAACAGATCAGGGCAGCCAATTTACATCTAAATTGATGGAGAAGCTGATGGAGGAATATAAGATCAAGCACAGAACATCTACTCCCTACCATCCGCAATCCAATGGCCAAGTGGAATCTACCAATAAAGTTCTTGAAGGCATCATCACCAAGACTGTTCATCTTCATAGAAGAGATTGGGCGGAAAGGCTTCCTGAAGCCTTATGGGCCTATCGAACCACATGGAGGAACACAACAGGACATTCTCCCTATGAACTTGTTTATGGGAAGGAAGTCCTGCTTCCAATTGAGTTCCAAATCAAGACCTTCAAGATGGCAGTCCAATGGGAATGAGCCTCTCAGAAACCCAAAAACATAGAATGGACCAGCTAAATGAGCTAGATGAAATAAGACAAGATGCAATTCTAAGGACCGATCTAGTTCAGCACCAAAGATCTAAATGGCATGATCGTCATATCAAAGAAAGAAAGTTTCAGAAAGGAGATTGGGCTCTATTGTTTGATTCAAAGTTTAAGGACTTCAAAGGAAAATTTCAAACTCATTGGCTTGGGCGATATGAGGTTGATGAAGTCTTTAGTAATGGAGCAGTTCGAGTGAAAACTATTGATGAATTTCATACTCCTCTTATTGTGAATGGCCATCGCCTGAAAGTCTACCAGAGGCCACTCTCAAAAGAGGAATTTGTCAAGTTGTTTAAAGAAGATTCTGCAATCAGGTTGGTGGAGAAGGATTCTTCTCCTCCATCAGCCTAATCTTTGGTTTTTGAAAAAAAAAAAAAATAAATAAATAAGTGTATAAGCTTGAAAACCAATCTTTGATTGGCAGTCTTATGCAGAAAACCTGAGGTGAAAATCAGGGTCACCTGACACCTCATGTTTTCCAAAAAAAAAAAATCTCTTCCATCTCATTTCGCCATTTCATCCACTTCATTCACCATCTTATTCATTCAACCACTCTCACTCCACCTCATTTCTTTCCATTCATCCATCCATTACATTTCATTCCATCAATAAAGTCATTATCAGATTTATTTTTACACAGCTAAAGTTGTTTTGTGCAGTCAGAAGGGTATTTCTGCAGTTTCTGCAGCTGAGGAGCAATTCCGCAGCCAATATCCCAATTCCGCAGCCAATACACTTTCTGTACCTGCATAAAAAAAACACACAGTCTGTTTAAAGAAGGAATCTGCAGTCCAAAGGTCATCAGCAAAAATTGAAAGGTCATGTAGCAGCAACAAACAATGAAAGGGTAATGTCATATCAGCAAAAGGAATCAAAACGCGGACACCTAAGGTATGATCTAATTTCTAAACCTATGGTTATAACATTTTGCATAGTTTACGGGTTGTGTTTTTTTCCATTCAATGTAATGATTGCCAATCCTCTCCATTACTCGACCGAACCCCCGTATCTCTCAACCTTAACAGCCACCATTCATCATGATTTAAAAGCCCACACACGGCTGTGTTTCCATTTAAATTTTCGTACCTAAGTGACGTAGACAATTGTACTACGACTCTCTGTGTTATGATTCCGCAGCCAAATGTACACTCATGACCGAAGTCGAAGGACTTAACCGTTTCTTCCCATCATTCATAACCCTCCTACGCATGTATTATCTCATTCACGCAGTTGTTTCACTTCCGCATTTTCCTTGTTTTCCACTGCTCTGCCTTATTCACCACTCTGTCATCGTAACCATACTCTGTTTCGTTTCTCTCCTCTGCTAAACTTTGACCACTGTTGTGAATGTATTACGGCTGTTGTGTTGAAGCCGTAAGTCTACTGTGTGGAAACCACTGTTGAAGCCGTAAAGCTGTTGAGTTAAAGCCACTGTTGAAACCATATAACCCTTCCTCAAGAGTATTAAAACAGAGCCAGAGAATCGATGGGTAAACTTCTGAGGGCAGAGCCAGAGGGCTCCAAATTTCTGGAAGGATATCCCCAAGTCAAAGACCCTTTGCAAAAGGCAAATTGGCTCCAGTGCATTCAAAAATTCAAGGGTTATCATAGAGAGGTCACAAAGACTTTTGCACGTTCTTTCAAAGAGAAAGACAACCAAGTGGAGATAGGAGATTTGAAATTCACAGTCACCGAGAGCAGTTTGGCACAGGCCACTTCACTACCACAAACTGGGGAGAGATGGTTCAAAAACCGATCAGTACAAGACCAGCAATGGAAGAAAATTCTGAAGAATCTAGGTATGGACACTAGCATCTTTACAAAAGGAATCCCTGTTAATCTTGTCAAAGAAGAAGGGACAGCTCTGCTTCTACTAGTACAAAAATTCTTTACATGTGAGGGAAGGTTTGGAGTTCTATATGTTTATCATGCCAAGATTATGATGCATTTCTTAGGAGAGCATGACATTAACCTTCCATACTTTTTACTCTCAAGCCTTAGAAAAATGTGCTCAATAGTCCAAAGAAATCCAAGAAACATTGAGCCACATTTATACCATCATGGGCTTGTCAAAATACTAGTTGAAGAACAATTAAAGGCCAAAAGGGATACCTGGGAAAGATTCCTTGTGAGAAACCACTTTGAAGAGGCAGGAGAAGCCTCAGTGCCTAGAAAGAGTAGAAGAAAAAGAGAAGAGGTTACCCCTGAAACTGCTGTCCAAGAAGAAACTGTCCAAGACCTTGTTGAAGAAGAAAATGTTGCCCATCATTCTGAACATGAAATTGACCCTGAACCTGCTGAAGACATTGATCAAACAGCCCAAGGAATCATTACAGAAACCCTGCAAGAAATTGTACAAGAAGCTACTCAAAAGAAAAAGGAGAGTAGGAAGAAACAAAAGAAAGATAAAGGAAAAGCCATAGCCCAAGAAACCTACCTTACTCCTGAGAATTCTAGTGAAGAGGACACTCAGCCATTGGCACATAGGTTGGCCCAACTTCATGAGGCTGCCCTTTCCAAGAAGATGCAAAAACAAAAACAGAAGCAACAAAAAGAAAAACAGAGCATCACCACCGTGAGAAGGAGCAGCAGGTTACAAAGCAAAATGGGGGCCACAGAGAACAAAGAGTCATTCTTTATTGACTTGAGCACACCTCAAAAGGTTGCTACAAGACTTGACTTTGAGAAAAGCTCTCCACATGTTGAGCAGGTTGAGACTAGCCCTCCACGTGAGGAAAGTCCTTTTGAGCATGAGCCTGAATTTGAACATGAACCTGAATTTGAGCATGAGCCTAGTCCAAAGAGGTCACCAGAGATTGACCCAGACCAGCAAAGAGTATATAACTACTTGGAAACATTAGAACAAGTTGTTGCTGGTCCAAGCACTGTTCTACCTCTTGAACAACAAGTTCAATCACTGAAGCAAGAAGTATTTGAGCTAGAGGTACTAAATCGCCACATCAAACAAGAAAATGAAAGACTGAAGGAACAGAGCAATGTGGACAAGATGGTCCAAGATAATACCATGCTTCATATAGGCCTTTGGAAAAAGGAAAAAAAAAAGCTCAAGAAGAAATGCAGGAAGTTAAGTAGAGCTTTGATCAATTTAAAATTCAGATGTTTGATGAAAAGACCAAGAGTCAATGTGGCCACACAGAGGAAGAGGAGAAGACTAGATGTCTTAGCAGAGGCATCTCAGCAGGTGGATTAAACAATGTTTTTGTTGCATGAGGACATGCAACACCCTCGTAGTGGGGGTATGTAGAGCCTCTAACTTGCACTTGATTATCCATCATTACCTACAACTTTTCCTCACTTATCCCTCTCTTTTGCTCTATTTTCCGCATAAACTTACCCAGATCATTACATTTGATGTCTTTAAGAATAATTTGTTAACTTTTCTTATGTTTTACTGTTGGTTTAGATTTTTGACATATAAACAGAATTTCCGCAGCTGTTCAGCAATTCCGCAGTTGTTCAGCAATTCCGCAGTTGTTCAGAGATTCCGTAGCCTTTTTGTTGTTTGATATGCTCCACGTGTCTTCTCAAGGAACGAGCCACACGGGCATGTTGGGTTGGATGTACACATGGATCGTATGCTATTGGTTGAGCCAAACCAGTCACGTATGCCCTTGGTCAACGCAGGTATTCCCTCGGTCAAACGGTCAAGTTCTGAACGGTGGCACGGGAGCCGTGAGCAGTTGGGACACGGAACTATAACTGGCACCTCCTCCATGCCACGAGGATAGCTAAGGACAGGATCCAAGCATAGATTTGTCTCCCAGGATGACCGTTTCCCTCAAAAGTGCACGGAGTTACCTACGTGTTTGTTGCACAAGCTAATTAGCTAAGACTGCGTGTTGCTGCGTAGTTAATAGGTTAGGCTGTAGTTGCTTAGTTCACGCAGAGAGTAGTTACCTCTGTGCTTATAAATAAAGCATGTGCCAACGCTTATGATTAGCTTTTTGATTATTGCAATTGCTGCACTGATTCTGTTATAAAAACTCTGTTTTAGAAGGCTGTTCCTACAGCACTTTTCACTGTATTTTGACATGCTGGTTTTATAAAAAGAAGACTGTTATGTTCACCTTTTCGTAGCTGATCCTTTAAGTTGGTTGCGTGGATGGAGGGCCCCCATCTATGACAGCCCGTGTACATAGTGTTTGGTTTCATTTTCATGCTTTCAGCAATCTTTATTTCTTTTATCATGTATAGTAGTATACCATTTGATTTCATGTCATTTTATTTCCAACATTCATTTTAAACTGATCAGTATTGTTTTTGCAGGTTTTTAACCCGGGATTGTTTTGTCTTTGTGTATTTGCTTTATATCTGATGGTATTTTCAGTTGACAGATTCAAAGTTGTTTCCTTTACTCTATTTTCATAGCTGATTTCTAGTTTAGTTTCTCAAAGTTGTATGTTAACATATTGATGGTCTCTTTATCATAAATTGTTCATCTTTTAGAGATCAGAATACTAATAAATTAGAGCTGGCTTTGAGTACTTTTTAGACTAATCTTTAACTACTTTCTAATCATGCTTCACATAATTCCATATGCTGAAAGAAGAGAGTTAGGAAGAGCTGAACATTATAACTAGTCTTTAAAGTAGATTTTTCTCATTTTTGATCACTTTTTAAACTCATCTCTAACTACTTCCTAATCGTGTTTTACATAGTACCATATGTTGGAAGCAGAGAGTTAGGAAGAGATAAGCATTATCATTGGTTTTTAAAGTGGTTTTCTTACCTTTTTATTTGCAGCAGCATGAATAGTGTCTAGTGCCATTAGAAAGTGGTTCTTTGCTTTCAGTTCATTTCAAGTTATTTATTTCTTTCAAGATTTTTCTTTGCAAGTTTAGAAGGTAGTTACAAATCACCTGTAACACACACTCACTCATTTAGAAATCACCTTACACACACACTCACTCATCTGTTTATAAAATCTCCATTCCATCTTAGGAAGATAAATTGACCACAAACAACACCCCCAAACAACAAAAAGATCTAAGAGGTTGCTTAAGTACATATAGTACACCTTCACTTCATCAGCTTACGAGCCCCGGGTTGACAATTAATGACATCAATTTAGAAACACTAAATTGACTAAACACTCAGATAGTGTTATCGGGAAAAGTGTCCATTTAGATCTACTCTATCCCACTAAGGTGTGACAGCTACCTTAGAAACAAACAGATAAAACTACTTTTGTATTCTTCTTTATGAACTATAAAACAAAGAGGAATTGGATGAACCAACCTATGTCTTGCGCTAGTCCTTCGATCCAATCTCTCTCCTCTTTGACAGCTTCCAGCTACCTGCTCCCTCACACGCCCAGCTTCACTAAGTACTTGTAAGATCACAGAAGAAGGAAACTATACAAAGACATGGGTTTATATTCATAAATAACTTAGGATCATATTTAAGTTAACCATACAAATGTAACAAGCATCAATGAAACACAAGCATGGAGAAGAAACTCAAATAGTTTTATTGATATACAAGAAGATCCAAGAGGAGTTACAACTGATGATTCCTGACCCAGCATCAACCTCCCAACAAAGAAATCCCTTCTTCAACCCCAACAAAGCATAGATCACCCAATTCTCTGATATGTATCTCAAAACCAACAGCAATTCCTTACAATGTGCGAAATTCCAGCCTTTGGATCTCTGGGATGAGGGATCCATATATAGATGTATGCAAGGAGGATGAGTCAGCTCATGAATTGATTAGTGGCTTCTCCCTTTCAGTTCTTGCTTTCACTTGGAGACTGAGAGCCTCTTACTCATCCTTGGTCGAATTCAGTGAGGCAAGTGTCATTGGAGAAGATTCTGGAAGCTTCCATTGTCTCTCCACCTCGTGGAATGACTCTGCCACTTGTCATTTCCCGCTCAACGCACTCTGGTAGTGCATTTAGGTGCGTTGCAACACACCTAGCTAGTGGACTTAGGTGCGATGCAACGCACTTGGTTAGTGGAGTAGCTGAAATGATCCTGATTTGACTTATTCTGAGCAGTTTCTGGTGGAGAACTTCTGGGAGAAGTTGTATTTTGTTGACCTTGTTCCTTTAGGAGTTAGAACAACACTTTTAGGGACTTAGGAGCCCTTGGCTTATGGACATTTCATGCTTAGAGCTGTAAGGCACAAAAATGTCTATAAGAGTTTCCCCCTAAAGTATGAGGACATTTATTGGGTGAAATGCTTTATTAGGAGGATCTGAAGTTCTTTTAATGCTGAGAGGAGACCTGTAATAAGATACAATACAATACATTATCTTCATACTGTTTTCATGATCTAGCTGAGGCGGGCATTCCCATGCTCAGCTTTATAAATTCATTTTCATGTACATAGGACAGACAATCGTCTGATGGTAGACTGATGATTCTGATAGAGCCATCATCCTTTTGGTAAGATGATTATTTGTGTTGCAATTCTGTACATTTCAATGTATTTATTTTCCGGAATATATATCGCAGCCGGGATGGATGAAACTAGATCTGGGGTCTTCAATCTCGTCTGATCTTCACTCAAGTACAAGTCGATCCATGTGAGAAATGTTTTGAAGTCGAACATGGAAAGACATTGCTTGATTACCAGTCAATGATGTAAACTGTTAACAAGCGTGAGAGGAATCACTGATAATGATAATGACCCTCAAGGTACTGCAGTACAATTCACGTGGTGTGAATAAAGGACTTGGCGTCGAACACCACGTAAAATCTTTCGGTCGAAGGTCATTGAGGTATACCTGTCGCCGGAAGTGAGAAACTTGCCATTGAGGCATGAAAGCTTCAAAGTACTGAATGGGGTGTTCCTAGATCAACTTCTTGGATAATGAGCTGATGTCGACAAGAAGTGTTCTGTCATAGGAGGGCCTTAATGAATCCCACATCAATGACACATAATGGAGCAAATGATTTTGATGGAGGTGAAAACGATCTGATGATATATGGTTTAGGGTGGCGGTCATGAAAGAATGGAGTATAATGTATGGTAGTGGGCGGCACACAGGTGGCCTTTCTGGACGACTTCTCTTGAACATGTCGGCGACACTTATGTGATGGATTGGTAGCATTAACCCCAAATGTGGATGGTATGGCGAGACCATGGTGATGTTACCAGTGAATGAAACAACCCAACTTGACTCGGGCATGGAGTGGAAGTGTCATGTTCAAGAGCGACTTGCTACCAATAAAGATTCTCTAAGTTTTCTTCCCAAATTTTCCCCAGTCATTGCTGATCAGTACCTCTTTATTTTTGTCAAGCTTGAGGACGATAAGATATGCTTGTTCTATAATTTTCCCTTCAGGCAAACCCATCGCTATGTTTTAATGAGCCTAGCGATAATGAAACTCGTTCTCGTCTAAAGACAAGTTTGTTGCTATTAATCTTTTTAACGAGTCTAACGACAAATATAACTCAGTCCTTTTCATTTTTAGAGAGTCTAAAAAGGTACGTAAAGGTAACTCCAAAATTCCTTTTTCGTCATCTAATCCCTTAAGTCCGAAAAAGTATAAAAAAATACAGAAGGGATGAATTTTCGATTAGCTTTAACGAGCCGAACAAAACAAACGCTCGATCTTTTTGTGTAATAATCCCTCATGTCCAAAAAGATTAAAGTCTAGAGGAGGGATAGCTCTTCCTGTCGCTTCAACGAGCTGGAAGGCCAGAACTCGGAAATCTTTTCATATTTTACGAGTCAGTTAAAAAGAGCTTAAAGAAGACTCGCCTTTTGAGGAACGAGTGATAAAAATGGGTAGTAGCTGATTCCAGGTAAGGTTTGGAATTTTCCAATCACGGCAGTGTCACAAGGATGGCTAGTGAAATCACTCTTCGCAGCTGTTCCTCAAAATGGGTAAACAATCAAATGGAGGTGAATGATCGGCCAATGGAAAAGTGGAGGTGACGGTGCAAACACGACCAAGGCTTTAATGGCTGAAATGCTACATTCACGGTGGTTATTTACCAGGGAATAGTTCATTTTTTAACGAGATTAAATGTGGGTGGAAACATTTGCTCGGTCCGGGTTTATTTTTTAATGAGCTTGAACCTCACACTAAACACTGCTCGATTAGATGGTCTTGTTTTGATTTTTTTACCATAAATAACTTTGTCCTTCCAAAGATCGTACTATATTTTCAACTGCTTCATCAAACTAGTTAGAAATGAGCAATATTTGCTTGAAAACGAGATTAAAACGCTAATATTTTACTTTGAACTATGAAAAAGTAATTAAAAAGTGTTTTTTACCTCTCATTTTACCATTTCATTTGAACTTGGTTTGTTGGAGCTTTGGAGGTGCTTTTCCCCTTGATTTTCTTCAGTTGATTTCGAGAGATTCTGTGGACGATTCTCGCTGCTGTCTAGACCAGGTAGGAGCTAAACCTGAGCTCTTTCATTTCATGGTTTCCATTTTTCATTTTGAGCCTAATTCCCTGCTTTTCTGAGCCCCTAGGGTTTGAGGGATTCGTTCTGCCATCAACGCACCCTCAGTGTGTCGAAACCTGCGTTGAATGCTGGCTTGTATGAAGGCAGTTTGACATTCAACGCACCTAGAACACTGTTGCAGGTGCATTGGGTGCAAAAAGGGAATTTGTTGCACAATTTTTTATGGAATTTTTCCCTGTTTCGCACCAAAATCAGGATCTAACTCCTCTCTTGTTGGTTTTTCAGAGATCTTGGAGCAAGATGACCCTTACATGGCGAGAACGTGAGCATGAAGAAGAGGACATGATTGCCCTACATGATCCAGTTACAGTGAACACGCTGCGGAATTGTGGCTTACTGAAGTTCTTCCGCATTTCTAGCATGAGATAGTAGATCAACTTACTGCAGTATTTGCTCGATGCTTGGGATCCTATCAATCAGGTTTTCTAGATTAGGGGCAAATCTATCCCCTTGACTGCAGTAGACATCTATTTCTTGACTGGCTTTTCGAGGCAGGGTGCCCCCATCTCTTTGTCAGGTTCGGCCCGAGGAGGCGATTCTGTGAGAGATTATGTCTGCCGGTATTGCAGAGAAGGGTCTCAGCCGAGTAAAGACGGCAAGATCATCATCTGTGATGTCACTGACAGGTCCCTTAGTACTATCCTGTTTACTTTTGGTAGGATGGCCGGTAGTGCGTCTCTTCATGTAGCCAACAGATCCTATATGCAGAATGCCTTGGAATGCCTCCAACCGAAGGTGTTCAACTGGTGCGACGCAGTACTTCTTGTGATGAAGGAACAATTGACCAAGATAAAGAACTGGAGGTTTAAGAACTTTGGGTACGGTTCAATTTTGACCGCCTTTGCCTTGGAGAAGATACCACTGATGCAGTTGCAGTACATTGCACTCGATTTACCTTCTCCTACCGAACCACGTATGCAGAGATGGGTTGACCATATGTCTAGGCATGCTGGCCAATCTCAGATTTCATTTTCTGATACCTTCTTCAGGTGGTTTGATCGTCAGGAGATGGTTTATGCCGAGTATCCATATGCTAGCATGGACTTCCGGGGTGATCCAGATTTAGTACTGCCGGATGGCGAGCAGTGGGGTGCTATTGGTAAAATATTTGACCATATTGTTGTTTGCTGTTTTTGTTTATAATGTCCTTGTGCTTTATTCTATCAAGACTCTGATCAAACTCATGTGTACATGCAGATGTTGGTCATGTTCGTCCAGTAGTTCACCTGAGAGTACCAGCTATTGCCCCAACAGGAGAGGCCGCCGGAAGGGCTATTCTTCGCGACCTCGATGTGGCCGAGACTCTCACAGCTTTGCAGGAGCAGGTTGAGGGACTCACTCTTGGTATACCAGATGTGAGGACTGACGAGTTACCTTTGTGGTTACAGCGGCGTACTACTGGTGTGCCCAGACGATGGACTCGTCTCCTACGCATGATCGCACAGGCTGTGACTTGCTATAACAAGCATCATTAGACTAGGGTGCCCCCTAGCATTTTGAGTTTTTGGGTCGTGTGACCGATTTTGTCTTGGTTACAGAACATTATATGTAAACCATAGACAGCTATATATATTTTTTATTTTCGGAGTTTTATTCTGGTTGAGTTATATGATCCACATGTAAAATATTGATGATGTGTTTCTTTTTATAAATGTTTCAAATGTCTATCTAACACATAGTTTTCTAATGAGTCGGTTAATGTGTTTAAGTTTCTGGAAATATGTTGGTATTGAATAGGATCAAATTGTCTTTCCAAAATCTTAACCCTTAGGAACATGCGATAAATAGCTGGGTTTCGGACGGAATATATACCATTGAGTTGTAGTATTACGAGCTGTGAGTCTAGCCTGACAATTATTCGGCGTATACCATGAGTGATGGCATCAGAGAGAAGTTCTATCAACGCGCTATACTCAGCAATGTTATTCGTTGATCGACCAATACATACACCTCTGAAACTTACTAACTTGCCGCTTGGATAAAAAATGACCTAGGCTGCGGAGGACAGGTTCTGCGAACTACGACTCGCTCCGTCGGCATATCCAACACATGGCTCCAATGGGTTTGACATCTGCAATAAATGTAAAAAGGTGGATTACTCGACCAAAACAAACACTTTAGCGAAAACAAAAATATAACAAAAGCATACTGGTTACTACTACGCGTAGTAACGCTTGAGGTACAACCCATTACGAGGTTGCGCCAGTGGAATTCCGTCATAATCCATTAACTCGTAGGCTCCCTTTGCTAACACCCACTTAACAATATAGGGGCCCATCCATAAAGACTTAAATTTACCTGCTCCAAATTTATTGGATTCTTGGTCGTAAAGCAAGACCAAGTCACCTTCTGAGAAGACACGGGGTTTGACATTTTTGTCGAACTACGCCTTGACTCGTTTCTTATGGCCTTCGTTAGCCAAAGCGGTGTCATGACGGGTTTCATCCAATTGGATTAATTCCAAGAAACGAGCCTCTTCTTTTGAAGTTCCGGGGAGGAGATCAATTGCGAGTTTGAGAGACGAGATTTCACACTGGACTGGTAAGACTGCTTCCAGGCCATATACCAGTTGGAAGGGTGTGAACCAGTTGCATTCCTTACCGATGTTCGGTAAGCCCACAAAGCTGAGTACAGGATTAGGTGCCATCTTCTTTTGTGAACTCCGATCATCCTTTGCAGCATGCATTTCAGGACCTTGTTGATCGCTTCAACTTGTCTGTTGGCCTGCGGATAATATGGAGTAGAGCTGTCGTGAGACAACCTTAGTTTGGCAGCTAATTCAACCATCATGTGATTGCGGAAATGCGATCCATGATCTGTGACTATAGCCTATGGTACGCCAAATCTGGTGACTACATGATTGAAAAAGAAGAAGGTAGCTGTTTCACTAGTATTATCTAATGTAGGCATCGCCTCGGCCCATTTGGTAAAATAGTCAACTGCGACTATTATATACACATGCCCCCCGATCGAGGTGGGGTTACATGTCATGAAATCGATGCCCCATTTGGCGAATGGCCCAACAACAACTATTGGCTGTAGAGGTTCGGGTGGTCTTCTGGTTTTGCTATCAAAAATTTGACAAGCATAGCAACTTCTGACTACGGTTATGCAATCTTTGAACATTGTTGGCCAGAAGTATCCTGCTCGTAAGATTTTTTTTGTTGTAGCATATCCAGGTTGATGCCCCCCACACGCGCCTAAATGACACTCATTCAAGACTTTTTCGGCCTCCTCATGGGTGAGGCACCTTCTCAGAACTGTATCAATACCACGAAGGTAAAGTGTATCACCAACGATCATGTAGTCTTTTGCTTGGTATCGAATATGTTTTTGTTCAGAGTGGGTGGTGTTTGGCCTAAATTTTTGGGTTTAGAGATAAATGATTATATCCCCATACCACTCATTGCTTGTAGATATCAGAAACAAACTTTCATCCACGATTGATTCTTCAGATGTTTCATCGTTGGATGACGATGGGAGATCGCATAATAATTCTGCGAAAACTAGAGCTTTCTTTGACTTGGATTTTAGAAATTCTAGATCAAACTCTTGAAGGATTGCTATCCATTTGAATATTTGCCCCCAGCAACTGTCGCGACAATATATAAGTCATGGGGTTGCAATCTGACAGAATGGTAGTCTTCCGAAAGAGGACATAGTGTCGAAATCCTTGTATCGCTTGAACAGCTGCAAGCGCTAGTTTTTCAACATAAGAATATTTGCTTTCTGTATCATTTAAGTTCTTACTTAAATAATAAATAGGATGTTCAATTCCATTGACTTCTTGAACTAAAACCATTGCGATGGTCGTATCTGCTGCAGCCAGATACAGGTTAAAATCTCTTTGATAATCAGGGGCGTACATTAATGATGCTTTCATTAGGGAATCTTTTAAAGCATCAAAGGAAGCTTGCACGACTTGATCCCAGACAAAGGGTACCTCCTTTTTCAAGAGATGAGTATAACCTTTAGAAAGTTCAGCGTAATTTGGAATGAAACTCCTCAGAAATTTTGCTTTCCCTTGGAGTTTCTGAATCTGAAGCAAATTCGAAGGTGGAGGCAAATTTATGATTGCCTGGACCTTACACGGGTCGAGACGAATCCCATCCTTGGAGACTATAAAGCCAAGTAAACGACCAGAAATGACGCAAAATACACATTTGTGCAGGTTGAGTCGTATCTTGTAGTGTCGGCAACGTAGAAATATCGCTCTTAAATGGTGCGGATGATCAGTCCGCTTTCGCGAATGAGCCAGAAGGTCGTCGAGGTATGGTTGAACGATGTTTTTGATGTCATGGAAGGCATAATTCATTTCCCTCTGAAACGTTGCCCCTGCGTTCTTTAAACCAAAGGGTAATTTTCGATATGCGAATGTGCCCCACGGACAAATGAATGCAGTCTTTGACTAGTCCTGTGGGCGGATATTTATTTGATTATACCTGGAGAATCCATCCATGAATGAAAAGATTTCGCATCCGGTGCATTCATCAATTATCTGGTCAATGAAGGGTGTAGGGTAGTTGTCCTTTGGACAAGCTTGATTTACATCCCTATAATCGACGCACACTCTAATTGTCCCTTGTTTTTTCATAACAGGGACAATATTTGATACCCAATCGGTTAGCGGAACCGGGTAGATGAAACCTGCATGGAGAAGTTTTTCAACTTCTGCCTTAATGGCAGCGGCTTTCTTGGGGTGCACCTGCCTTAGCCGTTGTCGTACTGGTTTGACATCTGGATACATCTTAATTTCGTGTTCAACGATACTCGAGTCGATGCCTGGCATTTCACTGTATGACCAAGCAAAGACATCTCTGAATTCGCAAAATAGAGCGTTATATATTTCCAGTTCTGAAGGAGAACAACATTTTCTGACATAAATATTCTCTACAACATCTGTTTTGGTTGAGATATTTATGGCTATAGTCTCTTCAATGTTGGATAAGTTTCGCTCGGAATCCACCGTATTTACAGTTTTTGATAGAAAATCAACTACTGAAGGATGGTAAAGGTCATTTTGAGTATCTTCTTCACAATCCGGAAGAAGAGAACGATGGTGGGAATCATTCCATGGTGCTCCTTCAATTACCATAGCTTGGAGAATTCCTTCGTCGGTGACATGCACTCGCGACCAAGGATCTGAAGGAGTACCATATTCTCTAGACCTATCTATCCAAACGCTTGATGAGAGTTGATTTGGGTTTTCCTCCCATGCTAGGAACATTGATTGCTATAATACTTCCATTGGGCTTGGGGGCAAAACCATTGCATGATCCATGTTGATATCGTTTTCTGAGATCTTTATAGAAGATATCATGTTGCAGGTTCCTATCGACGCTACCTCCGACAGATCGATTGGAGGTGGAAGAGCGAAAGTTCCCATTAGTATAGGATCTTTTAGTAGACCTAATCTGATATTCTGAAGCGAATGGAGGCTTCCATGGATCATGGGAATGCTTCCTGTAACTTGAGAACCATTGGGGAGGAAGTTTTTCTGATCGACGATTGTGATCCCTCCTTGAAAGGGAAATGCAATCTTTCTAAAATAGGTCGACACAAAAGCTGCCATGGAATATATCCATGGTCGTCCGAGTAGGATGTTGTAATCAAGATTCCCATCGATGACTTCAACATCTATTTCTATTTTTTTCCCTCCTAGTTCAACTTTCAAGTTATTTAGGATACTGTATGGGGTATATGTCCTTCCGTCGAATGCTTTTAATGTCGTCGCAGACCGCGACAAGGTTGGAGATCCTAAAGTTTTCTAGCAACTCATCGACATAATACATGTAGATGTCCCCTCATCAATAATTGTTTGGTGAACAGTTTTGTTGAGGGCTCTCACTTGAACAAGGAAAGCTAATTGAGCTGGTAACTAAGGATCGTACCCTTTGTGGTCGAAGGATACAAGATTGGAATCCTTTGGATCAATCCCACCAATGGCAGATAATAAAGCCTGCTTTTGGGATGGGCAATTTTGTAGTACTTCAAGAGTCGACATAGCGGATGGCGATTGGGCCAAATCTTCCACTATGTTATAATGCTACGCCGCTCTAGCACGGGGATTAAATGTCGACTTGTGTACTACTCCCTTCTGCGGTTTTATCGTCAATTCAGGGATGGTGGGTGGTACAACTTCTATCGAAGTTGTTGTCGAACTACTTGGTTGATCTCTATCCTTGTTGTTCGAAAACTGCGGATTCCTATAATCTTTGTTCCTTGTCGAAATCAAAGCATCATTCTGCTGTTTTGAAATCGACAACATTAGCACTTGAGACAGGGAAGCATTTCCACTTTCAACCAGATTCGTTCCTGGGTTTGGAAACGGATCAGTTAACACTGTTGAGGTTTTCGAACTTTTAAAGAATTTCTTAAGCTCAGCTTTGTATGGACAATCTCTCATCCAATGATCCTCATCGCATATATGACACCCCGCAGGGGGTTTCCTTTGCCCAGAAGGGTTTGTAGAAGGTTTTTCAGGAGATGACTCATCCTGTTTATTCTTCTTCCCTTTTCCTTTCTTCTTGCTTCCTGGTTGTTTGGTTTCTTTGCCCTTATCTGTCGATACGACATTTACTTCCGAAGCAAGAAGTTCATCTTTTGCATTTTGACCTGAAATCTTACAGGTCTTCTTGGATGTAGCCTTTGTCGATTTCGTGTCTGTCATGCCAATCACGCCATCGTCGGCATGAGAGTCATTGTTCGATTTAGGAGGAGGAGGAATTGAGAATTCCGGTCTAGGGGCGTCAGGTATTTTGTCGTAGAGCGTGCCGGACTGAGTGTAGATCAAGTCCAGATATTGTGCACGAGCGATAACTTTCTCTTCTGTTACGACTCCCCCCTTTGCCACATCTTCCGTGATGGAAGGTAATAATGACTTGATAAACCATTCGGCTAATATCTGATCGGGAACGTACGTTTTTACCATCGTACGACGACGCCGCCACTCATGTATATGATCAGATATGTGAGTGGCCTTTGTCTGTTTGAAGTTGGTAAGCAGTTCTGTTCCCGTTTTATACCTTATTGGTAATTGAAAATGGGTTAAAAAGGTTGTGGCTAAGGTACTGAAGTTGTCGAACGAAGCTTTAGGAAATTCAATGTACCATTTTGCCACTGGACCCATTAACGTCCTCTGAAAGAGGCGAAGTCTTATCGAATCATCATTTAGGGTGTTTGATGAACACCATAGATGAAAGGTCATCACGTGATTTGATGGATCTTCACCCAGATTTCCATTAAATTTAGGAATATTTGATGGAAGTTTATGCGGAATCGCTGGCCACCAAGGGGCGTAAGCAATTGGATCGTTTGTTAACCGGTTTAAATCAGGTAACTCTAAAGTTGCCATGAATGGTAACTTTTGATTCAGATTAGGTGAAGCATACCCAGGATACGATGGAATCGCCTAAGCAGTTGGCCTTTGCATACCGGCATAATGCATTTGATGCTCGTTGTTTGGTAAGGTTGGTGGACTTGACCATTATAAAATGGTTGATTTTGACCGTTTTGAATGTACAGCTATCCACTGTTCGCAAAGATCTGCTGCTCAACACCTTGGTATACTTGTTGGAATTGTGGTTGTTGGTATTGCACCAGCCACGGTTGTGAAGCCATGTGCTGTTACCCGATACTAACCGTTTGACCAAGGTGAGGGGTAATTGTACCCGTCTGGACTTGTGTTGCCCCACTAGTCGGCGATTGTGGTTGAGTCGCAGGGTCAAGGGGCTGTTGCATTACAACCTGAGAAACCTAAGGTTGGCATACAACAGGCAGCGCTTGAACTTGCGACACCATCACAATAGCTGGCGTAGTCAGGATGTTCGACATAGGTATGGATTGTTGCATCGAATACACAACTCTTGGTTGTTGAGGTAGTATAGGTACCCAACCACTTGAGGTAATTCTAGTATAACCTGAATGCTGTTGTGAACTCCCGTATGGATATCCTCCCGGAGGGGAAAATGAAAGGGCATACTGCCCCCCATACGGTGGTAATCCAGAACTCAAGGGAATTGTTTGCCCTTGGGGACCAGACTGCCCAAATTGACCCCCAAATGGATCAATTTTTCGAGACTCAACATAAGAGTTTCTGGATACTATTCCGGATGAACAAACAAGAACGGACCAGACTGTCGAAATAGCCCTTGATTGGGCTCCTTCTAGCAGTTGAGAGCTAGTCGGGACAGATGGTATGCCGACGAACATTGTCGGAGTGATAGCAGGGAGTTCTGCCGTCACTGTGTCATATGACACAGTCCTAGATGTTGATGGTTGTTCAGAGATTTGTAGTCTATCCAAAAGATTACCTAGTGATTCTACAGGAACTTCCGCTGGTGGTATACTAACTTCTGATGTCGAAGGATATAGAGTGATCCCGACTCCAATGTGTGTTGGAGTACTTGTTTGAGGATCTTCTACAATTTCTTCTATTGCAATCAGACCAGGTGGAAGGGGAAGATCGTCAGGTCCGTAAAAAATTTATGGTGCCAAAGAAGCAGCGACAGATGTTTGAAGAGTAAGACTCTTTGAACTGGTTATAGATGGAACTAGTTCAGTAACACAAGTGTTTATTCTCAAACTAGGATCAATACCACTATCCTTCTGTGGCTGTTGAACTTCTTTTGTTGAGGCAGGGATTCCAGAAATGTTTGGAGTAACCGGAGTCTCTGATGTCGTTAGAACACTTGTTCTAACTTTGATAGGAGACTTGGAACCGGTTAAATGAGTTCGCTTTGTCCGTACTGGTTTCGATTCTGGAGACAAAGACGGTTGACTCATAAGCCTCCACGAACGACGGGGTTTCAATTGACTTTCTTCCACGATTGCGGATTACTCGATCAACTAAAATAAAGGGAAGGTATGTTTCCTAATTAAATTAATTTTAGACGATTTTGACACAACTTGTTTTTTCAGTTTTTAAGAGTCGAGAAAAAACAAAAGATGACTCTAGTCTCCTTCGATTTTTAATGAGCCTGAAGTGACAAGTGCTCAGATGGACCTTTTCCGTTAAGGAGTCTGAAAAGGAACGAAAGGGACTGCTCTAGAGGTCTAGGTAGAGGGAGTACCAAACCAATCGCAAAACTACACAATACATTTTACGGTACGGCAGTCAATCTTCCCGAATGCTGTGTTCGGTGCATTGCGATCAGTAGGGAGGCCGACACGACTTCCTATGGATAAAGGTTTTTAAGCCTATAGGGGTCTCCCAATATATACTCGATGATACGTGGGAGCACAAGTCCGTACTGGAACTTATTGTCTCAAAGTGGAGGAATCACCCAACCATCAGTGAGGACAACAGTTACCAGGCTTTACGACGCCGGAATACGTCTCTAGCCTAGACCTATAAATGTTGTGCGTTAAGTTCCAAAGCGTTGTTAAGTTCATTGGATTTATTTTAAGTTGATCTTTCTTATGAATTTTGCCTTTTGGGATCACCACGAGATGTAGATGTAATTCCTAAAATGCAATCTAAAGATGATAAACAAACTTTTATCTCTTTTCAGCAATGAAAATCCTAGCTACTAGGGGAAAAGAAAGACACAATCTTTCCGCAAAGAGCAAAGAGCACACTATAAATGCACTTTCCTAAATCAAGCCAAATAGACTACCAATATGCAAATGCACATGCATGTGTTTTGTTTTTCACTTTCTTAATATTGATGCCTAAAAAGAAAGTTGTTGTACAAATCTGAATTTGCTTTCAAGTGACAAACATAAACAAGCTTCTTTTCGAAATCAAAAGGTAGAGATGATTACGACACTTTATGATTTTGAAATAAATACTCGTTTCGACACTAGAAAGTCACAAATTCAAACCAAAGGCAAAAGTAAAAGCATAATCGACTATCAACAACAAGTAAACTTTCTCCTATGATCCAATTCGACACTTGCGACAGATCTAAATCAAAGGATGACAATACAACTATTCTACTTTTGCAATGGAAAACTGTAAACGACGCAACAAACACATAAAAACATCTACAGTCTCTTTTGTACAACTGAGGCAGAATATCAGTAAGGAAAAGGGGTTTGAAACAATGAAATACTGATCACAGGCTGCAAAAATCAGAGACAAAACTGGAAAAATGAAGTAAAGAACCTCAGCTGCACAAGGCTAGGCTGATCAGCACACCTGTTACACAGAGAAATTGCATTGCAGCGCAGGTAGCCCTCTCGGGAAGTGCGTTGAAATGCAGAACCTCTTCACAGAGCCTGCACTGGGGCAGAAACAAGAATTCTATCCGGGTTCTGGGTCACGGTTTGCAGTTTAATCTATGGTTTTTGGCCGAGTAAAAGCAATCAGTAATACACAATCAGAGGTAGATCTAAGGGGGGTTCTAAGAGCTATCACAAGGGTAATCAGTTAGTTTACGAATCAGCTGTTCAAATCATAAACAGATCCAGTGAGTGGATTGAAGCAGCAGATGTCTACTTTGCATTTGTTAATGGCAAATGCAGTTTGATTGCTACTTCTAAGTTTATGAAACAAACAACAAGAGAAACACAAACAAACTAACTAGACACGATCCCCAGTGTAGTCGCCATTTTGTTATCGGGAACAGTGTCCATTTATATCTACTCTATCCCACTAAGGTATGACAGCTACCTTAGAAACAAACAGAGAAAACTACTTTTGTATTCTTCTTTATGAATTATAAAAAAAAGAGGAATTGGATGAACCAACCTGTGTCTTGCGCTAGTCCTTCGATCCAATCTCTCTCCTCTTTGACAGCTTCCAGCTACCTGCTCCCTCACTTGCCCAGCTTCACCAAGTACCTGTAAGATCACAGAAGAAGGAAACTATACAAAGACATGGGTTTATATTCATAAATAACTTAGGATCAGATTTAAGTTAACCATACAAATGAAACAAGCATCAATGAAACACAAGCATGGAGAAGAAACTCAAATAGTTTTATTGATATACAAGAAGATCCAGGAGGAGTTACAACCAATGATTCCTGACCCAGCATCAACCTCCCAGCAGAGAAATCCCTTCTTCAACCCCAACAAAGCATAGATCACCCAATTCTCTGATATGTATCTCAAAACCAACAGCAATTCCTTACAATGTGCAAAATTCCAGCCTCTGGATCTCTGGGATGAGGGATCCATATATAGATGTATGCAAGGAGGATGAGTCAGCTCATGAATTGATTAATGGATTCTCTCTGTCAGTTCTTGCTTCCACTTGGAGACTGAGAGCCTCTTACTCATCCTTGGTCGAATTCAGTGAGGCAAGTGTCATTGGAGAAGATTCTGGAAGCTTCCATTGTCTCTCCACCTCGTGGAATGACTCTGCCACTTGTCATTTCCCGCTCAACGCACTCTGGTAGTGCATTTAGGTGCGTTGCAATGCACCTAGCTAGTGGAATTAGGTGCTATGCAATGCACTTGGCTAGTGGAGCAGCTGAAATGATCCTGATTTGACTTATTCTGAGCAGTTTCTGGTGGAGAACTTCTGGGAGAAGCTGTATTTTGTTGACCTTGTTCCTTTAGGAGTTAGAACAATACTTTTAGGGACTTAGGAGCCCTTCGTTTATGGACATTTCATGCTTAGAGTTGTAAGGCACAAAAATGTCTATAACAGATAGGTTGGAAGATCCATGAAATGGATGTGAAGATGATGTTCCTCAATGGGAAGATTGAGGAAGAGGTATACATTGAGCAGCCCAAAGGATTTGAGACCTTCAATCGTGAGTCGCATGTTTTCCAACTCAAGCGAGCACTATATGGGCTGAAGCAAGCACCCCATGCTTGGTATACCAAGATTGACATTTATTTCACCGGGTTGGGCTTCACCAAGAGTGAAGCAGATGAGAACCTTTACCGCATCATGGTAGAAGGTAAGCCATTGATTATTGTACTTTATGTTGATGATCTGATTTTGACAGGTGATGACGAGCTGATACAGTCTTACAAGGAGGACCTTGCAAGAGTGTTCGAGATGAAGGACATGGGCCTCATGCACTACTTTCTAGGCATGGAATTGTGGCAGAAATATGGGGAAGTATTTGTGTCTAAAGGAAAGTATGCCAATGAGATACTTAGGCGCTTTCACATGGAGAAGTGCAAGCCCATGTACACTCCTCTAGCTGGGAATTAGAGAAAGGAGGATGCTACATCAGGTGAGGTAGTAACTGCTACTATTTATTGGTAGCTGGTGGGTTCACTTATGTATTTGGTGAACACGCAACCCGACTTATGCTTTGCAGTGAACCAGCTGAGTCAAGCTATGGTTTAGCCTACCAAGCTGTTTTGGAAGGCAACGAAACATGTGATGAGATATCTCAGAGGCACTACGCAATATAGATTATGGTATAGATGGATAGAGGGAGTGAAGTTGCAAGGCTTCATGGATGCGGATTGGGTTGTGTTGAAGCCTTGAAAATCACTGCAACAACATGGGGGGGACCACCCAGTCCGGACCTTGGTTATCAGCTCCTTTTCCGTTTGGAATGGTGGTTCCGACTGGTTCAACTAGGTCCAGTTACCTTCTCTCAATCTCCAATGGCTTTAAAATATGAATTTCATTCACCAATGGAAAAGAGACATCAGATTGTCTTTCTTGCTGATCAGGCAAGAAAGTGATCTTTAAGCTGATTTAGGGCTCAGCCAATCCACTACTAAAGTTTGCCTCTTTGGGAAGAGGACTTAAAAGAATGTAAAATTTACTCTAAATGCAAACTTGTTCTAAGATGCAAGCAAAATAAATTATCCTAATCCTATCTCAATTAGGCAGATATAGATCTAACCTAACCAAGAGCAGGTATTTATAAATTGGGATTTAAATGTGTTGTTTATAATGAATATCAAGTTAATGAAATAGTTCAATTAACTGACATTACGGATACCAAACACATCCTAGTGAGACCCTTTAACTGAAATAATCAATCAACAACACTCAGGAAGAAGTTCACAAAGTGATATTGATCAGTTAATCAGTAACTTAAATTCTTAGACAATAATATGCGGAATAAGTTCACAACATATCATTATTTATTAATCCAACACTAAAAGACAGATTTATGAGGAAATAGTTACTCAGAAATCAGAGTTCGACCCATAAGAGTAGAGATAAATAACAACAAAAGCAAAAGAAAATTACCCATCCCGACAAAAGTTCACAAATATGCAAGTAAATTGACACCATTCCTGATATCATAAAATGAAACCAGCATTTAAAACAATACAATTCGAAATACCAGTTTATTAAATCCATTTCTCCAGCTCCGGTCTCTAATAGTCCTTTACAATTCCTGGGCTTCTGCTTTCAAAAGCAGAGCTACAATAGTGCAAACTATGTTCATTTATACATAACTCAGGATGTAAAAGAAAAACCTCAATAATCTTCAGATCTGAGATTCTACTCCTCCCACCGACAACTCTAAATCCCTATTACAAAATTGCTTTTAGAATTTCAGGATTGCAGAGGAGAGCATCCCCTATTCCATTCTGCAATCTGCTATTTATAATTTTTTGGAAATGAATTCTTGAGATCAAAGTATGTTGAAGAGAAATCTGTTCAATTCCATTTTATTTGCTCCAAATTTCCATCTTTATTTGTTGGAGCATTTTCATTCATTGAGATCTTTTTCTCCATATATCTTCTATTGTTTTCCTGCAAAAAGAAATCAAAATGAATTAAAATGTAACAATAAAATCAAAATACCATTTCTGGCATTAAAACAAATCCAATCAAATTCTATTTAAATAAATAATTGAAAATGAAATATAAGCTATTTATTGATGCCTGGGATGGTTTGATTGGCCAAGGATATTATTGATGAGCGAATCTGCAATTTGAAGAGGCTTAGGATAAATGAAAATGCAGAAAATAACTCAGAAAATTGATTTTGTTTTTAGAAATTCGGAGCTTGATCTTCTGCATGATTTTTGATCCAATTAATGACCAAATATATTAGTAAAACCTATCCATAAATATTCTCCTTGATTTTATCTTTGCAATGAGCCATCATGGGCCTCATTTGGCCAAGTATAACGCAATCTATGAGCTTCCAAAGTTGATGAGTCAAATCTGACGTAAATCTGGAAATTCTGTCGCTGGACTAAAAATCAGACTTTTAATTAAAAATCTAATCCTAAATTAGTCTCTAATTAATTCTAATTTAATTGCTAATCATAAACTAAACTATTATTTAATAACTATTTATTAATTAATGTTAATCTAACTAATTAAAATAATTAATTATTTATAAACTATTTTATATTAATCTAAATGATATTTAAGTTTTAATTTAATTTAATTAATTAAATTTTATATTTAAATTAATTAATATTTAAAACTAATAATAAAAAAATAAACTAACCTACCTCCCTACCTCTTTATTCATTCCTATTCCACTCATGTATGAGTGAATTTGAAAACTAAAAACTAAATGAATCATGCACCAAAATTAATGTTTCGCAGCCTTATAACTTTGGTGATCACAAATCGGTGAATAAGGGTTATTGCAATTTTTCAAAGAATGTTCCGATAAATATTTGCGATTAGAAATTTGCGATGCGATGCATCGATTATATAGTTAATTTTTGTTTTAATTTAGTTAATTAAATTTTATATTTAAATTAATTAATCTAAAATTAATTATTTAAATTAATTAATATTTAAAATTAATAAAAAAGTAAACTAACCTACCTACACTATATTATTTCTACTTTACTCATACGTATGAGTAAAAACTTCAAACTAAAAACCAAACCACAAAGCTCATACGAGACTTTGGTTAAAAGGACACGTCTTTGACTTTTCGCAATCGCACATCGGGAGGTAAGGGTCATCGCAATTTTTATAAATGTGTCAAGTGAAATTTTGCGATGCGTTCTTGTGATCCAGTGTAATTTTTTTAATATTAAGTTTTAATTTTAATTAAATTAATTATATTTTAATATAATAATTAATTGCCTATCTAAACAACAACTGTTCTCAAAATAAATAAAAAGAATAGAAATATCATTTTTAACCGAGACTAGATAAATGATGGGACTTCAAAGGAGTACCATTTTCAAACCAGTTGACCAAATAAGGTGAAACAAGCGTCAATAGGAAGCTTATAAAAAATTGATTCTAACAAAACAATCAAAACAAGAATCCAAAAAAAAAGAAAAATTAACAATCGCGTAGGACAATCAAATAAAATAAAAATGTTAAAAGGTGCTTAGCCAAAAAAAAAAATTATAGAAAGGGTCCCCATTATTTGAAGTGAAGACATCAATAATGGGGGGTTGTGTTTTTACCACAACAATGGCGACACATGGGAGAAGAACCAGTTATCTCTGTTTGATATGAATAAGATTTTCCTAAAATAAAAATAAAAATAAATAAAGAAGAGATAATTATGCTTGACATGCTTGACTAGGTTCATTAGCCTGAATAAAAGCAAGAATCATCTAACTGTAATTTTTCTTAAAATTTCTCATGAAATAAAATATTTCAAAATTCTATATCAGTTTTTAATTAGTTGTAGAGATAAAGCAGGGGTCACTTTACAGCTTAGCTTTTAAAATATACTCATTTGTCACAGGTAGAGCCACTGCTACCAGCAAACATCTATAGTCTCGACAGGGTTACCTTTTAATCATCAATGATTCAGAATCCCATCTCTTCAAGAATTATTGACCTAGATATAAATCCATTTATATATGTTTATTTTTTATTTTTTATTTTATTATAAATCTTAAAAGTCATTGTCCTGGTATGGTGGCCAGATAGTTGACAATGCCATTCATTGGTTATAATTGGACTGAACAACCTGGCTCATGATGAGACCCCTTGTCTTATAATTGTTTGCAATCATAAGCCATTATCCTGGTTTGTTTAGCAGTGTTGGTAATGTCGGCCTATTTTCCCCTATGATCATGATAAGCAGGCTCATGATGAGACCTCTTATCTTTTAAGTTTAAATATATTTCTGGATTATACTCTAGAAAAATAAGATTCTTTGGGACGAGGAGAACCATTAACTCCTTGAGAGTTAAGAATGACAATTTCAGAGTTAAATGTGCTTTGCTGTAAAGTGTCTTTACTTGGTTAAAAATAAATTTTCTTGACTGATAATAGAACTTTTGAAAGATCTTAATAAAATTTTGAAATCTCAAAATGATCACAATTTTGACGAAAAAGAAATTTCTCCAGATTTTATGATACTTCGCCAACTTTTCTAAATTGGTAATCTCTTCCTTAATTAATGTCTACTTTTATAATAAGAAAATCAAACTTTACTAAGAGATTTAAGAAAAAGGTAATAGATGACTATTAACAAATTTTTTGTTCGTGTACGCCAATCATTGTTAGGTAATAAGTAGGCCTTCCATATAAATCATGACAACGTCACCAAAATCAAAGCTGAAAACCAAAGGAAAAGAATTCTTAAGCAAAAATGAAAAGGAAAACAACAAACAAAAATGAAAAAATTGAAAATTGAAAGGAAAATCCAAGTTTTTTAAAATACATACTCTAACAAGAATGGTATACCATTGTCTCAATCAATATGAAGAAAGAAAATAATCGTGTAATGAGTCTTTCTTATGTCGAGATTTTAGAAAAATCATACCTTGTAGGGTTGTAAGTGTTTTTAGGATTTTTGGATAACAGTGATGATAAAATTTAGCCACAATGAAAACTTTCTGTTTGATATCAATATTTTTGTTTCAAAGCATCAACTTAATGATTTTCTAATGAAATGAGTGCTTAAAGAAACAAACTAAAGGTTCAGAAACTTCCTGGTGTAGCTGTTTCAATGAGGATTATTGCTGTTTTTTGAAATTCAGCCAGGAGAAGAGTATGGACTTTGAAAATATGATCTGGGTGAGGATTGGAAGCTTTTATGAGGAGCTGCAAAACAGATTTATATATCAGAAAATCAAAACTGAAACTAAAGTAACGAAATGGAAATAAATGAAAGTGGGTACATGAATCTTACCATTGGATAATTGCTTTTGATCTTACCTGAAAGGTATCAGTTTCTCCAAACTAGTTGACTTCTTATTTTAATTAACATTAAAAACATGAAGAAATTAAACTAACCAAAATCCTGTAACCCAAAATCATTATTTATTTTCTTTACACTAAAGCAAGCAGTAAAATGTAAAAATGGAATGCTTAGTGTTCAAGGGAATCGAAATTAAAACAAATGCATCAGAAATGAAAATGGAAATTTGCAGTAATGATTATTTCTCAAAATATTATAAGTTCATATAAACTCCATGATTTTGTAAACAGGATCAAGACCAAATCCAAAATAATAAAATTTAAATATGAAAATATAGAGGTCTTGACTTTCTTATTTAATTATGGAATTATATATTTAAAACTGAAATATATGAGAAATCAAAATGATTTAAATATGTTGCAAATTGGTCATTAACTGTTCTCTTACCATAGTGGTTACCCAAGCGTGCTTTTAAAATAACACATCGCCGTATCAGATGATTCGCATAACATGTTTCTTCATCATGCTTCAAGTTTAATTTGCAAGACTTCACCTTTGTTGCTATGCCATATATCAATTAAATGTTAATGGCTTAGAGGCATGCATTGGAGGCTATCGCATCAGAGATTGCAATGGAAAATTTGCCGATATGGAAACATGCAACGAGAGCATGTGTGATGAAATGGAGCAATCGCATCATTGAAGAAATATTATATTGGGGATCGACGAATATCTAAATTGTGCTTCCCACATCGCACATCGCAGAGTCGGAAATGTGATGTGAGCATAAATATAAATGTGATGAAGTGATTGCGATATCGGCGATGCGATGGATGACATGTCTAATCGGCGATCAACGATTTTAAGCACCCGATATAACAAAAAATGATTTATGCGATACCGATATGTGATGAATGATGTGGCTAATCGGCGATCGTGATCAACAATCTTAAGCGCACGATGTAACAATTCTCAATACGCCGATATGCGATGAAGAGTGGATGCGATATTTTTATGAATTTGATTTGAGTTTCATATCGGGTCCTAAATTATGTGGTCGTCACAATATGGGTAAATTCATTTATTGGAGATCGGTGATTCATGATAATGGAAGTATACTTCACTTTCAAACCTCCGATATGCGAAATGAGATATGGATGATGTGATTGACGAAGATGAGAGCGCTGAGAATATTGCAAACATTTTCACTGAAGTATCAGCAATACGAAAATCAAGTTGAATGCTATGATATTGCTTGTCATTTCAATTGGGTTTTCTGATGGTTGAAAGCAAAGTTAAAAATGTTCAAATTCTAATGAATCAAAAATAAAATTTCCATGAACCTGTTGCAAATTTAAAATGGGTTTGTTGCTTTAAGTTTTTTTAAAACAAATGAAAATCTGTAAATAAAATAGAACAAAAATAAAAAAAATAAACTAAGGAAAAGAGAAACTTAATAAGAGATGAGAACGAGCTTATAAATGCATACCTTGAAAGAAATTGTTTACAGATCTTACCTCACAAATCTTCAAATCTTTCCTTGGATTTATGAAAATTCTGACTTCGTTCAACATCATCTTATTATTTATTCTAAATTGGAGTGTGAAATTAACCTAAATAAAATCTGTTTATTCATGTTCAGGAAATCTGAAATTTACCAGAATTAAATATGAAAATAGTCTTCCCTTTTGAATTGAAACAATAATTTATTACCTCTGCTCATTCCGAATTAATCTTGAGAAAAATCTGTATTGTTATAATAACTGTTCAATAATGCCTTTAGTAAATAAATATGATGCATTTTACAACATCAGATAATAAACTAAAGGACCGAATGGGATAAAGCCACTAATTGTGGAAGAATATCAACACAGATTTAGATGTGTGCCAGGTGCATATTTTTTCAATGCATTATTCGTAATAGGCAGAGATTTATTTATGGGTAGAGGTATTGCTGCAAGATATTTTGATTTAAAAAATGGGAAGGAAGAATTAGAAATTTTCTGATGAGAGGCAAATATTTCCTTGAACATGTATATGATATGAGAAGGGCTAATTGCTTCCTTTATTTTTAATCTGCAGAACTATTAAAAATAAATTAACTACATAAAACAAACTAACTAAATTAATTCTACTCCTATTCTAACCATATACATGAAAATGGCTAGGTATATTCATATTTCCAGTGTAGTCATTCTCTCATTTGTATTCCTGCATATATGTACAGTTTAAATGCTAGTAATAAAAATAGAGATCTTATTGAACTAAGAAAATTAAATCTGTAAGTAGAATGTATAGCTATTGTTAGAAGCTTATTTGAAATCTCCTTCTCATGAAATTTTCTTTCCAATTGAGTACCAATTGGATCATAGAAATCTGGATGGATTTCTATTAAAGAATGGGAAATGTTCAAAGGAAGAGATAACAAGCTAGATTGTGGATATGAGCTTTTAAATTCAATGGCATGGAAGAAAATGTTAGTGTTATGTGTACATGTTAAGCTATTAACAATATTCTATGAAGGAAAAGTTTCTAAATATTTTTCAAATGAATTAATGAAAAATGGATGGAAATCTTTCAAATGAAATGAAAAATTATTAATTAAATTAGATTGCTGGCATATTTCTAAAAATACATTCTCTTCTTGATATTGCCTTTGAGAAGTTAGAATATTTTGATAAAACATTAGCATTGATTGAAATTGAAATTGAAATAGCTTTCGATACTCTTGATTACAATATAAAATTTCAATTTTCCAACAGGGCAATGCATCAATTGAATGTTTGATAGTAAATTGCTCAATATGCTAGCGTAATGTATCAAAAATCTGAAAAATAAAATCTGAAAATAAATATGATTTTATACAAAATAAGTGCGGAAACAAAAATAAAATGAAATCATTATTGTACAACTAATGTTACAGCACAATTGAGATCGTTTTGAAATAATTTCTCTTTCTCATATTAGCGAGAATTATGGAATTTGAGTAATTTTGAATTCCAACTTGTGAACTAAAAAGAGAATTATGATTATGAACAGGAACGAAGGCTTGATCAGTGCAAATTTCAGATTCCAGATCATTCCTTTGTGTGCTCATGTTCTTTTGAAGAAGATTGCTTTGCTGCTCTAATTTTGGTATTTGTTCATCATGGAAAGATTCAGAAATTTGTACAACTATTTGCAATTGCTGATTTCCAATTTGATTTTTTGAATTTTCCTCAAAGTAGCTTTTAGATTTCAAAGTGGCTCTTTCTCCAAAATTGTTGCTATTTTCTTCTTGTATTTTATTAGAAATATTTTCCAAGCTTTGTGAAACTTCTTCATCACAATTTATTTCCACATCCGAATCGGATTTCTCATTTATATTGGAAGGGGATGGAACAAAGCTTGAACTAATTTCATATGGATCAGGAATAGGAGGAATAGAATAATTATGTTCAAACCAACCTAGTGATTCTTCTTTCATAGGTTCATATTTGATATTAAATTTTAAACAATTAAAATGAAATCAAATATTAAAATCTCTAACAGACTCATTTTAATTTCGTAGATATTCAATTTCATCACATACCTAATCATAATCATAGCGGTCAAATTTACAAACAAAAATTGTAACAAATTGATCCCAACTGTGAATTGAGGCAACCGAAAGAGTTCTACACCAGTTTCTAGCTTCTGCGGCAAATGTGAGAGTAAAGTTTTTGCATAAGATGCCTTCATCAATTCCTTGAAAATCATAATTTGAAACATTCTAAATAAATTGAAGGACATAATTAAAAGCAGAATAATTTCTCTCACCATTAAATTTTGCTTGAGACAAGTCTTACCACTTCGGGTGGAGTATTGGAAGATGCACGTCCATGGATACAACTCCAAATTGGAAGTTTAAGAGGAGCCATTTTAATTAAATAGAATGTTAAAATTGAAAAGACTCAAACAGACAACAAGTTTCAAGCCCTCTTTCTAGCGCCATTGTGTTGAAGCCTCGAAAATCGCTGCAACAACATGGGGGAGACCACCCGGTCCGGACCTTGGTTAGCAGCTCCTTTTCCGTTTGGAATGGTGGTTCGGACTGGTTCAACTAGGTCCAGTTACATTCTCTCAATCTCCAATGGCTTTAAAATATGACTTTCATTCACCAATGGAAAAGGCACATCAGATCGTCCTTCTTGCTGATCAGGCAAGAAAGTGATCTTTAAGCTGATTTAGGGCTCAGCCAATCCACTACTAAAGTTTGCCTCTTTAGGAAGAGGACTTAAAAGAATGTAAAATTTACTCTAAATGCAAACTTGTTCTAAGATGCAAGAAAAAGAAACTATCCTAATCCTATCTCAATTAGGCAGATATAGATCTAACCTAACCAACAACAGGTATTTATAATATTGGGATTGAAATGTGTCATTTATAATGAATATCAAGTTAATGAAATAGTTCAATTAACTGACATTATGGATACCAAACACATCCTAGTGAGATCCTTTAACTGAAATAATCAATCAACAACAATCAGGAAGAAGTTCACAAAGTGATATTGATCAGTTAATCAATAACTTGAATTCTTAGACAATAATATGCGGAATAAGTTCACAACATATAACTATTTATTAATCCAACACTAAAAGACATTATTATGAGTAAATAGTTACTCAGAAATCAGAGTTCGGCCCATAAGAGCAGAGATAAATAACAACAAAAGCAGAATCAAATTACCCATACCGACAAAAGTGCACAAATATGTAAGTAAATTGACATGATTCCTGTTATCATACAATGAAACTAGCATTTAAAACAATAGTATTCGAAATACCAGTTTATTAAATCCATTTCTGCCGCTCCTGTCTCTAATAGTCCTTTACAATGCTTGGGCTTTTGCTTTCAAAAGCAGAGCTACAATAGTGCAAACTATGTTCATTATACATAACTCAGGATGTAAAAGAAAAACCTCAATAATCTTCAAATCCGAGATTCTACTCCTCCCACCTACAACTCTAAATCCCTATTACAAAAGTGCTTTTAGAATTTCAGGATTGCAGAGGAGAGCAGCCCCTATTCCATTCTGCAATCTGCTATTTATAATTTTTTGGAAATGAATTCTTGAGATGAAAGTTTGTTAAAGAGAAATCTGTTGAATCCCATTTTATTTGCTCCAAATTTCCATCTTTAATTGTTGGAGCATTCTCATTCATTGAGATATTTTTCTCCATATATCTTCTATTGTTTCCCTGCAAAAAGAAATCAATGAATTAAAATGTAACAATAAAATCAAAATACCATTTCTGGCATTAAAACAAATCCAATCAAATTATATTTAAATAAATAATTGAAAATGAAATATAAACTATTTATTGATGCCTGGGATGGTTTGATTGGCCAAGGATATTATTGATGAACGAATCTGCAATTTGAAGAGGCTCGAGATAAATGAAAATGCAGAAAATAACTCAGAAAATTGATTTTGTTTTTAGAAATTCGAAGCTTGATCTTTTGCATGATTTTTGATCCAATTAATGACCAAATCTATTAGTAAAACCTTCTCAGAAATATTCTCCTTGAGTTTATCTTTCCAATGAGCCATCCTGGACCTCATTTGGTCAAGTATAACTCAATCTATGAACTTTCAAAGTTGATGAGTCAAATCTGGCGTAAATCTGGAAATTCTGTTGTTGAGCTAAAAATCAGACTTTTAATTAAAAATCTAATCCTAAATTAATCTCTAATTTAATTGTTAATCATAAACTAAACTAATTAATTAATAAACTATTTATTAATTAAGGTTAATTTAACTAATTAACATAATTAATTATTTATAAACTATTTAATATTAATCTAAATGATATTTAAATTTTAATTTAATTTAATTAATTAAATTTTATATTTAAATTAATTAATATAAAATTAATTAATATTTAAAACTAATAAAAAAGTAAACTAACCTACTTTCCTACCTCTTTATTCATTCCTATTCCACTCACGTATGAGTGAATTTGGAAACTCAAAACTAAATGAATCATGCACCAAAATTAATGTCTCGTAGCCTTATAACTTCGGTGATCGCATATCGGTGAATAAGGGTTATCACAATTTTTCAAAGAATGTTTCGATAAATATTTGCGATGCATCATATGGTTAATTTTTGTTTTAATTTAGTTAATTAAATTTTATATTTAAATTAATTATTTAGATTAATTGATATTTAAAATTAATATAAAATTAAACTAATCTACTTACACTATATTATTTCTATTTTATTCATACGTATGAGTAAAAACTTCAAACTAAAAACCAAACCACAAAGCACATACGAGACTTTGGTTAGAAAGGCACGTCTTTGACTTTTCGCAATCGCATATTGGGAGGTATGGGTCATTACAATTTATATAAATGTGTCAAATGAAATTTTGATCTTGCGATTCAGTGTAATAATTTTTTTTTTATTATATATATATATATATATATATATATATTAAGTTTTAATTTTAATTAAATTAATTATATTTTATTATAATAATTATTTTAATTAATCTTAAAATATAATGTTAAATATTTTATTTTGGTTTTAAATGATGTTTAGTTTAGTTATGAAATTTTCTAAAGTCTAATTTGTCTATCTAAACAACAACTATTCTAAAAATAAATAAAAAGAATAGAAATATCATTTTTAACCCAGACTAGATAAATGATGGGACTTCAAAGGAGTAACATTTTCAAACCAATTGACCAAATAAGGTGAAACAAGCGTCAATAGGAAACTTATAAAAAATTGATTCTAACAAAACAATCAAAATAAGAATCCAAAAAAGAAAAAACGAAAAATTAACAATCATGTAGGACAATTAAATAAAATAAAAATGTTAAAAGGTGCTTAGCCAAAAAAAAAAAAATTATAGAAAGGGTCCCCATTATTTGAAGTGAAGGCATTAATAATGGGGGGTTGTGTTTTTACCACAACAGGTTGGTAGGCCATCAGACTGGAAGAGCACTTCTGGAGGAATCTTCAACCTTGGTTCAGCTGCAGTTTCTTGGTATAGTAGGTAATAGACATCAATTGCACTTAGCTCAACAGAGGCTGAATACATGGCTGCCAGTCAAGAAACATGCAAGGCCATTTGGATGCAGAATATTCTAGTGGGATTGTTTGGTCAAATGATGGATCCTACAGTGATATACTGTGATAATCAGAGTTGCATAAAACTCTCTGAGAATCCAGTGTTTCATGATAAGTCCAAGCATATAAATATCCGTTACCATCATTTATGGCACTGTGTGGTCAAGAGGATCATGATGTTGCAGTATGTCTTGACCAAGGAGTAGGATGCAGATATTTTGACTAAGGCATTGTCAAAATGCAAGTTCGAGTTCCACAGAGATAGGATCAGGGTACTGATAATCCTTTTCTTGTTGAGAGGGAGTGTTGAAAAGTGTGCATCAAGAAATGCTAAAATTAGCACTGCTATAAATGGCCCAGCTATAAATAGCAGTTCAGCCATTGGTGATCTTAGCAACAATGGGTGAAAAGTGAAAGTGCTAAAAATAGATGTTCTAAAAATAGCATTTTGGGATCCCTTCTTATTTTAGTCAATCCCTGGACTAAACATAGGAAGTAAAATTCGAATTTGATATCAACAGCAGTTTGGAAATTAATTAATTAATTCACCTTGAGTTAATTAGTTTAGGAAAGTCAAACTTAAAGTCTATGTGAGGGCATGCAACAATTTTTCCATTAATTGAGGAATTTAACCTTCAGTTAAATAGATAAGGATGAGTTATAATATTGAGTTGTAATCAGTTGACTTAGTTTAATTGATTCAAGTCCAGTTAGATTAATTTAACAGTTTGTTAAATTAATGAGAGTTTAGTTAGTTAATGCTTGTATGCATGTAACTATTTTATTTCAAATAACTGAGTATTCACTCATGGATAACTCATGCATGTCAGTTCAGTCAGAGACCCAGTTGAGATCAGATGGAGGGATGTTGTACTATCAGTTGCTACGATATTCCTTGGTGAATATTCCTTGCATGCAAAAGGAATATTATCCCTTATGGATTGCACAGTTGGACCTGAGGTTACAGTGAGTGTGATGAGGCCAATTCACACATGTGATATCATTGGACCCCAATCAAAACTATGCAAGGAAATAGGAGGTTTGTAGGGCTTGAGGAAGATATATTTTGTGTCTATTGAGTCTCTGAGCTGTATTGTTTGAGTACAAAAAGAGCAGGATAGCTTGAGAGCTTATTCTTTTTGTAACTTGAACAAGATTTCCACTTGTATGACAATACAGAGTTGGGGTTTTAGACTGGTGCTTTCCCCAGTGATATATCTTCTGTGTTATGGTTGATTACTTCTCATTCTCAGTTATATATTTTCATGCTTGATGTTTCTCATGCTCGATTAAGATTTTTCTAATTGTTTGTAGAAGTATATCAAGTGTTTTGCTTTAGTACATTACATTACTAGGTGATCTACAGTGGGAATTTCTACAATTACAAATCCAAACAGATGGTTTTTCTAAGAAAACATGGGAGAGAAAAATGGAAATTTGATTAAAAATGATTAGTGATGGAACAACAATTATTGGTCTTAAGAAGAAGAAATCGCAGTTGTTCATTATACTAAACAACAGTTGTTCAATCGATTGAACAACAACTGATCAATTGATTGAACAACAAAATACAAAAAAGAAATTCGTGATGTTCAATTGATCGAACAACAATTGTTCAACCGATTGAACAACAAAATACGAAAAAGAAATCGATGTTGTTCAATTTATTGAACAACAATAGTTCAATCGATTGAACAAAAAAACACACAAAAAGAATATGTGATGTTAAATTGATTGAACATCAATCATTCAATTGATTGAATTGAAAAACACACAAAAATAAATTGGTGTCATTCAATGGATTGAACAACAAATGTTCAACTGATCGAACAACAAAACATACAAAAAAAATCGATGATGTTTAATTGATTAAACAAAAATTGTTCAATCGATTGAATAACAAAATATGAAAAAGAAATTAGTGTTGTTCAATTGATTGAACAACGATTATTCAATCAATTGAACAACAAAATATACAAAAAAAAAAATCATTGCTATTCAATTGATTGAACAACAATCGTACAATCGATTGAACAGGAAAACACGAAAAAGAATTAGTGAGGTTCAATTGATTGAACAACAATCATTCAATCGTTTGAAAAAAAACACACAAAAATAATTTGTGGTGTTGAAATGATTGAACAACATTTTTTCAATCGATTTAACAGAAAACACACAAAAAGAAATTCGTGTCATTCAATTTATTGAACAACAATCGTTCACTCAATTGAACAACAAAACACACAAAATGAAATTGTTGTTGTTCAATTGATTGAACAACAAAATACGAAAAAGGAAATCGATGTTGTTCAGTGGATTGAATAGTAATCTTTTAATCGATTGAACAACAAAATATGAAAAAGGTGTTGGATTATTGGGGCCTGACCCAGATTCGGAGGTGATTTAGCTAAACAGATCCCGGTACTACTGACCCTTTAGGAAATAGTCCACGGAGCGTGGATTGAGGTCTCACCCAAAGTAGTATGGGAGGGTGCTAGCACCAGGCTTCCGTACCCTGGAGATGTCTGATGAGTTCAAGTGGTCTGCAGTTCGACCCTGTGTGCGCATCACTATGCGTCCTTTCCCGTACCTCGCAGTCTAAACTATTTTCTTCACGCAACCCTACTCAGGGGCTGAACGTTGTTCTTACCCAAGTGCTTACCAGTATTCCATTGTTAGTTGGTTAACTTAACTTATTTGTATGTGTTACTTTATATCTAGCAATATAAATAATTCATAAATGTGTGCACAATAAATAAACAGTATAATTGAAATTTACATCAACCATGCATTAATCCAAGAACAGATACACAAATTGGTAACAAAACCTTTCTTTATTAATCTCTTTTTCAGTTACGGACTCGACTCCACTCTATGCACTCAGCTGTAGGGGTCCGCGCACTCAGCTGTGGACTACTAGGCCTCTGCAGACTCAGCAGCAGAGCCTTTTCCTACCCTATGACCCAAGATACATTTAGTCACTTAGACTCTATCCTCGCTTCTTCGCTGCTTATTACTATTCTAAGGTCTCTTACATTTAGAGCCTCACTCTTTTTATATAATCCCATGGTCCATGGACCATGGGTAGGCTGACATTACATTTAAAAGACTAGGGTGGGCAACTCTTTGACTCTATCATACATTTCGCACTCTGCGCCCGTAATTTGCAGAGTCTTTACAACAATCTTGGGTCAAAACTTGACTGTGAGCCCAAAAACATGCCTTGGGGGGGATTCCATGCCCAACAGGCCCCCAACACAAACATCGTGACTCGCCCTTGAGTCACTCTGTCGGTGTGGTGATCTTGGCAGGAATTTCCTCCAATTGTCCTCGAACTATGCTGATGTTAGCAGCACACTGAGTTGCTCCTTGCTAAATCTATTGCATCCACTGTTCTAAGACCTCTGTGTCTGGGTGATTCTCTACATTAATGTGTGCCTCCCCTATATGTGGGTGATCTTTCCTTTGATGTTTTCCATGATAGTGAAATCCTCTTTGATCCACAGCTGGATGAGCCCTTTGAGAACTGCCTCCTTGTGTCGCACCACGTCCACCTGCTCCTTTAGTGCCTTAGCTTACTACATCCTTGCAAGCCACTGGCTGAGGACTATTGTCTGTGCAGTTCCTCGGAAACTATCGTATTGCTGCTGGAGTTCACACGCCTTTGTCTCTAGGCACTAGATGTTGGAGTCCTTTTGTAGATTTGTGAGGACCTCAAGTGCTTGTTCCAACAAAGAGGTGCAGTCCTACACTGCAACTTTGATTTCTTCCAGTCCTGCTGCGATAGCGCTAGCACACTGTTCTCTAACTTCCGGGGGAGTGGAAGGTTGTGCCTTTAACCGCAACTCGGTGATCTAAAGATTCAGATCTAGCTAAACCTTGGTTGTTTCTTCTATGGTCTCGCGGACTCTCATTTCTAACTTATGGATCCGCTCTTCTACTAGTAGATATACTGGGATGGCTAGCTCTAGGATGCATCTGCAAGCATCATCTACCACCTGCGCCAACTGTTGATTCTGTGACACCAATTCGTCGCGCTGCAAGTTGAGTTGTTCCATGTTTATCTTTTTCTCACTCAAAACTTGGATTGCACGGCTCTCTCTAGTGCACAGCTCTATCGTTATCTCATCCTGTAGCGGATATAGTGTCTCACGCGAAAGGGTAGCCAGATTGAGGCCAATGCCTTTCATCATGCTAACCAAAAATCGATCTACCTCTTTTGACGACACTAGAGCCCTTTCCGGCAACACTATTGTTTTTGCCATTTGTGCGTGCAACATCTGCTTTGCTTTTGAGGTTCCTGCTGTGAGGTGGGTTGGCAGAGTACCTTCTTAAGGGGGGCGCACCTGTAACTCTTGTAGTTGTGCTCTAAGGGCCCCCAACACAGTCTGGTGCTCCTGCATAAAATCCTGAAGGGCCTCAGTTGTGACATCGTGCACCGTCTCATTGATGTCACGCAGATCACCCTCGGTTAGGGTGATCATGTCAATGGAAAATTTTGAGGCCTTGACCTTCTTCCTTGACCCTACTCATTCTGCTATGTGCGGGCACTTCAATCATGTGGGCGTGGTCCCTAGGTCTCCACTCCCTTCTACTGTTTCTACTTCCTCTACCTCCTGCCCCTGCGAGGATGTTGCTTGGCCCTCGTCTGCCTACGCGGTTTCTTCCTCTAACTCCTGTGTTGTTGCTGCTACTTCTGCAGCCTTTTTTTTCTTAGCGGATTTCTACGTCGCTTCTCATGTTGCCAATACCTCAACTACTACTTTTTCCTACTGCCTTTTCTTTGCCAACTATGTGATGTGTAGCTTGGCATCATTCTTCTTTTGCTATGTTGTCGCCCTTTCGAGCTTTTCTAGATCTGGGGCACACCATTCCGGAGGCCATGTCTCCAAGGTAGTGAAAATGACGTCATCAGTGGCTACAAAAGGTAGCTTCACCCACTTCTTCGTTGGATCCTTGCGCACTCTAATAAAGATGTTGTGTATGTCTACCTTGAATTCGACAAAACTCTATAGATCGCTATACACTGTGGGTGACAAGCGCGGCCTCCAGTTGATCCACATCTAGATGCTCATCTCCATGAGCACCCAAAAAATCTTACTGTCACGTATCCTCTTCAGATCCTTCGTGGCCCAGAGCGAAGCATACTTTGCGGCCTCCGGTAGTTCTCTATGAATGTTGGGGAATTGAATGTCCTCTAGTATTTCCCCCGCTACGAGCACTATGGATAGAAACAACCATGCATAGTGGAAGGTTTTAACCTGCTCCCGAGCTTTGTGACAATTTTTCAAAAATTCTACGTAGAGGAATCCAGACTAGTTAAACTAGACCCCCTCCGATTGGCGGGGAACTTCCACATAACTTTTTCAGATAGGATTTGAGTTGCTACGCATACCCCTTTATCCTTGATGTTGGAGATGGTGTAGCACCTCTTCTTCTTCTCCAGCTTGTATTTCATTTTCATGGCTTTGCAAGGGCAAAATCACTACCCTTTCCTTCAGCTATGGTTGTGGGGTGCTTTCCTTTGTAGGGGAGTGGAGAAATGCAGTGAATTAGGTCTACCATGATGGGGATAGGCTCCTCCAACCATAGATACCCATCATGCACCAGGAAAAGTAGCTTCTTGGTGATGAAAATGGTTATGGGTGCGTGGTGGAAATGCGACACCCATAATAAGTTCAGTAGCCCAGCCTTTTCCACACCGCACAACCACTTTTGTGGCTCTAATGTTGTCACCACCCCCGCGGTGTTCTAATTCATGAGGTTCCTGATCTCCAGGTGAGGGAACTTCTCACGGTCAGCGAGGTCCCAATGTTCAAACCTCATGGTTGGCAGATGGCCCAAGTGCGTGCCCTCAAACATAATGTTGTCTGGGAGGAGTGGGGTCTAGAGTGAACTCTTGGTTTCGTCCGGGTCTTTCGGTACTTTGGTCTTCCCTTTCCATAGAGGGACATATGTAGGTAGTTTTGTTGCAGAGTGGGTAGGTTGAATATCCTCCTCCACGCCTTCGTCCTCTTCCTCTACGATGATCAGGGCCTGCAATTCTTCTTAATCCTCATCTGTTTCTATCGTGACGGCTTTCCCCTTCTCTTACATCAATAGTTTGCGGCGAAGCGAGTTCCTCAGGGGCACACGTACGTGGGCCATTGCCTATTTATCCTTTTTGGGCCTTGGCATATGTGGTGATTTAGGGATTTCCGTCACAACCCCAGTGCCTTCTAGAACATATTCCATATTTAAGGCTTGCATAGCCTCATCGGTGGTTACCTCTTCTATTCCCAAACCATCCTTAGTGGTTGTCATCATATCTAGCCAGTATTCTGTCACTTGCGATTTCAAGGGCTCAATTATCGCTCGACTCTCAATGCTCAGGGCTCTGCTCAATCGCTCAATTCTCAAATGACCAAGTGTTGTTTGCTGGGAAACCCTTTGTGTTTTATAGCACCTTTTAATTTCGAATTCGACTGTTCCCCCTAACTTTGATCCATTAATGCTTTCTTGGTGGAAGATTTTCCCAAATCTTGCCCATAAATTGTGTCTTAAATGCCCGCTGCCCGCTCCATTTGGACTCAAGTCAAGCATCCCATCGTGAATAGTGACTTCAATGGTCACTTTCCAGCCAGCCCACACGGTAGCGTAGCCCTCTATGCGTAGTCACAGACCCTGTGACACTCTGCTTCTGCGCACATAGTTTATAGTCCCGCGCTCCCTTCCAAATACCTACAGTGCTAAGATTATCCTTCCTACGACAAGTCAGGTGGTTGCACCACCCATGTGGGGCTCCATCCTGTCCTCTATCATGGTTCGCGGAAGCTTCCTACCTTTTATTATCAGGACCTGCATCATGCACTTCACCATATGCAGTGTGCTACCGTGGTCACTATGTCTAGGAATATGCGGTCCAAGCCAGGGCATCATACTGACCATTTTACTACAATAGTTCCCAACTATGTCATTATGATCATGCACACCTTGCCTTGCTATCGTAGTTTTTCCAGTGAGAAACTCCTCCTTTATTTCATCCTCCAGATTTTTGACTTGTGTGTCCACCAAAGCACTTTTCCACCGTAACCATACCCTTTCTTTTTCTAGTTTGCGGAATCTAAGGTTTCCTCGTCGGATTTCTTCCTCAAGTCCAATGTGTTATGTTTCTTACGGTTGTGTGATTTCTTCATTTCGGGCTTCGTGAACCATTGTATCTATGGTTTCTGCTATGTGTAGACTAAGCTTCATATGCTCCATAGGGATTATAGCCCCTGCTTCATACTTTAGCTTTGGAAGTGCTTACACGATCAAGGTTTCTCACATGATCATATAAGCCCATAGAACTGATGGTACACGCAGGTCCCAGTCAGTGCATCTCACATGGTGGACAGTGTTCAGCACTTAAAACACCTTGTCAAAGGCTTCCCTAAGGATAATATTTGGCGCGCTTGGTCTTATCATACTTCATCGTTCATGTCCACGTCTTGCCCGCTCCTACTTATTGGTCCCAGTTCCTATCGCGAGGAAGGTGTGTGTTAGTGCAGGTTGAGTACCATACGCTTATACCCATCTAGGGAGGTGGGCATTGTTATAGACATTTTTGTGCCTTACAAATCTAAGCATGAAATGTCCACAAACCAAGGGATCATAAGTCCCTAAAAGTGTTGTTCCAGCTCCTAAAGAAACAAGGTCAACAAATTATAGCTTCTCCCAGAAGTTCTCCACCAGAAACTGCTCAAAACTAGTCAAATCAGGATCATTTCAGCTGCTCCACTAGCTAGCTGCGTTGCAAAGCACCCAAATACACTAGCTAGGTGCGTTGCAACGCACTTGAATGCACTACCAGGGTGCGTTGAGCGGTAAATGACAAGTGGCAGAGTCATTCCATGAGGTGGAGAGACAATGGAAGCTTCCAGAATCTTCTCCAATGACACTTGCCTCACTGAATTTGACCAATGATGAGTAAGAGGCTCTCAGCCTCCAAGTGGAAGCAAGAACTGATAGAGAGATGCCACTAATCAATTAATGAGCTGACTCATCCTCTTTGCATACATCTATATATGGATCCCTCACCAAGAGATGCAGAGGCTGGAATTTTGTACATTGTAGAGAATTGCTGTTGGTTTTGAGATAGATATCAGAGTATTGGGTGATTTATGATTTTTTGGAGGTGAAGAGGGGATTCTACGCTGGGAGGTTGATGCTGGATCAGGAATCATCGGTTGTAATTCCTCCTGGATCTTCTTGTTTTATCAATAAAACTATTTGAGTTTCTCCTACATGCTTGTATATCAATGATGTTTTTTATATTCGTATGTTTAGCTTAAATCTAATCCTAAGCTATTTATGAACATAAATCCATGTCTTTGTGTAGTTTCTTTCTTCTGTGATCTTACAGGAACTTGGTGAAGTTGGGAAAGTAAGGGAGCAGGTAGCTGGAAGCTGTCAAAGAGGAGAGAGATTGGATTAAAGGACTAGCGCAAGACATAGGTTGGTTCATCCTATTCCTCTTCGTTTATAGTTCATAAAGGAGAATACAAGAGTAGTTTTCCCTGTTTGTTTTTGAGGTCACTATCACACCACAGTGGGATAGGGTCGTTCTGAATAGACACTTTTCCCGTTAACAAAATGGCGACTCCACTGGGGATTGTGTCTAGTTAGTTTGTTTGTGTTTCTCTTGTTGTTTGTTTCATAAACTTAGAAGTAGCGAATTGAACTGCATTTGCCATTGACAAATGCAAAGTAGACATATGTTGCTTCAATCCATTCACTGGATCTGTTTATGATTTGAACAGCTGATTCACAAATGATCTGATTACCCTTTGTGATAGCTCTTAAACCTCTTTTAAATCAACCCTCTGATTGTGCATTACTGATTGCTTTTACTCGGCCAAAAACCATAGATTAAACTGCAAACCGTGACCTAGAACCTGGATAGAACTCTCGTTTCTGCCCCAGCGTAGGCTCTGTGAAGAGATTCTGCATTTCAACGCAGTTCCCGAGAGGGCTACCTGCGTTGCAATCCAGTTTCTCTGTGTAGCAGGTGTGTTGATCAGCCTAGCCTTGTGCAGTTGAGTTCTTTGCTCAATTTTTTCAGTTTTGTCTCTAATTTTTGCAGCCTTTGATCAATGTGTGTGTCTGTTTGAAAACCCCTTTTCTTTGCCTTAATTCTGCCTCAGTTGTATAAAAGAAACTGTATTTGTTTTTGTGTGTTTGTTGCGTCATTTACAATTTCCCATTGCAAAAGTAGAATAGCCATACTGTCGTCCTTTGATTTAGATTTGTCGTAAGTGTCGATTTTGATCTTAGGAGAAAGTTTATTTTCTGTTGACAGTTGATTATGCTTTTACTTTTGCCTTTGGCTTAAATTTGTGAATTTCTAGTGTCAAAACAAGTGTTTACTTCAAAATCATAAAGTGTCGTAATCGTCTCTACCTTTTGATTTCGAAAAGAAGCTTGTTTGTGTTTTTCACTTGAAAATGAATTCAAATTTGTACAACAACTTTCTTTTTAGGCATCAATATTAAGAAAGTGAAAAAAAAATACATGCACATGTGCATTTGCATATTGACAGTCTGTTTGGCTTGATTTAGGAAAAGTGCATTTACAGTGTGCTCTTTGCTCTTTGAGAAAAGATTGTGTCTTTCTTTTCCCCTTGTAGCTAGGATTTTCATTGCTGAAAAGAGATAAAAGCTTGCCTTTCATCTTTAGATTACATTTTAGGAATTACATCTACATCTCGTGGTGATCCCAAAAGGCAAACTTCATAAGAAAGATCAACCTAAAATAAATTCAATGAACTTAACAACGCTTTGTAACTTAACGCACAACATTTAGAGGTCTAGGCTAGAGACGTATTCCGGCGTTGTAAATCCTGGTAACTGTTGTCCTCACTGATGGTTGGGTGATTCCTCCACTTTGAGACGATAAGTGCCAGTACGGACTTGTGCTCCCACGTACTGTCGAGTATATATTGGGAGACCCCTATAGGCATAAAACCTTTATCCATAGGAAGCCGTGTCGGTCGCCCTACTGATCGCAATGTACCGAACACAACATTCGGGAAGATTGACTGTCGTACCGTAAAAAGTATTCTGCAGTTTTGCGATTGGTTTGGTACTCCCTCTACCTAGACCTCCGGAGCAGTCCCTTTCATTCCTTTTCAGACTCCTTAACAGAAAAGGTCCATTTGAGCACTTGTCACTTCAGGCTCATTAAAAATCGAAGGAGACTAGAGTCATCTTTTGTTTTTTCTCGACTCTTTAAAACTGAAAAAACAAGTTGTGTCAAAGCATGTTAAAATTTATTTTAAACGGAATATTCATCCCCTTTTCCTACGTTGATCTTGGGTTGAGAAAATGGAGCCTACCAACCAAGGAATTCCCTTTGGAGGAAATCCTAGTCCCTTCTCCTCTTGGGGAGATGTTGGTGCGCCCCATATGGCCACATTGTCGCTTCCAGGACTGACAATTGGCTTGCCAGTATGGCTCTTCTCAACCAATGTCGTTTAGAACACCACTATTCCTAAACAATCGAATCAGCAATTAGACGAGTCCAGAGTTACCCACTAGCCTTCTACTTCCTCTAATTCTTCCTCTCCTCCTTCCTCTTCGCTTGACGGGACTAGTAAAGCTAAAAGCCAAGTTCCTAAGGAGAAGAAGGAAAAGAAGAAGAAAGAGAAAAAGAAGAAGGAGCCAAAGGCGAATGGGGGAAAACGAGTGTCGTCTAATGAAAATCCACACACAGCACTGACCAGGCCTAAATCGCCATGTGTCATTTGCAGAGGAGACCACTTTCACAGAGATTGTCCTTGCATCCCCCGGATACTAAGGGACTGGTCTCCTCATTTGCACAATCCGGTGTCATCAACCTCTGGAGATCATGTTGAAAGCACACCGTCAACTAGTGAAAGTGAAGCCCCAAGACAAAGAGGGAAAGCTAGATTTCCTTGTAAACTGTGCGAAGGCGACCATGCCCTCCACCATTGTCCCTTCTTAGACGAGGCTAAAAGAGTTTTGGATGATCATCCGATTTCACCATTACGACTTCCTCCTGGATATAAAAAACTCTTTCCAAGTTCGTCACTAGTTGAGAATCCAGCTAGCCCGCTCAGGTGGTCGGCTGAAGCGCCTGTTATTGAAGATAAACCAACTGAATCCATACCAGATGAAAGTCAAAAGGTCGAGGCGGCAGTTTACCCGGTCTTGCCTTCAGAGGTTTTATCTTCGAATGATACAGTCACTGAAGAGAACAAGGATGACACCGTCCAAATTCTCTTCATCAACACAGAATCCGATGAACATGGGGGCAATCCACCCATTCTTTTACCGCAGGAAGGAAGTTTGTCAGAGCCATACCCGGCCGTCTACTCGGTCCCACCTCCAAGCAACCTAGTTGTATCCTTCAACTGGAATCAACTAGGCAGACCCCGTTTGCCAGCAAGCATACCATTCTGAAATATCGTTCAAATATATAGAATGGTCATGGTTGGTACCATCATAGATGAGGGGGCTTCTGTGAGTATCCTTTCCTCTATTGCTTGGAAAGTGCTTGTTTCGCCATCGCTGTTGCTTGAGATGAGAAATTTGACAGGCTTTGATAAAGGAACCAATCGACCTCTAGGGATCCTTCTCGATGTGCCCATAACATTGAGAGGGAAGACAGTTCGTATGAACGTCATGGTAGTTCAAGGACCCTTGGATTATAACCTACTCCTTGGACGAGACTATATTTATTGCATGGGAGCCAGTGTCTCCTCACTCTTTAGAGTAATGTGTTTTCCGCACGAAGGAAGAGTGGTCAAGCTCGTGGACTAGCTTTCATTTCCCGGATCACGCATAGCAAATATTCATAACCATCCTTAAATGGTCTCTTCATGCAAGCAATGTCTCAATCCCCAGCCCGTCCTCCCGATGAGCGCGAGTAATTCGGAGGGATATGACTGAAACGTAGGGGGCATGCATCCTGGTCTGCTTCGGCAGGAGAACTTCGGGTATAGAGTAGGTTTCCGCGGGAGAATATGACTAGTCTGTACCCCGTCTGTGATTGGAAGAGGGGTTATTCTAGAATAAGATTCTCTTGTCAAAGTTATGTGAGTTTGTGGGCATCGTCACTCACCTTTTTTTATTTCGAGAAACATCGCCAAATAAGTGTTTTGTTTACGCTGTAAACAAAACAATCATTGGGTAACCTGTAAGAGGTAGGCCTCTCTCGGTAAAACAAATGTTTTAGCAGAAAGAAGTAGAGGTAGCCTTGAAACTCTGTTTTATACCTGGGGGCATGCAAACCTTTTGGAGTACAAGCAAAGAGCGATTATTTATCTATTTTTTGGATTAGTCGTTTCCTAACTTGCATAAAGAAAGGATGTGGGGCAACACTCGAAAAGTTGTCGTTTTTATATGAGACATTCTTATCATATGACTGGATTAATCGAGCAGTTTTAGCGCATAGTTCAAGCTCGTTAAAAAATAAACATAAGTCCGAGCAAATGTTTCCACCCGCATTTAAGCTCGTTAAAAAATGAACTATCCCCCGGTAAATAACCACCGTGAATGAAGCATTTTCAGCCATTAAAGCCTTGGTCGTGTTTGCACCGTCACCTCCACTTTTCCATTGGCCGATCATTCACCTCCATTTGATTGTTTACCCATTTTGAGGAATAGCTGCAAAGAGTGATTTCACTAGCCATCCTTGTGACACTGCCGTGATTGGAAAATTCCAAACCTTACCTGGAATCAGCTGCTACCCATTTTATCACTCGTTCCTCAAAAGACGAGTCTTCTTTAAGCTCTTTTCAACTTACTCGTAAAATATGAAAAGATTGCCAAGTTTTGGCCTTCCAGCTCGTTAAAGCGATAGGAAGTGTTATCCCTCCTCTAGATTTTAATCTTTTTGGACCTGAGGGATTACTGCACAAAAAGATCGAGCGCTTGTTTTGTTCGGCTCGTTAAAACTATCGAAAATTCATCCCTTCTGTATTGTTTTATACGTTTTCGAACTTAAGGGATTAGATGACGAAAAAGGAATTTTGGAGTTACCTTTACGTACCTTTTCAGACTCTCTAAAAATGAAAAGGACCGAGTTATCTTTGTCGTTAGACTCATTAAAAATATTAATAGCGACAAACTTGTCTTTAGGCGAGAACGAGTTTCACTATCGCTAGGCTCGTTAAAACATGGCGATGGGTTTGCCCGAAGGGCAAGTTATAGAACAAGAATATGTTATCCTCCTCAAGCTTGACAAAAATAAAGAGGTACTGGTCAGCAATGACTGGGGAAAAACTGGGAAGAAAACTCAAAGAAACTTTATTGGTAGCAAGTCGCTCTTGAACATGACACTTCCACTCCGTGCCTAAGTCGGGTTGGGTTGTTTCATTCACCGGTTACATCACCATGGTCACACCATACCATCCACATTTGGGGTAAATGCTACCAATCCATCACATAAGTGTCGCTGACATGTTCAAGAGAAGTCATCCAGAGAAGTCACCCGTGTCCCATCCACTACCATACATTATACTTCATTCTTTCATGACCGCCACCCTGAACCATATATCACCAGTTCGTTTTCACCTCCATCAAAATCATTTGCTCCGTTCCGTGTCATTGATATGGGATTCATTAAGGCCCTCCTTTGATGGACCGCTTCTTGTCGACATCAGCTCATTATCCAAGAAGTTGATCTAGGAACACCCCATTCAGTACTTTGAAGCTTGCATGCCTCAATGGCAAGTTTCTCACTTTCGGCGGCAGGTATACATCAATGACCTTCGACTGAAAGATTTTGCATGGTGTTCGACGCCAAGTCCTTTATTCACACCACATGAATTGTACTGCAGTACCTTGAGGGTCATTATCATTATCGGTGATTCCTCTCGCACTTGTTAACAATTTACATCATTGACTGGTAATCAAGCGATGTCTTTCCATGTTCGACTTCAAAACATTTCTCACATGGATCGACTTGTACTTCGAGTGAAGATCAGACGAGATTGAAGACCCTGGATCTAGTTTCATTCATCCGGGATGCGATATATATTCAGGAAAAATAAATACATTGAAATGTACAGCATTGCAACACAGATAATCATCCTACCAAAAGGATGATGACTTCATCAGAATCATCAGTCTACCATCAGACAATTGTAGGTCCTATGTACATGAAAATGAATTTATAAAGCTAAGCATGGGAATTCCTGCCTCAGCTAGATCATGGAAACAGTATGAAGATAATGTATTGTATTGTATCTTATTACAGGTCTCCTCCCAGCATTGAAAGAACTTTGGATCCTCCTAATAAAGTATTTCACCCGATAAACGGCCTCATACTTTAGGGGGCAACTGTTATAGACATTTTTGTTCCTTACAGCTCTAAGCATGAAATGTCCATAAATCAAGGGATCCTAAGTCACTAAAAGTGTTGTTCCATCTCCTAAAGAAACAAGGTCAACAAATTACAGCTTCTCCCAGAAGTTCTCCACCAGAAACTGCTCAGAACTAGTCAAATCAGGATCATTTCAACTGCTCCACTAGCTAGCTGCGTTGCAAAGCACCCAAATACACTAGCTAGGTGCATTGCAACGCACTTGAATGCACTACCAGGGTGCGTTGAGCAGGAAATGACAAGTGGCAGAGTCATTCCACAAGGTGGAGAGACAATGGAAGCTTCCAGAATCTTCTCCAATGACACTTGCCTCACTGAATTCGACCAGTGATGAGTAATAGGCTCTCAGCCTCAAAGTGGAAGAAAGAACTGACAGAGAGAGGCCACTAATCAATTCATGAGCTGACTCATCCTCTTTGCATACATCTATATATGGGTCCCTCACCAAGAGATCCAGAGGCTGGAATTTTGTACATTGCAGAGAATTGTTGTTGGTTTTGAGATAGATATCAGAGTATTGGGTGAGTTATCCTTTGTTGGAGGTGGAGAGGGGATTCTATGTTGGGAGGTTGATGCTGGATCAGGAATCATCGGTTGTAATTCCTCCTGGATCTTCTTGTTTTATCAATAAAACTATTTGAGTTTCTCCTACATGCTTGTATATCAATGATGTTTTTTATATTCGTATGTTTAGCTTAAATCTGATCCTAATTTTTTTATGAACATAAATCCATGTCTTTGTGTAGTTTCTTTCTTCTGTGATCTTACAGGAACTTGGTGAAGCTGGGCAAGTAAGGGAGCAGGTAGCTGGAAGTTGACAAAGAGGAGAGAGATTGGATCAAGACACAGGTTGGTTCATCCTATTCCTCTTTGTTTATAGTTCATAAAGGAGAATACAAGAGTAGTTTTCCCTATTTGTTTTTGAGGTCACTGTCACACCTCAGTGGGATATGGTCATTTTGAATAGACACTTTTCCCGTTAACAGGAAGACAGGTTGTTTCATCTGTCATAGCTAGCTTTCATCCACATCTGAGTCTTTCCAAACTATATGAGCATCATTATTCTGTAGTTGCGCCAGTTCTGAAAACTTCTTTGATGCATTCCCCACCATCTTGGGAGCATAGTGCCCATTTCTATGTGTCGAAACACTATTGTTATGGTACTTCTTACTCAAATTTGTTCAAGAAATCCTCTACATCATTCAACCCATCATACATAGGCAGATTTCTTTCTTCCATTGCTACACAACATAGTGACCTTATCATCATGTTGCAGTTGAGCGTGGTTAGCTCATGTAACCGATTCTGCCATATTTCTATTTCCTTATCCAAATATGAAGTGCAGGAGCTTTTTCACTCACACAAAATCCTACCATCCGCTATTTGATTCACCCAATCCTAATCTCATGCAGTTATCTTCTAGATATAGTCTAGATCGTCGTTGCTATTGTAGTCGTGCGCCAGTTCTGTGTAACGTGATCCTTCCTCAGGGTCTAAAGGTACCACTACACACATTGACTTTTTCTAAAAAATCATCTTGCACATTTTTAGATTTATTACTCCATTCATATCAGTGGCCCAGTCTATTCCCAATAGCGTGGGATAGGGATTGTTTTCATCAACAACCTCTATCACTTCGAAATCTGCAAGCACGCTCTCACCTTCGATATCTACCATTTTTCCTTGCAATCTTCCCATCAGTAGGATCTTTTGTTTGTTCGCCATTTGCAACTAAATAAGAGACCATTGCAATGCAATTCTGCCCATGTGCTCCCATGTTTGCTTTGGTAAGACGTTCGCATCTGATCCTAGATCCAAAATCACCTGATCCATCTCATATTCTCCGATTTGCGCAATCAAACTCATATCCCTTCCTATTTACATTGTGTGTCTTTCGAGCTTCCAGACTATGCAAGGCTCTCCTAATTCAACACATCTAGTGATGAGTTCTTGCAGTCCTTTCATAGATTTGTTGTCACGTAGCAACCTCATGCATGTCTCCTGATAGGTAGTGAGCATTGATGGGTCCATCTCTAGTTCTAGTTGATCTTTACTACCTGACCTGGAGGCCTTCATGAAGCTTTTCTTATCTTCCATGAATATCTCCTTTGCGTGCTCCAAATCGAACACTGGTTAGTTTGTTGGAGCCTTACAAACCCAGACACTCTCTTCAGGCTGCTTGCCCTTGTCATCTCCTGTCGTGATATCACTTTGGAGCACAATGTTTACATTCGATTCCTCTTCGTGCAACTCAGACCTCATCATTTTCAGGTTCTAGGTCGAGGGAGGTTGGAGTGTTCCTTTATCGCGCAACCTTGCTATCAAGGTGGGGTAGTCCTATGTCTCAATTTCAAACTGGGTACAATGTAAACATGATGTTCTCGTCAGATTTGTACAATCACGGGCATAATGCCCTAACCCTCCACAATTGTAACAGATCAGTTGTCCGCGACCCCTTCCTGGTCCCATTCCACCTTGACCTCATCTGCGCCCTTGAAATCCAATGCGCACTATCCCTACATTTTGATCAAGGGATCACATTTTGGTTTGAACTCTATAGGTAGGATTCGGATCCATCATTACTTCATAACTTCTACAGGTGCACTCATCATGGCCTACTGACCTACAAAAATTATAGAACAACTACTGGGATGTCTGTATATACTTCTGTAATAGATGGCAGTTATCTATAGCATGCTTCCCTCCTATCTGACAAATCGTGAACCATAATGCAGGTGTCGCGCTCGGTCCTACTTGCACCTCTGGTTTCAATGGCATTGGCCCTCTTCCCACTAGGTATTTTGTGAATACTGGACAATGGTGCTTCTCATGTCCTTGGCCTTTGCACTTTATGCACCATATATCTTCGTTTTTTTCTGGGCAAGCTGTCCTATCTTGTTTCAGGCTCTGCATCTCAAGACACAAGTTTTTCAACTACGCATGGATCTATTGGACTCCTAAATTAGGATCTTGTATCGGGGTCTCATGCAGTCTCATTGCAATCTTCAAAGCCTCGACCTGAGTTGATAGCTTTGGCTGTGACAACACGGTCCTTAGATGTGGCATTAGCGACGCTACAAACCATGTGTGGTGTTCCCCATCTATCAAGGTCATATTGGCTTCACGAATCATACACTTTAGTCTCTGATCAAGTTCCCAAGGGGTCTCACCTAGAAGCATCATGATCTCCTTAAATCTGATAATCGATTGTGTCTCTTATTTTGGCCTACTAAATTCTTTGTTTAGCGTAGCTTGGATATATGTCATCCCTGTGTTTGGATTGTCATTGGAATGCTTAATGTACCACATTAGTGCGTGATCCTACCATGCACTCACTAGTGTTGCTTTCTTCATATTATCATCCATGACTCCTTGTGTTTCTGAGATAGCCTTAACCCGAACTGAAATTGGTTCGAATCTTCATTCCCTACTCCTTTGAACACTAGAAATTTTATTGTGCTTGCCATATTGAACTGTGGTGGTGGCGAAGGTGGTGTGGACGAAGATGGGGGTGAATATGGTCACATTGATGGTGGTGTAGGTAGGGGCGATATGCGTGGAATTCACTGTCTTATCAGACTGATCGCACTTCTTGGTGAAACTTTCATGAGCTCCTCCTCGCTCTCCCGTGGAGGTGTAATCAAGGGACTAGTCTCTAATTCTTCACTACCTTCATTTCTATAGATCCTCCCACTTCATGTAGCCCCAAACATCAATTTATTCACATAACCCACTTTTCACATAGTATCATTTTAGTCCAAGAGTTCAAATATTTAATGTACTTACCTCGCAGTCCTTTGTGGAAGATTTGTTCCACCTCGATGTAGGTAACTAATGTATCTACCGTGAACTTAGTGATAAACCCTCCTATAATTCGATCGAGCCAATGGTCCACAACATGCACGATCTTATCTTTTAATGCTTCTATTCTATGCACCAACTTTGGAGTCCACACAATAGGTCTGTCGAGCCTACACCTTCCCTGACTATCTACTAGCTTCATGATCCACTCATATAACTCCGAGGGGAATGATGCAAAGAAAATTTCATGGATTTCCATATACAAGTAGTGCTCTAACTATTGTTTCTTTAATACTTGCGAATTCCTATTTTCATGCGTCACGAACTCGTGAATATTTCTATCCAACCACCCTTCAATTTCTTTGTTTGTCAGATTCCAATGACATGACATTAGACATCTCTTATGTAGATCCCAGTCCTGGAAACAGAACCATTTGTTGGCTTATTGGGGCCTGACCCAGGTTCGGAGGTGATTTAGCCAAACATATCCTGGTACTACTGGCCCTTTCGGCAACAATCTATGGAGCACAAACTGAGGTCTCACCCGAAGTAGTATGGGAGGGTGCTAGAACTAGGTTTCTACACCCTAGAGATGTCTAATGAGTTCAAGTGGTCTGCAATTCGACCTTACGTGCACGTTGCTACACCCAATTTCTCGTACCTCACAGTCCAAACTATTTCCTTCGCGCAACCCTACTCAGGGGCTGAATGTTGTTCTTACCCAAGTGCTTACCAGTATTCCACTGTTAGTTGGTTAGCTTATCTTATTTGTATCTGTTAAGTTATATCTAGCAATATAAATCATTCATACATGTGCACACAGTAAATAAACAGTATAATTTCAATTTACATCAACCATGCATTAATCCAAGAACAGATACATGAATTGGTAACAAAACCTTTCTTTATTAATCTCTTCTTTGGTTACAAACTCGACTCCACCCTGTGCACTCAACTGGAGGGGTCCGTGCACTGAGCTGCAAAGCCTTTTCCTACCCTACAACCCAAGACACACTTAGTCACTTAGACTCTATCCTCGCTTCTTAGCTGCTTGTTACTATTCTAAGCTATCTCTTACAATTGGAACCTCGCTATTTTTATACAATCCCATGGTCCATGGACCATGGGTAGGCCGACATTACATTTACAAGACTAGGGCGGACAACCTTGTGACTCTATCATACATTTCGGGATCCGTGCTCGTAATTTGTGGAGTTTTTACAATAATATTAGGTCAAAACTTGGGCTTTGAGCCCCAAAACATGCCTTCGAGGGGATTCCATGCCCAACAAAAGGAAATCAGTGTTGCTCAATGGATTGAACAACAATCATGCAATCAATTGAAGAGAAAAAAACAAAAAAGGAAATCATTGTTGTTCAATGGATTTAACAACAATCGTTCAATCGATTGAACCAAAAAATACGAAAAAAAGAAAGAAAAGGAATTGGAGTTATTCAATTGATTGAAAAATATCTATTCAATTAATTGAACAATAATTATCAAACACACCCAAAAATAAATCAAAGTTGTTCTTTCTACCGAACAACATCTGTTCAGTTGACTGAACAACAACTGTTCATTTGCTAATGGAATAGAAACTACAACATTGAAGGAAGCAACAACTGAAACACAAAAAAAAGAGAAATAAGAAAAGAAACAACACTTTATTTAGAAATAGTAAATAAATAAATTAATTAAGTTACAACAGCTATGTTGTTGTTTCCTAAGGGAACATCAATCTATCAATGGAACAAAAAATGATCTCTTGGAAAAATGCTTTGGCAGCAATGACATGAATCTTCAAATGGAAATAAATTCTCCATTTCTTTTGTTATGAATCTGTTCAGTAATGAATTGGATGAAATTCCCTGGTTTCATTAACATTTCTTTCAAGAATGTCTCCTTCAAAAATTGACCTCTTTATTCTCCTAGGACCTGTAAAAAATGAGTGTCTACCTGCAATAAAACATTAAATCATGGAGAAAGAGAGGTGATTAGGCTCCTGTAATCCAAGAAGTATGAAAAAAAATAACAAGTAGTAAATCTGTAAAACAAATCCACAGAAAAAATAACAAAGTAAAATTAATTTATTACTTGTGGGAGAGCAGTGGCCAATCAAGCTAACCTGCAGTGCTTGAATCATAATTTCTTTGTTTTTTGTCTGATTTGAGTGATTCCAAATCCAAATGAAAGTGAATTCAGAGGGATATCTTCAATAGAAATAGGTTTTAAAAATTTCATAAGATGATCTGTCAAATTTTCTTAAAACGACATGCATAACAGAGTCATTTTCAATTTCTCAACTTAGACCAACAGTGGATATTTTAAGCATAAAATTTTCATTTGATGACATATTCAAATGATTAAAATATGAGATTAAACTAAATTCATTTATATATCTCCAATAGAAACATGTTTTGAAGACAATAATAATTGACAGGTCAAATACGCAAGTGAACAGTTGGAAAAACAGAGTTTTAAAAGTGTAGATTTATAATAGACAGTCAGTGTTTTCGTCATAACTTTCTAATACAATATATAAATTGCACAATTCTAATTTCTTTGTAAACTATATTCATAGGTAAATATACCATATAATTTTTTTTTAAAATTCTACGAATTTAGGCCTCCAAAAAATGACTATACCAGCTGTGTTCCTGAGCTGCCTACTAGATAGCTAGTCAATGTTTTGGTTATAACTTCTTCGTTTCAAATCCAAATGGAGTGATTAAAATTGGGTTGGAAATTAGAATGAGAGGAATACTTAAGATAGAAACATTTTTTAAAAATATTCTCTTTTGGTCCCTCAAAAAATTATTGTCCCAACTGTGTTTTCAGAACTTTCATCAATCCCACAAGAAAAAAAATATGATATTCAAAATTTTTTTCCAATTTTTTGATAAAAATGAATTTGAGTGTTTGTAGAACTATTATTTTGAATATAATTAATCTACATACACAAATAAATTAAAACATTTATCACCGATGTTGATTTCCAAAACGTGTTGCAACAAAAACAACTATTTTTACATATAAAAAAATTGTATTTATTTATGTCCTTATTTATTTTATTTTATACACTAACCTACTCTGCTTTGAAAAGTAAATATGGTTACGTATAAGAGTACTTCCAGAGGAACCATTTTTAAATAAGGCCTCATGTATGTACATACATAAATTTGTAAAATGCATGTTAATAAATAGTAGGGTATGAGAAGCCAACTTCCCTTGAAAATATGGTGTCAAAAATTATTGAAGTGTGGAGTGATGCTGCAAACAAATGATGGAGTGAAACCAATCTTAAATATATCCTTTACTTCTTGATTTCCCATAGTCATCATATCATTAAGTTCTTGAGTTTTTAAAATGGCTTGTTGATGCAAACTAGAAGAAACCTCATTTTCTTCTATAACTTCTACAATTTTTGAATTTGAAAAATTCCCAATCTCAATATAGGTTTTTTGCAATGGTGCATGTGAGATAGAATGGGTGGGAAGGGTAGGTAAATTTTGCAGTTCAACACTGTAAGCATGTTGTACTGGTTTATTATGGTGAGGGTGTGGAATGAATTGAGTAGGAAATTATGTAGGGCATGAAGCATTTTGATGATGTAGTTGATTGGGTTGTGTGGATGGTTTTGATAGACAAGAAATATGTTGTTGAAAAGATGGAAAAGAATATGGATGATGTGTTTATGCTACAAGATGTGGGAGAGTATCCATGTAATCATAAGATGAACCATGCCAAACTTGTAGACAAGATTGATGGGGGTTATATTGAGATTGACATGGCTGCCCTAACACATGAGTATTCCATAATGGATTATGCAAGTAAGAAAATGGAGAGGAAGTGTTTTGAACCATACATGTAGGCCATGATTTCCATGGTTGTGAAATTGTAGCAGCTTCTCCATCTATTTGATATGATGCTTCCATCTTAGATAAGAAAGAACAACTATCTATGGGATGCTCCTTTTGGCAATGAGAGAAAAACGCTTCTTCAATTTCTTGATTTTTCTCAACTGGAAAAACATCAAATTGTGCATTTAGAGAGCTAATAAAATCAATTTTCAAATTTTCAAATAAAACATTGATTTCATCTCTTATGTCTCTTGTTCTTGTAGTAGATTTGAAAAATGAAGAAGAAAGTTCTCCATAATTTTTACCAGCCTTGGAGATTCCTCTTGAATAACTTATGTATAATTCATAAGCGTCGTCATATGATAACTGAAAAACATCACCTTTTCCGATTAGATTTAAGATTTCTAAAAATTTATCCTTGATTCCTTTAAGGAGTGTTTTTAAGATCTCCTTTTTCAAATACTTATGCTTTGATTTTTGAAAGTTATATTTAAATTGCTCCACATAGTCTTCCAAGCTTTCATCTTCCCCTTGTATCATACCAAAAATATCTTCAGTGGCCTTGCAATAGTCTCGGTACTTCTTCAAGAATACACTCTTCATGTCCTCCCATGTTTGGATGCAGTTCCCACCAAGGCTCATGTACCATCGGAGAGCTGCTCCTTTTAGAGTAAGAGAAAACACTTTCAACCTTTGATCATTAATAAAATAATCATATCCTCTACAAAGTACTTGAAACTCAAATAATACTGTATCTGGATCTTCATTTTCCAAACCATGAAAATTTGGTAGAGAAGATGGGGGAATTATGCACATTTGTGTCACTCCTCCTAAATCTTTGATAGGGAATTCAAAAGTAGTAATTTGAGCCATTTCTTACCATAATAAAATATGTTCTTCATGTGCTTATTTGAGGCTCCTCCTTTAAATGTTCATGTCAATTGGTTAGTGCAATGGGTGGTGCTTATATGACCACTCGAGTGGAATTATGAGATCTTTTCAAATTTCTACCTCTAAAATTCCTACTTCTATCGGTGTATGCTATATGACCTAAGCCTGAATACTGAGGGTAGACCCATCACTAGTTCCCTAGGATGTGCACGTAGGTTCTTAACTCTCGTCTTCAATATCCAACTCTCACAAAGTTAGGTATGCATCTACAACCAGATATTAGTGTAGTAGTGAAATTTGATTGTTTCCCCAACAACAATGCCATAATGTTGGGGAAAATTAATTCCTTAATAAAAACAACTAATTACTTGAACATTAATTACCAACCTAAGGAACGTATTTTTATTTCAAGGCAATCGAAAAAATATATGCATAACAATACCAACAACTAACACTGGTTCTATATGATTGTGTTCTATACTATCAAGCTTATTCAACAAGAAATAAAATGTAAGACTTTAATAATAAAACTAACATTAAAAAGAAGAAAGTAAATGACACGAAAAATAATTATGCTAATCACACAAATTGAATCATTGCTAAATTAAACCACACAATTTTGAATTGGAAATTTAATCTATTGCACTCAACAGAATTCAAATGGTAATCTAGAGCAACAAATCAACTGAAATGTAGGAGTTGCAGGAAATAACAAATCTGGAAAATGCAGCAACTTAACAAATTACTTGATTAAAAGGGAAACTTACTTTAAAGAACAACAATTGAAATTCAAAGAAGAAAGCACACAATTAAACTACTATAGATTCTCAAGGCATCACCTCGTCCAAGGTAGTGGGCCCAAATACCTAAGTGATGAGCCTCATCATTGGGTAACTATATGGACCTTAATCCACCTCCTAGCTTAGTAAAATCAACTCTTCTCACAATTTATTACATATTTTGATTGTATTTTGTATAATGAGATGAGTCAAAGTGAGATATTATGCCCAGTGGACTAATTTGCATTGATTTCAGGGTTGTGAGAGAAAATCATGGAATTTTGGCTAATTAAGCGCTGAAACACGAATGAGACAAGGAGGAGAGATTGTAGGAGGAATATCAAAAGGCAACCGAGCAAGTGACAGTTAAATAGCTAGTTTATCTCGAGTTTGGGATCTGAGACTCCCTACATTTAAGATAGTAGTTGGAGACTTCAGTTGTATAAATAAAGAGGCCTAGAGCCTCATTAGGATTTAAATTTTTGCTGTAAAAACATTAGTCATGTTTTAGTTCAAGACTTGTGGAAGACATTGTTATTTAATTTTCTGTTTTGATAATGAGAATGAGAAATTCCTTGATCGAACACTGAGTTAACTCAGAGGGCTAAAGCTCTTGGGTTAGGGCCCAGCCCTAGTATTAAAGGCTCCTCTTCTTGTATTTGTATGCTTAGGTTGATTTCATAGATTAATAGTTGAATTGTCTTTAGAATTATTTCATTGCAAGTAGTGTAGATTTGAACAACTTGCTTATTAGTTTTCTTCCATTTGCGCTTTACTTCAGAAGTAGCTTAGAAGAGATAAAAGAACATCAAAAATATGTCAATATGTGGTTTTGGCCTCACTCCTTCCTCTATGGATCATGATTTGAGGAAAGAACTCCTATGCAGACCCAAAAAGATAGGATTCTACTTTCTCATGGAATTTAGGGTTTTCTATACTTAGGCCAACATTTGATTAGTTTTCAAGAGTAGGATTTAGTTATGATTTATTTATATTCAGTATTACATTAGATCTCATCCATGTTCCATATTATTCTACAAGTTTTCCTCATGCATGAAGTAGGCAGCTAGCTCATGAAATTATGTTTTCCTTAGATACTTGAAATTCTTCTTGTTTACAGGATTTTTGGGTAAATACCCATGGATGATGCATTACAGGTGTTTTATAAGTACATAGAGATTTCATATTTATAACCCTCATCACAACTTCATCCATCCATGATCATTCCTTTCTTTCACTAAAACACTCACCAATTTCATCATTTCACAAGGAAACATCTCCAAGCTTGTTGAGAAAATCCATCCAACTCCCAACTTTGGTTTTGAGTTCAGAAGTGGTCCTAGGCACTCCCTTGCCTCATGCCATCCACCAACCACCTTCCCTAAGCCTTTCATCATCTTCAACACCCATCACTTTTCTCTCAGTTGTATCATGTAGAAATACGAGGGATCTTGTATGTTTTTAGGACATCCTGTAGAACACATTAGGATATCTTGTAGGTTTACCTATAGTTTCCTGCTTTGAGGCAGAATTGAGGAAAAAGCCTCTAGGAAGCTAGCAAAGGGTCCCTACTTTGCTCCTAAGCCTTTTTACCATTCACCATCATCCATAAGCCACCTGCCACATCACCAAAAGAGATTAGATTTCACACTCTCACATAAGAAAAATACAAAAAGAAAAAAAATATTTAAATTATTCATTTTCATGCACAACAGTAGAATGTTTGATTGTTTGAATTTGCATGCTTAGGACAGTAGGATTTCATACATGTTAACTTAGCCTTCTTTTGAAGTAAAGTCCCTTAGCAGTTACATAGCAAATGGTGTGTTTTAGCTTTTGATTTCAGTCTTTTTCCTTACTGTAGTAGACAAGCTTTCTTTTAGTGTAGATTTCTCTTTCCCTCATTAGTAATCAACTTCTTCTGAATACATAGAAGTATGGTTTGAAAAACCTTAGTGGTATATCACCAGCTTAGTAGTGACAAAGAGAAAACCCATCACATTTACTTGTGTATACAACACTGTCACCTCCCAGTTTGTATGAACCCTGGGTTGATAAAGTAAACTTGGTAGCCCTAGGAGTTGCAACATTCTTTCTACAATATTTGTGCTCATCACTTTTTGTCACCATTGCCCGGGAGGTGTCTGAGTAATGTGTGATTACTTCTTTCTTTCTTCCATTTCTTGTTTGTGATATTCTAATATTAGCTTCATTTATGCAAAAGTAATTTAGATGGCTTTCTTTTCCATTTTGAATGTAAGATTCCATTCAAGCATTTAGTTTTCATTTATTTAGTTAGTTTTCATTCAATCTGGAATTTCAATTCAGCAATTATTTTAAAAGCTTGAAAAAAAACACAAAACAAAACAAAAACACTTCTTTCATGCCTCGTAGGAATAGGGATAACTTGGGAATTTTTACCAAATACCCCCACCACTTCAAACAGCCAACCTTCCCTCTTCTTCAGTGGCTGTGAATTGGAGGAACCCTTAGGTGAAAAACTAGAGATATTTGAAGAAGCTACGGGGGGGAACGTCCTCTTCCAATACATCCACCAAGGGTGAAATTGGAAACATGCTAGAAGATTTCAAGAGTGAGATGCTACAAACACTTGCCCTATAGATGTAAACTATGCCCATTAAGAGAAAACAAGAGGAATAAGAGAGAGCCTTAGCCATTTTATTCTCTAGATGCACAAGGAGGCACCATAGGAATGAATGTCCATAAAACCTGACGGAAATCTACTTAGTCTGTAAAGAGAACCACTCCACAGACAAGTGCCCTTCTCTACCTGGACTAAAAGATGTATATCAGGGAGCTGAAGGGGTGAATTAACCACTCTTCTACATAAATCAAATGATACCTCATGGGCCTCGGCCATACCAGCAGGGCATGAAAGTGTCATCCCATGCCTATTACAACCCCAACCAGTCCACATCCATTCCCTCTTTGGGCCCCCATACTCATCCTTCCTGGTCTATACCTCCTCCTTGGTCCTTTGCACCTCAATATCATTCCCAACTGACCAGCCAGTCATTTCAGCCATATGCTTCACCACAACCTCAGTGGAATGCACCTCCCTAGGAGTGGAGGTCCCCATACAATAATGCTCCAACTTTATTGCCTTCACCACCTACTAAACCACAACTTTTACACCTTGCTCCACTTGATCAACCTCAGATTCCCACCCATCGAAATCGGAACCTAAACAACATACATGAATAACAAGTGTACAGTGGAGATACATCCTATCTTGCTTATGTTGTGGCGATTTAGTAAATAAACATAAGATATGGGAGAGTACTTCCGGACAACGAACCCTCTACCTCCACCTAGGGAGAGTGAGGAAGAAAGAGATGAAAGCATTCCTAAGGTAAATCCACTACCCTTTCCTGAGAGATCAACCCAACTACTCCAACCTACCCCAAAAGAGACTGAAATTCTAGGAGAATTAAAAAATCTATGTAAAAAAAATTCCACTTCTCCAAGCCATAAAGGATGTACCTATTTACAACAATTTGATTAAGGAGAAGTGCTTCAAACGTCTAGGGAGATGAAAAAGAGATTCCCCTACCATTAATGTCATTAGGCAATTGTCCGACTTAATGCTGGAGGCAGGTAATTTGTTCAAAGTATTTGGACCCTGGAAGCCCTGTAGTATGGCACATCAATGGAACCATTGTCCCACTCACTTTGATTGATCTTAGGGCTACCATTAATTTGATGACTAAGGACACCCTGCTCAAGCTCAATCTATAGGGTTCATTGAGAAAGACCACAACAGTCTTGCAACTTTCAAACCGTTCCATAGTGACCCCTGAGGGGATTGTCGAGGATGTGATGGTCTCCATTGACTCTTGGGAGTAACCTATAGATTTCCTAGTTCTCCAGCCTAAGGCCAAGCTTATTGGTTACCCTCTCATCCTTGGGAGGCCTTGGTTACCCACTGATGATGCCTACATTAGCTACAGGGCTGAAAATATGACTATAAAAAAGAAGCATATGTCCAGGCAGTTAGTCCTATACCCTCCTGCCCAGCCATCTCTAGAATATGACTTACCTTTATGGCTAGAGGAGGAGGAAGAAGATGAAGTTTATTCAGCCCAACTCTATACCTTAGAAATAATCAAGGGAGGAGTACAACTAGATGAAGATGATTTGATTGAACACATACTCCAAAGTCTAACTCCTAGTACATTTTCCTTAGAGGAAGTAGTAAAAGAAACCCAGAACAACCATCAGATTGATCTGTGCTTAGCTAATTCAAACCCTACACATGTCAAAACCATAGAATTCAGCCCTGAGAGAACTTTGAAGATAAACCCATCTCTTTCTGTACACCAAGAAGAAAAGTTTTGCAACATGCTAAAGGAACATCTGGATGCCTTTGCTTGGAGTTACAAAGAAATGAAGGGAGTGCACCCCTCAGTGTGTACTCACCAAATTTATATCAAAGAAGGTTGCAAACCAGTCTGAGAACCCCAAAGGAGAATGAATCCAGTTTTCAAGGATATAATCAAAGAAGAACTACAAAAGCTGCTAGATGCAGTATTCATTTACCCTATCTCAGACAGTGAGTGGGTCTCTCCTTGAAGTGGAGGATTTGTGTGGGTTATAGAGAGTTAAACAAAGCCACTACCTTTCATTAACCAAGTGCTAGATGGCCTGGTAGGGAAAAAGCTTTTCTCTTTCCTCGATGGGTTGAACGGGTACAATCAAATCCAGATCAACTCAAAAGACTAAGATAAAACCACCCTCACTTGTCCTTGGGGTACTTTCACGTATAGGGTCCTTCCTTTCGGCCTATGCAATGCCCATGCCACTTTCTAGAGAGCAGTCCTTAGTATCTTTTCCGAGCTAGTCCATGATGTATTAGATATTTATATGGATGATTTTACACCCTATGGGTGTGATTTCCAGGAGGCTCTGTCCAACTTAGGTAAGGTGCTAAACAAATGCATTGAAATGAACCTCTCCCTTAGCCCCGAAAAATGTGAGTTTTTGAGGACTGTAGGGACTGTTCTAGGTCATTCATTATCCTGACAAGGACCATAGGTGCACCCAAACAAAATAGCCATTATCCAAATGGTCCCACCTTCACAAAAACAGAGAGATTTCATATGTTTTCTAGGTTTATATGGATAGTATCGGAGGTTTAAAAAAGACTTCAACAAGCTAGCTTCTCCTTTATTTGGGTTACTGGCCAAAGACTCTGATTTTGTATGGTCAAAAAGATGTCAAGAGGCCTTGAACACCATGAAGGATAAGTTGACCACTGCACCTATTCTTCGAGGCCTAAACTAGGCCCTTCCCTTTCATATACATGTTGATGCCTCACACAAAGCCATAGGAGTAGCTTTAGGCCAGATAGATGAAAAATTCCCTTATGCCATCTACTTTATCACTAAGAATTTGTCAAAGGCTTAACTGAACTACACAGTGACCGAAAAGGAGCTCCTGGCTTTCGTGCACTCATCGAACAAATTTAGGCATAACATTACAAGTTATCAAACATTTGTACATACTCACCATGTTGCAATTAAATATTTAATGAATAAACCTGATGTGAATGCCCAAATTATTAGAAGGTTACTTTTATTACAACACTTTGATCTAACTATTGTTGATAAACCTGGCAAGGAAAATGTTGTTGCAAATTTTTTTTTTGCAGATTAAGTTTGCCTTCAGGGGATGGTTTATGATCAGTTATTGGACAAACACTTATTCGCCATTTTAGTTCTCTCTCCATGGTTTGCTGACATAGAAAACTACTTGGTGTCTGCACATTTCCCACCAAAATTTTCCTCCAAAGAGAAAAGCAAGATTGTGAGGAAGAGCGCCCCATTCACTTGGATTGGGGGCAACCTCTTCCAGCTAGGCCAAAATCAAATTCTTAGAATATGTGTTAGAGAGGAGGAAGTCTTTGACATCCTTCTGACCTGTCATGATGGGCCTTGTGGAGGTAACTTTTCAGCCAAGAGGACAACATTCAAGACGTTAAAAGTTGGTTATTATTGGCCCACTCTTCATCAGGATGTGAGAAGGTATACTAGTTAGTGTGATCAGTGCCAAAGGATGGGAAAGTATACTCCAAGGGATGAAATGCCTCTGCAACCTCAAGTGACTTTTGAGCCATTTAACAGGTAGGGCATGGATTTAATTGGACCTATTTACCCTCCTTCCAAGCAAAAGTAGTAGATCATTATGTGCACTAACTATTTGACCAAGTGGACTGAAACCAAGGCAATCAAGGAAGAAACAAAGGAGAAAGTGGTTGAGTTCTTAAGTGAACATGTATTTTGAAATTTTGGGTATCTTAGAGAACTAGTCACTAATCAAAGCAACTAGTTTACATCCAACATGATTGAAGACTTGTTAAGCCATCACAAGATCAAGCATAGAACCTCCACTCCCTATCACCCACAAGATAATGGGAAAGTGGAGGTGACCAATAGAGCAATGGAAGGTATTCTGACCAAATTCGTTAGCAACAAAAGAAAAATATTAGGCAGATAGATTAGTCAAGGCCACTTGGGCCTACAATACCACCTGGAAGACCACCGCTAGATTCACACCCTATGAGTTGGTCTATGGGAAGAAGGCCCTATTGTCCATTTAATTTGAGTACAATACATAAAGGATGGAAACAAAACTAGATCTATATCTCAACAGTGCACAAAAAGAGAGATTTCTCCAATTGAATGGGTTAGATGAGTTCAGAATGTAGGCCCTCCTAGACACAGAGGTGACTCAAATTTAGAGGAAGATATGGCATGACAAAAACATCAAGCGCAAGAGATTTCAAGAAGGTGATTGGGATTTGTTATATGATTCTAGATATAAAAACATTAAGGGAAATTTAAGGACTAGATGGTTAGGGCCTTATGTCATAGAGAAGTATCATGATAATGGTCCCGTGAAGATTAGAACCATAGATGCAAAGGTTATTCCTATATTTTTTAATGGGCACAGAATGAAGGTTTACAAGAAGCCATTGTCAAAGAAAGAGTTCATTGATGGTATCAACAAAATAGTGATGGTGGTGGAGAAAGTCTCAACTCCTACCTCATCAAGTCAATGAGAGAGAGGAAAGGAAAAGAAAAAAAGAAAAAGAAAAAGAAAAAGAGAAAAATAAGGAGACTTAAGTGAAAACCTCAATGAGGCACCTGAGTCCCACTGTTGGGTTGAAAACCTCTTGAGGTGGCCCAATGGTGTTAGAAAAATAAAAAAGAGAGAAAAAAAGGATCCTTGGGTGAAAACCTCTTTTGAGGTTCCTAGCGCAAGCAATTAGGATGAAAACCTCTTGGAGGCAGACTAGTTTCTTTCATAAAGAAAAAAATAAAAAAAGAAAATAAAACTTTGAAAATATTGTTTCTAGGTTAGCAAGAGGAGGATCAGAGCAACAGGAGAGAATCAAAAGGGACTTATCCATCTCATTTTTTAATTTCTCCATTCATTATCCTTCATTATTTCATAATTCCCTCCATGTTTTCCACTCATTTACCTTAGTTTTCAAGGGTTCTAATTTTTCTACAGGATTCCCTAAAAACATACATGATGATCCTGTAGGAATTACAGTTCCTTGGGAATCCTAAAGGAAGTGACCCTAGAGCAAGGGAATGAAATGCCCATGTCAAAAACAAATAAATTTCTACTTCACCTTCTCATCATCATACCTCTCTCCACCATGATCACTGCTGCATTCATAAAAAAAAGTTAGTTTCAAAAACAAAAATTAATTACAGTTTTCAAAGAAAAAATAGAAAAGAGGATGAAGATAGAGAACAAGGGGACAACACTTGAAGGCTATGTTCCTCATTCACAAATCCCTAGACCCCTTCTCTACCCATGCCAACCATCCTCAGGCTCTAGCAGTGGAAAATGATTAAAAATTTTGAGGGACAAGATGCTAGAGGACATCCTGTAGGAAATCTTGTAGCAGCCTATCCCATAAAAGAAAAAAACCATAGGTTGCAGTCAGCGTCAAGCATGGAGATCTAGAGGTAGAAGAATCTCCTCCAGAGCCTAGCAGTAGCATGAGTATCATCAGCATCAACATCCAAGTACCTGCACATCAAAGAAAATTAGAAGAGGACAATAAAAAAAGGAGAAAAGAACATGTATGAAACACACAACAAAGATTGCATTCTTCAACAAACAACATCAAGGCATCAATACCATAGCTAAATATCTCACTTCCACTCTCTCATTAGCATAATATGATCAAACATGTAAAAGTTATGAAAGAGTTTTATTATAAGAAAAGGGTGGTTAGTTAACTTGGCCACCTTCGCTCGGTCAATGAGGAGAAGTCAGTTAGTCCTTACACACATGGTAGTAGTCAAGTCAAAGAAATGAGGAGATGAGTTCGAAAGTAGTTAAGCTACGGATGCCTGAAGTGGGAGTTGATTATGAGGTGAGGAGAATGATGATGTTGTAGTGGGACCCATGGTCCAAAAGTGGATACTTGTACCTTGGCTGCCAACACAACAACCCACTCAAATCACCCATGTGATGAAATAACATTGATCCCCATGCATAGAATCATTCACATTCTCGAGGCTACACACTATAAAAGTCACTCTCACCCCTCAAGAAGTCTACATGAAAGGAAGATTTTTTTTTTTTCTTGCACAGGACCATCTACAGGATCTTATATGAAATCCTACAGGATCCTACTAGAGATCCTACAGGATATAGTCCAGCACCTATAGGATTGGAAATGAGTAGGTTTAAAAGGGAAAAATGGGGGTTGGCTTCATCAAGCAGTGATAAGGAGGTAGGATCTATATTTCCCCACGTTTTTCCAAGTGAAAAAATAAAAAAATAAACATTCTAGTTTGCTGGAAATGATTGTAGCATAAGGGATTTACATATACATAATTTTCATTTAAATTTCCTCATTCCTTAAATTTTGTATCAGACATATACACCCGTCCATCCATCAGAGAAAATGACAGGGGAATTTAATAAGATGGAACCCATCAACACAATGAAGATTCATCAACACCCTCCTATGCTATAGATATTCATAAGGCATAACTGGATGGGTTTCTTTGAGAAATGGAGGGGGTATGATGATGAAGTAACCAAAGATTTTTCTCTCTCCCTCATTCCACTAACTAGGACCCATGTCACTATTGTGGTGAAAGGCCTCTCTATAGAATGCACCCCTAAAATCATAGGCAGAATCACCACACTTCCCTTAGGAGTGCCTTGGAGAAAGGAGGATAAGGGAAATAGCCAAACCACAAAGAAGAAATTATTTTTAGAAGGAGAGAAGGCCATGGAAGACAAAAATGGAGTGAGAAGAGAAATCCTACCCTATCCTTGAAATGAAATTAGCTACCACCTTATAAAGTATATCTCATGTGAAGGTAGGTACAGTGTGGTATATGGATACCATTTTAGGCTTCTCCAAGAATTGAGGTTTGGAGCAGACACACCTCCTCAAAACAGACTCAACATACCCTATTTCCTTCTTTAATTAGTGATAGATATGAGCATGAAGGTGTAGGAATGAAACCATCAACAGCTAACCCATCATGGGTTAATTAGACTTATCATAGAAGATTCCCTCCAAAACCTCAGAATCCCTATCACATGGGCAACTTTCAGAGACATGCAGATAGAGGAAGATATAAAAGCCCTTGAATATGACAAGAGCCCCACTACTAGTGAAAGGGATGAACAAATTTAAAAGTAGGAAGAAGAAATAGAGAGGGATGAAGAGGAAATAGATGAGGAAGAAAAAGAGAAGGAAAATAATGAAGAGACAGAAGAATATGCAAAGGAGGAAACTGATGAATAGAGTTAGGAACTAGAGGGAGAAGAAGAGGAGAAAGACAAAGATGAGAGGGGGAATGGAAAAGAGGAGGCAGAAGACAAGGAAGAATCACCTAGGGTATTTCCAAAACCCACTGAGAAAGAGACAACAACTCCCCTCACTACCCTTAGTACGTCTATCAAACAAAAAGGGAAAAGACAGAGACAAAATTCATTGTAATTTAGGACAAGAAAAAGTACAAGAATAAGGCAGGGAAAACCTAAAACTCCCACCAAGGTTCCTATTATTATTGAAGACTCACCCAAACAGCAGGAGAAGATGGATCCTCTTATGAAAACTCAAGGAGAAGGATCATCAAGACAAGCCTCTCCCAAGTATCCTATCACTTATGTTAAAAGGTTTGTGGCTAGATCTGCCTCATCCAAAGGAAAGTTCATCCTACGAGTTACACATAAAGACCTAGAGGAGCCAAAGGAAATCCTATAGGAAACTCTGCTAAACCTATAGAAACTTGGAAATTGGACAAAGAAGGGAGTGTGCAGCAAGAAATAAAGAAGGAGGATCCATAGCCAAGGGAACCTAGTCCTCAACCTAACCTTGACTCCTAATATAGGTTTATTGAAGGGGGTAGGGTCATTCCACATAAATTTTCCATCCCCTTGTTCTTTGAGCTTGAGAAAGAAAGGGCAAGAACACATAGATGGTTTTGGGTGTGGGGCCTGATTATCTTATGCATTCAAAGGTATCGCCACATTGGACCCTAGTTCGTAATGTGGCAGCAATGCCACCCGTAAAATATTCGCTGCAAGGGGGGTACAGGGAGTGTGGCTATGACCTTTTGGGAGCCCCCCCTGGCAGGGGGATCAGGGGCAGTGCCCCTAAAGCTAAGAATAGATGTAAAATTGCCTTGTTAAATGCTGTAATTTCGTAGTCAATTTGGGTTGTTCATTAGGCAGAGATCTGACAGTAGAAGTTATGTTTAATTTAGGGTTTTTTTCCTTAGAAGGCAACCCCTCGCTGTATATGAGGGAAATTTATTGCGTCTATTGTGATCTATATTCTGAGTAAGGAATAGAGAGGAGATTGAGAGTGAAGAGGGAATTACAACAAATCTGTTGTAGGTTGTATCTCTTCAGTTTGCTGGATAATATAAAAAGAAGGACTAGCTGTTTCTTCATGGACGTAGCCAAAACTAGGTGAACCACCTATATCTGTGTTTCTCTTGTTTTATGCATTTTCTGTGTTTATATTTCTGCAATATTTGATGTGTTCCATTGCTCTATAATATATAATTTTCTAACAGATGGATGCAGATTTCCAAATCCAAAGGAGTGGAGGACATAGGTCATATGGAGGAAAAAGTTAAAGAGATGGGCAGAACACTGAACAACCTAAGGCACAAAGAGGAAACAATGAAAGCTCAGTTGGAGGTAGAAAATGCATGGTTAAGGGGACAACTACAAGAAAGAGAGAATCAATTGGCATCCATGGCTAACATATCCTTAGAGGCAATCCAGTGCAGGATGCCAGCTAAGTCTTGTGCATTATACCTTAAGGAACAATGGCTTCAGTTCCAAATGAAGACCCTATCACAGAGAGACATTATGCCATTCTAGCATTATAGATAGTTCATTGATCCTTGTGATCAATGCACATTGGAGGATAGGGATAAACTATTTGAGTTCTACATACATAATTTATCCTTGATAAATCTAAATGTATGTGACCTTAATTCAAAACTAGGGACTTACAGTTGATGGCTTTGGCATCACGGATGAACCATGAGGAAGAAAGGGTTGTAGAAATGAAGAAAATAATGGAAAAGGAAAGAAGCATAACCTCTCATGATAATATCTGAGCATTCAAATCCAATGGCTATCATCAACACACATAAATTTATTTCAAATGACCCTCAACTTGCAGCTAGGTACCTTGCTACCCAAGAGCAAGTAATTACAGACTTTCAGGATATGTTCAAGATGTTAGGAGATGGCATCATGTAAACTTTCCATAGGAGATGGAATACTTTGCCCTACAATTTCGAAATCAGAGAGTACCATTCTCCTCAAAGAATGAAAGAAGCTTTGAATAGGACCCCCATGTACAAGCAAGCTCTCCAAAGACTCAAAGTCAATTGGATTGGCTTGAGACTTGGTCCACCATAGCTCTTAGGAATGTTGGAAGGAAGAAAGGAAGAGGAAGGAAGAGAGAAATGGGAGGAGATAGAAAGGAAAGTAGGATTCTATGCACAGGGAGAGGAAACTACAACAGAAGCATGTGATGTTAGGGAGGCCACTAGATCCACGAAAGACATGGATATTGATTGAGTTGCTTAGAGGATGAGAAACACTTTCAGTAGCGAGGTGATGATGAGCCTCATCATTGGGTAACTATATGGATGTTAATCCACCTCCTAGCTTAGTCAAATCAACTCTTCTCACAATTTATTACATATTTTGATTGTATTTGTTTAATGAGATGAGTCAAAGTGAGATATTATGCCTGGTGGACTAATGTGCATTGATTGTAGGTTTGTGAGAGAAAATCATGGAATTTTGGCTAATTAAGAGCTGAAAATCGAATGAGAAAATGAGGAGAAATTGTAGAAGGAAGATCCTCCTCATTGACTCCTCCCTAATTCGAATATTCCTCCATCAATCACACTAGCTCAGAGTACAAGAATCCAAGTCATGGAGATCAAAAGGTAGTCGAGCAAGTGAGAGTTAAAGAGCTAGCTTATCTCGAGTTTGGGAGACGAGCCTCGCTAGATTTAGGGAAGTCGTAGGAGACTTTAGTTGTATAAATAAAGTGCCCTAGAGCCTCATTAGGATTCAAATTTTTGTTGTAAAAATGCTAGTCATTTTCAAGTTCAAGAATTGTGGAACACATTGTTATGTAAATTTCTCTTTTGATAATGAAAATGAGCAATTCCTTGATCCAAAACTAAGTTAACTCAGAGGGCTGAAGCTCTTGGGTTAGGGCCCAACCACTAGAAGCAAAGGCTCATATTCTTGTATTTGTATGCTTAGATTGATTTCATATATTAATGGTTGAATTGTCTTTATAATTATTTCATTGCAAGTAGTGTAGATTTGATCAGTTTCCTTATTAGTTTTCTTCCAAATGTGATTTACTTCAACAATAGCTTAAAAGAGATAAAGGAACCTCAAAAATTTGTCAGTAGGTGGTTTTTGCCTCACTCCTCCCTTCAGGGATCATGGTTTGAAAAGAACTCCTATGCAGCCCCAAAAAGACAGAATTCTACTTTCTCATGGAATTTAGGGTTTTTTTACTTAGGCTAGCATTTGATCAGTTTACAAGAGTAGGATTTAGTTATCATTTATTTTATATTCAGTATTACATTAGATCTCATTGACGTTCCATCTTATTCTGCAAGTTTTCTTCATGCATGAAGTAGGTAGCTAGCTCATGAAATTCAGTTTTCCTTAGATAATTGAAATTCTTCTTGTTTGCATGATTTTTGGGTAAATGCCCGTGTATGATGCAGTGAAAGTGTTTCAAAAGTACAGAGAGATTTCATAGTCATCACCCTCATCAAGACTTCATCCATCCATGTTCATTCCTTACTTTCACCAAAACACTCACCAATTTCATCATTTCACAGGGAAACTTCTCCAAGCTTGTTGAGCAAATCCAGCCATCTCCCAACTTTGGTTTTGAGTTCTTAAGTGGTCGTAGGCACTCCCTTGACTCATTATATCCACCATCCACCTTCCCTAATCCATCCATTACCTTCAACACTCATCCTTTTACTCTCAGTGTATCCTATAGAAATACAGGGGATCTTGTTGGTTTTCATGACATCTTGTAGAACACATTAGGATATCATGTAGATTTACCTGTAGTGACTTCTTTTGAGACAAAATTGAGGAAAAAGCCTCTAGGAAGCTAGAAAAGGGCCCTTACTTGTCTCCCAAGCCTTTTGACCATTCACCATCATCCCTAATCCACCTGCCACATCACCAAAAGAGATTAACTTTCACACTCTTACATAAGAAAAATACAAAAAGAAAAATAGATTTATTTTATTCATTTACGTGCAAAATAGTAGAAGTTTTTATGGTTTCAATATACATGCTTAAGATAGTAGTATTGCTTACATCTTAACTTAGCATTCTTTTTAAGCAAAGTCTCTTAGCATTCAGTTAGGAAATGATATGTTTTAACATTTGATTTCAGTATTTTTCCTTACTGTTGTAGACAAGCTTTCTTTTAGAGTATATTTCTCTTTCCCTAATTGGTAATCAAGCTTCTTTTAAATCCATAGAATTCCGGTTTGAAAAACCTTAGTGGTCTATCGCCAAATTAGTAGTGACAAATAACGCACCCATCACATTTACTTGTGTATACGACACTATCACCTCCAAGTTTGTACAAACCTCGGGTTGATAAAGTAAAGTTGGTAGCCCCAGGAGTTGCATCATTCTTGCTACAATACTAGTGCTCATCACCAAGGCTCAGTCCTGCCTTGAGAAATAACTCAGATCAGATTACAGATAATAGATGTAGAACTCAATGGATAGCTTCTTTGATTAAAACATATGAGAGAAATAATTACATAAAATTGAAGTCTTTATCTTTGTCTTCAATTCAAAAAAAAATAATTCTCTCCCATCTCATCTCTTATGTCTTCTCCTACATCCTATATAATAATTTCCCATCTTCTATCTTCTTATTATCCATCCATTATCCCTCACCCTTCTTTGATCACTGTTTTCATTTAAATATAGAGAGAGCAAAGGGAAGTTACAACAAAGTTGACTACAAAATGATTTCCATTACAATTTTGGATTGATTACATAATCTCAATAAACAAGATCATATTTGAAATATCTTCCCATCATGATTCAATTGGAACAAGTCAAATCTAGTATTGCAATTGGGATAATTTGGAAAACAGACGCAACAACAAATCTGAGAAAATCGCCTTAAAACCTTGTGTTTCTCATAATACAGATAGGATTTTGGAAAACATCTCATTACAAAACTAATTTGGTTCATTCTGGAAAAAATCCATGTTTTGGATTTTCAAGCTTCTCCATTTGTCCAAAACTTCCAGTGCAAAACTGTCACTTCTTATTCCAACAAATTTTTGAGTTAGAATATATGATTATGAGGTGGAGATCAAATTTGCAATCTGGAAAATGTCTTGGAGGTTAAGACCGTGAGTGATAATAATAAACCATCATTATATAAATAGTACATAATAATCTTCAATATTTTAAAAACAAATGAGAAGAAATAATATTTATCCATAAGAGCATAAATAATTATAAAATGGAATTATATGCTAAATTATGGTAAATGACGTAATAAAGAATTGTATAAGTGGATGAAATAGACATTAAAAAGTGGTAATAATAATGAAAAATTAGTGGCCCAATAACATGATAGACATATTAAGCAGAATAAGTTCTAAGTAGGAGACCTTGCTCTTCTCTACGACAGTAAGTTTCTAAAATTTCTAGGAAAATTTAAGATGCATTGGTTGGGCCCTTACATTATCAAGCATATTACTGATGGAGGCACAGTTCAATTAGCAAAGTTAAATGGAGAATTGACACAAGAATGAGTAAATGGTAGCAGGTTGAAGTTTTACAAGGAAAACCCTATCCCTACAGCCTCACTCTAAAGAAGAAAGGAGAATTCTTAGTGTCACCTGTAGATGAAAGTGAGCACTAGACTATAAACTACATTGCAAAGAAGTTTGATGTAGGAAGTTACTTCACTACAGTATGGGTTATGTCGAAGTTCATAGCAGTTGCGATGTAATAAGGGTTGGCAGTCACTATAATATGGGATGCATAAAAGAATATTTTAGAAAAAATCAGAGGCAATGCAGCTGAGTGACTTAGGACAAGTTAGATGTGAGTATTGGGGGCCAGTTGGGTGCAGCCCAACTTGGCCTAGGTTTTGGAAGAGACTCTGAATTTTGTGGAGTGGAGTGCACAGTGGAGCACGTAGCGGAGTGTGAAGTGGACCACGCAGTGAAGCAGTTGGAAAATACTAAGTGGTATAAGGGCTTCGGGATAGGGTGAGGCCCCTTATTTTTCTAATAATGTAAAGGATCAGTGTTTTTAGCTTCTTGTTTTAGGGAGTCCATGGTATTTGGACCATGGTATTGTAATGATGTAACCCTTGATGTAATAGTATATATAGGGTTAAATAATAAGAAGAAAATCATCTTATCATTTAGATCCATATCTATTTTATGGTTGAACCTTTGTCACTTGTCTTTTGGGAAAAGCAGGTGAGGCTCTCCAGTTGAGTGCACAGAGGCCTGAGTCTGTAGCTGAGTGTTATTCAACCAACTCACAAAATAGAAGAAAAGATAGCTCAATGTATTCAAACTAAGCCTCTTCAAGGGGTAAACCTCCTTTACGTACATAAAAGAACAATTTTTGAATGATTCAAATGATAGAACCTCCTTTCTATATATAGGAGTCTAAGTGGTAACAATATAATCAGAGCCGACATAGAAATAATAATATAAGGGCACAACAATAATAATAGTGGGCTTCTATGGGCCATAATAATAACAATATGGGGACAATAGGGGCACAACAATAACAATAAGGGTCTACAATGACAATAGTAATGGGGAAATCACTAGTATTATAGGGACTTAACATGCCCCTCTCCTTCAAAAAAGTGTTGTCCTCAATGCTTGAGTTTTTATGGATGCATCTATATAAAATTATCATCCTCCCATGTAGAATATTTAGTGGGTAGGTTTTTCCACTTAATGATATACTCTGAAATTGTTCGATTTCATAGCTGTCGAGTTCTTTTTTCTATCACTGCTTCAGGTTCCAATACTATTTTTTATTCCTCGTCAAGTTCTGGAAATATTGTTTGAACTGGGAGCTTGTCACCTATAACCTTCTTTAAGCATGAAATATGGAAAACTAGGTGCACTCGGGAATATGCAGGAAGCTCCAATTTGTATGCCATAGTACCAATCGTTTGCAACACCTTGTATGGACCATAATACTTTAGTGATAATTTATTATCCTTCTTAACTTTCATGAGGTACATTTTTTGTATGGTTGTAGTTGTAGAAATACCCATTCACCTACATCAAAACTTCTTTCTTTGTGATGTTGATCTACCTATTCTTTCATTCTATTCTACACCAAAGTGAGGTTATCCTTTAAGAGTTGGAAAACTTGTTATTGATGCTTGATGTGATCTTCCACTGCTTAACCTTTCGAATTTTATCTTAAATACGTTGCGATGGATGGTGGATGATATCCATAAAGTGCCACAAATGGGGTCATTTTTGTTGCAGTATGGAAGGAAGTTTTGTACCACCATTTAGCCAGAGGAAACTACTTGACCCATTATGTTTGTTTATTAGATACAAAGAAATGAAGATACCCTTCCAAACATTTGTTCACTATCTTAGTTTTCCCATGAAATTGAAGATGATAAGATGAGTTATGAGATAATTGAGTACCGAAAAAAGAAAATAATTCTATCCAAAAATTTCTAGCGGAAATGGGATCTTTGTCACTTACAATAATCTTTGGGTTTCCATGTAGTTTTTGAATTGTTTCCATAAATGCAGTAGAAATTGTATTGGCTTTAAATGGATGAGATAATGAACAAAAGTGTGCATACTTGGTAAGTATATGAACTACCACCATCATGACACTCTTTCCTTCATACATGGATAAACCTATGATAAAAATCCATTGAAACCTCCTCCTAATGTTAACTTGGAATGGATTAAGGTTGTAACAGACCTAGGGTCTTAATTGTCTCAACATTATTTTCTTAGCAAACCAAACATTTGAATATCAAATTTAAGGCCATCCCAAAAAAATTCCTTCTTAACCCTATGGTATGTTTTTGAAAACCATGAGTGCCATCCTAAGGGAGAGGTACACAATTCTAGAAGAATCTATTGTTTGAGTTGGGAATTCTTACAGAGGTATACACAATCTTTGTACCACAACTAATCATTTTTCAAACTAAATTTATCAGATGTACGAGGATCTTGCTGCAACTTTTGAATGCGTTCACACACTTCTTCATCATTCTTCATCATTTTTCCATTCATCCCTTTCTTTGTTCATCCAATCTGGTTGGATGATAGAGATGGCATAAAGTAATGCTTTCACATCCTCATCCATTCTTGACAGTACATCTGCAACAACATTTTTCTTCCCTTTTTGTAGATGATTTCAAAGTCATAACCTAGCATCTCTATGACCCACATTTGCTTCTCTTCAGAAGATAATCTTTGTTCTATTTTTTTTTAAGACTATCATGATCCATTTTTAACTTGAAGTGTCTTCCCATTAGGTAAGGTCACCATTTCTTAAGTGCATGTAGTATTTCTAGCATTTCATTCTCATAAATAGCTTTTCATAATTACTTTCCTTTGATTGGAAGACTTTCAAAAGAAACACGTCTTCCTTCTTGCATTAAAACAAAACTAATTCCATTTCCTGAGGCATCAGATTCCACAATAATGATTTTTGTGAAGTCTGGCACGTTGCCTCTTTAAGATGTTTAAAGGCCTTCGTTGCTTCTAGAGTCTAAGAAAATGCATATTTATTCAGTAATGTTGTTAGAGGTGCTTCTATTTTCCCACAATTCTTAACAAACTTGCGATAATACCTTGCCAACCTGATAAATCCTCACATATTCTTTATGGATGTGGGGATTTTCCATTCCTTAATGGCTTTGATTTTTCTAGGGTCTACCTTAACGCCTTCTTGAGATACAATATGATTCACACCTTCCACCTATTGTACTCCACAGAAACATTTGGAGGTTTTTTCATAGAATTATTTTTCCTCCAATAGTTTGAGAACCTTGTCAACATGTTGAACATGATCCTTCCAAGGCTTGTTGTAGATTAGTATATCATAAAAAATACTAACACAAATTTTCTATGGAAGGGTTTGCAAATGGAATTCATCAAACCTTGAAATGTAGAAGGTGCATTGATAAGGCTGTTATGAAGAAAAATACTCTTTGTGGACAGAGATGATCCCTCTATCCCACTGAGTGGGACTAAAAACCATCAAGACAATCTACAAGACACTTTCCTAGAGTACAATTGAAATTAAAGAAGAGGAAGGAGACCTACCTCATTCTGATGCTGTGATGTATTCCTTTGTTCAAGATCTTAATCGCTTTCTCCCTCAGGCTTGATACTCGCTGCTCATGGAATTTGAATACCTTCATAAGATACCAAGAACAAAACAAAATATAAAATTGCAACCAACATAATTCAAATGTAATCTAGTTAACAGATCAAGGAGCAATAAGATAGATGAAGCAACAACAAAAACATTTATGGAAAGTGAACCAACAGTTGTATATGTTAAGAAATTGAAAAGGGAATCATACAACCTATGCCTTGATGTTGAGGTGTTCCTTTGGGTGGATGTCCAAGTCCAAGAAAAGACACTTTAATAACTCCTTCTCCAAGCTAGAAATGGGAAGCATATAAGCATAATCTTGGCATAGGGATGAAACAATCAATTACCAACCATTTGCGAATGGAAGGGGGTGAATTTATAGGGAGGGAGAGGGAGTTAGAACTTGAAAAAATATAGAGAAAGGTCGACATATCAAGGAAGAAGCTCATAGAGATAATATCAAAGGGTAATATTGGGAGAATTTGATCACATCCATAATGAAAAAATCCAACTCGTTGTTTGTTGAGTCACAAAATGGGTATGTATTTACTATTAATCTCATCATCTTTTTATTTGATTCTTATCTTTTCCATATCTTAATGCGCTAATATATTGAGGAATTATGGTAAGAAATGAAGAAATTATTTGCAGTTACGATTTAGCTAAATTTTACCCTTCTTATGCAGGAAAGCGAAAAAAGGAACGATTGGTGTTCCCTGACGTTGGAACAACAAAATCCAACAAGCAAAGGAAGGAACGAGTTGGTTGTGGACAAGGCTGAGAGTGAATCAAAGGGATCAGAGTGGAATAGGAAGGATGTCTAAAGTTAGAAATCTATTGTGAATCCCTCAAGATCAGGAGATCCTGAGGGATCGAATTTACCATTTACCCTTACCCCTTTCTCATTATAAAAGAATATGATTGTAAGAAGAAAGGAGGGAATCTCTATTATTTTTCGAATTGTAATTGTAATTACAGACTCTCGTTGTTGAGAGAACATGACTATATTGTAATGCTCCTTAATTTTGATGATTAATATATAATTGAAGTTGTTGTTCCCTCACATTATCTGAAGTAGCTCAGCAGTGTTCGATGGTGGCTAAGGGCCCGACCTCTGGTGGACTTAACTACTTTCTTTGTGCCATACATTTCCGAATCTCATAATTGTGATTGGTTTTATAGATTTCGTGCTTTCTTTGATTTTATCTCCTTCTTTATTTATTGTTTTCCTATATTGATGGAATATCTCTGTTTTATATGATTTACAGCACTGTCGTTTGATTCAGTTTACCTTCATTGTAGTTTAAGTTAGATAAGTATTCGGATTGATTTAATCAACTGTAAAGAGTTTGATTATCGTTGTTGGACTCTCAGATTGATATCATTTCTATTCAGATTGTTGACTGGAGATTGAGTTTGATTTAGATTAATTAGTTAAGAAGATATAAGTTATTGCTACTGTACTCTCAGTTGATGTTGTTGTTACTTGAATTGTTGTAAGATTTGATTTTAGTAGAGGATCGAGTTTTGATATTTCCTTTAATAATTTCAATTGGATTTTATTAGATTCATCTATTTACTCTTGTATTAAAATATCTATAATACAATTTAGGAAACGTTACTCTCTGAATTAATAGCAGCCACATACTATGTACACTCTTGAAATAAGAGGACTTGCTCGGGTTGATGATTAATGTGGGATTGTTAGGAGTTTTAAAAAGCACCTTTTATCACCCAACATTTTGGCATCATTGTTGGGGAGAATGTAGCCATTTACAAAGAGTGATGTATATCTGATAATTGTCATTGAGGAAGAATTGGGTATTGAAAGAGGAAGGTAAAAACCTACGTAACGAGCAAATAAAGTGCTTGCTCCTCCACCTGCTTTTCAACACAATTACAAAAAAGTGAAGTAGGTCTTTGATGCTTGTCTATTGAGAGAGAACTGGGTATTAAAAATGGAAGGTAAGAACCCGTGTATGGAGCAAGTAAAATGCCTACTGCCCCGCCCGATTTCTAGTAGAGTTTTTAGAAACTTAAGGTAGAGATAACCATTTTATTTTTTTGCATGAATGACTAAGAAGAAAAGACCCGAAAACAATCCAATTCCACATCCTAAACTTGAAAAATCTAAGGGACCAGTGACCCTTGGACAATCAACCTTCATTGACGACATCTTAAAGAAAGTTGAATCTCAGCCATCAGTAGGTCCCCGAATTGTTGCTTCCAGACAACCTATTGTCTCCCTTCGGGCCACAGGCTCACCATCTGTAGCCTACGCTGAGGTCCACAGTAAAACAGAAGGAACTAAGTAGATTTTTCAAGAAATTGAAAATTCACAACCAATTTCCTCACAAGAAGGGAATTATTGTAATATTCATGAAGGAGGAGGAGAAACAAGGGAAACAGAGGAACCAAGGTCCCCTCAGGTAGTAATTGAGCAAAGGACACCCAGTATCATTTCCACCCCTTCTAGACTTTCTAGGAATAACTCTCTAGCTCCGGAGATCCCGGAAGAGTATTGGCATATATTTTATTAAATGACCAATAATCCACAAGCACCCCAGACCTCTACATTACAGTATCCCATCGTTGACACAACTGTCAATGCACCCATGAAAGATATCCCTCTACAATATATTCCCACCTTTCATGGACTCACATCAGAAGATCCGGATGCATTTCTCTTTGAGTTTGATGTATTATGTTGGGGTTATGATTACACCACCGATCTCTAGAAACTAAAGTTGTTTCCCTCTACGTTAAAAGGAGCAGCCTTGCATTGGTTCATGGGACTAGGTGGGGGCACCATAAATGATTGGGATCAAATGAAAACTGCTTTCCTTAAAAAATATCAAGACTATTGTAGATCTACGGAAATAAAAGATTAAATATTCCAAATGGTAGCAAGACCTAGTGAAATGTTGGAAGAGTATGTGGAGCATTTTCAAAATAACCTCCAAAGGTCTCCCTACTCAACTTTGCCTTTGCCTGATAATGTGTTAAAAACTACACTGATTAAAGGGATGAAAGACCAATGGATAGAGACACTAAGTATTATGGGTAAAGGTGATATATATCAAGAATACTATGCTAACATTATTAATTTGTGTATTAGGTGCTCAAGAGGAAATACGAGATTGAAACCAGCAGGACACGATATGACCACCAGCGACAACAAGATCTCTAGCGGAAGCATTACTCGTGCAGAAATCGACAACCTACTAGAGGATTTAAAAACAGATATCTTGTGAACTTTGACAACACAATTAGATATCATGCAAGCCAAGCAGAAGTACACTGAAGCATAACAGAACCTGGTGATATTTTTCTCTCGATGTAGGAAGAATCATAGTCATAAATAATGCTCGTTGGATATGGTACAGACTTGTGCCATATGCACTAAAGATCATGCCATGGAAAAAACATATATCTTGGGAAATTTGACAACACAATTAGACATCATGCAAGCCAAGCAGAAGTATGTTGAAGCAGAATATAACTTGGTGATATTTTTCCCTCGATGTAGGAAGAATCATAGTCATAAATAATGCCCACTGGATATGGTACAGACTTGTGCCATATGCACTAAAGATCATGCCACAGAAAAATACCCATTGCTCCCAGGGTTAAAAGAAGTCTTCAAGGAGGTAGAGGAAGAAAAAAAATCAATCTACCTGCTAAATCAATGTCGCCAATGGCAAGCACGACAAACAGGTACGCCTACTGACCCATATTCTTTCTTTCAACCCTCACAATATAATTTTCAACAATACACAAGAGCTACGTGGCAAAACCAACCACCTTTTCCTAACTGGTCACAACAACCATTGTCTATGCCACCTTGGTCCAATCAATCAAATCATAAAAATAGTTAGCCAAATTCCTCTTACTTCCCACCACTCTGGCAGAACAATACATATCCATTCCAATGGCCACCATCCACTTCACAGAACCAAAACTGGCAGTCAAGTTGGCAAAGACCTACAAACCAGCTAACAGGAACAATCCCCCTACCTCAACCTACACTACTAGCGCCTTACACATTGCAGTAGAACCCTCAACCCAATCTATGACCACAGCTTCTAGCCCAGCCCAACTCGAATCCCAACAATAGACCAATATAAGCTATACAAATTATTGAAGGACCGGAGCCAGAAATTGAGTTGAGGGAGTGTAATGAAATCAGATTAAGGTCTGGACAGATAATTGAGTTAGAGCAGGGATAAAAATATAAAATTAGAAGATCTGTTACCTATAGAACAACCACCCCAAATGGATAAGACGGTTAAACATAAGAGCCACGACCAAACTATTACCTCTTCTCCACCATTCCTAGAGAGACTGATTATACCCCGCTCAATAGAATATCCTGATTTTGATCTTCTAGGAGAATTAAAAAATCTTGGTGTTAAAATACCCATCCTCTAGGCTATTCAGGACATTCTAATTTATGCAAAAACTATTAAGGCATTGTGTACTAAAAAGCTTAAGAGGAAAATAAAAACAACCCCAACTGTCCATGTAGTTGGAACCTTGTATGATTTATTATCAGGCAGAGAAACACCAGTGAAATATGAGGACCCAAGAAACCCTATAGTCACAGTACAAATAAATGGATGTTCCTTCCCCAATGCATTAGTTGATCTAGGAGCAGCCATTAATATTCTCACAAGAACAACCTGTCAAAAACTTGGCATTATAGCCTCGGATCCAACTACAACCTTGTTGGAACTTGCTGACTGATCGATTATCAAACCAGAAGGGACATTATAGGATGTAATGGTGTCTGTAGATTCCTGGGAATACCCATGTTGGATCCCTATACTACTAGTGATTACCCCATTAATATTGTAGTTATACCCCTTATTTATATTTTTGTGCCCCTATTACCGCCATATTGTTATTTCTTTGCCCCATAGAATCCCTCTATTGTTATTTTTGTGGCTTTATATCATTATTGTTAGTTCGGTTGGATTATATTGTGACTCCTTAGACTCTTATATATAGAAAGGAGGTTTTATCATTTGTATCATTGAAGAATTGTTCATTTATGTAATGTAAAGGAGGTTTCCCCCTCGAAGAGGCTTAATTCTAAGGCGTTGATGTATCTTTTGTATCTTTTCTTGAGCTGGTTTCATAACATTTGGTATCAGAGCTTTGGATTCTAGGGTTTCGTTGCTCCAAATAGGTCATCGTGGAATTTTCGCTATAACGTTTTTTCTGTGATGTTTCAGAAGTTGCAAAAAAAACCCATTTGAGAAGAAATCGCGCTGAACCTTGGGTCGGAATTTCAGAGGTTTTCGTGCGATATTTGCGGAGATATGATCTGGGGAAGTAGGTCTTTTTGCAGACTCCTGAATTACATTCAAAACATGTGACCTGGGGAAAATCGTCATAACTTTCTCTCTGGGTATTGGATTGAAATTTCGTAAGAAGGTACAAAAAGATGACAGACTGTAGTTTCTTTTGTATGTGTTTCAAATTCAAAGGTTGAAACAGTGACTCATGGCACATCGTACAAGTTCCCTCTACTGAACCAGTCTAAAAGCAAGTCACTGTGGGAGATTTCACATAACTCTTCCTTGGAGAATCGAATTTGGCTCAGACTTGTGGCATTGGAAAGAGGACGTAGAAGGCTACTACAGGTAGCAAGTTCAGAACTAGATGATCTGAAATTATCGAGATACATCAGATTCAATATCAGACTTCTATAAAGTGAAAAAATGTGTGTAGTTTTTTTAAAATTTTTGTGTAAGCTTGGTTTAACCGAATTCAAAGGGCATAATAAAGCATTATTATCAGTAACTGATGCCCTGAGGAAAGAAAATGAAAACACCTAGTAAGGAACCTGAAAGCTCTAGCATGACTCATGAAGAAGAGGAAGAAATGCTACATGATATATCAAAATTACAAGAACAAGTGCAACAAATGTCACACTCACAAAAGTTAACAGATGCTAAGATAAATGGCATGGAAGCTAAGATAAGTGGCATGGAATCTACGGTAAATGGCATGGAATCTAAGATAAAGGGCATGGAAGCTAATATGGATGAGTCGAAGACAGATTTGAAGAGAGACATGGGAGATTTGAAGATAGATTTGAAGACAGACATGGAAGAATTGAAGAAGTTGCTACAAGAAAGGGTCACTAATGGTGACAAGGTAGTAAAGGAAACTCATGATGAGAACAAAAGAAATGTTAATCATGATTCCATAGATGTGAGTGTTGGATCGAAGAATCAGCATATTCCAAAAATCGATATGAGGAAGTTTGATGGCGAGGATCCCGCCACATGGATATTACAAATGGAGCAATTCTTCGATCTCAATAATGTGCAAAATGCACAAAAGGTACGTATGGCAACTGTATATTTGAAACCAAATCAGTTTGTATGGTATCAATGGCTTTGTTCTCGTAAACAATTTATTACTTGGGCAATTTTTATGGAAGAATTGATAGCACATTATGAAGATACAAAAAGCAACACTTTTTTTAGCCAATTGATAAGTCTCAAACAAAAGGGTTCAGTAATGGAGCACATTAAGGAGTTCCAAAAATTGAACATAAGGGTAAAAGATATTCCAGAGGAGCATAGTATTGATGTGTTCATAGGGTCTTTAAAGGATAATATCCAACATGATGTTCACCTTTGGGAACCTGATTCATTAGAGAAGGCATTCAGGTTAGCAAGAAAAATGGAAAGCAAAATTATGGCAACCAGGAAGCATACCACTCACAACTATAAAGATGGAAGTGTTGCTACCCCTATTCTTCCACAACCTATAAGGTTGACACCACAAAAATTGGAAGAAAAAAGAGCAAAAGGGCTTTGTTACAGTTGTGATAGCAAATACACTAAAGGTCATAAGTGTGCTGAGAAGAAATTATTTTACATAGATTGTGAAGAGGAAGAAGAAAAGGAGCAAGAAAGGTCAAAAGAAGAAGATATACTCCATGAACAAAGCCTAGATGAAGAACAAATAAATCCGACCATATCTTGTAATGCATTGGCAGGAATTACCACTTCGAAAACCATCAAGATAGAAGGACAAATCAAGAAGAAAATGGTAATAGTGTTGATTGATTCAGGAAGCACCCACAATTTTATTCATTGTAGGGTAGCAAAAGAATTGAATTGCTTCTTATATCCAGCACCAGAGTGTCAAGTTGTTAACACCGAGGTTGTTCCCTTTGACACCTAAGGGAATACGGCCGGGGTAACCACTAACCAAGCTTTGGATTACAGGTTCTAGCCTACCTGTAATCAGAGAGGGCTCTCTCCTTTTAGATTTAACTTTATTTTTTGAAGATTTTAGGCTAGTTATGAGGTGAGAGTTTTGTTTGAATTTTGGTTGCAGGCTATTGTTCAAAGAAGGGCATGCAAGTATCAAAGAGAATTCAATCCATTGGGCATGTGGAGTTCAGAAATGAATAGCGTTTGATATATGTGATAAAGAGAGGTTCACTGCAGTGCCAGATGGGTATTGATGATACAAACTTTGATTTTTTGACAAGAAATAGTATAAATTACACCAGTAAAAGGCAATTAAGAGTTCTTTCATAGTGCAACAGGGAATAACAAACAAATCCTAATCAGCAGCAAGTGAGAATTACTGAATAAAGACTTATCATCTGATTAGAGCAAAATAGGAGCATTTAAGAATTCCATAGTTGCAGCTAACCCTGAAGAAAACATATTTAGTAGTAAAGATTGAGTTAAGGGTGTTCTCAGTGGACAAATCCTGAACTATTCTTTTTCTTTTCTACCAAGACTAATTACCATACATCACAGACAGATTATGCAAGAAATGAAACACAAATACAGTTAGAAAACACTTATTGTATCACGCCATAACACAAGAATCCTGCAGCAGTCAATAGTTTCATCACGTCACGTCCAAGCCAAACTCTTTCTTTTGGAAACCAACCGCTCCTTTGTATTATATCTTTCAGAGAATATACAGCCGAGTTCTCTCGAACAAGTGAGCAACAACAACCCCCAATAAGCTATGCGGGGGTGCATATATACAAAATATCACAAAAATATCTCAGCAATGAGTTATTGCACAATAACTGCTCTTACCAACTTTCTAAGATATTTCTTACAAAATTAAAAGCTACTTAAATACACATACAACAGTTGTTTGCTGTTTGTCAGAAATTCTTGACTTTTGGGTTTATGGGCCATCTGAGCTCCTTGCGGTGATTTCGATTGCTTTTTCCTTTATGCTACTGCGTCAGGGCACTGCTGTATTTGGACAGCTCATCTGTGATGCTCTAGCTGTGCATAGCCACTGTCCACCTCATTCAACTGTTTTCCTGTTGCTGTGAAAAACTTTTTAGACCAAAATTTAGACTTGATTTAAAGCAAAGTTTTTATCATATTCGTCCACCACTCATCAGTGGGCATTTGATGTCTCTGCATCTTGATCAGGGTCTCATCTGCCTCTGTATACTTATAATAATTAGGGGGCACTTCAAAAAGGTGCTTAATTTCATGTTCTATGAAGAATAAATTCTCTAATTTATCATAAATCTCTTGCCTTGATGGTGGGCCAACTGCTTCTGGACTGCTTGCTATAGCTGTCAACTGATTAGCTGCATAATTGTTGACCCTTTTAGCATATTGTTCATGGGACAACAGTCTTCCTACACTGGTCACTAGGCTGGGAAGCCCTCTGCCATGAAATGCTGTGATTTTGGTGGCAAAAGCATTGATCTCTACTTGAATATCTTGGCACTTTCTTTCTAATGTTTGCACATAGCTTCTGAGGGTGTGCACCCTTTTGATTAACAAAATTGTATCAGTCCTATCCCTGATACCCATTTTTTCCAATTGAAGGCCAATTCTATTATTCAGGACATTGATCATCCTGGTAGCAATATCAGGCATACTTCTCAGAGAGGCTCTGGCCCTTTGGCTTTCAGCATGAGCCCTGTTCAGCAGATCCATTTTCTCATGAATTGTCTCTATGTATTGCCACTAATCTGTGATTGACTGGCCGATCTTAGCTCACAGGATCTTCTTGACCTTAGTATGACCTTGCTCATGGTGAGCTCCTTTTCAAGCTCTTTTATCCTTCTTTCTAGTGTCCTAGCTTCCTGGTCTTTTCTGCCACTTGCTGCTTAGATTTATCATATTTCACATCTAGCTAAGCCAGCTTTTCTTTGGCATCCTTCAGCTCGATCATTTGGGTTTCAATAGCTCGCAGCTCCTTCATCATATCTCGCATATCGAGGCCTGGGACTTGCTCTGCTGCTGCTTCTTTTTCTGTGGCTTGAGGCCCAGCAATTGAGGCACTTGCTCCTATTGTTTGTACCAGGGGAGGACTTATAATTTGAGGAGGCTCCTCAAGATTTATTACTGGCTGAGAGGGCTGAGGTATCTGCTCTCCTTGTTTTTGTTTCAGGGCTGCCTCTAGTGCACCCTCTATTGCTACCAATCGTCCTTCTGTTTCTACCAATTGTTTGTGTAGTGTCAACATCATGGCAGCTACATCTTGATCCTTTCTCTGTTGAGCAACATCTTCTGTTTGGGGGTGAAGGGTTGCTAGAAGTTTGACCATCTTCCTCAAAGCTGATATATCTTCATCCTTTTTCTTCATTAGTGCCTGCATAGCTTTGGGATCACTTGGGTCATGCCCAAGCTCTATGATGATATCTTCCAAAGACTTAATCCTGTTGTCTTTGGCTTGAGAAGAAGCTTTCTCCAATTCTAGTTGGGCAATAGTATTATGGAGAGAATTTTGCAGTTTGTGTGCTAGAAGTGTTTTATCTGCAAGAGTAGAGTAGACCATCTCACCCGTTTGCTTATGTAGCTCTATTTGGTCCATTGGGTGGGTGTCCTTTGCAAACACTTCTAGGTTGGTTCTGATGTAATCTGCAGCTGACTGTGGCTGCGGTAAGGCAGGCATGAAATGGCTCATAGTCATCTTCCCTTCTGCAATGTCATATGCTGACATGAGCCTCTGTTGGTTGGTGGGAGCCATCTTGAGCAAATGATTGTAAAGCTGGAGTCTGACTGGCTCATTACTAGCTTTTATGTCCATAATTTGTTTCTTGATTCCAGACTCTGCCCTTCTTTGCTGGCTTGAGGAGCTGACCTCTCCTCCAAGTGGTCTTCCTTGTTCCTGTTGGAAGGAACTAGCTGATGCTTCCATGCTAGGGGGGGCCATACCCATGGATGGTCCAATAGGCATCTCTTCTTCAGAGAAAGGGTTTAGTCTTTGCCTTTTCTCCCCTTGTTGACTTGCTGATGTAGTAAGGGGAGTTTCTTGCTGTCTGTCCCTCTTCCTAGCTCTCTCTTCATTCATCGGGGTTTGGAGCACAGAGGTCTCCACTGCTATTTCCTGCCTTGGAGGCACATTTTCTTGAACCTGTTGCTCTGTAGATACAGGGGCCTCAACCATTTCTTCTTGTTGTTCTGTCTATTCTTTCTGCTGTTCTGCTATTGGGAGTGTCTGATCCTGCTCCATTTCTTTCCCCTTATCTGTGCTAGCTGCTTGAGGAGTAGTTTGAGCTGCTTGCTGGGGAGCTGTAGAAGATGAGGCAGTTGCTCCAAGTTGAGTATGATAAGAAGAAGAAACCTGTCCACAATATTCCAAGTCAGCTTCCTTCTCAAGTTTCTTTGCTGCTTTTTGTGCTATTTCCTCTTTAGAACTTGCCTCTTCTAGGGTGCCCTCTTTCCATTCTAATAGATTTGCATATTTTTCAATATGTGGTAACCTGAGATGATCATAGCTAGCCAACTTATATTTGACCCTTCTAAGACTAATGAAGTGATTGGGATCATAGGGTAACCATAGGAAACTGGTTTGCAACTCGAGGTACTTTAGGATCTTATCTGCTTCTTGCCATGCCTCTTCTCTTTTGTTATAAATAAATGGGCCTAGCTGGTTTTTGACTTTGAGTTGTGCCTTTTTATTCTTGTTGTGGAAATGGATCATGTCTGCATCTCCAAATTTTCTAAAATATTCTAAAGCAAAAAGTCTCATAGGGACATATCTTGGTAGCCTGTATGGGGCTAACTCACAACCATATATTCTGATCACTGTATGGTGTTGGTAAAAGTACCAATCCCCAATGTTGTAGGCCTTTGAGAGCTGGAGGATTCTTTGCATCTCATCTGTCAATCTTGGAGGAGGAGAGCTCACTAACAAGGACATGGCTGGATGGATGAAAATGTCTATGAATTCACAGTGGCTATATGGTGAAAAAGATATGTGATGAAAGATTGAAGACTAAAATACCACAGACCTTTGGTTTCCGTGGGCATCAAACTTCTTGAGAGTAATAGGGAAGCTATTAGGATGATAAAATAGGAACAAGTGATAGATGTAAGAAGTGTATCTAAATATCCTTTCCCTCTCTAAATTCATCAATTGCTCGTGAATTTTGTTGGCAATGTATGTAGCATAATCATAGTGAACCGAAGGAGGCTTTCCAGGGGAGAAAATAGACATCATAGCCAGAATGGTTTCATCAACATCCTCATTTGACCAGTAAGCCAGGACATAACTGATCATATCCACAAGCATCCTGCCCAACTCATTGAGATATACATTTCCAATAGGAGGAGTCCTCATAGTTTGAGAGCCTGATTGAATGAATAATTGATTAATCTTTATGATTTGGGCACTGGACAGCTTGCCTCCTTGCTTTATCAAGTCCATCATGGATAGAGGAGTCAATGGCTTTGTAGTATGAAAGTGCAGCATTTGATTTATAGCCTCAGGGGTGACATGGAACAAGACTGAGCCTGAGGGACTGAGGACAACTCTCTGACATGGATCGTAGTTGGCACTGCATCGATGGATTAAATCTGGGAGGATATTGACTTGAGGAAGATTGAAAATGGGCAAATTGGAGTCCCAAATCCCTAGAATATCATTTCCACTGAGATGTTTGGCTTTCAGCTCATTGATTACATGAATATGGTATCTGCTATAATCTGGGATTCCCTCTGCCATCTGGTAGTCTCTATCAGCCAGGGGCAGCCATTCTAGCTCTCTTTGTGGGGCATTTAAAGGTGGAATGTTTAGAGCTACTGGTGTCTCCATGTGTTTGGTGCTCTTCAAGCAGAATTTCACTTGGGAATGTAGGCAAATGCGGCTTTGTGTGGTGAATTGAGGTAAAAAGGATTTTCAATGAAAACAGGGCAGTTCTGGTGTAAAAGGGGGCACAATTGGTCACTCTTGGGAGAAATTGAGTCACTTGCAGGATGAGGAAGCTTGGATTTCAGGGGAAAATGACAGTTTTGGGTGTTTTTTACAGTGAAGAACAAACTGAACCAGGTGCAGGAAGGATTGGTAAATACTTGGTCATGGCGCGATGGGTGGAGGCTTATCCAAGCCGAATTGTGGGCGGCTATGGTGTTGAATCAATTTCTGCAGGTTGGCGGCGAGAACGTCGTGTAATTTCATGCAGGAGGCACAACAGAATTTTGGTGAAAAAATGCGAAAAACGTGATTTTTGGCGAAAATATAGGAAACTTGGCCTTTGGCGTGCTTTTCTCGGATGACATTAGCATGACATCATAGGTGGGGTCATGGTACGGAATGATGACGTGGCGGTCTATGAGTGGTCCACGTGGACGGGGGATGTGGCGGACAGCTCGGAGCGATGGCGGGTCGGGCGCTGATGTGGTGCTGACTCGGCAATGGCATGGAGGTGACGTAGGGTCGACTTGGCGGGCGGTAAGCAGAAGGCGGTAAGCGGTAATATCGGACCGCTTAAGGTACGGGCGCGGTATTGGCAGGAGGCCGCCCGATACAATTGAGTTGTGACGCGTGTCCAGCGCCCTACGTCACCATTCTGACATTTTCGGGCGCTAAAGTACTGCCATCGGAGGCAGCCCGATATTGCTGAGGACCGTCGGATGGGAGGGCCCAGATCCGACGGTTGACGGGAAGCAGAAGTGATAGGACAATACGGCGGGGAGCGGGTAATAAATAATTATTTTTTCTGGGGATGCGCGCCAGGGCGGGACTTTAGCCATCGGCGGGTTTTTGGGTTTTTTCAGTGTTTTGTGGACAAAATGAGTTTATTGCTGTTTATTCGCAACAAGGGGTTAGGGCTGTTAAACCAAGCGGATCTTGGTTTAATCCCAAGACATCATGTTAGCGCTATTTTGCCTTTAGCGCTTTAATTTCTTTGCGCTCTGACCTTTTGGAACTATAAGGCTATATTGCCTAGGGGAAGGGGTATATACATAATTTTTGGGGTTTTTTATATACAATAGTGATATAATGATAGGGAAAAGGGGAACATAGGGAGTTAAGTAATAATGGAGTTAGTAGTTAGTATTGGGTGGGAGATATAGAAGAGAGGAAGCAAACACTAAGCTTTTTAGGGAAGAAACTTAGTTATGAGAGTAGATCAAAATGAAAAGATTTTTACACAAGAAATGTGGCTCTTTATGTAACAAGAATCAACAAAAGAGTTTGACTTCTCTTATGAACAAAGGTGATAGTGGGATGTTAGAAAGAAGTTTGATAGGGGATGATTGGGAAGTTAGACATGCTTCACTTTGTTGCTACAAAATTGCTGAATAGGAAAATCTGCACTGGCCACCATGTGTTTCCTTTTCTTAGGCCCGTGATATGAAAGAAATCATGCTTCTGCAACCCCATCTACCTACCCATTCTATTGCCTAGCATTTTTTGTTACTTCAAGGAGGGTGCACTTAGACTAGCAAACCCTCAACTGCTATTTTTCTTTTCTTTTTCCATTTTCTTTTGATTTTCTATCTAAGGCTAGCCTTATTACTTCCAAGGCCCCAGATTAAGCAGTTGGGAACCTTAATTCTCTACCTAACTACTGATCTACCAAGATTGAACAGTTTGGACAGATTTCTTTCTCTAATATACAACAAAAATTGAAATATGGCATGACCCAATTTAGACTGTTGGATCACCCATTCAGAAGTAGGACAACATCAAACAACTGTAGATATTTGTTTTCCACAAAATATGAGATCTTTGCATCACCAAAGTAGAGCATATTTGGCACTTCCCCTGCCAATCATGAAAAATGAAACCTATTGGTATAGGTAGCTAACACAAGTGATGATTGCAAATGGAGGAACAATAAATTGCTCTGGAAAGTGCCATAATATCAAGCTATCCATGGGAGAATATGTATTGACTAGCCCAATGCTTTCCATTCCAATGGGAGGTGTGGATGTTGTACTAGGAGTCCAATGTCTACAATCCTTGGGTACAATAGCTTTTAATTTTCAAGAACTTTTCATCAAATTTTCTACGGAAGGAAAGGAAGTTGAATTAAGGGGTATTGCAGGGAAACCAAGAAAGATAATCAACTCTCATGGTATGACAAAGCTTTTAAAAAAGGAGCAAAGAGGTGTAATTTCACAATTATGCTCGCTAGATGTTTCCACATTGGAATCATCTATTTCTCCAGAGCTCCAAAAAGTCCTGGACAATCATTCCAAGGTATTTGAGACTCCCAAGGGTCTCCTACCTATGCGTGATCATGATCATGCTATTCATCTAATTCTAGGAAGTGTTCCTCCAAACATCAGGCCGTACAGATATCCCTATGTCCAAAAAAGTGAAATTGAACGTATGGTTGCAGAAATGCTAGAGGCTGGTATAATTCAACCGAGTCAAAGTTCTTTCTCAGCTCCAGTAGTATTGGTGCACAAGAAGGATGGATCATGGCGCATGTGTCTGGATTATAGGGAGCTCAACAAGCTCACTATTAAAGATAAGTTCCCCATTCCTGTTATTGATGAATTACTGGATGAATTGCATGGATCAATTTACTTCACCAAGTTGGATCTTCATTCGGGATATCATCAAATCAGAATGAAGATTGAAGACATTCCAAAAACGGCATTTAGAACTCATGAGGGTCATTATGAACTTTTGGTCATGCCTTTTGGCCTTACCAATGCACCTTCAACATTTCAAGGTTTGATGAGTTCACTTTTCAAACCATTCCTTAGAAAATTTTTGTTAGTATTTTTTGATGATATACTAATCTACAACAAGTCTTGGAAGGATCATGTTGAACATGTTGACAGGGTGCTACAACTATTGGAGGAGAAACAATTATATGCAAAAAGATACAAATGTTTCTTTGGAGTCCAGGAGGTGGAATATTTGGGTCATATTGTATCTCATGAAGGAGTTAAGGTAGACCCTAGCAAAATTAAAGCCATTAAGGAATGGAAAATCCCCACATCCATAAAGCATTTGCGAGGATTTCTTGGGTTGACAGGGTATTATCGCAAGTTTGTTAAGGATTATGGGAGAATAGCAGCACCTCTAACAACATTATTGAAGAAAGATTCATTTTCATGGACTCTGGAAGCAACAAAGGCCTTTGAACATCTTAAAGAGGCAATGTGCCAAGCACCGGTCTTAGCTACACCGGACTTCACAAAAACCTTTATTGTGGAATGTGATGCTTCAGGAAATGGAATTGGTGCTGTTCTAATGCAAGATGAAAGACCCATTGCTTTTGAAAGTCGTCCAATCAAGGCAAAGTTTTTAAGCAAAGCTATTTATGAGAAGGAAATGTTGGCAATACTCCATGCACTTAAGAAATGGCGACCCTACCTAATGGGAAGACACTTCAAGCTAAAAATGGATCATGATAGCCTTAAATACTTTTTAGAACAAAGATTATCCTCTGAAGAGCAACAAAAGTGGGTCACAAAGATGTTGGGTTATGACTTTGAAATCATCTACAAAAAAGGGAAGCAAAATGTGGTGGCAGGTGCACTCTCAAGAAAGGATGAGGATGTGGAAGAATTGTTGTGTGCCATTTCTATTATTCAACCAGATTGGATAAACGAAGCAAGGGAGGAATGGAAGAATGACGAAGAAGTGCGGGCACTTATTCGAAAGCTACAACAGGATTCCAGTACTTCTGATACATTTAGCTGGAAAAATGATTCGTTATGGTACAAAGATCGCTTATACCTCTGTAAGAATTCCCAGCTAAAACAAAAGATTCTTATGGAATTGCACACTTCTCCCTTAGGAGGGCACTCAGGATTTTTAAAAACTTACCACAGGGTTAAGAAGGATTTTTTTTGGGATGGCCTTAAATCAGATATTCAAAAGTTTTTGGCGGAATGTTTGGTTTGCCAGCAAAATAAAGTTGAAACAATTAAGACACCGGGTCTATTACAACCTTTATCCATTCCAAGCCAACGTTGGGAGGAGGTTTCAATGGATTTTATCACAGGTTTACCCAAGTCTGAGGGAAAGAGTGTCATCATGGTGGTATTTGACAAACTTACCAAGTATGCACACTTTTGTGCATTATCACATCCATGTAAAGCCAGTATAGCTTCTACTGCATTTATGGAAACAGTTCAAAAGCTACATGGAAACCCAAAGATTATTGTAAGTGACAGAGATCCCATTTTCACTGGAAATTTTTGGACAGAATTATTTTCTTGTCTTGGTACTCAGTTAGCTCATAACTCATCTTATCATCCTCAATCTGATGGGCAAACTGAGATAGTAAACAAATGTTTGGAAGGATATCTTCATTGCTTTGTATCTGATAAACAGACATAATGGGTCAAATGGTTGCCTCTGGCTGAATGGTAGTATAACACTTCCTTCCATACAGCAACAAAAATGACCCCATTTATGGCACTTTATGGGTATCAACCACCATCCATCACATCATATTTAAGAGAAAATTCTAAGGTTCAGGCAGTGGAACATCACATCGAACATCAACAACAAGTCCTCCAACTCTTAAAGGATAACCTCGTGTTGGCACAAAATAGAATGAAACAACAGGCAGATCAACATCGCAGTGAAAGAATTTTTGATGTAGGTGATTGGGTATTCCTACGACTACAACCATATAAGCAAATGTCCCTAAAGCAAGCTAAGAAGGATAATAAATTATCACCAAAGTATTATGGTCCGTACAAGGTGTTGCAAAAGATTGGTACTATGGCATACAAATTGGAGCTTCCTGCAGCTTCTCGATTGCACCCAGTTTTCCATGTTTCATGTTTAAAGAAGGTTATAGGTGACAAGATCCCAATTCAAACAATATTGCCAGAACTTGACGAGGAAGGAAAAATTATATTGGAACCGGAAGCAGTCACAGAAACAAGAACTCGACAGCTACAAAATCGATCAATTTCAGAGTATCTCATCAAGTGGAAGAACTTATCCGCTGAAGATTCCACATGGGAGGATGAGAATTTTATGTAGAAGTATCCAGAACTACTCAATCGTTGAGGACAACACTTTTTTGAAGGAGAGGGGCACGTTGGGTCCCTATAATACTAGTGATTACCCCATTACTATTGTAGTTATACCCCTTATTTATATTGTTGTGCCCCTATTACCCCCATATTGTTATTTATGTGCCCCATAGAATCCCTCTATTGTTATTTTTGTGGCTTTATATTATTATTGTTAGGTCGGCTGGATTATATTGTGACTCCTTAGACTCCTATATATAGAAAGGAGGTGTTATCATTTGTATCATCGAAGAATTGTTCATTTATGTAATGTAAAGGAGGTTGCCCCCTAGAAGAGGCTGAATTCTAAGGCGTTGATCTATCTTTTATATCTTTTCTTGAGCTGGTTTCATAACAACCCAGCAGATTTCTTGATTATTAATCCTAGAAACTAGATAGATGGACATCCCCTAATTCTAGGAAGACCTTGGCTAGCAACCGCAGAAGCTTACATAAGTTTTCGAACAGGCAGTATGACTATAGCAAGAGGAAGTAATGTGAAGAATCTAGCTTTATATCCTCGAGCTCAGTCAAGCCTAAAAATAATAAAAACTAGAAAACAACCTGTATCATATTTAACTGAAAACATTTGATCACCACTAACTGTAGATGATGCTCTTGAATTTAAGAAGATGACATCATTAACACTCACATTAACCAACCAGATGCCATATCCAATCTAAAATGTCGCATGATCGAAGTAGCCCTGGATAACAAAATTGAAGAAGATCCCTGAAAAGATATTAATGACCAGACAATACCAAAAACAATTGTTTATAACAACAAACCCATTTAAATTGAGCCAGGGAAAGTCCTAAAAATTAACAAAAACCTGACTAATGACCAGGAGCAAAAACTTGTTCAACTTGTTACAAAATATAAAGAGGCTTTCGCTTGGGATTACCCAGATATGAAAGTGATTGATCCCCAATTATGCATGCACCACATCTATACAGAGAAAGATGTGAGGCCCATTCGACAACCTCAACGGAGGTTAAACCCTCACCTTAAAGATGTTGTTAAAGATGAACTACAAAAACTGTTAGATGTAAATTTCATTTATCCTATATCTGATAGCAAATGGGTTTCTCCATTAGTTGTGGTGCCTAAAAAGAATGGGAAGTGGCGTATATGTGTTGATTATAGAGAGATTAATAAAGCAACCCATAAAGATCATTTTCCCCTCCCGTTCATCGACCAGGTCTTGGAAATATTGGTAGGTAAAAAATTCTTCTCTTTCCTAGATGGCTTCAGCAGCTACAACCAAATCCAAATTGCCCCTAAAGACCAGGATAAGACTACCTTCACCTTCCCCTGGGGGACATTTTCTTATAGGGTCTTACCTTTTGGACTGTGCAACGCACCTGCCACATTCCAGAGAGCCATACTCAGCATTTTTTCAGACTTGATAAATGAGGGACTCGAGGTGTACATGGATGACTTTACACCCTATGGAGATGACTTCAAGCCAGCATTACAAATGCTAGAGAAAGTTCTACAAAGATGCATTTCCACCAAGCTCTGCTTAAGCCATGAGAAATGCCACATGATGATAATCAAGGGCCTCATCTTGGGTCACTACATCTCAGCAACTGGAATTCAGGTAGATCCAGCAAAAATTCAGATAATCCTCTTAATACCTACCCCCTGCACATAGACTGAGGTACGTAGTTTTTCGGGATTTTTTGGATATTATAGAAGATTTATAAAGAATTTCTCCCAAATTGCTGCACCATTATATGCATTAACAGGAAATATCGATTTCATATTGATTGGAAAATGTGACATTGCTTTTGAAGATTTGAAACGGCTAGTATCAATAGCCCTAGTATTATGAGGCATGAACTGGGATTTTCCATTTCAGATTTCATCCAATGCATCAAATACCGCCATTCGAGAAGTTCTCAACCAAGAGGAAGATAAGAAACCTTATGTGATATAATACATCAACAAGGATTTAACACCTGCTGAGTTGAATTACATTGTGACTGAGAAATAATTTCTGGTTGTAATCTATGGTATTAACAAATTCAAAAACTATATAACCGGATACCCTATGGTTTTGTATATTGATCACTCTGCTATTAAATATTTAGCTAATAAAATTGTTACAAATGGAAGAGTGACACGATGGTTGATCCTTTTTTAGTAATTTGACATAACAATCAAGGATCAACTAGGAAAGGAAACTCTGGTGGCATAATTCCTCTCATGTGTGCCAAAGACAGATGACTCGGCAGTAGTAGAAGACTAGTTCCCTGATGAGCACTTATTTTTGTAACCATGAAAACACTGTGGTATGTGGATGTTGTGAACTATCTAGCAGTGGGAAAATTACCCAAGCACCAGACACCTAGTGAAAGAAAACTAATAGTACAACACAACACTCAGTTCTCCTGGATCGAAGGATACCTCTTTCACACAGGAGTTGATATGCATATCCAAAGGTGTCTTAGGGAAGTCGAAATCTTTTACATCCTAAAAGCTTGCCACGATGGCCTTGCGGTGGACATTATGCAGACTGTAGGACTGGTCACAAAGTCTTACAGATGGGCTATTATTAGCCCACAATTTTTAAGGACACCAAGAAGTTTGTCCAAGCATGTGATAGCTGCCAAAGAATGGGTCGCCCTGGACAGTCTAACGAGATGCCCCTGCATCCACAGTTAGTCATTGAACCTTTTGAACATTGGGCATTAGATTTTATTGGCCCAATAAACCCATCATCTAATCAAAAGACATATATACTGGTTGCAACAGAATATGTGACTAAATGGGTGGAGGCAGAAGCGTTACCAAGGGCAACAAAGGACTCACTAATCCACTTTCTTTTCCAAATTTTAGTGTAGTATGGCTTGCCTAGAGAAATAGTCATGGATGGAAGGCCATAATTTGTGGGCCATAAGATTGATGCTACATTAAAAAATCATCATATCACGCATACAATCACATCTCCATACCACCCATAGGCAAACGGCCAGGTAGAAAGTACCAATAAAGTAATCGAGGCCATACTAACATAGACAGTCGCATCACATAGACGTGACTGGGCTACTCGATTACTAGAAGCCCTATGGGCATATCGTACGACATGGAGAAATACCACAAGATACTCCTCATATCAGCTAGTGTTTGGAAAAGAACCTATCTTCCCAATAGAATTTGAAATTCAGACATTGAGGGTAGCTCAAAAAATAGGCTTGGATCTAAATGAAGCATAGATTAATAGGCTACATCAAATTAATGAATTGGATGAAATTCGACTATCAGCTCTTCAGCATACTGCACTAATGCAACAAAAAAGAGCGAAATGACATGATTCCCTCATTAAGAAGAATATCTTCCATGAATTTGATTGGGCACTTCTGTATGATTCTAGGTTCTAATATTTCCCGGGCAAACTCCAGACTAGGTGTTTAGGCCCCTATGAGATACAAGAGGTGAATGATAATGGCACCCTTATATTAGCCACCACTGATGGGTCTAGCTACTCTTTTAAAGTGAATGGACATCGAGTACACCTTTATCAAAAACTACTTACAAGGTAATCCTTTTGCCAGCAGTTACGGGGAGATTCCACAATACAAATTCTTGCTGAGGAGGATAACCCTTCCACAGTGCTAGACTAGTGAAGAATTTACTTTTTTTTTAAACCTGTACATAAATTTTCCCATTTGTTTGATTGGATTTGCTTGGATAATAGATTTTATATTAGTTTTTTTCTCTATTTTTCCTTTGTTGTTCCCTCTAGAGAACAACAATTTTCGTCTGTATTTTCCCTTGTTGTTCCCTATAGGGAACAACAATTTTTGCGTGCATTTTTCTTTGTTGTTCCCTACAGGGAACAACCATTTTTTGTGTGTATTTAGCTTTGCTATTCCCTACAGGGAATATCTGTTGTTCCCTTCAGGGAATAACTACTGTTCCCTCTGAGGAAAAACAATTTCGGCATGCATTTTTTTCTTGTTGTTCCCTACAGGAAATGACAATTTTTGTGTGTTTTTTGCTTTGTTGTTCCCTACAGGGAACAAATTTTTTTTTGTGTGTGTTTTATTTTATGTTCCCTATAGGGAACAACGATTTTTGTAAGTATTCCCTTTGTTGTTCCCTACAGGGAACAACACTGTTTTGTGACTGTTTTCTTTATTGTTCCCTACAGGGAAAAACTGCTATTCCCTATAAGAAACAACACAATTTTTGTGATTTTTTCTTTGTTGTTACTTATAGGGAACAAATGTTGTTCCCTATAAGGAACAACACTTTTTGTGTGGGTTTTTATTTCACCATTCCCTTCAAGTAACAACACTTTGTGAATGTTTTTGAGAACATCCTCTTTCTCTTCCTTGCATAATCATCCCTAGACCATCTCAGTTTCACTCTTTACAATCCTCTTAATGGCATGAAAGGTACAATACATATTTAAGGACAAAAAATATGGAGTCTATTAGAACATGCAAATAGCTTGAATACTCTCATATTTAATAAGTTTTCTTTGTGATGATCAAAAAAGAAAAGGACACAATTATCTATATCACTTCACTGTCCTCATTTCCACTATAAACCAAACTTATTGATTATATGTACCATGATGGTTCCCCCTTTCTTGTATAACTCTCTTTGTGTATTATCAATAATATTTTGGGCATATTTTTTATATTGATATGTCAAAATTATTCTACCATCCCTACTCTTAAGGAGTGATGAGCCACCCTCTATGTATAAAATAGGGACTGTTTAAAAAAAAAAACTAAATAAATAAAATAATAACAATATATATTCATTAACGGTTTTATGATTTTTATTTGTTTTCCATATATGGAGGATAGGGGGTCTTAGCATGAGCTAGCCTACCATGATCATAAGGAAGGAGCGAAGTGGCATTCCCACTATGGCCACCACACCAGGGATATGATCCAATGGATGCCAGCCTGACCACTTTCTCTAATTCCCAATGAATGGAAATGTGTTCACCTGGTTACCAAGACATCACATTGGTCTCTACTATGGACATCATAAGACACTTCCCCAATTATACATAGAAGACCATGGTTCTGAAGGGTTAGAAAGCAACTCTGTCGAGGCTATGGATGCCTGCAAGCAACAGAAGCTCTGTTGATGGTATTGAAGCTTTATTTTACATCAATAATTATTATAATGCCCTTTTATTATGTTTTTATAGAGAGATTATGTCCCTAACATACCTTGAACCTTTATGCATGAGTAATTTTTAAATCAATCACAACAATTTTAAGTAGAATAACCGCAGTAGAGTACTATTTCTTACGCATGCTATCCCTTTTTCTTTATCATATCACATCATGGAAACCTATCACTTATTGATAATTCTCGGTACAAGCCTTGATTTCACCACTCCAATATCCTTTATGATCCTTTCATGAATAAGTGTACCTTGCCAATCCATCACCCCTGTACTTCGCCACCAGCGCTTTACCCTTTCTATCATTCGGTCATAAGTGACCTATTATTTCGAAGGGGGTGGGGACCTCCAGTGTACGTATGAATGCATTGTCATTTTTTCATCAGATTTTGTAGAATGATACAACATTCCATGATCACAGAGCATGTTGTATGATAGTAGCCCTCAATAACGGTATTTATAGTTATAAAGTATTACTTGATAGAATCATTACAACCATTTGTTGTTCTATCACTCGACTCCATTTGTTGCTATGTTATCTCTTCTACACTTATCGTTTGTAGAATTCAAGCATCATGGGAGGAAGAACAGTGCATCGAGAATCGTTAATACTAGCTGTCTCTGATGAAGCCAGGGAAATTTTAGCTTGAGCCGGATGGATAGCATACTTTACTAGATTTAAACCACCCAACAAGGAAATTTCCATCGAATTCTTACAAAATCTACACAATGGAAAATCCATGGTAAGGGGCAGGCAAATCACTATATCAGACATTGTGATAGGAGAAGTATTCGGGTTATCGGCAGAAGGACCAGTGTGGGTTGGTAAGCAGTTGAAGCTGAATGATGCTATTGAGGTTTTCAAGGATGAAGGACAAGAGCTGATAAAAAAGGGAAAAGGCGTTCGACCATATGCTCTTGGAGAACCATGGGGATAACTAGTAAGAATTGTCCAGAACTACATTACATGCGATGGGCATAAAGACATGGTAAGGCCGCGTCAACTCAAACTCTTAGCAGTTCTAAAATGAAAGTGCTCTATAAATTTACCTGCATTGTTGAATTCTTTACTGCATGACACTACTGAGGGGCTAAGGCAATCCCAATGCATAGAAACTGTAGTAAGCCACCACTGTTTGATCAGGATGATAGTTAGCTATAACCTCACCCAGCAGCAATCAAGCTGGGATGAACTAATATTAGCTCTCGAAGGAGGTTTAGCTCTGCTTGCACCTAAACCTATTCCAAAAAGGAAGAGGACTACCCTTGCGAGGAACATACCTCAAAAGTGCAGACAATCCACAAGGCTGAGGTCAAAATTAGGAGCGGCCAAAAATCCTCAAGGCAGTATCAGTCAACCCATAGAACTATCTAGCCCAGGAAGTGAACAATACTTGCAGCTAGAAGGATAGGATAACCCTGAATCAGACCATGAGGAAGAAATAGGGCATTCTAGAGATGAACAAAGAAATGAATCGGGACTTCCCTCAACACCAAGCATGAGTCCCCAAGGTGACTTGTTGCACGATTTTGAATTGGCCCAGGTCCTGGCCAACATGAATGATTACATGTAGCCTGAAAGCCCGCTCAATCTTAATTTAGGAGCAACCCAATCTCTTGAGAATTTTGGCAATGCCAAAATTCTATCTCCCTCAAAAGATGCAAGCCATGAAGCAGAAATAGATGTAGAGGCCATTCAAGAAGAAGGGAACCAATTTGGTGACACGCCTCCAATAGAAACTAGCCAGGTAGGCCTAAGCACAGAAAACATAGGCCAAGAAGAAGAAGCCAAAATAATTTAGGAAATTGATAACCAATCTGGAGACACGGTCCTTTTAGAACAAAGCCAAGATGAGCAACCAAGCTCTTTAGAAGTAGAAACTATTAATGAGACTGTCAGCAGAATAGTTGCTCCTCCGAAAAAGTATAGAGCCAAATTGAAAAAGATTAGTAAAGAACAAAAGAAGCTTTGCAAAAAAGTAAAAAGGCTCAGAAGAAAAATAAAGGAAATCACAACGGGAAAGGTCCTGGACAAAACCCCAGAGATAGTAAACATGGTTGTACAGAGAAAATCATATGAAGGGAGGGCTACAGGGACTCAAACTGAGCCCATAGCTACTCAACTTGTTATCACTCAAATGGAACAACATGCAATTCTAGTATAAGTAGCTACCTAGACAGAGGATGTACCCTCTTACAATATAACTACCCAGATGGAGGATATACCCTCCTAAAGCATGGCTACTCAGATGAAGGTTTGGACCTCCCATAATAAAGAAATATAGAGAGAAGGCACCCCTTCTCATAACAAAAGTACTTAGACAAGCATTCAAGACAAAGATGTCATGACACACAATGACCCCATTATATTCAATCTTCATGAAGAATTAGCATAGGCTCGGCTCGCATTAAAATGACTTGAACAAGTAACTGTTTCCCAGCAAAAATACCAATATTTTCAGAGGCAGCTTTGGGAAATGAATGCAATAGAGAGTAAGACCTTCAACAGATACATAAAAGAAAAAGAGAAAATTGAGAGAATCAAGCTCAAATTAGATAGGGTCATAGCTCGTATAGACACCATCTACTCGTTATATACAAATGTCTTGGCATGCAAGGCTCCCGCCACTAATTATGCCTTGTTTTTGTTAGAATGATACTTACTATTGAAATTTAAAGCCGTCATATCTAGAAAACCAATCGAATTAAAAAAAGTTGAAGATTTTATAAATTGTTGCAAACAACATGGGGTAAAAGTTCAAAGGTTGCTTTGTGAATTTTACCTACACAATTTTTTGTATTAGAGGATGAGGTGGAAAAGAACCCCAACCCTTTTGTGGGAGATTTTCAATTCCAATCCTTTATCTTATTTGCAGTCAATCAACTTAAATGGTTCAAATCTCATAACGTATTCCAAAGGCAAGAGCATGGATTGGATCTTTGGGTAAGAAGTGAATTCAAGCACCTTTTGCAAATTCTTGCTAACCATAAGAGTCTGATAACAAGGGAAGGGGTGATTTAAATTTTACAGCCGATTGAGAAGGAGATTGTACAGATGGGATTAGCATACTTCCTCTCCATTCAAGAAATTTCTTTGGTTGCATCCAAGCTCAAGTGGGCAGTCTCCACTAGTAGTGTAGAGGATAGAGAGCCATTTAATTACAAAAATTTTAAAACATCTGCAGACCGTTTTGTCACTTATAGCAATCTCATTTGGAGAGAAGGACCTTATTGGTTAGGATGTCGGTTTTGTAGCCCCATCATTTGCTATCCTCCTGAAGGTTATCAGGCTATATACGAATTTCCTGAAGGGAAGGAAGGGCCCACCTTTGAGCTCTTGGCCCAGAATCATGGTTGTAGTCCACTTTTCAACATTCCTTCTCCAGTCTACTCTTTAACTTCTCTACATACGAATTACTTGATTTTCATGAGGCCATGAAATAGGGTAAGCAGGGGAGTATGTTGAGTCACAAAATGGGTATGTATTTACTATTAATCTCATCATCTTTTTCCTTGATTCTTTTCCATATCCTAATGAACTAATATATTGAGGAATTATGGTAAGAAATGAAGGAATTATTTGCAATTATGATTTAGCTAACTTTTACCCTTCTTATGCAGGAAAGCGACAAAAGGAACGATTGTTGTTCCCTGACATTGGAACAACAAAATCTGACAAGCAAAGGAAGGAATGAGTCGGTTATGGACAAGGCTGAGAGTGAATCATAGGGATCAACACGGAATAGGAAAGAAGTCTAGAGTTAGAAATTGGTTGTGAATCCCTTAGGATCGGAAGATCTTGAGGGTTCGAATTTACCATTTACCCTTTACCCCTTTCTCATTATAAAATAAGATGATGGTAAGAATAAAGGGGGGAATCTGTGTTATCTTTCGAATTGTAATTGTAATTACAGACTCTCGTTGTTGAGAGAACATGACTATATTGTAATTCTCCTTATGTTCGATGATTAATATATAATTTAAGTTGTTCTTCCCTCTTATTATCTGAAGTAGCTTAGCAGTGTTCACTAGCGGCTAAAGGCCTGACCTCTGGTGGATTTAACTACTTTCTTTGTGTGATACATTTCCGATTCTCCCAAGTGTGATTGGTTTGATAGTTTTCGTGCTTTTTGTGATTTTATCTCCTTCGCTATTTATTGTTTTCCTGTGTTGACGAAATATCCCTGCTTTATATGATTTACAACAGTGTCGTTTGATTCATTTTACCTTCATTGCAGTTTAAGTTACTTAGATAAGTATTCAAATTTATTTAATCAGTTGTAAAGAGTTTGATAATCGCTATTGGACTCTTAGATTGATATCATTGCTATTCATATTGTTTACTGGAGATTGAGTTTGATTTAGATTAATCAATTAAGAAGAGATGATTTATTTCTACTGTACTCTCTCTAGATGTTGTTGTTACTTGAATTGCTGTAAGATTTGATTTCAGTAGAGGATTGAGTTTTGATATTTACTTTAATAATTGCAATTGGAGTTTATTAGATGCATTTGTTTACTCTTGTATTAAAATATCTATACTAAAATTTAGGAAACATTACTCTCTGAATTAATAGCATCCACATACTATGTACACTCTTGAAATAAGAGGACTTTCTCGGGTTGATGATTAATGTGGGATAATTAGGAGTTTTAAAAGGTGGCTTTTATCACCCAACATCATTCTGGAAACCTCTAGATCACAAAGCTTCTCCTCCGGTTTGGGAAAACCTGCCAGAAGGAGTTGAGAGCAATTTTTCCTATGAAAACTCGCATTGGAAGCATGAGTGTATAACTAAGCAACCTGGAATTAGCATGGTCATGTAGTGGAGCAAAACACGTTGATGCCAGAAATTAGGTTTTACGGAAATTTTCTCCAGAATGATTTTAGGGTAGTTTTCCTTTGATTCTTTAGGGAGGTTTTGGTCTGTATATCATGATGGATATTTTTCATAGTAGTCAATGCTTTTGGGACTCTGGGATATGTCATGGGAAGGGAACAAGCGACATAACAAAATACTATGTAACAGATGCCCCCTAAAGCATGAAGAAAAAATAGGGAGTGATGGCTAAGATGCTTTACAAGTCAATGCAAGGACAAGAACAACATTGTGAGGAGACCTACAAATCAAACGTATACATACAGATATCTAAAATTTTTGATGATCATTCCTAACAATAAAGGAACAAGCGTCTAATGATACATGAATCCATGGTATGGACATAGCCATCCAAATAAGAGGGATCATTTGTATGGATCCTCTATATGGTCGCAACTATCCAAATAGAAAGGATCATAAATACAGATCCACGGTATGGTCACATCCTTCCATCTAGTAGAAACATGTATACAATCATGAATGACGCATAACTCCTTGCAATCTTGATTCTATCAGACAAAATCTAGGTTCTTTCGCTCCATCTCGACCTGATCAATGTATGAATTTTAACATGTGAATATATGTGTTGAAGTCGAACGTGATAGAAAAACACCTAATTGTTGGTCAATGATGTAAACTGTTGACAGGAATGAGAGAAACCACAAATAATTAGAATGGATATCAAGGTACAATTAGCACAATCCATAAATGTGAATAATGGGGCTGAAGTCGAGCATCCATGAATTCATTTGATTGACGATCAGTGATGTAAACCTATCTTTGAACACGAAGAACTTGGCATTGAGGTATGCAAGCTCTAAGGTAGTAGAATGTAGTTTCTAGATCATCTTCTCAGATAATGAGATGAAGTCGACGGGAAGTGATCCATCGAGGGAGGGCCATAATGAATCCCACATCATCAACACAAAACAAAGGATGTAGTACAGTGAACAAGTACAATAGGATGACTCCTGAGTTTCGAAGCGTTGGACTCAAAATAGGATCAAAAGTCATGATGATGAGATGACGTGATCAGATGAGAGGAAAAATGGATTTCCCAAACTGAGGAAGGAAAGTGACAAGGCAAGGATATCCCAAAACGGACATGAATAACATATGAGTGTCATGTTCAAGAGTGACATGCTTCCTTTACAAGATGAAAAATATGGAAAATTTCACTTTTTCCCCCACCATTTCTAGCGACCATCCCACATATTTTTTATTGCAAGCTTGAACGAGATAACATATGCTTGCCATATAAGTTCACCCTTTAGATAAATCCATCCTAGTAACTTTTACAAGCCCTAGGAAGGACAAACTCAGTGTCATCGTAGTGACAATTCCTGTGTCGTTTAAGTTTTATGAGTGCAACAAAGGTGAAAATCAACATCTTTTTCATGTATAGAGAGTTTGAAAAAGAAGCAGAAAAGAAAACTCCAAAGGTCCCTTTTCGTAAATCGTCTCTTGAACCCAAAAAGGTAGAAAACAATATCTAAGAGAACTTCCTAGCCATGTTCAACTAAGGTGTTCCTTTTTCATACAACAGTCTATCTCAATATGGAAAAGGGTTAAACTTATACTAAGCAGACATCATTTCATTTACTTTTACTAGTTCAAAAATGACAAGTACTCAGTAATATTTTCATTTTTTGAGAGTCAAGCTTAAAGATGACTCAAGGGGGTCACTTTTTCGTTTATTTTTTACAAGTCTGAAAAAGTGATAGAATACAACTCATTGAATTAGTCAAAGTAAATCACCGATGTCTAGAAGATATGACCTATTGTTGCACAAGGAAATGAACACTATTGATTTCGAGGAGAAATATCAAAAAATGAGTGAAATGTGCCCTAATTTGGTAAAAATATTATCTAAAAACTACAAATAAGGAAAAAAGGTAAATTATTTTTACCATTTCACCGATTTTCACATGTGGGAGAATTTTTACCTCATTTTACCTTGAAATTCAAGCAAGGAGCATGAGAAATCCGAGACACCATTTATCGAGCTGCTTGTTACAAGCAATATAACTCTCCTTACTCTTAATTTTGGTAGTTATTTTAAGCATTTTCATCCATAGGATAGGTTGTAAGGAAAAATTTTCAAAAATGTACATCGTGGGTGATTATTATAGGTTTCACCCATCGAGGTCATGCTACTCTCCCTGAGGCCAATTATGCACTCATGCTGGCAGCATGAAAAAATTCTGAAACAGACGCACTCGCACCAAGGTAAAAAAAATATTGAAGTGAAATCCTCCATCAAAAATAGTTAATCTCAATTTTTCTCTCCATGGATGCTCATAAAACATTGGTTTATTGATGTTTAGCAGAAAAACAAGTCCAAAATGCTAATTAAATGGAAATAAAGTGGTCGTGAAGCTGAGGACCACTAGGAAATGCAGGATGATGAGTGTATCAAAACCCTTCGAGCATGTGGTCAACTCAAATTCTTCACGATTCCCAGGATCACAACACAACCAAAATTATTGCAACATTTGATCAATTGGTGGGATGTAGATCGCCAACTGTTTATGTTTGGGGACCAACAACTTGAAATATAGGTCGATGACATCTACTTCATTACCGGGTTGTCTAGAAAGGGATAACAGGTACAACTATCTGGGTCACGATCTATAGGAGAGAGCACAAGCATGCTCACTGTGAGACATTGTCCGGGAGCCAAAAATGGAAATAGCAGGAATATTAACATAACAACCATTGAAAATGTTAGGTCCCTATACTACTAGTGTAATCATTTATTGTTATTAGTGTAACCCCCTTATTGTATTATTGTGCCCATATAGTCCTTATTTTGTTATTATTATGCCCCATTAAAGCCCATTATTGTTATTGTTGTGCTCCTACAATATTATTGTTATGTAGACTTTGATTGTATTGGGACCCCTTAGACTCCTATATAGAGAAATTAGGTCTTGTCATTTGTATCATCCAAGAATCATTAATTTGTGTAATATAAAGGTTGTTTCTCCCTCGGAGAGGCTGATTTTTAAGTCGTAGATATACCTTTTCTATCCTTTTGTGAGCCAGTTTCATAACAATTGGTATCAGAGCTTTCGATTATAGGGTTTTGCTGCTACAAATAGGTCATCATGGAATTTTCACTATAACTTTTTCACTACGATGTTTAAGAAACTAAAATAAAAACCCATTTGAACCGAAACCATTCTTAACCTTGGCTACGAGTTTCAGACCTTGTATTGCTATATTTTAGGAGATATGATCTAAGGAAGTTAGGGTTTTTGCAAGCTCTAGAATTCCATCTCAAACATGTCATCATGGAATTGTCCCAATACTTTTGTTTCTAAGAAGGTTAAGACTCTGAAATTAAAATCCATTTGCACTGAAATCTTGGTGAAGCTCATGCCCAAATTTTAGATCTTGTTTCACTATATTTGCAGAAATATGGTCCAAGCCATTTAGGGTTTTTACAGGCTCTCGAATTACATTCCAAATAGGTGACCTTAGGAAAATCGTCATAACTTTCTCTTTGAGAATCAAATTGAAGTTTAGTAAGAAGTTAAAGAAAGGGACATATAGTACTTCTCTGTGTATCATTTTCAAGTTCGAAGGATGAAACAATGACACGTGGCACTTCGTACAATTTCTCTCTACTGAAAAAAGATATTATCATGTCGTTTTGGGAGATTGGGCATAACCCTCTATTGGAAAATCCAATTTCGATCAGACATGTGAAATTTTAAGGAGGTTGCAGAGGGCTACACAAGTCACAATTACAGAGCTTGGAGATTTGAACTTTCATAGATACAATAGATTCAAGATCGAGATCATAAAAGAAAGAAAAATCATGACTCGAATCAAGAAAATAGAAACACCTAGTAATCAAAATTGGATGGATGATTTGAAGAATGCGATCAAAGCTAAGATAAATAGTTTTATCTATGCCATGGAAGTTGATATTGATGATATGGAAATATATTAGAAGAAAGGCATGGAAGATTTGAAGAAAGACATGGAAGGTTTGAAGGAAGGTGGCACAAAGCTACCACAAGAAAAGCCTCCTAATCGTGACAAGGTAGTAGCGGAAACTCATGATGAGAAAAAAGGTAATGTTAATCATGATTTCATAGAATCTAATGTTGGATTGAAGACCTAGAATATTCCAAAGATAGATATAAAGAAGTTTGATGGCAAGGATCCCATAACATGGATACCAAAAATATATAAATATTTTGATCTACATAATGCGAAAAACACACAAAAGGTATGTATTTCATCTTTATATTTAGAACCAAATCAGTTTGTATGGTATAGAGGGATTTTCTCTCGTAAAATACTTGTCACCTGGTAAATTTTCATGGAGGAAATGATAACGCATTATGAGGATACAAAGAACGAAACCTTCTTTATCCAATTGATAAATCTCAAACAAAAGGGTTCAATGGTAGAGCACATTGAGGACTTCCAAAAATTGAATATAAGGGTAAATGATATTCCAAAGAAGCATATGATTGAAGTATTGATATGGATTTTAAATGATAACAATTAACATTAGGTGCACCTTTGGGAACTTGATTCATTGGAGAAGGCATACAGGTTGGCAAGAAAAATTGAAAGAAAAATTATGGCAATAAGAAAGCCTACCACTCATAACTATAAATATGGAACTATTGTTGTTCCTAGCCTTTAACCACTTACAAGGCTAAAACCAAACCAATTGGGAGAAAAAAGAGAAAAAGGGATTTATTACAATTGTGATAAAAAAATACATTAAATGTCATAAGTGTGTTGAGAAGAAATTAATTTACATAGATGGAGAAGAGGAGCAAGAAAAGGAACAAGAAACATTAAAAGAAGAGGATATACACCAGGAACCAATCCTAGAGAAAGAAGAAATGAATATAACCATATCTTCTGATGCATTGAAATGAATTACCACTTCTCAAACTCTCAAGATAAAAGGGCATATCAAGAAGAAAAAGGTAATAGTGTTGATTGCTTTTGGTACTACCCATACTTTTATTCATTATAAGATAGCCAAGGAATTGAATTTCTTCTATATCCAACACTAGAGTGTCAATTAATGGTTGCAAATGGAGGAACCATAAATTTCTTTGGAAAGTTCCATAATATCAACGTATCCATGGGAGAATAAGTCTTGAATAGTTCAATGCTTTCCATTTCGATGGGTGGTGTAGATGTTGTACTAGGAGTCCAATGGCTACAATCTTTTGGTACAATAGCTTTTAATTTTCAAGAAATTTTCTTGCAATTTTTTTGGGAAGGAAAGGAGGTTGAATTAAGGGGTATCGCAGGGAAGCTGGGAAAGATAATCATCTCTAAGAACATGAAAAATCTTCTAAAGAAAGAACAATGGGGAATAATTGCATAATTATGTTCACTAGAATTTCCGACGTCGAAATCATCTATTTCTCCAGATCTCCAAAATGTTTTGGAAAATCATTCCAAGGTATTTGAGACTCCCAAAGGCATCCCACCTATTCATGATAATGATCATTTTATTCATTTGATTCCAGGAAGTGTTCCCACAAACATCAAGACTTATGAATATCAATATGCCCAAAAGAGTGAAGTTAAACGTATGGTTGCAGAAATGATAGAGGTTGGTATAATTCAACCTAGTCAAAGTTCTATCTCTACTCCAGTGGTATTGGTACATAAGAAGGATGCATCATGGCTTATGTGTGTAGATTATATGGAGCTAAACAAGCTTACTATTAAAGATAAATTTCCCATTCTTGTCATTGATGAATTATTGGATGAATTACATGGAGCAATTTACTTTACCAAGTTGGATATTCATTTAGGATATCATCAAATCAGAATGAATACTGAAGACATTCCAAAAACAACATTTATAACTCATGAGGGTCATTATGAATTTTTGGTCAAGCCTTTTGACATTACCAATGCACCTTCTACATTTCAAGGTTTGATGAATTCCATTTTTAAACCCTTCCTTAGAAAATATGTGTTAGTATTTGTTGATGATATACTAATCTACAACAAGTTTACAGGGTGCTCAAACTATTGGAGGAGAAACAATTATATGCAAAAATATCCAAATGTTTCTTTGGAGTATAGGAGGTGGAATATTTGGGTACTCAGTTAGCTCATAGCTCACCTTATCATCCTCAACATGATGGGAAAACTAAGATAGTGAAAAAATGTTTGGAAGGATATCTTTGTTTCTTTGTATATGATAAACAGACATAATGGGTCAAGTGGTTGCCTATGGATGAATGGTGGTATAACACTTCCTTCCATACTGCAGCAAAAATGACCCCATTTATGGCACTTTATGGATATTGTCCATCGCCCATCACATCATCTTTAAAATAAAATTCTAAGGTTCAAGCAGTGAATACCACATCGAGCGTCAACAACAAGTTCTCAAACTCTTAATGGATTACCTCACTGGTGCAAAATAGAATGAAACAACATGGAGATCAACATTGCAGTGAAAGAAGTTTTGATGTAGGTGACTAGGTATTTCTATGACTACAACCATACAAACAAATGTCTCTCAAGCAATCTAAGAAGGTTAATAAGTTATCACCAAAGTATTATGGTTTGTAGAAGGTGTTACAAAATATTGGTACTATAGCATACAAATTGGAGCTTCCTGCATCTTCCTGAGTGCACCCAGTTTTCCATGTTTCATGCTTAAGAAAGGTTATAGGTGAGAGGATCCCAGTTAAAAAAATATTGCCAGAACTTGATGAGGAAGGAAAAATCATATTGGAATCAGAAGCAGTCACAAAAACAAGAAATCAACACCTACAAAATCAATCAATTTTAGAGTATCTCATCAAGTGGAAGAACTTACCTGTTGAAGATTCCACATGGGAGGATGAGAATTTTATACAGAAGCATCTAAAACTACTCAAGCATTTAGGTCAACACCTTTTGAAGGAGAGGGGCATATTAAGTCCCTATATGATTGTTGGCTTGATGGGTCCCGACCCAAGTTCAATGTTAAGCAGCCAAGCAAATCCATACATTACTGGCCCTTTCAGCATCAATCCATGGAGTGCAGACTAAAGTCTCACCTGAAGCAATATGGGGGGATGCGGGAACCAAGTTTCCACACCTTAAGATGGTTTGTTGTGTCAGTTATTTTCCCTAACCTTCCTTCGCATAGATCGATAATCCCTTTAGGGATTATCAAAGTACTTCTCTTATTCGTCCTTGAAGCCTCCACGAAAGTCTTAGATCGTCCTTTGCGGGCCCCAAATAGATAGATCAGGAACTTACGCACCCCTATAATTAATCATACTTCTATATCTACTGAGATTTACTTAAGTATTGGTTACTTTAACATGCATTGTGGTTATCTTTGCGTAAACATATATTCCTACTTTCGTTCATATGACAATGTAAAATACATAGATTTGTGATCAATATAGAATTACTTCATACTCTAGTATTCAACATAACATAACTGCAACATTCATAATAGAAGTAAAATAATGCATACATAGATAATTGCACAATATTCTTCTTTATTAATAATCCAGAATTCTAGTACAGACTCTGACTACCCTACGTACACAGCTACAGGCACACTATCTGCAGACTTCTACCCTAGGCCTATGCGCACTCAGCTACAAAGCCTCTTCATATGCTAAGATTATTCACTCTTATCTCTCATAGACCCTGTTAGTTACCTATACCAATAGGTTTCATATTTCATGATTGGCAAAGGAAGATCCAAATATGCTCTGCTTTGGTGATGCAAAGATCCCATATTTCCAAGAGAAGACAATGTGTATATAGCTTGATGTTGTCCCAATTTTGATGGATGTTCCAACAGCCTAATCTGGATCATGCCATGTTTCAATTTTCTGTTGTAGAATAGAGAAAGAAGTCTGTCCAAACTGTTAAATCTTGGCAGACTAGTAGCTTAGGTAGAGAATTAAGGTTCCCAACTGCTTAATCTGGGACCTTGGAAGCAATAAGGGTAGCATTAGATAGAAAATCAAAAGGAAAAAGCCAAGGAAAAGAAAAGGCATATAAGGGTCTGCAAATCTAAATGCACCCCCCAGGAAGTAACAAAAAATGCTAGGAAATAGATGGGTAAGCAGATGGGGTTGCAGAAATATAATTCCTTTCAATGGAGGGTTTGATAACCTGGTCACAAAGGCAAATCAGTGGATGGAGAGGCTCCTCTTCTACATCATGTGCAGTAAAGCAAAGGAGCATGTCTAACTTCCCATTTTTCCCCTTTGCATTCATTTACTAACATCCCTTAATCAGCTAAGATTCATGGAAGAATTTGAGGTTTTATGCTGGTTCTTATGCCTTTAAAAGCCACATTTCCTGTGTAAAAATCTTTTCATTTTGATCTACTCTTAAAGCTAAGTGGTTTTTAAATAAAATTAGTGATTTCACTCCTCATTCACCTTTTCATCCATATTAACCCTTAACTTTTACTATCTAAATCCCCTATGTCACCCTTTCCCTACTATTATAACACTATGGTGTATAAATCCCAGCATTGTATAAATATCCTCCCTCTTTAGCACTATAGCTAAGTAAGTTAGTCTTGGGGGACTTTAGTCCAACAGGGACTATGGTCAACTCTGTAATGGGATTGCTTCAACCTCTGGTTGGAATGATAACCTCCTCCTAAGCCCTCACCTTCCTTCTGCTCAAAAATGCCATAGAAAACCCCCTTCCCCCTGCTAAACCCACTCTTAACCTCTTTTTTCCTAATGAAAAGCCCTTGAAAAAACCCAAAAATCCCAAAAACCCACCAAAACCCTTTTATCTTAAAGTTCCGCGCATTTAAATTAAATGGAATATTTTAATATGGGCGGGACCCAACCTAGAAAGCTGCGCGACCATCAGCATTACCCGCCAGCCGTCCGATCTCCGCCGCCCAGATCTAACGGTGGGCGGTCGATTTTGCTCCCCGACCTGCCTCCCTTTAACGTCCGGGGAAAGGCGGTATCGGGCGCCGTACCCAGGATGCGTGGCAGGCGGCGGGGTTGTTCGGAGCCCCCCTCCCCGATACCGCCTTTGCCCAAAGGTGGTGCGGGGAAACCGCTTACCACCATCCCCGTTACCACCCCCCCTTTACGTCATGCATACGTCATCGTGACGTAGCACCCTTCCCCCGCCCCCGCGCCGTGTGGCCCTCCACGTAGCCCTGCCACCCTATCCGCCCGCCACCGTGTCAGTCCACTCTGGCCGCCAGCTCAGCGCCCACGTCACCTCCATACCCGGGCCCGCCATGACGTCATGCTGACGTCATCGGCGGAAAGGCGCCAATTACTCTATTTTTCCGAATTTGTCGTTAAAAGTCGCGGTTTGGGCCGTTTTATGTCATTTTCGAGCGAAAAAGACATAGCCGTTGCCGCTGGTTCACTGCCAAATCGCCTCCGGACCTCCAAATTCAAACTTGCGGCCGTGCCAACTCATCAACCAAGCTACATTCAGCCTGCACAGTTCGGCCCGCAGGCTTTCTAAGCGATTTTTACAGGTATTCACTATAATTCCCCCATTTCGCCCATGCATACCATTTCTCTGCAAATTCACCATTAAAACACCTGTCAAGTTCCACAATTAATCATTGTCTGCTAGTTAAATGAGAGCTAAAGAAACCTGCATTGCCACAACCCTATAATTCGACATTGAAACAGTCAAATTCGCGCACCAAAATTGCAAATTCTTCCCCAAGGTGCCCAACATTGTTCCCGTTTGCCGGGTATAGACCAGCTGCAGTTTCTTACCAAAGTAAACCTCACATACCCTCTGCAATTTACCCCTAGCAATTCACAACCCCTGTGAATTTACCAAAAGCTGCAGAAGCAAGCCTGCTTTTCCACTGTAAAAAACATTTCAGACATTGTCTACAGTTGGCATATCATTTAAGCTTTTAAGAACTTTGCAAACCATTGCACTCATCTTATTTAAAATCAAATCATATAATGGCTGCCCCTGCACCCATAGCTCTCAGTGTTGCTCCATTAAATCCACCCAATAAAGACCTGCAGTCCTTGCCTCTTGCTGACAAGGACTACCTTATTGAAGACTGTGTGGGAAACAGGGACTTTCTACAGACCTTCAGGCAGTTGAGAGAGGACTACCTGAATGGTCATGATACATATGGCATATGGGAGTCCAACCTGCCATACTATTGTCTCCCCTCTGTAAATGTGTTTCCTGAAATCATTCGCTTATGTGCTGAAAAGTATGATGTGCAGCACAGAGCCATCAACACTCCATCTGGGAGGATCCTCTTCTACATTAATCCTGAGTCCATCAACAAAATGCTACATTTTGATCAGACAGAGCTGCTAATCCCATTCTCCATGAACTATCTGCTGGACACTAGTGCCAAGATGACCAGTGAGGAGATTCAAAAGGTCACCAGGACATTCATGAGACCGGAGTGCCAGCCTACAGGGCCACCTCCTTATTTGGATGTCTACTTCACTGAAGTAGGAAAATTACTCCTTGACATGATTGCTTATGTGCTGGGATACAGAACCAGCGAACATGTGGATGAGACAATGCTAGTACTACTAGTTGTTTACAGCCCAGGCCAACCCCCTGCTCGCAAATATAACTTTGCCAAGTTTATAGCTAACAAAATCCATGATCAGTTGGGTGCATTGGATAGGCAGGGGGTCTTCAAGTACTCGGCCTATATCTATCACCTCTTTATGTACTATCAGTCTGAGGCTTTTCCATGCTATATCAAAAAGCTAGATTATAGAGGGGAAAGAAGATCTGTGATCTTCTGGACCTCTGTCTATCACAAAGTCACAAAGTCACCCTATTCCTATTGTGAGTTTGTTGACCAATTTGTGTATCTAGTCTCTTGCCTATTGATGAGGTCCCCTCCTCCCAGAATATCAACTGAGATACAGAAGGCTCTGCAGCTTTCCAAAAAATATAAAATAGGTGATTGGTACCTATATGAGGATCATACAGTCATCAGAGTCTATGGCTGTGAGCTCTGTCCATACAGGCTCCCAAAATATGTGCCTATGAGGTTGTTTTCCTTGGAGTATTACAGGCAGCTGATTCAGTCCGACCTCACCCACTTCCACAGCGCCAAAAAGAAGGCCCACCTCAAGTTCAAACACCAGTTGGGCCCCTTCATCATGAATCAGAAAGAAGGATGGGAAGATGCTGACCTCATCCTCAAGGACAAATATAAACTATCATATAGTTTTCGGTGGGTCCCTTATGACCCTGAGGGTTTCATTACTGCCAGAAGAAAAAAATACAGGCTTCTAGGTTATAGGCATTGTCAATACCCACACATTGAAAGATATGCCAACCAGCAAGAATGGCAGCAGGGTACTCTAGTTGAAAAGCTAACTGAAGAAGAGATAATGCTAAAGAATATAAAGGAGCTTGAAAAAACTATTGACCTAGACTCTGTGCAGCAGGTACCTCTCAAACGGCCTTATTCAGCAGGAGAAGGGACCTCGGCCTCAAGGACTGCACCAGGCACACAAGCACCTTCCACAACAGCACCAGCCGCAGACAAAGGCAAAGGGATAATGGGTGCAGAGGAGGAAACAGTGAAAGAAAAGCCTGCCCCTCCAAATGAGCAGCATCAAGAGCCCCAACAAGGGCAGCAAACAGAACAGCAGCAAGAGCAGACTTCCCCTCAACAAATGGAGCTACCAGCAGCTCCAGTAATGCAAACTCCACCTCCAAGGACTGAGCCATTGACTGCTCCAAGTTTGCAGACCCCAGCACATGAGGAAAGGGGTAAGAAAAGAGATAGAGAAGAGTCCACTCCTATTAGTGGATCCTCCCAACAACCAAGAGCCAAAAGGCAAAGGTTAGACTCCCCAGAGGTAGAAGACATCACTGAAGAATTCCTTGATAGTTCAAGGAAAAACAGGGAGGGCAGCCAGCACACAGGGACAAGCTCCTTTCAGCAGGAGCAAGCACTGCAACTTGGTTTGGAGGTGTCTTCCTCCTCCCAACAGAGCAAGAAGCCTAAGAGCACTAAGGCTTCTTTCAAAAAAATAAAGGCTCAGAATGATCTGCTGAGGGCTGAGGTCTACAAGCAATTTATAGATGCAACACCAGCCCAACAAGAAAGGCTAATGTCTATGTATGACATTAAAGAGGAAAAAATAATCCTCAGTCACTTTAAGCCTACAATACTGCAGCCTAAGTCAGCTGCAGATTTTGTGAAGACAAGGGTGGAGGTCATGGCCAAAGACATCCATCCCATGGACCAAATCGAACTCCACAAGAAAGCTGGAGAAATGGTTTATGTAACCTTGGTGGAGAGGGAAACCATGGCCCATGAGCTAAAAGAGTCCCTAAAAAACACCAACACACAGTTGGATTTTGAGAGAATGTCCTCCTTGGCCAAAGACAATAGAATAAAGTCTCTTGAGGACATCATCATTGATCTAGGACATGATCCTAGTGATCCAAAGGGTGTAAAGGCCCTTATGAAGAAGAAAGAGGATGACCTGAATGCATTAAAGAAGAGGCTGAAGCTGCTGCCCACAGAGCACCCTCAAACCGTAGAGCTTCAAAAGCAAAAACAGGTTGATGACCAATTGGACCTCATAATGCAGCTAGACCAGAGGATCATGGATTTGGAGAAAGAGCTGGAAGGAGCATTACAAGATAAACAGGGAGAATCCACTTCCCAAGCTCCTCCAACTACTTCAACAACAGCAACAACTTCAGGGGCAGCAGTGGCCCCCACAACAGAAGCAGCAGGAACAACAACAGCTCCAGATGCCAGCGCAAGTGTAGAAGAATTGACTAAGGCCATCAAGGAAATGGAGCTCCAAGCAAATGAAATAAATAAGGCCAAGGAAAAATTGGCAGAACTGGATGCCAAATATGACAAATCAAAAGTAACTATAGCAGAGCAGGGCAGAGAAATAAAGGCCCTAAAAGACAAGATAAAGGCCTTAGAGAAGGAGCTGAATCTAGAGACTGCCATGGTCGACATAAAGAGGATTCTATGGGCCAAAATTGGCCAATCCATCAGTCAACAATGGAGGTCAATCAAAACAATACATGAACAAATGGACTTAATGGGCCAAGCACAAGCAGAAATCCATAAGGCCAAGACAACACTGGGAGACAAGCCAGAACAGGCCAACAGGATGATAGACTTCTTGAACAGGCAAGAAAAGGAGGAACTGGCAGCCATAGGCATTGCCAACAGAACCGAGGCTGTCCTCACTGCTAAGAAGGTACTAACTCTCAGAAACTATGTACAAACTGTGGAGAGGAAGTGCTATGAGATCCAAGCTGAGGTGGAGGAATATAAAGTTAAGATGGCAGTGCTGCAAGCAAAGGGTCTGCCCAGCCTCCTAAGTGGTGCAGGAAGACTGATCTCTCGAGATCAATTTGCCAACAGAATGGCAACCTCCATTGAAAATCAAATTATTGCATCTGGCAGTACATCTGAGCAAACAGGCCCCCCCACAGGACAGAGCTTGTATGATAAACTTGAAGGCCTGTTCTTCATTGAAAACGAGGTAAATCATCTGTTTGAAACTCCTCCTAACTTTTATAGGTATACAGAGGCCGATGAGACCTTGATAAAAATTCGGAGACATCAAATGCCTAAGGAAGATTGGTGGCAAGCGATGCTTCAAATTTTGCCACGGTAGCCTCAGTTGTTCGGCCACTGCCAGCTCCAGGTCACTACAAAACAAACAGCAGGACAAAGTCAGTAATAAAGGCAGCTGAAAGGGTGACTCAGCACAAGGACAATGACAGCTAGCCTAAAAGATAAGAAAATACACATATTTGGACAGCTTAACCTCAGTCGACTTCGACACCCACCAAGTCATCAATTTCTGACTATTTTTGACAGCTAAAGCAATAAAAAGTTACTGCAACTTTTACTTTCTCAGCTACCAAGCTCCAGGAGCTGGCATAACATTTATGAGCCATTAACTCCTTTTCTTGATATTTTTACATGTAAATTTTGTATAAATACTCCCCTTAGTAACGCATAAGGGGTTGGTGATTTTTGACTCTAAGGAGAATCTGTTGTATACTTTCAGTTTATCTAATACAAAGGGCTGGACCAGCTCAGTGATTTCCTGAGGTATTTGATGTCTGGATGATGATAGGTGTGCTGATGCAGAATTCCTGTGCTGTCTGATGAAATAACAAGTTTTCCTCAATCTCTGTTTCTTGTTTTCTTATGTTTATCAAACCATACTCATGTTGTACTAAGCTAGCAGTGAAAAAGAAGAATAGTACAGGATTTGTTTTATTACACCTTGTGCTCAATTTTCACTGCTGTGAATGTTTGTCTTCAGGATTAACGATGTACATGAATTCTTAACTGCTCATGTGTCTATTAATTCTATATGTGTGAATGTTAACTAGAAATTCTTCATTGCTTCTAGATTGATATTCTTACCATCTTTTCTTTAGCAGTTTACTGTGAGATTCTTAATTGCCTTACATAAACTGGATACACCCCACTTAATAACTATTATGAACGTTTTTTCCTCAGACACAAATCTGGCTCTGCAGCATCACTACGGTATCACACAGTATCTCAGACAAACTAAAGGACCACTGACTCCATGCCCAATGGACTAGGACATACTAGTGAGAACATATACATGTTGACTAAAGTCATCACCAAACACATTCCGAAAACAAAAGCCTGAATATCATAGCTAGCCTAAAATACTATCAAAACAGAGCTAAACCTTAAAGAGAGAGCCCTCTCTGATTACAGCTTGGCTAGAAGCTGCAATCCAAAGACTGGTTAGTGGTTACCCCGGCCGTATTCCCTTGGGAGTCATAGGGAACAACCTGGGTGATAACAGACCCATTACATTCATTAACATCAATTATCAACTATGAACTCTCTTATACTCTTCTAAGACTCCCTTTTTATACAATCCCATGGTTCGCGAACCATGGGTAGATCTCTAGAGCCGACATGACTTATACAAAAGAAGGGTGGAAAACCTTTAGTAACTCCTTACACATTCACACTCCATGACCACAAAATGCGGAGACTTTACACAAAACTTGGGCTTTTAACCCCAAAATTGGCCCCAGGGGACTCATTCCCAACAGGTCCCCAACATAAATCTAGTGACTAGTCCTCAAGTTAGTCTATTGGCCTAGAGATCCTGTCATGAAGATCTCCTAGCTCCACTTGTATCACTGTGACTTCGATGGTGCACTCTGTTACCGCCTACTTCATCAACTCGCCCAGTTGCTCCATCACTGGCACTGTAGCTAGTTTTCCTTTGATGATGGCTATGAGCGCATAGGCTTCATCAAGCCAAGGCCCTATTCTAGCCTAGAGGATGCCCTCTTTGTGTGATCCGAATTTAAACAGGAATGCAACAAATTACAGAGATAACCATATACACAAAGATGCAGCGGAAATAATACTTCATTTCATTAATGGAAAATACTGAAATATGCTTACAAACAGAAATGGCAATAAACTAGCTAGGGCGATGGTAGCTTATCTCTGAGAAGAGATGTGATGGCTACATGCCTCTGAACTATGTTACAATGAGGCTCGAAAGCCTATTTATTGTTGAGAAACAATGGAAAAACCCTTAACATTCCAAAACCTAACCCTAGGAGATGAAACGCCAAACTGTGGGCCCCGTTTGGGGGTAAGTTGGTACATCAACTTCCCGGGGTCGTAACTTTGGCATATGATCTTCGTTTGATGTGTACAATAGCTCATTAGAAAGATCTATCCGAGCATTATCATTGTTGGAACGGGCAACACCAGTCCATTCCATGGACTCGTGTTTCCCCCAGATTCCCCAAAAAACGTCGTTTAGGGCCTCAAAACGGCTCCGAAAGTTCAGGACCCGAAAAACTGCTAAAAATAGTAAGTTGTGCTACAATTAAGGAAACTGAAAATGCTGAGAAAGAAAATGGTGGGGGTCCAGGTGGACTTGGCAGGTGGCCACCAATATCCACCTGGATCATTCCTCCCCCCTTAGGAAGCAATGGTCCCCATTGCGTTGAGCTCCTCCATGTGATGAGGAAACTTCTGCTGAACTTGTTCCCTGGTGAGCCACTTGCCCTGCTGAAGGAGTTGGCCCGCTTTGACAACTCGATACAGTTGGATATTCTGTTGGCGAGTGTTCTTGATCTGTGTGTCCATGATCCGATCAGTTGCAGCTTGTTCCATGCAATCTAGATTTAATTCTGTGGGTTTGAGCTGTTCTGCAATGTCGGATGTGTCTAGCAATGGCGGAAAGTATGGCCGAAGGCGGTCCACATTAAATACTGGGTGCAGGCCAAGGAATGGGGGAATGCTGAGCTCAAATGCATTGTCTCCCATAGCCTTAGTAATGGTGTAAGGACCATATCGGAGTGGTCTCAATTTCCGATAGGCTCCAGTAAGGCATTCCTTTTGCAAATGCAACCAGACTTTGTCGCCCACCTGAAACTTATGTGGCACCCGATGTTGATCATGTCGCTGCTTGTACTTGGCATTTGATTTCTCAAGAATGTCATGGACCTGCTGGCGAATATGTTGGATGTGCTCAATGAAGCTGGTGGCCTTATCTGTTTCGGACTGGACATGAGCTGAATTCATGTGAGTAGCTGCAAGTGGCATGGCCACATCAATGGGGCATAGTGGCTGGAATCCCAAACCCACCTGAAAAGGGCTATGGCCAGTGGAGCTGTGAAGAGCTCGGTTGTAGATGTGCTGAACGTAGGGGAGGCTCTCGTCCCATGTGCGTGGATGCTTTGAGTTATACATGCGCAGAATGTGCACAATCATCCTATTGACAACCTCTGTCTGGCCATCAGTTTGAGGATGGAAGGCTGTGGACTTCGTGAGTTTGGTGTCCAGCATTGACCAGAGACTGGACCAAAAGGTGCTGAGAAACCGACTGTCCCGATCTGAGATGATAGACTGTGGGATCCCAAAGTGCACCCACACTCGTTCAAAGAAGAGTTTAGCAGTGGCTTCTGCTGTGATATTCTTCTTGCAGGCCATCATAATGGCCATCTTTGAGAACCTGTCGACGACCACAAAAACACAGTCATTTCCATGCTTAGTGGAAGGAAGGCCTGACATGTAATCCATGGAGATGGATTCCCAAGGTCGACTAGGGGTAGGCAACGGGGTATAGAGGCCTTGCTTCTTAATGGTTGGTTTGGCAATGGCACAGGCAGTACATGATCGGATGTACTTCCCAACATCCTGTCGAAGATTCAGCCAATAGAAATAGTTTTGTAGTACTGCCACTGTTTTCTCGACCCCGAAATGCCCAGCAGCCCGACTGTAGTGTGCTTCCCAAATCATCTTGGCACGCTCGCTTGAAGGAACACAAAGGTGACCGAGGTGGCATAATAGGGCATCCTGGAGGTGAAAATCTGCAACCTGTCGACCCTCCAAGAGTGTCTGGTATGTGTGGCCGAATTCTGGGTCGCTTTTGTAGAGAAGTGGCCAATCAGAAGTCTCGTGCCCGCAAGAGTTGAGCACGGTGGTTAGCGCCATGATCGGTGGTCGACTGAGGCAATCTGCAACATTATTGGTGCTGCCCTTTTTATACTTGATATTCAAGTGAAACTGTTGCAGGTATGTAGACCACTTCTGATGGCGATCATTCTGCAATTTCCCTTGGGTCTGTATGAACTGCAGAGGTCGGTGGTCTGTGTGGATGACCGTTTCCTTCCCCAAAATGTAATGCTTCCATTGTCGGCAGGCCTGTACAATGGAATACATCTCTTTATCATAAGTGGGGTACTTCCGGACTGTGTCTGAAAGTGTTTCACTGTGATATGCCATTGGATGTCCATGTTGAGTAAGGACTGCCCCAATAGCATAGTCAGAGGCATCTGTCTCGACCTCAAATGGTTGTTGTAAATATGGTAACGCGAGCACTGGTGTCGTGCAGAGGCGATCCTTCAACTCCCTGAATGCCTTCTGTTGAGATTCAGACCAAAAGAATTTTGCTTTCGCCCCGCCCTTGGTGACTTGACTCAAGGGCCAAGAAATATGAGAAAATCCCAACACAAACCTGCGGTAGAAGTTGGCAAGACCTAGAAAGCTGCGGAGCTCTGTTAGAGTGGCTGGAGAGGGCCAATCCTGAATGACTTGGACCTTGGTTGGATCGACATGCACCCCCTGTTCATCAATGATGTATCCCAGATACTGAACCTCGGATGTGGTGGAGGTGCTCTTCCCAACTCTGGCTGAAGATCAGAATGTCATCCAAGTATACTACTACAAAGGAGTTGGTGAATGGCCGCAAGATGTCATCCATTAGCCTCATAAAGGTTGCAGGAGCATTCGTCAATCCGAAAGGCATGACCAACCATTCGAAGAGGCCCTCCTTGGATTTGAAGGCAGTCTTCCACACATCTGAGGGTTCAATTGGTACCTGGTGATATCCTGACTTCAGATCGATCTTGCTGAAATATTTCGCCCCCTTTAGTTGGTCTAGGAGGTCATCAATCCGCGGGATCGGGTACCTATTACGGACAGTGATCTTGTTCAGCGCCCGATAGTCAATACAGAGTCTCCACGTCCCATCCTTCTTCTGTACCAACACTATCGGGCTCCCACAGGGCGAAGAACTCGGACGGATGTGACCTTTCTGCAGGAGCTCCTGAATCTGCCTCTTGATTTCATTGTTCTCCAGAACGGAGCGCCGATAAATTGGTCCATTGGGTAGCGGCACACCTGGGGTCAGATCGATGGAGTGCTTGACTTGACAGTGCAGAGGAACCCCTGCCGGGGAGGTGAAGATGTCTTCGTACTCCTCCACAATCTTGTCCATCTGTAGCTGCCGTGCAGAGGGACCCCGTTTGGAGGCCGCGACCACTGTCTTCTTCTTCCCTTGAGGGCGTATCATCAGGAAAACAAATTTCCTGGTTTTGGAAATGATCTTACTGCATTGTTTTGCAGTAATCAAAGAGATGGCGGCAGGTGGTGCTACCTCTGGTATCCTGAACAACTTATTTCCCAATGTAATAATAACAGCACGGGGCCTTGATTCATACACAGCATGTCGCTTCCACAAGTATGGTTGTCCTAGTAATACATCACAAACTTCAAGGGGAGCAATGTCACACAATAACTCATCCGTGAAGGGCTTGATGTTGTATGGAAGGCGACACTGCTGGCTCACGCGAAGATCTCGCCCTTGGTGAAGCCACCCAATGGTGTATGGTTGTGGATGTGCTGTGGTCGGTAAGCCCAACCGCTTCACGACCTCTGCCGAAATGAGGTTCTTTTGACTCTCGCTATCAACAATGAACTGTATCGGGGAGCCCTTTACCCACATCTAGGAGTGGAAGAGACGCTCCTCCTCCTCTGGATCTTCGGGTTCATTTTTATGGATCTTTGCGGTAGCAACAGTGGCGCTGGGATCCGCATCAATGATCTGCTTCCCTTTTTCATACCCCTTATCGGGTTCTGACTCAGAGTCGGAACATGCATCTGATTCCGAAACCTTTAGCTCAGCCACCAGTGACTGCTTGGCCCGACACTCACTTGTGTTGTGAGTGGAGCTCTTATGGAACTCGCACCATTTTCCAGTGTCCTTTCTCAGCTTCGCGGCGTTGCTCTTTTCTTGCAGCTTCGGTTGGTTGTCTTGGGCTGTCCCGCCTTGGCTTTGTCCTTTGTTCTGTGGTTTAGGGGCACCTTTCCCCTGCTTTGGATTCGCAGATCCAAAGTCTCGCTTCTTTTGTTTAAACTTCTGCTCGACCTTGACGGCATACCGGTATGCTGCGCCGAGCGAGGGGATGTTTAGGAACTGTATTTCTTCCTGGATGTACTTGTGCAGGCAGCCACGGTATTTGAGTATCAAATGTTGCTCCGAATCCTTGATACCCAACTTTGTGCGAAGGGTATGGAAAAGATTGGTGAACTCCATTACATCTTGGTCCCTTCCCTGCCGCAGCGTGGTCCACTTTATGTATTCATCCTCATAGCTTCCGACAGGGTAGTACTGCTCCTTGATGGCATCCCGGAATGAATCCCAGGTGGGTGCGGCTGAAAATAGTGAGCCAGTACTTTCATCCTTCTGCTCGCAGTAGGTTTCCCACCAGTCCTTGACGTGGGGGGCTGCTTTGAGAAGAGCAAAAACAATCTTTTCTCGACTCGAAAATTCATGAACAGAAAAATAACCCTCTAGCAGATTTAACCATTTATCTACGGCATCAGCGTCTCTCTGACCCTCGAATATGGGGATTTCAAAATTAACTTGTACCTTAAAGGGTGTGGCGTTTCCAGAGGAGCTGCTGGAAGCCGATGCGCCACTTCTGGGTAGCCGCTGAAGGATCTGCACAAAGCTGTCCATCATCGCGTTGCGTTGTCGCTCGAGCGCTTCTTCGAGCAAGATTTTGATGGGATCTCCTGCCCCCTCATCTTTCTTCTCATCCGTCATGGGAGGCCGTCGAGATTTGCGAGGCTGGTCTTGCAAAGGTTCAACCAGTTCAAGCCCTAACTCCTTATATCCCGACCTTGTTGGGGACATGCAAAGAAAAACAGAGAAAAAGAAGACCGCTCTGATACCACTGATCCGGATTTAAACAGGAACGCAACAAATTACAGAGATAACCATATACACAAAGATGCAGCGGAAATAATACTTCATTTCATTAATGGAAAATACTGAAATATGCTTACAAACAGAAATGGCAATAAACTAGCTAGGGCAATGGTAGCTTATCTCTGAGAAGAGATGTGATGGCTACATGCCTCTGAACTGTGTTACAATGAGGCTCGAAGGCCTATTTATTGTTGAGAAACAATGGAAAAACCCTTAACATTCCAAAACCTAACCCTAGGAGATGAAACGCCAAACTGTGGGCCCCGTTTGGGGGTAAGTTGGTACATCAACTTCCCGGGGTCGTAACTTTGGCATATGATCTCCATTTGACGCGTACAATAGCTCATTAGAAAGATCTACCCGAGCATTATCATTGTTGGAACGGGCAACACCAGTCCATGGACCATTCCATGGACTTGTGTTTCCCCCGAATTCCCCAAAAAACGTCGTTTAGGGCCTCAAAACGGCTCCGGAAGTTCAGGACCCGAAAAACTGCTAAAAATAGTAAGTTGTGCTACAATTAAGGAAACTGAAAATGCTGAGAAAGACAATGGTGGGGGTCCAGGTGGACTTGGCAGGTGGCCACCAATATCCACCTGGATCATTGTGCTATGCTGAATCCATCTGCTCCTTTAGTACCTTTTCCTCCTGCAATTTTGCTATCCTCTACATAAGGGTGATGGTGCGCATCGTCGCTTTGACTTCATCATATCCCTGCTACAGCTACTGGGCCTCGGTTTGCAACCTAGGTGGGATCCTCCTGCACATTGGTTAGCACTTCGAGCACATTCTAGAAGAGCATTGTGAACTCCTTCAGTACGCTATCTACAATGGCTACTGCATCTCTAATAGCAGCCTTCCACTACTCCTTTACCTATAGCAAAGTCGAGGGCTCGTTCCTCAATGCAAGTTCTGTGATCTTAAGGTTCAGGTCCAACTAAACCTTCGCTAGCTCTTATCTTAGTTTGATCACTCCAGCAGCAAGCTTCTAAATTCGTTTGTCCACAGGTGCATCTTTAGGAATATCCAGCCCAGGGACAGACCTGCATGCCTCCACCACTAACTTGGTAGTGTAATCATTCTTCGCCATGATAGCCTTAAATATCTTGATGGAAGAGGCCTTCTTCGCAAACATTCAGGGATTGTTCACCTTATTCTCATTGATGATGTTCAATTCTCTTTTTTCCCGAGCCTAAAGTTCTATGATCACACCATCATGCAGGGTGTGAAGGGCTTCCCTTGGAAGCACGATGAAGTATAGCCCAACCTTTTAAAGGGTGCAGACAGTGTCCCAAACATCTTTTGCTTCCATAGTCAGTGCTCTGTCTGGCAACATAATAAACTGGGGGTCCAAGGGGCAAAACATTTCTGCTGCTTCAATTGTCCCAAGCACCAAGATGATTGACGCCAAGCTACTGTGACCCACAATAGTTTTCACTTGTGATGCCTAGATCTGCAGCTTGTCCAGACCTCTCTGATTGGCACCTAAGGCTTGCTTCTGCTGCTGCTCGAACTATTGTAGCAGTTCCACGGTGGCATCCATCACCATATCACCAATGTCATTCAGATAACCTTCTGTCAAGGTGATTAGGTCGAGGGAATTATTGTTGGCCTTGGACTTCTTCTGCGACCCTACTTTCTCTAATACCTTGTTGCACTTAATCTAGAATGGAGTAGTCTCTAGGTCCACTCCTCCCTACCCTATCTGCTATTCTTCCTCCCCTTACTTTTTTGGGGAAGGTGACTTCTCACTCTTGTTAGAGTCACGTTCCTCTTTTTCCTTTGTTTGTTCTTCGGTAGCATGCTCTGCCCTGGCTTTTTCCCCAGCCTCCTTCCTCTTTCTTGCTATTTGTTCCATCTTCCCCTTATCCTCTTCCTTCTTTCAGTACGTTGTAGACTTGCGAGACCCAACTGTCAAGTGCGGAGCGGTGTGCCAATCTTTTGATCGATGGTCAAGGACTGCTGTGATCACATCATCTATGGCCAGGTATGCAAGGTCATACCACTTTTGTTTAGGATCCTTCTGCGCACACATGGAGACCCGATGGAAGTCCGCCTTGAACTCCACATACTCTGCTATCTAATCATAAATGGTTGGCGACAACTACAGTTTTCGGTTGATAGCCATGTGGATACTCATCTCTAGTAAAATCTAAAAGGCCTTACTATCCTTGACCCTTTGGGGTTCCTTCATAGCCTAGAGTGAAGCAAACTTCGTCTCTTCCAATAGGTCCTGCACGATTGAAGGAAATTGACTATCCTCTGGTAACTCCCACATGACCAGCACTATGTATAGCAGGATCCATGTATAGTGAAACGTTTTGCTTTAATCTTGCGCCTCTCTATAGTTCACGAGGAACTCGCTACAAAGGTAACGCACCCAGTTGAGCTATACACCTTCCGTGCACTAGGATGCTAATGACACTACTGGTGCTGACATTTCATCTGTTTGACACTTCCTCATAATCTTTCCTACTAGGATCTAAGCGGCTACCTTTATTGCAGGGTTGGTTATGCTAGTGATGGAGTATCTGCATGGCTTCTTTGCAAGCTTAAATTTATCCTTCATTGCTTCAGTGAGGTCTCATTCACCTGCCTTTCCTCCAAACATCATGGTTGAACTTTCTCCTTCCTGTAGCAACCGAGTGATTCTATGGATCAACATGTCAGTGATCAGTATCAACTCCTCTAGCCACATGCACCCATCATGCACCAAGCACAACATCTTCTTGATCACTATCGTGGTTATGGGCATGCGGTTGTAATGTGGTACCCACAACATGTTTAATAAATCAGCCTTATCCTCCCCTTTTACCCAATTTAGTGGCTTGAGCATGGTCACACCAGAGTTTTTGTAGAAGATGTGGTGCATGAGTTGACCTGTGGCTAAGTTAGGAAAGTAATATGTATCATCCACATCCCAATCCTCCAATTTTAACAGGGGAACATGCCCCAGGCGTGGTCCTTCAAAGACGATTTTGTCTGGCAGCAAGGGTGTATGTAGCATGACCTTGTTTTCATCGATGTCCTTTGGAACCTTTGCCTTGCCTTTGCATGGAGGAATGTACTTGAGAAGCTTAGAGATAGGTTCCAACCCTGGTGGGCAGCAGATCCCCCCATATTATGTTTTTGGGGCTTGAAGCCTGAATGTTGGTCAAGTGCAATGTAAAGACCCCATGAAATGCGGGTGCAGAGCGTGAGAGTCTAGGGTTGTCCACCCTAAAATAATGTAATTTAATGTATGGTATTTCGGCCTACCCATGGTTCGCAGACCATGGGATTATATAAATAGAGCGAGGCTGTAAGTGTAAAGTCAATACAAGTTTTGAATGATGAATTAGCTTTGAGTCTGTAAGTCCGAGTCTTGGGTCATAGTAGTATGAAGAGGCTCTACAGTTGAGTGTGCAAAGGCCTGGTAGAGTCTGCAGTCGTGTGTCTAGACCCTTGCAGCTGAGTGCACAGGGTGGATTTGGGATTGTACCTGGATGGAGAATTAATAAAAGATAAGTTGATTATGAAATATTGTGTGTCTATGCCTCTATTATATTTATGCATCTCTTCATGGTTTTATGATAGCACACACTTGTTATGAATGTTGAATGATTAATGAGAATATTGGGCCCTCACAATTAAGTTAAGATATATAATAAAAGAACAGTAAGGGTAAAGGATCTAGACAGTGCCTCTTCATGCTCTTTACAGAGCTGCGTGGAAGAAGTTTCCCCAGTTGCGAAAGACAGACCGCTACGCGGAGTAGCGCAAGCATGCAGGCTCAGTTCGTAAACTTCCTAGACCTCACCAAGAACTCCCTAGGGTGTAGAAACCTGGTTCCATCACCCTCCCATAATACCTTAAGTGAGACCTCAGTCCGCGCACCGCGGACTATTGCCGAAAGGGCTGGTAGTTTAGGGATTTTTTTGGCTAAATCACTTCTGAACCTGGGTCAGGCCCTAACAAGCCAACAAATGGTTTTATTGCTAGGACCATGATCTACCTAAGGGATGTTTGATCTCGTGCCATTGTAACCCAATAAAGAAGGAAATTGAAGAGTGGTTGGGCAAGAAGCTTCACGAGTTTGTGACACAGAAAAATAGAAATCCGGATGTATCTGAGAAAAGGTGGCTGGATTGCTACATGTATACGGAAATCCATGAGATCTTCTTTGCATCCTTTCATTTTGAACTATATGAGTGTTTTGCGAAGTTAGCTGATAGCCAGGGAAGGTGTAAACTCAACCAACTAGTAGTGTGGACTTCGGAATTAGTGGGTAGACTAGAGACATCAGAAGACAAGATCGTGCGAGTTGTGGACCATTGGATTGACCGAATAATAAGGGGATTTATCATTGAGTACACAATAAACACAACCATGAGCTACAATTAATAAGAATGACGTTTTCTCAAGGGACCGCAAGGTAAGTACATTAAATGTTTGAATACCTGGATTAAGATGTTGTTATGTGAAAAGTGGGTTATGCAAATACATTAATGTTTGGAACGACGTGGAGCAGAAAGATCTACAAAGGTAGCGAGGAATTAGGAAACAGTCCCTTAATTTCACCTTTGCGAGAGAGCGAGGAAGAGCTCGCTTGGGTCTCTTCGAGAAGTGAGGTTAGTTTGATAAGGTAGCACATTCTGAAGTTACCAACTCCACCCATCCCACCACCTATTTCACCTCCTTTACCTCCATCTCCATCCACTCCCCCTCCACCAACCTCGTAGTTTAGCATGGTGAGCGCGATCAAGCTACTGGTATTCAAAGGAGTAGGGAATGAGGATCTAGACCAGTGCTGGTTCATGGTAAGAGTAGTGTGGGAAGCATAAGGGGTCATAGACGACAACATTAAGAAGGCTACATTGGTGAGCACACTACAGGATCACGCGTTGACATGGTATATCAAGCATTATAAAGATCACCTAAATGCAGGAATAGTAGAGATCCAAAATGCATCGAACAAAGAATTTAGCCAACCGAAATCAGAGACACAATCAATCATCAGATTTAAAGAGATCGCGATGCTTCTAGGTGAGACCCCCTGGGATTTGAATCAACAGCTGAAAAGTACGATCCGCGATACTAATATGACGCTAACAGATGCGCAACACCGTGCATGGTTTGTGACATCTTTGACACCACACCTTAGGATGACACTATCATAATAGAAGCTTTCAACCCAGGCTGAAGTGTTGGAAATGGCGATGAGGTTTCATGAAACACGATACAATATCTAGGGTTAGGAGTTCAAAAAATCCACACACAACTATAAAATATCTGCCTGGAAATGGAGAGCTTGAAGCAAGATAGGGCACTGCAGCCAGAGGCGTGTGAGGAAGTATGGTGCCTAAAATTCAAAGGCCATGGCCATGACAAGGATCATTGTCTAGTATTCATGAAGTACTTGGTAGGAGGGGGACCAATACCATTGAGACCAGAGGCACAGGCAGAGTTCAGTGCGACACCTGCACTATGGTGCATGATCTATTAGATAGGAGGAAAACACACGATGGATAACTGTCATTTGTTGCAGAAGTATACACAAACTCCCCAACAGTTGTTTTGTAATTTCTGCTGGCTAATTGGCCACGATGAGTGTACTTGTCGCAGCTACGAGTTAATGATGGATCAGACCCCAACCTATAGAATGTAGATAGAAACACAAGGCCTCAACCTAGCCGTGGGGATGACGGGCGCTAGATTTCAGGGACCAAGTCGAGGACGAGGAGGAATGGGACCAAGAAGAGGCCGTGGATAATTATTTTGTTACAATTGCGGAGGACCAACATACTACACCTGTGATTGTACCAACCCAATGAGAGTATCTTGTTCATACTTTGCTCAGTTCGATCATGAAACAATGGATTGTCCTACGTTGATCGCATATAAGTGCGAGAAAGGGGTACTCCAACCTCCTCCGACTAAGAATATCTGAATGATGAGGTCTGAACCGCGCGAAGAAGACCCAAATGTCAACATGATGCTCAGAGGTGGTGTGACTACAAGGGAAGATAAGGGAAACGACCTGAGGAAGATACATGGGTTTGCAAGGCTCCTACAAAGGAACTTGAGTTTAACTTAGAACACGGAAAGGAGACGTTCATGGAAGCTAAGAAGAGCTTTGCAAAGGCCTCTATTCAAGTAGTAAGGATCAACTAGAGCCAGGGATGGATCCTTCTATACTTACTACCTTTTTAGAGATGTGCATGAAACTATTGCATGACAATAAGGCAGTTAAGGGACTATAGGAGTTGATTAGTAAGTGCGTAGGGTCAGGGGAACTGCATGTAGTCTGGAAACTAGGAAAGCATGCATTGCACACTGGGAGGGAAATTAGATTGACGATGCAGATTGGCGAGTAAAAAATGGATTAGGTAATCCTAGACCTGGGTTCAGATGCGAATGTATTATCGAAGCAAACATGGGAGTGCATGGGCAGACCCACGTTACAGTGGTCCCCTATTTAATTACGAATGGAAAAAAAAACAAAAGATTTTTCCCATGGGGAGGTTGCAAGGGGTAATAGTTGATATCGAAGGTGCGAGCACATAGATGGTATTTGAAGTAATAGAGATTGTCGATGACAACAATCTTTATCCTGTGTTACTAGGAATAGACTAGGCCACTGATATGAATGGAGTCATCAACCTGAACAAGCAGAAGATGATATTCGAGAAAAAGTCCCTACGTGTAGTAGTTCCACTAGACCTAGTCGAGGGAGTACGATACACCAAACCAGTGTGCGACGATGAACTGGACTATATTTACCAGATAACCGTGTGAAACCAGGAGCGGTTGAACCCGACTACAGATGGGAGAATCTCATGGGAGTGAAATAGCTCTTGTACTTCAGATTCACATGAAGAAGTAGAATGTTGGTAGAACTGGTTGCACAAAGTGATAATGTTAAAATTGAAATATTATGATTAGATCACTGCATTGCGTAACGACAGAGGCAAGGGAACTGCCAACATATGATGGGGTGACAGTGGTGGATGAATTCCTGGAAAAGTTTGAAAGTGCAGTACCAGGATAGTAGCTCTGTGGTGTGCTGGAGTGGGCGCTGTGCGCAACACCCTCATGATGGTAGAGTACACATCAGAAGACCATTGGAAATTGGTGTGAATGTAGGATATGGATGTGCTTAAGGTTTGGAAGTCCCCAGCATCAAACAAGAGCTGGGAAGCTAGGATGAAGCAGCTTGCATGTCCACCTATCTCGATGGTTGTAGACGTGTGCTGTGCAAGCACATCCTAGATTAAGGATCGAAAATTAGAACTAGACGTGGTAGCAGGAAAAGCGACAAATATTCGACACTAGAGCATTCAAAAGGCTATGAATAATCATGAACAGAGTTCACTAGGCAAAGCGAACTGACTGGGAACTACACATACCAATGGTTTGATGGTGGGTATGAGCGCATAGGCTTCATCAAGCCAAGGCCCTATTCTAGCCTTGAGGATGCCCTCTTTGTGCTACACTGCATCCATCTTCTCCTTTAGCACCTTTTCCTCCTACAGTTTTTCTATCCTTTGCATAAGGGTGATGGTGCACATCGTTGATTTGACTTCATCATATCTCTGCTATAGCTCCTGGGCCTCGGTTTGCAACCTTTGTAAGCTGGGATCCTCCTGCACATTGGTTAGCACTTCGATCACCTTCTAGAAGAGCATTGTGAACTCCTTCACTACGCTATCTACAATGGCTACTACATCTCTGACAGTAGCCTTGCACTGCTCCTTTACCTATAGCAAAGTCGAGGGTTGGTTCCTCAATGCAAGTTCTGTGATCTTAAGGTTCATGTCCAACTAAACCATCGCCAGCTCTTATCTCACTTTGATCACTCCAGTAGCAAGCTTCTGAATTCATTCATTCACAGGTGCATCTTTAGGAATATCCAACCCAGGGACAGACCTGCATGCCTCCACCACTAACTTGGTAGTGAAATCATTCTTCGCCATGATAGCCTTAAATATCTTGATGGCAGAGGCCTTCTTCACAAACATTTGGGGATTGTTCACCTTATTCTCAGTGATGACATTCAATGCTCTTTGTTCCTGAGCCCAAAGTTTTGTGATCACACCATCATGCAAGGTCTGAAGGGCTTCCCTTGGAAGCAAGACGAAGTATAGCCCAACCTTTTAGAGGGCGCAGACAGTGTCTCGAAAATCTTTTGCTTCCACAGTCAGTGCTCCGTCTGGTGACATAATAAACTTGGGGTCCAAGGGGTAAAACATTTCTACTGCTTCAACTGTCCCAAGCACCAAGATGATTGACTCCAAGCTACTTTGACCCACACTAGTATGCACTTGTGATGCCTAGATCTGCAGCTCGTGCAGACCTGTTTGATTGACACCCAAGGATTGCTTCTGCTACTGCTCTAACTGTTTAGCAGTTCCATGGTGGCATCCCTCACCGTATCAACAATGTCACTCAGATCACCTTCTTTCAATGTGATTGGGTCAAGGGAATTATTGCTAGCCTTGGACTTCTTCTGCAACCCTACTTTCTCTAATACCTTGTTGCGCTTAATCTGGAATGGAGTAGTCTCCAGGTCCACTCCTCCCTACCATATCTACTATTATTCCTCCCCTTATTTTTTCGGGGAAGGTGACTTCTGACTCCTGTCAGAGTCACGTTCCTCTTTTTCCTCTATTTGTTCTTCGGCAGCATGCTCTACCCTGGCTTTCTCCCCAGCCTCCTTCTTCCTATTTCCTGCTAGTTGTTCCATCTTCCCCTTAGCCTCTACGTTCTTTCACTACGCTACAAACTTGCGAGACCTAGCTATGAAGCGCAAATTGGTGTGCCAATCTTCCGATCAATGGTCAAGGACCGTTGTGATCACATCATCTATGGCCAAGTATGGAAGGTCATACCACTTTTGTTTAGGATCCTTCTACGCACACATGGAGACCCGATGGAAGTCTGCCTTGAACTCCACATACTCTGCCAGCTAATCATAAATGGTCAGTGACAATCGCAGTTTGCGGTTGATGGCCATGGGAATATTCATCTCTGGCAAGATCTAAAAGACCTTACTATCCTTGACCCTTTGGGGGTCCTTCATAGCCCAGAGTGAAGCAAACTTCGTCACTTCCAATAGGTCCTCCACGACTAAAGGAAACTGACTATCCTCTGGTAACTCCCACATGACCAGCACTATGTATAGTAGGAACCATGTATAGTGAAATGTTTTTCTTTAAGCTTGTGCCTCTCTACAGTTCACGAGGAACTCACTGCAAAGGTAATGCACCCAGTTGAGCTATACGCCCTCCATGCACTGGGATGCTAATGACACTACTAGTGCTGAAATTCCATCTGTGCGACACTTCCTCATAATCTTTCCCGCCAGGATCTAAGTAGCTACCTTAACCGTAGGGTTGGTTATGCTAGTGATGGAGTATCTACATGGCTTCTTTGCAAGCTTAAAATTATCCTTCATTGCTTCAGTGAGGACTCATTCACCTGCCTTTCCTCCAAACATCATGGCCAAATCTTCTCCTGCCTACCGCAACCGAGTCATTCTATGGATCAACATGTCAGTGATTAGTATTGACTCCCCTAGCCACATGCACCCATCATGCACCAAGCACAACATATGCTTGATCACTATCATGGTTATGGGCATGTGGTTGTAATCTTGTACCCACAACATGTTTAATAGATCAGCCTTATCCACCCCTTTTACCTAATTTAGTGGCTTGAGCATGGTCACACCAGAGTCTGTGTAGAAGATGTGGTGCATGAGTTGACCTGCGGCTAAGTCAAGAAAGCACTATGTATCATCCACATCCCAATCCTCCAATTTTAAGAGGGGGACGTGCCCTAGGTGCAGTCCTTCAAAGGAGATTTTGTTTGGTAGCAAGGGTGTATGTAGCGTGACCTTGTTTTCATCGATGTCCTTCGGAACCTTTGCCTTGCCTTTGCATGGAGGAATGTACTCGGGAAGCTTAGAGATAGGGTCTAGCCCTGTTGGGCAGCGGATCCCCCCATATTATGTTTTTGGGGCTTGATGCCTAAATTTTGGTCAAGTGCAATGTAAAGACCCCGCGAAATTCCGGTGTAGAGCGGGAGAGTCTAGGGTTGTCCACCATAAAATAATGTAATTTAATGTATGGTATTTCAGCCTACCCATGGTCCACGGACCATGGGATTGTATAAATAGAGCGAGGCTCTAAGTGTAAAGTCAATACAAGTTTTGAATGATGAATTAGCTTTGAGTCTATAAGTCCAAGTCTCGGGTCATAGTAGTATGAAGAGGCTCTACAGCTGAGTCCGAAGAGGCCTGGTTGAGTCCGTAGCTATGTTTCTAGACCCTTGCAGCTGAGTGCGCAGGGTGGATTTGGGATTGTACTTGGACGGAGAATTAATAAAAGATAAGTTGATTCTGAAATATTGTGTGTCTATGCTTCTGTTATATTTATGCATCTCTTTATGGTTTTATGATAGCATACACTTGTTATGAATGTTGAATGATTAATGAGAATATTGGGCCCTCACAATTAAGTTAAGATATATAATAAAAGAACAGTAAGGGTAAAGGATCTAGACAACACCTCTTTGTGCTCTTTACAGAGTTGCGGAAGAAGTTCCCCAAGTTGCGAAAGACAGACTACTGCACAGAGTAGCACAAGCATGCAAACTCGGTTCGCAAACTTCCTAGACTTCACCAAGACATCCCTAGGGTGTGGAAACCTTGTTCCATCACCCTCCCATACTACCTTGGGTGAGACCTCAGTCCATGCACCACGGACTATTGCCAAAAGGGCCAGTAGTTTCGAGATTTGTTTGGCTAAATCACTTCTGAACCTGGGTCGGGCCCCAACAAGCCAACAAATGGTTCTATTGGTAGGACCAGGATCTGCCTAAGGGATGTCTGATCTCATGCCACTGTAACCCAATAAAGAAGGAAATTGAAGAGTGGTTGGGCAAGAAGCTTCACGAGTTCGTGACATAGGAAAATAGAAATCCTCATGTATCTAAGAAAAGTTGGTTGTATCACTATGTGTATACAGAAATCCATGAGATCTTCTTCACATCCTTTCATTCTGAACTATATGAGTGGATTGCGAGGTTAGCTAATAGCCAGGGAAGGTGTAAACTCAACCAACTAGTAGTGTGGACTCCGGAATTAGTGCACAGAATAGAGACATAAAAAGACAAGATCGTGCGAGTTGTGGACCATTGGCTTGACCGAATAATAAGGGAATTTATCACTGAGTTCAAAATAGACACAACCGTGAGCTACAATGAAGCAGAATGACGTTTTCTCAAGGGACCGTAAGGTAAGTACATTAAATGTTTTAATACCTGGATTAAGATGTTGTTATGTGAAAACTGGGTTATGCGAATACTTTAATGTTTGGAACGACGCGAAGTGGAAAGATCTACAAAGGTAGCGAGGAATTAGGAAACATTCCCTTAATTTCACCTTCACGAGAGAGAGAGGAAGAGCTCGCTTGGGTCTCTCCAAGAAGTGAGGTTAGTTTGATAAGGTAGCGCATTCTAAAGCTACCACCTCCACCCACGCCACCACCTACTTCGCCTCCTTTACCTCCATCTCCACCCACTCCTCCTCCACCAACCTCGCAATTCAGCATGGTGAGCTCGATCAAGCTATTGGTATTCAGAGGAGTAGGGAATGAGGATCTGAACCAGTTCTAGTTGATGGTAAGAGCAGTGTGGGAAGCATAAGGGGTCATAGACAACAACATTAAGAAGGATACATTGGTGAGCACACTACAAAATTGCACATTGACATGGTATGTCAAGAACTCTAAAGATCACCTAAATGCAAGAATAACATAGATCCAAAATGCGCCGAACAAAGAATTTAGCCAACTGAAATCAGAGACACAATCAATCGTCAAATTTAAAGAGATCGCGATGCTTCCAGGTGAGACCCCCTGGGATCTGAATCAGTGGCTGAAAAGTACGATCCGTGAGGCTAATATGACGCTAACAGATGCGCAGCACCGTGCATGGTTTGTGGCGTCTTTGACACCACACCTCAGGATGGCACTATCATAATAGAAGCTTTCAACTCAGGCTGAAGTGTTGGAAATGGCAATGAGGTTTCATGAAACACAATACAATATCTTGGGTTGGGAGTTCAACAAATCCACACAAAACTATAAAATATCTGCTTGGAAATGAAAAGCTTAAAGTAGAATAGGGCACCGCGGCCAGACGCATGTGAGGGAGTATGGTGCCTAAAATGCGAATGCCAGGGCCATGACAAGGGTCATTTTCTAGTATTCACGAACTAATTGGCAGGAGGGGGACCAATACCGTTGAGACCAGAGGCACATGTAGAGCCGAGTGCGAGACCCACACTATGGTGCATGATCTATCAGATAGGAGGAAAACACACAATGGATAACTATCATTTGTTGTAGAAGTATACACAAACTCCCCAACAACTTTTTTTTAATTTTTGCAGGCTAGTAGGCCACGACAAGTGTACTTGTCGCAACTACGAGTTAATGATGGATCGGATCCCAGCCTATATAATGTAGATGGAAACGCAAGGCCTCAACCCAGCCGTGGCAATGGCGTGCACTGGATTTCAGGGGCAAGGTTGAGGACAAGGAGGAATGGGACTAGGAAGGGGCTGTGGACAGTTAATTTGTTACAATTGCAGAGGACCAGTGCACTACATCCATGATTATACCAACCCTCCAACTAAGGGGTACTCCAGCCTCCTCCGACTAAGAATATCCATATGATGAGGTTTGAACCGTGTGAATAAGACCAAAATGTCAACATGATGCTCAGAAGTGGTGCGACTACAGGGGAAGATAAGGGGAAACAGCCTGAGGAAGATACATGGGTTCGTAAGGATCCTATAAAGGAACTTGAGTTTGACTTAGAACACACAAAGGAGACGTTCATGGAAGCTAAGAAGATCTTCGCAGAGGCCTCTATTTAGGTAGTAAGGATCAACTAGAGCTAGGGATGGATCGTTCTATGCTTACTACCTTTTTAGAGATGTGCATGAAACTGTTGCATGACAATAAGGAAGTTAAGGGACTACAGGAGTTGATTACTAAGTGCGTAGGGTTAGGGGAACCGCGTGTAGTCTGGAAACTAGGAAAGCATGCATTGTGCACTGGGAGGGAAATGAGATTGATGATGTAGATTGGTGAGTACGAAATGGATTAAGTAATCCTAGACCTGGGTTTGGATACGAATGTATTACCGAAGCAAACATGGGAGCATATGGGTAGACCCATGTTACAGTGTTCCCCTATTTAATTATGAATGGAAAACCAACATAAGGTTTTTCCCATGGGGAGGTTGCAAGGGGTAATAGTTGATATTGAAGGTGCGAGCACATAGACGATCTTTGAAGTAATAGAGATTGTTGATGACAAGAATCTTTATCCTGTGTTGCTAGGAATAGACTGGGCCACTGATATGAATGGAGTCATCAACCTGAAGAAGTAGAATATGATATTCGAGAAAAAGTCCCTATGCATAATAGTTCCACTAGACCCAGCTGAGGGAGCACATTACACCGAACCAGTGAGAGACGATGATCTAGACTGTATTTACCAGATAACTGCATGAGACCATGAGTGGGTGAACCTGACTGCAAATGGGAGAATCTCATGGGAGCACAACAGCTCCTGTACTTCAGATTCAGACGAAGAAGAAAAACGTTGGTAGAACTGGTTGCACAAAGTGATAATGCTAAAATTGAAATATGATGAATAGATCACTGCATTGCATGATGAAAGAGGCAAGGGAACTGCCAACATATGATGGGGTGACAGTGGTGGATGAATTCCTGGAAAATTTGAAAGCACAAACTAGAATAGAAGCGGTGCGGTGCGCTAGAATGGGCGCTACGCACAACACCCTCATGATGGTGGAGTACACATCAGAAGACCATTGGAAACTGGTGTGAATGTAGAAGATGGATGCGCTTAAGGTTTGGAAGTCCCCAGCATCGAACAAGAGCTGGGAAGCCAGGACAAAGCAACATGTACGTCCACCTATGTCGATGGGTGTAGACGTGTGCTATGCAAGCACATCCTAGACTAAGGATCAAAAATCAGAACCAGATGTGGGAGCAAGAAAGGCGACAAATATTCCACACCGGAGCATTCAAAAAGCTATGTGGAATCATGAACAGAGTTCACTAGGCGAAGCGAACTGACTGGGACCTACATGTACAAGCGGTTCGATGGGCCTATATGGCCATAAGAAAAAACTGGAGTGCGGAAGTGATCCTAACATTGACAAGAAGAGAGGAAACCATAAGAGCAGAGAAGAATTCCTATAAAATAGCTCCCATAGTTGGGACAGTACGGGAGGATCTGGGTAAAGGAATTATGTAGTTACAGGAAGTCATTCGGTGAGGGAACTTGAAACTTCACGAACTCAAAGAAGATTGGGTACAACTAAAGCAGGAAAGCATGTTAATAAACGTGGAAATCAGGAAACTAGAAACCAAAATCACACAAACATGTTGCATTGACAGAAGGATAGGACAATATATGGGCAACCATACCACCACATTAGAATATTATCGCTGAGAATTTCTGGCCCTATTACCATGGCTGCAACTGCACCTTATCAGACAAAGTAACCTGGCAATCGCACCGCATAAGGAAGAACGCGAGGTGTTTACTGGCACAATGGTAACTAAGAAAGGCCCGAGAACCAGGTTGGAAGGTGACTTGAAGCCTCACACTAATGGTGCGACCACTTGACTATCCGTAGGAAGCATAGCTTCAGTGCTCCAAACAGTTGAAAGAGAGTGTGAGACTATAAAAGAGTTTGTATGGGAGCTGCGTGACATGGAAGTTGCGCTCATGATCAATATGACACACGGGTCACGTATGCGCACAAGAGGTTGCACTACCATGCAGGTAGGTGGGGAAGTGACCATTGGTGTCACTGTTCATGACATGATGCCCAATTTAAGGCAACAAGGAGTAGACAGTGGGCAATTAAGACACAAAGTCAGAACTAGATTTGGGACTATCTGCTGCCAATCTCGCATTAATAAGCTGAATATAGGGGGGAGTAGTTGAAGTTAAATTCAAAAGGGCCTATAAATCACAGGTGGCTCTCCACCTAACAACCTTGGCATTTTGAGAATTCAGTTGTTGCACTATCAATTGGGTATGAACCTAACAAATTTGGAGGTTGTAAGAGCAAGTCCATGGTTTGAAACATTGCCAAAGGAGACACAGGATTCCCTGATCAGAATGATGTCAACAACCAAGGGAGCAATGCAAAGCTCTATGCCGCTGGTAGTGGATGCACCAGAAATCCCTAAATTGCCCCAGATGTTGAGGCCCAAAAAGGATCCACACATAGCAAGACTGGTCCATATGTCTCCGCGAAATCTGCGGTTCAGTAAAATGACTATGGAAGATAAGGGCAAGAATGTTAATATTGAGACAGATAATGAGGAGGAGGACCTTCATGCCTTTTTAGAAGAGATTGAACTAGACAAAGAAGTGGAGGAAGACATTCAACGAGTGTGCACTACAGCAAAACTGCCCAAATATGTTCCCCCATGGAAAGGGAAAGAAAAGTACCCAAGGATGTGGATATCGTTAAGAATGCACTTGGAACCCCACTCCTCCCAGATGGAACTCTATTTGAGGGTTCAATCCTAGGCGATGTACCCACGATGAAACTTAAAGTTTGGGACCTTGTGGACAGTGAAAAGTTCCCACATTTGGAGACTAGCCAACTTATGAAACAAAGCAAGGAGGGGGTAGTTATAGCGTTGTAGACATGGATATGGCTACGCAGGGTGGAGGAGGCCGGGCTACTCCACTTGCTATGGATCTTGCATTTTCACCGGGCACCAATCACGATATTCATCATTAGGAAACTTATTTTCCTAGTGCATGAGGGGTACTTGTGGCAGGAGGAGCCGATTCCCATTACGGTGGAGCTGATCCATAGGATTTCAAATCCTCCTTGTATGGGAAGGGACCTCACGGAAATAGCTGGCCAAAGCGGAGACTTGGTGCTCACAGAAGCCATGAAAAGGAAATACATGTTAGAGAAGAAGTAGAGGGGCTATGTGATTACTAGCATTCAAGACAAAGGGGTGCACATAGCCACTTAGCTACTAGCAGGAAAAGTGATGAGAAAATGTCGTGGTAGCGAGGTACCAACAATGGTCATATCGTTGTCCGAACAATGCGCCAAGGTGTTACAGTTCAACTCAGTGCAGTTCCTCTGCGAGGAGTTCCTGATGAATTGCAAGGAGGTTCAGGAGCAGGGTAAGACCTTCCACTACGCGTGGTTGCTCTTATCCATCTTTCTGGTTGTAGGAGAATTGCCAGAAGAAAGCCAGTTTCATCCCCTTGACCGGGACTTGCCAGAGGTAGTGAAATACACATCGCTCTAGGTGACAAGGCATGCCACACACATCCACGAGATCAAGATCTTCTAGATTCTCATGGAGGCGAGCATATGGATATGGATCAACAAATGGCCATGCCTATCCCCCATGATATTCGATATTCTGTAGAGCTTTGAAGACTTTGAGGTAGATGTGCACAATGTGTATATCAAGGCATGGAAGGATCCAGAGAAAAACTGGACCAAACTCCCATTCATTGCAATTGATGATGCCATTTTCATGGTGCTCAACCCATGGCCACCTGAATGGATGTGGATCAACAAATGGTCGTGCCTATCCCCCACGATATTCGATATTCTGTAGAGCTTTGAAGACTTTAAGGTAGATATGCACAATGTGTATATCAAGGCATGGAAGGATCCAAAGAAAAACTGGACCAAACTCCCATTCATTGCAATTGATGATGCCATTTTCATGGTGCTCAACCCATGGCCACCTGAATGGTGTGCCCTAGATCTGGTAGCACGTGATGAGGTAGCGATAAAAAGACAGAAGGATGTTGCCAAGATGCTAGCACAACAGAAGTGGAATGAGTAGTTAGCCGAGGAGGTAAGGGCTTCCCGCGAGGTAGCAAAGGCCGTCGTAGAATAGACCAAGGCTGCCGAAAAAAATTGTAGCAGCTAGGGCCACCGCGAAATAGGAGGATAGAGTACCAAACCTAACCACAGGACATAAGACAAATGATACGGTGGAAGGCGCGGACCTAAGCACCACCTCTACATAATTGAAACGGCCACGTGGGACAAAACGAACAAGGCCACGGAAGAAGACCAAGGCTTCCAAATTGGATGGGTAACCTCTTACATGGACAGAGGGTGATCTATACGACATCGGTGATACAGTTTGCGAGGTCACCAGGGAGGCGCTCCAAGAAGTAATGACAGAGTAGTAGAATGTGTTGGAGGCACTCAGGGCACAACTGCAGGGATTTCACATGCGACTCCCGCAAGAAGGAATGGTAGTCATCTATGGTGCCATGGGAGCATCGGCAATAGAGAAATTGTTGTGGGCCAAAACAACCAACACCGTCACACTGCCGGAAGGAGCACTGATAGCGAACAACATGGAGGATAGAGCTATGGTAGGATGGATTAAGGGACTCAGCCTAAACTTGGCTACCCTTCTGTGGGATATTTCATACTAGCTACATGACAAAGCAAAAATAGAATTTTGTGATAGGGAGGAACACGCACTGCAAATTCCAAGTGAACAATGAATCAACATCGAATAGCTTAGCCTACAACGTAATTAAGCGGTGGCTCAGAACCAGTAGTTGGGGAATATCGTAAAGGAAGCATGTTGTCACATCCCAGAACTAGAAATTACGACAAATTTTCCAATAGGAATGTGGATCCTCAAATTGGCCAGTGGATTCCATGAGGTGAAGGAGGAAGCTACAAGGATCTAGCTGCATCTCAACCTGCAAATTGTTGAACAACCTGCAAATTGTTGAACTATGATTAAAGGCGCAACCCTCCACCCCCCTAGAAGTTCGAGATCAGCGTGCCAGTGAAATCCAAAAAGGGTTGGAAGAAATTGAACAGGAAGTGCAGAGCTGCACCACGTTGTTGGAAGAATCCTTCGGGGTCCTCACAACCTTACAAGAGGACCCCACCATACAGCAGTTGGAAACAGAGGCATGGGAACTTTAAATGCAATATGATAGCATGCGTGGGATGGCACAGATAGTGGTCCTAACTCAGCGGCTCGCGAGGTTAGAATAGGAAAAGGCATTGAAGGAGCAAGTGGATGCAGTGTCCCAAAAAGAGGTAGTATTTAAAGCACATGTCCAGCCTTGGATTGATGAGGCCTTCCTCATGATGACCAACATCAAAGGAAAACTTGCACAAATGAAATCAATGCGTGACTTGAGATAGGGATTTGAACCTGACAATGAGCATTCAGCCGTGTGAGAAGAATGGATCCAGCGGATGGCACAATAGTGCACTACGGATCTTCGCACCACACAGGCACATCTAGATGGACTTTACGCGAAGATCGTCGTGCCCGTAGAGTGACTCAAAATGATTGTGTTTGGGGCCTGTTGAGTAGTAGATCCCCCCATAGTATGTTTTCGGGGCTTGAAGCACAAATTTTGGTTAAGTGCAATGTAAAGACCCCGCGAAATTCGAGATGGAGTGTCAGAGTCTAGGGTTGTTTGCCCTAAAATAATGTAATTTAATGTATGATATGTTGGCCTACCATGGTCTGTGGACCATGGGATTGTATAAATAGAGCGAGGCTCTAAGTGTAAAATGAGTCTAAGTTTTGAATGATGAATTAGCTATGAGTCTGTACATCCGAGTCTTGGGTTGTAGTAGTAGGAAGAGGCTCTGTAGCTAAGTGCATAGAGGCCTGGTAGAGTCTGCAGCTATGTGCATGGACTCCTATAGCTGAGCGTGCAGGGCGGAGTTGGGATTGTACTTTGATAGAGAATTGATAAAAGATAAGTTGATTTTGAAATATTGTGTGTCTATGCATATGTTATATTTATGCATCTCTTTACAGTTTTATGATTGTGCACACTTGTTATGTATGTTGAATGATTAATGAGAATATTGGGCCCTCACAATAAAGTTAAGATCTATAATAAAATCACAATAAGGGTAAAGAATCTAGACAACACCTCTTCGCACTCTTTACAGAGTTGCGTGGAAGAAGTCGCCCAAGTTGCGAAGGACAAACTGCTGCGCGGAGTAGTGCAAGTGCACAGGCTTAGTTCGTGAACTTCCTAGACATCACCAAGACATACCTAGGGTGTAGAAACCTAGTTCCAACACCCTCCCATACTACCTCAGGTGAGACCTCAGTCCACACACTGTGAACTATTTCTGAAAGGGCCGGTAGTTTCGAGATTTGTTTGGCTAAATCACTTATGAACCTGGTTCAGGCCCCCACAAGCCAACATGCCCCTCAACGTCAACATCCTTTGCCCCCATGTCAATTTATTCCTCATCCATAGGTATCTCCTCAACATCCTCTCCAGGCTTCAAGTCAATTATCTTTCCCTTCTCCTGCAAGGTGGGATTTTCCTTTTGTGGGTGCATTCTGGGTGATGCGCACACCAACTGTGGTGGTTTCTTCTTATATTTCTTTGACTTTGGACCCTCTTAGATTGGCATATGCCTCGGCCTGGGAATTCTCAGTGGATTAGGCACTTTTGTTGTTACTTCAATGCTCTCAACTTTGGGGCTGCTTGCTCAGCTTCCATTGCTACTTCTGGGGCAGTTCCCTCAGCTGCCATTACTTCTCCTACACTCACGATTTCTACGGGCATCAACATAATACTAGAAAACAACTCTCGCATCTCTTTTCGCAACCTTTCAAACATTGAACTTGCTATCAAAGCTTCAAAGTTCTCATGTTTCATGTGTGCCTAAGAGCTTAAAACCTCAATTCTCAAAATGGCAAGTGTTTTTCTTTGGGTGGCCACTTGTAATTTATAGGCATTTTTGAATTCAAATCTAACCATTCCCCCTAAAATTTGTTCATAAATGCTATATTGGTGGTATATTTTCACATATGTTGCCCTTAAATTCCCAGTTAAATGCCACCCCCCCACTCCATTTGGTCATTTTCCCATTTTCAAGTCATGAACAGTGACCATAACAGTCACTTCCGGCTGTCCTGTGCGGCCCATTCTTGGATAGCACAACTCCTTACACGTTTCTACTGACACAGTAACATTCCTTCATTCCGTGCAGTTCCCAATTTCATAGCTCCCCAAACCAGGCAGTGTATTTTATAGTCTCGCACCTCCTTTCAGTTGCATGGAGTGCTAAGGCTGTGCTTCCACCATGTAGTCATCCAGGCGGATCGTTGGTGTATGGATTCAATCGGCTACCATTCACTTGCCTTAGGAATGGTTCTCCATTCAACTTTACCAACTGAACTACTCCACCATCAGTAATCTCCTTGATGGCATAGGGCCCCAACCAATGCATCCGAAATTTTCTTGGAAATTTATCAAACTTGTCCTCATATAATAGAACTAAATCATTTACCTTGAAGGTGTGCAGTTTGATGTATCGATTTTGTCATGCCTTTTTGCACTCCTTTTGAATTTGTTGATGGAATCCAACTAGAATGTATCCTCCTCCAGCTATGTTAGCTGTGCGAGCCTCTCCTCCAGGGCTTTGCGATTGGCCATTCCTGTGAATGCCACTATGTGCAAACTAGGTACAATGTAATCCATTGGAATAACAGCTTCTATGCCATAAATGAGTCTGAACGAAATTTGTCAAGTCAAATTCTTGCAAGTCATCCTGTAAGCCCATAGTACTGTGGGTATTCACACATCGTAATCATTCCTTTGAGCATTGAAAACCTTTGTTAGCACATTCTCCAGTATCTTATTAAAATATTCTACCATTCCATTAGCCTGCGGGTGATAGGGTGTGCCCTCTAGCTGTGGTCCTTCAACTTTGTGGCATCCTTCAGTCTCTGGAATATTAATCTTCCTCGAGTCTTCATATTATTCTTCCACTGTGACATTGTAGCACTCCAGTGTGTGGCTCAGATGGGTGGTCCAATCAGGTTGAATCAAATCTAGACGATCCTGCAGTATCCTAAAAATTTTCGTCTTAGCCTCCTACAACACTTTGACGATAGATTCAAATCCATCCTAAAAAATGAACATCATCAAAAATCCCTAGCGCAAATTATCCCATTCTTTGGTGCCATGGCAGAGTTCCATCTCCAAGTACCAATTCGTTGGTATAACATCCAAGGTATGACAAAACAGATGGACCCACTCTAGTTGAGTCTTTACTTTGCACACTTCAGTCCATTTGGCCAAATGGTCGCATGGATCATTTCTCTCATCATACTTTTCTATTAATCACACCTTCAAATGACCAAAGTGTACTCTCATCATCCTCCTATGTTTGAATCATCAAAACTATCTTTGTGCGTACTCCACCATCTTGCAAACGTCACGCGTAGCGCCCAATCTAATGCCTGGAAGCGATACTTCTCTGGTACTTCCCTTTAAAATGCATCCAAAAAGTGATCAACATAAGTTAACCCATCATGGTAAGGTAGATTTCTCACCTCTGATGATATACAGTGCAACGACTTGGTCATCATATTACAACACAACGTAGATACTTCATGCAGTTGATTCTTCTAGTGCTTCAGTTCTTCTTCTGAGTCTAATGTGCAGGAGCTCTCGCGGTCCCATACAATACGTCCGTCTGCTATCAGATTCACCCAATCTTGATCTAGCACTATTATCTTGTAAATATGGTCCAAATCATCATCACTTTCATAATTGTGGCCCGCTTCAATATAGCACAGTCCTTTTGCAGGGTCCAGTTGCACCACTATGCAGAGTGATTTCTTGTCAAATGTCATCTTTAGCTTATTTAGGTTTATTACCCTATTTATGTCAGTGGTCTAATAGATCCCAAGGAGCACGAGGTAGGGATTGTTGTCATCCATAATCTCTATCACTTCAACATCCGCTAGTGCGCTCGTGCCTTCGACATCAACTGTTACCCCTGGAACGTCCCCATTGGGATTATTTTTTGTTGATTCGCCATCCTTAACTAAATTAGAGACCACTGTAGTGCATGTTTCCCCATTCTTTCCCATGTCTGTTTCAGCAAAAAATTTGTGTCGGACCCTAGGTCTAAGATAACCTGGTCCATTTTGTATTCTCCTATCTATGCGGTGACTCTCATCTCATGTCCATTCCTTGCCTTATGCTTAGTAAGCTTTTTGACTATGCACAGTTTGTCACTAGTGTTTTCCTTACCAACACACCTATTGATCAGTTTCTATAGTCCCTTCACACCCTTACTATTCCGAAGCAGTTTCATGCAGGTCTCCAAGAACGTAGTAATCATGGATGGGTCCATTTCTTCAACTGGTTTCTCCTGAATCCCTGAGGTAGAGGCCTCAATGAAACTTTTCTTTGCTTCCACAAATGTTTCTTTTCTGAGTTCTAGATCAAACCCGATCTCCTTTTTTGGTGCTTTATGGACCCACTCACATTCTTCAAGTTGCTTCCCCTTATCCTCATGAGTCGTCACTCCACTCCGCAGCACAATATTTACCTTGGGGTCTTCCTTGCGAGGCTCAACCCTCATCATCTATAGGTTCTAAGTTGGTTGTTGAGGCTATGCCCCCTTCTCATGTATTTTGGATAACAATATAGGGAAATACTCCATTGCATGGTCAAAATGAGTACAATAGCAGTATGACAGCCATGTCGGATTTGGGTACTCTCTTGCATAGTTCCCTGTTCCTCACCAATTGTAACAAATAATCTGCCCTTGAACTCTAACACATCATCCTCCAGCTTGGCCTCGACCATGCCCCTGATACTCACCTCAAGTTTCTCCAATGCATTTTTCCGGAGGCCATGTTTCTACCTGCACCCTGTATGTAGGTGTCCTATCCATCATTACTTCGTAACTTTGGAAATTATGCTCACCATGGTCCACATATTGACAAAAGTTGCAGAAGAGTTGTTGCAGTGTCTGTACGAATTTCTGCAGCAAATGGCAATTGTTCATCGCATGTTTCCTAGCTACCTGACAGATAGAACACCATAGCATGGGCACTGTACTTGTCCCTATTGTAGCTTCCAACCTCAAAGGCATTGGTCCCCCTGATGGAACATAATTTGTGAAAACAGAACAGTGATCTTTGTCATGCCCTTGGCTTTGGAACTTTAGCACAACACTTCTTCGCACACCTTTGGTCGAGTTGTTCTGTCTTTCTTCAGAGTTTGCATTTTGAGGCAAAGGTTCTGCAACTACGCATGAATCTGTTGAACCCCTAGATTAGCATCCTACATTGGTGTCTCGTGCAATATCATGATGATTTCTAGAGCTTCTGGCTGGGTCTTTCTCTTCTATTGTGATAGCACAACCCTTAGGTGAGGTAGGAGCGAGGCCCCAAACCATTCACAGTGCTACCCATTAGTCAGATTCATGTTGGCTTCACGAATTGTACACTTCAATCTTTTATCCAAATCCCAGGGTGTTTCTCTAGGCTTCATCATGATCTCCTTGAATCCCACAATTGATTGTGCCTCAAACACAGGTCTACTAAATTCCTTATTCAACGCAGTCTGGATATCGGCCAATGCGGAAGTCAGATTATCAGTGAAGTACTTAATGTACCAAGTTAGTGTATGGTCCTACAAATCACTAACCAACATTTCTTTTTTCATTTGATCATCCGTGATACCTTGAGCTTCCCGTAGAGCCTTCATGATGAACCGAAACTGGTCCGGATCTTCATTTCCTACACCCTTGAACACAGGTAGCTTTATGAAGTTCACCACGTTGAACAGTGGTGGAGGTGGCAGTGGTGTGGGTGAGGTGGTAAGCATTGCAGGTGAGGATGGAGGTAGTGTGAATGGATGAGGTGACGATGGAAGCAGTGTAGATATTCATGGGAATGCCTATCTTATCAACTAAATAACGCTCAACAAAGAAGCCTGTGTTGCTCCTTCATCATCACTTAAAGAAGGCTCAATCAATGGGCTATATTCAGAGCCTTTTCTTCCTCTGTCCCTAGCATTCCTTCCACTTCACATAGCCCCAAACATCAAGGTAATTTCATAGCCCGCTTTTCACACAAGACCATCTTAATCCATGTATTTAATGATTTCAAATACTTACCTCATGGCCCCTTGAAAAAGTGGTGCTCTGCTTCACCCTAACTAATGAAATTATCAACCACAAACTCTATCACAAACCCTCCTATTATATGGTCGAGCTAATGATTTATAGCTTGCATGATCTTATCTTTAGAGGCTTCCAATTCTGCACTAACTCCAGGGTCCAAACAATCGGACCACCAAGCCTCCACCTCCCTTGGTCATCTTCCAACTTCGCGATCCACTCGTATAATTTAACCAGGAAGGAACAGTAGAAGATTTCATGTATCTCTGTGTACATATATATATCTGACCACTCTTCTTTCGTTAATCATGGATTCTTATTTTCTTGCACTGTGAATTCATGGATCTTTCTATCCAACCAGTCTTCAATCTCCTTCTTAGTTGGATTCCAATGATGCAGCATCACACATCTCGTTATGAAGATCTCGACCCCAGCAATAGAATCATTTTTTTGCCTTATGGGCCCTAACCTAGTTTCTATGTTAAGCAACCAAGAAAATCCCTACACTACTGGCCCTTTCAGCATCAGTCTACAAAGCATGGACTGAAGTCTCACCTAAAGTAGTATGGGGGGGTGCAAGAACCAAGTTTACGCACCTTGAGATGTTTTTTGATGTCGGTTATTTTCCATAACCTTCCTTCACATAGATCAATAAGCCCTTTAGGGCTTATCAAAGTACTTCTCTTATTCATCCTCAAATCTTCCATGAAAGTCTTTGGTCATCCTTCACGGGCCCTAAATAGGTAGATCAAGCACTTACATGCCCCTATATTTACTCTTACTTCTGTATCTACCCAGATTCACTTAAGTATTGGTTACTTTAACATCCATTATGGTTATCTTTGCATAAACATATATTCCTACTTGTGTTCATATGACAAAGAAAAATACATAGATTCATGCATTAATATAACATTACTTCATGCTATAGTATTCAACATAACATAATCGCAACATTCATAACATAAGTAAAATAATGCATACATAGATAATTGCATAATATTCCTCTTTATTAATAATCCAAAATTCCAGTACAGACTCTGACTACCCTATGCACACAACTACTAGGGTCCGTGAACTTAGCTGTAGACTTCTATCCTAAGCCTCTACGCACTCAGTTGCAGAGTCTCTTCCTACACTAATATTCTTCACTCTTAACACTCACAGACCCACTACATTCATTAACATCAAGTATTAACTATGAACTCTCTTAGAATCCTCCAAGACTCCCTTTTATACAGTCCCATGGTCTGCGGATCATGGGTAGATCTCTAGAGCCAACATAGCTTAAACAAAATAAGGGCAGAAAACCCTTAGTAACTCTTTACATCTTCATGCTCTACGACCACAAAACGTGGAGAATTTACAAAAAACTTGGGCTTTTAGCCCCAAAACTTGGGCTTTTAACCCCAAAATTGACCCCAAGGGATCTGTTCCTAACAACTACTAGTGTAACCCCTTATTGTTATTAGTGCAACCACCTTATTGTATTATTGTACACATATAGTCCCCATATTCTTATTAGGATGCCCCATAGAAACCCACTATTTTTATTGTTGTTTCCCTACAATATTATTGTTATGTAGGCTCTAATTGTATTGGTACTCCTTAGACTTCTATATATAGAAAGTAGGTCTTGTCTTTTTTATCATCCAAGAATTGTTCATTTGTGTAATGTAAAGGAGGTTTCCCCCTCGAAGAGGCTGATTTTTAATTCGTTGATCTATCTTTTCTATATTTTTGTGAGTTGGTTTCATAACAGACAATCTTCCATTGTGAAACACCCTACACACTATGGCATGAATAACAAGGGCACAAGCATTGCATGCAGTGTCAAAGTGTCTCTTCGAGTATGCGATCGAATGCCTAAATCCCATGGTATTCAACTAGTGTGATGGTTTATTGGCATGCATGAAATGTCAATTAACCAAATGCAAGAGGGGAAATCTGAAAAAAAAAATGGTTTAGGATCTATTCTAGTGATCTTCATCCTAGAACATGTGCCATTGCTTCATTACCAGTGGCTAGAAGTGGATCCACTAGCACCTAGAGTTCCATGTTTTCTCAGATCAAGAGATTTGAAGCCACGACGTGGGGGAGATCAACAGATGTCTTTCCCTCTTGCATTATTCTAATGGTTTTATCAGCATCTAATCATGGTCGATGATTGTGCCTATGTAGGGATGAATATCTGAGGAGGTATATTTCTTCCACTTCCTCCAGTGGGACAATGGATTGATTCAGGTAAAAAACTAATTTGTGAAGTTTTTTAAGTTTATATCATTTTTTTTACTTGTACTGAGATTCAATTTGTAATGTTGTGTAGATATGGGACTAGAGAGACCCCCAGGGGTTTCTCCAATAGCTACACTAGTGGCACACCAAATCAAGGATGCTCCCCCATATGTAGAAGGCGTGGATCCCATCATGGAGGTTGAGAGGAACCTGTAAAACTTAACCAGGGGAATTCCAGAGTATGCCTCGATCAATGAGGTGCCATTCCAGTATCAGAGGCACATAGTAGGAGTACCCACGAGACTATGTCAGCTACAAGGCTGAGTGATTAGGGTTGTCTCATGTTATCATGAGAACCATGTGGGTGACTAGCCAACTTCTAGTTTGTTTTTTGCACTATGTAGGCTTGTAAAGCCATGTATCTTGGAACACAAGTTTTCTTATTTTGATGTCACAAACTCTTTTGAAAACATTATATGTATGTATGTATATATATATATATATATATATATATATATATATATATATATATATATATATATACATATATATACATATGTACATATTTTCATGTTTACCATATATGATGTATGATGTTCTATGATTTACAAGTTTCACAAATGTCTATCTAAGACATATTTAACCAATGCATCTATTATTGTGTTCATGCATCTTGGAATGTGATGATAAGTAGTGAAATCAAATTCGCATTCCAATAAATGAACATGCAAATACATTCTCAAAATTTGAGGGTTTCTAACTAAATATTGTCCATTAAGATGTAGTATAATGAGTTGTGAATCAAGTTTTATGATTAACTCCCTAATGCCAAGAGTGATGGCTTCTAACAAAATTTTGATGACCGCACTCTATTTAGTAATGTTATTAGTCATCCAACCTAAACATATAGCTTTCAAATTCACTAACTCGCCATTAGGGTCATAAATTTTCCATGCAATAGAGGATAGATTCTATGTACTACAACAAGCACCATTAACAAAATCGACACAATGGTTGGATAACATCTACAAACCAAGTAGAGCATGAGGTAAGTAGAGGAAATGGTTTGCAAAAGCAAAATAGCACACCAAAATCACATTTCACACTAACGAAAACAAACGCTAATGTACATATGTATCTACACAGATGATCACACATAATTCTTCTTCAGATAAAGCCCGTTTCAGGGCTCAACCAAAGAATTTCCTTCATAGTCCACTAAATCATAGGGGCCTTTTTGTAGAATTTTCTTGACAATGTAAGGCCCATGCCACATTAGTTTGAATTTCCCAGCTCCCAATTTTTCATTTGCTTGATCATAAAGAAAGACAAAGTCACCTTCTACAAAAACATGAGGAGAATTTTTTTTATTGTATTGAGCCTTGACTCATTTTTTTTGGGCTTCAATTACTAATGCTACGAAGTGGTTGGTTTCATCGAGCCTTTCGAGATAAAGTAAAAATTCCTCTTTATGTGAGGTATCTGGGAGTCATTCAACAGTTAATTTCAATGAAGGAATTTCACACTCAATTAGAAGAGTTGCCTCAAGACCATACACCAACTAAAAGGGCATGAATCTAGTGATAGTCTTAGTTGTAGTTTGGTAATCCCAAAAAGTTGAAAATAGCATAAGATTCCAATTCGATTTATGCATCCGAATGGTGTGTTGAAGCATAGTAACCATGACTTTGCTGACTACCTCAACTTGGACATTGTCCTAAGGATAATAAGGGGTTGAGTTGTCGTGGCGTAAACACAAATGAGAAGTAAGCTCTACCATCATGTGGTTTCAACAATGAGATCCATGATCAGTAATGATGGCTTGAAGGACTCCAACTTGGGCTATGAAATGGTTAAAAAGAAATTGAGCAGTAGTTTTACCGCCAGCTTCACGTGTGGGCATTTCCTTGACCCATTTAGTAAAGTAATCAAGGATGGTGATGATAAAATCATGCCCCCTAGCCAAAAAAGGGGTACTTTTCATGAAATAAATCCCCCATTTAGCAAAGGGGCCAATGGTAATTATTGGGTAGAGGGGTGTGGGTGGGGCACGTTGTTTAAAGTTGTAAATTTGGAAAGTGTGGCACTTTTTTACTATTGGAATGCAATCTTTAAAGATGGATGGCTAGAAATAACTAGCATGAAGGATTTTATGAGCAGTAGCATACCCAAACATGTGATTACCGCAAGCCCTGAAGTGGCATTCATTTAGAACTCTCTAAGCTTGTTTGAGTTTCTAACATTAACGAAGGATAGAATCAACACCAACACAGTACAAAGTAGCACCAATGATTTGATAGGGCTGGGACTGATGTCGAATGAAATGACATTCAAAATTAGACAACTTTTATAAAAAAATTTGGGTTTGGAGATAGACAATAATATCCCCATACCATGGGTCATGAGTGCTTATGAGAAAGAGCGACTCGTCATGAATGTACTCATCAAAAGAAGTAGACGCGATTGCGAAGGGAAGGTCACAAATCAATTCAGCAAAAACTAGTGATTTCTTTGATTTTTCTGTAGAAAACTCCAATTCAAACTCTTCAAGGATAATAATTCACTTAGAGTAGTTTCCCCCAAGCAACTGATGAGTCAGAATATAGCTCATGGGGTTGCAATTAGAAATAAGAGTGGTTTTTCATAAAAGAATATAGTGGCGAAAGCATTAAACAATGCGAGTAACAACTAAAGCTAGCTTCTCGATATGGGTATATCGAGTCTCGACATGAATGAGATTTTGGCTTAAGTAGTATATCACATGTTCATTTCCATCATCATCATCTTGCACTAGTACCATTGCAATAATATTATAAGCTACAACCAAGTACAATATGTAATCGTGGTTGTTGACACCTAATCCGAAACGGATGAGGTGAAGCTGGACAGTCATCTAGAAGATGAACTGATCCGTTGTGTACATGTATAAATAAATAATTGTCTAATGCAAAAATCAATCAGTCTTTTGTCTTGCGCTCATTGAATTGTTGGAGTTACCCTGGCCTGCCATGGTATCAAAGCTTAGGTCCCAGTCCTTAAAATAACTGTAACTCCTGCCCTCTTCCAGTTTTCTGCGCCCTCATAGACTGCGCATCCGTTTCGTCTGAATTCGCTGCCCCACTGAATTTCTGAATGTCAGATATAATTTCTACCACTGAATTCGCTGCCCCACTGAATTTCTGAATGTCAGATATAATTTCTAGCACTGAATTCGCTGCCCCACTGAATTTCTGAATGTCAGATATAATTTCTACCACTGAATTCGCTGCCTCACTCATTTGCCCGTTTGGCTCACTGGTTTCCTTCTGTAAAATCACGAATTGTATTACTGATGCGCCTTTTCTCTCACAGTCTTCATGACCTGTGCATAGTTCATATGCTTGGCTGACCGTGGAATTGATAGGACGGAGGGAATAGCGGCTTGTGTCTATTCTGAATGAAAAAATAGGTCGAGATATTGCGCACAGATAGTATTGCGCAGATTGGGAGACTACAGCTCGAAATGTTGCAATAATATCAATGGCTGCTTTCATATTTTTACTCAATATACATTATTAATGGTGGCTGCGGTCTTATGAAGACTGCGTTTTCTGTAATGGTAAATGTGTTTATGTAATAGTGGTTGCGTTTCTTTTTACTCAATATACATTGGTGGCTGCGGTCTTATGAAGAGTGCTTTCTGTAATGGTGACTGCTTTTATGTAATGATCTCGTTTATGTAATAGTGGCTGCATTCCATGACAAGGTTTCCGTCATCGGTGAGGAATTCTCTGTCACGAGATCATTCCAGTGAGTTGGAGACTGCGTCCTCTTGGTATCCCCTTGTCCAGAATATCCCATGGAAATTCCCACGGCGTATGCATTGCCTGCGGTGTTATAGAGATCATTCCGGTTAGCTGGAGACTGCGCCCTCTTGGTATTGGTATTCCATATCAGCTTTCCTGAGTTTTTAAAAGAGAAGTTTATATGATAAGTTTATATGGAGATGCGTTTTTTATAGTGGGAATGCGTTTTATGAGAGCATTGCTTCTATGTTTCCATAATTTTTTTTTATAGTGGGTGAGAAGTTTATATGAGAGCATTGCTTCTATGTTTCCAGAATCCTTTAGTATTGCTTAATATATATTGAAGTAATATATCCTTTATGTGTTTTGAAGTGAATGCATTCAAACATAGTAATATTGCAAACATAGGAAGAAAAATAAAATGCATAAGGCTATGATATAAGGATTTTGTTTACAGAAGTTTTTGGCAGAGATATTTTTTTCAGAAGGATTTTGTTTACAGAAGTTTTTGGAAGAGATATTATTTTACAGAATGCATTCAATAATTTCTATGGTCGGAATAGTTCTCACTGGCAAGGAGAACTATTCTGAATGGTCCCGGATGGTAAAACACACCCTTATCTACAATGAGCTGTGGAAAGGAGTGTGTGTCGGAGAAGAAGACAAAGACCCTGTGCAGCCCACATCAGACAAAGAACTCGCCATTTGGGAAAACAAGAACAGCAAAGCCTTTGCATTGATCGCAGCATCTGTAAATGAGGAAGTAAGTCGTCATATTTCATGCTATTCCACTGCCTTTGAAGCTTTACAAAAGCTTAAAGAACTCTATGATACACATTCTGCACTTGAAGTTGTTCAGCTCATGATTAAACTCTTCACTCTTGAACTGAAAAATAATGATCCTCTTGCCCTTGCATCTGAAATAAAGTCTATAATGCATGATATAAAATCCACTAAGGTTGAGCTGGATATCTCTCTTATTGCCTTTCTCAAAGCACTCTATCCTACCTACTCTAATTATCTTGAGTCTTTACAAGCAAATGGAAACCTTAAAGATATAACCTTTGACTCTCTTGTGAAAAAGTTTGTTGAAAGAGAGAAAGCCTTTGGAAAGAAAACAGTCCCTGAATCTTCTGAAGAGACTGTTTGCCTTGCTCACAAAGAAAAGCATCCTGCTCAAGATTCTACAAGAGGAAGAGGTGGACAAAGGGGAAGAGGAAGATATTTCAGAGGCAGGGGGGGCAGACATCCTCAAGCAGAAAAGGCAGATCTGCATTGCATTCGCTGCAAACGAAATGGATCACATGATGCTTCTACATGCAAGCTACCATGGGAAAAAGTTGAGCAGAGAAGAAATCAGCAGAAAGGTAAAACTGATGACACAGACAAAGGTAAAGCACCTGAATCCGCTCACTATATTGAGGCACAATGTAACATTGGAGTAAATGAAGATTTGTTTAATGCTTCACTTACTTCTTCGAAAAATGACTGGTTGCTTGATTCAGGAGCAACCTGTCATATGACTCATAGGAAAGATTTCTTTGAAGATTTCACTGACAATGTTGATGGAGCAGTATACTTTGCAGATCAGTCAAAAATCAAGCCATCAGGGCTTGGCACAATCAGGCTTAAACTGCCTGGTCTTCCAGACTTTCTTCTGGATCATGTTCTATATCTCCCACAGCTGAAGAGAAACTTGCTGTCCCTGGTCCACATCCGCCAGCAAGGTCACTCCATTCACATGTTTGATGGCAAGCTTGAGGTAATAAAGGCATCTGACCACTCACTTGTCATGAGGGGTATAGAAGAAGAAAGACTCCTTAAACTGCAAGGAACCTCTGCTCATGCACAACATTTCTCATATATTTCTCACCATGAAGAAGATGCACTTCCATCAAGTCTATTATGGCATGCTAGATTTGGACATTTAAACTATGATAGTCTCCGCTTGTTGAAGAAAAATGGTGTTGTTGGTTTGCCTACAATTCCTAGAAAACATAAACAATGTGATGCTTGCATTCTAGGAAAGCATAGCAAACAGTCTTTTCATGATTCACATTCAAGAGCACATAGGAAGCTTGAACTTATTCATTCAGATTTATGTGGTCCAATGCCTGTTCCTTCTGCAAATGGAAATAAATATATCATGACATTTATTGATGATTACACCAGAATGTGTTGGGTTTACTTATTGAAGAACAAATCTGATGCTTTTCAAACATTCAAGAATTTTCATAAATGGATTGAAAATGATGCACAATCTCATATTGGGTCTATTTGCACTGATAATGGAAAAGAATATACATCAAATGAATTTGAACACTATCTTCGCCAACATGGGATTAAACATCAAACAACTGTGCCTTATAATCCTCAACAGAATGGTGTAGCTGAAAGAATGAACAGAACAATTTTGAATATGGTACGATCCATGCTTTTCTTCAAAAATGTAAAGACAATGTTTTGGGTTGATGCTGTTCTATGTGCTGCATATATAAAGAATAGATGTCCATCTAGTACTATAAGAAACAAGACTCCTTATGAATTGTGGTTTGGACATGTTCCTTCGGTAAAACATCTCAGGATATTTGGTTCCACCTGTTATGCTTTAATACCAAAGGTACATAGAAACAAACTTGGTGCTAGAAGTCGTAAGTGTATCTTCCGGGGGTATTCAAACACATCTAAAGCATACCGCCTTTATGATGAAGTAAATAAGAAGTTTGTTTTATCTAGAGATGTCATTTTTCTTGAATCATCCAAACCAGACAGTGTTTTTGAGCGGCAACTTGATCGCTTGGATAGATTCACAAAACCGAAATCATTCCAAGAGTTTGATAATCAGATTCCACATCTTGAAGGGGGGATTCCTATACTAGATCAACATGTGGAATCTTCTTCTGAAGAACAATCTCCCCTGCATGACACTCCAACAACGGATGATGCTTTAAGTGATGTAATTGATAGAATTGGGAGACTCAATCTTGATTCAGACCCAACTCAATCAACAGAACAGCCTGGACCATCTCAGAAAGGTCCCCCAAAGTGGCTGACAAAGACACTTGAAAGTGTTCATCCTGATGAAATTGGAAAAATAGGAAACAGAAATTCAAACCGACAAGATGGAGGTGATGTAGATAACTCTAATTCACCTGTTGATATGGATGTTACTTATGATTGTGAATTGAACTTGTCTATAGATTTTGAACCAACTTCCTTCAAAGAAGCTGCTTCTCATGATGAATGGAAAGAAGCGATGCAGAAGGAGTATGATGCCCTCATAAAGAATGGCACTTGGAAGCTGGTTGATCCTCCATTTGGAACCAAACCAATTGGTTGCAAGTGGGTCTACAAGAACAAGTACAAAGCTGATGGCTCACTTGACAAGCACAAAGCTAGGCTTGTGGCAAAAGGTTTTGGACAAAAGGAAGGGGTTGATTATGAGGAAACTTTTTCTCCCACAGCAAAATGGGCCACCATCCGGACACTCTTTGCACTAGCTGCTCAGAACGGTTGGAAAGTCCATCAAATGGATGTAAAAACTGCATTCTTGAATGGAGATCTAAAAGAGAATGTTTTTATGTCCCAGCCTGAAGGATTTGCTGTGAAAGGACATGAACACAAAGTATGCAAACTTGTGAAGTCCTTGTATGGCCTCAAACAAGCACCACGAGCCTGGTATGAAAAACTAACTAAGCATCTTCTGAAACTCAACTTCAATCATTTTGATCTTGATGATGCAACTTTATTTGTCAAGAAAGTTGGCAAAACAGTTGTATATCTTGTGGTATATGTAGATGATCTTTTAATGACAGGGAACAATGAAAGCTATATTGCATCCATAAAGAAAGAATTAGGAATTTTTTTTGAAATGACTGATTTGGGCTATGTACTATCTTGGCATTGAAGTAACCCAACATCCAAAGTCCATATTTCTTTATCAAAAGAAATACATTGGAGATTTGTTATACAGATTTGGCATGACAGAGTGCAATCCCCTTTCTACTCCAATGGAACAAAACTTGAAGCTCACATCTACTGAAGGAAAGGAATTTGAGGATGCAACAAAGTATAGACAACTTGTAGGAAGTCTCATCTACCTCACTACTACCAGACCAGACATTTCATTTGCTGTTGGAATCCTCTCCAGGTTTATGCAAAGGCCTTGTGAGGGACATTGGTCTACTGCAAAAAGATTTCTAAGGTACTTGAAGGGAACTCAAGACCTTGGAATCAAGTATACACAGGTGGACGACTTCAACCTGATTGGATACTCTGATTCAGACTTCGATGGAGACAAAGAAACTGGGGTATCTACTTCAGGATATGCTATGAGTCTTGGATCGGGAGCTGTCTCCTGGAGATCATGCAAACAATCAGTACCAGCAGATTCCACAACAGAAGCAGAATATGTGGCAGCAGCTGAAGCAATGAAAGAAATTGTGTGGCTCAGGAAAATTCTTGAAGATTTGCAGGTAAAACAAATACAATCAACTCCACTCATGATTGATAACACCTCTGCAATAAAATTGGCCAAGAACCCAAAGTTCCATGATCGTACTAAGCACATCAATACTAAATATCATCTGATCTGACATCATGTTGAGGCCAAAACAATCCATCTCCGTCATTGTTCCACAAACGAGCAAATTGCAGACATCTTCACCAAAGCGCTTGGAAGAGAAAAGCTTGAAAGATTCAGAACGATGCTTGGACTCACCAACATCCCTTCAGATTAAGGGGGGGAATGTTGACACCTAATCCGAAACGGATGAGGTGAAGCTGGACAATCATCTAGAAGATGAACTGATCCGTTGTGTATATGTATAAATAAATAATTGTCTAATGCAAAAATCAATCAGTCTTTTGTCTTGCGCTCATTGAATTGCTGGAGATACCCTGGCCTGACAGTGGTGATAGTCGGGGGGTGCAACAAAGGAGAACTGATGAGAGTGTTATTTAACGCATCAACAGATTATTGAGTGATTTCATCCCAAATAAAATGGATACCCTACTTTAGTAAATGAGTAAATCCCTTGGAAAGATCAGCGTAGTTGGGTACAAAATGACGAAGGAAATTAGCTTTCCCTTGAAAACTCTGCAACTAATGTAAAGAGGACGGACGGGGTAAGTCTACGATGGCCTCAACTTTGAGGGGGTCGATATGGATGCCTTCCTTTGATACTAAAAACCCTAGGAGCCGACTATATTCAATGTAGAAGACATACTTGTGTGGATTCAAATGGATATTGTAATTTCTGAAAAGTAGAAAAATCACTCGTAGGTGGTCATGATGACCTTGACACTTTCCAGAATGAGTTGGAAAGTCATCAAGATATGGTTGAACGATGTGTTTGATGTCATGAAAAGCATAATACATCACTCACTTGAAGGTAGTGTCAACATTTTTAAGAATAAAAGGGAGTTTCTTATAGGAAAAGTCCCCCCATGGATAGATAAAAGCAGTTTTATGTTGATTAGTGGGAAGAATGTCGATATGGTTGTAGCCAAAAAAACCATCCATAAAATAAAAAATATCACTCCCAACACATTCATCAATGATTTGATCGATAAAAGGAGTTATATAATTATCTTTGGGACATGCCGATTGATATCATGGTAATAAACAAAAACACAGATAGTCCGTTGTTTCTTAGTTACGAAGACAATTTTTGAAACCTAATCTATCAACAGAATGGGGTAGATGAAACCAACCTTTAGAAGTTTTTCAACCTCTCCCTTAATAGCGGCTACTATTCTAGGGTGCACTGGATGAAGTCATTGATGAATAGACTTTGCATCGGGATAGGTAGGAACCTTTTGCATAACTATACTCAGATCAATGTGAGGAATTTCTTCATATGACCAGGCAAAGACATCACATAATTCCTTAAAAATGGCATTATAAATATTGATCTCATTAGGAGAACAAGAAACCTTGACATGAATGTTCTCTAAAATTCCTAGTTTAATAGAAATTTCGATAGGCATGGTAGCAGCGGTATTTCCCATGTTCCTCTCAGACAAAAATTCATGAACCAAGATGGGTGTTTGAAGTGGATGGGTAAGTATTCAAGAAATAAAGGTATCTAGACACAATGAAACCTCACCAAGACTAGGAAGAAATGAGGAACAATGATGAGAATCATTCTAGGGAATTTCCTTAAGAGACATCATCTTAGTGATACTTTGTCAGTAGGAAATGCTTCACTCAAAGGATTTGGAGAATCCCAAGAACCAAGCCAAGGAGACTGTGAATACACATCTAGGTGCATACTAAGAGTAGTATGACTTTCAGAGGCATCCGCTCAAGCCAAAACAATACCTTGGTAAGATTTTTCAATAGGGTTGAGCGCCATAACATTGTCGAAAGAATCAATGTGATCAAGAGATGGAAAGATCCAAAGATCGTAAACCATTTATTGGATTAAGGGGGCCTAACCCAGGTTCAGATTTATTCACGCCAACCAACAAAACCCTACCTGCTGGCCCTTTTGGAAACAACTTGCGTAGCGTAGGCTGCGGTCTCATCCGAAGCAATATTGGGGGATGCTAGAGCCAGGCTTCTACATCCAAAGGCCTGTGTGATGGTCTTCCTGAGGTTCTTATAGCTCCGATATGCCTTCATGCAGATCTAATTCTTTCGCTTGTCAACTACTACAACTCTATCGATTTGACCTCTTGCCCTTCATGAAAGTACTTGATTCTACTTAACAAGCATAAAAGACATAGATTCACTACTTTTGCGCAATAAACAATATATTCTGAAGTGTTTATGACCTAGATCTACCTTCACATGGATCTACCCCTTCTGAGTAGTTAACTATAGCATATTTATTTAACAGCCTTCTAATCTCCACAAAGATGATTAATTATACTTATTATGCATAAATATTGCAGATCTACTTGTTCGCGCAAAACAAAATCATTAACTCACCTAAAAAATATTACAGAGCGAAGATACATAAATTAAATATAAGTAAATAAACAAGGCACATGTGCAGAGATTCAACTCAAAATAGTCTTTATCAAAATGTAAACATTCAAATACAGACTTCCTATCCCTCCGCACCCAGCTACAGGGGCCCGCACACTCAGCTGTGGACTTACTAAGGTCTCTATGCACTCAATTGCAGGAGCCTTCCCCTTTCACCTAATTACAAGAAACAAATTGTTCCTGCCTTAGCACCTAGCCCTTAAAATGATTCTCTATCAAAGTTTATCCTTGGACTCATTATAGCTCAACTACATATAGCCCTTTCATTACAATAACATGGTCCACAGACCATGGGTGAGTCTCAAAACTGATCTATCACCTACCCATACAAGGGACTAATTCCCCTTTGAATCTTACTTAGCTTCTCCCTCCACTTCCACATTTCATGGAGACTTTACATTCTTTAACAATTTGTTTTACAAAAATTAACTTAACTGATAAAATTTGACCCCAAGGATCCCATCCCGACAGGCCCCCAACACAAATATGGTGACTTTCCCTCGAGTCACTCAGTTGGTTTCTCTACTTTATGGCAGAGTTCATTGAACTCCATATTCAATACTTCCGGGTCCATTGTACTCCGTACATCGGCCTACTGCACTTCTTCAACTAGCTTCTCTGCCGTTGGCCCCTCCATCACGAGGTGCATGGTCCTCTGTGTCTACAAGAAATTCTTCGGCTTCTCTTGGATATATAGAGTAACCTGGCTCACTTCCTCTGTCCATGGTTGAATTTGAGCCTTCAAAATTTGTTCTTTGTGTTGCAGCTCCACAACGTGTGCCTGCAACACATTCATTTCTTGTAAAGGCACAAAGCGCTAGACTGTCGCCAAAGTGCACACAGTCACCGTGATCTCATCAACTTTCTTCTGGGCCTCTCAGATATTTGTACCCAGTGGATGTAGGTTTAAGTCCTCCTACAAAGTGGTCCACAACTCCATTATGGTTTCAAAGAGATCATTGCATCCTGATACTACTTTCTTCAAAGTAGACATATGTTCTTTGATGGCTGTGCTACGCTACTCCCTGACCTCTGGCGGAGAATTCAACTACAGTTTCAATTCTAGTTCTGAGATATTCATCTAAAAATCAAAAGTAACTCGACCTACCTCCTCCTTGACTGTCTCACTGCAATGGCCAATTTTTGAACCTTTGCTATCGTGATCACGTCCTCTAGAATGTGTAGCTTTGGTAGTGAATTACACGATTGTGTAATTGTTGCTTCTAGGCTCTGGCTTAGTGTTGTGAAATCTTACTTTTCCTTAATACCATGAACCTTCTCGATGAAGATCTTCTCATTTTTAATTTTAACTTCACTTATCACAGAGATCACATGACACTCTCTAATCCGAAGCTCATCAGAGACCCTTTGATGAAGTTCGTGGAGGGTATGGAGTGGCAGCATGGTTAAATTCATACCCACTCCTTTTATTTCTCCAAGTTGGGCATTATCTTCCTCTGACTCCACTCGTAATGTTCATTTTGGCAAGGAAGTGACTCTTAGGTCTAGAGTCTACTTTGGTTCCATGACACTCATGCTCGCTTGCTATAGGCTGGCTTCAACCCCACTCGCTTGCCGCATGCTCGCTTGAATTCTACCTATTTGAATATGCACCTTGCTTAGATCCTTATGGACAACCCTAGCATCTGCATGTACTATTTCTCCAACTGTTGACACATTTCCATTTTTGTATCTAGGACCTTGTTCCCAATCTCATCCAAGTCCCCTTCAGTGAGGATCATTGGATCTACGTGCACCTATTTGTTCGATTTTTTCTTCTTCCTCGGCCCGGTAGCTATCTCTTTTTGTTGCTTTGATAACATGAAGGGAGTTCTCTTCTCATCACCCCCAACTCCTTCTGTCTCATAATATTCATGCTCCTTAATATGTTGGGAAGCTACTGATTCGACTTCTACTATGCCCTCTTTTGCAGCGCGCTCCTTATCCGTAGCTTCCTTAGAATCTGCTTTAGATGTCATCCACATGGAAGAGCTTTCTCTACCTTTGCTGGTACCTATGCCAAGATATTTGGGTTGTCGCCACTCTACTGTCCATAACCCCACAATCTTCAGTACATCAGTCTCTGTCACTAGGCATGGGAATTTGTGCCATATCTTCTTAGGGTCTCACCTCTCATAGATAAATACACTATGAAATTCAGCCTTAAATTTCGTGAAGGTCCACAACTGCTCAAACAAGGTTGGATATAACCTTGGCCTCTGACTTATGACTGTGCAGAGGTCCATATCGACCAATATCCAAAATACTTTTGACTTCATGATCCTCTCCGGATCCTTCATTGCCCACAATGAAGTAAACTTCGCTACCTCTGGTAATTCTTCATTCTACAGAAGAAACTAACTATCTTATGGTAGTCGCCATGTAACTAGTACAATCAGCAGTAGGAGCCAAACACAATGAAATTCCTTGCTTTCCTCCTGTGCTTCTCTGAAATATGCTAGAAATTCCTTGCATAGGTATTGCGCTAAGTTGTATTGCACCCTCTTTCTGCACTGTGTAGCCAGTGAAATTACAGGGGCCAAAACCTCTTCCACGTGACATTTTCCCATGATCATCGTCGCCAAAATCGGAGTGGAAAATTTCACCACTTGGTTTGTAATACAGAAGATAGAGTATTCGCGTGACTTCTTAACGAGCCTAGACTAAATTTTAATTCTATCTATAAGCTCCTTCTCTTTGCTCTTACCATGGAAAATTTTAGGGGCTAATATTCACAAGTGGGCTAATTTTCCATGATTTTTCCAAAAACAATTAGTCAATTTCCAACTCTCCAAAAATGATTCACCCAAATTTTATAATAAAAAAATATTTTACCTTAAAAATCGCCAACATTATGTATAGAGACTATATACACAATCATTATAAATTTGGATACTTTTAACAATATATCAAATAGTTTTCATATTAGAACTTGAGATTTGCCAATGTTTTTAAACTTCAAGATAATTTTCTATCCTTAAAATTTTTCTTACTCTTACCTCCAAACTCCTTGACTGGGTTTACCCCTTTATAGGGAAACTTCATAATTTGATGGATCAACATATTTTTTATGGGGATGGTGTTGAGAGATGGAAAAGGTATGTATTTATCATTTATTTCTTTATCTTTTCCTTTGAATCATAACTCCTTTACATTCTATGATGGTAATATGCTAAAGAATTATGATAGAATTAAGGAGATTTGTGATTAATACAAAATAACCAATTATTGTCTTTTTCTATATAGAAAGTGAAGGGAATAGAAAATCACTCTTCAGAAGGTAAAGACAAAAGTAAGGCAACTGTTGTTTCTCTGTTAGGAAACCGTGTCCAAACAAGAAGAACAACACTGGAGTGCGCAACTTAGAAAAAGACGGAGAAAATAGAGTGGTTGTACAAGAGGACAAGAAGACAACTAAATATGGAAGATTAAGCGAAGGTCGCTAGTTTAAAAGTTATCTATAACCTTGATGTATCTGCCTACCCATTATAAATGGGGCAGCAATTGTAAGACAAAGGAGGATTTATTTTTCATAATTACTGTTGTAATTTCGACTTTGATCATTGACTCTCTTTAAGGAGCAATAGCTATAAATTTTCCATATATGATTAATATATAACTCAATAGTTGTTCCATTATCTGATCCTGGAGTAAACGCAGCAGTGCTTCCCTGGTGGCTAAGGGCCCGACCCTGGTGGATCCACTTGCTTCTTGTATCACTATTTTACAATTACAGTCGTGTGTGGTTTGATTTCCTTTGCATTTCCTTAATTCACTTTATTTGGTAATCTTTTGTTTCTGAACATCTCGTTGAATTACTCTGTTACATCAAGATCATAATTAGACTGCATTGATAACATGATTGTTATTTATAACTCAATGTCATTCTGTTCCTTTTGAAACAATACTGCGCTATCTAGTTTAGATTCTGTTGTTCACTCACAACTACAACTATTGTTCATTTAATTGCTATTCAATTATAATCACGATTTCATTCCTCTATACCTACGATTAATGTTCACTCTGCCAAAATAAGATTTATGATTCAATTACTTTATAGTCGTTGTGTGTTTACACTTAATGAGATTTGTTGTTCCTTTATTATCTGAATATTGTTGTCCAGTTCATTTTGGTTAAATATTGTTGTTCAGTTCATTTTGATAAAGATTGTTGTTCGATTCATTTCTGTTGATTAAGCTTTGTTGTTCAATCTTTTCAACAGAATTAGTTGCTGCTCCTTTTTCAAGGATTTGCTTTCACCTTTTAATTGATATTGCAGAAAGTGTGTTTTAGTAAGCATTTCCAATTGAATTGTTATTTCTAGTTATTTGCCTTAGTGTGGATTGAAAGATCCACAACTGTAAAGAACATTGACTGTCGCTATCTAAGTTCGTAGATTGCAGGTCCTGTTTATGATTGATTTCATTTATATCAATCGAAAGAGGAAAGAGTTATCACTACTCCATCCTTGACTGATAAATTGCTGTAGTTTTCTGAATGAATGATTTAGGTTTCAGAGCATTAAGGTTTCTTTTAATTACAAGTAGATTCTATTTCCAGCATCTGTTTACTCTTCTATTTAGCACTATACTGCAAACTAGAAAACATTAATCTTGAATCAAGTGACCACCTCAGACTGAGTACACTCTTGAGATAAAAAATTGTACATGGATTGACAATTAATTTAGGATAAATAGGGGTTAAAAAGACACCTTTTATCACTCAAAATTTTGGCGTCATTGTCGGGGAGAGTGTGGCCATTTGTTTTTTTTAAAGAAGAGTAGTGTGCATTTATAAGTCCCTGTTAGGAGATAATTGGGTATTTAAAATGGAAGGTAAGAACCTCTGTACGGAGCATGTAATAGCCCTGCTCCCCTGCCTACTTTCTTGTAGATTTGTTGATTACATTGGGTAGAAATTAGTATTTGAGTTGTGTGCATGACTAAGCAGAAAAAGCCTAAAAAGAATCCAAAACCACTACCCAAACCTGATAAAGCTAAGGGACTGGTGACCCTTGGCTGATCGACCTTTATAGATGATATCATTAAAAAAGAAGAATCTCAGCCATCAGTAGGTCCTAGAAAAGTTGCTTCTAGACAACCTACTAACTCCCTTCGGGCCACAGAATCACCATCTGTAGCCTTTGCTGAGGTGCACAGCCAAACAGAAGAGCAATATTTTCAAGAAATTGAGAATTCTAGCCCAAAATATTTACAAGAAGGGAACCTTAGTAATCTCTGCGAAGGAGGAGGAGAAACAGGGGAAACAGAAGAACCAAGATCTCCTCTTGGAATAGTTTAGCCACTAAGCAACCCAGATAAGGGAAGTGCTATCAAAATCATCTAGAACAAAGTTGAAGAACTCTAAAAGGAAAGATCCACCTAGATATTAGTTCAACAAGGAATTCTCATCGTCCCAGACCAAGGAATTGTTGTTAAGACCATTCCTACTCCTTCTAGTTAGCCTAGGAATAACTCCCTAGAAATCCCAGAGGGATATTGGCACATATTTGATCAAATGTCCCAAAATCAGTGTTATAGACATTTTTGTGCCTTACAGCTCCAAGCATGTAAACTAAGGGCTCCTAAGTCCTTAAAAGTGTTGTTATAACTCCTAAAGGAACAAGGTCAACAAATTACAGCTTCTCCCAGAAGTTCTCCACCAGAAACTGCTCAGAACTAGTCGAATCAGGATCATTTCAGCTACTCCACTAGCTAGCTGCGTTGCAAAGCACCCAAATACACTAGCTAGGTGCATTGCAACGCACCTAAATTCACTACTAGGGTGCGTTGAGCGGGAAATGACAAGTGGCAGAGTCATTCCACGAGGTGAAGAGACAATGGAAGCTTCCAGAATCTTCTCCAATGACACTTGCCTCACTGAATTTGACCAGTGATGAGTAAGAGGCTCTCAGTCTCCAAGTGGAAGCAAGAACTGACAGAGAGAAGCCACTAATTGATTCATGAGCTGACTCATCCTCTTTGCATACATCTATATATGGATCCCTCATCCAAGAGATCCGGAGGCTGGAATATTGTACATTGCAAAGAATTGTTGTTGGTTTTGAGATAGATATCCAAGTATTGGGTGATTTATGCTTTGTTGGAGGTGAAGAGGGGCTTCTCTGTTGGGATGTTGATGCTGGATCAGGAATCATCGGTTGTAACGCCTCTTGGATCTTATTGTTATATCAATAAAACTATTTGAGTTTCTCCTACATCCATGTGTATCATTGATGTTTGTTACATTTGTATGTTTAGCTTAAATCTGATCCTAGGATTTTTATGAGTATGAACCCATGTCTTTGTATAGTTTCCTTCTTCTGTGATCTTGCAGGTATTTGGTGAAGTTGTGCAAGTAAGGGAGCAGGTAGATGGGAGCTGTCAAAGAGAAGAGAGATTGGATCAAAGGACTAGCGCAAGACACAGGTTGGTTCATCCTATTTCTCTTTGTTTATAGTTCATAAAGGATAATACAAAAGCATTTTTCTCTGTTTGTTTCTAAGGTCACTCTCACACCTTAGTGGGATAGGGTCGTTCTGAATAGACACTTTTCCCATTAACAAAATGGCGACTCCGTTGGGGATGATCGTCTAGTTGGTTTGTTTGTGTTTCTCTTGTTGTTTGTTTCATAAACATAGAAGTAGCGAATCGAACTGCATTTGCCATTAACAAATGCAAAGTAGAATCTGCTGCTTCAATCCATTCATTGGATCTGTTTATGATTTGAACAGTTGATCCACAAATAATCTGATTGCCCTCTGTGATAGCTCTTAAACCTTCATTAAATCTACCCTCTGATTGTGCATTACGGATTGCTTTTACTCGGCCAAAAACCATAGATTAAACTGCAAACCGTGACCCAGAACCCGGATAGAATTCTCGTTTCTGTCCCAGCGCAGGTACTGTGAAGAGTTCTTGCATTTCAGTGTAGTTCCCGAGAGGGTAACTGCGTTGCAATCTAGTTTCTCTGTGTAGCAGGTGCATTGATCAGCCTGACCTTGTGCAACTAAGGTTCTTTGCTCAATTTTTTCAGTTTTGTCTCTGATTTTTGCAGCCTGTGGTCAATGTGTGTGTCTGTTTAAAAACCCCTTTTCTTTGCTGATATTCCACCTCAGTTGTATAAAAGAAACTGTAGATGTTTTTGTGTGTTTGTTACGTCATTTACAGTTTTCCATTGCAAAAGTAGAATAGTCATACTGTCGTCCTTTGATTTAGATCTGTTGCAAGTGTCGATTTTGATCATAGGAGAAAGTTTATTTGCTGTTGACAGTCGATTATTCTTTTACTTTTGCCTTTGGCTTGAATTTGTGACTTTCTAGTGTCAAAACGAGTGTTTATTTCAAAATAATAAAGTGTCGTAATCGTCTCTACCTTTTGATTTCGAAAAGAAGCTTGTTTGTGTTTTTCACTTGAAAGCGAATTCAGATTTGTACAACAAATTTATTTTTAGGCATCAATATTAAGAAAGTGAAAAACAAAACACATGCATGTGCATTTGCATATTGACAGTCTGTTTGGATTGATTTAGGAAAAGTGCATTTACAGTGTGCTCTTTTCTCTTTGCGATAAGATTGTGTCTTTCTTTTCCCTTGTAGCTAGGATTTTCATTGCTGAAAAGAGATAAAAGCTTGTTTATCATCTTTAGATTGTATTTTAGGAATTAAATCTACATCTCGTGGTGATCCCAAAAGGAAAACTTCATAAGAAAGATCAACTTAAAATAAATTCAATGAACTTAACAACGCTTTGTAACTTAACGCACAACATTTAGAGGTCTAGGCTAGAGACGTATTCCGGCGTCGTAAAGCTTGGTAACTGTTGTCCTCACTGATGGTTGGGTGATTCCTCCACTTTGAGACGATAAGTGCCAGTACGGACTTGTGCTCCCATGTACCGTCGAGTATATATTGGGAGACCCCTATAGGCTTAAAACCTTTTATCCATAGGAAGCTGTGTCGGCCGCCCTACTGATCGCAATGCACCGAACACAACATTCGGGAAGATTGACTGCTGTACCGTAAAAAGTATTCTGCAGTTTTGTGATTGGTTTGGTACTCCCTCTACCTAGACCTCCAGAGCAGTCCCTTTCATTCCTTTTCAAACTCCTTAACGGAAAAGGTCCATCTGAGCACTTGTCACTTCAGGCTCATTAAAAATCGAAGGAGACTAGAGTCATCTTTTGTTTTTTCTCGACTCTTTAAAACTGAAAAAACAAGTTGTGTCAAAGTGTGTTAAAATTTATTTTAAATGGATTATTCATCCCCTTTTCCTACGTTGATCTTTGGGTTGAGAAAATGGAGCCTACCTGTTAACACCCAGGTTTTTCCCTATGACTCCCAAGGGAATACGGCCGGGGTAACCACTAACCAATCTTTGGGTTACAGTTTCTAGCCAAATTGTAATCAGAGAGGGCTCTCTCTTTATGATTTTTCTCTGTTTTGATAGTATTTTAGGCTAGTTGTGATGTTCAGGTTTTGGTTTTATGTTTTGGTTGAGGGATGTCTTCTGTATCTAAGATGCGAACCTTTAGATAATTTTAGTCCATTGGGCAATGGAGTCTTTGGCTACTGGTTGTTTGAGAAGTAGATTAGGATTGCTGAAACTGCAGGGCCTTTTGAATATCTCATGAAACAAACTTGGTATTATAGTGATGAAATTTGTGCAACCAGTGAAAAAAAATTAAGAATTTTCCACTAAGCTGGGTTGTGAGAAAGATATGTATTGTAAAGGAGCAGACTTGAATTCCTAAACAATAATTTTTGTGAAAGATACAGTGTAGAGGTGCAGCAATTAAGAATCACACCTCGATAACCATAACTGAAGAAAACATTTATAATAGCATAGATTGAATTCATGGTATTCTATGAATAAATCCTGGAATTAGTCTTTTTCTCTGCCATTAATTGTAAAATCTAGAACATGGATGAGTTATGAGAAAGTAACAGAAAGAAACACAACGAAAGTTTAAAGGAAACTTATTGAGCCATGACAACATGCAGGAATCCTGTAGCACTTAGAAATCGCATCACAATCCTTCAGACAACACAGACTTTGGAAATTCCATCGGCCTTTGTATTAAACTCTGAAAATTTACAGCAAAGAACTCTTCAAGAGAAATCAATAACAACCCCTGCAAGCTTATGCTAGGGGGGAATATATACAAATGGTCATGCAAAATATCTAAGGCGTTGAGTCATCTGAGCAATAAATGTTTTCACCAACTTATATAGAACAATAGATAAGAAGTTATCACTACTTTTAATACAACATAAATGCTCTTTATGTCTGCCAGAAGATATTTTATCCTTTAGAGGCCACTGAGTCAGTCTGACCGTTCTGTTTTAACTCTCAAAAATGCGTCTTTATGTCATGTCGTGCTCTAACTTTCGGCCCTGCTACATGTTAGCTGCCAATTGTGATTTGTTGGCCGAATAGTTCTGCTGAGTTGGCTCTGCTCTTCCCTTTTCATGCAGGCTGATCATTTCAAGTTTTTCTGTGCATGATCACTTGTAAAAATAAACAACAAAATTTGATTTACAGGCTCTGGTTCAAAATTTGATTTCCCTCTGTGCTTTTGCAATGAGCTCCAACTGCTCATGGATCGTCTCAATGTACTGCCATTGGTCAGTGATGAATTGGCCAATGTTGGCCCATAGCACTGTCTTGAGCTCAACTGTCACTTTATCCAATGTGAGCTCCTTTTCCAGCTCCTTTATCCTCTCTTTAAGGGCCTTTATTTCCATGCCCTTTTCTGCTACAGTCTGCTTGGATTTGTCATATCTTTCATTCAACTTGCCCAAATTTTCCCTGGCCTCTTTTAACTCTGACATTTGGGCTTCCAGGGCTTGGATTTCATTCCTTAGTTTCTGCATGTCCAGGCTTGAAGCTTGGTCTGTTGTTGGCACTGGTGCTGAGGTGGATGGTGTTGCTGGTTCTGTTTGTTGAGTAGGGGGAGCAGTAGTTTGAGGACCTTCCTCAAGATTAATTACTTCAGGAGGAGGCTGAGAGGTTTGACCTCCTTCCTTTTGCTGCAATGCTGCCTGTAATGCTTCCTGGGCAGCCTCTGACTCTCCCAACTTTTCTTGGGTCTGGATTAGCTATTTGTATAGGGATACCAGCAAAGCAGTGGCATCTTGCTCATGTCTCAGCTGAGTAGTTTCTTCAGTTTGTGGGTGAATTGTTGCTGGGACTTTGACCATCTTTCTAAGGGCTGCCATGTCTGCATCCCTCAATTTCAACAATGCCTGCACGGCCTTAATATCCTTGGGATCATGCCCAAGTTCTATAATTATATCTTCTAAGGCCCTGATCCTGTTATCCTTTGCTTGGGAGGATGCCCTTTCCAACTCAAGCTGGGCAGTTGTATTATTTAGGCTATTTTCTAGCCTGTAATTGTCCAGTGTTTTGTCTGCCAAGGAGGCATACACCATCTCACCCATTTTTTTGTGCAATTCGATTTTGTCCATTGGGTGGATGTCCTTGGCAAGGACCTCAAGATTGGTCCTTATATAATCTGCAGGGGACTGTGGCTGTAGTACAGCTGGCATAAAATGACTCATGATCATTTTTCCCTCCTGAACATCATAGGCAGACATCAGTCTTTGCTGGTTGGTAGGAGCCATTTTCAGCAGATGGTTGTAGAGCTGTATTTTAAGTGGCTCATTTTTCCTTTTAATGTCAATAAACTGCTGTTTGATTCCTCCTTCAGCTTCTCTTTGGTGGCTTGAGGAGCTGACTTCTCCTCCCATTGTTCTGTCTTGTCCCTGCTGGAAGGAGCTAGCAGATGCTTCTCTACTAGGTGGGCCCATGCCTAGAGACTGCCCTATTGGAATTTCCTCCTCAGAGAAGGGATTCATTCTATGCCTTTTTCCTCCTTGATTTATGGATGATGTGGGGGGAGTCTCTCTATCCCTTTTCCTACTTACATCCTCCTTTTGTGGAATTTGGAGGACTGAAGCTTCAGTAGTAGTCCCTTGCCTAGGAGGCACAGTATTCTGAGCATGTTGCTCAGTGAAAATTGGGGCCTCAGCTGCCCTTTCTTGCTGTAATGGCTGCTCTTTGTCATGCTGCCCCTCTTCTTGCTGTTGTTCCTGCTGTTGTGGCTGCTCTACCTGCTGCTGTTGTTGCTGCACCTCCTCATGAGGCGACTATTCTGTTTCCATCTCTTTTTCCTTGCCTTTGCTAGAGGTTTGCTCACTAGCTTTGGCTGCTTGCTGATTTGCAGTTGAGGAGGAGGCAACTGCTCGCACTTGTGTGCTTGGAAGAGTAAACACCTGTGAACAAAGCTCAAGGTTAGCTATCTTCCTCAGATTTCTTATTGCTCTTTCATTTAACTCTTCTTGTGTGACAGCCTCCTCTAAGGTTCCTCTCCTCCATTTTACTTGATTTGCATGTTTTTCTATGTGAGGAATCCTTACATGATCATAACCGGACAGCCTATACTTGACCCTTCTTAGAGTTATGAAGTGATTGGGGTCATAGGGTTTCCAAAGAAAACTGGTCTGAAGGCCAAGGGACTCAAGCATTCTGTCTGCTTCTCGCCAACCTTCCTCCCTCTTGTTATAGATAAAGTGGCCAAGTTGGTTCCTGACCTTTAGTTGTGCTTTCTTGCCTCTACCTGAAAAGTGCAGCACATCGGCATTTCCAAATTGCCTAAAGTATTCCAGGGCAAACAATCTCATGGGTACATACCTGGGCAATCTGTAGGGAGGCAATTCACACCCATATATTCTGATGACTGTGTGGTGTTGGTAAAAGTACCAGTCCCCAATGCTGTATGTTTTGGATAACTGAAGGACCCTTTGCATCTCATCAGTAAGTCTTGGAGGAGGTGAGCTCATCAGCATAGACATGGCTGGGTGGATGAAGAGATCTATGAATTCACAGTAAGTGTATGGAGATTCAGATCTGCAGTGGAAGGCAGAAGACCAATAGACTACTGACCTTGGGTTTCCTTGTGCATCCACTCTTTTCATAGCAAAATGAAATTTCTCGTGTTGATAGTACAACATTAAGTGGTAGATGTAGGAGGTGTATCTGAACACCCTTTCTCTTGCCAGGTTCATCAATTGCTCATGTATTTTATCTGATATGTAAGTGGCATAGTCATAGCAGACTGGAGATTTGCCAGGGGTAAACATAAGCATCATTACCAGCACAGTTTCATCAACAAACTCAATTGAATTGTAGCCCAGGATGGGACTGATCATATCTACTAGATCTCTGCCCAGTTGATTGAGGTATACATGGTTGATAGGAGGATACTTCACAGAGTCAGAGTCAATGTAGAGCTGATTTAATTTGGTGACCTGAGCATCTGTCAACCTGGCTCCTTGCTTAATCAGATCACTCAGCGACAAAGGAACCAATTTCTTTTGAGTTTTGAATTGTCGCATCTCTCTAATGACTTCAAGAGTGATATAGAAAACATCTGAGCCTGAAGGGTCAATCACTGCCCTCTGAGTAGGGTCATAGCATTTAGCACATAGATGAATTAGCTCATGAAACTGGTTGACCTGTGGGAGCTTGAAGATAGGGAGAAAAGAGCCCCAAATACCTAATACATCTGTTCCAGCTTCATATTTAATCCTCAACTCATTCAACAGATGAATGTGGTACTTGCTGTGCATCAACATTTCTTTGTATATCTGATAATCCAGGTCTGCTAGAGGCTGCCACTCCAATTGTCTCTGAGGGGCATTCAATGGAGCAACATTTAATGCCACCGGGGCTACTGGTGGATCCATGGATGCTTTAAGGATTTCTGTGGTTTATGGACTAGTTTATTGTGCAGAACAGCACTAAAGAGTTTTGCTTTGAACAGGAAGGTGAATTACTTGGGCACAGAGGACAAAAGGTGAGTTTCAGCAATTGAAATACTGCTTTGAACACACCTAAGGCAAATGTCTGGCCTTACTCCCTTTTTTACAGCAAATTGGTATGGTTTGGGTTACTAGTTCGCGAATGCACGAACAAAATGCAGTTTTGATCAAATTTCAGGTGAATGAGGCTTAGCTGGTGAATTTCGACGTTCTAGGTGCAACTGGGAACCAGGAAGAGGGGATTTTGTTGGTGAATTATATGTTTTTTCACTGCTTTAAGTTAATTTGGCGATTTACAGACAAAACCGGGCACAGAAAGGATTTGCACGGATAAATACCTGATATACAGTCGACAATGGTTAAGGATGCAGGTGAAATGGTGCGCCAGCAGTCTGGATGTTGAATTCATCAGGTTGGAGAAGGCTCAGACGTGAAATTCATGTAGAGGATACAACAGCGTTTTCTGCAAAAAGTGCAAAAAATGCGACATTTCGGCCAAAATATAGTTTTTTAGGACTTTGGCGCCTTTTTGGGATGACGTCAGCATGACGTCATCAGGTGGGGTCAAGGTCGGATGACATCAGCATGACATCATCGGGTGACGTGACGGCATACAAGGGGTCCACGGGGATGGTGAAGTGGTAGACAGGTGGGTCAAATCGGGGACGGGGCCCTGACACGGGGGTGACGCTGGCAGGGCGGATCAACTGAAACCGGAAGTGGTTAGCGGTTTTATATCGCACCGCTTTTGATACGTAGGGAGAAATGTCAGATGTACCTCCGATACGCTTTGGGGGTGGCTCGTGACAGAGGCCTGACGTCACCCTCTGACAGATATCGGAAGGTAACTCTCATACGTCGGGGCCAGTCCGATATGCACAAGGGCCGTCGGATCAAAGGGGCCCGATCTGACGGTCGAGGGGACGATGAGATAACCGAACGATACGGGCGGAGGGCGGAATAAAATAATATTTCTTTTGGGATTTGCGCCCGGCGGAAAACTTTGGAATATGGCGGATTTTTATGGTTTTTCCAATGTTTTTTGCAAAATCGCGCATAGCGCCAGAACTTTGGATAAAATGAAAAAGTGGGTTTTTGGTGTTTATTTCACAAACGAAGTGGGTTAGGGGTACAGTAATGGGGTTTTTATAAGGTTTTAGCATATAAAGGGGTTAAATGGGTCAAATGACTTCTTGAAGGGGGAAAAGGGTAGGGCTTAGGATTCTTAAACTAACCTGGTGCCAATTTAATCCCTGACTGTGAACATATGGCTATAATGCCAAGGGGAGGGATATTTATACAATGATTGGGGTTTATACACCATAGTGTTATAATAGTAGGGGAAGAGTAACATAGGGGATTTAGATAATAGAGGTTAGGAGTTAATATGGATGAACAAGGGTAAGTGAGGAATGATATCACTAAGTTTATTTTGAAAATCACTTAGTTTAGGGAGTAGATCAAAATGAAAAGATTTTTAGACAAGAAATGTGGCTTTGAAAGGGATAAGAACCACCATAAAACCTCAAACTCTTCCATGAATCTCAACTGATGAGGGGATGTTAGGAATGGGAGTGAGAGGGGAAACTGGGAAGTTAGACATGCTCCTTTACTTTGCTGCAACATAATGGAGAAGAGGACCTTCTCAAACCATTGATTTTCCTTTGTGAATAGGTTAGCCCACATTCAATTGTAAGGAATGACACTTCTGCAACCCCATCTGCCTACCCATCTATTTGCCTAGCATTTTTTATTTCTTCATGGAGGGTGCACTTAGACTTGCAGACCCTTATATGCCTTTTCTTTTCTCTTGGCTTTTCCCTTTTGATTTTCTATCTAATGCTACCCTTATTGCTTCCAAGGTCCCAGATTAAGCAGTTGGGAACCTTAATTCTCTACCTAAGCTACTGGTCTGCCAAGATTAAACAGTTTGGACAGATTTCTTCCTCTATTCTACAACAAAAAATTGAAACATGGCATGACCCAGATTAGGCTTTTGGATCACCCATCAAAATTGAGTCAACAAAGAACTATGTACTTACATTGTTTTCTCTAGGAAATATGGGATCTTTGCATCATCAAAGCAGAGCATATTTGGACCTTTCTTTGCCAATCATGAAATATGAAACCTATTGATATAGGTAGCTAACAGTGGCTCCACATGGGGATGGTTTTTCATTTGAAAGACCAAGAACATCAAGTCAGAATGCCTTAGCCCTTGACTGCTTTTACCAAAACTTGAAGTATGCTACTTTGAAATGCCCAAATTGTGCTCTTCCCATCTTGGTAAATGTCTGAATTTATTTTCCTTTTGCTGATACCTTATAAAACTTGAGAAACTGCCTTTTTACATATTTTTAAAGAAAGCAATATATACACCTGGATATGTACAATGGAAACACAACTGCACTCATGGATAGTAGTCAAAATAGTGCTTCAACATCCTGCCATTCACAGGACCTTCATTCAAATCAGCTTCATCAAGACTTTTGAGGAAATAAGTATTGTTTCCTTGCACTGCTTGAACAGCAAATGGTCCTGTCCAAAGGGAATCAAATTTTCCATGTTTTCCTTTATCTTCCCTTCTTGAATCCCACTTGAGGACTTTGTCTCCAATATTGAAATCTTCTTCCTTTGTACTTCTGTCAAAAGCTTTCTTTAATTTTTCTTGCAAAACTTGAACTCTGCTGTAAACTTGATCTCTAGTTTGCTGCAGACATATTATTTGATTTATCCTTCTTTGCATATCATTTGGTTCAGCTTGACTTTCTTGAAGAAGTTTCATAACAGGAATCCCTAGTGCTGAAGGGAATTTGGCTTCTAATCCATAGACTAACTCATATGGGCTGGTCCCAATTGATCTCTTGGTTGTTAGTCTATCTGCCCATAAGGCATTCACAAGTTTCTTATGCCAATTCTTTTTATTTTCTTCTAGCACCTTCTTTATGATGTTTACCAGGCTTTTATTTGATGATTCAGCAAGGCCATTTCCTTGGGGATAGTATGCAGTAGAATGGCCCAAGGTAATGTGAAATTTGTGGAAAAAATTTACCATCTTCTTAGATCTAAAAGCAGCAGCATTCTCTGTTATTATTTTATCAGGGCAACCAAATCTAGCCAATATGTTATTCTCCAAAAAATGAATGATTGTTGAATCATTTGCTTGTCTGCATGGAATAACTTCAATCCACTTAGTGAAGTAGTCTGTAGCTGTTAAAATCCATCTATGTTGGCCTGAAGATGAGGGATGAATTTCCCCAATGAAATCCAAGCCCCATTGTTGAAAAGGCCTCTCTATGGCAATAGGCCTTAAGGGAAGTGGCAGTAGCTTTCTCTTTCCCTCAAAGACTTGATATTTATGACATGATGTGGTAAACTTTTTAACATCAGAGAAAATAGTGGGCCAATAGTAACCATCCCTTAGTATTTTGTCCACAGTGGAATTCCAGTACAAGTGTCCACCACAGTCCCCTGCATGAAATTCTTTCATGATATTGTTAGTCTCATTCTCAATTAAGCAGTTTAACAATATCCCTTCATGGTTTTTCCAAAGCAAATTACCATCCATAACACAAAATCTTGAGGCTTTCATTTTTAAGAACCTACATTTAGTTTTGGACAATCCTGGGGGAGCACACAGGTTTTGTAACACATAACATATATCAGAGTACCAAGGGGATTGTTCAAAGGCCACGTTGATCTTTGGACTCGCCAGCTCCGTTTCATTGTCCAGTTGGTTTATGTCTAAGGCTTGGAAGTTTGATTCTGTCATTAGTTTGGCAAAGCCTTGCCCTTTTATCAGCTTTGTAGGTTTTATTTCAATGTCAAATTCTAAGATGTTGGCAATCCATTTTCCTCTTCTACCCTCTAGGTTTTCTTGAGTGAGTATGTCTTTTACAATAGGACTTGGCACATAAGCTATAACATGGGAATAAAGGATGTAAATCCTAAATTCCTTAATGGCCTTGACCAAAGCATAAGCTTGTTTTTCCATAATTTGGTATTTCAGAGGTGCATCTCTAAGAGCTCTGCTAAAGAAAGCAATGGGCTTTTCATTTCCTTGGTCATCCTTCTGTAATAAAACAGCAGCAATAGTATGTTGGGAGGCAAAGGAAAAAATGATAAATTCTTTATCAAATTGAGGATTTGTTAGGACTGGAGTTTGGGTAAGGGCCAATTTTATACCTTCAAAGGCTTGATTTGCTTCCACGGTCCATTTCACTTTTGCATCCTTCTTTAGCATGTTATTTAGTAATCTGATCAGTTCTGCTAAGTTTCAGATGAACCTTCTCAAGAAATTGATTTTTCCCAAGAATGCTTGCAATTCTCTGATATTTCTTGGGTGGGGCATTTGTAAGATAGCTTGTATCCTATCTGGGTCAATTCTAATGCCATCCTTTGAGATGATATGTCCCAATAGCTTACCTTCTTCCAAACCAAATAAGGATTTCTTGGGATTCAAGGAGATTCCATATTTCCTACATGTTAGGAAGATCTGTCTCAGATGTTTCAAATGTTCTTGGTCTGATTTTGAGAAAGGTGTGAGATCATCCAAATAAATGACAAGGAAGTCATGAATCTATTTGGCAAAAGCAATAATCCATTTCTCTTTGAAATGTTGCCCCTACATTCTTCAATCCAAAAGGCATTTTTACATATTTGAAGGTTCCCCAAGGGGTTGTAAACGTTGTTTTATCCTGATCATCAGGGTGTACTAGGATTTGATTAAAGCCTGAGAATCCATCAAGTAATGAAATCCTTGAGGCTCCTACCACTCTTTGGAGAATGTGATCCATCTTGGGCAAGGGATGATTGTCCTTGAGGGACACTTGATTTAAGTTTCTAAGATCAGCACAGAGCCTTATTTCACCAGTCTTCTTTCTTGTGGGCACCAAATTTGAAATCCAATCAGAAAACCTGATTGGTGCTATAATACCAGCTTCAAACATTTTTGTAGCTCCTTTTCAATTGAGGGGAGAAGCATGGGATTAATTTTTCTCAATTTCTGTTTGAATGGATTTTGATTAGGCTTGAGAGGGATAGTGTGCTGGATAACAGAGGTATCATAGGATTTTAGATCCTCATAGCCCCATGCAAACACATCCTGAAACTCTTTGAAAAGGTCAATGCATTTGGGCTTTTGATCAGGAGGTAAGGATGCAGACAATTTTATTATCTTGGGTTTCTCAATGGTTCCAATGTTGCATTCCTCAACGGCAGCGTTAAGGGGCTGCATATTTGGTTTTCTAGGGATGTCATTTGAATCAAAGATGTCCTCTAATGGAGTTAGGCCTGTTGGAAGAAAATTGTCTTTCATCTCTATGATTTCAGCCTCTGCAACATGCACTTCTTCATAACTGTTTTGTTGAATTTGTTGTATGTTTTCTTTGTTGAAAATGGTTGGATGTAACATTTGTTTTGCTGTTCTGGGTGATATTGGGTGGTTATTCTATTCAAACTGTATTTGTGATTGACTTGCTTTTTCAGGTATTTGTGATTGACTTGCTCTTTCAATGTCAATATTTAATCCTGCAAATTCTTGCTGTAAAGTCAAAAAATTGTTTATTTGTGCATCATCTTCAAATACTTGCCAGCCCTTGACATTGTTTGGGACAGAAGGTCTGTGTTTTACCTCAGCTGTAAAACAGTGGTGGGGCTCAAAACGTAGCTTGCAGGTACTTGCAAATGTGGCTAAACTGTGGGCATGCAAATTATGGATTCTGGGAATCTTAGTAATTTGAAATTCAGTGAAGGACTGTAGTAGTTCAGCAGTAGCAGATCTATAAGACCTCAGTCTTTTGTCATTGGTGACAAAATTTCCCTTTACTTGTTGGATAACTAGGTCTGAGTCCCCTAGAATTGACACTTTTATGGCTTGTAGGGACTTTACTAGTTTGAGGCCTAGTAAAAGAGCTTCATATTCTGCCATGTTATTAGTGCATCTGAAATTTAGTCTGTAGGCTCGGCCTTCTGCATGACTATTTTGTTTATTGTGTATCCAAACTCCAGCCCCTGCCCCTAATTTGTTGACTGACCCATCAAATTCAAGAAACCCTAGGTTCTCTTTTTCTAGGGGAGATTTAATAACTTCTCTGTGATCCGGGATCATAAGTTGAAGTTCTGGTTTTTCACCTAGTTTGTCTTCTATGACAGTCTGATCACTTGATTGAATTAGCTTGATTTCTAGAACAGCAGCTTTGCTTAGTGATGGTTTAACCATTATTTCATGGGTAGCAATTTTTTCATCAGTGTCCTCCTCTTGTATGAGTGTATTGGTTTCAACATGATTGTTTGAGTGAGTTGTAGTATTATTGAAGAGAATGTATGAGTCTATGTCTGAATGGATAACAAATATGGGAAAGTTTTGGGGCTTTTCTTTAGTGCTGACCATGTATTTCATTAGTGTTTCTCTGTATAGTCTCCTTGGTTGTCCAAAAACAAAGATGGTGGCGTATGACATGTCCAGTTGTAGGGAACCCTGAAGTTTAGCCCCCCATGACCTTGATAACAGCATCCCATACTTGGGTGGGATATCAGCAACTATAACATCCATTAGAATTGTCTTATTTGGGTACTGAACAAGGGACACACATAGATATTTTATTAGACCTAAGCACTTGACTTGGCTGGAGTCAAAGGAGAATAGGTCCTTATATGGTATGGTGATATCTAGATTAAGTCTTTCCATGACTGCTTTAGGCATGAGGTTGTGAGAGGCACCTGAGTCAAACATTGCATTGTGTAATATCTTATCATGAACATGTAAACTGACGTAAAAAGGTAGGATCCCTGTGACTACTACTTTCCCATCAACTTCAGGACCGAACAGCAATTCTGGGGTATCATCCAGCACATTGACATCATCTTTGTTGTTAGTAAGTTGAAGGGACTTCTTGATTTTTTGTTTATAAATGTTATGCTTGGATAGTTCTGAAAGAGGAATAGCTACCTTCAATTTACTAATTTCAGTTTCTAGGTCAAAGGGTTTTTCAGATTGGGTTTTTTGGTTGTGGATGACCGTTCTTTCCTTGTTCACTAACTCTTCTCCTTGATTCTTATCTTGATCTTGAGGCTTGCCCTTCTTGCCCATCTCTTGAGGAGTGACACTTGGGTTAGGGTGCAAGGATGATGCAGCCATGGGCTGCTGTTTTGAAGAAAATGGTTCAGTGATTTCTTCAATGGTTAGTTCCTTTGCAAGTGATTCCGTTGTGTCTTTTGGCTCTGTGCCTATGGCTCTTTTGGGCTGCTGGCTATCCTTTATATTTTCAGGCTGTGTTATATTTACAGTTCTACTCCTTAGCTTGTATTGTTTATGGACTTCATAAACAGCTGTGTCATAGCCTTGCTTAAAGTCAAATGACTCACCTGATTTGGTTTGGAACAACTTTATTTCATCATTCTCATGATCTTCTTGTGTTAAAAAGACTTGACTTTCACCATCCTAACCCATTAAATTAATGTGGGGATCTTCATTGGGTTCACTTGATGTGGAAGTCTCAGCATAATTCTCTTGGAAAGGGGGTCTTATGTCTGGGTCGGAACTGGTCTTGCCAACGTTTGGATTTTGAGTTCTCCTAAAATTTGGATTCCTAGGAGGGTTGTTTTGTGGTCCTTCCCATGATGACTTTCTCTCAACTGATTCCACTCTATCTCCCAATCTCTTCATACCAGTGAGCATTGCATCCAGTTTTTTATCAAAGGCTGAGGGTTCTTCTTTGAAAGTGGTTCTCTTTTCCAACCTTGCTCTATTTCTTTTGGCAATCAAGTTAGCTTCCACTGTGACAGCAACCTTTTGGGCATCTGCAAGGGTTTCAGGAGCTCTCTCCTTCAACTGATAGGCCATATCAGGGTCAAAACCATCAGGAAATTTGTACAAGGCCAAATAAGGAGGAGGTCTTAAATTTTGCGGGATTGCGTTATATACATTGTTGAATCTTGCACAATACTCCGAAACAGTCTCTTGGGGACCTCTTTTGATAGTGTCATATTCACCAAGTATGTGCAGAGGATCTTTCTTTTTCTCCCATCTGTTAGTAAAGGCTTGATAAAGCTCATCAGGAGTTGTGATGGAATTTGCATTCAGGGATCTAAACCAAGTTCTTACATCCCCAGTCAGACTTTGAACAAACATCCTCATTCTCACACTGTCATCATCTATTTCATAGGTCTCGAAATGATCTTGCATCCTTTTGGCATGCTGAATAGCTGTGAAAGGGCCAGTAGAGTCAAAGTATGAGATCTTAGTTTGGTAGTATTGGGGTAGAGCTGCATCATTAGCAGGTAACTGCAATGGTGCATATCTGTTAGCCATATTCACAAGGTTTGGGGGATTTATAGGAGCAAATGGGATAAAAGGAACGATGTGTATTACAGGGGTAACAGGTGCAGCAACACCTAGAATGTTGGTCAAGGGGATATGTGCAGTGGGTGAAAATGTGAAAGGAGGGCTTTGAGATGTAGATGGTGAATTGGGGGAAACAGGAGTAGACTGAAATACAACCTTGATAGGAGTTGGAACTGGTTCAGGGTGAGCTGTCTCAGGACTCAAATCACTAGGATTTTCCTGCCTTTGTTGTTTCCTAATTATTTTGGGGATTGTATTGGGATTGTCAAAAACCATTGGTGGATTTGGGTTAGGGTTTGACCTACTGTGTTTGGTTTCCCTTTTAGGAGCCAGTTTCTAAACTTCTTTTTGAGTATGTTTTTTGGAATATTTTTATATCTGTAAGGACTAGGCAAGATTTTGGAATGGCTGTATATTTCTCAAAGCTAACATGAAGGTTGACTGAAGCAACATTTATCTGAACCTGTTAATGTAAAACAAAAATAGTCCTGAAGGCTTCCTGGCTGGTATTCAGACTTCATCTGTAGATTTAGGAGATCTACAATAATTAGAAAATTTTAAGGAGTCCCCAGCAGAGTCGCCAATTATGTTAACACCCAGGTTGTTCCCTATGACTCCCAAGGGAATACGGCCGGGGTAACCACTAACCAATTTTTGGGTTACAGTTTCTAGCCAAACTGTAATCAGAGAGGGCTCTCTCTTTATGATTTGTCTCTGTTTTGATAGTATTTTAGGCTAGCTGTGATGTTCAGGTTTTGGTTTTATGTTTTGGTTGAGGGATGTCTTCTGTATCTAAGATGCGAACCTTTAGATAATTTTAGTCCATTGGGCAATGGAGTCTTTGGCTATTGGTTGTTTGAGAAGTAGATTAGGATTGCTGAAACTGCAGGGCCTTTTGAATATCTCATGAAACAAACTTGGTATTATAGTGATGAAATGTGTGCAACCAGTGAAAAGCAATTAAGAATTTTCCACTAAGATGGGTTGTGAGAAAGATATGTATTGTAAAGGAGCAGAGTTGAATTCCTAAACAATAATTTATGTGAAAGATACAGTGTAGAGGTGCAGCAATTAAGAATCACACCTCGATAACCATAACTGAAGAAAACATTTATAATAGCATAGATTGAATTCAGGGTATTCTATGAATAAATCCTGGAACTAGTCTTTTTCTCTGCCATTAATTGTAAAATCTAGAACATGGATGAGTTATGAGAAAGTAACAGAAAGAAACATAACGAAAGTTTAAAGGAAACTTATTGAGCCATGACAACATGCAGGAATCCTGTAGCACTTAGAAATCACATCACAATCCTTCAGAAAACACAGACTTTGGAAATTCCATCGGCCTTTGTATTAAACTCTGAAAATTTACAGCAAAGAACTCTTCAAGAGAAATCAATAACAACCCCTGCAAGCTTATGGTAGGGGGGAATATATACAAATGGTCATGAAAAATATCTAAGGCGTTGAGTCATCTGAGCAATAAATGTTTTCACCAACTTATACAGAATAGTAGATAAGAAGTTATCACTGCTTTTAATACAACATAAATGCTCTTTATGTCTGCCAGAAGATATTTTAGCCTTTAGAGGCCACTGAGTCGGTCTGACCGTTCTGTTTTAACTCTGAAAAATGCGTCTTTATGGCATGTCGTGCTCTAACTTTCGGCCCTGTTACCTGTTAGCTGCCAATTGTGCTTTGTTGGCCGAATAGTTCTGTTGAGTTGGCTCAGCTCTTCCCTTTTCATGCAGGCTGATCATTTCAAGTTTTTTTGTGCATGATCACTTGTAAAAATAAATAACAAAATTTGATTTATAGGCTTTGGTTCATAATATCATCTGTATTGCTTTAGTCCACCATTCCTGTGTGGGCAATTGATGTCTAAGAATTGCATCTAATGTCTCATCTGCCTCTGTATATTTATAGAAATTGGGAGGCGCTTCAAACAGATGTTTGATCTCATCCATAATAAAAAATAAGCTCTCTACCCTGTTGTAGAGACTTTGTCCTGTTGCTGGCCCTGTTTCCTCTGAGGTGCTGGCTTTCTCTGTGATCTGATTTGTGGCAAAGGTGTTCACCCTCTTGGCATAGTTTTCATGTGAAAGAAGTTTTCCTGCGCTGTTCAGTAAGCCTGGAAGACCTCTGTTTTGCAAAGCCACAAATTTTTCCATGAATCTATTGACCTCGGTCTGCATATCCTGGGTCCTCCTTTCTAGTGTTTGCACTAGGCTTCTCAGTGTTAGGACCCTCTTTATTAGCTGGATAATCTCAGTTCTGTTGGAGATTCCCATAGTAGCTAACTGAGCACTTGTTCTGTTGTTAAGCACATTGATCATTCTATTGGAAACCTCAGGCATGTTGCCTAGAGATGCCCTTGATCTCTGGATTTCCCTCTATGCTTTTGCAATGAGCTCCAACTGCTCATGGATTGTCTCAGTGTACTGCCATTGGTCAGTGATGGATTGGCCAATGTTGGCCCATAGCACTGTCTTGAGCTCAGTTGTCACTTTATCCAATGTGAGCTCCTTTTCCAGCTCCTTTATCCTGTCTTTAAGGGCCTTTATTTCCCTGCCCTTTTCTGCTACAGTCTGCTTGGATTTGTCATATCTTTCATTCAACTTGCCCAAATTTTCCCTGGCCTCTTTTAACTCTGACATTTGGGCTTCCAGGGCTTGGATTTCATTCCTTAGTTTCTGCATGTCCAGGCTTGAAGCCTGGTCTGTTGTTGGCGCTGGTGCTGAGGTGGATGGTGCTGCTGGTTCTGTTTGTTGAGTAGGGGGAGCAGTAGTTTGAGGACCTTCCTCAAGATTAATTACTTCAGGAGGAGGCTGAGAGGTTTGACCTCCTTCCTTTTGCTGGAATGTTGCCTGTAATGCTGCCTAGGCAGCCTCTGACTCTCCCAACTTTTCTTGGGTCTGGATTAGCTATTTGTATAGGGATACCAGCAAAGCAGTGGCATCTTGATCATGTCTCAGCTGAGCAGTTTCTTCAGTTTGTGGGTGAATTGTTGCTGGGACTTTGACCATCTTTCTAAGGGCTGCCATGTCTGCATCCCTCAATTTCAACAATGCCTGCACGGCCTTAATATCCTTGGGATCATGCCCAAGTTCTATAATTATATCTTCTAAGGCCCTGATCCTGTTATTCTTAGCTTGGGAGGATGCCCTTTCCAACTCAAGCTGGGTAGTTGTATTATTTAGGCTATTTTCTAGCCTATAATTGTCCAGTGTTTTGTCTGCCAAGGAGGCATACACCATCTCACCCGTTTTTTTGTGCAATTTGATTTTGTCCATTGGGTGGATGTCCTTGGCAAGGACCTCAAGATTGGTCCTTATATAATCGGCAGGGGACTGTGGCTGTAGTACAGCTGGCATAAAATGACTCATGATCATTTTTCCCTCCTGAACATCATAGGCAGACATCAGTCTTTGCTGGTTGGTAGGAGCCATTTTCAGCAGATGGTTGTAGAGCTGTATTTTAAGTGGCTCATTTTTCCTTTTAATGTCAATAAACTGTTGTTTGATTCCTCCTTCAGCTTCTCTTTGGTGGCTTGAGGAGCTGACTTCTCCTCCCATTGTTCTGTCTTGTCCCTGCTGGAAGGAGCTAGCAGATGCTTCTCTACTAGGTGGGCCCATGCCCAGAGACTGCCCTATTGGCATTTCCTCCTCAGAGAAGGGATTCATTCTATGCCTTTTTCCTCCCTGATTTATGGATGATGTGAGGGGAGTCTCTCTGTCCCTTTTCCTACTTACATCCTCCTTTTGTGGAGTTTGGAGGACTGAAGCTTCAGTAGTAGTCTCTTGCCTAGGAGGCACAGTATTCTGAGCCTGTTGCTCAGTGAAAATTGGGGCCTCAGCTGCCCTTTCTTGTTGTAATGGCTACTCTTTGTCATGCTGCCCATCTTCTTGCTATTGTTCCTGTTGTTGTGGCTGCTCTACCTACTGCTGTTGTTGCTGCACCTCCTCATGAGGCGACTGTTCTGTTTCCATCTCTTTTTCCTTGCCTTTGCTAGAGGTTTGCTCACTAGCTTTGGCTGCTTGCTGATTTGCAGTTGAGGAGGAGGCAACTGCTCGCACTTGTGTGCTTGGAAGAGTAAACACCTGTGAACAAAGCTCAAGGTCAGCTATCTTCCTCAGATTTCTTATTGCTCTTTCATTTAACTCTTCTTGTGTGACAGCCTCCTCTAAGGTTCCTCTCCTCCATTTTACTTGATTTGCATGTTTTTCTATGTGAGGAATCCTTACATGATCATAACCGGACAACCTATACTTGACCCTTCTTAGAGTTATGAAGTGATTGGGGTCATAGGGTTTCCAAAGAAAACTGGTCTGAAGGCCAAGGGACTCAAGCATTCTGTCTGCTTCTCGCCAACCTTCCTCCCTCTTGTTATAGATAAAGTGGCCAAGTTGGTTCCTGACCTTCAGTTGTGCTTTCTTGCCTCTGCCTGAAAAGTGCAGCACATCGGCATTTCCAAATTGCCTGAAGTATTCCAGGGCAAACAATCTCATGGGTACATACCTGGGCAATCTGTAGGGAGGCAATTCACACCCATATATTCTGATGACTGTGTGGTGTTGGTAAAAGTACTAGTCCCCAATGCTGTATGTTTTGGATAACTGAAGGACCCTTTGCATCTCATCAGTAAGTCTTGGAGGAGGTGAGCTCATCAGCATAGACATGGCTGGGTGGATGAAGAGATCTATGAATTCACAGTAAGTGTATGGAGATTCAGATCTGCAGTGGAAGGCAGAAGACCAATAGACTACTGACCTTGGGTTTCCTTGTGCATCCACTCTTTTCATAGCAAAATGAAATTTCTCGTGTTGATAGTACAACATTAAGTGGTAGATGTAGGAGGTGTATCTGAACACCCTTTCTCTTGCCAGGTTCATCAATTGCTCATGTATTTTATCTGATATGTAAGTGGCATAGTCATAGCAGACTGGAGATTTGCCAGGGGTAAACATAAGCATCATTACCAGCACAGTTTCATCAACAAACTCAATTGAATTGTAGCCCGGGATGGGATTGATCATATCTACTAGATCTCTGCCCAGTTGATTGAGGTATACATGGTTGATAGGAGGATACTTCATAGAGTCAGAGTCAATGTAGAGCTGATTTAATTTGGTCACCTCGGCATCTGTCAACCTGGCTCCTTGCTTAATCAGATCACTCAGCGACAAAGGAACGAATTTCTTTTGAGTTTTGAATTGCAGCATCTCTCTGATGGCTTCAGGAGTGATATAGAAAGCAGCTGAGCCTGAAGGGTCAAGCACTCCCCTCTAAGTAGGGTCATAGCATTCAGCACATAGATGAATTAGCTCAGGAAACTGGTTGACCCATGGGAGCTTGAAGACAGGGAGAAAAGAGTCCCAAATACCTAATACATCTATTCCAGCTTCATGTTTAATCCTCAACTCATTCAACAGATGAATGTGGTACTTGCTGTGCATCAACATTTCTTCGGATATCTGATAATCCAGGTCTGCTAGAGGCTGCCACTCCAATTGTCTCTGAGGGGCATTCAATGGAGCAACATTCAATGCCACCGGGGCTACTGGTGGATCCATGGATGCTTTAAGGATTTCTGTGGTTTATGGACTAGTTTACTGTGCAGAACAACACTAAAGAGTTTTCTTTGAACAGGAAGGTGAATTACTTGGGCACAGAGGACAAAAGGTGAGTTGCAGCAATTGAAATACTGCTTTGAACACACCTAAGGAAAATGTCTGGCCTTACTCCCTTTTTTACAGCAAATTGGTATGGTTTGGGTTACTAGTTCGCAAATGTGCGAACAGAATGCAGTTTTGATCAAATTTCAGGTGAATGAGGCTTAGCTGGTGAATTTCGACGTTCTAGGTGCAACTGGGAACCAGGAAGAGGGGATTTTGCTGGTGAATTATCTGTTTTTTCACTGCTTTAAGTTAATTTGGCGATTTACAGACAAAACCGGGCACAGAAAGGATTTGCACGGATAAATACCTGATATACAGTCGGGAATGGTTAAGGATGTAGGTGAAATGGTGTGCCAACAGTCTGGATGTTGAATTCAGCAGGTTGGCGAAGGATCAGACGTGAAATTCATGTAGAGGATACAACAGCGTTTTCTGCAAAAAGTGCAAAAAACGCGACATTTCGGCGAAAATATAGTTTTTTAGGACTTTGGCGCCTTTTTGGGATGACATCAGCATGACGTCATCTGGTGGGGTCAAGGTCAGATGACGTCAACATGACATCATCGGGTGACGTGGCAGCATACAAGGGGTCCACGGGGATGGTGAAGTGGCAGACAGGTGGGTCAAATCGGGGACGGGGCCCTGACACGGCGGTGACGCTGGCAGGGCGGATCAACCGAAACCGGAAGTGGTTAGCGGTTTTATATCGCACCGCTTTTGATACGGAGGGAGAAATGTCAGATGTACCTCCGATACGCTGTGGGGGTGGCGCGTGGCAGAGGCCTGACGTCACCCTCTGACAGATATCGGAAGGTAACTCTCGTACGTCGGGGCTGGTTCGATATGCACGAGGGCCGTCGGATCAAAGGGGCCCGATTCGACGGTCAACGGGACGCTGAGATAACCGAACGATACGGGCGGAGGGCGGAATAAAATAATATTTCTTTTGGGATTTGCGCCCGGCAGAAAACTTTGGAATATGGCGGATTTTTATGGTTTTTCCAATGTTTTTTGCAAAATCGCGCATAATGACAGAACTTTTGATAAAATGAAAAAGTGGGTTTTTGGTGCTTATTTCGCAAACGAAGCGGGTTAGGGGTACAATAATGGGGTTTTTATAAGGTTTTAGCATATAAAGGGGTTAAATGGGTCAAATGACTTCTTGAAGGGGGAAAAGGGTAGGGCTTAGGGTTCTTAAACTGGCCTGGTGCCAATTTGATCCCTGACTGTGAACATATGGCTATAATGCCAAGGGGAGGGATATTTATACAATGATTGGGGTTTTTACACCATAGTGTTATAATAGTAGGGAAAGAGTAACATAGGGGATTTAGATAATAGAGGTTAGGAGTTAATATGGATGAACAAGGGTAAGTGAGGAATGATATCACTAAGTTTATTTTGAAAATCAGTTAGTTTAGGGAGTAGATGAAAATGAAAAGATTTTTAGACAAGAAATGTGGCTTTGAAAGGGATAAGAACCACCATAAAACCTCAAACTCTTCCATGAATCTCAACTGATGAGGGGATGTTAGGAATGGGAGTGAGAGGGGAAACTGGGAAGTTAGACATCCTCCTTTACTTTGCTGCAACATAATGGAGAATAGGACCTTCTCAAACCATTGATTTTCCTTTGTGAATAGGTTAGCCCACATTCAATTGTAAGGAATGACACTTCTGCAACCCCATCTGCCTACCCATCTATTTGCCTAGCATTTTTTATTTCTTCATGGAGGGTGCACTTAGACTTGCAGACCCTTATATGCCTTTTCTTTTCTCTTGGCTTTTCCCTTTTGATTTTCTATCTAATGCTACCCTTATTGCTTCCAAGGTCCCAGATTAAGCAGTTGGGAACCTTAATTCTCTACCTAAGCTACTGGTCTGCCAAGATTAAACAGTTTGGACAGATTTCTTCCTCTATTCTAAAACAAAAAATTTAAACATGGCATGACCTAGATTAGGCTTTTGGATCACCCATCAAAATTGAGTCAACAAAGAACTATGTACTTACATTGTTTTCTCTAGGAAATATGGGATCTTTGCATCATCAAAGCAGAGCATATTTGGACCTTTCTTTGCCAATCATGAAATATGAAACCTATTGATATAGGTAGCTAACACTACCAACCAAGGAATTCCCCTTGGTGGAAATCCTAGTCCCTTCTCCTCTTGGGGAGATGTTGGTGCGCCCCATATGGCCACATTGTCGCTTCCAGGACTGAAAATTGGCTTGCCAGTATGGCTCTTCTCAACCAATGTCGTTCAGAACACCACTATTCCTGAACAATCGAATCAGCAATTAGACGAGTCCAGAGTTACCCACCAGCCTTCTACTTCCTCTAATTCTTCCTCTCCTCCTTCCTCTTCGCTTGATGGAACTGGTAAAGCTAAAATCCAAGTTCCTAAGGAGAAGAAAGAAAAGAAGAAGAAAGAGAAAAAGAAGAAGGAGCCGAAGGCGAATGGGGGAAAATGAGTGTCGTCTAACAAAATCCCACACATAGCACCGACTAGGCCTAAATCGCCATGTATCATTTGCAAAGGAGACCACTTTCACAGAGATTGTCCTTGCATCCCCCGGATACTAAGGGACTGGTCTCCTCGTTTGCACAATCCGGTGTCATCAACCTCTGGAGATCATGTTTAAAGCACACCGTCAACTAGTGAAAGTGAAGCCCCAGGACAAAAAGGGAAAGCTAGATTTCCTTGTAAACTGTGCGAAGGCGACCATGCCCTCCACCGTTGTCCCTTCTTAGATGAGGCTAAAAGAGTTTTGGATGATCGTCCGGTGTCACCATTACGACTTCCTCCTGGATATAGAAAACTCTTGCCGAGTCCGTCACTAGTTGAGAATCCAGCTGGCCCGCTCAAGTGGTCAGCTGAAGCGTCTATCATTGAGGATAAACCAACTGAATCTATACCAGACGAAAGTCAAAAGGTCGAGGAGGCAGTTGACTCGGTCTTGACTTCAAAAGTTTTATCTTCGAATGATACAGTCACTGAAGAGAACAAGGATGACACCGTCCAAATTCTCTTCATCAACACAGACTCCGACGAACATGGGGGAAATCCACCCATTCCTTTACCGCAGGAAGGAAGTTCATCAGATCCATACCTGGCTGTATACTCGGTCCCACCTCCAAGCAACCTAGTTGTCTCCTTCGATTGGAATCAACTAGGCAGACCCCGCCTACCAGCAAGTGTACCATTCTGAATTATCGTTCAAATATATAGAATGGTCATGGTTGGTACCATCATTGATGAGGGGGCTTCTGTGAGTATCCTTTCCTCTATTGCTTGGAAAGCGCTTGGTTCACCATCGATGTTGCCTGAGATGAGAAATCTGACAGGCTTTGATAAAGGAACCAATCGACCTTTAGGGATCCTTCCCGATGTGCCCATAACATTGAGAGGGAAGACAGTTCGCATGAACGTCATGGTAGTTCAAGGACCCTTGGATTATAACCTACTCCTTGGATGAGACTATATTTATTGCATGGGAGCCATCGTCTCCTCACTCTTTAGAGTAATGTGTTTTCCACACGAAGGAAGAGTGGTCAAGCTCGTGGACCAACTTTCATTTCCCGGATCACGCATAGCAAATAGTCATATACCGTCCCTAAATGGTCTCTTCACGCAAGAAATGTCTCAATCCCCAGTCCGTCCTCCCGATGAGCGTGAGTAATTCGGAGGGATATGACTGAAACCCAGGGGGCATGCGTCCTGGTCTGCTTCGGCAGGAAAACTTCGGGTATAGGGTAGGTTTCCACGGGAGAATATGACTAGTCTGTACCCCGTCCGTCGGTGGAAGAGGGGTTAGTCTAGAATAAGATTCTCTTGTCAAAGTTATGTGAGTTGGCAGACGGAGTCACTCGCCTTTGTTTATTTCGGTAGACATCACTGAAGAAGTGTTTTGCTTACGCCTTAAATAGAACAATCTTTCGGTAACCTGTAAGAGGTAGGCCTCTCCTGATAGAACAAATGTTTTCTCTGCAAATTGAGGGGTAACCTTGAAACCATATTTTATACTTGGGGGCATGCAAACCTTTTGGAGTGCAAGCGAAGGGCGGCTATTTATTTTTTTAAATTTTTAGGACCTCTAACCCTTTAAACTCGTAGGATTAGTCGTCACCCAACTTGCATAAAGAAAAGATGTGGGGCAAAAATCTAAAATTTTTCGTTTTTATATGAGACATTCTTATCATATGACTAGAAAATATCGAGTAGTTTTAGCATATAGTTCAAGCTTGTTAAAAAATAAACATAAGATCTAAGCAAATGTTTCCACCCACGTTTAAGATCGTTAAAAAATGAACTATTCCCCTTGTAAATAACCACTGTGAATGAAACATTTCAGCCATTAAAGCCTTGGTCGTGTTTGCACTATCACCTCCACTTTTCCATTGGTCGATCATTCAACTCCATTTGATTGTTTACCCATTTTGAGGAACAGCTGCGAAGAGTGATTTCACTAGCCATCCTTGTGACACTGCCGTGATTGGAAAATTCCAAACCTCACCTGGAATCAGCTGCTACCCATTTTATCACTCGTTCCTCAAAAGACGAGTCTCCTTTAAGCTATTTTCAACTGACTTGTAAAATATGAAAAGATTGCCGAGTTTTGGCCTTCCAGCTCGTTAAAGCGACAGGAAATGCTATCCCTCCTCTAGATTTTAATCTTTTTGGACCTGAGGGATTATTGCACAAAAAGATCGAGCGCTTGTTTCGTTCGGCTCGTTAAAACTATCGAAAATTCATCCCTTCTGTATTGTTTTATAGTTTTTCGGACTTAAGGTATTAGATGATGAAAAAGGAATTCCGGAGTTACCTTTACGTACCTTTTCAGACTCTCTAAAAATGAAAAGGACCGAGTTATCTTTGTCATTAGACTCGTTAAAAAGATTAATAGCGACAAACTTGTCTTTAGACGAGAACGAGTTTCAATATCGCTAGGCTCGTTAAAACATAGCGATGGGTTTGCCCGAAGGGAAAATTATAGAACAAGCATATGTTATCCTCCTCAAGCTTGACAAAAATAAAGAGGTACTGGTCAGCAATGACTGGGGAAAAATTGGGAAGAAAACTCAAAGAAACTTTATTGGTAGCAAGTCGCTCTTGAACATGACACTTCCACTACGTGCCTGAGTCGGGTTGGGTTGTTTCATTCACCGGTCACATCACCATGGTCACGCCACACCATCCAAATTTGGGGTAAATGCTACCAATCCATCACATAAGTGTCGCCGACATGTTCAAGAGAAGTCATCCAGAGAAGTCACCTGTGTCCCATCCACTACCATACATTATACTTCATTCCTTCATGACCGCCACCCTGAACCATATATCATCAGATCGTTTTCACCTCCATCAAAATCATTTGCTCCATTCCGTGTCATTGATGTGGGATTCATTAAGGCCCTCCTTTGACAGATCGCTTCTTGTCGACATCAGCTCATTATCCAAGAAGTTGATATAGGAACACCCCATTCAGTACTTTGAAGCTTGCATGCCTCAATGACAAGTTTCTCACTTCCGGTGACAGGTATACATCAATGACCTTCGACCGAAAGATTTTGCGTGGTGTTCGACACCAAGTCCTTTATTCACACCACGTGAATTGTACTGCAGTACCTTGAGGGTCATTATCATTATCGGTGATTCCTCCCGCGCTTGTTAACAGTTTACATCATTGACTGGTAATCAAGCGATGTCTTTCCATGTTCGACTTCAAAACATTTCTCACATGGATCGACTCGTACTTCGAGTGAAGATAGGACGAGATTGAAGACGCGGATCTAGTTTCATCCATCCAGGCTGTGATATATATTCAGGAAAAATAAATACATTGAAATGTACAGCATTGCAGCACAGATAATCATCCTACCAAAAGGATGATGACTCCATCAGAATCATCAGTCTACGATCATACGATTGTCTCTCCTATGTACATGAAAATGAATTTATAAAGCTGAGAATGGGAATGCCTTCCTCAGCTAGATCATGAAAGTAGTATGAAGATAATGTATTGTATTGTATCTTATTACAAGTCTCCTCCCAGCATTGAAAGAACTTCAGATCCTCCTAATAAAGCATTTCACCCGATAAACGACCTCATACTTTAGGGGGCAACTGTTATAGACATTTTTGTGCCTTACAACTCCAAGCATGAAATGTCCGTAAACTAAGGGCTCCTTAGTCCTTAAAAGTGTTGTTATAACTCCTAAAGGAACAAGGTCAACAAATTACAACTTCTCCTAGAAGTTCTCCACCAGAAATTGCTCAGAACTAGTCAAATCAGGATCATTTCAGTTGCTCCACTAGCTAGCTGCGTTGCAAAGCACCCAAATACACTAGCTAGGTGCATTGCAACGCACCTAAATGCACTACCAAGGTGGGTTGAGCGGGAAATGACAAGTGGCAGAGTCATTCCACGAGGTGGAGAGACAATGGAAGCTTCCAGAATCTTCTCCAATGACACTTGCCTCACTGAATTCGACCAGTGAAGAGTAAGAGGCTCTCAGTCTCCAAGTGGAAGTAAGAACTGACAGAGAGAAGCCACTAATCAATTCATGAGCTGACTCATCCTCTTTGCATACATCTATATATGGATCCCTCATCCAAGAGATCCGGAGGCTGGAATATTGTACATTGCAGAGAATTGTTGTTGGTTTTGAGATAGATATCAGAGTATTGGGTGATTTATGCTTTGTTGGAGGTGAAGAGGGGATTCTCTGCTGGGAGGTTGATGCTAGATCAGGAATCATCAGTTGTAACTCCTCCTGGATCTTCTTGTTATATCAATAAAACTATTTGAGTTTCTCCTACATTCTTGTGTATCATTGATGTTTGTTACATTTGTATGTTTAGCTCAAATCTGATCCTAAGCTTTTTATGAGTATGAACCCATGTCTTTGTATAGTTTCCTTCTTCTGTGATCTTGCAGGTATTTGGTGAAGCTGGGCAAGTAAGGGATCAGGTAGTTGGGAGCTGTCAAAGAGAAGAGAGATTGGATCAAAGGACTAGCACAAGACACAGGTTGGTTCATCCTATTTCTCTTTGTTTATAGTTCATAAAGGAGAATACAAAAGTAGTTTTCTCTGTTTGTTTCTAAGGTCACTGTCACACCTTAGTGGGATAGGGTCGTTTTGAATAGACACTTTTCCCATTAACAATCAGCAAACACCTTAGACCTCCACACTACAAGATCCCATTGTGGACACTGCAGTAAATGCACCTATGAAAGCCATACCACTACATCATATCCCTACATTCCATGGCCGAACATAAGAAGACCCAAATGCATTTTTGTTTGAATTCGATGTATTATGTCGGGGGTATGACTATACCACCCATCCGCAAAAGCTAAAACTATTTCTCTCTAGATTAAAAGGATCATCTTTACAATGGTTTATGGGGTCAAGTGGAGGTGTTATAAATGATTGGGATCAGATGAAAGGTGCTTTTCTAAAGAAATATCAGGATTATTGTAGGTCTAGATAATTAAAGGATGAAATATTTCAGGTGGCATGCAGACCTAATGAGACACTAGAATAGTATGTTGAACATTTTCAATATAATCTTCAAATATCTCCTTATGCATCACTACTCTTACCTGACAATGTGTTAAAAACTACATTAATTAAAGGAATTAAGGAACAATGGGTTGAAACACTAAATATTATGGGAAAAGGTGACATCTATCAAGAAAATTTTACTGACATTATTGATTTTTGTATTAGGATTTCAAGAGGCAGTACAAGGCTAAAACTAGCAGAATGTGACATGCTCAGAAGGGACTACAAGATCTCCGATCGAGGAGTAATCCATGCAGAAATCAGGAATTTACTGGAGGATTCAAAAGTGATATATTGGGGACTCTAACAACACAGCTTGATATTATGCAAGCTAAACAGAAACAAGCAGAAGTAGAGCAAAACCTAGCAATATTCTTCCCTAGATACAAAAAGAAACACAGCCATAAAGAGTGTCCACTAAATGCAGTTCAAGTCTGTGCTATTTGTACAAAAGATCACTCCATAGAGAACTGCCCTTCACTCTTGGGTTTGAAAGCAGTGTACAAAGAGGTGGAAGAAGAATTAGAACAAGTGTACCTATTCAACCAGCATCGTCAGTGGCAGCCACGACAACCAGGTATACCCTCTAATCCATCTTCTTCTTTCCAACCTCCACAATATCATGCTCAAAAATATAATACAATGTGGAAAAATCAGCCACCCTTCCCAAGCTGGTGACAACAACCATTTCTTTCACACCATGGCCAAATCAAACAAGCCAAACTAATTGGCCAAACTTTCCCTACTCTCCACCATGTTGGCAGAACAATGAATATCCAACACAATGGTCCCCTTCCACTTCACAGAGTTAATCCTGGCAATCAAACTGGAAAAGACCGATGATTCAGCCAGCTGGAACCATCCCCCTCCCTCAACCCACACTGACAATACCATATACACTACAACAAAATCCCCAGTCCAACTTAAGACTGCAACTCCCAGCCCAACCCAACCCGAACCCTAATAATAGACCAGTTCAATATATTCAAATAATCAAAACACCAAAATGTGAAACCGACATAAGGGAGTGCAACAACCTTCAATTAAGTTTTGGGTGCATAATAGAAACTGAGGGAGATAAAAATTATGAAGTTGAAAATCTGTTACCTGTAGAACAACCACTACAAGAAGAGGATGTGGTCAGACAACAAACTCACAACCAAGTAACCACATCTTCTTCCCCATTCCTAGAATGATTAATCATACCACGCCCTATAGAACATCTTGACTTTGATCTTCTGGGAGAATTAAGAAATTTGTGTATAAAGATCCCACTCCTCCAGGCAATCCAAGATATTCCAATATATGCAAAAACTATCAAAGAGTTATGTATAAGAAATCCAAAGAGGAGAATAACAACTAATCCAACCATCCAAGTAGTCGACACCCTATCTGATCTACTATCAGGAAGAGAAGCACCTGTCAAATATGAAGACCCAGGGAATCCTATAGTGATGGTGCAAATCAATGGACAAACCTTTTCAAATGCCCTAGTTGATTTAGGGGCTGCAATTAATATTTTAACAACCACCACTTATCAAAAACTTGGCATTACATCAGTAGAACCAACTACCACCCTATTAGAACTGGCTGGCCGATCGGTAGTCAAGTTAGAAGGTACACTACATGATGACATGGTATCTATAGATTCCTAGGAATACCCTGTCGACTTTCTGATAATCAACCCCAAAAACTGACTCGATGGACACCCTTTAATCTTAGGTAGACCTTGGCTAGCAACTGTTGATGCTTACATTCGCTACCAATAGGGCAGTATGACTATAACTAGAGGGAGTAATATCAAGAATCTAGCTCCATACCCTCCAGCCCAGCCAAGTTTAACAGTAATGGAAACTAACAAACAACCTATATCATATCGCACAGAAAACATTAGGTCTCCATTAACCATAGAAGATGCCCTTGATTTTAAAGACCAAACAGAGGATGACATTATTAACAAATTCATTAACCAATTTGAATTCAGATCCCATGTACAATGTCACATGATAGAGGCAACATTTGATAATGAACTAGAAGAATATCCCCTCAAAGACACTCGTGATCAATCAATACCCACTACCTCTATTTCAAACAGAGAAACTATAGAGATTGAGCCAGGAAAAAACTTGAACATTAACATAAGCATGACTCCTGAACAAGAAGAAAAGCTGGTCCAACTACTGAGAAAATACAAGGAAGCTTTTGCCTGGGATTATCTGGACATGAAGGGAATTGATCCCCAACTATGTGTGCACCACATTTATACAGAAAAGGATGCTAGACCCATTTGCCAACCCCAATGGAGACTCAATCCTCACTTGAAAGATATTGTGAAAGCTGAGTTACAAAAACTTTTAGATGTAAACATTATTTATCCAATCTCCAATAGCAAGTGGGTCTCTCCACTAGTAGTGGTGCCAAAGAAGAATGGAAAATGGAGGATTTGTGTAGACTATAGAGAATTGCACAAAGCAACTCAAAAATATCACTTTCCCCTTACATTCATTGATCAGGTATTAGCTTCATTAGCAGGAAAGAAATTATTTTCTTTCCTAGATGGCTTCAGTGGGTACAACCAAATTTAGATTGCCCCTGAAGATTAGGATAAAACTACTTTTACCTATCCTTGGGGAACATTTGCCTATAGAGTCCTACCCTTTGGCCTATGCAATGTGCTTGCCACATTTCATAGGGCTATCCTCAGCATCCTTTTAGATTTAATAAATGTTGGGCTCGAAGTATAAATGGATGATTTCACACTATATGGAGATGATTTTGAGCCAGCACTAGACAAATTGGAAAAGGTGTTGCAACGATGTATTGCCACCAAGCTCTGCTTGAGCCATGAAAAGTGCCATATGATGATGACCGAGGGACTCATTCTAGGTCATTATATCTCAGTAGCCGGAATACAGGTATATCTGGCCAAAATTCAAATAATTTTGTTAATACCTACTCCTACCACACAAACAGAGGTAGGCAATTTTTTAGGATTTTTTGGTTATTATAGGAGATTCATAGAGCATTTTTCTCAAATAGCAGCACCTCTATACACACTGACAAGGAATGTTGATTTTATTTGGACAGGTAAATGCAACCATGCTTTTGAGGATCTCAAAAAGCTTGTGTCGAGAGCCCCAGTGCTCAGAGGCCCGAATTGGGATTTGCCATTTCAAATTTCATCTAATGCTTCAGACATAGCTATTGGAGCAGTTCTTGGGCAGAAAGAAGATAAAAAGCCATATGAAATTTATTATATTAGCAAGAATTTATCTCTTGCTGAACTAAACTATACCGTAACTGAAAAAGAGTTTTTAGCTATCATACATGTTGTGAATAAATTTAGGCATTACATCATTGGATATGTTTTTGTTTTATATACAAATCACTATGCCATAAAATACTTAGCAAATAAACCTGTTACAAATGGTAGAGTAACAAGATAGTTGATTTTATTGCAGGAATTTGACATCACAATAAAAGATTGACTTGGGAAAGAGAATCCTATAGCTGATTTTATCTCATGAATGCCGAAGCCAGCAGACGCAACAGCTGTCGAAGATCAATTCCCAGATGAACGTTTGTTTTCTATTACTATCAACACACCCTGGTATGCTGATGTTGCAAATTATTTAGCAATAGGTAAATTACCAAAGCATCTAACTCCCAATGAACGAAAACAGATTGTGAAGCATAGTGCCCGATTTTATTGGATTAGGGGCTACCTATTTCATACAGGGGTAGATATGCACATCAGAAGATGCTTCTGCAAAGATGAAATATTTGACATTCTGAAAGCTTGTCATGACGGACTGTGTGGCAGACATTCGTAGATCGCAGGACTAGTCACAAGGTTTTGCAAACAAGCTATTACTGGCCCACAATCTTTAAAGACGCTAAGAAATTTGTTCAATCCTGTGACAGTAGCCAAAACACAGGATGCCCTGGACAGTTTGAAAAAATGTCTTTAAACCCATAGTTAGTAATTGAACCATTTGAGAGTTGGGCGCTCGATTTTGTTGGTCTGATCAACCCATCCTCAAATTAGAAAACATATATTCTAGTAGCAATAGAGTGTGTTACCAAATGGGTTGAAGCAGAGGCACTTCCAAGAGCTAGAAAGGATTCTGTAATACATTTCCTTTTCCAAATATTTGTGTGATATGGCCTCTCGAGGAACATAATCACGGATGGAGGACCACAATTTGTAGCTAATAAAATCATTGCAACATTCAAAAATTATTACATTCATCACAAAATTACCACTTCATATCACCCACAGGAAAATGGCCAAGTAGAGAGCACGAATAAGGTGATAGAGGAAATAATTACAAAAAGTTGCATTGCACAGACATGACTGGGCTTCAAGATTGCCCGAATTATTGTGGGCATACTGAACAACGTGGAGAAATACCACTGGCCATTCACCATATCAACTAGTATTTGGGAAAGAACCCATCTTTCCAATAGAATTCGAGATACAAACATTAAGAATAGCACAGGAGGTGGGTTTGAATCTAAACGAGGCCCAGACTAACAGATTACAGCAAATTAACGAGCTAGATGAAATTAGGCTCTCGGCTCTTCAACGCACTGCATTAATTCAACAACAGAGAGCAAAATGGCACGACGCCCTGATCAGAAAGAAAATCTTCCACGAAGGAGATTAGGCACTCCTATATGATTCTAGGTTTCAAGATTTTCCGGGAAAACTCCAGACTCGATGGCTTGGACCGTATGAAATACAGAAAGTGCATGAAAATGGCACCATTACTTTAACTACTATTGATGGATCTGGACATGCCTTTAAATCAAATGGTCACCGAGTGTGACTGTACCATAAACCGCTTACTCGAGAATCCTTTTACCAGCAGCTACGGGAAGATTCTGATATGCAAATTCTTGCTGAAGAAAATAATCCTTCTTTGGCATTGGTTCACTAAATAATCCCATTGTTCTCAAACATTGTACATAGGTTTTTCTTTTCTGCTTGTATAAACTACTTTCTGTACAAACTTTTACATTTTTGCATTTTTTGTTTTTTGTTGTTCCTTTCTAAAGGAACAACACTTCCGCATTTTTGTTGTTCCTTCCCGAAGGAACAATATTCCTGCATTTTTGTTGTTCCTTTCTGAAAGAACAATACTTCTACATTTTTCTTGTTCCTTTCTGAAGGAACAACATTTCCGCATTTTTGTTGTTCCTTTCCTAAGGAACAACATTTCCACATTTTTGCTATTCCTTTCCGAAGGAACATCACTTCCGCATTTTTGTTGTTCCTTTCTGAAGGAACATCACTTTCACATTTTTTTTATTCCTTTCTAAAGGAATATCACTTCCACATTTTTGTTGTTCCTTTCCGAAGGAACAACACTTCCGCATTTTTGTTGTTCCTTTCCGAAGGAACAACACTTCTAAATTTTTCCTATTCCTTTTTGAAGGAACAACAGTTTCCGCATTTTTGTTGTTCCTTTCCGCAAGAACAACACTTTCACTTTTTTACTGTTCCTTTCCGAAGGAACAACACTTTTGTATTTTTGTTGTTCCTTTATGAAGGAATAACATACCCGCATTTTCGCTGTTCCTTTTCAAAGGAACAACACTTACGCAATTTTGTTGTTCCTTTCCGAAGCAATAGAATTTCCGTATTTTTTGCTATTGCTTTCCGAAGGAACAACACTTTCGCGTTTTTGTTGTTTCTTTCTGAAGGGACAACACTTTCACATTTTGCTGTTCCTTTTCAAAGGAACAACATTTCCGCTAGATTGCATTTTTTCTGTTCATCTTAAAGGAACAGCACTTCCGCCTGATTGTTTTTTCTGTTCCTCTTAAAGGGATAGCACTTTCGCCAGATTGTTTTGACGTTCCTTTTAAAGGAATAGCCCTCCTTCACATTTTTATTTCTTCCGTTCTTTCCAAAGGAAAAACAGTTTCAATTTCAGATGATCGTAGGCTGTTCCACCAAAGGATCGGTATTTTAGTGTACGCTTTCTTTATTTTCTGTTCCGTTTAAGGAACAACTTTTGTTCTCTTAAGGAACAATAGTTTCAAGTTTATTTTTTCTTTTCTTTGATTTTCCTCTTAAAGTAACTATGGTTTTGTGTGCAGATGTTCTTTTGTTGTCCCTCCTAAAGAACAACAATTGTTCCATCTAAGGAACAACAATTTTTGAGTGCATTTTTTGTGTGTGTTTCTTAAAGGACATAATTTAGAGGATTTTTGTGAATGATGTTTCACAGTTGATGATCCCTTTAAGGCATAGGTATACATTTATACAAGAACACAAAAACACAAAAACTAGAGGATACTCAAATCAGAAAACCAAAAAAAAATGGTTATCTTTAGAGAAATTTCTTTGTATCGATAAAAAAAGAGGAAAGGACACAATTATTTATATCACTTTGTTGTCTTTATTTTCACTAAAACTAATTTGATTGATTATTTTTATCATATTGGTTCTTCATCAATCTTCATAATTCTTTTTGATCATTATTATTGAATAAGAATAAGCGCATATTTTTCCTCTATTGAGATGTTTAGACTTCTTCCACCATTCCCTACTCATAAGGAGTGTTGACCCATCCTCTGTATATAAATAGGAAAGTGCTATATAAAAGAAAAGAAAAAAGAGAGAGAAAAACATATATCTATATGATTACTAACATGATTTTTCAGAAGAAGGATAGGGGGTCTCTTCAAGAGCCAGCTTACCATGATCATAAGGAAGTAGTGAAGTGGCATTCCCACTATGGCCACCACACCAGGGATATGATCCAAAAGGCATATCAAAAAAATAAAAAAAATTCCTTGGAACAGGAGGTCTCATCACGAGCCGACCTGCCCACCTTTCACTCCTTCCTAGTAAATGGAATTGTGATTCATTTAGTTAACAAGCCAGCACAATGGCCTCCGTTCTGACATCACACAACACTTTCCTAGGCATACATAAAAGATTATGGTTCCAAGGGTGAAACAAGCAACTTTGTCAAGGTTATGAACACCTGTGGGCAATAGAGCTCTGCTGATGGTATTGAAGTCATACTTTTCATACACCAATAGTCATTATAAACCATTTTCTTATATCTTTATCTTGATTCCAAATGAGATTATGTTATATGACCCTTTTGAACCACTTACACATGAAATATCATTTATAAATCAATCATAATGGTTAAAGTGGATAATGACCGCATAAGCATTTTTATTTACGTCAGCTGTCCTCTCCCCTATTTTTTGCATCATTTCATAGAATTTCCATATCTATTCATGATTTCCATCATAAGCCTAAATTTCAATAATCTGGTGCTTTTTGTAATCCTGTCATGGATATATACGTTGTTCCTTTCTGTTTACTGTACGACTTTCGTCCAGCACGCTACTCCCCCATTTGTCGGTCGAGGATGACCTATCATATTTTAGGGGGGCACAGGTGACTGCCAGAATACACTAGCATATGTGTCAAATCCTTGTTTGGAGGTACTATGACTCCATCAAAACTCGGAAATAGCAAGTTTAATGGTATTGATATTTCCCAATTTTCACAGCTTGTGGTTCCATTGTTATTTCTGTGTTTTTGCTCTATAAAAATTAACAGTGTGCTAAGCTTGAGAAAAATGGGAGGTAGATCAATACGCATCGAATTGCAGGTGTTAATAATATTTGATGCTACACGCAAAATTCTAGTGAGAGCAGGATGGATTTCCTACCTTAACCGACTACAGAAGTCTCATGAAACAGTGGCCATCGAATTTCTATAGAATTTGCAGGAAGATCATTCCATGGTGATGGGGAGGAAAATAACAATAACGGATGCAGTAATTGCTGAAGTATCGAGACTACCAGCTATTGGACCTGTATGGACCCAAGAAAAAGTGAGACTTTGAGACGCCATAGCCATCTTCTGGGAGGAAGGACAAAACCTTATCGTTAAGGGAAAGGGAGTCTTGCCTGCAACTCTGGGAGAACCATGGGCACAATTACCCAGAATTGTGCAACACTACATCACATGTGATGGGAGAAAGGATGTGGGAAGACCACGCCATCTCAAATTATTAGAAGTATTAAAACAAAAATGTGTTGTAAATTTGCTCGCATATTTAAAATTTTTATTGCATGATGCTGCTCGGAGCATAAGGAAGTCGCATCATATAGAGATGGTAGTAAGTCATCACGAGTTAATTTGGCTAATAGTCAGTTATAGTCTCACTCAACAGCAGATTAGTTGGGAAGAATTGGTGTTTTCAATAGAAGGGGGATTGGCCTTACCAGCCCCGAAATGAAAAAGGACTACTAGCACATCAATTAGACCGCAAAAACGCAGGTAGACCTCTAGATTAAGAAGAAGTAGGGGAATGTTGGGAAGTCTCCAAGATAACAGTAGCCAGCCCTTAGAAGTACAAGAAACTAAAGATGAGAAACCCCCACAACTCGAAGAAGGGGAAAACGTGGAAGAAGAATTAGTAGAAAACATGGAAAAGGAACCGGAGGAGGAAACTGAGCACTCCAGCAAGGAAGAAGAGGAGGAAAATGAGCACTCCAGCGAGGAAGAAGGGGAGGAAGCAGAGCCACCCGTAGATCCCAGCAGATTCCCATTACAAAACCATTTTCAAGAAGATGAATTGGCCCAAATTTTGGCCAATATGGGCGAGTACATTCAACCTCAGAGCCAACTCAACCTCAATATTGAGGCAGGGCAATCATAGGAACACTCTGCTCACAGTAAGAGTGCATCTGAGGAGATGAACTATGAGGAAGAAGAATAAGGGCAATCACAGGAACACTATTCTCATAGCAAGAGTGCATCTGAGAAGATGAATGAAGAAGTAGAAGAAGAATCCACTCAAGAAATAGTATATCAAACTGGGGTTACCTTCCCTGAGAAACCTAATCAGCAGGATGAGAAAACTGAAGAATTGTTCCAAACAGAAAATATGGAAATAAGCCAGGGCAAGGGTACAATCCTTGAAGAAAAAAACCCAAGTCGAAGAAAATAAACAGTTGTTCCTTCGAAGAAGAAGACGAATGAAATCAAAAGATTGCAAAAGGAACAACAAAGGATACTAAATGTAGTAAAACAAATCAAACAACAAATAATGGTCCTAAAAATGGGGAAAATCTCAAAAATAACCTCGAGAACAAAGGATGCAACTACCCAGATGAAACCCCATAAAATAAAGGCAAAGGAGACTCAGATCGAGCCCATATCCATTAGGGACGACAAGGAACAACATGCGGCTATTACAAACACAGAGGCCCAAACAAAAGACACACCAGTCTATAATAAGTATGTCCAGACAGAGGCATTGTCCTCCAGTGTCATGACCAACTGGACATTTCATGACAAAGAAACACATATTGATGACGCCAGATGTCGCAATAAGATGATCCGGGTAGATCCTTAACCTAAAAGTGTTTTGACGAATAATGACCCTAGGGTAGTAAAAATCTAAAAGGATCTGGCACAGGCCCAACAAATTATAGAAAGGCTCATAGAAGAAACTATTCCTCAGGACAAATATCAAAAGTTACAGCAGCAAGTAAAGAACATCAATGCATTGGAGAGTGAGGCCTTCGATAGATGTCATAGGGTAGAGGAAAAAGTTAAAAAGGTAACCAATAGACTAGACATAGTCATGAGGCAAATGGATACTCTCTGTTCTCTATATACAAATGTTCTAGCATGTAGGTCCCCTACTAAGAATTATGCTTTGTTTTTATTAGAAAGATATTTGTAGTTGAAAATTAAGGCTGTTAAGGCAGGGAAGCCTATAGAATTAAAAACTGTTGATGATTTCATTAACTGCTGTAAACACTATGGAGTAAAAGTTCAGCGATTACTTTGTGAATTTTATTTGCATAACTTTATATTGGAGGAGGAAATGGAGAAGAATCCAAACCCCTTTGTGGGTGATGTCTAGTTTCAAGCATTCATTTCGTTTGTTGTTAACTAGTTAAAATGGCTCAAGGCCCATAACACCTTTCAGAGACAAGAAAATAGGTTAGACCTTTGGGTAAGGGGTGAACCAGAAAACCCATTACAGCTGTGGGATAAGCATAGAAGCTTAATGAGAAAGAAGGGTGTGATCTATACATTGGGACCCATTCATAAACCAGTTGTCTAGCAAGGGGTAGAATACTTCCTATCCATAAAAGACCTTGCCATAGCAGCAACTACACTTCGACGGAAGACTTCCAATCAGAATGTTCAGGACAGAGAGCCATTCAATTATGAAAATTTTAAGTTAGCTGTTGATCGCCTGGTTACCTATAGTAACCTCATCTTAAGGTGGGGCCCATATTGGCTAGGTTGTAGGTTTCGAAGCTCAATTATCTGGTATCTTGCAGCAAGGTATAATTCCCTATATGAATTTCCTAAAGGGAAGATAGGGCACATTTTTGAAGTTTTAGCTACACATTATGGTTTTATACTACATGAAAATCCCTCTCTAGCCTATTGCCTCACTACCTTGCATGTAAATTACATGGTTTTCATGAGGGCACAAAAAATAGTAAATAGGGGGGTGTGCTGAGTGATGGAAAAGGTATGCATTTATCATTTATTTCTTTATCTTTTCCTTTGAATCATAACTCCTTTACATTCTAAGATGGTAATATGCTAAAGAATTATGATAGAATTAAGGAGATTTGTGATTAATACAGAATAACTAATTATTGTCTTTTTATATACAAAGAGTGAAGGGAATAGAAAATCACTATTCAGAAGGTAAAGACAAAAGCAAGGAAACTTTTTTTCTTCCGTTGGGAAACGGTGTCCAAACACGAAGAACGAGAGAGGAGCACATAGCTCAGGAAAAGAGGAGAAAATAGAGTGGTTGTGCAAGAGGACAAGAAGACAACTGAAGATGGAAGATTAAGCGAAGCCCTCAGGATACTTTGATCCTGAGGGATCGCTACTTTAAAAGTTATCTATAACCTTGATGTATATACCCGCCCGTTATAAATGGGGCAGCGATTGTAAGACAAAGGAGGATTGACTTTTCAGAATTACTGTTGTAATTTCAACTTTGATCATCGACTCTCTTTGAGGAGCGATAGCTATAACTCTGCCATATATGATTAATATATAGCTCAGTTGTTGTTCCATTATCTGATCCTGAAGTAAGCGCAGTAGTGCTTCCCTGGTGGCTAAGGGCCCGACCCTGGTGGATCCACTTGCTTTTTGTATCACTATTTTACAATTATAGTCGTGTGTGGTTTGATTTCCTTTGCATTTCCTTAATTCACTTTATTCAGTAATCTTCTGTTTCAGAACATCTCGCTAAATTATTCTATTACATAAAGATCGTAATTAGACTACATTTAGATTATGTTGTTCACTCACAAGTGCAACTGTTGCTCATTTAATTTTTGTTTAATTATAATCACGATTGTTGTTCTTGTATACCTGCGATTAATGTTCACTCTACCAGAACAATATTACTGATTCAATTACTTTATAGTTGCTATGTGTTTACACTTAATGAGATTTGTTGTTCTTTTATTATCTGAAGATTGTTGTTTAGTTCATTTCAGTTAAAGATTGTTGTTCAGTTCATTTCGGTAAAGATGGTTTTTCAATTCAGTTCTATAGATTAAGCTTTGTTGTTCAATATTTTCAACAGACTTAGTTGTTGTTCCTTTTTATTCAAGGATTTGATTTCACCTTTTAATTGATAGTGCAACTAGTGTGTTTTAGTAAGCATTTCCAATTGAATTGTTATTTCTAGTTATTTGCCTTAATATGGATTGAAAGATCTACAACTGTAAAGAACATTGACTATCATTGTCTAAGTTCTCAGATTGGAGGTCTTGTTTATGATTGATTTCATTTATATCAGTTGATAGAGGAAAAAGTTATCACTACTACACCCTTAACTGATAAATTGTTGTAGTTTTCTGAATGAAAGATTTAGGTTTTAGAGCATTAAGGTTTCTTTTAATTACAAGTAGATTCTATTTCCATCATTCGTTTACTCTTGTATTTAGCACTATACTACAAACTAGAAAACATTACTCTCGAATCAAGTGATTGCCTCAGACTAAGTACAATATTGAGATAAAAAATCGTACCTGGATTGACAATTAATGTAGGATAAATAGGGGTTAAAAAGACACCTTTTATCACTCAACAGTTGGGTTCACCTAACCACAAACACCCATCGTGCACCAGAACGATAAATTGGCAGACACATACCATATTGATAATTGAGCTGTGAAAATGTGGTATGCACAACATATTCAACAGTCTGGCCTGCTCGACACCTTTTACCCATTTCATCAGTTCCAGCCTTGTGACCCCAGTTTCTTCATAGTAAATCTTGGTCAAATATTTTTTGGTGGCCAAATGAGGAAATTTCTCATGGTAGGCGAGATCCTAATCCTCTAGTTTTAACATCAGGATATGTGCTAAGAGCATACCTTAAAAAATAACTTCTTCCAGTAATAGCAGCATAGAGACCATGAATTTTCCATAGTTCGAGTCCTTGGTTATCTTCGTTTTCCGTTTCCATGGAGGGATATACATTGGGAGCCTGGTGAGAGGTTCACCCTCATCAACATCCAATTCCTCAACTCCATCATAGAGTTCTTCTACGTTCAAATCCACAGGTTGCTCCAGCTTCTTTGCCTTCTCCTTCCCCTATTTCTGTCAAACCTCGACAAGGTTCTTCCTCAGTGACTACCTCACTAGTATAGGTTGTGGTTTCTTTTGCTTCTAATTAGCAGTCGATTGCTTCGGCCTAGGTGACCGTGACATCGTAGGAACAGAGGGCGTAGATTTCATTGATGCAATTTCAAGGGTTTCCGCTTGAGAGACAACGGCTTCGAAACTTACAGGCTCGCAAATTTGTTCAAGGATAATCTTCTGGTTCCACTCTAGTAGTCTCGTAAATGTTGGGCTAGAGACTAAATCCTCCCAAACACGTCGATTCATATAGCGGGAGAAAGAGGGTTCATACAAAAACGCCAGAAGGAAAATTTTTCTTTAGTAGACCAACATGCCAGATTTATAGCCAATTTCAAATTCAAATCCGACCATTCCCTCCATTTTTTGATCATAATATAGGTTTTAACCCTATACAGAAATTACGTGCATACAAATTCTAAAACACATAAAATAAACAATGCGAGGGAATAAAACATAAAACACATATACACAGATATTTTCCCCTGGATCTCAAAACCACAACTACTAGATTGATTTTTCATTATATTCCTTTCACTGTTACAATACATATTTATGCATGCCAAAGCATCGAATACCATGGACCGAAAACCATCACATCCAAAACCATGGACCGAAAATTGTTGCATCCAAAATCATGTGCGAAAACCATGCACAGAACCATAGGTAGGTCTGCCCAACCTAATATAGGGTCCAAAAAAAAAATTCCTGGGTCGCTACCCCGGACCCTGCAGAGGGTGGCTACCTGTCCCCCTCAAACCCCTTGGATGGCAGGGCTGCCACCCCCCCATGACTCCATTGGCTAGTTGTGGAAAGAATATATCACAACCCAATATTCTCCCACTTGTTGTTACTTATCCATAGGAGGCCACAAGAGAGCTTAGTGATTTATCCAGCCCTTAGTCAAATTTTCCACCTTTACCAACATCACCTTTTTTTCTTCTATCATATCCCTCAAAAAGTGATACTAGACATCAATGTTCTTTTTCTTTTAATGGTAAGCAAGATTAGTTGCTAAGAAAATTTCACTTTGGCTATCATAGTCTATCCTTATAGATCCATGTACTAACCCCATACCTGAACAAAATCTTTGCAACCAAACTGCTTCCTTACTTGCATGAGTGGATACCATGTATTCTACCTCTGTAGTTGATAATGCCACTATAGATTATTTCTTACTCATCAACTGATTACACCTCCAAATAGGTTAAACACATACCCACTTGTAGATTTTCTTTGATCCATATTTCTAGCTCAGTCTACATCAACAAAGCCAATGATATCCAAAACTCTGTCCAATCCTAGTCTTCCTTGGTAGCACAAACCATAATCACTAGTGCCACACAAATAACTAAAAACCTTCTTCACTGCTGTCCAATGCTCCTTTCATGGTTTTGAACATAAACCTGCTCGATATTCCCACAAACCATTGCATACATTAGGCTACTGACTGCACTTGCATATGGAACATGGGACATTTCCTCTTCCTCTTCTTGTGTCTTGGGACACTTTTCAGCAGATAACTTCACACCTACAGGAATAGGAACCTTCACCTGCTTACTATCCTATATATGAAACCTTTGCAGTATTGTCTCCACATACTTCCTCTGGTTTAACCAGAGCTTTCTCTTTGCCTGATCTCTTTTAATTTCCATGCCCAAAATATAGTTTGCAACACCAAGATCTTTCATGTCAAATTTGGAGGACAATTGGGTCTTCAAATCCTGGATAATTTCTTTGTCATTTCCAACCAGCAACATATCATCCACATATAAGACCAAATAAATAACACAATCACCAATTAATTTAAAATACACTCAATGATCTACTTTGCTTCTGGTGAAGCCAAGTCCCCATATAAATGTATCAAATTTCTTATACCACATCCTTGGTGACTTTTTTAACCCATACAAAGACTTCTTTAACTTTCATACCAGTTATTTCTTACCCTTCCTCACAAAGCCTTCAAGTTGCTTCATGTAGATCTCCTATTCCAGATCCCTGTGAAGAAATGATGTCTTCACATCCATCTATTCTACCTCAAAATAAAAAGCAACTGCAACAAATAAAAGTAATCTAATAGAATCTAGCTTGGAAACAGGAGAAAAAATATCACCAAAATAAATTCCTAGCACCTGGGAATAACCTTTTGCTACCAACTGAGCTTTGTATTTCTCCACCTTTCCTTCTGTATTTTCCTTCTTCTTGAACACTGATTTGCTTCCAATGGGTTTCTTTCCAGCCAGCAACTCCACCAGATCCCATGCCTCATTTTTGTGCAAAGATGCCATTTCATCAACCATGGACTCTTTCTAATGTTTTCCATCCTCTGAATCTACTGCTTCCTTCATAGTCCTGGGATCATCATCAGTAATAGATAAAGAAAAATTTGAACAGAAAGCAGATGGACTATACCTTTCTAGCTGCCTTCTTTCTCAAACTAATCTTCTCACACCCGAAGTTTGTGGCTCTTCATCTTATGATTCCTCCTCTAATGTAGAGTCTGATTCTTCCTCCTTAAGATCAAACTCTATCTTCTCATGTTCCTTTGGTTGGACTTCATGTTTAATAACATATTTCGCCTCTCTGAACAACACATCTCGGTTTTACACAACCTTCCTTGTTACTAGGTTCCAAAGCTTATAACCCTTTAAACAATCCTTATACCCAATAAATATGCACTTTTCAGATTTACTATCCAACTTGGTTATTTTCTCCTTTGGAACATGTACATATGCATCACATCCAAATACCCACATATGTGAAAGAGAGGGTTTCTTACCAATCCATACCTCTTGTGGAGTCTTATCCTCCAACACTGAAGAAGGTGATCTATTGACCAGGTAACATGTTGTCTCCACTGCCTGTACCCATAATTCGTGTCCTAACCCAACACCACTGAGCATGCTTCTTGCCCTTTCCATCAACATCTTGTTCATTCTTTCTACAACTCCATTTTTCTCAGGTGTGTATGGAGTAGTCTTCTGTTGTGTTATACCACACTTCTTACAGAATTCTTCAAATTCCTTACTGTAAAACTCTCCACCATTATCTGTCCTCAACACCTTTATCTTCTTCTCTCTCTGGTTTTCCACCAAAGCCTTAAATTATTTAAACCTTTCAAATACTTCATATTTCTTCATAAGGAAATATATCCATGTATTCTTTGAGAAGTGATATATAAATGATACATAGTACATGAACTTAACCAGTGATGGAACCTTCAAAGGTCCAAACAAATCACTGTGCACATGCTCTAATATCTATTTTTCCCTCTTACCATCAAAGGGGAAACTCACCCAATTCTGCTTCCCATATACACAATTTTCATAGAAATCAAAATCCAGAGAGATATTACTCATACCTTCTACCATACCTTTACCGTGAAATATTCGAAGGCTCTTCTCTCCAATATGTCCAAGCCTTTTATGCCACATCATGGTATTTTCTCCAGAGACCACTAGATTTTCTACTCCACTTTCATGAACCATAGAACTATTGCACCCATCAACAATAGTGCTACCTTGCAGCTTGTACAAAGTTCCAATCTAAACTCCCCACATCAATACTAGTTCTCCCGGAACCATCTTGAATGTATCTTTCTTGAACACTGTTTTTACACCTGCATCATCGAGATTGCTTACAGAAATCAGATTTCTGGCTAATGCAAGAATATGCAGAACACCCAGAAGTGTTCTAACCCTTCCACCTTGCAACTTCAATTTTATTTTTCCGCGATTAATGATTCTAACCTTCCTATCATCCCCTAAGAAGACATCACCACCATCGTATTTCTCATACACACAAAACAACTCTTTATCGGGAGTGAAGTGAAAGGATGCACCTGAGTCAATCAACCATGCATCATGATCTACATGTGTACTTGAAGAAGCCAAGTATACATCCCCACCTTCATCTGAGGTGGTTTTTGCCTTTACAGAAGGAGCATCAACAGATCACTTTCCTTTGTCAGGAGCTTTAAATTTACAATCCCTTTTGTAGTTCCCTTCCTTTCTGCATTTCCAACACACCGCCTTTACAGGTTTTCCTGGAGATTTAGATCTCTCTCTAGATTTAGATCTCCCACTCGATGACTTATTTTTGTTTCTATTCTGGGATTGTCCTCGTATAGACAAGGCATCATCATTCCGTCTCTCCATATTTTTCTGTTTCATCTCCTTCGTTAGCAAGGATGAGACTATTTCATCAAACTACAAGGCAGCTGCATTGCTACCTATTGCAATAATCAGACTATCCAACAATCTGGTAGAGAACAAAACAAACTAATACACTTATCTTCATCTAAAATTTTAATATCAACAGAAAATAACTAACTTACCACAGTATTAAATGTATTCAGATGATTTGTCACTGAGTCTTCATCTTTCATCCTTAGGTTATATAGCTTTTTTCATAGGAGCAGTTTATTCGCCAGAGACTTAGAATGGTACAAAGTCCCTAACTTGTCCCACAAAGCCTTTGTTGTACCTCCCCTTCGTACATTCAGCAATACTGAATTTGAGACACACAATTGTATTATGTTCTTTGCCTTTCGGTCCAAATTCTTCCATTCTTCATCAAACACTCCCATTGGTTTAGTACCTAGATCTACCATGATCCACTGATCTTTATCTTCCAAAAGATCCTCCATCTCGATTTTCCATAACTCAAAACTCTAACCATTAAATTTCTCAATCTCTATCTTTCCACTACTCTCCATATTCTTTCACCACCAGAATCGATCCCGTAGATCTCCCACTAAACAGGGTCTACCACAGGGCCAAGCAAAACCCCTCATCAACAAAGGTGTCCCCTTGAAGCCAAAATAACTTTGATACTAAATGTAGGTTTTAACCGCATACCGAAATTACCTGCATACAAATTCTAAAACAGAAAATAAAAAATGTGAGAGAATAACACATATATACAGATATTTTCCCCTGGATCCCAAAACCGAGACTACCATATTGATTTTTCATTATATTCCTTTCAATGTTACAATACATATTTATACATTCCAAAGCATCCAATACCATGGATTGAAAACCATCCAAAAAACCATAGGTAGGTCCGCCCAACCTAATATAGGGTCCAATTTTGTTTTTCCTAGAGCACTACCCAAAACCCCATAGAGGGGGTCTACCCGCCTCCCTCAAACCCCCTAGACAGGGGGGGTTTCCGCCCCCCCGTGACCCCCTGCTATGCAATTGACGCAATGAACGAGGGCCTCCAACCCCCCTCTAACCCCCCGGTTAACTATGTTGGCTAGTCGTGGAAAGAATATAAGAAAACCCAACACATAAATGGCTATTTCGCAGTAGATCTATAAAGAGTTTTTCCAGAAATTTAGCCTACCCACTCGTCCTAATGGGATTTTTTCTATCCAATAAGGAGCAGTGACTTCAATGGCTACTTTTGGACCTGACTGCGTGGCATCCACCGCCATGGCACAGCTCGTCCATCGCAGCTTCTGTTGTCATAGCTTCTTCTGTCACAGCGTTTTCTATCGTACCACTCACATCTATCATGGAGCTTCCCTACTACATTTTCATCTTCTTTTGGTAGTGTAGTTTATCATTTTTCTCTCCCTTGCAACTACATAGAGCACTAAGACTGTCCTGCTACCATATAGTCATTGTGTAGGGGTAGGATCCCCTATATACAACATCAGTCAACTTGCATTCATCCTTCAAGGGAATAATTCGCCATTCAGCTTTACGAGCTGAACTATACCACGATTTGTGATTTCGTTGAATACATAGGGGCTTGATCAATGCATTTGGAATTTACCTAGAAACTTTGTGAACTTACTGCCATAGAGAAGAACCAAATCATTCACCTTAAATGTGCACAGCTTAATATGCCTATCATGCCAAGACTTTTCACATTCCTTTTGTACTTGTTGGTGAAATCTTACAAGGAACCAGTTTTCTTCCAACTCCATTAACTGCACGAGTCATTCCTCCAATGTATCATGATCTGTCATCTCTGTCAAAGTTGAAATGCATAGGCTTGGAAAAATTTATTCCATGGGCATCACCACCTCGATCCCATAGACCAACCTAAACAGATTTTGGCATGTCAACTTCTTGCATGTCATCGTATATGCCCTTAGGACTGTTGGCATGTGCACATCCCAATCGTTCCTCTTCATGTTACAAACCTTTGCCAATGCATTCTCTAGAATCTTATTTAACGCTTCCACTATACCATTCAGTTGGGGACTATAGGGTGTACTCTTTTGATCGTACACTTCGAGTTCTTCCAGCATTGCACTGATTGTTTCATTCAGGAAATGCGTACACCTATCACTCATCAATACCTTAGAGCATGCAAACTACATTAAGACATATTGAAATAGGAACTTCGCTATTGTAGCAATAGTACAATCCTTCACTGATTATGCTTCCACCCATCTATTTAAATAATCCATCGCAGTAATGATGTACCACACACCTGTCTTCCTTCTTGGAAATTGTATCAGACCTATAAAGTCAATTGCCCATTTTTCAAATACCTGTAATGAAACTGGAGGGTTTAAAGGTAGTTCATCTCTTTGTGAAGGCTTTTCTGTCCTTCGACAAGCATCACATGCTTTACAAAATTCCTGAGAGTATTTATGCACTGTTTGCCACCATAATCCATCACGCAAGATATTCTATGTGATCTCTCTACCTGCATTGTTTGCTCCCACCACTCCTCCATGTGCTTCGGTGAGGATACTAGCGTGCTTAAAATTCAAAACATATCGGTGCAATATTTCATTTGTTCCCAATTTCTATAAATGTCCCTCTATAATAGAAAAACTAGTAGCAAGGACCACCAATTCCTTCTTCTATTGAGTAGAATACCCTTCTGGATTTGTTCTAGTAATCAGAAGCTAAATTATATCTATAAAATGATCATCCACAATGCGGATAGAAAACAGTTGCGCATCTGACAATCCTTATTCCAAAATGGTTGGTTCTTCGCCTGTCTCAATCCTAGGTAGATGATCTGATCCCACATTCAACTATCTAGGTTTCACAATCACTTCAAAATCATATTCCTAAAACAACAAAAACCACCTACAGATCTTCCCCCCAACACACGCTTATTGAATAGGTATTTGAGGGCAAAGTGATCTATATACATCTTGAAGTTTGTACCCAACAAACAATGCCAAAAATTTTGGAGTGCATAGATCATCGTTGTCCCTTCACGCTCTATAGTAGAATAAGTATTTCTGGCTTTTGATAGTTTCCTACTTGCAAAGACTATTGGATTATCAATATCAGCTTTTCCAGGCTGGGTCAATACTGCACCCAACGTAATACATGAGGCATCGACATGCACATGGAACTCTTTCTTCCAATCTAGAAATACTAAGATGGGCACAGTCAACATATTGTCCTTTAACACATCCATACTTTGTTGACACTTCTCATCCTAGAAAAAAGTCACATCCTTCTTTAATAGTTTCTCCATCGGCATAGTTATCTGGGCATAAGACTTGATAAACTTCCTATAGTAGCTACTATAGCCCAACATTGCACACAATTGCTTAACATTCATAGGAGCTTCTAAATTCACAATTACTGCTATCTTCACAGGGTCCACCATCAATCCCTACTTACATACTACATGGCCTAGAAAAGTTACAAAACACACACATAATATACACTTCTTCAAGTTTAGTGTGATCTTGTATCTGTGACATGTATCCAACATGAGGTGCAGACTCGCAACATGGAACTTTACCAATCCGAACACAGTCCACTCATCAAAATATACTTCCAAGAATTCATGAATAAACTCCTTAAACATCGCAATTACTACCCTGAAGAAGATCATGAGTGCATTGTTTAACCGGTATGGATTTACTCTATACTAAAAGCAACCCCTCTCTATTGTGAAGGTTGTCTTGCTATGGTGGTCCAGTGCGATCTTAATCTAATGTATCCTGAGAACCCATCTATGAATGAATAAGCCTCCTATACTCTAACATTTTCTAACACTTCATCTGTAAATGGTTTCGGAAATGGATCATTCACACTTGCATCTTTTAGCTTCCTCAAATCTACACATATCCTAATTTCACACTGTTTCTTCTTTCACTAAATTGCCATGGGGTTCACCTAATTAGACTCTTCAAGTGGTTCAATAATGTTAGCCTCCAACATCTTATCAACCTCTTTGCACACCTTCTCTTTATACTTCAGATTGATCCAATAAGGTCTCTACTTGACGGGATTCACATCAGGTCTCAATGTATTTTTTGTAACACCCAAGTCTCCTGCAATACCTTTCATATCCAAGAAATTCATTGAGAATAGATCCTGCTATTTTGACAGTAGTTTGGCCACCTTATGAACTGTATCTTCATTCCAATAGTCTCATATCTTTGCAAACTTAGGCTTCACATCAAATCCAATATTTACTTTTCGGGTTTTCAGTGGCTCTGTTAGGGTTCTCTATCTGAGGTCCTTCAACCTCACGCTGAACTTTAGTTTCTAGAATGTTGATTTTTCTTAGATCATCCTCCTCTTCTTCAGAAGTGATATTGTAGCATTCTAGACCATGGCGCAACTATGTACTCCAATCTGGATGTATCCATTTCACAGGCTCCTTAGGCGTTCTCAAAATAGCTACCTTGATTTCTTGTAGCGCTTCATCAATGCATTCAAATCCATCCTCAAAATTGAAAATTAATAAGAAGCTTTCCCGCAAAATGCCCCATTCAGTCGTTACATGACGCAACTCTCTTTCTAGATACTAATTCACAGGTATAGTGTTTAAGGTATGACAGAAAACATGAACTCACTCTGGATGAAGTTCTTCTCCCCAATATTTAGTCCATCTTGCCAAGTGTTCCTGCGGATCATCCTTCTCAGTATATTTCTCATTCATTCGAGTATTATCATATCCAAACCTTAGCTTCATCATCCGCTTGTATTACTTCCACTCAGCTAAAATTTTGTTGTGTGTACCCCACCATCGGGCAAGTGTAGCACACAGTGCTAATTCAAGGTCCTAGAATCGATGTTCCTCAGGCACCTTCCTTTCAAATTCATCCAAAATGAGATTAACATCATTGAAACCATCATATGGTGGAAGCTTTCTTACCTCTGTGGATATGCACCGCAGGGATTTAGTAATTATATTACAGCACAACGTAAATACTACATGTAATCGATTCTGCGGGTGCTCAAGTTCTTCATCCGAGTCTGAGGTATATGAACTATCCCTATCCCACATAATTCATCCATCTATGATAGGATTGATCCAATCTTCATCTTGAGTTGTGATCTTGTGTATTTGGTATAGATCATCATCATCCTCCACAAAAGTCGCGAACAGGCTTAGTATAGTGCACTCCTTCAACAAGGTCCTGTGGCACAATAACCCTGAGCGCCTTCCTCTCAATTGTCATCTTCTGTTTCTTCAGATTAATCACCACATCCATGTCAAAGGCCCAATGAATTCCTAATAACACAGGATACATAATTTTGTCATCTACTATTTCTATTATTTCAAAATCCACCAGAGCACTTACCCCTTCAATATCGACTATTACCCCATACAGGCGCCCCATAGGAATAATCTTCTGTTGATTGGCCATGCGTAGCTCTAGAGGAGATCAATGTAGTGAAGGTGTTAACACCCAGGTTGTTCCCTATGATTACCAAGGGAATACAGCCGGGGTAACCACTGACCAATCTTTGGGTTACAGTTCCTAGCCTAACTGCAACCAGAGAGGGCTCTCTCTTTATGATTTGTCTCTGTTATGATGGTGTTTTAGGCTAGCTATTATGCTCAGGTTTTGGTTTATGTTTTGGTTGAAGGATTTCTTTCAGGTCTTATGATGCAGTGTTTAGACAGTATAATACCATTGGGCAATGGAGTTTGAAGTTGTGAAGTGATCTGATACGCTGGTTTGGTGGTGCTCAAACTGCAGGGCCTATTGTGTATTTTAAACAGACAAACTAGATCAAATGGTGATGTATGTCGATCAACAGAAAGCAATTAAGAATTTTCTATTGAGCTGGTGGATGGAGGTGAACTGCACAGGAGCAAAACTTGAATTCTTGTGACAAAGGTCACTGTGATAGATGTATTCTGAAAGTGCAGCATTTAAGAATTACACTTAAATAGATTACAGCTGAAGAAAACATTGATAAACAACGCAGATTGAACTCAGGTTACTCAATGAATAAATCCCGAAAGCTATTCTTTTTCCTTGTTGCTTAGTATTGAAAGCAGATAACATATATGGATTTTAACAAAACAACTAATTAACAGAGAGAGATACAGAGACTTATTGTATGATGAAATACACAGGGATCCAGTAGTTATCAACAGACACCAGAACGCATCCAACACCTCAGAAATCCAAGAAATTCCATTGCTTTGCTCTATTAACTTCTGAAAAGGATTACAGCATAAGAACTTCTTCAGGAGAAATCAACAACAACTCTTGCAATCTTATGCGAAGGGGACTTTATAGAAATGCATATACAAAATATCTCAGGCATTGAGTCATCTGAGAGAGAAAATATCTTCATTATTATGTTCAGAAAGTAGGCAAGGAGTTATTACAATTTTAAATGCAGCGTAAATGCCCTTTATGTCTGTCAGAGGATTGTTTTGACTTTTGAGAGTCACAGAGTCGGTTGCATTACTCTGTTTTAATTCTGGAAATACGCATTTACTTTTGGCTACGCAGTGCATTCTCGGGTTTGCCAGCTGTGGTTTTCTTTTTCTGCTTTGTTGGCCGCTACATCCGCTGAGTTGGCTCAGCTTTGATTTATGCTGCATGCTGACTTTGCTGAACTGCGCTTTTTATATAAAAAATTTGTAATAAAAACAGAAATTTGGTGAATGCCTTAGTGATTACAAAATTCTCTGTATTGCATCTGTCCACCATTCCTGTGTAGGGAGCTGATGCCTGAGGATGGCCTCCATTGTCTCTTCAGCTTCTGTATATTTGAAAAAATTTGGGGCCACATCAAACAAGTGATTAATTTCATTCATTATGAAAAATAGATTTTCTATTTCACTATAGAAAACCTGTCCTGTAATAGGCCCTGTGTCTTCTGAAGTGCTGGCCTTCTCATTGATCTGTGCTGAGGCAAAAACATTTACTCTTTTAGCATACTGTTCATGGGTGAATAATTTCCCTCCGCTGTTCAGTAAGCTAGGGAGTCCTCTACTCTGCAATACCTGAAATTTCTCCATGAACTTATTTGCCTCTGTTTGCATATCCTGGGTTCTTCTGTCCAATGTCTGCACCAGATTTCTAAGAGTAAGAACCCTCTTGATCATTTGAATAGTCTCAGTTCTATTTGTGATTCCAATGGTGGCTAACTAAGAACTTGTTTTGTGGTTAAGCACATTGATCATTCTTGTAGCAACTTCATGCATATTTCCTAATAAGGCCCTTGATGTTCGGATTTCCTTCTGTGCCTTTGGGATGAGCTCTAGTTGCTCATGGATTGTCTCAATATATGGCCATTGGTTGTTGATGGATTGGCCAATATTGGGCCATATCATTGCTCTGATCTCAGATATGATTTTATCTAGCTTGAGCTCATTCTCAAGCTCCTTGATCCTATCTTTAAGAGCTTTGATTTCCCTGGCCTTTTCTCCCACCTCTCTTTTTGTCTTATCATGCCTTTCATTGACCTTGGCCAGCTTATCTCTGGTTTCATGCAGCTCTGTCATCTGAGCTTCCAGGACTTGTATCTCATTCTTTAATTTCTGCATGTCTAGGCTATGTGCCTGTTCTGTACTTGTAGGTGCTGCTGAAGTGGATGTAGCTATTTGTTCAGTTTGTTGAGGTGGAGGCACAGTGGAAGGAGCAGCATCCTCAAGATTGATAACTTGAGGAGGAGGCTGAGAAGTCTGACCCTCTTGTCTTTGCTTTAGTGCTGCTTGTAAGGCCGCTTGAGTAGCCTCAGACTCTCCTAATTTCTCTTGTGTCTGCAGGAGTTGTTTATAAATAGAAATCAATAAATCTGTGGTGTCCTTCTCCTGTCTTTGTTTGGCTACCTCATCTGTCTGCGGGTGCATGGTGGCTGGTAGTTTCATTTTCTTCCTCATGGCGGCCAAGTCAGCATCCCTCAACTTCAAAAGTTCCTGTACCCCTGACAGATCTTTGGGATCATGCCCAATTTCAATGATTATGTCTTCTAGGGATATTATTCTGTTGTCCTTTGCCTGGGATGATGCCTTCTCCAGTTCTAGTTGAGAGGCTGTGGCATTGAGACTGCTTTTTAGCTTATAATTTTCCAATGTCTCATCTGCTAATGAGGCATACACCATTTCGCCAGTTTGTTTATGCAGCTCAATTTTATCCATTGGGTGTATGTCTTTGGCCATGACCTCCAGGTTAGTCCTGAGGTAATCCGAGGTAGATTGGGGTTGTAATGCAGTAGGCATGAAATGGCTCATTATCATTTTGCCTTCACTTACATCAAAAGCAGACATAAGTCTCTGCTGATTGGAAGGAGCCATGTTTAGCAGGTGATTGTACAGTTGTACTTTAATAGGATCACTCCTCCTCTTGATGTCTATAAATTGCTGCTTGATGCTTACTTGTCCTTCTTTTTGCTGGCTGGAGGAGCTGACCTCCCCTCCCATGGTCCTGTCCTGTTCTTGCTGGAAGGAACTTGCTGAAGCTTCTCTGCTGGGTGGGCCCATGCCCAATGCCTCTCTTATTGCTATATCCTCCTCTGGAAAATCATTTAGCCTCTGCCTTTTCTCTCCCTGGTTTATAGAGGATGTCAGGGGAGTTTCTCTGTCCCTTTTTCTAAAGACAAATGTATCCTCCTTTTGAGGGGTTTGGAGGACCACGGCATCAAAGGTAGTGTCTTGTCTTGTAGGCACCGTTCTTTCAGTGGTCTGAGGAGTCTCCACTGTTTCCTTTTGCTGGGCAGACTGCTCCTGCCTTTGTTCTTCTTGATGTTGTCGCTCTTGCTGTTCTGATTCTTCTTGCTGCCCTTGCTGCTGCCCTTCTGCTTGCTGCTGTAACTCTTGTTTATTTATTGGATCTGTCTCCATTTCCGTCTCTTTGCCACTACTGGATATATTCTCCGTTACCTTGGTATTTTGCTGCTTGGCAGTTGAGGAGGATTCAGCCGCTCCCGTTTGTGTACTGGGAAGTGTGAATACCTGTGGACAAAGCTCAAGGTCAGCCAACTTCTTTAGATTCCTTAGTGCCCTCTCATTCATCTCTTCTTGTGACAAGGGCTCTTCTAAGGTCCCTCTCCTCCATTTATCTTGGTTTGCATATTTTTCAATGTGAGGGATGCTATGGTGATCATAAGCAGACAACTTATATTTGAGCCTCCTTGTAGTTATGAAATGGTTAGGGTCATAAGGTACCCATATGAAACTGGTTTGCAGGCCAAGGGCCTCAAGCATTCGCTCTGCTTCCCTCCATCCTTGTTCTCTCTCATTATAGATAATATGGCCAAGTTGGCTTCTGACCTTCAACTGTGCCTTTTTGCCTTTTCCTGAAAAATGAAGCACATCAACTCTGCCAAATTGTCTAAAGTACTCTAGGGCAAATAGCCTCATAGGCACATACTTGGGTAGTTTGAAAGGAGGAAGATCACACCCATATATCATGATGACAGTGTGGTTTTGGTAGAAGTACCAATCCCCAATGCTATAAGCTTTTGACAGCTGAAGAATCCTTTGCATATCCTCAGTGAGTCTTGGTGGGGGTGAGCTCATCAGCATTGCCATGGCTGGATGGATGAACAGATCCATGAATTCATAGTATGTGTATGGAGACTCGGGTCTGATATGGAAGAAAGAGGACCAATAGACTATTGATCTGGGATTGCCTTGGGCATCCATTCTTTTGATTGAAAAGTGAAATTTCTAATGTTGATGATATAAGATCAAATGGTAAATGTAGGAGGTGTATCTGAACACCCTATCTCTCCTTAAATTCATCAATTGCTCATGAATCTTGTCTGATATGTAGGTGGCATAGTCATAGCAGATTGGTGACTTGCCAGGAGCAAACATAAGCATCAATACCAGCACAATTGTATCCATATGCTCGACTGAACTATACCCCAAGATGGGAGAAATCATATCTGCAAGGTCTCTGCCCAGCTCATTGAGGTATACATGAAGAATTGGAGGGGCCATTACAATATTGGTTTTGATGTATAGTTGATTGAATTTAACAATTTGAGCATCTGTGAGTTTATCCCCTTGTTTTATCAGATTTATCAGTGATAAAGGAGCCAATTTCTTCTAAGGGTTGAAGCAGAGCATGTCTCTGATAGCCTAAGGGGTAACATAGAAAAGTACTGAACCAGATGGGTCAAGAACAGCTCGCTGAGAAACATCATATTGTTCAGCACAGAGGTGGATTAGTTCAGGGAACTGGTTGACCTGAGGGAGCTTGAAGATAGGGAGAAAAGAGTCCCATAAGCCCAGTATATCTGTCCCATTTTCATGCTTGGCTTTTAATTCATTTAGCAGATGAAGGTGGAATTTGCTGCTCATAAGCTTCTCTTCCTCGATTTGGTAATCCATATCTGCTAAGGCTTGCCATTTCAAGTCCTTTTGAGGAGCATTCAGAGGTTGAACATTTAGCACTACAGGTGTCTCCATTGCACAGGAGGATTTTGAATCAAGTGTAAAGTGATTTTGTTTTGAGCAGGACAGCACAGGGGAAAGCCTCTGTACCAGGGAGGTTAGATTATCAGGAATAGAGAGGGATTCTAGAAAATATCAGTTGAAATACTATTTATGGCAACTGGGACCAATGTTTGGCTTTTCCTTTCTCTCTCAATGGGGAAATTTGGTTTAAATGAACCTGCCGCGATTGCGCAGACAGAACTTAGTTTTTTCAACAGAATGTAGGTAGAACAAAGCTCGGCTGGTGTTTTTCGAGGTGGTAGTTGGAAATTGGAAGCTCTGCAGAGGAATCCACTGGTGAATTTATAAGTTTTAACGTCCTTTAAGCTTTCGGAGTGATTTATAGAGAATTGCAGGCGCAGAGAGGATAAATGATGAAGAATACCTGGTAAAACAGTGAGCAGAGGTCGTATATGCAGGCTGGACTCGTACGCTGGAGGCCTCCTGGTCGATTTAGCAGGTTGACAGCAAGCTCGAACGTGAACCGCATGCAGCAGAGAGAACGAAAATGAATGAAAAGAACGTAAAAATGCGATTTTTGGCCATAATATAGACTTTTAGCAATTTGGCGCCTTTTTGCGATGACGTCATTGGTGGGGTCAAGGTCGGATGATGTCATGCTGACGTCATCGGGTGACGTGGCGAGCCCTGACTGGCCCACGGGGATGATGAGGTGGCGGGACAGATCGGCCAACGACTGGAGCGAAAGTTGACGTGGCGGCATAGGTGGCGGTGACGTAAGGCGACGGGGAGCTGACGCGGCGAGGACGTAATGCAAGCGGAATGGGGAAACCGGAAACCGGCAGCGGTTTCGTATCGTACCGCTTACGGTACGGTGGCGGTAAATATCAGTTGTACCTCCGACGCGCTGTGGCGAGGGCGCGTGGCAGCGGAGTGTCGTACCCAAAATACGACCGTCGGAAGGTATCGCCCGGACAGAGGACCTGCTCCGATATGGATCCTGACCGTCGGATCTGGAGGAGCAAGATCCAACGGTTATCGGGAGTTTGACGTGACAGGAGGATAGTACGGTTAATGATCGGGCGTCGGAAGGGGTCCGATGCGATAAGGGCCGTCAGATCTGGAGGGCCTGATCCAACGGCCATCGGGAAGGTGACATGATCAGTGTATACGGCAGCGGGCGGAGGCAAAAATACGTGTTTTGAAAGATTTTTCCAATGTATTTCAAAAATCAAAGTGTATGCGCAAACTTTGGTTAGGGAATAGAAAGTGGGTTTTTTGGGAATTTTGGCAGTTTCAACGGGTTTTCATGGGTAAAAGGGTTTTTATAAGGTTTCTCTTGGCAAATAATGGTTTAGCGAGTGGAATGACTTGAGGAAAGGGAGGGTAGATGAGTTGTAGGTTCATCCAAGTGGCCAGATGCCACTTTGATCCCTGATATAGGACTTATTGGCTATATTGCCAAGGGGATGGGTATTTATATAATGCTTGGGGTTTATAGACCATGGTGTTAGTACTAATAGGGGAAAAGGTAATATAGTGGATTTACATAGTAGAATTAGAGTTAGTATGGATGAGGGGGTAAGTGGAGGGGAAACCATTAAGTTTATGTGAAACAAACTTGGTTTTAAGAGTAGATCAAAATGAAAAGATTTTTAGACAAGAAATGTGGTTTCTAAAGATTAAGAACCACCATGAAACCTTAGTCTTTTCCATGAATCTTAGCTGATGGGGGAATGTTAGAAATGAAATTGGAGGGGAATGAGGGAAATTAGTCATGCTTCCTGCTGCAATTCGATGAAGAAGAACACCTTTGTCAATTAATTGATTTTGCTTTGATGCCCACAGTTACCATCTCTGCAATGGTAGGGAAAACCTTTCTGCAACCCCAACTACTTACCCAGCTACTTGCCTAGCATTTTTATTTCTTCTTGGAGGGTGCACTTGGACTTGCAAACCCTTACTTGCCTTTTCTTTTCTTTGGCTTTTTTCTTTTGCTTTTTCTATCTACTTCTACCCTTATCTCTTCCAAGGTCCCAGATTAAGCTGTTGGGAGCTTTTTCTTCTCTACCTGAACTAGTTGCCTGCCAAGATTAAGCAGTTTGGACAGACTTTTTTCTCTATTCTATAACTGAAAATTGAAAACATGGCATGATCCAGATTAAACTGTTGGATCATCCACCAAAATTGAAATAAGGTCATCAACATTGAAACACTTTACACACCTCTTGTTCTCTAGGAAATATGGGATCTTTGTGATATCAAAGCAGAGCATATTTGGACTTTCCCTTGCCAATCATGAAATATGAAACCTATTGGTATAGGTATCCAACAGTGGCTCCACATGGGGATGGTTTTTCTTTTGAAAGACCAAGAACAGCAGGTCAGATTGCCTTGCTCTTTGACTGCCCATACCAATCTTGAAATTTGTTGCTTTGATGTGTCAAAATTGTGTGCTTCTTTCTTGGAAGACCTCTGATTCTATTTACCTTTTGTCGACAGTCAATAGACTAAGAAAACTGCAATTTTACAAACTAAACAGAAAATAATATGTACATCTGTATTTATACAAGGGAACCTCAGGTTGCACTCATGGGAAATAGTCAAAATAATGCTTCAGCATCCTGCCATTGACAGGACCTTCATCCAAGTCAGCTTCAGTTAGACTTTTGAGGAAGTAAGTGTTGTTACCTTGCATTGCTTGGACAGCAAATGGTCCCCTCCATAAGGAATCAAATTTTCCATGTTTTCCTTTTTCTTCTCTCCTTGCATCCCACTTGAGGACTTTATCACCAATGCTAAAATCTTCTGCCTTAGTTCTTCTATCAAAGGCCCTTTTTAATTTTTCTTGCAATATCTGAACTCTGCTGAAAACTTGTTCTCTCGTTTGCTGTAAATAGGTTATCTGATTGATCCTCCTTTGCATATCATTTGGCTCTGCTTGACTCTCTTGTAGAAGCTTCATAACAGGCACTCCTAGTGATGAAGGAAATTTGGCTTCTAATCCATAGACTAACTCATATGGCCTGGTCCCAATTGATCTTTTTGTTGTTAGTCTATCTGCCCATAAAGCATTGACTAGTTTCTTATGCCAGTTCTTTTTGTTCTCTTCCAGCACCTTCTTTATGATATTTATTAAGCTTTTGTTTGATGATTCAGCAAGGCCATTTCCTTGGGGATAGTATGCAGTAGAATGGCCCAAAGTAATGTGAAATTTATGGTAGAAGTTCACCATTTTCTTGGATCTGAAAGCAGCAGCATTGTCTGTTATTATTTTGTCTGGACAGCCAAATCTAGCCAGTATATTGTTCTCCAAGAACTGAATAATTATTGAATCATTTGCTTGTCTGCATGGGGTAGCTTCAATCCACTTGGTGAAGTAATCTGTTGCTGTTAAAATCCATCTGTGTTGGCCTGAAGATGAAGGATGAATTTCCCCAATAAAATCCAAGCCCCATTGTTGGAAAGGTCTCTCTGTTGCAATAGGTCTTAAGGGGAGTGGCAGCAATTGTCTTTTGCCCTCAAATACTTGACATTGATGACATGAGGTGGTGAATCTCTTAACATCTGATAACATGGTGGGCCAGTAATACCCTGCCCTTAGTATTTTATCCACAGTGGACTTCCAGTATAAGTGTCCACCACAGTGTCCTGCATGAAACTCCTGCATGATATTGTTAGTTTCATTTTCCATTAAACAGTGCAGCAATATACCTTCATGGTTTTTCCAAAGCAGATTTCCATCCATCACACAAAATCTTGATGTTTTCATTTTTAAGAACCTACACTTAGTTCTGGACAGTCCTGGGGGAGCACACAGGTTTTGTAACACATAACAGATATCAGAGTACCAAGGAGATTGTTCAAAGGCTACATTGATCTTTGGAGTCGCCAGCTCTGTTTCACTGTCCAGCTGATTGATATCTAGGGCTTGGAAATTTGATTCTGTCATTAATTTGGCCAAGCCTTGCCCTTTTATTAGCTTTGTAGGTTTTATTTCAATGTCAAATTCTAGTATGTTGGCAATCCATTTTCCTCTTCTGCCCTCTAAGTTTTCTTGGGTGAGAATGTCTTTGACAATAGGACTTGGTACATAAGCCACAACATGGGAGTAAAGGATGTAAATCCTAAAGTCTTTAACGGCTTTGACCAGAGCATAGGCTTGTTTCTCCATAATTTGATATTTTAGGGGGGCATCTCTAAGAGCCCTGCTGAAGAAGGCAATAGGCTTCTCATTCCCTTGGTCATCTTTCTGTAATAAAACAGCAGCAATAGTGTGCTGGGAGGCGAAAGAGAAAATGATAAAGTCTCTGTCAAACTGAGGATTGGTTAACACTGGGGTTTGAGTCAAGGCCAATTTTATACCTTCAAAGGCTTGTTTTGCTTCAACAGTCCACTTTACTTTTGAATCCTTTTTTAGCATGTTGTTTAATAATCTGATTAGTTCTGCTAAGTTTGGGATAAACCTTCTTAAAAAATTGATTTTTCCTAAGAATCCCTGCAACTCTTTGACATTCCTTGGGTGGGGCATTTGTAGGATAGCTTGTATCCTATCTGGATCAATTCTTATGCCATCTTTTGAAATAATGTGTCCTAAGAGTTTGCCTTCTTCCAAGCCAAATAATGACTTCTTGGGATTTAAGGAAATACCATATTTCCTGCATGTTAGGAAAATCTGTCTCAAATGTTTCAGATGTTCTTGGTCAGATTTTGAAAAGGGTGTAAGATCATCTAAGTAAATGACTAGGAAGTCATGAATCTCTTTTGCAAAAGCAATATCCAGTGCTCTTTGAAATGTTGCCCCTGCATTTTTCAATCCAAAGGGCATTTTTACATATTTGAAAGTTCCCCATGGGGTAGTAAATGCAGTTTTGTCTTGATCATCAGGGTGTACTAGGATTTGATTAAAGCCTGAGAATCCATCAAGCAATGACATCCTTGAAGCCCCCACCACTCTTTGGAGAATGTGATCCATTTTGGGTAAAGGGTAGTTATCTTTGAGTGATACTTGATTTAGATTCCTTAAGTCTACACAAAGTCTAATCTCACCAGTCTTTTTTCTTGTAGGGACTAAGTTGGAAATCCATTCAGAGAATCTGATTGGTGCTATGATGCCAACTTTGAACATTTTTTGCAATTCTTTTACAATGGAAGGAAGGAGTATAGGATTGATCCTTCTCAACTTCTGCTTGAATGGTTTCTGATTAGGCTTGAGGGGAATGGTATGATGAATGACAGAAGTATCATAGGACTTTAGGTCCTCATAGCCCCATGCAAAGACATCTTGGAACTCTTTAAAGAGGTTAATGTACTTGGGTTTTTGATCAGGGGGCAAAGAAGCAGACAACTTTATTATTTTGGGCTTGTGAATGGTACCAATATTGCATTCTTCAATGGCTGCATCTAATGGCTGCATTTTTGGCTTCCTAGGGATGTCATTTGAATCAAAAATGTCCTCTAGCGGGGTAAGGCCTGTTGGAAGGAAATTGTCTTTGAGTTGTATGATTTCAGCTTCAGCGCTGGTCACCTCTTCACAGTCAATTTGGTAAATTTGCTGAATGTTTTCGTTGTTGAAGATGGTTGGATTCAGTAGTTGTTTTGCTGTTCTAGGTGATATCGGATGAACCATTTGTTGAAACAGTATTTGTGATTGACTTGCTGACTCAAGTATTTGTGATTGACTTGCTGATTCAGTGTCAATATTTAATCCTACAAACTCTTGTTGTAAGGTTAGAAAATTGTTTATTTGCATATCATCCTCAAATACTTGCCATTCTTTAACATTGTTTGGAATGGAGGGTCTGTACTTGACCTCGGCTGTGAAGCAGTTGTTGGTTTCCAGTGGAAATTTGAAAGTGCTGGCAAATGTTGCCAAACTGTGTGCATGAAGATTGTGGCCCCTTGAAATTTTTGTGATAAGGAACTCAGAGAAAGTGTCCAATATTTCAATTACAGCAGACCTGTAAGACCTCAACCTTTTGTCATTGGTGACAAAACTTCCTTTCACTTGTTGAATCACTAGATCATAATCTCCCATGATCGAAACCGTAGGAGCTTGTAATGCCTTTACTAGCTTGAGACCTAGTAACAGAGCTTCATACTCTGCCATGTTATTAGTGCATCTAAAGTTTAACCTACAAGCTCTGCCTTCTGCATGGGTTTTCTCTTTGTTATGTATCCAAACTCCAGCTCCTGCCCCTAACTTGTTGACTGAGCCATCAAATTCTAAGACCCACAGGATATCTTGCTTGACAGGAGACTTAAAGATCTGTTCATGGGATGGCAATGTAAGTAGGAGTTGGGGTTTCTTCTTTGGCTTGTGTTCTAGGACAGTTTCATCACTGGATTGAAAATCTTTGACAACTAGAGGAGGGGTCGTGTCCAGTGCTTGACTGATCAATATTTTATGGGTGGTACTTCCTTGATTAATGTTTTGTTCTTGCATGAGGGTTTCGGTCCTAATGTCATTGTTTGAGAGGCTTGCACTGTCATTGAAGAGAATGAACGAATCTATGTCTGAATGGACAGCATATACAGGAAAGTTTTGAGGCTTTTCCTCACTGCTGACCATGTATTTCATGAGTGTTTCTCTGTAGAGTCTCTTTGGTTGCCCAAAGACAGAGATGGTGGCATATGACATATCTAATTGCAGGGAGCCTTAGAGTTTGGCTCCCCATGATATTGATAACAGCATCCCATATTTAGGTGGGATATCAGCGACTACAACGTCCATTAGAATGGTTTTGTTGGGGTATTGAACCAGAGACACACATAAATCTTTTATTAGACCTAAACACTTGACTTGGCTGGAGTCAAAGGAAAATAGGTCCTTGTATGGTCTTGTTATATCCAAATTCAATCTTTCCATGACTGCTTTTGGCATGAGGTTATGAGAGGCACCTGAGTCAAACATCGCATTATGCAGTATTTTGTCATGAATATGCAAGCTGACATAAAAAGGTAATATCCCTGTAACTGCTGTTTTTCCATCTACCTCTGGGCCAAACAGTAATTCCGGAGTGTCATCTAACACATTTACATCATCTTTGCTATTAGTGAGTTGAAGGGATTTCTTAATCTGTTGTTTATAGATGTCATGCTTAGCTAGTTCTGAGAGGGGAATTGCTATCTTTAGCTTGCCAATCTCTGTGCCTAGGTCAAAAGTTTTATCAGCTTGGGTTTTGGAGTTATGGATAGCAGCCCTTTCTTTGCTCATTAAATCTTCTTGTTGGTTTTCATCTTGACTTTGAGACCTGCCCCTTTTACTCATGTCTGGAGGGGTAATATCTAAATCAGGGTGAGAGGACGACGTTGCCATAGGCTGATGTAGTGGTGACAAAAGTGTGGTGACCTCTTCAACCACTACTTCTTCTGTAGGCAAGTTTGTTTTGTCATTAGGTTCTGTGACTATGGTTCCTTTAGACTGCTGTTTATCTTTTATCTTTTCAGGCTGATTTACATTTACAGTCCTACTCCTTAGCTTGTATTGTTTATGAACTTCATAGACAGCACTATCATATCCTTGTTTAAAATCAAAGGATTCTCCTGATTTAGTTTGGAATATTTTGATTTCATCATCCTCATGATCCTCTTGTGTTAAGAAAACCTGGCTTTTACCATCTAGACCCATTAGATTAATCTCAGGGTCTTCATTGGGTTCAGTTGATGTTGAAGTTTCTGCATAATTTTCTTGGAAAGGGGGTCTAATGTCTTGGTCAGCACTTGTCCTACCAATGTTCTGGTTTTGGGTTCTCCTAAAATTCGGATTTCTAGGAGAGTTGTTTTGTGGTGCTTCCCATGATGACTTTCTTTCAACCGATTCCACTCTCTCACCCAATCTCTTCATGCTATTTAGTATTGCATCCAGCTTTTGATCAAAGCCCGAGGGTTCTTCTTTGAAGGCAGTCCTTTTCTCCAACTTTGCCCTGTTTCTTTTGGCAATTAGGTTAGCTTCCACTGTGACAGCAACCCTTTGAGCTTCTTCAAGGGTTGGAGGATCTCTTTCCTTCAACTGATAGGCCATATTAGGGTCAAAACCATCAGGGAATTTATACAGGGCTAAATCAGGAGGAGGCCTTAAGTTCTGTGGGATAGCATTATATACATTGTTAAACCTAGCACAATATTCCAAAACTGTCTCCTGGGGACCTCTCTTAATAGTGTCATATTCACCAAGTACGTGGAGAGGATCTTTCTTCTTCTCCCATCTGTCAGTAAAAGATTCGTAAAGCTGATCAGGAGTTGTAATGGAGTTTGCATTGAGGGATCTGAACCAAGTTCTAACATCCCCAGTTAAGCTTTGAACAAAAATTCTCATTCTGACAGTGTCATCATCTATTTCATAGGTCTCAAAGTGGTCTTGCATCTTCTTAGCATGCTGGATAGCTGTTAGAGAGCCATTTGAGTCAAAATATGAGATTTTGCTTTGATAATCTTGAGGTAAAGCCGCAGCATTAGCTGGTATCTACAGAGGTGCATACCTGTTAGCCATATTTATGAGGTTTAGAGGGTTAATAGGAACAAACGGGACAACAGGGATCACTGGTATAACATGGTTAATGGGATGAGTAGCTAGTGGGAGACTGGTTAAAGGAGTATGTGCAGTGGATGAAGATGTGAGAGGAGGACTTTGCGATGTTGATGGTGAACTAGGGGAACTAGGGGTGGACCGGAAAAGAACTTTGCAAGGAGTGGGAATGAGGCTGGGATGATCCGAACTTATATTTGCATCAGCAGGCTCCTCCTGCTTTTGCTGTCTCCGGATGTTTCTTTGGATGGTATTTGGATTATCAACAATGATGGGTGGATTAGGGTCAGGATTTGCCCTAGTATGCCGTGGATTTTTCTTAGGAGCCAGCTTCCAACCTGTTTTTTGGGATTTTGTAGGAAGTTTTTATATTTGCAAGGACCGGATAAAGATTTTGGAATGGCTATATATTCTCAAAGCTGAGACGAAGACTCCCCAAACAAGCTCCTCCTTAAAGCTGTTAATGTGATGCAGAAACAGTTCTAAGGCCTCTTGGCTGGTTTCAGGTTTTATGGTAGCTTTGGAAAATAGATAGTAATTGAAAAATCCTAAGAAGTTTCCCAGTGGAGTCGCGAATTATGTTAACACCCAGGTTGTTCCCTATGACTCCCAAGGGAATACGGCCAGGGTAACCACTAACCAATCTTTGGGTTACAGTTCCTAGCCTAACTGCAACCAGAGAGGGCTCTCTCTTTATGATTTGTCTCTGTTATGATGGTGTTTTAGGCTAGCTATTATGCTCAGGTTTTGGTTTATGTTTTGGTTGAAGGATTTCTTTCAGGTCTTATGATGCAGTGTTTAGACAGTATAATACCATTGGGCAATGGAGTCTGAAGTTGTGAAGTGATCTGATACGCTGGTTTGGTGGTGCTCAAACTGCAGGGCCTATTGTGTATTTTAAAGAGACAAACTAGATCAAATGGCGATGTATGTCGATCAACAGAAAGCAATTAAGAATTTTCTATTGAGCTGGTGGATGGAGGTGAACTGCACAGGAGCAAAACTTGAATTCCTGTGACAAAGGTCACTGTGATAGATGTATTCTGAAAGTGCAGCATTTAAGAATTACACTTAACTAGATTACAGCTGAAGAAAACATTGATAAACAACGCAGATTGAACTCAGGTTACTCAATGAATAAATCCTGAAAGCTATTCTTTTTCCTTGTTGCTTAGTATTGAAAGCAGATAACATATATGGATTTTAACAAAACAACTAATTAACAGAGAGAGATACAGAGACTTATTGTATGATGAAATACATAGGGATCCAGTAGTTATCAACAGACACCAGAACGCATCCAACACCTCAGAAATCCGAGAAATTCCATTGCTTTGCTCTATTAACTTCTGAAAAGGATTACAGCATAAGAACTTCTTCAGGAGAAATCAACAACAACTCTTGCAATCTTATGCGAAGGGGACTTTATAGAAATGCGTATACAAAATATCTCAGGCATTGAGTCATCTGAGAGAGAAAATATCTTCATTATTATGTTCAGAAAGTAGGAAAGGAGTTATTACAATTTTAAATGCAGCGTAAATGCCCTTTATGTCTGTCAGAGGATTGTTTTGACTTTTGAGAGTCACAGAGTCGGTTGCATTACTCTGTTTTAATTCTGGAAATACGCATTTACTTTTGGTTGCGCAGTGCATTCTCGGGTTTGCCAGCTGTGGTTTTCTTTTTCTGCTTTGTTGGCCGCTACATCCGCTGAGTTGGCTCAGCTTTGATTTATGCTGCATGCTGACTTTGCTGAACTGCGCTTTTTATATAAAAAATTTGTAATAAAAACAGAAATTTGGTGAATGCCTTAGTGATTACAAAATTCTCTGTATTGCATCTGTCCACCATTCCTGTGTAGGGAGCTGATGCCTGAGGATGGCCTCCATTGTCTCTTCAGCTTCTGTATATTTGAAAAAATTTGGGGCCACATCAAACAAGTGATTAATTTCATTCATTATGAAAAATAGATTTTCTATTTTACTATAGAAAACCTGTCCTGTAATAGGCCCTGTGTCTTCTGAAGTGCTGGCCTTCTCATTGATCTGTGCTGAGGCAAAAACATTTACTCTTTTAGCATACTGTTCATGGGTGAATAATTTCCCTCCGCTGTTCAGTAAGCTAGGGAGTCCTCTACTCTGCAATACCTGAAATTTCTCCATGAACTTATTTGCCTCTGTTTGCATATCCTGGGTTCTTCTGTCCAATGTCTGCACCAGATTTCTAAGAGTAAGAACCCTCTTGATCATTTGAATAGTCTCAGTTCTATTTGTGATTCCAATGGTGGCTAACTGAGAACTTGTTTTGTGGTTAAGCACATTGATCATTCTTGTAGCAACTTCAGGCATATTTCCTAATAAGGCCCTTGATGTTCGGATTTCCTTCTGTGCCTTTGGGATGAGCTCTAGTTGCTCATGGATTGTCTCAATATATGGCCATTGGTTGTTGATGGATTGGCCAATATTGGGCCATATCATTGCTCTGATCTCAGATATGATTTTATCTAGCTTGAGCTCATTCTCAAGCTCCTTGATCCTATCTTTAAGAGCTTTGATTTCCCTGGCCTTTTCTCCCACCTCTCTTTTTTTCTTATCATGCCTTTCATTGACCTTGGCCAGCTTATCTCTGGTTTCATGCAGCTCTGTCATCTGAGCTTCCAGGACTTGTATCTCATTCTTTAATTTCTGCATGTCTGGGCTATGTGCCTGTTCTGTACTTGTAGGTGCTGCTGAAGTGGATGTAGCTGTTTGTTCAGTTTGTTGAGGTGGAGGCACAGTGGAAGGAGCAGCATCCTCAAGATTGATAACTTGAGGAGGAGGATGAGAAGTCTGACCCTCTTGTCTTTGCTTTAGTGCTGCTTGTAAGGCCGCTTGAGTAGCCTCAGACTCTCCTAATTTCTCTTGTGTCTGCAGGAGTTGTTTATAAATAGAAATCAATAAATCTGTGGTGTCCTTCTCCTGTCTTTGTTTGGCTACCTCATCTGTCTGCGGGTGCATGGTGGCTGGTAGTTTCATTTTCTTCCTCATGGCGGCCAAGTCAGCATCCCTCAACTTCAAAAGTTCCTATACCCCTGACAGATCTTTGGGATCATGCCCAATTTCAATGATTATGTCTTCTAGGGATCTTATTCTGTTGTCCTTTGCCTGGGATGATGCCTTCTCCAGTTCTAGTTGAGAGGTTGTGGCATTGAGACTGCTTTTTAGCTTATAATTTTCCAATGTCTCATTTGCTAATGAGGCATACACCATTTCGCCAGTTTGTTTATGCAGCTCAATTTTATCCATTGGGTGTATGTCTTTGGCCATGACCTCCAGGTTAGTCCTGAGGTAATCCGAGGTAGATTGGGGTTGTAATGCAGTAGGCATGAAATGGCTCATTATCATTTTGCCTTCACTTACATCAAAAGCAGACATAAGTCTCTGCTGATTGGAAGGAGCCATGTTTAGCAGGTGATTGTACAGTTGTACTTTAATAGGATCACTCCTCCTCTTGATGTCTATAAATTGCTGCTTGATGCTTACTTGTCCTTCTTTTTGCTGGCTGGAGGAGCTGACCTCCCCTCCCATGGTCCTGTCCTGTTCCTGCTGGAAGGAACTTGCTGAAGCTTCTCTGCTGGGTGGGCCCATGCCCAATGCCTCTCTTATTGCTATATCCTCCTCTGGAAAATCATTTAGCCTCTGCCTTTTCTCTCCTTGGTTTATAGAGGATGTCAAGGGAGTTTCTCTATCCCTTTTTCTAAAGACAAATGTATCCTCCTTTTGAGGGGTTTGGAAGACCGAGGCATCAAAGGTAGTGTCTTGTCTTGTAGGCACCGTTCTTTCAGTGGTCTGAGGAGTCTCCACTGTTTCCTTTTGCTGGGCAGACTGCTCCTGCCTTTGTTCTTCTTGATGTTGTCGCTCTTGCTGTTCTGATTCTTCTTGCTGCCCTTGCTGCTGCCCTTCTGCTTGCTGCTGTAACTCTTGTTTATTTATTGGCTCTATCTCCATTTCCGTCTCTTTGCCACTGCTGGATATATTCTCCGTTACCTTGGTATTTTGCTGCTTGGCAGTTGAGGAGGATTCAGCCGCTCCCGTTTGTGTACTGGGAAGTGTGAATACCTGTGGAAAAAGCTCAAGGTCAGCCAACTTCTTTAGATTCCTTAGTGCCCTCTCATTCAGCTCTTCTTGTGACAAGGGCTCTTCTAAGGTCCCTCTCCTCCATTTATCTTGGTTTGCATATTTTTCAATGTGAGGGATGCTATGGTGATCATAAGCAGACAACTTATATTTGAGCCTCCTTGTAGTTATGAAATGGTTAGGGTCATAAGGTACCCATATGAAACTGGTTTGCAGGCCAAGGGCCTCAAGCATTCGCTCTGCTTCCCTCCATCCTTGTTCTCTCTCATTATAGATAATATGGCCAAGTTGGCTTCTGACCTTCAACTGTGCCTTTTTGCCTTTTCCTGAAAAATGAAGCACATCAACTCTGCCAAATTGTCTAAAGTACTCTAGGGCAAATAGCCTCATAGGCACATACTTGGGTAGTTTGAAAGGAGGAAGATCACACCCATATATCCTGATGACAGTGTGGTTTTGGTAGAAGTACCAATCCCCAATGCTATAAGCTTTTGACAGCTGAAGAATCCTTTGCATATCCCCAGTGAGTCTTGGTGGGGGTGAGCTCATCAGCATTGCCATGGCTGGATGGATGAACAGATCCATGAATTCACAGTATGTGTATGGAGACTCGGGTCTGATATGGAAGACAGAGGACCAATAGACTATTGATCTGGGATTGCCTTGGGCATCCATTCTTTTGATTGAAAAGTGAAATTTCTGATGTTGATGATATAAGATCAAATGGTAAATGTAGGAGGTGTATCTGAACACCCTATCTCTCCTTAAATTCATCAATTGCTCATGAATCTTGTCTGATATGTAGGTGGCATAGTCATAGCAGATTGGTGACTTGCCAGGAGCAAACATAAGCATCAATACCAGCACAGTTGTATCAATATGCTCGACTGAACTATACCCCAAGATGGGAGAAATCATATCTGCAAGGTCTCTGCCCAGCTCATTGAGGTATACATGAAGAATTGGAGGGGCCATTACAATATTGGTTTTGATGTATAGTTGATTGAATTTAACAATTTGAGCATCTGTGAGTTTATCCCCTTGTTTTATCAGATTTATCAGTGATAAAGGAGCCAATTTCTTCTGAGGGTTGAAGCAGAGCATGTCTCTGATAGCCTAAGGGGTAACATAGAAAAGTACTGCACCAGATGGGTCAAGAACAGCTCGCTGAGAAACATCATATTGTTCAACACAGAGGTGGATTAGTTCAGGGAACTGGTTGACCTGAGGGAGCTTGAAGATAGGGAGAAAAGAGTCCCATAAGCCCAGTATATCTGTCCCATTTTCATGCTTGGCTTTTAATTCATTTAGCAGACGAAGGTGGAATTTGCTGCTCATAAGCTTCTCTTCCTCGATTTGGTAATCCATATTTGCTAAGGCTTGCCATTTCAAGTCCTTTTGAGGAGCATTCAGAGGTTGAACATTTAGCACTACAGGTGTCTCCATTGCACGGGAGGATTTTGAATCAAGTGTAAAGTGATTTTGTTTTGAGCAGGACAGCACAGGGGTAAGCCTCTGTACTAGGGAGGTTAGATTATCAGGAATAGAGAGGGATTCTAGAAAATATCAGTTGAAATACTATTTATGGCAACTGGGACCAATGTTTGGCTTTTCCTTTCTCTCTCAATGGGGAAATTTGGTTTAAATGAACCTGCCGCGATTGCGTAGACAGAACTTAGTTTTTTCAACAGAATGTAGGTAGAACAAAGCTCGGCTGGTGTTTTTCGAGGTGGTAGTTGGAAATTGGAAGCTCTGCAGAGGAATCCACTGGTGAATTTATAAGTTTTAACGTCCTTTAAGCTTTCGGAGTGATTTATAGAGAATTGCAGGCGCACAGAGGATAAATGATGAAGAATACCTGGTAAAACAGTGAGCAGAGGTCGTATATGCAGGCTGGACTCGTACGCTGGTGGCCTCCTGGTCGATTTAGCAGGTTGACAGCAAGCTCGGACGTGAACCGCATGCAGCAGAGAGAACGAAAATGAATGAAAAGAACGTAAAAATGCGATTTTTGGCCATAATATAGACTTTTAGCAATTTGGCGCCTTTTTGCGATGACGTCAGCATGACGTCATTGGTGGGGTCAAGGTCGGATGACGTCATGCTGACGTCATCGGGTGATGTGGCGAGCCCTGACTGGCCCACGGGGATGATGAGGTGGCAGGACAGATCGGCCAACGACTGGAGCGAAAGTTGACGTGGCGGCATAGGTGGCGGTGACGTAAGGCGACGGGGAGCTGACGCGGCGAGGACGTAATGCAAGCGGAATGGGGAAACCGGAAACCGGCAGCGGTTTCATATCGCACCGCTTACGGTACGGTGGCGGTAAATATCAGTTGTACCTCCGACGCGCTGTGGCGAGGGCGCGTGGCAGCGGAGTGACGTACCCAAAATACGGTCGTCGGAAGGTATCGCCCGGACAGAGGACCTGCTCCGATATGGATGCTGACCGTCGGATCTGGAGGAGCAAGATCCAACGGTTATCGGGAGTTTGACGTGACAGGAGGATAGTACGGTTAATGATCGGGCGTCGGAAGGGGTCCGATGCGATAAGGGCCGTCAGATCTGGAGGGCCTGATCCAACGGCCATCGGGAAGGTGACATGATCAGTGTATACGGCAGCGGGCGGAGGCAAAAATACGTGTTTTGAAAGATTTTTCCAATGTATTTCAAAAATCAAAGTGTATGCGCAAACTTTGGTTAGGGAATAGAAAGTGGGTTTTTTGGGAATTTTGGCAGTTTCAATGGGTTTTCATGGGTAAAAGGGTCTTTATAAGGTTTCTCTTGGCAAATAATGGTTTAGCGAGTGGAATGACTTGAGGAAAGGGAGGGTAGATGAGTTGTAGGTTCATCCAAGTGGCCAGATGCCACTTTGATCCCTGATATAGGACTTATTGGCTATATTGCCAAGGGGATGGGTATTTATATAATGCTTGGGGTTTATACACCATGGTGTTAGTACTAATAGGGGAAAAGGTAATATAGGGGATTTACATAGTAGAATTAGAGTTAGTATGGATGAGGGGGTAAGTGGAGGGGAAACCATTAAGTTTATGTGAAACAAACTTGGTTTTAAGAGTAGATCAAAATGAAAAGATTTTTAGACAAGAAATGTGGCTTCTAAAGATTAAGAACCACCATGAAACCTTAGTCTTTTCCATGAATCTTAGCTGATGGGGGAATGTTAGAAATGAAATTGGAGGGGAATGAGGGAAATTAGTCATGCTTCCTGCTGCAATTCGATGAAGAAGAACACCTTTGTCAATTAATTGATTTTGCTTTGATGCCCACAGTTACCATCTCTGCAATGGTAGGGAAAACTTTCTGCAACCCCAACTACTTACCCAGCTACTTGCCTAGCATTTTTATTTCTTCTTGGAGGGTGCACTTGGACTTGCAAACCCTTACTTGCCTTTTCTTTTCTTTGGCTTTTTTCTTTTGCTTTTTCTATCTACTTCTACCCTTATCTCTTCCAAGGTCCCAGATTAAGCTGTTGGGAGCTTTTTCTTCTCTACCTGAACTAGTTGCCTGCCAAGATTAAGCAGTTTGGACAGACTGTTTTCTCTATTCTATAACTGAAAATTGAAAACATGGCATGATCCAGATTAAACTGTTGGATCATCCACCAAAATTGAAATAAGGTCATCAACATTGAAACACTTTACACACCTCTTGTTCTCTAGGAAATATGGGATCTTTGTGATATCAAAGCAGAGCATATTTGGACTTTCCCTTGCCAATCATGAAATATGAAACCTATTGGTATAGGTATCCAACAGAAGGTATCCCCATCCTCTCCCAATTCTATTTCTCCAACACATTTTCATATGACCCCAGATCCAACATTACTTGGTCCATTTCATACTCTATTATCTACGTGGGCAACCTCATCTCACGGCCTGTCTGCTTCTTATGCTTACCTAGCTTGTTTACAACATGTTGTTCTAAAGGAAGCTTAATCTTACCTGCATAGTTTTCTATTACTTCTTTGAGTCCTTCTACTAACTTCTTATCATGCAACAACTTCATAAAGATATTTAGAAAAGTAGCTAATAGTGAATGATCCACATCTTGCACTTCACTTCTCCTCGCTGATTTCTCCTGACTCCCATATGTAGAAGCTTCAACAAAATTCATTTTAGCCTCCACAAAAGTTTCTTTAGCCCAGTTGAGGTCGAACCTGACTTCTTTATCAGTGGCCTTGCGCACCCATGCTTTAGTCTCTAGCTTCTTTCCCTTAACTTATCCATGGACATACCACTACGCGTTACTATATTAATAAAGTGATCTTCATGAGGTTACACCCTCATCATCTATATATTCTACATAGGCTTCTATGTTTGTGTCTTCTTTTCTTGCATGTTTGCTATAAGGATCAGGAAATATTCTATCAAATGATCGAATTGTCTAAAATATTTACAAGATTGATGCATTGGGTTCTAACAGTTGTGCGCAAAATGTCTAACCTCACCACAATTATAGCAGGTAATTTTTCCACAACCTCTTCCAGCCCACCCCCCTCTTCCTCTTCCATGACCTTGGAATCCTTCACATGCTACATCTACACCCTGATTCAGAGGATGATTGTTTGCCTAAATTTGGTAGGTATGGATCCTATCCATCATCTATTCATAACTTCAGCAATGGCACTCATCATGACCTACAGATTTGTAGAAATTGCAAAACAACTACTGAGGGTTTTTTACAAACTTCTATAGTAGATGAAAATTGTCTGTCGCATGCTATCTTGTAACCTAAAAATAGTGCACCATGGTGCTACTCCTGCACGCAGTCTAGTGGTACTTTTTGGCTTCAGGGGAATAGGCTCTCCCCCAATAAGATAATTATGATAAACTGGGCAATGGCCCTTATAATGCCCATGGCCCTTGCATTTCAAGCACCAAACTTCAGCACACACCTCTAGCTAGGAATCCTTTCCCTTGCTCAAGCTCTACAACTCCAAGTGAATGTAAGCCAGATGTGAGTGAATCTATTGTACTCCAATATTCATATCTTGTATTAGCGAGGATTCTAACCTCATCATGATTTTGAGAGATTTTTCTTGCATTACTATCTTCTACTGCGACAATGGATAATCTTATGTGGGGTAACAATGAAGTAATGTACCATTCCTTGTGTTCTTCTTCTGTGATGTTCATATTATCCTACCATATCAGACACTTTAACCTTTGATCTAAATCCCACAAGGATTCATTCACAACTTGCTTTATCTCCTTACAATCTATAATAGATTGCACCTAATATTTAGGCTTCTGAAACTCCTGATTTAATTCTTGCTGAGTATCTTCCAACATCGTGATAGGATGGTCTTGATAGTACTTGATATACTATATTAGAACTCTATCCTGAAGTGTTGTGATCAATTGTGCTTTTTTTAAATTGTCATGAATGATCTACTGCACTGTCCACACAACATCTACAATGAACCAAAATTGTTTGGGGTCTTCGCTTCCTACCCCTTTAAATATCAACATCTTCATTGTCTTTTCCATGTTGAATGGTGGAGGTGGAGGTGGGGGTGGATGTGAAGGTGTAGGTGTATGTGGTGGAGGTGGAGTGGATGGATGAGGTATTTGCGGAATACCCTGACCTACCAACTGTAGCGCACTTCATGGTGTATTCATAATCGTTCTTTCATTATTACTCAACGAGGATCGCAAAAGTGGACTATATTCAAAGCCTGATTCTCCATTTCTTCTGAAGTGTTTTCCACGCTGTGTAGTCCCAAACATCAAGGTAATGACATAAGACATTTTCACAAAACCACATATTAATGCAAGTTTTCATAGATTATAAGTACTTACCTCGCGGTCCTTTGAAGAGAATGTGATCTTCTTTAGTGTAACTGATAGTTGTATCGATTGTGAACTCAGGCACAAATTCTCTAAATTTTTGATCAATTAAGTGATCAACGACGCACACGATGTTGTTTTCTGAAGCTTCCAAGTGCCTCACCAACTCTAGAGTCCACACAATAGGGTCATCAGGTGTCCATGTAGCCTAACTATCCGCCAACCTAGATAACCACTCGTACAATTTTCTAGGGAAGAAACATAAAAAAAATTCAGTTTCATCTGAGTATATGTATCTACTCAACCACTTCTCCTTGGATAACTGCATATTTCTATTCTCTTGAGCTACAAATGTGTGTTACTTCTTATTGGGCCACTTCTCAATTTGTATCTTGGTAGGGAACCACTTATTCGACATCACACATTCCTTAGATTTATCCTGATGTCGTCAACGGAACCATTTTTTTGCTTAAGGGGGCTTGACCAAAGTTCAGAGTTATTCGCACCAACCAAAAAAACTCTGACTGTTGGCCCTTTTGGAAAAAATATGCATAAAAGAGGTGGTAGTCTCACCCAAAGCAATATTGGGGGATGTTATAACCAAGATTTTGCATCTAGAGGCCTGTGTGATGGTCTTCCTGAGAGTCTTATAGCTCAGAACCACCTTCACACAGATCTAATCCTTCTGCTTGTTAACTACTCCAATTCTATCGACATGACCTCCAGCCCTTCATGAAGGCACTTGATTGTAATTAACAGACATAAAACACATAGATTCACTACTTTCATGAAATAAGCAGTATATTTTGAAGCATTTATGACCTATATATTCCTTCTTGCAGAACTACCCCTTCCGAGCAGTTAACTACAACAGATTTATTTAACAACCTTTTAAGCTCTGCGAAGATGATTAATTAACTCACATAAAATAGATTACAGAGTGAAGATACATAACTTAAACAAAAGTAAATAAATAAGGTACATATGCAAAGATTCAACTCAAAACAATATTTATTAAGATGTAAACATTCATATATAGACTTCTTATCCTTGCACACCCAGTTGTAGGGGCCCGTGCAATCAGCTAAAACTTGCCAAGGTCTCCACGCACTCAGCTACAGGAGCATTCCCCTTTCACCTAAGTACTGGAAACAAACCTTTCCTGCCTTAGCACCTTGCCCTTACAATGATTCTCTATCAAAGGTTATTCTTGGACTCACTATGACTCAACTATATATAGTATTTTCATGACAATACCATGGCCCATGGACCATGGGTGAGTATCAAAACTAACCTATCACCTTCCCATACAAGGCACTAATGCCCCTTTGACTCTTACTTAGCTTTGAACTCCACTTCCACATTTCATGAAGACTTTGCATTCATTAACAAAAACATTTACAAAAATTGACTTAACTGACAAAATTTGACCACAGGGATCGCATCCCAACAAGTAGAGATCATGTTGATAGAAACAAGATGAGGAGGTGGGAGGGAAAAAGTTCCCATAAGAGAAGAATATTTAAAAACACCTGCCCCCATGCTCTCATAAGGAATGTCGATATTTCCCACATATGGCATGTTTCCATTCAAAGAACTAGAAGGGAAAAAGGCCAATTGGTCGATGGTAAATATTTTTATTTCACGAGGAAAACAGAGTACATGGAACAAATAAGAAACCACAGAAAACATGGCATGAGTCCAACTTCATCCAGGAAGAAGGTTATAATTCAAATTGACTTCTATTTCCAATTTGACAGTTTTCCCTTACAATGTGACGAGAAAAGTCGTGACAATACCATAAGGACAAGATCCTCTACCATCAAAGTCTTGTAAGGTGTTTGGAGATTGGTTGACGGGTGGAGAGCTGATGGATTTCCATAAAGAAACATACATGATGCATGTGGAGAACCCTTGGCAATCACAGTGTGATGAATCATCTTCCCTTTAATAATAACTTATATTAAAAACACAATTTGATGGGGAAGATGGGGAACAAGATTTTCTAAGTCAAAAGTGATCAAAATCGAATCTATAGGGTAAATCCCTCTAATAGCAAACAATAATTATTTTTCCTGCATTGGAAAATTTTGGAGAACTTCCATGGTAGACATTGCCAAAGGCCCTTAAGCTAAGTCTTCGATAATATTGTAATGCTAGGAATCTCGTGCATTTAGATTATAAGATGATTTCCGAAGAACACCTTTAGGAGATGGTTGGATAACGAAGTCATTACTAGGTATCTCAATGTGAAAAGGACTGGAACTAGGTGGAGTAGAAGTAGAAGGTATATCAATGGCTTCTTTCGCCATCATCTTCTTTTGAGGAGTTTGATAATCTTCCAATTGGATGGCAACATAAATAGGCACTATTCCACTCATGTAAACATGAGAACCTAAAGAGGACGAGGATTGTGGTTGTTCTATAAGTTGGGTCTACTATGATTGAAAAGGCTCTTTCAGTACAGTTGGGGTCCCTTGAGTTCCTTTTAACAAGAAGCTAACTTTTGTAGGATGGGGACAATCCTTGGTATAGTGATCTTCCTCACAAATGAGGCAAGGATATTTAGGCTTACGTTTGGAGGCATCATTAGAAGATGACTTGCGAGGATCCTGTTTTGGCGTATCAAATTTTTTTTTTCATTTACCCTTATTTCTACCTTTTGAGGCCTTGTCTACCAGGGTAGATTGAACAACATTAACCTCAAAGGTTTTACCATGATTGGAAGAGGGTTTCAAAGGAGGATTCGATGGAGCATTCGAAACAAATTTTTTCTTCGAATAAGATTTATTGGATGTTTGAGACACTGATCCAATAATACCATTGACAAGTGGTACATCTGGAGATTTAGAATATGTTGGATCTATAGATTTCCTTGGAGCATCAGAAAAGAGATCATATAACATTCCAAATTGGGAATATACCAAATCTAAATATTGGGCATGGGAAATGGCTTGATCTTTAGTAACACAACATCCCATTGCTATGTTTGCAACAATTTTTTTGACGAATGATTTTCTTAACCATTCTTTTAGCAACTCATTAGGTATTTCAAACTTGATTATACAATGTCGACATATCCATTCATGGATGTGATTGGAGATGTGGGTAGGATTATCCTGTTTTAGAGGTGTAAGAAAATGAGTACCAGTTTCATAAGGAACTAGTAATTGGAAGTGAGTAAGGAAGGCCATGGCCAAAAAAATGAAGTCTTAATAGGCACCTCAAGGTAACTCGATGTACCATTTTCCAACAGAAACCATCAAGGTTTGTTGAAAGAGACGTAGGCAAACATAGTCATCAACCATGTCCACTTCTTATGCTTACCTAGTTTGTTACAACATGTTTTTCTAAAGGAAGCTTAATCTTACCTGCATAGTTGTCTAATACTTCTTAGAGTCCTTCTACTAACTTTTTATCATGCAACAACTTCATAAAGATCTTTAGAAAATTAGCTAATAGTGAATGATCCACATCTTGCACTTCACTTCTCCCCGCTGATTTATCCTGACTCCCATATGTAGAAGCTTCAACAAAATTCATTTTAGCCTCCACAAAAGTTTCTTTAGCCCAGTTGAGGTCGAACCTGACTTCTTTATCGGTGGCCTTGCACACCCATCCTTCAGTCTCTGGCTTCTTTCCCTTAACTTATCCATGGACATACCACTACGCGTTACTATATTAATAAAGTGATCTTCGTGAGGTTACACCCTCATCATCTAGATATTCTACATAGGCTTCTATGTTTGTGTCTTCTTTTCTTGCATCTTTGCTATAAGGATAAGGAAATATTCTATCAAATGATCGAATTGTCTAAAATATTGACAAGATGGATGCATTGGGTTCTAACAGTTGTGCGCAAAATGTCTAACCTCGCCAACCCCCCCTCCTCTTCCAACCCCCCCCTCCTCTTCCTCTTCCATGACCTTGGAATCCTTCACATGCTACATCTATGCCCTGATTCAGAGGATGATTGTTTGCCTAAATTTGGTAGGTATGGATCCTATCCATCATCTATTCATAACTTCATCAATGTCACTCATCATGACCTACAGATTTGTAGAAATTGCAAAACAACTACTGAGGGTTTTGTACATACTTCTATTGTAGATGAAAATTGTCTATCGCATGTTGTCTTATAACCTAAAAATAGTGCACCATGGGGCTACTCCTGCACGCAGTTTAGTGGTACTTTTTGGCTTCAGGGGAATAAGCTCTCCCCCAATAAGATAATTATGATAAACTAGGCAATGGTCCTTATAATTCCCATGGCCCTTGCATTTCAAGCACCAAACTTCAGCACGCACCTCTAGCTAGGAATCCTTTCCCTTGTTCAAGCTCCTCAACTCGAAGTGAATGTAAGCCAAATGTGAGCGAATCTGTTGTACTCCAATATTCATATCTTGTATTAGCGAGGATTCTAACCTCATCATGATTTTGAGAGATTTTTCTTGCATTACTATCTTCTACTGCGACAATGGATAATCTTAAGTGGGGTAGCAATGAATTAATGTACCATTCCTTGTGTTCTTCTTCTGTGATGTTCATATTATCCTACCATATCAGACACTTTAACCTTTGATCTAAATCCCACAAGGATTCATTCACAACTTGCTTTATCTCCTTACAATCTATAATAGATTGCACCTAATATTTAGGCTTCTGAAACTCCTGATTTAATTCTTGCTGAGTATCTTCCAACATCGTGATAGGATGGTCTTGATAGTACTTGATATACTATATTAGAACTCTATCCTGAAGTGTTGTGATCAATTGTGCTTTTTTTAAATTGTCATCAATGATCTACTACACTGTCCACACAACATCTACAATGAACCAAAATTGTTTGGGGTCTTCGCTTCCTACCCCTTTAAATATCAACATCTTCATTGTCTTTTCCATTTTGAATGGTGGAGGTGGAGGTGGGGGTGGATGTGAAGGTGTAGGTGTATGTGGTGGAGGTGGAGTGGAATGGATGAGGTATTTGTGGAATACCCTGACCTACCAACTGTAGCGCACTTCATGGTGTATTCATAATCGTTCTTTCATTATTACTCAACGAGGATCCCAAAAGTGGACTATATTCAAAGCCTGATTCTCCATTTCTTCTGAAGTGTTTTCCACGTTGTGTAGTCCCAAACATCAAGGTAATGACATAAGACATTTTCACACAACCACATATTAATCCAAGTTTTCAAAGATTATAAGTACTTACCTCGTGGTCCTTTGAAGAGCATGTGATCTTGTTTAGTGTAATTGATAGTTGTATCGATTGTGAACTCAGTCACAATTTCTCTGAATTTTTGATCAATTAAGTGATCAACGACGCACACGATGTTGTTTTCTGAAGCTTCCAAGTGCCTCACCAACTCTAGAGTCCACGCAATAGGGTCATCAAGTGTCCATGTAGCCTAACTATCCGCCAACCTAGACAACCACTCGTACAATTTTCTAGGGAAGAAACATAAAAAAAAATCAGTTTCATCTGAGTATATGTATCTACTCAACCACTTCTCCTTGGATAACTGCATATTTCTATTCTCTTGAGCTACAAATGTGTGTTACTTCTGATCGAGCCACTTCTCAATTTGTATCTTGGTAGGGAACCACTTATTCGACATCATACATTCCTTAGATTTATCCTGATCTCGTCAACGGAACCATTTTTTTGCTTAAGGGGGCCTGACCCAAGTTCAGAGTTATTCGCACCAACCAAAAAAACTCTGACTGTTGGCCCTTTTGGAAAAAATATGCATAAAAGAGGTGGTAGTCTCACCCAAAGCAATATTGGGGGATGTTATAACCAAGCTTCTGCATCTAGAGGCCTGTGTGATGGTCTTCCTGAGGGTCTTATAGCTCAGAACCACCTTCACATAGATCTAATCCTTTTGCTTGTCAACTACTCCAATTCTATCGACATGACCTCCAGCCCTTCATGAAGGCACTTGATTGTACTTAACAGACATAAAACACATAGATTCACTACTTTCATGAAATAAGTAGTATATTCTGAAGCATTTATGACCTAGATATTCCTTCTTGCAGAACTACCCCTTCTGAGCAATTAACTACAACATATTTATTCAACAACCTTTTAAGCTCTGCGAAGATGATTAATTAACTCACATAAAATAGATTACAGAGTGAAGATACATAACTTGAACAAAAGTAAATAAATAAGGCACATATGCAAATACTCAACTCAAAACAATCTTAATTAAGATGTAAACATTCATATATAGACTTCTTATCCTTGCGCACCCAGCTGTAGGGGCCCATGCAATCAGCTAAATACTTGCCAAGGTCTCCACGCACTCAGCTCCAGGAGCCTTCCCCTTTCACCTAAGTACTGGAAACAAACCTTTCCTGCCTTAGCACCTTGCCCTTACAATGATTCTCTATCAAAGGTTATTCTTGGACTCACTATGACTCAACTATATATAGTCTTTTCATGATAATACCATGGCCCATGGATCATAGGTGAGTCTCAAAACTAACCTATCACCTGCCCATACAAGGCACTAATGCCCCTTTGACTCTTACTTAGCTTTGAACTCCACTTCCACATTTCACGAAGACTTTATATTCATTAACAAAAACGTTTACAAAAATTGACTTAACTGACAAAATTTGACCACAGGGATCGCATCCCAAGTAGAGATCATGTTGATAGAAACAAGATGAGGAGGTGGGAGGGAAAAAGTTCCCATAAGAGAAGAATATTTAAAAACACCTGCCCCCATGCTCTCATAAGGAATGTCGATATTTCCCACATATGGCATGTTTCCATTCAAAGAACTAGAAGGGGAAAAGGCCAATTGGTTGATGGTAAATATTTTTATTTCACGAGGAAAATAGAGTACATGGAACAAATAAGAAACCACACAAAACATGGCATGAGTCCAACTTCATCCAGGAAGAAGGTTATAATTCAAATTGACTTCTATTTCCAATTTGACAGTTTTCCCTTACAATGTGACGAGAAAAGTCGTGACAATACCATAAGGACAAGATCCTCTACCAATAAAGTCTTGTAATTTGTTTGGAGATTGGTTGACAGATGGAGAGTTGATGGATTTCCATCAAGAAACATACATGATGCATGTGGAGAACCCTTGTCAATCACAGTGTGATGAATCATCTTCCCTTTAATAATAACTTATTTTAAAAACACAATTTGATGGGGAAGACGGGGAACAAGATTTTCTAAGTCAAAAGTGATCAAAATCAAATCTATAGGGTCAATCCCTCTGATAGCAGACAATAATTTTTTTTCCTGCATTGGAAAATTTTTGAGAACTTCCAAGGTAAACATTGCCAGAGGCCCTTAAGCTAAGTCTTCGACAATATTGTAATGCTAGGAATCTTGTGCATTTAGATTATAAGATGATTTCCGAAGAACACCTTTAGGAGATGGTTGGATAACGAAGTCATTACTAGGTCTCTCAATGTGAAAAGGACTGGAACTAGGTGGAGTAGAAGTAGAAGGTATATCAATGGCTTCTTTCGCCATCATCTTCTTTTGAGGAGTTTGATAATCTCTCAATTGGATGGCAACATAAATAGGCACTATTCCACTCATGTAAACATGAGAACCTAAAGAGGACGAGGATTGTGGTTGTTCTACAACTTGGGTCTACTGTGATTGAAAAGGCTCTTTTAGTACAGTTGGGGTCCCTTGAGTTCCTTTTAACAAGAAGCTAACTTTTGTAGGATGGGGACAATCCTTGGTATTGTGATCTTCCTCACAAATGAGGCAAGGATATTTAGGCTTACGTTTGAAGGCATCATTAGAAGATGACTTGCGAGGATCCTGTTTTGGGGTATCAAAATTTTCTTTTCATTTACCCTTATTTCTACCTTTTGAGGCCTTGTCTACCAGGGTAGATTGAACAACATTAACCCCAAAGGTTTTACCATGATTGGAAGAGGGTTTCAAAGGAGGATTCGATGGAGTATTCGAAACAGATTTTTTCTCAGAATAAGATTTATTGGATGTTTGAGACACTGATCCAATAATACCATTGACAAGTGGTACATTTGGAGATTTAGAATATGTTGGATCTATAGATTTCCTTGGAGCATTAGAAAAGAGATCATATAACGTTCCAAATTGGGAATATACCAAATCTAAATATTGGGCATGGGCAATGGTTTGATCTTTAGTAACAAAACATCCCATTACTATGTTTGCAACAATTTTTTTGACGAATGATTTTCTTAACCATTATTTTAGCAACTCATTAGGTATTTCAAACTTGATTATACGATGTCGACGTATCCATTCATGGATGTGATTGGAGATGTGCGTAGGATTATCCTGTTTTAGAGGTGTAACAAAATGAGTAACAGTTTCATAAGGAACTAGGTACTGGAAGTGAGTAAGGAAGGCCATGGCCAAAAAATTGAAGTCTTAATAGGCACCTCGAGGTAACTCGATGTACCATTTTCCAACAGAAACCATCAAGGTTTGTTGAAAGAGACGTAGGCAAACATAGTCATCAACCCAGGAATTTGATGAAAAGCATAAGTGGTAAGTCATAATGTGGGCTTGGGGGTCTTCTTTAGCTTTTCATTTGAATTTTGGGAAATCACTAGGAATCTTAGTGGGAACTAGAGGCCAATAAGGTGAATGAAGTATTGGCTCATTAGTGAGCATTGATACATCCGATAGATCCAACGTGGCTAGAAATGGCAATTGCAGGTTTAAAGGCATGGAAGGCCTTTGATAAGGCTCATTTTGGAGATTCCATCCTTGCTGGTATGGGATTTCCCCCAGAAGCTATGAATACGGACCATAAGGAGCTTGATATTTCTCCTATTGACAGGTACCCTAACTATAATGTGGATTTTCCCCCCACAAAGGTGGGGTTTAACCAGGGTAAGGTTGATACTGACCTGTCATACATCATTGAGAACCATAAAGTAGATGAAAATATCACACGACATATGGATTATAAGGTTTATGTTGCAACTGTTGGCCCTGGTGATAAAAATATTCACCCTTCTATTGTAGGGGTTGACCTTGTAGCTCCAAGGGTTGACCTTGTTGATATAAAGGTTAGTTTTGTTACTACAAGGGTTATCCTTGGTACTACAATGGTTTTTGGTAAGGCCCTTGTTGTACATAAGGTCCTTGTTGAACGAGAGGTTGTTGCTATACACAAGGATATTGTTGGTAAGTTCCCTACAGAATCTGCTAATTCTGGTTTGGTACTGATAAGTTCCAGCTTGACTAGTTTCCCCAAATGAGTGATTCGAACCATATTGCATTTGGGGGCCTGCTTGTTGAGTAAAGGGTGGATTCTAAGGCTGTTGAGAGCCATACAGAGGGTACAGTTGCTAGTAGGGTATTTGAGCTGAAAATGGTTGTTGATATGAGATCTTGCCTAATTTAGATGGAATTGATGATCCACTAGGATTAGGTACACTACCAACATTCTGACTAGCTCTAATAACATGAGTTTGAGGTGCACTCACATAAGGTGGAGGTGGCGGTTGCCCCCCAGGTGGTGGAATATGTAGTGGCACATATTTCCTAATTAATGGAGGAGCTTGGGAACTTATAGGGACATTGATTGCCCTAACTGTGATTGGCAATTGTACTAGAACTAAGGAAACTACAGTTGGTATAAGAATTCTGGAGGCCACGTTTGAAACAAACGAACGTGAAGTAGACATGGTGCCCGATGACCAAATGGGATTGTGATATAGTGAAGATGCACTTAGAGTACCTAAAACCAATTGGGTTAATGACGTATAATTTGGTGGAAATATAGGTCCACTACTTTTAGGGGGTGGTGGAGGTGCAACACTTCCCACAAATGTATAACCTTCTGGTGGAAATTCATATTCAGAATCATTATCAACACCATGAGTATGAGTAGCTAAGAGTTCTGGAGAACCTTGAGAAGAGGCCGGAAACTCACCTCGTGAAGACATAGGTGGAAACAATTGGTGAGGAGGAATTTGAGATGGACGTGAAGATAAATCCAAAGGAACACCAGGTTGGTCGTATGGACTATAAGGTTGTTGAGGAGATATCACCAATGGATCAAAAAGTGGATTTGAATGGATTAAAAAAATCTTTGTGTACTCTCAATAGTTTCTAGATTATATTCCTAGGATGATGATGATGCTTGAGGTGGAAGATGAGAAGAAAGGGGTTGGATGCTTGGGATAATTCCAAACTCAAGACCCTGGGCTTCAAGAGACTATGAGAACTCAAGATGAACTCCTTATGATGACCCTTTAGTATCAGATGATGAAGGGGAAATGTAAGGTGAACATAGTGGTTCAACCACGGTGACGTTTTGAAAAAACAATAGGAGAAGATATGATTTCATTGAGGGATTTAAATTTAAAATTTACAAGGAAATACTCAATATGAGGTAAAGAAACAACTACATGGGTTCGACATATTATCTTGGGTAGTTAAATTTTAGAATGTAAAACAAGAAATAAATGAAAAACAGTGTGCTAGGCAAGAGGGCTTACTAAGTATAGATTATAAACACCTTAGCTGAAATCAAGGACTTAACGTACACCGACCGATCTCCCCGAATGTTGTGTTCAGTGTATCATGTTTACAAGGTGGTTAACTTGGTTAGATCTGGCTAAAATATAAAAACCTACTAGGGTCTCCTAATATATAATCAATGGTATGGCGATCACAAGTCCGTGTTAGCGTTGTCTAATACATAACTTCTCATTAAGAGCATTCCCATATAATTTCCATAATTAAGTGCCTCTAATATACCCAAAAGTACTGGATAACTTTCGATATACTTCCGTACTGGAATGAGATTTCACCCCTGGGATACAATGCAGGTAGTTGAAAACAAATTCTAGGTTAGTAGATGCTGAAACACAGTCTCTAGCCTAGACCTATAATTGTTTGTGTTAAGTTCCAAATTCGCCTTAGATTGATTCAGTAAAATTTAAAGATTTTCTTGAATTAGGTTGCAATTTTGGGCTCAAACGGTGTCACCTAAATCCTAGTATGCAACTATATGAGAAAAAGGAAACCTTTCATTTTAATGAATTCTAAGCTACTGAGGGAAGAGAGTACAAGTAATAAATTCATCAAACAAGAGAATGCATCAAACAATATGCCTCCACTAACTTTTCCAAATGCAAAAATGCAAGAGAAAAACTAAACTTCACTTTCACTAATGAATATGCAATCTATTGAAAGCAAAAAATGATATTCATTTCACTAAAATGCACTTTTACTTATATGATGCTCTTTGATTTTCAAATGTCTATATGCAACTAAGCTTCAACTTAAAGCAACAATGAAGATTTTATTCCAAAATGCTCCTAAGTGCAACAAGACACTAATCAAAACAACACCAAATCAAAGCACTTCAATGAAATGTCTTTCACTTTCTCTTTCAAATAGAAAATAAAAAATGTTCATTCCAGTTTGCAAACCAAACAATGTAATCTATGCTTTATAAGAAACAAATATGGATTTCAAATGCTAGATGACCTAATACACATGAAAAACATACTTTTCACAAGACAAACCAAAATCAATGTTCTAAGTGATTTTACCAAATGAACAGACCCAATCACCAACAAACCAAAGGCTCAAAGACACTTACAAGCGATAATAGGAAACCAATAGACCTACAAACCCTAAAATCAATAAAATTTCACTCATATACTTGAAATTACAAAGAAGAAAAGATTGGCTAAAACCAAAACATCAACTAAAAGTAGTCATAGATGATAGAACAAGATCTCATGGGCTCAGACACATTGGGGTTTGAAAGAGAAACCCTAATTTTTGCCAATCTTAGGGATCAACACAGTTGTCACAACCAAATAGGCACTAAATAGGGGATAAGAGTGATTGTTTTAAGAAAAATAATTCAGGTAGGACGACTGTGATATCAGAAAACACGTTGGTCAAGGAAACAAGAAAAAAATAAAACAAATTTCACAAAATTGGTGAGACTGAGCACTCCAAGACAGTAACCAGTGACCCTACAAACCTAAAACAACCCAAACTAACTTAGAACATGATGGTCAGTCAAAATAATCAAGAGACCAATTGAGAAAGGACGCTGAATAGGCTATAGCTTCCCGAGTGAAGTGGCCATTTTGTTGTGAAAGAAAATCCTCTATGTAGACAGAAATGATCCCTCTAGCCCAATGAGTGGGTCTAGAAACAAAAAAGACAATCTACAAGACACTTTCGTACACTACAATCGAAATTAAAGAAGAGAAAGGATACCTACCTCGTTCTGATGCTATGATGTATTTACTTTGTTGAAGATCTTAATCACTTGCCCCCCTAGGCTTGATTCTAGCTGCTCATGGCCTTTGGATACCTGCACAAGAGACCAATAACATGACAAGGTATAAAATTTCAACTAGCATAATTCAAATGTAATCCACTTAACAAATCAAGGAGCATTAAGATAAATGAAGCATCGACAAAAAAAATTATTGAAAGTGAACCAAAAGTTGTATATATTAAGAAAAATAAGGGGAAGCATACAACCTATGCCTTAATGTTGAGGCCTTCCTTTTGGTGGACGTCTAAGAAAAGAATCTTCAAGGACTCCTTCTCCAAACTAGAAATAGGAAGCATGTAAGCATAATCTCAGCATAGGAATGCAACAATCAAGCATCAACCATTTGGGAAGGAAGGGGGTGAATTTATAGGAAGGGAGAGGAAGTTAGGACCTCACTATGACAGAGGAAGGTCCATGTCTCAAGGAGAAAGAACATAGGGATAATATCAAAGGGTCATATTGGAAGAATTCCACCATATCAACAATGAACAACATCTAGCTCATCGTTCTGGAGGCCTCTAGATCACGAAGCTTCTCCTCCAGTTTGGGACAACCTACCAGAAGGAGCTTAGCACAATTTTTCCTATGAAAACCTGCAATGGAAGTGAAAATTTATAACTAATAAACTTGTCATCAACATAGGTAGGCAATGGAGAAAAAGACGTTGGTGCCATAAATTAGTTTTTAAGGCAATTTTCCCCAGAATGATTTCAGGGAACTTTTCCTTTTATTCTTCAAGGAGATTTTGGCCTGTATATCTATTATAGACATATTTGGGCACTTCAACCCCAACCTTATATGTCAATAAAATAGGGATCTTTAACCCCTAAAAGTGTTGTTTCATACCCTAAAATATCATGGTCAACTTATTACATCATTCCCCAAAAGTTCCACCTGAAACACCGTATAGAACTGGCCTAAACTGGACCACAATGAAAGCTCCATTGTCCGAGTGTCATGCATACTGACTTCGACACTAGCCAGGTGTGATGCATATTAAAGAGGCCTTCTGTGGGGTGCAATGAGCAAGAATGGACAAATGTCCGAAACAGTTTGCTAAGTGGATGCTCATGGAATATTCTAGAAACTTCTCCTATGACACTTGCCTCTCCGAATTTGCTCAGGGATGAGTAAGAGATCCAAGAAATTTCCAAGTGGAACCAAAAACAATAAGTGGAATGACACTAATTGAAAACCCAAATATGACTCACACCCTTGCATACATCTATAAATGGATCCCTCATCTGAGAGATCAAAAGGCTGGAATTTTGTAATTTGTAAGGAAGTGTTGATAGTTTGTGTCTGAGAAAGAGCATTGTATTGTTGGGTGATCTTTCTTTTCATGAGGCGAAGAGGGATTTGATGTTGGGAGGATGATGCTGGATCAGACAACTGGGTTATAATTCTCCCTTCTATTTTAATAAAGTTCTTTGAGTTTTCTTCCATACAATTATGTATTTGTGAATGCCATTGTATGTCCATTGTATTTTTGATTCTTCAATGCTTATGATATAATAGATCAAGATTCTTTGATGGCGTTTTGTTACTTTGTTTCTACAGGTATTCTATAAGTGGGATAAGTAGGGGAGGAGGTGAAAGCTCTGTCAAGGGAGAGAGGGATCAAGAAAGGAGTTAAGCGGAAGATCCAGGTTGGTTCCTTTGCCTCTCTCTTATCTGTTATACATAGAGGAAATCACAAATTGCTTTAAACTATTTGTTTCTAGGGTATCTACCAATCCTAGAGGGCTATTCGATCGAAAAGACACTAGTTTTCCCAGAAACAAAATGGCGACTCCACTGGGGATCATGTTGATAATACACCATCAACTAGTGATAGTGAAGTCCACAGGCAGAAAGGAATGGTCAATGTACCATGTGAGTTATGTGAAGGGAACCATACCGTTCCCTGTTGTCTACTTTTAGGTAAGGCCAAAAGAGTCTTGCATAACTGTCCTACTTCACCACAGTGACTTCCATATGGATACAGGAAATTCTCCCCAAGTCCTTTACTAGTTGAAAATCCGACTGACTTAACTAAACCATCGGTCAAAACACCTATCATTGAAAGTGAATCTTCTGAGTCCATACCAGACCAAAGTCAACATGTCAAGATGGTAGTCAACCCCGTTTTACCTTCAGAATATCATATCTGTCCCCAAGAGAGTGAGAACGATACCGTTCAAATTATTTTTGTTACTTCAGAGTCTGATGAACTTGGGGGTAATCCGCCCGTTCCTTCACAATAGGAAGAGAATCCCCCAGTTCCCACTACTCAAGGGATTAATTCAACCTTTTATTCGGTACCCCCTCCAAGCAGTCTAGTCACTTCCCTTGATTGGAATCAACTAGCAACATCTTGCCTTCCTTCTTATGTACCTTTTCGGATCATAGTACAAGTTTACAAAATGATCATGTCAGGCACTATCATAGATGAGGGTGTGTTAGTGCGTATCCTTTCCTCAACTTCTTGGAAAGCACTTGGTTCACCATCGCTTATGCCTGTTACACAGAATTTTTCAGGCTTTAACAAAGGAACCAGTCGACCGTTAGGGATCCTTCCTAAGATACTGTTATAGAAATATTTGGGCACTGTAACCCCAATATTATATGTCGATAAATGAAGGGCTCTTTAATCCCTAAAAGTGTTGTTTCATACCCTAAATGATCATGGCCAACTGAGTACATCATTCCCCAAAAGTTCCACCTGAAAAACCACTCAAAAGTAGCAAAAACTAGACCATACTAGCTGCCCCACTGTCAAGGTGTGATGCATACTGACTTCTACACTAGCTAGGTGTGATGCATACTGACTTCTACACTAGCTAGGTGTGATGCATACTGAAGAGGCCTTCTGCAGGGTGTGATAAGAGAGGATGGACAAATGTCCGAGATAGTTTGCTAAGTGGATGCTCATGGAATCTTCTAGAAACTTCTCCTATGACACTTGCCTCTCTGAATTTGCCCAGGGATGAGTAAGAGCTCCAAGAAATCTCCAAGTGGAACCAAGAACAACAAGTGGAATGACACTAATCGAAAACCTAGAGATGATTCACACCTTTTCAGACATCTATAAATGGATCCCTCATCTCAAAGATCTGGAGGCTAGAATTAGGTAATTTGCAAGGAAGTGCTGATAGTTTGTCTTTGAGAGAAGGCATTGTATTATTGAGTGATCTTGATTTTCATGAGGTGATGAAGGCTTTGATGATGGGAGGATGATGCTGGATTAGAAAGCTGGGTTGTAGTTCTCCCTTCTATTTTAAGAATGTTCTTTGAGTTTTCTTCCATACAATTGTGTATTTGTGAATGTTGTTATTTGTGAATGCCATTGTATGGTCATTGTATTTCTGATTTTTCAATGCTTATGATAGAATAGATCAAGATGCTTTGATGGTTTTTTCTTACTTTGTCTCTACAGGTATTCTCTAAGTGGGATAAGTAGGAGAGGAGGTGAAAGCTCTGTCAAGGGAGAGAGAGATCAAGAAAGGAGTTAAGCAAAAGATCCAGGTTGGTTCCTTTGCCTCTCTCTTATTTGTTACACATAGAGGAAATAAAAAATTGCTTTAAAATAATTTTTTCTAGGGTAACAACCAATCCTAGAGGTCTATTCGATCGAAAAGACACAAGTTTTCCCATAAAAAAAATGGTGACTCCACTGGGGATCATGTTGATAATACACCATCAACTAGTGATAGTGAAGTCCATGGACAGAAAGGAAATGTCAAAGTACCATGTGAGTTATGTGAAGGGAACCATACCCTTCCATGTTGTCATTTTTTAGGTGAGGCCAAAAGTGTCTTGCATAACCATCCTGCTTCACCGCAATGACTTCAATCTGGATACATGAAACTCTCCCCAAGTCCTTTACTAGTTGAAAATCTGAATGACTTAACTAAACCATCGGTTGAAATACCTATCGTTGAAAGTGAATCTTCTGAGTCCATACCTGACTAAATTCAACAGGTTGAGATGGAAGTCGACCCAATTTTACCTGAAGAAGATCATATCCATCCCCAAGAGAGTGAGAACAATACTGTTCAAATTATTTTTTTTACTTCAGAGTCTGATGAACTTGGGGGAAATCTGCCCATTCCTTCACAATAGGAAGAGAATACCCTAGTTCCCACTACTCAAGGGGTTAATTCAACCGTTTATTCGGTACCCCCTCCAAGCAGTCTAGTCACTTCCCTTGGTTGGAATCGATTATCGAGATCTTGCCTTCCTTCTTATGTACCTTCCCGGATCATAGTACAAGTTTACAAAATGATTATGTTAGGCACTATCATAGATGAGGGTGCATCAGTGAATATCCTTTCCTCAACTTCTTGGAAAACGCTTGCTTCACCATCGCTTATGCCTGTTACATAGAATTTGTCAGGCTTTAACAAAGGAACTAGTCGACCATTAGGGATCCCTCCTAAGCTATTGTTATAAACATATTTTGGCACTGCAACCCAAATCTTATATGTCGATAAAACAAGGGCTCTTTAGTCCCTAAAAGTGTTGTTTCACACCCTAAATGGTCATGGCCAACTGATTACATCATTCCCCAAAAGTTCCACCTAAAAAACCACTCAGAACTAGCCAAAACTGGACCATACTAACTGCCACACTATCAAGGTGCGATGCATACTAACTTCTACACTAGCCAAGTGCAATGCATACTAAAGATGCCTTTTGTAGGTGCGCTGAGTGAGGATGGACAAACGTCTGAAACAGTTTGCTAAGTGGATGATCATGGAATACTCTAGAAACTTCTCCTATGACACTTGCCTCTCTGAATTCACCAGGGATGAGTAAGAGATCTAAGCAATATCCAAGTGGAACCAACAACAACAAGTGGAATGACACTAATAATTAACCCAAATATGACTCACACCTTTGCAAACAACTATAAATGGATCCCTCATCTCAGAGATGTAGAGGCTGGAATTAGGTAATTTGCAAGGAAGTGCTGATAGTTTGTCTTTGAGAGAAGGAATTGTATTGTTGGGTGATCTTGCTTTTCATGAGGTGAAGAGGGCTTCGATGCTGGGAGGATGATGCTAGATCAGACAGCTAGGTTGTAATTCTCCCTTCTACTATTAATAAATTTCTTTGAGTTTTCCTCCATATAATCATATATTTGTGAATGTCATTATTTGTGAATCCCATTGTATGATCAATTTATTTCTGATTCTACATTGTTTATGATATAATAGATCAAGATTCTTTGATGGTGTTTTGTTACTTTGTCTCTATGGGTATGCATTGAGCGGGATAAGTAGGAGAAGAGGTGCAAACTCTATCAAGGGAGAGAGAAATCAAGCAAGTAGTCAAGCGGAAGATCTAGGTTGGTCTCTTTTCTCCTCTCTTATCTATCATACATAAAGGAAATCACAAATTGCTTTGATTATTTGTTTCTAGGATAGCTACCAATCCTAGTGGGACTAGTAGATCAAAAAGACACTAGTTTTCCTAGAAACAAAATGGCGACTCCGTTGGGGATCAGATAGTTTGTTTTTCTGTTTTTTATTGTTTGTTTTATAAACTATAGACGAAGCCTAAAGTTAGCCAGATAGCCTTCGAACTGCTTTTGCTCTGTAATTGCGAAGTAGATGAATGCTGCTTCAGTCAATCTCCGATTTAGTTTGTGATTTGAACATCTAACCTACAAGCATTCTGGATGCCCTGTTGGTGGCTCAATAACCTTCCAAGATCATACCCCTATACTTTGTTCTTTACTGTCCATAATAGCTCAGCTTAACTCACTGAATTCCGCTGCAAATTTGAGCCAAAACCCACCTCAGTTGCGCTTCCTGGCCCATCACATTGTCTATCACTGGAAGCTAGTATGCATCACACTTCCTAAGTGTAGTAGGTGAGATGCATCCTTGTTTCTATGAAGCAAAGGTGCGATGACTGAGTAGTCCTATTTCTCTCCTTGAAATTTGGGTTTTTTATCGTTGCTTTCAACGTGGTTCAATTGTTTTGTTGCTTATGAACAATAGCTCATTGTTGAAGCCTCCTTGATTTACATACTTCAGCCTCCATTGATTAGGATTAGAAAATGTTTTTATGTATTTTTCCATCATTTACAATTCGTTGTCAAAAAGTTCCTTAAATCGAACTGTTGTTTTGGTGCAAAATAGTGTCGTAACTGTCGTTTTGTATCAAAAAGTGAAGTGTCATTGAATCTTTCTTCCTTAGATAGTCTATTGGAATTTTTGTTATGTATTTGATCTAATTTATTGATTTCTTGAAGAGTCGAAAGCATTCTCTATTCAAAATAGAAAAGTGTCGTTTAATCCTCTTTTCATATTTAAGATAAATTGTCGAAGTGTCGCTTTGAAGAAAATATTTCAGATCTATACTTATTTATCCTTTTTTTGGCATTACTCACATTAAAGGGAACGTAAAACAAATACATGCATTTGCATTTATATTTAGACTGTGTGCGAAAAAATATTTAGGAAAAGTGCATTTAGTGTGTGTTCTTTGCTCTCTGTTTGAAAGAATCGTAACCTTCTTTCCTTAGTAGCTAGGATTTTCATTGCTAAAATTAAACAATGATTGTTTATCATTTTAGATTGCATATTTAGGAATTTTACATCTATATCATTCGGTGAACCTTGAAAGACAAATTTTCTAAGCAAGATCAACTCTAAAATAAATTTCAATGAACTTAACAATGCTTTGGAACCTAACGCAACACATCTAGAGGTCTAGGTTAGAGATGTATTACGGTGTTGTAAAACCTAGTAACTATCACTTTCATCGAAGGTTGGGGAGTCCTCCTCTTTGATACGACAAGTGCTAGTATGGACTTGTGCTCCCTGTACCATCGAGTATATATTGGGAGACCAGAATAGGCTGATATCCTTTATCCATAGGAAGTCGTGTCTGTTACCTTATCGATTGCAATGCACTGAACACATCATTCAGGAAGATTGACTGCCATACATAATTCCTTGGTAATTTCTCTTTAATTTGTCACCAAGGTGTATTTTGCAGTTTTGCAATTGGTTTGGTAATCCCTCTATCTACATCTCCAAGGTAGTCACTTTCATTCCTTTTCGACTCCTTAAAAGAAAAGGTCCATCTGAGCACTTGTCACTTTAGGATCATTAAAAATAGAAGGGGGATAGAGTCATCTATAGCTTTTTCTCGACTCTTAAAAATTGAAAATGAAAAATTTGTGTGAAAGCGTCATTAAAATTTATTAATTTCGAAATAACATCCCTGTTTATTCATTGGTTAGGTTGAGATAATGGAGTCCACCAATCAAGGAATCCCTTTGGAGGGGATTCCTAGTCCTTTTACATCTTTGGGAAATATTGGTGCACCTCATATGGCCACTTTGTCCCTTCCGGGACTTACTATTGGCCTGCCAGTGTGGCTATTCTCAACCTCTATCATTCAAAACACCGAGATTCCTCAGCAATCGAATCAGCATCCAGTTGATACTAAAGTTGACTCTTCACCTTCCTCTTCATTTATTTCTCCCTCCACTTCTTCATCTTCACTTGGTGAAAATAGTGATGCTAGTAACCAAGTGCCTGAGAAGAAGAAGAAAGGGAAGGAGAAGAAGAAGAAGTCGGTTAAGCAACGGGGCAACCATGAATCATTTGGTGAAAATCTGCACACTAAATCTCCAAAATATCCTTGTCTAATTTGCGAAGGAAACCATTTTCATCGAGAATGTCCTTGAATTCTATGGATATTCAGAGAATGGTCTCCCCATTCACACCGTCCGGTGTCATCAACCTCTGGCGATCATGTTGATAGCACACCATCAACTACTGAAAATGAAATTCCTGGATAGAAAGGAAAGGTTAGAACTCCATGTGGATTATGTAAACGGGACCATCGTCTTCCCCATTGTCCTTTTTTGGATGAGGCCAAAAGAGTCTTGCATAACCGTCCTACTTCACCGCCACGACTTCCACCTGGATACAAGAAACTTTCTCCTAGTCCTTTACTAGTTGAAAATCCAACTGACATAACTCAATTGTTGGTTGAAACACCTATCATTGAAAGTGAATTTTCTGAGTCCATATCAGACCAAATTCAATAGGTCGAAATGGTAGTCGACCTAGTTTTGCCTTCATAAGGTCCACCTTCAGATGATACCACTCCCAAAGAGAATGAGAACAATATCATTCAAATTCTCTTTGTTAATTCAGAGTCTGATGAACTTGGGGACAATCCACCCATTCCTTCACAACAGAAAGATAATCCCCCAGTTCTCACTACTCAAAGGGTTATTTCAACCATTTATTTGGTACCCCCTCCAAGTAGTCTAATCGCTTCCTTTGATTGGAATCGACTAGCAAGATATTGCCTTCCTTATAATGTACCATTCCAAATCATATTACAAGTTTACAAAATGATTATGTCTAGCACTATCATAGATGAACGGGCTTCAGTGAGTATCCTTTCCTCAACTGCTTGGATAGTGCTTGGTTCGCCATCGCTTATTCCTGGTACACAAAATTTATCAGGTTTTAACGAAGGAACCACTCGACCATTAGGAATACTTCCTAAGTTGTCGATAACTTTGACAAGGAAAACCATTCACTTGAACGTGATAGTGGTCCAAGGGCCATTAGATTACAATCTACTCCTTGGACGTGACTATGTTTATAGCATGGAAGCTATTGTTTCCACACTCTTTCGAGTGATGTGTTTCCCGCATGAAGGAAAAATTGTCCAGCTTATTGACCAGCTTTCATTTCCTGGTTCAAACACAGTGCCAAGTCAATCATCATCCCTAAATGGTCTTTTTGAGTCAAAAGTGTCTCTTCAACCTTCATTCCATCCACCTAATTACCGTGAGTAGTCCGATGAATGTAACGAAGCTTAGGGGGCATGAACCCTTGTCCATCTGACGGACGAACCCAGCTGAAAAGATAAGGTTTCCCTGTAGGTTATGTGATTGGTCTGAAACACCATTCACTTTTATCTATTCTGCGGATGAAGCCAAGGAAGTGTTTTGTCTATTCTGTGGATGAAACCATCCTACCATATGAATTTCCCTATAAGTTAAGTGATTTTTCTAACACACCACTCACCTTTGTCTAATTGGTGGAAAAAGTCAAGGAAATGTTTTTGTCTAACCGTTGACAAAAAAAATCCTTCTTAACTATAGTGATTCCCATATGGTTACTGGAGACTCTCCTTTTCTCGATGCCTGGGGGCATGCAAACCTTTTTATGCAAGTGAAAAATGACCAATTTCCTTTTTTAGCTTTTTATATTTTTTAGCTTTTACTTTTAACTCCTGAGGTCAGGTGATTGGTTTGACACACCATTCACCTTCTTCTATTCTGCGGGCGAAGCAAAGGAAGGGTTTTTTCTAAACAAGTTGATGAAACTATCCTACCTAACCTCATCAGTTCTTTCCCTTTAATAGTTTTTATTTTAGCTTTGTAGTTTGGTCGTTGCTAGCCTACATAAAAAGGCTACCAAGCATACTTTCTGCAAGGTTCAATCTCGTCGCTAAAAAATGAACCCTCACTCAAATGAGAAATGTTATCATATGGTTCAAGCTCGTTAAAAAATAAACCTACCATTGAGCATATTTTCCCCCAGAGTTTAAGCTCGTTAAAAAATGAGCCCACCTTCGATAAATAACCCTTGTGATCATAATTATATCAGCCTTTTGAACCTTTGTTATGTTCCCTCCGTCATCTCCATCCATTTCTTCGATCATACACTTCCACTTGATTTTTTACCATTTTGAGGAACAACTGCGATGAGTGATCTTGTTAGCCACCCTATTCACATCATCATATTTTGAGAAGTTCTAAGATTACCCAGAACCAATTGCTACCCTGGATACCACTCGTTACTCAAAAAATGAGTCCACATTAAACCCTTTTCAGATTCGCTAAATATGAAAAGATTGTCAAGAAATTAGCCTATCCAGCTCACTAAAGTGATTGGAAGCACCATCCCTTCTGTGTATTTTAAAATTTTCAGACTTGAGGGATTATCTCTTGAAAACGTTCGAGCGCTTGTCTTCTCGGCTTGCTAAAGTGATACAAAAATTCATCCTTTTTGTATTATTTTTAATCTTTTTCGAACTTAAGGGATTATGCTACGAAAAATAAATATTGGAGTTCTCTTTTCATTGCTTTTCAAACTCTCTAAACATGAAAAGGACCGAGTTTTCTTTGTCATTAAACTCATTAAAAAAATAGCGATAAATTTTTCCACCCAGACAAGAACAACTTTCACTGTCATTAGACTCACTAAAACATAGCGAGAGGTTTGAAAATTATAAAAAAAGAAAATGTTATCCTCCTCAAGCTTGACAAAAATAAAGAGGTACTGGTCAGCAATGACTTGGGAAAAAGGGAAAAAACTTGAATAATTTTTTATGGTAGCAGGTCTCTCTTGAACATGACACTTTCACTCCATCACCATGATTGAGTCCGGTTGGGTTATTCCGTTCACCAGTCATATCACCATTGGTCCTCCATACCATCCATCCTTTGGGGTTAACACTATCAATCCATCTCTGTGTTGCTGATATGTTCAAGAGAAGTCATTCAGTGAATTCACCATCTACTCAATGCCTCATCTACTGCAATACCTTTAACCTCCATTTTTCATGACCGCCATTCTTCAACCTTGTGTCGTCGATTGTTTTCACCTCCAAAAAATCATTTGCTTCATTTCATGTCCTAGATGTGGAATACATTAAGGCCCTCCTATGACGGGTCACTTCTTGTCGACATCAGCTCATTATCCAAGAAGTTGACTTAGAAACAACCCTTTTAGTACTTTGAAGCTTGCATGCCTCAATGGCAAGTTTCTCACTTCGGATGACATGTTTACATTAATGGCCTTCGACCAAAAGATTTTGCATGGTATTCGACATCAGATCATGTATTCACACCACGTGAATTGTACTTTAGTACCTTGAGGGTCACTATCATTATCGGTGATTCCTCTCATGACTGTTAACAGCTTACATTATTGGCTAGTAATAAGGCAATGTCTTTCCATGTTCAACTTCAAGACATCTTTTCGCATGGATCAACTTGTACAATAGACGAAGATTGAATGATTTTGAAGACGATAGATCTAGTCTCATCCATCTAGGCTGCGATATATTCAGGGATATAAAGACATCAAATGTACACAGAAGCTACACAGATAGTCATCTAAGCCAGGGAAGATGACTCTTCATATGAAGAATCACCAGTCTGCAACTGCAGACAATTATCTGTCATATGTACATGAAAATGAATTTATAAAGTTCAACATGGGAATGCCTGCCTCAGCAAGATCATGAAAATAATATGATGATAATGTATTATATCATATCTTTTACAGGTCACCTTCCAGTTCGAATACCTCAGATCTTCATGATAAAGCATTTCACCTAACATCAAAAGATTTACGACTTCATGCTTTAGGGGGCAGCTATTATAGACATATTTGGGCGCTGCAACCCCATTCTTATATGTCAATAAACCAAGGGCTCTTTAATCCCTAAAAGTGTTGTTTCATACCCTAAAGGATCATGGTCAACTAATTACACCATTCCCCAAAAGTTCCACCTGAAAAACCACTCAAAACTAGCCAAAACTAGACCATACTAACTGCCCCACTGTCAAGGTGCGATGCATACTAACTTCTACACTAGCCAGGTGTGATGCATACTAAATAGGCCTTCTATAGGGTTCGATGAGCAAGGATGGACAAATGTCCGAGACAGTTTGCTAAGTGGATGCTCATGGAATCTTCCAGAAACTTCTCCTATGACACTTGCCTCTCTGAATTCACCCAGGGATGAGTAAGAGATCTAAGAAATCTCCAAGTGGAACCAAGAAAAACAAGTGGAATGACACTAATCAAAAACCCAAAGATGACTCACACCTTTGTAGACATCTATAAATGGATCCCTCATCTCAGGGATCTGGAGGCTGGAATTGGGTAATTTGCAAGGAAGTGTTGATAGATTGTCTTTGAGAGAAGGCATTGTATTGTTGGGTGATCTTACTTTTCATGAGGTGAAGAGGGCTTTGATGTTGGATCAGATAGCTCGATTGTAATTCTCCCTTTTACTATTAATAATGTTCTTTGAATTTTCCTCCATAAAATCGTGTATTTGTGAATGTCGTTATTTGTGAATGCCATTGTATGATCAATGTATTTCTGATTCTGCATTGTTTATGATATAATAGATCGAGATGCTTTGATGGTTTTTTGTTACTTTGTCTCTACAGGTATTTATCGAGCAGAATAAGTAGGAGAAGAGGTGCAAACTCTATCAAGGAACAGAGAAATCAAGCAAGGAGTCAAGTTGAAGATCCAGGTTGGTCTCTTTGCTCCTCTCTTATCTATCATACATAAAGGAATCACAAATTGATTTGATTGTTTGTTTCTAGGATAGCTACCAATCCTAGTTGTACTAGTAGATTGAAAAGACACTTAGATTTCCCAGAAACAGCTACCGATAACTTTGGGAAGCAAAACCGTTCACTTGAACGTGATGGTAGTCCTGAGACCATTAGATTACAATCTACTCCTTGGATGTGACTATGTTTACAACATGGAGGCTATTGTTTCAACACTCTTTCGAAAGATGTGTTTCCCGCTTGAAGGAAAAATTGTCACCATTGACCAGCTTTCATTTCCCGGTTCAAGCATAGCTCCAACTCATTAAAGTGATGGGAAATTCCATATCTCCTATATATTTTAATATTTTTCAGACCTAAGGGATTATCTTACGAAAAAGTTTGAGCACTTGTCTTTTTTGGCTCTCTAAAGTGATCGAGAAGTCATCCCTTTTGTATTATTTTAATATTTTTTGGACTTGAGGGATCATGCTATGAAAAAGAACTATTTGAGTTTCCTTTTCGTCCCTTTTCAACCTCTCTAAATATGAAAAGGATTGAGTTATTCTTGTCGATAAAGTCGTTAAAACAATAGCGACAAACTTATCCACGAAGACAAGAACGAGTTTCACTGTCACTAGACTCACTAAGAACATAGCGGTAGGTTTGACCAAAGCACAAACTATAGAACAAGCATATGTTATCCTCCTCAAGCTTGAAAAGAATAAAGAGGTACTTGTAAACAATGACTTGGGAAAAAGGGAAGAAAACTTGAAGAATTTTATTGTAGCAGGTCGCTCTTGAACATGACAATTTCACTCCATCACCATGATTGAGTCTAGTTGGGTTATTCCGTTCACCAGTCATTTCACCATTAGTCTTTCACACCATACATTTTGGGGTTAACACTACCAATCCATCTCAATGTCACCAATATGTTCAAGAGAGTTCATTCAGTTGAGAAATCACCACCCAGTTAATGCCTTATCCACTGTAATACCTTCAACATCCATTTTTCATGGCCTCCATTCCTAAACCTTGTGTCGTTGATCGTTTTTACCTCCAGAAAATCATTTGCTTCGTTTCATATCATAGATGTGGGATACATTAAGGCCCTCCTATGATGGGTCACTTCTTGTCGACATCAGCTCATTATCCAAGAGGTCAACTTAGAAACAACCCTTTCAATACTTTAAAGCTTGCATTCCTTAATGGCAAGTTTCTCACTTCCGGCGACAGGTTGACATCAATTGCCTTCGACCAAAAGATTTTGTGTGGTGTTTGACATCATATCATATATTCAAACAATGTGAATTGTACGCTAGTACCTTCAGGGTCATTATCATTATCGGTGATTCCTCTCGCATCTTTTAACAGCTCACATTATCGGCTGGTAATCAGGCGATGTATTTCCATGTTCGACTTTAGAACATCTTTTCACATGGATCAACTTGTACATCGGAAGAAGATTGAACGTGTATGAAGACCCTAGATATAGTTTCATCCATCCAAGTTACGATAAATTCATGAATATAAAGACATCAAATGTACACAAAAGCTACACAAATAGTCATCTAAGCCAGGGAGGATGACTCTACATATGAAGAATCACCATTCTCCAACTACAGACGATTATTTGTTCTATGTACATGAAATGAATTTATAAAGTTGAGCATGGGAATTCCTGCCTCAGCTAGATCATGAAAATTATATGACGATGATGTATTGTATTGTATCTTATACAGGTCACCTTCCAGTGTCGAAACCTCAAATCCTCATGTTAAAGCATTTCACCCGACATCAAAGATTTATGACTTCATGCTTTAGGGGGCAACTGTTATAGACATATTTGGGCACTTCAACCACAATATTATATGTCGATAAAATAGGGCTCTTTAACCCCTAAATGTGTTGTTTCATACCCTAAAAGATCATGGTCAACTGATTACATCATTCCCCAAAAGTTCCACTTGAAAAACCATCCAGAACTGGCCTAAACTGGACCATACTGAAAGCTCCACTGTCAGCGTGTGATGCATATTGACTTCTACACTAGCCAAGTGTGATGCATACTAAAGAGGCCTTCTGTGGGGTGCGATGATCGTGAATGGACAAATGTCTGAGACAGTTTGCTAAGTGGATGCTCATGGAATCTTCTAGAAACTTCTCCTATGACACTTGCCTCTTTGAATTCGCCTAGGGACGAGTAAGAGATATAAGAAATCTCCAAGTGGAGCCAAAAACAACAAGTGGAATGGCACTAATCGAAAACCCAGAGATGACTCACACCCTTGCATACATCTCTAAATGGATCCCGCATCTGAGAGATCAGGAGGCTAGAATTTTGTAATTTGTAAGGAAGTGCAGATAGTTTGTGTCTGAGAAAGAGAATTATATTGTTGAGTGATCTTGCTTTTCATGAGGTGAAGAGGGCTTTGATGCTGGGAAGATGATGCTAGATCAGACAGCTGGGTTGTAATTATCCCTTCTATTTTAATAAAGTTCTTTGAGTTTTCTTCCATACAATTGTGTATTTGTGAATGTTGTAATTTGTGAATTCCACTGTATGTTCACTGTATTTTTGATTTTGCAATGCTTATGATATAATAGATCAAGATTCTTTGATGGTGTTTTGTTACTTTGTTTCTACAGGTATTCTCTAAGCGAGATAAGTAGGAGAGGACGTGCAAGCTCTATCAAGGGAGAGAGAGATCAAGCAAGGAGTTAAGCGGAAGATCCAGGTTGGTTCCTTTGCCTCTCTCTCTTCTGTTATACATAGAGGAAATTGAAAATTGCTTTAAAATATCTGTTTCTAAGGTAGTTGCCAATCCTAGAGGGCTATTCGATCGAAAAGACACTAGTTTTCCAAGAAATAGTATCATGATGGATATTTTTCACAATATCGATGTGTTTGGCACTCTCTGATATGGCACATGAAGTGAACAGGAGACAGGACAAAATACTATGTAACAAAGGCCAAAAGGCATGACCAAAAATTCATAATGACCCTCATGAGTTCTCAATCAGGTTTTCAAAATGACTTCAATCTTCATTCTAATTTGATGATATCCTAAATGAAGATCCAACCTGGTGAAGTAAATTTCTCTATGTAATTTGCCCAATAATTCATAAATGACAGGAATGGGAAATTTATCTTTAATAGTGAGCTTGTTGAGCTCCCTATAATCCAAACACATGCATCATGATCCATCCTTCTTGTGCACCAATACTACTCGAGCAGAGAAATAACTTTGACCATGTTGGCTTGAGGGGACCCGACCCGGGTTTTGCGTTCGTTAGCCAAACAAATCCCTACACTACTAGCCCTTTTGGCATAAACCCGCGGAGCACAAACTGAAATCTCACCCAAAGCAGTATGGGGGGACGTTGGAACCAAGTTTCCACACCCTTGAGATGGTTGTGATGTCGGTTTATTCCAACTATACTTAATTTCACACAGGGTGCTTCACGCTCTGGTCTATTCTTTAGTACCTTCGAGATCTCTTACAATAGGCTTTCACACAGCTCTAACCTAAGCCTAATGTCCTTTCGCGCTGTTAAGGCAACGAATTGCACTATTTCTGAAACTAGGCTAAGTATCTTACTTATCTTATTGACAGATCTTAATTATCTTCGAATAAACAAATGTTCTTACTTGTGTTCACTTAAACAATATAGTTATACACATTCACGCATCATATAAGCATTAGAAGTGAAATTAATACCTAATATAATAGATGCATAAATAGGAAACAAAGACGCAAAAATGATAGAAACTTCTATTTATTAATACTTCCAGATGATTGCAGACTCGACTCGCCCTACGCATTGTGCCGCAGGGGTCCGCACACTTAGCTTCAGACTACTAGGCCTTTGCACACTCATCTACAGAGCCTCTGCCTATGCTACGACCCCAAAACTTAGACTCACACTTTAGAACTATCTCGCATACATATTCATTATTCGATCATAGATTGATTGTCTTAACTACTTAGAGCTTCGCTCTATTTATAAAATCCCATGGTCTGCGAACCATGGGTAGATCTTCTGCAACCAACATTACATTATAAAAATAAGGGCAGACAACCCTATGACTCTTTAACAATTATGCACTCCGCGCACACAAAATGTGGAGTCTTTACATTGGAATTACAAAATTGGACCAAAATCTGGGCGTTAAGCTCCAAACCTACCCTTGGGGCATCCCACACCCAACAGGCCTCCAAAAAAAACATCACGACTCACCCTCGAGTCACTCTGTAGGTGTAGAGATCTTATTGCGATGACCTCCTAGATTTGTTTAGATCATTGCAAGTTCGGCAATGAACTAAGCAATTGCCTGCTGGAATTCTTCCATGCTCTATTCGGTGATTGCTGCTGTTGAACTACTGCCTTGAATCCTCTCCTAAGTTGCTTGTAGTTGCACGAGCTTTGCTTCAACGGATGTTGTAATTGTATATGCCTCATCGATCCATGGTTATAGGTGTTCTTTCAAGACCGCTTATTTGTGCCGAGTGACATCCACCTACTCCTTGAGCGCCTTTGCCTGCTGCATCCTTGCAAGCCTCTGCGTAAGGGAAACTATCTACGCGGTCCCTTTTACCTCATCATATATATGTTTCAGCCCATGCACCTCTGTCTCTAGACACTCTATGTTCACATCCTCTTGCAGGGTGGTTAGGACCTCGAATGATTGTTCGAACAACTTCTTGCAGTCTGTCACTGCACCGTCAACCACCGCGATCGCTGTCATAACCATGGTGGTACGCTATTCCTTAACCTCTAGCAGAGTTGAAGGATAAGCTTTCAACTGTACTTCTATGATATATAGGTTCAGCTCTAGCTGAACCCTAGCCATTTCTGCTCTTGCGTCTGACACCCTTGTGGCTAACTTACGAATGTGCATCACCACCGGTTCCTATTCTTGAATGGAAAATTCTGGGACCATTTGGCAGGCTTCCTCCACCACCTGCATGATCTATTTATTATACTCCACTACCTCGTTACACTGTTGGCTCAACTGCGTAATGTTGATGCATTACTCGCTCATTACCTGTAGAGCGCAACTCTCCCTGGCCCAAATTTATGTGGTGAATCCATCCTATAAGAGATAGATCATCTCCCGAGGGAGTGCAACCATTTTTAATCCGACCCCTTTCAAACTGCTGACCATAAGCCTATCAGCATCATCTCTATAATAAGTGCTCCATCTGGTAGCACTATTGTATTGGTCACCCTGTCGCGCAACATTTCCTCAGCAGCTAAAGTGTCCACTGTGAGATGGGTGGACATTGTGCTAGCCTATGGAGTGCACACATGGAACTCCTACATTTGTGTCTAGAAATCCCCCAATACCAACTGGTTTTGTTCCTCAAACTATTGGAGGGCCTCCGTGGTGACATCCCTCACTATTTCTCCGATATGATGCAAATCCCCTTCAGTGAGGGTGATAGGGTCAAAATATGTCTTCGAGGCCTTTGTTTTCTTTTGCAGCCCTACCTGTTCTCATGGTTGTAGACATTTGATTTGGGTGGACGTCATCTGTTGGTCTGTTCCACCTTGTTTTATATTGGTATCTAGTTTAGACGAAGGTGACTTATGTCCTTTGCGCTCTTCATCTGTTGTTTTCTTTTGCTTTGATAATTTTGCAGCATTATGCACTACCTGGGCCTTAGCTACTGCTTCTTCTTTCCTATGCTTTTCTGCCAAATATGCCATCCGAATTTTTGTCTCTTCCTTCTTACACTATGTGGCAGACTTCTCTACTTCCACCACGGAGTCAACTCAAGCACACCACTCCAGCGGCCAAGACTCAAGGACCACGAAAATTACATCATCGGCCACCAAGTATACTCATGCCACGTCTTCATAGGGTCCATCCGTACCCTGATGAAGACATGGTGGAAGTCTTCTTTGAACTCTGTAAAGCTCTACAAATTGTTATAGACTATGGGCGATATGTTAGAAAATTATATATCAGAGAGCAATGGAACACATAAAATATTGCAGAAATATAAACACATAAAATGCATAAAACAAGAGAGACACAGATAAATGTGGTTCACCTAGTTTGGGCTACATCCACGGAGAATTAGCTAGTCCTTCTTTTATTAAATTATCCAGCAAAATGAAGAGATACAACCTACAGCAGATCCGCTGTAACACCCTCTTCACTCTCAATCTCCTCTCTCTTCCTCACTTAGAATACAGATATCCATAGACATAATACAATTCCCTCATATATAGTGAGGGGTTTCCTTCTAGGGAAAAAAAACCCTAAATTAAACATAACTTCTACCGTCAACTCATCTGCCTAATGAATGACCCAGATTGACTAGAAATTACTAGACATTTACAAGGCAATTTTACATCTATTTTTAGCTTCGGGGGTGCTGCCCCCGAACCCCTGCCGGGGGACTGCTGGCCCTCAGACCCCTGCAGGGGGGGCAAGTCCCCCCGGTACCCCCCCGCATGGATGGGTGTACAGTATTCTTGGGGTATACATCTGGTTAAAACCTTTGAATACAAAAGATAATCAGTCTCCACACCCAACACAATAATCGTGGCTTGCGATTGATCCCTATCCCAATGTTCATCTCCACTAGCACCCAAAATATCTTGTTCTCTCTGATCCATTGTGCATCCTTGGTTGCCCACAGCAAAGCATACTTCACTGCCTTTGGAAGGTCCTGTGTGACCAAAGGGAACTGGCTATCTTCGGGTTACTCCTATGCCACCAGTACTATCAAAAATAGGATCCATGCATAATGAAATGTTTTTCCCTGCTCCTGTGCCTCATAGTAGTTCGCAAGGAACTTGCCACATAGATAGTTTGCCCAGTTGAACTAGACCCCTTCTGCGCATTGCACTGCTAGTGCAAGCACTGGCATGGGCACCTCATCCACATGACACTTCCGCATCACCTTCCCTACCAATATTTGTGTCATGACCTTGACTGCAGGATTGTTGATGCTAGAGATGTCATAACCTCGCTTCTTCTTCTCCAAATTAAACATCTTTTTGATTGCCTCCATGAGGGCCAACTCGCCACCTTTTCCCTATGAAATGTTTGTTGGATCCTCCCCTGAGCAAGGGAGCCATGTAATCTGGTGAATCAGATGGTCTGTGATGGGGATGGGCTCCTCCATCCACAAGCACTCATTATGTACCAAGCAGAGAAGCTGCTTGATGACAAAGACAGTCATTGGGGCACAGTGGTAATGTGGCATCTAGAGTAGGTTTAGCAACCTTGATTTCTCGACACCTATGAACCATTTGTGTGGCTCCAATTCAATCATTCCATCCGGTGTGTCTATCTTCTAGTGCATTAGCTTCACAGTTGCTAAATATGGGAACTTCGAGTGGTCTACGAGGTCCCAATCTTCAAATTTCAACATAGGAACCTGCCCCGAGTGCGGTTCCTCAAAAATAATATTGTCAGGAAGCAATGGGGTTTGTAGAGAGCTCTTGGTTTCATCTATATTATTTGGACTATTCTCTTTACCCTTTTGCGCGGGAACATATTCCAGTAGCCTGGTGATAGGGCTTGCAACTTGGTTTTTGACTTCCATCTCTACATCCTCCTCCTCCACCAGGATTTCTTCAAACTCTTCCTCCTCATCGGCCTCTAGATCAATGGCCTTCCCCTTTTCCTATAATGCGAGCTTGATCCTCAGTGGATTTCACGGTGAGACATGCATCAGTATCATGGCTTGTTTACCCTTCCTGGGTCTCGATGTTCACAGTGATTTAGGGACCTCAACAATTATTCCAGTGCTCTCTCAGTCTTCCACTTCTATAATTTCATACGCGACATCGTCTATGGTCACAACTCCTGTGTCCATGGCTTCTTTGAGTGCTGACATCAGTCTAGTTGGAAGGTCTTGTGTGTCCTTTGGAAATGTTTCAAACACTGCACTTGCACTCAAAGCCTCAAAGTTCGACAGGTCCATACACACTTGGTAGTGTAACAACTCAGTTCTCAAAATGACAAGTGTTGATCGTTGGATAGCCACTTGTAATTTATAGCGCCTTTTGAATTTGAATTCGACCGTTCTACCCACATTTGGTCCATTAATGCTAGATCTGTGGAAGATTTTCAAGAGTCTGTCCCATAAAGCTCAGCTTAAATTCCTACCACCCACTCCATTTGGCCTCAAACCAAGCATCAAATCATGAATAGTGACTTTAATGGTCACTTTCCAGTAGACCTTCGCACCACCGCAGCTATGCTCGCGTTGTCGCAGACTCTGTGACACTTCACTACTGTGTTTAGTCCTGACATTGCGTAGCTCCTAGGTAGTGTATTTTATAGTCCCACAACTCCTTTCAGCTACCTAGAGTGCTAAGACTGTGCCACTTTTATATAGTCACATTGCTGGATTGCTAGTGTATGGCTTCAAGTGACTGTCATTCACCTTTCCTAGGAAGGGTTCTCCATTTAACTTGACCATTTGTACCGTGCCTCCATCGGTAATCTCATTAATAATATATGGTCCTAAGCAGTGCATCATGAACTTTCTAACGAATTTATCAAACTTACTATCATACAACAACACCAAATCATTCACCTTAAAGGTGTACAACTTAATATGTTGATCGTGCCATGCCTTTTCACGTTGCTTTTGGACCTGCTAGTGAAATCCAACCAAAAATCATTCTTCTTCCAGCTCATCCAACTATGCGAGCCTCTCTCCGAGGGCTCCGCGATCCATCATACTTGCGAGCGCTACTATGTGCAAACTAGGCATGATGTAGTCCATAGGAATTAGGGCTTCCACTCCATAGACAAGCCTAAAAGGTGTCTGTCCCATTAGTTTCTTGTATGTCGTTCGATAAGCCCATACCTTGGTTAGCATGTTTTCAAGCACTTTGTTGAAAGCCTCCACTATCTCGTTAGCATGTGGGTGATAAGGTGTGCTCTTTTGATGATACACCTAAAATTCCTTCGTTAGTGCATTGATCATCTCATTCAAGAAGTGTGTACCGCAATCACTCATCAAGATCTTCGGACATCCAAATTTCTTTAGTACATGTTCAAATAGAAACTTCGTGGTAGCCATGCCCATGCAATCCTTCATCGGTGATGCTTCTACCCAACGAGTCAAATACTTCATCTCAATGGTAATATACCTCATGCCTATCTTTCCTTGATGTTTTATGGGTCCTACAAAATTTATTTCCCATTTTTTGAAAGGTTGCAACGCCATTTGGGGATTCAAAGGTATTTCATCCCTCTGCGATGGCCTGCCTATTCTTTGACATACATCGCATGCCTTGCAATATGATTTTGAATCCTGATGAAGGGGGCATTCGTATTTCATTATTAGAGGTGAAATTATTGGATTTATGAAAGAAGAGTAGAATCTAAATCCCTTAACGAGGATCCACTGGAGGGTCCTATTGTGTTGGCCTTCGGGACCGGAGTAATGATTAATAGGGACTGTCGGGGGCCTAACTTAGTTTCAGTGTTAGTTAGCCAAAAAAATCCCTACACTACTGCCCTTTCGAAGTCAGCCCATAGAGCGTAGACTAAAGTCTCACCTGACGCAGTATGGGGGGATGTTGGAACCAAGTTTCCGTACCCTTGAGATGGTTGTGATGTTGGTTTATTCCAACTATACCTGTCTTTGCGGAAGGTGCTTCATGGTCTGAACTATCCTTTAGTACCTTCGTGATCTATGACAATCAGCTTTCGTACAGCTCTAACCTAGGCTTGAAGTCCTTTTGCGTTGCGAGGGTAGCGGACTGTGTTATTTCACAAACTAGGCTAAGTATCTTACTTATCTTATTGACATATCTTAATTATCTTCACATAAACAAATGTTCTTACTTGCATTCAGTTAACCAATACAGTTATACACATTCGCGCATCATATAAGCATTAGAAGTGAAATTCATACCCAATATAACAAATGCATAAACAGGAAATAAAGACGTAGAAATGAAAGAAACTTCTCTTTATTAATAATTCCATATGATTACAAACTTGACTTGCCCTACGCACTTAGCTGCGGGGGTCCACACACTCAGTTGTGGACTACTAGGCCTTTGCACACTCAACTACAGAGCCTCTACCTATGCTACGACCCAAAAACTTAGACTTACACTTCAGAACTATCTTGCATACATCTTCATTATTTTATCTTAGATTGATTGTCTTAACTACTTAGAGCTTCACTCTATTTATACAATCCCATGGTGAGCGGAGCATGGGTAGATCTTCTACAACTGACATTACATTATCAAAATAAGGGTGGACAACCCTATGAATCTTTAACAACTACGCATGCCATGCCCACAAAATGCGGAGTCTTTACATTGGAAATACAAAATTGGACCAAAATCTAGGCTCTAAGCCCCAAAACTGCCCTTGGGGGATCCCGTGCCCAACCAACTAGGTTGAACTATACTGGCCTCTTGCATTTATGTAACCGTACATTCAATTTGAATCTCTTGGGAATAGGGTTATTTTTGGCTTAGGTGGTCCTGACCTAGGTTCAGAGTTAGTTGTGACAACCAACAAAACCCTACACTATTGTCCCTCTAGGCAACAACCTGCGTAGCACAGGCTACAATCTCACCCGAAGTAGTATGGGGGATGCTGGAACCAAGTTTCATCATCTTGAGATTGGTGTGATGTCTTTTAGTTCCCTAGATCTACCTTCACACAAATCTATAATAACCTAGGGATTAACACTTCAACTCTATTTAAACAACCTGTATACCTTCACAAAGGTCTACAATTGGTCTTTGAAAACCCTTAACAATCGACTTATCTGCTTATGCACATCAGAAAACAACCCTACATTATTTTTCGCATAGATCTACTTAGTTTATTATTAAACATAACAACATTCATATGATTCTTTACAAAAGTACTTAACATGCATTGCGTACAATTATTAAGTCTTATAAAAGAGAATCACAGATCATTATATCAGTATTACATAAACATGGTATTCATCAACAACATATGTCATAAACAAAAGTAAACAACTCTTTATTGATTTCCAGTTTAGAATGCAAACTCAGAAATTCTATGTGCACTCAGCCGAAGGGGTCCACGCACCCAACTGCGGACTCTACTTTAGGCCTTCATGCACTCAACTACAGATATTTCTTCCTTCTATCTACCTTCTTCTTAATTGTCCTTTTCTTCACCCTAGACATAGACATTATACCTTAGAATCTCTAAGACAGACCTACTTATACCCTTTTTCATACAACCCCATGGTCTACGAACCATGGTTGGGTCTCAAAGCTGACTCAAAATTTACATAAACAAGGGGCTAAAACCCATTTGACTCCTAATGCTCAACATGCTTCGCATCCAGAAATCAAGGAGACTTTATATTTCTTACAAAAAATACATAAAACTTGGGTTATTTTAACCCTAAAACTGACCCAGGGGACCCCATCCCAACAGGCCCCCAACATAAAGATTGTGACTCATCCTCGAGTCACTCGATTGTCACTGCAATATTTCTATGAAGATCCCCCAGCGCTACCTAAACTACTACAACCTTGAAAGTGCTCTACGTAACTACCTGCTTGGCCTCCTCGACTAACTTTTTGTAGCTAGTCCTTCGGTAGCCAACCTCATTTTCAGATGCATCAGATGCAAGCCCTTGAGCTTATCCTGAATGGTTGTCATTATTTGATAAGCTTCTTCCAACCATGGCTACAACCTAGCCTTTAGCAAGGCCTCCTTCTTCTGCGCTGCCTCTACCCGCACTAGGAGTTGCTTCCCCTCCTGTAATTTTGCAAGGCACTGCATTGGGGTGATTGAGTATGTCGTTACCCTTAATTTTCCATACTGTCACTGTAGCTTCCTGATATCTGTATTTAGTGTCTACAGGTTTGGATCCTCCTATAGATTTGTGACCAAATCCATGGCTTGCTCAAATAATGCGGTGTAGTTTGCAACTATGGCATCTAGAGTGTCCATTCCTTCTTTGATGTGGCTTTGTTATGCTCTCGAACCTTAGGTGGAGTCGTGGGATGCAACTTCAATTGCATCTCAGTGATCTTCATGTTGAGTTCAAACTGAAGTCGTTTAACCTTAGCTTTGGCTTCACGCACACCAACAACTAATTTTCTAATCTTCGCTTCTGGTTTTGCATCTTCAGGGATATGAAGCTTAAGCACCGTCTTGCATTCCTCTTCGACTCTGACTCTAGTTGTGAATTCTGCATCTATAGCATCTCCTTCTCTTATAGAACTTATGTATTTTTAGCGAACAACTGCTGATTATTGACTTTAATTTCACTAACAACACCAAACTCTCATTTTTCCCTGATGCAAAGCTCTTCCACAACTCCCTGTAGTAAAGCATGCAATGACTCCATTATCATCATGGCAAGGTTCAAGCCCATATTTTGGACTCTATTAAGGAGGGTGTGGTCATTCCTCGATGTTGGTGTAGACTAAACCTAGAGGAAAGGGGAAGACTCGCACATCCTGCAGCGATGGAACCATCTCCGCACATGTACTTTGAACCTGTGTCATACTACCTTGTGCGCCACTCACTTTCTCGAGATCTCCTTGGATCTTGGTTTCTTAGAGCTACAACTCTCAAAGATCCTTCTAGACTCCTCCCAATGTTTGTATGTATTTTTATTCCAAATGTTGCAGTACTTCTGTTGTGGTGTACCTAACTTTATCACCAATCTCATCTAGATCGCTTTATGTGAGCACCATCGAATCAACTTGTGTTTTCTGAGCTTTGTGCTTCTTCCGTGATCCACCTTGCTATTCTAGCTCATGTCTTTTGAGAATTAAGGGGATGCACTACCCATCCTTGCCTCTATCACCTTGCTTTGTAATCTCTTTTATTTCTATTTCCGGCAAGGGTGACTTGTCACCTTTCTGGGTCTCGCACTGCTCTTGTTTTTCCTTGTCCTTGGCGTGTTCGTTCTCAACCTAAGCCTTCTCTGCAGCATCCTTGTTCTTCTGCGCAGACAAGATCTAGATAGCTTTCTTAGCTGGATCCCTCCTTTTCTTTGCGACACCACTCTCTGCACCCATGCTTGGACTAGTAGCTAGATCTGAAGGGGTGCACCATTTGGCTAGCCAGCACACTATGAATTCTTGCACATCTGTCTCTGTGACCAAATATGGGAATTCATGCCACTTCTGTGATGGATCCTTCCGCATCTAGATATAAACCCTATGAAAGTCATCCTTGAATGTTGTGTGGCCTGACAGCTACATGTACAAGTTTGGGGATAATGTTGGATGCTAGTTAGCAACCATGCAGAATTTATACAAGGTTTTGAATTCAAATCTGACTGTTCCCTCCAAATTTTGACAATTAATGTTGTTTTGGCTCCATATCTTCAGATAGTTTTTCCTCAAATGCCACTAGCCCGCTCCTCTTAACCATCCTATGGCTATCAAGTCATGAACAGTGACTCCAACGGTCACTTTTTTGTTGTGATTCACAACACTAACCTCCATAGTGTAGCTTCCTGCATGCAACTTCATATGTTTCATCTTCATCATCTTCTACTTAGCCTACCTACTGTGTAGTCCTTCAATCCTGGCAGTATAGTTTATAGTCCCACACTCCCTTACTACTGCGTGGAGAACTAACACTATCCTACCGCCATATAGTCATTGCGTAGGATATCCCATATACAACTTCAATTGGATCCCATTCACTCTCCCAGGAAAAGGTTCTCCATTCATCTTCGTGAGCTGAACTATGCCTTCATCTGTAATTTCTTTGATAATATTCTCGTGCCTCCATCGATAATTTCTTTGATAATATATAGCCCCAGCCAATGCACCTGAAATTTCCCCAGAAACTTAGTGAATTTACTATCGTATAATAAGACAAGATCATTTACCTTTAACGTGCGAAGCTTGATGTGGAGATTGTGTCATGATTTTTCACGTTCCTTATATACTGGCTAATAGAATCCTGCCAAGAATCATTCCTCTTCAAGCTCCATCAAATGCGTCAGTTGTCCTTTCGTGGCTTTGCGATCTGCCATACCTGTGAGAGCTGCTATGCGCATACTAGGCACAATATACTCCGTCAACATTACAACTTCTACCCCATAGGCTAACCTGAACAGTGTTTGTCCTGTCAGCTTCTTGCAAGTAGTCCTATATGCCTAGAGCACTGCAAGTACCCACATATCTTAGTCATTTCACTGCATGTTACATACATTCATCAATGCGTTCTCTAAAATATTGTTTAAGGCCTCAACAGTTCCATTGGCCTACGCATGATACAGTGTACTCTTCTGATAGTAGACCTAGAATTCTTCTATCAACGCACTGATTGTTTCATTCAGGAAGTGTGTACCTCTATTGCTCATAAACACTTTCAGGCAACCAAATCTAGTTAAGACATATTCAAACAAATGTTTTGTTGTCGTAGCCCCTATACAATCCTTAATTTACTGTGCTTCTGCCCATCTGGTGAGATATTTCGTTGCAGTGATGATATGGTGCACATCAGTTTTCTTCCGTGGGGGATGAATGAGCCCAAAAAAACCAATCACCCATTTTTCAAATGGCTACAATGATGCTTGATATTGTAATGGAAATTCATCCCTGGGCGATGGTATGCCAGTTCTCTAGCATGCATTGCATGCCCTACAAAAGGATTTAGAATCCTTGTGCAGTGTTGGCCACTAGAGTCCTACGTGAAAAATCTTCTGTGCAATCTCCTTTCCTGCATAATGTCCTCCTGCAACCCCTCCATGAGCCTCAGTGAGAATGCTATCTCTCTCAAAATATGGCATATATCTCTGCAATATTTCATCTACACCCATCTTATACAGATGTCCCACAATAACTGAGAAATCCTTCATGTGCACTACGAGTTCCTTCTTTTGTTGAGTGGTATACCCTTCCGATGCCATACCCGTAGTCAAGAAATGAATGATATCTACAAAGTGATTATCTGCTACGTGCACTACAAAGAGTTGTGCATCTGGCAACCCTTCCTCTAGATTATTGTACTCCTCTCCTGTTTTGACCTACGACATATGGTCAGGTCATGCATTCAACCTCCCTGGCTTCATAGTTACTTCAAAGTCATACTCCTGGAATAGTAGCAACCACCTGCAGATCTTTCCCCCCCAACACAGGCTTATTTACTAGGTATTTCAAAGCAAAATGATCTATGTACATCTTAAAATTCCCTCCTAATAGATAGTGCCTGAACTTCTGCAACGTGTACACCATTGCCAATCCTTCACGCTCAGTCTTCGAGTAATTCTTCTCAGCCTTCGATAATTTCCTACTTACGAAGGCTATATGGTGGTCCATTTCTCCTTCACTAGCTTGTGTTAACACTAAACCCAATGCAATGCAAGAGGCATCCACGTGTACATGAAATTCCTTCTTCTAATCTCGGAATACTAAGATTGATGTAGTGACCATATTTTCTTTCAATACATCCAAGTTGTGTTCGAATTCTTCATCCCAACAGAATGTTGCATCATTCTTCCACAATTTCTCCATGGGCACGGTAATCTGAGCATATTCTTTGATAATTTTTTTGTAATATCTTGTATTTCCTAGCATCATGCACAACTACTTAAAACTTCTCAGGGCCTCTAGATTCACTTTCACCACAATATTGGTAGGGTCCACCATCAGTGTTTTCTTACACACCACATGACCCGACGAAATTCCAAAGTGAATACAGAATAAGCATATCTTCAAATTCAACATGATCTGATATCTGTGACACGTATCCAACATCACGCGCATATTTTTTACATGGTGCTTCACTAAAATGAACACCGTCCAATCATCAAAGTATACTTCAAAGTATAATAGAGTCACAGGGTTGTCCACCCTTGTTTTTGTAATTTAATGTCAACTTGAAAGATCCACCCATGGTCCGTGGAGCATGGGATTGTATAAATAGAGTGAGGCTCTAATTGTAAGAGACATCAATAAATCTGATCAGAGCATGGGATAATCGAAGAAGGATTGAGTTGAAGTGTAAGTCATGTCTTTTGTCTTGTAGAGTAGGAGAAGGCTCTGCAGCTGAGTACGCAGAGGCCTAGTAGTCTACAACTGAGTGCACAGGATAGGTCAAGTCTGTAACTGTTGGAAGCATTAATAAAAAGAAGTTTTATCATATTTATGTGTATCTTTTGTTTTTTTATATATTATTGGGTATGAATTGCAAAGTTTACTATTTATTTGTTGTGCAAACTCATATGAATGTGTTGAACAAGTAAATATAACATAAGGCATTTGTTTATGCGAAGATAACTAACTGATACAAGAAGATAAGTAATATCTCGGGTGTGACTTAGGGAATAGTGCAAATCGTTTCTCCAGTAGCGCGCAAGTCCCGTTGCCCCTGGTTACGGCTGTGTTAAGAAAAATATATCAAACCGCAAAGGCCATTGAAGTGCACGAAGTAACCTGTGCAAAGGGACTAACCATTGGACCATGCCATCCCGTCAAACATCTCAAGGGTGCAGAAACCTGGTTCCATCACCCCCCCATACTACTGCATGTGAGACCTCAGTCCACGCTCCGTATACTATTTCTGAAAGAGTCAGTAGTACAGGGATTTGTTTGGCTAATTAACTCTGAACCTGGGTTAGGCCCCAACAAGCCAACAAATGGTTCCATTGTTGGGACCAGGATCTACATAGAGATGTCTGATGTTGTATCATTGGAATCCAACTAAGAAAGGAATTGAAGATTGGTTGGATAGGAAGATTCATGAGTTCATGGTGAAGGAGAATAGGAATCCAGGACTATCAAAATAAGAGTGGTTAGACTGCTACCTATACACAGAGATCCACAAAATTTTCTTAACATCTTTCCCTACCGAGCTATACGAGTGGATCACGAAGCTAGCAGATAAACAAGGAAGGTGAAAACCTGATAGTCCTATTGTGTGGACTCCAAAATTGGTGCCCACATTGGAAGCATCAGAGGATAAGATCGTGCACGCTATTGATCACTAGCTCGATCAAATTATAGGAGGATTCATCACTGAATTTGCGATGGATACTTGAGTCAGCTATAGCGAGGTAGAGAGACGCTTACTCAAAGGACCCCAAGGTAATTACATTACGTCTTTGAACACTTGGATTAAAATTCTACTGTGTTAAAAGCGGTTTATGCGAATACATTGATTTTTGAGGCTACATAAAGTGGGAGGATTTACAAAAACAAAGGTAGCACAAAACTAGAAACTATCCCCTTGATCTCACTTCTGCGAGGAAATGAAGAAGATCTCACGAAGGTCTCACCAAGAAGTGTTATCAATATGATAATGCAAAGGATTATGTGCATACCAACCCCACTCACACCACCACTAGTTTCATCATCTTCACCCCCATCTTCACCAATACCACCTCTACCACCACCGCGAGGTAATATGGCAAGCGTGATAAAATCACTGGTATTCAAGGGAGTAGGAAATGAAGATCTGGACCAGTTTTGGTTCATGATAAAATTTTTGTGGGAAGTGCAGGGAGTTATGGATGACAATATAAATAAAGAAATGTTGGTCAGTGCTCTACAGGATTGCGCATTGACCTGGTACATTAAGCATTCCAATGACAATCTGAATACGGGGATCACAGATATCTAAGTTGCACTGAACAAAGAATTTAGCAGGCCAAAGTCAGAGACACAATCGATCATTGGGTTCAAGGAGATCAAAATTCTACCAGGAAAGAACCCTTGGGAGTTGGATCAGAGACTAAAGTTCATAATTCGTGAAGCTAATATGACCTTGACAAATGGACAACATCGTGCATGGTTTGTAACATTGCTATTGCCGCATCTAAGGAGCACGCTATCACAATAGAGGCTAAAAACTCAGGCTAAGGCCTTGGAGAATGCGATGAGGTTGCATGAGATCCCAATATAGGATCCTAACCTGGGAGTTCATCATATCCACGTACAGTTGAAAAACTTGTGCCTCGAGATGCACATTTTGAAACAAGACAGGACAGCTCGCCCAGAGGTGCATAACGAGGTATGGTGTGTTAAATGCAAGGGTCAGTGACATGATAAGGAACATTACCCGGTGTTAGTGAATTACCTCGTGGTAGGAGGACCAATTCCATTGAGACCAGAGGCACAAGTAGGACCTAGCGTGACACCTGCATTGTGATGCATGATTTGTCAAATAGGAGGAAAGCATGCTACGGACAACTCCCATTTATTGTAGAAGTACACGCAGAATTTGCAGCACTTGTTCTATAATTTCTATAGGTCAGTGGGACATGATGAGTGCACCTGTAGAAGTTATGAGCTGATGATGGATAGGACTCCTACCTATAGAGTTCAGGCTAAAACGTGGCCCCTTGACCATAATACAGGGATGGCACGAATCAGATTTCAAGGGTGCGGATGATGTCGAGGTGGAGGAGGACCTGGAAGAGGTCGCAGACAACTAATATGTTACAATTATAGAGGGCCAAGACATTATGCCCATGATTGGACAAATCGAACACATCCATCATGTCTATATTGTACATTGTTTGATCATGAGACAAGAAATATCCCACACTAATATCAAGTCTATGCGATAAGGGAGCGCTCCAACCTTCCCCGACTCAGAACTTGCAAATGATGGGGTCCGATCCACGCGATGAAGACCCTAATGTGAACATTGTGCTCCGAATTGGAATTACAATGGGAGATAACAAAGGAAAGTAGCCTAAAGATAGTACTTGGGTTTGCAAGGACCCGCTGAAAGAACTAGAGTTTGATTTGGAGCATGCTAAGGAAACCTTCATGGAAGCAATGAAGAGATTTGCTTATGCCTCCACTTCAAGAAGTAAAGATAGACTTGTTATAGACATTTTTGGGCACTGCAACCCCAATCATAAATTTCCGTAAGCCAAGGGCTCCTAAGTCCCTAAAGGTGTTGTTCCAACCCCTAAAAGAACAAGGTCAACTGATTACATCATCTCCCAGAAGTTCTCCATGAAAACCTACTCAGAATTGGTCAAAAATGGACCATTTCACCTGCCCTTGGTCAAAGTGCATTGCATCCCACCTGAATACACACAGTAGGTGCCATGCATGTTGAAAAATCCTTCTATGGGGTGTGATGGATGAGAGTGGACAAATGGCAGGGTCAATCTGCAAGGTGGAGAAGCATGGAATCTTCCAGAAACTTCTCCTATGACACTTGCCTCTTTGCATTCGACCAGGGATGAGTAAGAGATCATCAATATCCAAGTGGAATCAAGAACTATCAGAGAGAGTACACTAATCAAATATCAAAAGCTGACTCATTCCCCTTGCAAACATCTATATATGGATCCCTCATCCCAGAGATCCAGAGGTTGGAATTTTGTATCTTGTAAGGAAGCGTTGTTGGTTTCTTGGTGCAATATCATAATGTTGGGTGATATAAGCTTTTCATGAGGTGAAGAAGGGCTTTCTTGCTGAGAGGATGATGCTGGGTCAGAACAATTGGTTGTAATCCTCTTTTCTCTTTCTTGATTATCAATAAAGCTATTCAAGTTTTCCTCCACATTCTTGTATGATTGATGATTTATGCATCTGTGTGGTCAATATATCTGATCCTATATTGTTTATGATAATAGATCTATGTTTTTCGATAGTGTTATGTTGCTTTGATTCTACGGGTACTCTTTGAAGCTGGGTAGACAAGGAAGCGAGTGGCAAAGACCTATCCGAAGAGATAGGAATCAATCAAGGAACCAAGCGCACGACAGAGGTTGGCCTCCTTATTCTTCTCTTATCTATTTCTCATAAAGGAAAATGAAAGTAGTTTTTAGTTTGTTTGTTTCTAAGGTAGCTACCAGCCTTAGTGGGACTAACAGCTCTGCATAGACACTAGTTTTCCCGATAACAAAATGGAAACTCCACTAGGGAGCTAATAGATTGTTTTTTTATCTACATTTGTTTACTTTATAAACTTACAGACAAAGCCTGAAGTCAAGCCAGCTAGCCTTCAAACTGGATTTGCTATGCAAGTGCAAAGTAGATCAATGCTGCTTCAGTCTATCTCCAGGTTTTGTTTATGAATTAAACGATTGATTTACAAGCTCTCTAATTGCCCTCGTGGTGGCTCTAGTAACCTCTTTAGATATACCCCTGTGATTGATTTACTGATTACCACTTACTCGGCCTAAATCACTGAACTAAGCTGCAAACTGTGACCCGGAACCTAGCTAATGTCTCATCCCTGGTCCATCGCACTTTGTCTTCTTTGAAACCTGAATGCATCGCACTTCCCGAGTGTAGTAGGTGGATTGCATTTCAGTTTCCCTGTGCTACAGGTCCGCTGATCAGACCTCCTTTTCTCTTATATTTTGGCTTCTGTGTTCATACTTTTCAGCTCTATTCAGGAGTTTTGCTACCTGTAGTCAATACACATCTGTTTGAAACCCCTTTCCTTGATGTTATTCCGCCTCCATTGTGCAAAGAACTATAAATGTTTTTATGTATTTTTGAGTCATTTTCAGTTTTCCTTTACAAAGAAGTAGCGTAATTGAACTGTCGTTTCTTGATTTGAAAGTGTCGCAAGTGTCGTTTTCAGTCATAGAAGAGAATCTGATTGTTCTTGATAGTCAATTACATTGTTACTCTTGTATTTGATTTGAATTAGTAGTTTTCCAAGTGTCGAAAGCAAGTCTTTGTTTGGTCAATTTAGTGATGTCTAAATTGCAACTTTTAAATGTCAACTCGGGGCTCGTAAGCTGATGAAATGATGTGTACTGTATGTACTTAGGCAACTGTTTCTTAAGTTTTTGTCGTTTTTAACTTTTTAAGTTTGTTTTCAAATATATTTCTGCTATTGTGAGGTTGATGGAAATGAAATAAAGTGAGTGAAGTGTGTGCGATTGTGATGGGTTCTAAATGATTTCTTAAAACTTAAAAGTATTCTACAAGAAATCTTTGAACAACAACTGAAATTAAATAAACTCTTAAAGGAAAATGAAGGCATCAAATAAAAGACTAATGACATTGGCCCACTATCTATGCTGTTGCCAGAAAATGAAGATGAAATCTATGTCAAGTCTAGCTAAAACTAAGTAATATGAAACTGAAGTAAATCTACATAAAAGAAAGACTAGTCACAAATACTTTAACTTCTTCTTAACCTCTTGTCTTTTAACTGAATATATCATGTGAGAAACAGTCAAAAAACAAGCCAAGCAATTGTGAGTTCTTGAGCAACTAAACCAAGCTGTGTTAGTGATATTTTGGTCCTCAATAAAGATATTGAATTATAGAGAAGAAACCATCAATAGGTAAACAACTTGATATATAAAAGTAGTAAGCAAATATGCAACTTAAAGAAATGATAACAAAGAAATAAAGGCTGCAAAACAAAGAAGGTCAGCAACATAGACAAGATGATCACAAGTGTCACTAGCTGTGAAAAAGAAAGAAAAGAAAATGTCCCGGGCACGCCTAAGCAATCTGCAAAACACACTGATCAGTCATGGAAAAGTGCAGAAATATAAATGAGCAGAATTCAATGTTTATATACAACTATTGTACATGATCGAAACACAACAATCAAAGGCATTCTGTACAACTATTATACATAAAATGATAAAAGGAAATGCAGGAAATTAAAAGCACTGTACAGGCCTTAAGTTAACAGGGGCCCTCTGCCTACTCCAGCCAGCTCAAAAGATCAGTTACACACTTAGAAACAGAACGGTCTTCTCATATATTATGTAGCAAAATAGAAAGTACAGTGGGAGATTAAAATTACATATCAGCAGCTAGCTATCCAGCATTCAAAGACGCTTTATTTATAACAGAGAAAGCAATCTAACTTAACGCAAATTAGGCTATTCTATCAGCTGTGTAAAAACACGTAATCTGGCAGCGTCCTCGGATTTAGGCAACGGTCGTGGTGGGCATTAAATCTTCTGTTGGATTCATGTTTTCCACCGTCTTCGTGGCTGAGAAAGAGGCCAGTTGTTCTTCACATGCTCTAAAGCAGAACATGCAGAGCCGTGCCACCGCTAATGACCTCTGTTGACCGTCGTTGCCTCCTCGTTGACCATGGGTTTTTATGACTGGTTTGGCTGAGCTGGAAGGACACACACCATGTCCTTGGTTCCACGAACTTGCCCATGTGGCTCTTCTACCCGGAGGACACCTAGAACATGTCGTTTAATAAAACAGCTGCGGAATCTGGGGTTGGCTGTGGAAACCGGGATCAGCTGCGGAAACCCTGTGTGAGCTGCAGAAACGCAGCACTTGAACCAAAATTATAAACCAACAACACAGTCATTAGAATAATTAACAAAACATGTAAAAAGTCCTAAAATACAATGATTTAAGCAATTTGATGGAGGGAATGAGTGACAAAAGGAGGAAATGAATAGGAAAAGGAGGCTGAGAGGATGTGTAAAGAAGTGCAGGTCTGAGGCTCAACATACGCCCACTGTGAAGGTGTTGCATGTCCTCATGCAACCAAAACTTTGTCATTGTTTTTCAGTCCATGTGCTCAGATGCTTCTGCCAAAACATCCAGCCTTATTCTCTTTCTCCTTGCTGCCAAAATTGTCCTTGGTTTTCTGACTGAACACTTGAATTTCAAATTGATCAAGGCTCTGCTCAGCTTCTTACATTTTCTCTTCAATTTTTTGTTCTTCTTCTGCCAAAGTCCTAAGTGAAGCATGGTATTGTCATGGACAATTTTGTCCACCTTGCTTTGTTCTTTCAATGCTTCGTTTTCTTGTTTAATATGCCAGTTCAAGACTTCTAGCTCAAAAACCTCTTGTTTTAAAGACTGGACCTGTTCCTCAAGAGGCATTATAGTGCTTGGACCTGCAACTGATTGCTCCAAGGTTTCCAGATAATTGTATGCCTCCTTCTGGTCAGGGTCAGTTTCAAGTGTTCTTCTTGGCCTAAACTCGAATTCTTTAGGACTGTTTTCTCTTTCTTGCTGAAAGGGACTTTCCTCTCGTGGAGGAATTGGCTCAATAACTAGCTGAATTGGAGTCTTTTCAGGTGTGCCTTCTCCCAAATCAATGAAATGTGATTGTTTTTCTCTAGTCACACTCATTTTTTCTTTAAGTCTACCGCTTCTTCTCACTTGTACATTAGTGCTCTTTTGCTGACTACTCTGTTTTTATTTTTGTTTCTTCTTTGAGAGGGCAGTAGCTTGGAGTTGTACTAGTCTATCAGCCAAGGTTTGATAGTCTTCTTCTATTGAAGGTTCAGGTGATGGATATGATTCTCGAACAATTGTTTTCCCTTTATCCTTTTTCTGTTTCTTAGTTTTATCTCTCTTTTCCTCTTCTTCTTGAGCAGTTTCTTCAGTTTCTTCTGTAGGAGGATCTTGGGTTGCAGCACCCCTTTCTCTTCTCCTACTTCTTTTTGGGACTCTAGGGGAACTGCTAGAGGATTCAGTTACCTCTTGGAAATGGTTTCTGGTTAGAAACATTTCCCATGTATCCTTGTTACTCTTTAACTACTCTTCTATGAGAATTCTAATTAACCCGTGATGATACAAGTGAGATTCAATATTGCCTATATTCTTTTGGACAGTGGAACTCATTTTCGTTAGGCTTCTTAACAGAAAGTAGGGTAAATTGATGGCATGGTAATCCATGAAATTCATCATAATTCTTGCATGGTACATATACATAGTGCCAAAGCGGCCCTCACATGTAACAAACTTTTGAACAAGTAATAACAATGCAGTCCATTCTTCCTTAATCACATGTACATGAATCCCTTTGGTGAATATTGAAGTGTCCATACCTGGATTCTTAAGCATGTCTTTCCATCCCTGATCTTCCATTGTTCTGTTCTTAAACCATCTTTCTCCTTTTTGAGGTAGACTGGTTACTGTGGCTATGGTGTTCTCTGTTACTGTGAACTTCAGGTCTCCCACTTCCACGGTATTTCCATTGAATGATCAAGCAAATGCCTTCGTTACCTCCTTGTTATACCCTCTGAATTTCTGAATAAACTTGAGCCATTGTGATTTCTTTAGTGCTTCCTTCGTCTGTGGATACCCTTCTAAGTACTTCGGACCCTCAGGTTCAGCTCTAAGCAGCTTCCCCATCTTCGGCATTTCAACTTCGGCTGAAGCTTTGACTGCATGAGAATGCTCAAGGAGGATGCTCACAGGAAAAACAGGTGTATTACAGCTGTAAGTGGAATAGCCGCAACGTAATGCAAGGCAATACGGGTTTGAGACAGAACTGTGGAGTTTGAAACAGAGCTGTGGAGTTTGCAGCGAAAATGAGAGTGGAAATGGTGTGAGTGCGAGGGAGTAGAAGACAAACACGAGAATGAGTTAAAATGCATGCGGAAATGGGGTGATAAGAGGATGGAATAACGGCTGAATCCCTTGGAGTTGGGTGGCTTACGCACACGTTTTAGCATTGGCTGCGGAGATCATGGTGGAGAAGAGACGTAGTACGATAGGTCTCTTCTTCCTTGTACGGCTAATAAATGAAAGCGCAGTCTCAATTTGAGTTTGAACTAAGAGTGATTATGAGACTGTTAGGAGGGTATGAGGTGGATGAAGTGTTATCATGGAGAAGGAGTGGGATGATCTTGCCGAATCATTGCATTTAGTGGCTCTTTCCACGATTTAATAAATATACGTAAAATGACATCAAATTGTTGCTGGGAAAAATTTTTGATCATACCTTCATAAATTTTCCTTTCGTTGATTAAGGTTGCTGACCCCTTATTTCTTTCTTATCTTGCAGGTGCCTCCCATCCTTGTTTCCCTTGGTGATGTTGATACCTCTGACTGTGATTTTTGAAAACAGAGTACTGCTGCTGTAGAGACAGAGTGATGCTGGCTGCGGAAACTGGTGCGAGCTGCGGACACTGTTCTCAGCTGCGGAAACTGAAACAACACCCTTCTGTCTATACCAAGAAGTAGTTATAGAAGACTTAACTAAATGAAATAGTCCTGAGAGGGACTTTTATTAATGAAATGGAGTGAGATGAATGAAATGGAATGAAAATGAAGTGGAATGGAGATGATGGGATGGATGAAAATGAAGTGGAATGGAGATGATGGGATGGAAAGAGAGAGAGATTTGTTTTGGAAAATATAAAGTGTCAGGTGCCCCTGATTTTCACCTTATATTTTCTGCATAAGACTGCCAATTCAAGATTGGTTTTCAGGCTTATACAAGAGACTTTTTTTTTTCTTTTTTTTTTTTTCAACTGAAAGAAACAAAGACTAGGCTGATGGAGGAGAAGAATTCTTCTCCACCAGCCTCATTGTAGAATCTTCTTGGAACATTTTAACAAATTCCTCCTTTGAGAGTGGCTTGTGGTAGACTTTCAAGCGGTGGCCATTCACAATGAGAGGAGTCTGAAACTCATCAATGGTCTTTAATCGAACTGCTCCATTGTTAAAGTGAGAAATACTTTTTACATGATAAAGTATCTAATACTTGATCAATAAAGGGCAAAGGAAAGTGATCCTTCAAAGTTGCTTTGTTCAATTCCCTATAATCAATGCAAACCCTCCATTTACCATTCTTTTTAGGTACTATAACCAAAGGAGAAACCCATCGGCTATCTGCAATGGGGTAAATGAAGTTTACATTAAGTAACTTTTGGAGATCTTCTTTCACTATTTCCCTAAGGTTTGGACTCATCCTTCTTTGAGGTTGTCTGATTGGTCTACTATTTTCCTCAATATAGATGTGATGAATGCAAGTCTTCGGGTCAATACCTTTCATATCTGTATATTCCCATGCAAATGCAGTAGAATGCTTTTGCAAGACTTTGGTTAGCTCTTCCTGTTGTGATTTTTCCAAGTTTTTGTTGATATTCAGTGTTTTTCCTGGAAATATCTCAATGGCAGAACTACCAAACTCTTCCATAGAGAAAAGAGACATTTGTCTAGATGATAGACACTCTATGTCAGAATCCAACTGAAATTGTGTGGAGTCATATTCTGAAGATGGTTCAAAATTTTCTAATGTGTTCAGAATTTGACAATCTTCACTAATCTTAGAAATGGTAAAGACAGGTTGTATAGTATCATCATCATCAACCCACTCATTATCCCCTATTTCTATAATTGCTTTTGCTGGAGGATACAGATTGAACTTCTTTGTCGAATTACCATCAGAAATATACATATCCCCAGACCTACAACTTATGAAAGCATCAGCTGTGGCTATCCAAGGTCTTCCTAAAATAAGAGGATGCCCTCCTAGATTACTCTTGGGAGTTAAAATCATGAAATCCACTGGATATTCCCAAGAGTCTAGGGAGACTGGAATGTCTTCTAATACACCATCTGGTTTAATAATTGATCGATCAGCAAGTTGCAATAAAGTAGGTGTAAAAAGAAGATTAGGAAATTTTAGCTGTTCCATAGTCTGTCTACTCATAATGTTAATAGCAGCCCCTAAATCAATCAAAGTATTTGGTATTTCTACCCCATTGATATGTGTTTTGACAATTGGACTACCGGGATCTACATATTTCTGCATAGTAATCTTTCCCACCATGATGTCTGCAATTTTTCCTACCAGGTGGATCCTTCTGGTATTTCTTGGTTTCCTTCCTGGTCTTTTAAGGCTCAACTCCTTTATTGTTTTTGCTAGAATAGGAATCTCTTTAATGGCTTGTAACAAGGGAATCTTGATATAGACACTTTTCAATTCATTTAGAAAATTATAGTCAGGCAACCAAATTTGTTTTTCCACTCCTTTATCAATTTGTAATCTTTCAGGGAAAGGAAGTGTGGATAAGGATGCAGGTTGCTCAACTATGGGAGTTGTGGGGGTTAATTCTTTTTCTTTTTGAGTGTTTGGGTTTTGAAGAGATGCTTCAGAACCCTTATTGACTTCAAGAGATTCTTCCTCAAAAATGCTTTGTTTTTGATCATTTATAGAAGGTTTATCTAAGACTCTACCTGATCTGAGTTGTACTTCCTTGAGAGGAACAATCATATAGGTAGGAAATTGTTGATCTTCCATCATGTAAGCATTTTGAGGTTTTTTATTATTGGGGTTTGGCAATGGCTGAGAAGGAAGTTGATTTGACTTCTGTTGGAATGGAAGCAAGAGTTGAGAATTTTGATTCTGTTGAGAAGGTTGTTGTTGTGGAAATGGCAATGATAGTTGCGGATTTTGATTTGGAAGTTGTGGGGTTTGTTGGTTTTGAAAAGATGGAGGATATTGGTAAAATTGAGCAAATCTCCCATAAGGATTTTGCATACCTTGTACCCATGATTGAAAAGAATTTTGAGGTTGGGACCAAGGTTGTTGCCAAGGATTCCAATTTGGTTGGCGTTGAAAATTCATAGAGTTGTTAAACCCTTGATTTTGTTGCCCCTGCCAAGGTCTCCTTGCAACAAAACAGAGAGATTCAATTGTATTTGGATCTTCTTGAAAGACAGCTTTGAGCCTAGGAATTTAAGGACAATCCTTGGTCTCATGGTTCTCTGAACAGATTACACATGTTTCTACAACTTTTGCATCCAAGGGACATTCCCTTAGAGCATGTTTCTTTCTACACTTTGGGCAAAAGATGGCCAAAGCCTCAGCTTCTGCTTTCTGCTTATTGTGAATCTTAAGGGTGTCTAGTTTCTCACTAAGACTTCCTAAGATATCAGTTTTGAATTCATCAAGCATGTTTCCAATCTCAGCCCTACTTACCGATCCAGTTGCAGATTTATTTGCTCTAATGAGAGAAGGATCTCTAGGCCCTTTTTGAGTTTTGGATTTCCCCCTTGAGAGATGGACACATAATTCTGCTATATCAGAAAGTGGAAGTTGAGATACATCTCCTTTTCCCATCATATTCAAAAGATCTATCCATTCATCTCTAATGGCTTTTAGTAAAAGGGTTTTCAAGGTCTCCTCATCCAAATTACTCATTTTTGCTCTTTTCAGATTATATTGAAATCTTTCAATCAATTCCTCCAAGTTTTCATCTTCTTTTTGCATCATTTTGAATACCTCATCCTTATGATTGGTGGGCATACAATAGTCCAGGTACCTATCCAAAAATGTCTGTTTCATATCATTCCAAGACCTAATGGATTGAGTGAGTAATCCCATGAACCATTTCAAAGCTGATCCTTTCAATGTTGAAGGAAACAGTTTGAGTTTTTGAGAGTCATCCAAATAATCATAAGTTCGACATACGACTTCAAATTCAAATAGAAATGTTTCAGGGTCCTCATTCCTTAACCCATGGAAGTTCAAGAGGACAGATGGTGAGATGTTCTTCATGGTTGCTCGGGAGTCCTCATCGACTATAGGAAACCCAAATGAGTTATCTCCATCCCTATTTCCTCCAATGTTACCTCTACCTCCTCCATTGTTTCCTCCTCCTCCTCTACCTCTACCAAATCCAGGTGCTCCTTCCTCTGTCATGGTAGCTTCCCTAGAGACTTTAGAGTCTTCTGGTTCTTCTAATAAGGGTGTATGAGAAGGAATTTCTCCTTCTTCTGCAGGTGATTCTACTTCTTCAATTACAATTTGTTTCTCTGGAGAAAGAAGGAAATGATCTCTCTCTAATTCAGACTTGATGGAAGGTATGGGAGAGTCGACTCCTGCTTCTTGAATTCTGGGAATCCTAGGGCTAGGAGTTTCAGTTGGAGATGAGGGAGGTGTCTCTTGTCTATTCCTTGAAGTAGATGGACTTGTAAAAATCGAACTAGAATCTCTTGCTCTATGCATGTCATTTTTTTTATTTTCCTTCAAGTCAGGGTAATAATTCTCTTTCTGATCTTCCAGGTCACTCTAGGTGCAAGAAGAGAGCATACTCAAGAAACTATTAAACCAATAACTTTCTCTTTTCTGATCCTCCAGATCACATTAAGTGCAAGAGGAGAGCATACTTTGAGATGTTATCAATTTCCTTCCTTGAAATTTTCTTGTTGTTTTTTTTTTTTTAAGAATTGGCTACCTAATTTTCACTTCCCCGGCAACGGCGCCAAAATGTTTGGTCAATTTAGTGATGTCTAAATTGCAACTTTTAAATGTCAACCCAGGGCTCGTAAGCTAATGAAGTGATGTGTACTGTATGTACTTAGGAAACTGTTTCTTAAGTTTTTGTCGTTTTTAACTTTTTAAGTTTGTTTTCAAATATATTTCTCCTATTGTGAGGTTGATGGAAATGAAATAAAGTGAGTGAAGTGTGTGCGATTGTGATGGGTTCTAAATGATTTCTTAAAACTTAAAAGTATTCTACAAGAAAGCTTTGAACAACAATTGAAATGAAATCAACTCTTAAAGTAAAATGAAGGCATCAAATAAAAGACTAATGACATTGGCCCAGTATCTATGCTGCTGCAAGAAAATGAAGATGAAATCTATGTCAAGTCTAGCTAAAACTAAGTAATATGAAACTGAAGTAAATCTACATAAAAGAAAGACTAGTCACAAATACTTTAACTTCTTCTTAACCTCTTGTCTTTTAACTGAATATATCATGTGAGAAACAGTCAAAAAAATAAGCCAAGCAATTGTGAGTTCTTGAGAAACTAAACCAAGATGTGTTGTGATATTTTGGTCCTCAATAAAGATATTGAATTATAGAGAAGAAACCATCAATAGGTAAACAACTTGATATCTAAAAGTAGTAAGCAACTATGCAACTTAAAGAAATTATAACAAAGAAATAAAGGCTGCAAAACAAAGAAGGTCAACAACATAGACAAGATGATCACAAGTGTCACTAGCTGTGAAAAAGAAAGAAAAGAAACTGTCCCGGGCACGCCTAAGCAATCTGCAAAACACACTGATCAGTCATGGAAAAGTGCAGAAATATAAATGAGCAGAATTCAATGTTTATATACAGCTATTGTACATGATCGAAACACAACAATCAAAGGCATTCTGTACAACTATTATACATAAAATGATAAAAAGAAATGCACGAAATTAAAAGCACTGTACAGACCTTAAGTAAACAGGGGCCCTCTGCCTACTCCAGCCAGCTCAAAGGATCAGTTACATGCTTAGAAACAGAATGGTCTTCTCATATATTATGTAGCAAAATATAAAGTACAGTGGGAGATCAAAATTACATATCAGCAGCTAGCTATCCAGCGTTCAAAGACGCTTTATTTATAACAGAGAAAGAAAACTAACTTAACGCAAATTAGGCTATTCTATCAGCTGTGTAAAAACACGTAATCTGGTAGCGTCCTCAGATTTAGGCAACGGTCGTGGTGGGCATTAAATCTTCTGTTGGATTTGTGTTTTCCACCGTCTTCGTGGCTGAGAAAGAGGCCAGTTGTTCTTCACGTGCTCTAAAACAGAACACGTAGAGCCGTGCCACCGCCAATGACCTCTGTTGACCGTAGTTGCCTCCTCGTTGACCATGGGTTTTTATGACTGGTTTGGCTGAGTTGGAAGGACACACACCATGTCCTTGGTTCCACGAACTTGCCCATGTGACTCTTCTGCCCGGAGGACACCTGGAACATGTCGTTTAATAAAACAGCTGCGGAATCTGGGGTTGGCTGCGGAAACCGGGATCAGCTGCGGAAACCCTGTGTGAGCTGCGGAAACACAACACTTGAACCAAAATTCTAAACCAACAACACAGTCATTAGCATAATTAACAAACCATGTAAAAAGTCCTAAAATACAATAATTTAAGCAATTTGATGGAGGGAATGAGTGAAAAAAGGAGGAAATGAATAGGAAAAGGAGGCTGAGAGGATGTGTAAAGAAGTGCAGGTCTGAGGCTCAACAGTCTTCAATTCCAAATAACAAAGTGTCGTCATTGTCCTCATTTTGTTTTGAAAATAAACTTGTTAGTAATTGTCGCTTTGAAAAATAATTTGGATTTGTGCTTAGCTTTCTTTTTATCATTCACACATTAAGAAGGCTGAAAACAAATACATGCATGTGCATTTGCATTTAGGTTGTTTGTTGGTTGGATTTAGGGTAGTGCATATAGTGTGTGCTCTCTGCTCTTTGTTGAAAGAAAATCATCTCTCTTTCCTTAGTAGCTAGGATTTTCATTGCAAAAAGAAGATTAAACGATTGTTTATCATCATAGATTGCGTTTTAGGAATTGTACATCTACATCACGTGGTGAACCTGAAAGGCAAATTTCTTAAGCAAGATCAACTATAAAATAAATTTAATGAATCTAAAAATTCTTTGGAACCTAACGCACAACATCTAGAAGTCTAGGCTATAGACGTATTCCGGCGTCGTAAAGCTTGGTAACTGTTGTTTTCACTATTGGTTGGGTGATTCCTCCACTTTGAGATGATAAGTGGTAGTACGGACTTGTGCTCCCATGTACTGTCGAGTATATTTTGGGAGACCACAATAGGCTTAATCCTTTATCCATAGGAATTCATGTCTGCCGCCCTATCAATCACAATGCACTAAACACAACATTCGGGAAGATTGACTGCCATACCGTAAAAAGTATTCTGCAGTTTTGCGATTGGTTTGGTAATCCCTCTGTCTAGATTTCTAGAGCAGTCCCTTTCATTCCTTTTCAGACTCCTTAACGGAAAAGTTCCATCTGAGCACTTGTCACTTCAATCTCATTAAAAACCGAAGGCGACTAGAATCATCTTTTGTTTTTCTCAACTCTTAAAAATTGAAAAAACAAGTTGTGTCAAAGCGTCTAAAATTTATCTTAATCGGAATAACGTCACTGTTCCCTCGTTGGTCTTAGAAGTTAGTCCCCCTTCATCGCAAGTTCTTGTAGAATCGCTAGGAAATATTTTGGATAGACTAGAAATGTCTGAACAACCATCGACATCTAGCGCTGTGTCATCCGACAGAGCGATGGTAGAACTTCCTGTTGTCACTCCAACAATGTTCACCGACATACCATCTATCCCAACTAGCTCTCAATCGCTAGACGGGGCCCACTTTGTTGGGTATACGACCAAAGTCCCACATTGACTATAAGTGGGGAGGATCATGGGTATATAAGGATGGAAAAATATCTCCATTAGTATGAGGCCTTTTGTGGTAAAGACAAAAAACAAATCCATGAGGGCTTAGGCCTAAAGTGGACAATATCATACCATTATGGAGATATGTGGTGTCCAGAGAATCCTTACAAGTGGTATTGGAGCCAAGTTCTAAGTTAGCCAAGTGGATGAATCCTCGGAATGCCGAACGAAGGTGGTGGGCCCCAGTAATACAGGTGGCGTGCTTTGGATTCTTCATGGACGTCTCCTGGTCCCAACACGATGAAGAGGAGTTGACCTGGGATAAAGCAAGCTCTCGAGGAAGGTGGTGCTTCCATGTAAGGCATGTGCTTCCAACGCATTGGAGCGGAGAATCCTGGTTGGTAGAGAGTGGACGAATGGATAATCATTCGAGGGGAGGCTCGATGGTCCTTTGTTCGAGGGGAGGATTGTTGGGTATATGACCAAAGTCCCACATTGACTATAAGTGGGGAGGATCATGGGTGTATAAGGATGGACAAATATCTCCATTAGTATGAGGCCTTTTTGGGTAAAGCCCAAAAACAAATCCACGAGGACTTAGGCCCAAAGTGGACAATATCATACCATTGTGGAGATATGTGGTGTCTAGAGAATCCTTAAACACTTAGGGGTTATTTCGACAGTATGGTATGTTCCTATTCCTTCATCCGGATTATCATCTGGTATTTCTTATGTTGAAACTCAACAAATTGATCCAATGTGTCTTCAAAGGCCAATCAACCCTTTAAGAACTGGATTGTCACCATATGGAGGGCAGTATGCCTTTTCATTGTTCCCTCCCGGAGAACAACCATATGGGAGTTTACAAAAAAGTTCAGGGAAAACTGGAATTACATCCAGCGGTTGGATACAAATACTGCCTCAGCAAAAAAGGGTTGTATATTCAATGCAACTAGTCCACCCTGTGTCGAATATTCCCACTATACCTGCTATGCTGACTGCATGGCAAGTACAAGCGCTACCTATTGTATGTCAACCCCAAGTTTCTCAAGTTGCAATACAACAACCTCTTGTCTCAACAACTCAATCACAACCTCAGGTTAGTGCCTCCTTATCTGGAGAGACTCAGGCTCAAAGAAGTACTATGACTACTCATCTTGGTCAATCATCCAGTATTGGAAAACAACAAATGGTCCAACAACCATGGCTGGCTCAATCTCAACAACCACAATTCCAGCAATCATATCAAGGAATTGAGCAACAAGTCTTTGTAAGTAATGGGCAACCGCATTTTCAAAGCGGTTATCAACAACCATACTATAATGGTTATGCCCATCAACCTTATCAAAGTTACCAACATCAAATACATTATGTTGGTATGCAAAGACCCACTGCTTAGGTGATTCCATCTTATCCTAGGTATGCTTCGCCTAACCTGAATCAACTGTTTCCCTTTGTAGCAACTCTAGAATTACCAGATCTAAACCAGCTCATGAATGATCCAATTGCTTACGCCCCTTGGTGGCCAGCGATTCCGCATAAACTTCCGTCAGATATTCCTAAATTTAATGGAAATCCGGGTGAAGACCTGTCAAATCATGTGATGACCTTTCATTTGTGGTGTTCATCAAACACCCTAAATGATGAGTCGATTAGGCTTCAACTTTTTCAGATAACGTTAACTGGTCTGGCAGCAAAATGGTATATTGAATTACCTAGAGCTTCGTTTGATAACTTCAGTACCCTAGCCACAACCTTTTTAACCCATTTTCAGTTACCCACAAGGTACGAAACGGGAACATAACTTCTTACCAATTTCAAGTAGACAACGACCACTCACATATCTGATCATATACATGAGTGGCGATGTCATCGTAGAATGGTAAAAACATATGTTCCTAATCAGCTGCTAGCTGAATGGTTTATTAAGTCATTATTACCTTCTATCACAGAAGATGTGGCAAAGGGAGGAGTCGTCACTGAAGAGCAAGTTATTGCTCGTGCACAATATCTAGACTTGATCTATACTCAGTCTAGCACACTCTATGATAAAATACCTGATGCTCCTAGACCAGAATTTTCCGTTCCACCCCCCCCTCCTAAATCAAAAAAAGACTTTCATGCCAGCGATGGCGTGGTAGGTACGACAAGCACGAAATCGACAAAGGCTACATCTAAGAAATCCCCGTAATATTTCTGATCAAAATGAAAATGAAGAACTTCTTGCCTTGGAAATAAATGTTGTGTCTACTGACAAAGGCAAAGAAACCAAGCAACCAAGAGGCAAGAAGAAAAAGAAAGGGAAGAAGAAAAAACAGGAAGAGTCGTCTCCTAAAAAATCTTCTGCAAACCCCTCCGGAAATAGGAAACCGAGTCATCCATACTTTATATGTGATGAGGATCATTGGACGAGCGATTGTCCACATAGAGCCGAGCTTAAGAAATTGTTCAAGAATTCAAAAACCTCGGCGGTATTGACAAATCCAGGAACAAATCTGGTTGCTAGTAACAATGCTTCTCGATCCCAAGTGCTAATGTTGTCTGTTTCGAAGCAGCAAAATGATGCTTTGATATCAACAAGGAATAAAGATTACAGGAATCCACAGATGTCGAACAACAAGGATAATGATCAACCTAGTAGTTCGACAACAACTTCGACCGAAGTTGTTCCACCCATCATTCCTGAGCTAACAATAAAGCCGCCAAAGGGAGTAGTACACAAATCAACATTTAATCCTCGTTCCAGAGGAGCAAAACATTATAATATAGTGGAGGATCTGGCCCAATCGTCGTCCGCTATGTCGACACTTGAGGTACTGCAAAATTGCCCCTCCCAAAAGTAGGCTTTATTATCAGCAATAGGTGGGATTGACCCAATGGATTCCAATCTTGTGTCCTTTAATCACAAAGGATATGACCCTCAGTTACTAGCTCAACTAGCTTTCCTCATTCAAGTGAAAGCCCTCAACAAGACTGTTCATCGAACAATTATTGATGAGGGGGCATCTACATGTATTATGTCGATGAGTTGCTGGAAAACTTTAGGATCTCCAACCTTGTCGCAATCTTCAACAACATTAAAAGCTTTTTATGGATGAACATACACCCCATACGGTATTTTAAGTAACTTGCAAGTCGAACTGGGGGGCAAAATAGTAGAAATAGATGTTGAAGTAATTGACGAAAACCTCGACTACAACATCCTACTAGGAAGGCCCTGGATATACGCCATGGCTTCCATTGTGTCGACCTACTTCAGGAAGATTGCATTTCCCTTCCAAGGAGGAATTAAAATCGTCGACCAACAAAAATTTCTCCCCAATAGTTCACAAGTTACGAGAAGCATTCCGATGATCCACGGAAACCATCATTCGCTTCAAAATATCAGAGTAGGCCTACTAAAAGACCCTACATTGATAGGGAATTTTTCCCTTCCACCTCCAAACAATCTGGCGGAAGTGGCCACAGTGGGAACTTGGAACATGATATCTTCTAGATTTAGAAGTTTCCTAAATATTTTGTCAGCATGGATCATCGCCATTTTAGAAATATTGTAGCAATCAATTTTCTTGGCCTGGGGGGCAAACCCAAATCAACGCTCATTGAGTGTTTGGATAGATAGGTCTAAGGAATATGGCACCTCTTCGGATCCTTGGTTGCATGTACATTACACAGATGAAGGATTTGTTCAGTCAATGATGATTGACGGGGCACCATTGGAAGGTTACCACCATCGTTCCTATCTTTTGAATTACCATGAAGATTATTCCAGAAACCTTAATCATCCTTCAGTTTTTTATTTTCTATAAATAACTGTAAATAAGGTGGATTATTAGGATATTTCTTTTCCAGTGTCAACCTCATTAAAAAATGAAACAACTCCCTTTCCAAATTGAGTCTTTGACTACGATCTCATAAAATCCAAGTCGATTATTTCAAAGATCTCGAAGGTAAATCTTCATTCCAACCACCGTGATGAATGCAATGAAGCTTGGGGGGCATGCACCTCGATTTGCGTTATTACGCTAGGGGCATGCAAACTTATCACGAGTAGTGTTACCGCAGGGTTCAAGCTCATTAAAAAATAAACCTAGCCACGAGCAGTGTTACCACAGGGTTCAAGCTCGTTAAAAAATAAACCTGCCTCGAGCAGTTTTAATGTGGAATTCAAGCTCGGTAAAAAATAAACATAAGCAATGAGCAAGTGTTCTCCCCAACATTTAATCTCATTAAAAAATGAACCAATTTCCGGTAAATAACCATCGTGAATGTATTACTCCAGCCTTTGAAGCCTTGGTCGTGTTCTCATCATCACCTCCACTCTGTATTGGCCTATCATTCATCTCCACTTGATTGTTTACCCCTTTTGAGGAACAGCTGCGAAGAGTGATCCTGTTAGCCATCCTTGTGACACTGCCATGATTGGAAAATTCCAACCCTTACCTGGAATCAGCTGCTACCCGAATCTATCACTCGTTCCTCAAAGACGAGTCTCCTTTAAGCTCTTTTCAACTGACTCGTAAAATATGAAAAGATTGCCGAGCCATTGGCCTCTCCAGCTCGTTAAAGGGACCGGAAGTGCTATCCCTCCTTTAGATTTTAATCTTTTTGGACCTGAGGGATTATTACACAAAAAGATCGAGCGCTTGTTTTGTTCAGCTCGTTAAAATTACCGAAAATTCATCCCTTTTGTATTATTTTATACTTTTTCGGACTTAATGGATTAGATGACGAAAAAGGATTTTTGGAGTTTCCTTTACGTCCCTTTTCAGACTCTCTAAAATTGAAAAGGACCGAGTTATCTTTGTCGTTAAACTCGTTAAAACTAAATAGCGACAAACTTGTCCATAACAAACAAGAACGAGTTTCACTATCACTAGGCTTGTTAAAACATAGCAATGGGTTTGCCCGAATGGCAGATTATAGAACAATCATATGTTATCCTCCTCAAGCTTGAAAAAAATAAAGAGGTATTGGTCAGCAATGACTGGGGAAAAATTGGGAAGAAAACTTGAAGAAACTTTGTTGGTAGCAAGTCGTTCTTGAACATGACACTTTCACTTCGCATCCGAGTCGAGTTGGGTTGTTCCATTCACTGGTCACATCACCATGGTTCCGTCACACCATCCATATTTGGAGTTAATGCTACCAATCCATCATGTCAGTGTTGCCGATATGTTCAAGAGAAGTCGCTCAGAGAATTCACCTGTGTCTCACCCACTGCAATACATTTATGCTCCATTCTTTCATGACCGCCATCCTAAACCTTATATCACCAGATCATTTTCACCTCCATTAAAATCATTTGCTCCGTTCCGTGTCATTGATGTGGGATTCACTAAGGCCCTCATATGATGGATCGATTCTTGTCGACATCAACTCATTATCCATGAAATCGATCTAGGAACAACCCTTTCAGTACTTTGAAGCTTGCATACCTCAATGGCAAGTTTCTCACTTCCGGCGACAGGTTTACATCAATGGCCTTCGACCGAAAGATTTTGTGTGGTGTTCGATGCCAAGTCCCTTATTCACACCACCTGAATTGTACTGTAGTACCTTGAGGTCATCATCATTATCGGTGATTCCTCTCGTGTCTGTTAACTACTTACATCATTGGCTGGTAATTAGGCGATGTCTTTCCATGTTCGACTCCAGAACATCTCTCACATGGATCGACTTGTACTTTGAGTGAAGATTGAACGAGATTGAAGACCCCGGATCTAGTTTCATCCATCTGGGCTGTGAAATATATTTAGGAAAATAAAGACATCAAATGTACATCACTACTGCACAGATAATCATCCAATCTAAGGGATGATGGCTCTACCAGAATCATCAGTCTACACTCAGATGATTGTATGTCCTATGTACATGAAAATGAATTTATAAAGTTGAGCATGGAAAATGATCGCCTCAGATAGATCATCAAAATGTTATGAAGATAATGTATTGTATTGTATCTTATTACAGGTCACCTTCCAGCTTTAAAAAACTTCAGATCCTCATGATAAAGCATTTCACTCAACATCAAAAGATTAACGACCTCATGCTTTAGGGGGCAACTGTTATAAACATTTTTGGGCACTGCAACCCCAATCATAAATGTCCATAAACCAAGGGATCCTAAGTCCCTAAAGGTGTTGTTCCAACCCCTAAAAGAACAAGGTCAACTGATTACAACATCTCCCAGAAGTTCTCCATGAAAAACTACTCAAAACTTGTCAAAACTGGACCATTTCACCTGCTTCATAGTCAAAGTGCATTGCATCCCACCTGAATACACACAGTAGGTGCGATGCATGTTGAAAAACCCTTCTATGGGGTGCGATGGTGTTATAGACATTTTTGTGCCTTACAGCATGAAGCATGAAATGTCAATAATCTAAGGGATCCAAAGTCCCTAAACATGTTGTTCCTACCCCTAGAGGAACAAGGTCAGCAAACCACAGCACTAAATATCAGTTCTCCACCTGAAAACACTCAAAAACAAGCTAATTCTGGATCATGTCAACTGCTCCACTGAGCATCTGCGCTGAATTTCAACTGCTCCACTGTGTACCTGCGCTGAATTTCAACTGCAAAGAAGGCTACCTGCGCTGGGCGAGTTTGGCCAAGTGGCATAGTCATTCCTCAAGGTGTCAATGCCCAGGAAGCTTCCAAAATGACACTTGGATTAGAGAATTCACCTAGTGATGAGTAAGAGGGTCTAGATCTCCAAGTGGAAGCAAGAACCTCCAAGTGGACTCAAGAACTGAAGAATAACGGAAGTGGGAGAGGACACTAGTCAGCTTCATGCCAGCCTCAAGCTGACTCATCCTTTCTCCAAAACTCCTATATATAGAGCTCTCTCATGAGGTCTAAGGGGGCTGGAATCTTGTGAATGTAAGGAAGTGTTGTTGGTTTGAGTTTAGAACTATTGGGTGATTTGCTTTGAAGGAGGTGAAGAGGAGATTTCTTTCTGTTGGGAGGTGATGCTGGATTGGGCCTTTTATGGTTGTATCACTTCCTGAACTTTACTTCTTCCATTAATAAAGCATTTGAGGTTCTTCTATATGCATGTGTCTCAATGGTGTATTGTTATGCTCGTGTATTTGATTTATTCTAATCCTTGAATCAATTATGAATGTATGCTTCTTGTAGTTTCCCTCTCTTGCCATTTTGCAGGATCTTGGTGTAGCTGGGCCAGTGAAAGAGCAAGGAGCTGGAAGCAAGCAGCAAGGAGAGAAGATTGGATCAACCATTAGCAAAAGACATCGGTTAGTGGATCTCTTTCTCCCCTATTTTACTTTCATAAAGAAGAAATCTTAGATAGCTTTGCTTCGATTGTTGCTGAGGTACTATCACCCTTAGAGTGGGGTAGGGTCATTCCGTATTGGATACTTTTCCCAACAACAGATGGGCAAGAGTGGACAAATGGCAGGGTCAACCCGCAAGGTGGAGAAGCATGGAATCTTCCATAAACTTCTCCTATGACACTTGCCTCTCTGCATTCGACCAGGGATGAGTAAGAGATCATCAATCTCCAAGTGGAATCAAGAACTATCAGAGAGAGGACACTAATCAAATCTCAAAAACTGACTCATTCCCCTTGCAAACATCTATATATGGATCCCTCATCCCAGAGATCTAGAGGCTGGAATTTTGTATCTTGTAAGGAAGTGCTATTGGTTTCTTGAAGCAATATCATAGTGTTGGGTGATCTAAGCTTTTCATGAGGTGAAAAAGGGCTTTCTTGCTGAGAGGATGATGTTGGGTCAGAACAATTAGTTGTAATCCTCTTGCTCTTTCTTGATTATCAATAAAGCTATTCATGTTTTCCTCCACATTCTTGTATGATTGATGATTTATGCATTTGTGTGGTCAATATATATCTGGTCGTATATTGTTTATGATAATATATCTATGTTCTTGGATAGTGTTATGTTGCTTTGATTCTACAGGTACTCTTTGAAGTTGAGTAGACAAGGAAGCGAGTGGAAAAGACCTATCAGAAGAGAGAGGAATCAATCAAGGAACCAAGCGCAAGATAGAGGTTGGCCTCCTTATTCTTCTCTTATCTATTTCTCATAAAGGAAAACAAAAGTAGTTTTTAGTTTGTTTGTTTATAACGTAGCTACCAGCCTTAGTGGGACTAGTAGCTATGCATAGACACTAGTTTTCCAGATAACAAGATCAGAGCTGGAAATGGACCCCTTGATGCTCACAACGTCCCTAGAAACATGCATGACGCTGTTGCGTGATAGCAAGTCTATAGGGAAAATAGCAACTCATAAATAGATTCACTGGAACCGCACCAAGAGAACCGCGTGTAGTTAAGAAGGTTGCAAATCATGCGATGAGGACAGGAATAGAAATGAGATTGACCATGCAGATTAGGAAAAATGAGATGGACCAAGTGATTCTGGACCTAGGATAAGATGTGAATGTTCTGCCAAAGAAGACATGGGAGTGCATTGGAAGGCCTACCCTGCAATGGTCTCCTATCCAATTGCGAATGGCGAACAAGCAAAAGATCTTACCAATGGGAAGATTACAGGGAATCACCATGGACATTGAAGGAGAAATCACACTAGCATATTTTGAAGTGATAAAGATTGTTGATTATAACAATCCCTACCCTATGCTGCTAGGGATATATTAGGCCACTGACATGAATGGAGTGATAAATCTGAAGAAGTGGAAGATGATTTTTGAGAAAAGGTCTCTATGCATAGTGGTACCTTTGGACCTTGCAGAAAGATCATGCTACATGGAGCTAGTGCGAGACTATGAAAGCAATGAGGACTTAGATGGCATCTACAAGATCACTGCGTGAGAGTAAGACTGGGTAAATCCCACAGTGGATGGACGAATGTCATTGGAGCACGAAAGCTCCTATACATCAGATTCTGATGAGGAGATAGAGCGATGGTAGAACTATTTACACGATGTAACGACGTTGAGCTGCAACGTGATGACGAGGTCGCTACGCTGCATATCAACGGAGGTAAGGGATCTACTAATGTATGATGGGCTAAGCGAGGTAGATGACTTCCTAAACAAATTTGAGAGAGAGGTGTTGGAATAGTAATGGTTCAGGGCTTTGAAATTGGTACTGTGCTCTACACCCGCGAGGTGGTGGGGTACGCATCAAGGATTCTTTGAGGACTGGCGCGAATGTAGGATAATGATGTGCATGCGTTTTTGGAAGCCTCAGATGAAACTAATAGACAATGATTATGGTCGTAACAATCTGTGCACACACCCATCCAGATGGGTACAGGAATATGTTACAAAACCTGCACGGATGCACACAAACATCGCTTTAGGAGACACGATTAGTAAGCATATGTGAGCAAGGAAATGGCGCGAACGACCCATCTGGTTGGAACAACGAAGTATGGAAAGACCAAGTGCGTAGAAGGTTATCCACACAATAGCCTTTAATGAAGTATGCGAAGTGGTGAACAAAGTATACAATGCACAATGGACTGATTGGGACCTATGCGTACCAACGTTTCTATGGTCTTGTCGGACACCGTGCAAGAAACTGATGGAGCAGACGCCTTTGAGGCTAGAGTATGGAGCGAATGCTATAATCCCCATAAAGTATAAAATTCCTAGTCTGCGCATAGCTGCACCAATAGATACAATGGTTCACAAGGCCTTGGAATAATGGATCGTGCCGATGAACAGAACAAAATGCTTGGGACCTGAGGAAGAAATCTGATAGGGTGATCTTCGACTCTAAGAACTTATGAAAGAAAGGGTGTTGTTACACAAAAATATTGTCACCATGATTATTTGCAGTCAGTATGGGTCTATCATCACTTGTACTGTCTTCCTAAGCAAGTCTCAGACCTCAACTCTTCAAGTCAAGCTTTGAAAATGGGAGAAAGACATTAAAAAACAATGAAACTTTGGTTCTGCACTTTCTCTCACTGTCACCTGCAGTCCCGCACCTTCTGTGTACAAAAACTGTCGACCTGCCCGCTCTGTCCCTAACGGTGTGGGTGCGTACCCCTGTGAAAGTCAAAAGGCGCAAGTTTTATCTTAAAAAACTCACTTTGGGTCAATTTTAGAGGATTCTAGAAGGAATTTTGACGTGGATTGTTCGCTCTGAGGTGGTTCATGCATCCCAAAAGAGAAGGAGCTAATCCCTTGATGAGAGGAGCTATCCCTTTGAAGGAGGGCTTTATCCCTTTGAAGGAGGACCTAGTAACCTCCCTCCATTGCACTATAAATACAGGCATTGGGCTGGTTGCTGAGGAGGTTAGAAGCTGAACATTTTTTAGGGTAAATGCTGGTGAAATCAAGACTTCCTAGTTGAGCTTAAGAGGAGAGATCACATACCTTTTGGCTTCATTGGGGAGTGAGTGAAACATGTCAAAGTAGAGGAGACTTCTTGATAGACCTTGGGAGGAGCTTGTACAGTGTCAAGGCAAAGGTTTTAAAGTTTTTCTTATTTTGAATTAATACAATCAAACTCATTTTTCTCAACAAGTATCTCATGTTATTTGTTTCATGGACTCCTTGACTTTCATGCTAAATATGTTTTATGAAATTGGCTTTTCAGGAGCTATTTAATTTGTTTGCCTTGTTTGTGTTTGCAGATTCACGACAATGGAGCTCATTTGGATCGAAGGAGTGAGGGAATCCACAAACTTGCATTGGACCTAAGGTAGGCCCTAAAAACACTTGTTTGCCATTGTTTATTAAAGCATATTTAGAGAAAGATAGTCCCCAGTATGGTAACCATTTTGTCACATAGAATAAGTCGATCTTACAGACAAGATAGACCTTCCTAGAATCTAAAGAAGACGTAATGACAAGCAAACCAACCAGACTCTGTGTTTCAACGTTGCTTAACTCACAAAGAAGCTGAAAGGGTTCTAAATGACTGTCACTCTGGAGCGTGTGGCGGTCATATGTCTGGGTATGCCATAGCCCAAAAAATATTGTGTGCTGGCTACTTCTGGCCGTCTTTATTTAAAGATTGTATTACGGCAGTCCGAAAATGCCACAACTACCAAATTTTTGATCGAAAGATGCGCGCTCCACCTGCTCCTCTCCACCCTATAATTGCCGTTGGTCCTTTTGCCAAATGGTGTATTGATTTTATTATATGTAACCCTCACTCGGCTGGGGGGCATGCGTATATCGTCCTTGCGGTAGATTATTTTACCAAGTGGGCCGAGGCGATGCCTACATTTGAGGTAGACGACAAGATAGCTGCAATTTTCGTGTTCAACCATATAATTGGTAGGTTTGGTGTCCCGCAAGCGATAATCACTGATCATGGGCATCATTTTCGAAATGTTATGATGACCGAACTTACAGGCCAGCTTGGTTTATGTCACAATAGTTCAACCCCTTATTATCCACAAGCGAATGGTCTAGTTGAATCCATAAACAAAGTTTTAGTTATCATGATCTGACGAATCATTGGCATTCATCAGTCGAATTGGCATAACATGTTATTTTCAGCGCTTTGGGCGTACCGAACTTCAGTAAAAACATCAACAGGGTTCACTCCTTTCCAACTAGTCTATGGTTTGGAAGCTGTGTTACCCATTGAGTGCGAAATCCCATCACTGCAAATGGCCATCGAGTTACTTCCAGCCACTTGCGAAGAGGAAAAGCATTTGTTATACTTGGCTCAATTAGATGAGAATCGACGTGATGCTGCATTGGCGATTGAGACTCACGCAAAATGCATGAAAGCTCAGTATGATCAAAATGTGACCCCTCGAAATTTTTCGGAAGGAGATCTAGTCTTAGTTTACGATCAAGATAATGATAAATTAGGCGCTAGAAAATTCGTTCCTATGTGGCATGGTCCCTATGTTGTCAAGCGAAAGCTAGCAAAAGGGGCCTATGAATTGGTAGACTTTGACGGGGACTCTTTGGGTAAACCCAGAAATGGTATTTACTTGAAGAGGTATTATGCTTAAGGAATGGGTATGGAGATTTTTAGTTAGGATAGTTTTTCTTTCTAGCCGGTGTGTTTTAGTTTAAACAATGTGCTTAGCTTAGAGAGTTATTTTTCGTCATTATTCCTGCTTATCTTGGTTTTACTCTTGATATTGCAGATGTCGATGCCTCTCCAAACATACATTGGTTTCGCTAATGGTGCTTGTCATAATACACGGAACATTTCTTCCATAGCTTGGCTTATCTATTCGCCCTCTGACGAGTTAGTATCTATGCATGGGGTAAGCCTTGGTAAAACAATGAACAACATTGCCGAGTATAGTGCAGTGATTGAGTTATTATCTGAATCTATTTCATTTGGGATTCAGAGTTTGATAGTGAGGTTAGATTCTAAACTCGTTGTATTACAACTTAATAGAGTTTATTCCATTAGAAATCTAGTGTTATTAAGATTATTTTTGAGAGTGTGTCTCTTGGAACGTGAATTTGATTATATTGAATATCAGCATATTCCAAGATCTTTAAATACATTAGCAGATGCAATTGCTTCTCGAATGTTAAATAGACATTTGCAATAATCATACATGTAAATTTAAAACCATTCCATAACATGATTTACAAGATAAGCTGGTAATAGTGTTATATATAGGAGTGTGTCAAAAAATACATCGTCTTCAATCATAGGTTGAAAAACACCTCATGATCGGAAAAACTAATAAGTACAAAAAACAAAAATGTCATATGTGCCCACAATAGGCGATCATCCTGTTATCACTGAAAAAATTTCAATGCCAATGTCTTACATTTGTTGGATGGTAAAGCACCTAAATCCTTTTTATCAGTTTCGCAGCGCAACATCTTTTAGGTGATTTCGTAGCGCATAATTCATATTTTGCACTGGCTGCGCTACGAAATTGGGGAATTGTTCGAATCCATAGCCAATTTTTCACAGCTGTCTCCTATGGATTCTGTGGGAATATCTGACTCAACATGTCACAGTGCTGGATCAGCTTGCAAGCGTCTTTATCAGTTGACAAAAAATGAGGATCTGTGGCGAATGGTTTGCCAAATGCCTGGGGCAGTAAAACAACACGTGTGTTAGAAACAGTTCCAGGTGCTAAAAGGCGAGGATGGGGTCTTTCCCTGGCCTCACAGCTATCTTGTTGCGCATGTGTGAATTTCTCAACACAAACAGGGGAAAGCTCCCTGGATGAACCTCTATTTTTAGAGATTCACTGATGAAGTTCTCTCTGTCTGTGTGCTTCATATTACAACTCTCAAATTTAAGGCTTACAACTCTGTAGCTGCGTGTTCGGACTTCTCAACAAACAGGTCTAGGCTTCCGTTGGAGTTCGGAGTGTCTTTTTGGAGAGATTCGCAGGGGAATTCGGTGGGCCTTGGTGCTGTTTCATGACAAGGCTCTTGTTCAATCAATCAAGGAAAAGGTAGACAGCGCAAGGCATAAGACGGAGGATGGAATTGGGACGCAGTGCGAGGATTGGCACAAGTTATTCCAAACCACTGTACATATTCATTATAATTATTGTCACAATTTTATCCTCTCACGTATTCCATTGCTTTGGAATTGTCAGGGCTTCCAAGGCCAACAGAATCTCGCAGCCAAATTGTAGCAGGGTGTACTGTCTTGCCTTATGTTACCAACTCTGGTTCGTCTCTTCTCCGCAGATTATCTTTACTTACAATGGGTGGTGGGTATCCCTTTCCTAATGAAATGGAGGAGGAGGCAATTCTCATTTCACCTGAGGTCTTAGACACCGGAATCACAGAGGAAGCAGAGAATAGCCCTGTTTCACCTACAAATAAAGAAGAAATGTTTTCTGGGCCTGAATTTTTTACTTCTGATGATACTATATGGGTGGGGAATGAAGAGATGCTGGAGGACTCGACGTCCTTACAGCATGGTTATTGTAACGTGATAGAATCTGCAATGGAAAGCTACCCAAAAGCCATTCCAGATGAGACACTGTATTCACCACCTCATACAGTTTTTATCAATAACCAAAACCCAAGTGCATTGATAAATTCGGTATTTGAAAGCCCTACAGAATTGATTCCAGATAAGACGCTGGGTTCACTAGTACAAACGGTTACCACCCGTAACCAATCCCCAATCGCATTTATGAATTCTGAAGGCCCTCAACCTGAGTTACCGAACCAGACTGCCACTGATCAAGCCTCAAGCAAGGATTCGGAGGTCTCTCTCTTTCAAGTTATGAAAATTGTATCTGACAAGCAGGATTTGAGCTTTGTAGAGAAGGTTAATCTTCCAGAAGAGCAGATTCTTCGTCTCTGTACAGTTTCAACTCCTTGAATCAACAATCTTTGCCGACAATTGGCTTCTATGGGGACAAGCGAATGATGGGTAGAATATTGAAGGAGATGGGTGTTATAGATCATTCCGTTCATGCGCAAATGGAGGAAGACAAATTTGAACCAGGTTTGTATGTTGGTCTTTTGAAGCGGTGCATAATTGTTTTCTATTAGCATCAAGGTAGTCATCTCAAAGATGCATCAAGGAAACAGGTTTCTTGCAATTTCATACGTTATGTAGTGGATTTGTGTGATGATGTTATTGTGTGCGTTGAAGAGCATAACCTTCTGGGATCTATGTCTGCTTCTGTCACAACCACTTCTCGTAGATTGAAACGAACTCAGAGGCTCAAGATAAGGCATGTCCAGAATTCTGAAAATGATGTCAGGGTTTCGCCCGGGTTCAACGTAAACATAGGAAAGTATATCAATACGACTCCTCCTGAAGGTCTGACAATACCGAAACATACATTGTTATTTGCTGAAGGATATCACAGATGTGCTTTTCTCACTGCTAAATATAAACAGTCCAGAAAGTATTTTAGTCCTCAATTCAAAAAGGTTAATGTCAGTTCCCTTCGGTCTGAGTTCGAGAAGCTGTCCAAGGACTATGATCTTGATTTCACTCGGCTCAGTAATGAAGAGCTTTGGTCAGCCTATTATTGAGAAGCTTTTGAACACAGAAAGAGATTTCATTGATAACTCATGATTCTGTTGGCTCGGGTGGGTTTAAAAATGAAAATACCCTGAATGTGGAGCTAGATATAGGCTCATTTATCAGTCTTGAAGATGGTTCACTTTCGTGCAGTCAGGCTTCCAGCTCCAGCCAGATTGTAACTGTTGATACATTGGAAGGTTTTGTTACTAAGGAGTTTTTTCAACTATCTAAAGGAGAAAGCTGGTTTGCTAAAGTAAATGGTGGTTGTGTTAAACATCCTGGATCAAAAGCTTTCGATTTGAACAACAGATCACTTCCAGATATTGAGCTTGGATCAAACAGAGACATAATTGCAGTTGCTTTGGCAAATCTAAAAAGGCAAGCTGTTTAAACAATTCAGCAGTTTCGTAGCGCGCTACGAAACTGCTGTAGGTGTTGTTTTTTAACGCAGACAAACAGTTTGATAGGATGATCAGAAATTTTCAAAGGAAACATCTGAGGGACATCTAGGAGACCAAATGAAGATAGCATAGCCATTCAAATGATGACAGGTGTACCTTTGTAAAAGTGTAATGTTTTGACCTAAGTTTAAAGTTTTTGATTATAAAGTCACTTTATTATCGGTCATTAGGGTTTGGAAGGCGCTGCATACGGGGAGTTTTGGTTGGCACACCTGTTCATCAAAGAAGCCTCCAGCACATCAGGAACATGGTGATGCTCTATATTCTTGGGCTATTAAAGAGCTGGAGACAGGCTGCTACATATTCGAAGTGATGGGGGACCGGAACCGAAAAGTAAGGGATATTCTCAGCCAACATGGAGCATATTAAAGCCTTCAGTATCTAAAGCCAACATGGGGCATTAACTGCTCATCTCATGCCATCTCAGCCAAACGAAAAGGAAACCAGGTGTCAAAGCTGCAAGGAGGAATCATTCTAAGAAGGAGATAGAGTTAGAATTATAATTAAATTAGAACTCTTTAGAACTTCAGTTAGTGGTTGTTGTATTAAATAGTTTGTTTCAAGCAGATAGGTGTCATAAATGGCAGTCATCGAGCTCCCCTCATGCTGGAGGAGGTAGCTCCAAGTAGTTATGATTATGTTTCTATATATAGCTGAATGAGGAATGTAAGTATGGTTGGATATTTGAGAAAACAGAGTTTATTTTGGCTTGTGTAAAAACTTATTTTCAGTAATACAAATGACTGCTTTTCTTCTCAGGATTCACACAGTGTTTCAAATGCTCAAGATATATGTGGTTTTGTTTTATCCTTTATGTTTTACAACTGTATAGATACACAATCACTCAGAATTCACTTCGTTGCTCTGATTTCCTGTGTGTATTTGTAAGTTGAGGTTTCTATGAGAGGTATTTTGAGTGTTTAAACATTACATGCCCTGACTTCTATGAATGAGTGGTTTTATAGTTTGCTGAAATGATGATTAACTCCATGAGCCCAATGGAAGTCTTTGTAATGTCTGTCCAACCAACATATTTGTTAAATTCACTTTGCAAGAGTTAGCCATCTCATCAATAATCAAAATCAATAACCTTTTAAGAGAGCCCTCTCAGGCTAAGGAGGCTAAGCCTTAGTCAAAAGATTGGTCTAAAACAGTTACACAGAGTCTACCTGGTCAGCAGCCTTCCAGTGCTTGATTTTGTGATAACACATCCTATCACTGGTGATGATCTCTATAAGAAACCACTGCACGGGCCACCTTGCAAAGGAACCTCCTAAAAGGTCCCGAGACCCCAATCACATAACGCTAAATTCAACGAGGAATGTCATCTATAGTGGTCTCCGGAATATCTGCTGTCAAACGCTCAAGATGACCCTCCAAATCGGCCAAAACCTCTGCTGATTCGTCCTGTGGGGCTGGCGCGGGTGCAACTGGTTGTTTCCTCTCATAAGACTGGAGAGCGGCTGGTTGCTGTGGACCCACATCTGCATTTGAAACTTTTGCTGTCAGTTTTGAGACGATGGAAAAATAATAAAAAAATTAAAATAGGAAAAATGTTGAAAATGATTTTACCTGAATCATCCCACTGCTCTCCTGGTGGAAGAACCATGTCTGGGTCACCATGAAAATCTATCCCAACGTAAGGGAAATCCTGAATAGAAAAGACCTAACTTTCTAGCCATTGGAAATACTCAGGTTTGAATCGAGCAACCTCTGTCCTCTCGTCTGGGTGACGGGCCATAACTGCAACCCATCGCATCATTTTGGGCTCTCGAGGAAGCACAGCTCCAATAGTAAGGTGTTGTGGGATCAGCATAGGAACCCTCTCCAGACCAAAACTCATAACCAAAGCCCCATAACCAAAGGTCTTTAGTTGTCCGTTTTTGGCCCTGGTCAGTTGGCCTTTCAGATTGGCCAACACGGCATCGCACCAGTTGAAGATGGTGCCTCAGAAGCAATCAACTGCCATACGCATCTGAGATCCAGTGGAAATATGTAATGCGGTAGCCCCAAAAATTCTGGTGATAGTAAACGCAATCACCATGAGTTCAAGATGGGATATGGTCTTTATGTCTATCCCTTTGTCTCTAGCCTGGCTGTTGTAATACTCTAGCCTGAGGCTATCGACAGACTAGCCACCTGGCCTAGCCCCAAATAGAGTCAAGTCTTTGCCTCTCTTAGGCAAACCAGTCAAGAAATATATGTCCGCTGGCTCGATTTCGAGCTGGTGGCCACCAATGAAGAAGCACTGGTCCTGTATGCTCCATCTGTCAACCAACCACTGTAAGAAATACACCTGAGCCCTCATGCCAGGAATGGCCCAGAATTTGTACAAGCCACATGCCCTCAAAGCATCAAGTGAAGGCTGATGATTCCATGCGGCAGCATCCACGTCCTCATGCTCTCGTTCGCGCCAATCTAGCATGATGTACTCTCTACATCAAGCATAAGGATAAATTAAATTGCTAGAAATTATTTTGATTGGTCCATTTTTGAGAATTTTTGGGTTAAAAACACTTGCGATGGGGACCGCACCCTCTAGGTTAGACACACTGCGTGGGACCGCACCTTGTCTACATGGAAGGTGCGGACCCCGAGCTTTTTCCCAATGGAGAAAAAGTCGGGGTCCGCAGGCCAGCAGTGGTAAACCTGCGGGCCCCCGCGCGCGGGTTTTATGCCTAAAAACCCTCCCAAAAATGAAATAAATGACTAAATCAAAAATTGAAATGATTAAAAATGAAGAGTAGGATGATGTGGATTACCTGGAGAAGACGGTGTTCGATTCCGACGGTTGGATTTTCCGCAATCTTCATGGGAAGTTTTCTGAGAAAAAGCACTGTTTTCTCACCCCAAACTCAAACGGTAAAAATGAATTGACGAAAGCCCTTTTTATAAGTTTTTTGAGTAAATAAATTGCAAATTTGTTTATGTTTCACTTTGGAAAGGTATTTTTGTGACATTTTTATCCATTTCAAATAGGTATGAGTAATGTTTGTGTTTTTGTGCAGAATAACGGATTATTCAGGAAAAACCTATAATTTTCGACGAAAAACATTTAGAGTCACCTTTAAGCTCTTTTCTAACTCCTAAAACATGAAAAGTTCGTCGAGTTTTCCTTTTAAACTCGTTAAAATAGAATTAAAAGATGGTCCACTTACAGCTTTTTTCCGACCGTAAAAATATGAAAAGATTGCCGGATTTTTTTGTTTCAAATTCGATATTGGTTATAAAACAACGTGTCATTGATCACTTTTTTACTTTTTCGGGTGAAGGGAACTAATAACGAAAAGTACTCCTTGGTCATAAAATATCAAGCGGTTCTCTCAAGTATTATTTTATACTTTTTCGGGCTTGGGAGACACAAATTTACGAAAAAGGTCAACCCTGGAGTCTTCTTAACTTTTTTCAGACTCTTTAAAATTGAAAAAAAGCTGAGTTTCTCCTATACTGGACTCGTTAAAATTTCACAGTAAAGGACCTGTTCAATTACAAACAGGAACGAACCACTCCTTAGGGTTCAAATTTAAACTAAGTTGGACTCATCCGAAGGATGAGCATATAATCAAGCAAATGTTATCCTCCTCAAGCTTGTCAAGAATAAAGAGGTACTTGCCAAAAATGGTGGGGGAAAAGAGAGAAAAATGAGCCTGTTTGTCATACTTTGTAACCACTTTTGAACACGACACTTTCATTCACCTGGGTTGGGAAATCCTTTTCCTAACAGTTGATCAAACCACATTGAAAGTCTTCAGCCGGTTTCTGGGTATTACCTTTGGGTCAATTGTCACCAAACCATCTTTCGTGTCGTTATGTGTTCAAGAGTTCACTGCCAATAAGCCATTCATCTGCAAAATATCTGTCATCCATCTTGACCATTCCTGAGTCAGTCCTTGCAACTAAATTTCTTTGACTTGATCTATTATTTCGTGTTGTGGGCTTGCCTACGACGGATCTATTTCTATTGACGTCAGCTCATTATCTAGAAAGATGATCTAGAAATCGTCAGTACCTTGAGATCTGCATGCCTCAATGGCAGGTTTCTCGCCTTTGACGACATATTGCATCATTGACCTTCGATCAAAGGATTCCGTGACATGTTCGACATCAACACATTTATTCACATCTCATGGATTGTACTGGGTACTTTGAGAGCCATTGACATCACTGGTGGTTTCTCTCACACTTGTTAACAGTTTACATCATTCACTGGTAATCAAGTGGTTTCTACCATGTTCGACATCAACACATTCATTCGCATGGATAGAATCGTACTATTTCGGGAAGTAGAAATGAAGACCCTGGATCTAGTTTCCACAATCCAGGCTGCGAGGAATTTTGTATTCATTATGTAATGGACTATTCATAAACAGATGGCTGCGTCCATACTATGTCCACCTGAGTCTATACTTGTGACGTTTTACAAAATCATTCCTGTATCAGAGCAGTAGTTAGTTTTCTAGTCAGTTTTGATCTGAGTATGGGAATGCCTACCTCAACGATGATATGATCTCATATATATCTTGCATTGAATGTTTTTACAGGTTCCAACCGGGCTCTCCACAAGATGATCCTTGAAATGATAAAGTACTTCACTCTTCCTAAATGATAAATGAAATCCTCATCTACTACAGACTTCACACTTTAGGGAGCAATCTGTTACACAAAAATATCGTCACCATGATTATTTGCAGTCAGTATGGGTTTATCATCACTTGTACTGTCCTCCTAAGCAAGTCTCTGACTTCAGCTCTTCAAGTCAAGCTTTGAAAATGGGAGAAAGACATTAAAAAACAATGAAACTTTGGTTCCGCACTTTCTCTCACTGTCACCTATGGTCCCGCACCTTCTGTGTACAAAAACTGCGGACCTGCCCGCTCTGTCCCTAACGATGTGGGTGCGGACCCCTGTGAAAGTCAAAAGGTGCAAGTTTTATCTTAAAAAACTCACTTTGGGTTAATTCTAGAGGATTCTAGAAGGAATTTTGACTTGGATTGTTCGCTATGAGGTGGTTCATGCATCCCAAAAGAGGAGCTAATCCCTTGATGAGAGGAGCTATCCCTTTGAAGGAGGGCTTTATCCCTTTGAAGGAGGACCTAGTAACCTCCCTCCATTGCACTATAAATACAGGCATTGGGCTGCTTGCTGAGGAGGTTAGAAGCTGAACATTTTTTAGGGTAAATGCTGGTGAAATCAAGACTTCCTAGTTGAGCTTAAGAGGAGAGATCACATACCTTTTTGGCTTCATTGGGGAGTGACTGAAACTTGTAAAAGTAGAGGAGACTTCTTGCTGGACCCTGGGAGGAGCTTGTACATCATCAAGGCAAAGGTTGTAAAGTTTTTCTTCTTTTGAATTAATACAATCAAACTCATTTTTCTCAACAAGTATCTCATGTTATTTGTTTCATGGAATCCTTGACTTTCATGTTAAATATGTTTTATGAAATTGGCTTTTCAGGTGCTATTTAATTTCTTTGCCTTGTTTGTGTTTGCAGATTCGTGACAAAGGAGCTCATTTGGATCGAAGGAGTGAAGGCATCCACAAACTTGCGTTGGACCTAAGGTAGGCCCTAAAAACACTTGTTTGCCATTGTTTATTAAATCATATTTAGAGAAAGATAGTGTCTGGTTGGTTTGCTTGTCGTTAGGTCTTCTTTAGATTCTAGGAAGGTCTATCTTGTCTGCAAGATCGACTTTTTCTGTGTGACAGGTGTAATTAAGGGATAAAAGTGCTTTGGTGGAAGCAAAAGTCAAGAAGCTTGAGGACAGAATAAAGGAATATTTTCTCGATAAGAAGACCAGGGTGATAAAACACGGTGTACATGATCACATTATCAAATTTGGGGACTATCGCAGAGAGTTGATCAATCTGATGCCTTAGATTAGACCACATATTACTAAATGGATCAACCATGGTGGCACGCTGCAGAGGATAAAGTGCGAGACACAACCAGTAACAATAAAATGTGGATGTTTTCGAGGAAAAGTGATGGATGACTGGTTGAAACCCTATATAGGTGGCACAACCACCTAACTAACCGTGGGAAGTATAGTATTAGTGCTCTAGGCGGTTGAAAGGAGGTGTGAAATTATAAACTACTTTGCCTGGGAGCTACACAATGTGGGAGCTGCGCGCAGGAGCATAGTGTCACAAGGTCTGCGATAGTGCAAGGGGAGCTGTGCTACTACGTGGGTTGGATAGAAAGTGACCATTGGAGTCACTATTCACGATGTGATTCTCGACTTGAGACCAAATGGAGCAGGCAGCATGAAATTAAGATGCACTTTATGGAAAAATTTTGGAAAAATTTATCTTCACGGGAGCATTAATGAACCAGATTTGAAGGGAACAGTTGAATTTAATTTCAAAAGGCGCTATAAATTATAGAGTCCTGCCCTAGCAAACAACACTTGGTCATTTGCAAATTAAGTTGTCGTATGCCCCTCGTATTTTGAGTAGAGATTTGTTTTCCATATGTCGAGCATTGATTGAGCCCCTGATTAACTGATTAAGATATTCTTGGACGAATAATATGGCAGCGTCTGAGGAAGCTAGGGATGTTGTAGAGATGACCACCGAAGAGGCTGTGTAGGCCCTAATTGTAGCAGATGCCCCCGAAGGCATCGGGATTGTTCAGAAATCCCAAAATCACCATGCATGCCAAGGCCAAATAAAGACAAACAACCTATGATTTCAGTGCGTGTGTCCCCACAAAACTCGTTATGCACCAGACTAATAATGGAGGAGGAAGGGAAATCAGTTAACATGGAAACTGACGAGGAGGAAGACCTAGGGGACCTCATCATTCAAGAAGATGTGGATGAGGGCATGGAGGAAGAAACTAAGCCTATGCACCCTCCAAAAAAGATACCCGCATATATCCCCCTGTGGAGGGGAAGGAAAAAGTGCCTAAGGACCTTGACGAGAGCAAGAGCTCTCTCCAGACTCTGCTCCTCTTGGACAACATCATCTTTTAGGGCATGCACTCGAGATATGTGCCAAACTTGAAATTTGAAGATTGGGATCTCACTAACCATGAGAAATTCCCTCATCTAGAGACTGCGCAGCTCATGAAGCCCAATAAAAACACCGCAGCGGGGGTTGTAGAATTGGAACCACGAAAGTGGTTACGTAGAGCAAAAAAGGCAAGGTTATTGAACCTACTCTAGGTGCCACATTTCCACCGCACCCAGTGACAATCTTCGTCATCAGGAAGCTACTCTACCTGGTGCATGACGGGTGTTTGTGGTGGTCCATCCCCATCATGGATGACCTAATCCATCGCATTACATGGCTCCCATGCAAAGGAGAGGACCCCGAAAATATATTAGAGGATAAGAGCAGTGATTTTTCCATCATAGATGCCATGAAAAGAAATACAAGCTGGAAAATAAGAAAAGGGGCTACATAATATCCATCATCAACAACAGAGTAGTTAAAGTTGTGACCTAGATACTGGCAGGTAAGCTCATACGGAAGTGCCACGCGGATGAGGTACCCACACCAGTGGTGGAACTTGCTGAGCAATGTGCGGAAGGGTTCTAGTTTAACTTGTCTGAGTTATTATGCAAAGAGTTCCTGGAAAAGTTTTGTGAGGCCCAGGAAAAAGAAAAAATGTTCTACTATGCATGGATTCTGTTGTCCATAGTACTGGTGGCAGGGGAATTGCTGAAGGACAGTGCGTTCCCCACATTTGATAGGGATTTGTAAGAGGCTACGAAGTACCCTTCACTCTAGGCCACTAAGGATGCAAACCAGATCCGTGACAGTGAGATATTCTGGGTGTTCATGGAGATGAACATTAGAATGCAGTTTAACCAGAAGCCACAGTTATCACCCACTATCTACAATAGGCTGCAAAGTTTTGCACAATTTAAAACAGACTTCCACAACATATATCTCAGAGTGCACAAGGACCTGGTCAAGAAATGGAGTGTGCTACCCTTTATAGCCACATACGATGTGATTTTCAATGTACTGGAGACATGGGCGTCAGAGTGGTGCACCCCAAACATCACGACAATGGAGAATTCTACTGTGCAGAAGAGGAAAGAGGAAGCCAAACTATGCATGGCGTAGTTAGCAGAGAAGAGAAGGCAAGAAGTAGTGGCAACAAAAGAGCAGGAGGCATGGGACGCTATGCAGACGACAGTAGAATAAAAAAAGGCCGTAGTAGTAGCAACAAAGTAGGTAGTCGAGAAGGTGCATGAGGGCGAGAAGCCACCTTTGCATGGGCAGGAGAAAGAAATGGAAACAAAGGAAGAGGAGGGCAGTGTGGACCCACAAATAGCATCAACACAACTAAAGCACCAGTACCCGAAGAGCATATGGGCCTGCACAAGAATGTCAAAGCATCAAATTTGTCTATTGACTTGATCACCCTTATGGAGGGGTATCTACATGACATAGGTGAGGCAGTGCACAACATCACCATCGAGGCCCTCCAGAACTTCGTGGAGGAGAACTAGATTGTGTTGGGGGCCCTCTAAGTGTAGCTTCAGGAATTGCAGGTGCAAACTCCTCAGGTTGGTAATCTTTCGACCATCCTCACAGTAGGGACAACTACAGCTAAGGAAATTCTACACGCTCAAACTACCAACACAATAGTGCAGCCAGAAGGGGAACTGATTACAACAAATGAGGCCGACAGGCCTATGATTAGTGCACTCAAAGGGGTAGGGATCAACATGGCTGTGCTCCTGCATGAGACACTCTATGTGCTACAGGATGGGATCACTATAGAACTGCGGGCTAGGGGAAGTCACGCGTTACAAGTGTTGAGTGAGCAGAATATCAACATGGAGTAGTTGAGCTTGTAGTATGACAAGGTTGTGTCATAGAATAGGCAGATGGTATAGGTACTGGAAGAAGCTTGTGAGAGGGTCCCTAAGCTAGCCATCCCAGCAGAAGCACCAGCAGAGGCGCGCATCCAAAGACTAGAAGTAGGGGTGCGTGAGGCGCAAGAAGAAATGGCGAAGGTTCAACTGGAGCTGAACCTTCAGATAGCAGAGCTTCAATTGAAAGCACAACCATCCACCCCTCCAGAAGGGACTGCACCAAAATGTTGGAGGATTCATTCGAGATCCTCACCAATTTGCAGGAGGACCCCAACATCTAGCCCTTAGAGATAGAGGGGTGTAAGCTCCAATAGCAGTATGACAGCATCAAAGGGACCACATAGATGGCGCCCCTCACTCAGAGGCTCACGCGGATGCAGAAGGCCAAAGCACTGAAAGACCAAGCGGACACCGCACGACACAGAGAAGCAGTTCTGAAGGCACGCATTCACCCTTCGATTGATGAGGCCTTCATCATTACAGTAATAGTTGAAGGCAATCTCACACAAATGCAAGGGATGCAGGAATAGATGCAAGGAAGTGGTTCCAACACCGATGTCTCAAAACAATGTGTGCAACAGATTCAACAGGCAATTGCTTAGTGCGTTGTCGACCTTGCAGTAGTTTGAGAAAAGTTAGAGGGTCTTCATGCAAAGATTTCTACACTAACAGAGTGACTCGAGGGTTAGTCACAATGTTTGTGTTGGGGACCTGTTGGGCATGGAATCCCCACAAGGCATGTTTTGAGGCATAAAGCCCAAGTTTATACTAAGTCTATTGTAAAGACTCCGAGATTTATGGGCGTGGAGAATGAAGTTATAATAGAGTCACAGGATTGTCCACCCTTGTTTTTGTAATGTAATGTTGGCTTGAAAGATCTACCCATGGTCCATGGACCATGGGATTGTGTAAATAGAGCGAGGCTATAAGTGTAAGATACATCAATAAATCTGATCAGAGCATGGAAGAATCAAAGAAGGATTGAGTTGAAGTGTAAGTCATGTCTTTTGGGTTCCATAGTAGGAGAAGGCTCTGTAACTGAGTGCGTAGAGGCCTAGTAGTCAACAGCTAAGTGTGCAGAATCCTACTGTTGAGTGCGCAGGGCAGGTCGAGTCTGTAACCACTGGAAGCATTAATAAAGAGAATTTTTACCATATTTCTATTTATCTTTTCTTGTTTTATGTATTATTGGGTATGAATTTCAAATTTTATTGTTTATTTTCTGTCGAACTCATATGAATGTGTTGAGCAAGTGAATATAACATAAGGCATATGTTTATGTGAAGATAACTAACTGATACAAGAAGATAAGTAATATCTCGGGTGTGACTTAGGGAAATAGTGCAGATCTCTACTCCACCAATGTCAAATCCCCACTGACCCTAGTTAGCGTTGCAAAAAGAGGAATATATGAGACCGCGAAGACCAGGAAAGTGGGTGAAGTAACCTATGTGAAGGGACTAACCGTTGGACCACATCAACCCCTTAGACATCTTAAGGGTGTGGAAACCTGGTTCCAACACCCCCCCATACTACGTTGGGTGAGGCCTTAGTCTGCACTCCATGGACTGTTGCTGAAAGGGCCAGTAGTATAGGTATTTGTTTAGCTAATTAACTCCGAACCTGGGTCAGGCCCCAACAAGCCAACACTATGTGAGAGAATATTGAAAGCACATTCTTGATTCCAAATGGCATCATAGTATATTGGAAACAACCCCATTCAATCGTGAAGGTTGTTTTTATCCTATCGTTTGGCACGATCTAGATCTGATTATATCTTGAAAACTCGTCAGTGAATGAATCAGCCTCCTTCCCTCCAACATCGTCTAATACTTTATCGGTAAAAATCATTGGGAATGGATCATAGACACAGGCATAATTAAACTTCCTAAAACCTACACAAATCCTTATTTCACCATTTTGTTACTTCTCCTAAACCACCATAGGGATCACCCAATCAAATTCCTCCACAGGTTTTATGACACCCACCTCCAGCATCTTATCCAACTCCTGACAAACCTTTTCCTTGTATTTGGGATTAAGATGATACAACATCTTCTTAATAGGCTTCGTGTCTGGCTTCAGAGTAATATTCATGACACTCAAGTCGCCTATTATGCCCTTCAAGTCCAAAAAAATTGTAGGAAAATATCCTAGTACCCACGAAGTAGCTCAACAACTTTATCCACAGTGGCATCATCCCAATAATCCCCAATCTTTGCAAACTTTGGTTCTGATTTAGTACCAATGTTTACTTGCTTTGTCTTCAATGGCGTGGTGATGTCTAGGTTCTATATTTCTAAACCTTCGACTTCACGATACCCTTCTACTTCTAGGATAATAATGTTCCTTGGGTCCTCATCATCTTCTTCTGCAGTCACATTATCACATTCCAACGCATGGCGCAGTTGGGTTCTCCAAGCTGGTTGGACCCACTCCAATGGTTCTTGCAGCATTCTAAAGATAACTTCCTTAATCTCTTGTATGTATTCATCAATGCTCATGAATCCATATTCAAAGCTACAAGTTAATAAGAACCCTTCCCTCAATATAGCCCACTCTGCGTGCCATGGTGGAGCTCCATCTCCAAATACTAGTTCATGGGAATTATGTCCAAAGTATGGCAGAATAAGTGTACACACTCCGGCTGCAGCTTCATTCCATAAGGTTTAGTCCATTTCGCTAGGTGATCATGCGATTATCGCTCCCATCATATTTCTCAGTCAATCGAGTGTTAGGACGTCCAAACCACAACCTCATCATCCTTCTATAATCATGATATCCATCAAATCTATCCTTGTGTGTACCCCACCATCGTGCAGGCATAGCTTGCCGTGCCAAATATAATGCTCGAAAGTAGTGATCCTCAAGGACTACACGCTCAAATTCATCCAAAAACTTATCCACATCAGTTAAACCATCATAATAAGGTAAATTCCTTACCTCCAGTGAAACACAATGCAACGATTTCGTCATCATATTGTAGTGCAATGTAGATACTTCATGTAAACAATTCTTCCAGTGTTCCAACTATTCCTCTGAGTCAGAGGTGCAAGAACTCTCCCTGTCCCATGCAATCCATCCATTTCCCATTAAGTTGATCCAGTCCTGATCTCACACCATTATCTTATAGATATCATCTAGTTCATCATCACTCTCCTCATAATCACAGACATGTTCAGTATATAACGCTCCTTCTGTTGGGTCAAATGGTACTACAACGCGAAGCAATTTCTTTTCAAATGACATTTTCTGCTTCTTTAAATTGATAACCCCATTCATATCAATGGCCCAGCCAATTCCTAGGAATGCAGGGTACAGATTACTATTGTTATACAACAAATTTACCTCCTCATCAACTCAGAGGGGAAAGACATGATAGTTGAAACAAAGACCACAATCACAGGCCTTGATTCCAAACTAACACTGGCTGTGCACTAACAACCTGCTTTATAAAGCTTGTTACCAAGCCTGGAGGTTCATTAGTGACCCTACTATAGCATTTTTCTAGTATGGGAACAACATTAGTTAAACTTGGTGAAGTTCCAAGCGTCAAAGGAATGAACTGACTCACAAATATCTAGATATTTGTTCCTAAAATTACTCAACGAAAATCAAGGAAACATCCAAATTTGACCTATTTGGAAGATTTCTAATCTGAAGGGAGGAAAATGGGAAAGAGATAAAAAGCATGGAAATTTCATTGCTTTTTCCCTAGTGAACTCAAGGATGAGCTTGACAATGCTAACTCAATTGCTATATAAGCAAAGTGAGGGCTATTGTGAAAGAGGTCAGAGCATTTGAAAGGATAGCATACTTGACTGTTGAGCATTGACTCATATCATAAGAAGTGAGTAAGAAGGGAGAGAGAGAGAGAAGATAGATGGGTAATGGAAGGCTGATACAACAAATGGTTGTAATCACTCTTCCAACATTAATATAGAACTACAGTTTTACCATCTAGTCATGGTGTTGATACTATCATTCATTTAGTTGTTTGTTCAATGCCTATTAGCATGAGTAGCTTAGTTGTATGAAAATAGATGTTATTTTATATATTCATGTATTAGTTATCAGAGTTGTATGTTGTGATTACGCTTGTCTCTTCTATGTGCAAGAGTTGATTTTGGAGCCGGCTTTGAGGGAGTTCCACTTGGCTGCATTGTGATCTCCAAAAAAATCTACATGGAGACTTGAGGTAATCTACTTCTAATGCTTTGATAGTTAGTTATTGTCTATGAACATGCATGTAACTTTGTGCAGTTGTAGATAATCTTACAATCTATCGAAGGTCCCGAGAAGACCTTTGAGGGTATTTACATTCTCCATACACCGTGCATTTTACCCCATAGCAGAATTCGTCACTCTGCTGGGGACTATACATCTAGTTCCCGGTTTACCTAGACTCTTCTATGTTTTCTCCTCCTTCTAAGAGCTCCCTATACTTCTGCAATCCCTTTCTGACCCACCAAATATCTTGCTACATCTTGCCTACAAGTATTCACCTCTGAATCAGATCTTGAAATCCCTTTATTTGACTGATTTCCTACACCAACATAGGTTAGCAAGCTACACCGAGCTTTATAAAGCACTATGGCTGTTCACAACGAGCATTAGTGGGCCTACTAACTCTCTGTATCTACTGTTATAGAGCATTAGTCTCCCAACATGTTGATTTTTAGCAGTGTCTGAAAGCCAAAAGTGATAGGAAGCCTTCTCATGGACTAAATAAAGATTTGTAACTGCATTTTTCTAGCAAATAAGTGTCCTAAATTTTAATTTTTTTAGGAAATAATTTTTGTTTTTCTTTCTCAAAAGAATTTTTATGAAAGAAGGACACAATTTTTATTCATCCTTCTGTTTAGCTGGTTAAAATCTGCTCTATTTTGGTTTCAAGTAGTTCTTAAGAAACATTGGAAATAAGTTCTTTGGTTAGGCATGTGTTAAATGACTGAAATGCATGGAAATAATATGAATATGTGAAAAGCTCTCACTTGTAGGATACAACTTGTTTTCATTGAATTAAAAAAAAAATGAAGCATTTCTTTTCACATGATTTATTGAGTCAGAGTCTCATCACATTTCATACGTGAACTCCCCTACCGAAGACAATAATCAAGTACACATAAAATTTACCTAAAATCAATAAATAACTCTTTATTGAGAAAACAAACATTAGCTAGGTTGGGATCTTGGGATAAGCAGAGTGAATAAAACTGCCCAAGATCGAACACCAAACTAGTGTCATTAAAAGAGAAAAAAATTCCTTTTGCACTCACAATACCGGGACCACTCCAGTAAAAGTGGAGAAAAATATGAGACAACAACAGACTGTAAGTGAAGGTAGCCCACCTTCTCTTACAAATCCTTTGGGTATTCTGTGTATTGGGGATCCCTTCAAGGATTTAGGAGCTGAGTTGGGGACATAGTTATCCTGCCCACACATCATGTTGTCTACAACTATGTCCCCCATGGTGTGTCTATGATTTGATGTATCTTTAGTGGCCAAACTTATAGGGACTTACACAAGGTGAGCAGGAGGGGCTATCCTGGTACCTAGCATAGACGGACCTTCTCTATCTTCAGTTTTTGGGAGGGTGCTTATCCTCACGAGAGTGCTTGGCCCCTCAATCTGAGGTTTAGACGAAGCTCTAGAGTAACTGTAACTGTACATCTAGCCAACCTTCTCTATTATTCATTGAGATATCAGGTTTCATCTCCAGTAATCAGTGTTTATCAGATAGGGTCATTTCCCTTTGTTTGTTGATTGATTAATTTAGTGTATTTTTTATATTTTTTAGGTACCTGAGTGCTATCATTTGATACTTTAAGAAATATCACGATAAAATTTATTGATAAAAATTAATGGTCACCATGGCTACATCTGGCCCTCGTCATCACTCTAGACGATTGCTAGGTCTTCCTCCACTCATTGTAGAAGATCCGTCGAGTTCCACTGAACTAGATTCCCCATCTTCGGGAGATCAGTCTCCTAGATCTCACACAGGATATGTTTAGACAACCGATGATTAAGTTTGCTGGAGGATTTTTTTACCGAGGGATTCCTTCCTTCCTTTAACACTCCACTCATGAATCCATTGGAACCTATCTTGGCTCCCGTGGTATCTGTACCTCTTGCTTCGGTAGTTGGAGCATTTCCATCTATCCCGTCGACGACTAATGGGTTGTGGAACTTTGTGGATTCTTTCGGTCCTCCACCACTTCCCCAGTCGACAGTCATCACAACACCGTCAATGGCGAACCCCACTATCCCATTTGTCCCAGGTACAACCAGTCACATGATGCCATATATGAGTGAAACCAAATCGATGTTGGGTTCCACCCCTTTAGCATCAAAATGCATACCTTCAACAAGTGCCACATACAACGCTCCCTATAATGCTCAATGTGGCACTATGGGTGCAGTCCTCGTCTACCAACAACATGGTCGGCTGTCGTTGTACAGTACAAACCCCCAGATCCATATACTTGGGGGGGTTCCCAATATGCACATGCCAGTAGCGAATTTAATATTTCCCCGTCCATTCTCAGGCATGCATGGTGAGTCGCTAATTAACATGAAAATTCCTTATGTCAATCAAGGACAAATGGTTAGTTTTGTGTTGGTCAGGAATCCTCAAGCAGGTCCGAACAAATCCATGGGGGCACCCTACTCACAAATTCAAATGAGTTAAGGGGGCACCACTTCTCCTGGGGGAAATTCTATACCCCAGTATAAAAATCCTCATGGAAATGCACTCTACAACACCATACCTCAAGGCAACTGCTACACCATGCAACCCATGTATAATATTGGGAGCCAAACGATGAGAGGAGTGCAAGGATCCTCAAGTCATATGTCATCGCCATGGTCCGAGTTGGGGGCACCAAACTCTTTACCTTTATTGGCAATGCTGGATATACTCGACTTATATAAACTAACAAATGACCACATCTATCATAACTTACAATGGCCGCCAATCTCGCAAAAGATACCAACAGACATCCCTAAGTTCGATGGAAAGCAAGGGGAGGATCCGAGCAAGGGGAGGATCCTGAATAATCCTTTCCCCACTCAGCAGCAACAAAACCTTATTGTAAACCAACCCCAACCCCAGCAAGGGGGCAACAGTGGTTCGTAGCATCCTTCAACTGGTGAAGGATCTTCTACCATTTTCACGTTTGAAACAGTAGATCTAAAAATAAGAGCCAAATATTATGGAGCTCCTGTCACTCATGTCGTGGAATCTTCCTCAAGTAAAAACCCACCACCACCCAATGATTAGCATATCGAAAGGCCAGTTGTGGACATTGTAATTCGACCCCCAAAAGGGGCACTTCGATGCACAATGCACAATACATCTACACGTGCCACCCAAAACTACAGCATTGTAGAAGACTTGGTACAAGTGTCATTGGCTATGTCAGTGCTCAAAGTATTACAAACATGCCCAACACAACAGAAAGATTTTCTTTTAGCTATTGGTGGTATCAACCCAAAGGATTCCATGCTTGCTATTTTTGACATGGACAAGTGTAAACCTCCCCTTTCTCACTAGCTTGCATTTCAGGTGGAAATTTTCTCGAAAGGTAAAGGTATACATAGAACTGCCATCGATGAAGGTGCTTCTACTTACGTCATGTCAACTTCATGTTGGCTCGCTCTGGGTTCTCCAACCCTATCCTTGCCATCGAATTCCCTTAAAGCTTTCGATGGCCACACTTTCATCCCAAAAGGTTACCTATCTAGCTATCCCATCACCTTGAGTGGGAAAACAGTAACGATAGATATTGAAGTCATGGATCATAAACTTGACTATAATATGCTTTTGGGCCACACATAGACTTATGCCATGAATGTCGTTGTGTCTTTGGTCTTCCGTATCATCCTCTTTCCCTTTAATGGAAAGATAGTCATAGTAGACCAGCTGTCCTTTTGCACCCCAGATCACTCTTCATTCCCTAGAAGCTTTGTACCCTTAGTGGGTGGTGTACCTGACTTCTACGCCAGTATCGGTACCGGTCTACTGAAGGCTTCTTCTCTCATGAGTTGTTTCCCTCTTCAGCCACCAAAGGTTTCATAGACAGTCAATATGCTTTCATTTAATCCTCATGAACAGATCGATCCATGGATCCTACTGCCTTTTTCAAACATTGACACTTACGTAGAACAAATTATGTTGTCACCAGCTAAATTGGAATGCGAAGCCATTCAAATTGCATCTGAATCTCTGGTCACTTTGGTTTTGGCCAACAGTACCACTACCCCTCCCATAACTGCTCCTTCTTTCCATCCACTCAATCAAGTCCTACCTATGGACGAAGCTATTAGAGAGATCATGATTTTAGAACAGCGACCTTGGGAGGACTCACACCATTGTGTTTTGATATATGATTCGGACATGATGCCTCTTAAAATCCCATCACCTGACACACACGAAATTGTTTCCTCACCATATACGACTATCCAAACTTTGGACTCAAAAGGAAACAGGAGAAATATTTTAAAAAAATTTCTCATTTATATTTCTATCATGATAGGCATTGTGGAAAACATACAGATTGGATCCAAACGCAATCCTGAGGAAATTGTGAGCTTCACCTGCCTTGTTAAGGATTTCTGCGATGTTTTCCCTTGGTCTTATGAGGAAATGCATGGCATAGACCCTTCTATTGTCAAGCATGAGATCAGGAAGGATCAAGCATTCTTTACATGGTATTTTTCTTGCTCATTAATCCAAAAAATCCTTTAGTCTCCTTCTTTAGGCTCATTAAACTACCATGAAGAAGATCAAGCGTTCTTTTTATTGTATTTTTTTTGCTCATTAATCCGGAAAACCTCGAGTCTCTCTTTGGGCTCGTTAAACTACTACAAAGACGATTAGAACACTTTTTGGGATATTATATTACTCTTCAAAAAATAGAAACATCTCTGAGACTTTCATCATTGGGATCGTTAAACATATACGTCAATGGTCTGAGAAACTCTTTTTCAATTTTTTTCTAGCTCATTAAACTGAAAAAGACCAATTGAGAAATTCTTTTTAGGCACTTTTTTCTCACTCATTAAACTAAAAAAATCCTGAGTTTTGTCTTTAGGCTCATTAAACATTTATAAAGATGGCCTGAGCATTCTTTTAGGTACTTTTCTTGCTCGTTAAACTGAAAAATCCTGAGTTTTTGTCACCAGGCTCATTAAAAATATACGACAAAAACTAGAGCACTTTCTTTTTTGGGACCATTTCTCACATTTAAATCGAAAAATCACTGAGTTTTTCTCTCCTTCAGGCTTGCTAAAACATCGAAGGAGGAATTAGTAGTTCTTTTACCTCTTTTTCATCGCTCACTAAACTGAAAAGGATACCTTGAGTTTCCTTCATTTGACTCGTTAAAATTTGGTGAAGGTATTGATTTTGTCGTTGCGTGACTCATTAAAAATTCACAATGAAAAATGAGTTTAGTACATCTCCTTGTACTCATAAAAAAATGAGGTCGACATCTATTGAACATAGGATTCTCTTTACCCGGATTCAATAGATTAACTTACAAAAAAAAAAACCGATCTGAGTATACTATTAACGTTTTGTCGCACCTGGTTAACAACTATGACAAAGGGACCACCATGGAGTTGCTCTTTATGATATTTCCAAACTCTCTAAATATGAAAAGACCACTGAGTTGTCTAGTCTGGACTCGTTAAAATTACAGAGACAAGATATAGAGTCACTCTTTTTATGATACTTTTCAAACTCTTAAAACATGAAAAAATCGACAAGTTTTCCTATCTGGACTCATTAAACTAATTAGATAGGGAAGAGAGTCTCTCTTTTTGCGGTCTTTTTCAAACTCTTTAAATATGAAAAGATCGATGAGTTTACCTGTCTAGATTTAGTAAACTAATTAGACATGGAAATTTGACAGTACAGTTTCATTCAGTATTAGAAAGCGTGGTTTGGCGGGAGTCATTCCCTAGAACATGGAACTCCCTCAGATAAACCTTCCTTGTAATGGCTCTCAATATGAATCCTACAATACTATGATTTTAGCCTAAATACCCTGATGTAATTGCATCTCTGTATCCTAACACTCTTTAGTGTTCATGAGTCTAGTGTTGCATGGTTAAAACCATTGTCGTGCCTTCTATTGTTCAAGGGTTAACCTTTTGTTTCCTCCATCAACCCATCAAGCATATACTTCCATCATACCCTCTGTTGTTTAGACAAAAATGCTAAAAAGATTCATCAAAAAACAAAATCATTATTGTCATGTTTCGTGTCTATTAATGTAGGACACAATATTGCCTACCTTTCGACATGTGTCTTCCCATCAACTTCAACACTCTATCTAGGAAGACAACCCAGAAACACATTCAGTGCTTGGTACTTCTAGACATTGGTGGCAGGTTGCCTTGTGTTTGATCAGGGGTTCTCATTATGGGCTCTTGGTTAAGCGATTTAATGGGTGTTCGACAATAAAGACATCTTTCACACTCATTAGATTGTACTATGCATCTTGGAGACCATCACCATTATTGGTGGCCTTCCTCGCGTATGTTAATGGTCTCCATTATTGACTCATAATCAGATGATTTCGTGCATGTTCGACATCAACACATATATTCACATGTATCGATGTATGCTGTTCAATGAAGCAGAAATCAAGACCTTGGGTAGAGGCTTGCATCGTTCAACCTTGTTTCCTTTCCCAAGTTGCGGATATTGTTTTTTTGAGAGAGCTTATTAGGATGATTCTATTATGACACTGGATCTGGATAGTGGTTATCAACGGCCAACATTTGTCATATCTCTTTGGACAAAATCACTCTGACATAGCTACTGAGCATGGAAATACCCGACTCAGGACATGATTTTAGTAGTTTATATATATGTGTTATATCATGTTTTCGGTACCACCCGAAGCTTCGATCCACTCTCTGCTTTTGAAAGGAAAATTACAGTTTTAGTAAAGTATTTTGGCTATTGTCATAGCCTGTGATCTCATACTTTAGAAGGAATTTGTTATAAAACAAATTGACCTCCTCGTCAACTTAGAGGGGAAAGACATGATAGTTGAAACAAATACCACAATCACAGGCCTTGATTCCACAATAACGTTGGCTGTGCACTAACAACCTACTTTATAAAGCTTGTTACCAAGCCTGTAGGTGCGTTAGTGACCCTACTAAAGCATGTTTCTAGTATGGGAACAACGTTAGTGAAACTTGGTGAAGTTCCAAGGGTCAAAGGAACAAATTGACTCACAAATATCTAGATATTTGTCCCTAAAATTACTCAAGAAAAGAAAGGAAACATCCAAATTCGACCTATTTGGAGGATTTCTAATCTGAAAGAAGGAAGAAAATTGAAAAGAATTGAAAAGCATGGCAAGTTCATTACTTTTTCCCTAGTGAACTCAAGGAGGAGCTTGGCAACCCTAACTCAATTGCTATATAAGCAAAGTGAGGGCTATTGTGAAAGACGTCAGGGCGTTTGAAAGGATAACATACTTGACTATTGAGCATTGACTCATATCATAAGAAGTGAGCAAGAAGGAGAGAGAGAGAGAATTTGGAGGGGTAATGGAAGGCTGATACAACAGATGGTTGTAATCACTCTTCCAACATTAATATAGAACTACAATTGTATCGTCTACTCATGGTGTGGATACTATCATTCATTTAGTTGTTTGTTTAATTCATATTAGCATGAGTAGCTTAGTTGTATGCAAATAGATGTTATTTTATATATTCATGTATTAGGTATTAGAGTTGTATGCTGTGATTATTCTTGTCTCTTCTATGTGTAGGACTTGACTTTGGAGCCAGCTTTGAGGAAGTTCCACTTGGTTGCATTGTGATCTCCAAATAAATCTACATAGAGACTTGAGGTAATCTACTTCTAATGCTTTGATAGTTAGTTATTGTCTATGAACATGCATGTAACTTTGTGTAGTTGCAGATAATCTTATAGTCTGTCAAAGGTCCTGGGAAGACCTTTGAGGGTATTTACATTCTCCATACACCGTGCATTTTACCCCATAGCAACTGTCATCAAGGATCTCTATCAACTCAAATTAAACCATCGTGCTCGCACCTTCTATATCAACTGTGACTCCGTATAATCATCCCATTGGGATGATATTTTGTTGGTTCGCCATTCTGAGCTAGATAGGAGACCACTGCAGCACAGGTCTCCCCATCCTTTCCCATGTTTTCTTCGGCAAAAAATTCGCATCAGATCCCATATCCAAAATTACCTCGTCCATCTCATAATCTCCTATCTATGTGATGAGCCTCATTTCGGGCCCCGTTCTTGACTTATGTTTGCCAATTTTTCTAACTCCATAGTGTCCCTCTAGGACATTCTCTTTGGTGGCGCATTTGTTTATTAACTCCTATAGGAATTTCATAACGTTTTTATCATGAAGCAGTTTCATGTAGGTTTCCAAGAATGTGGTAAGGACAGGGGGATCAACCTCTACAGATGCGATGGTCTCTTGGATCTTGTCTTGACTTCCTAAGGAGGATGCCTCAGTGAAGCTGTTTCTTGGTCTCGATAAATGTTTCCTCCGTATGCTCTAGATCGAAACCAACTTCCTTTTCTTGGGCCTTGTGAACCTATCCATCCTCTTCAGGTGTTTTTCCCTTATCATCTGCAGTCGTTATTCCACTCCTCAGCACTAAATTCATGCTTATATCATCTTCACAGAACTCAACTCTGATCATTTGTAAGTTATATGTAGGTTGTGCTTTCTTTTACTGCATCTTAGCTATCAGCATCTGGAACTCTTCTATAGTATGTTCAAACTGGTTTCAGTGTTGACATGATGAGCATGTATGATTCTGACACTCCCGCGCATAGAGCCCTCATGTTCTGTAGTTGTAACATATAACCTGTCCCCGACATATACCAAGTCCTCCTCCTCCGTGGCCTCGTCTTCATCCCTTATATCCTCCATGCACTCCTCTGGCACCCTGCTCTAGAGGCCGAGTTTCTACTTGCATCCAGTATGTAGGTGTTATTTCCATCATCAACTCATAGTTGCAACAATGGCACTCATCATGGCCCACAGATTTACAGAAGTCACAGAACAACTAGTGGAGCATCTGAACGAACTTTTGAAGAAAATGACAATTATCCATTGCGTGTTTTCTAGCAACCTGACAAATAATGCACCATAGTACATCTCCCATGCTTGACCCTATTGGGCTTCTAGATTCAAAGGGATTGGTTCCCCTCTTGTAATATAATTCATCAATATGGGACAATGGTCTTTATCGTGCCCCTAGGTCTTACACTTCAAACACTAGATGTTTGCGCACATCTCTGGTTTAGTTTCCTAGTCTTTCTTCAAGCTTTTCAATTCCAAGAAGAGGCTCTGAAACTGAGAATGAATCTTATATACCCCCAAGGTAACATCCTGTATGGGTGTTGCATGAAAGCTCATCGCGATTTCTAGGGCCTCTGCCTGAGTTCCTATCTTCCGTTGTGACAAAGCAATCCTCAGGTGGCACAAAAGCGAAGCTATAAACCATTCACGGTGCTGACCCTCTTTCAACTGTATGTTAGCTTCTCAATCACATATTTCAACCTTTGATCTAATTCCTAAGTCATCTCATCAACCCTCATGATGATTTCCTTAAATCCAACCATTGAGTGCGAGTCAGACTTAGTGTAAGGTCCCACCTTACCAACCTATAGCATTATAATAAGGCTAACTCAAAATGCGATATAAGTTTAAGTTTTTAAGACGTAAAAGTTAATGCAAGGTTATATATCTGTATTTTTGTTTTTATTGGTATTCTTTACACTACCTAGTAATTTCTACTAACTAACTAACCCATGGTAATATTAAAATTCTCATTAGGGCTACAGGGTCATTGTTCCTCAAGATCCAAAACTTAAAACCATAAGTCTTAGAATCACATTTAAATGATAGAGTCTTTAGTGAGATAAATAATATCAATATTTACAAACCACAATTTCCAATAAGCTAATTTTTCATTCTATTGCAATTAAGAGTGTTTAAGAGTGACTAATTTGATTTTGTTCTAGATAATATGCCTATGAATTCTTTGGTAAAACAAAGGGAAGAAAAACAAGATAATTCAACCTCTAAAGAAGTGGTTTCCAATTATTATGAATTCATATGTGAGCTAACAATTACAACATTTCACCTAACAAATTTGCCTTCCATGGGGTTTTACTTCATTGGAATCATTTGTTGGAAATAATACTGAGATGGGGGGTGAATCAGTATTAGCAAGTTAATAATTTTTTATTTCCATAATCAGATTCATATACGCTACTTCAGTTAATGGAACTCGTGTCTATATGCAACTATGTTTAAGGAAACTAGCGTATATCCTGCAAACTTATGATTCAGTTAATTCATCATATGTTGATCTTTAGTCAATGCATCAGAACCATATAAATAGTAACCAGGTGCAGTAAAAGTATAACATACAGTCACACACATGAACACGAGATATAAGGTGGAAACCCAATGTGGGTGAAAGCCACCTGCTGCAATCATCTCTATCTTCTTTTTAAATTAGAAACTTGTTTTTACAATTTTTGTACTAGTGAAGTCTTATACCAGTACGCGGGCTTCTACTTGCAGAAGGCTACAACATTCTCTTGTTCTCCAGCTTCTTCTGGAAGGGAGATACAACCCCCTAGCTCCTATACTAGCTAATATGTTTACTAGTATGTAGGTGTCGGCCTACAAAAGGCTACAACCTTCTCTTTTCTTCCAGGGACCACGTTTCATAAATTTTCAGACTGGATCCATCAATAGCATCATTCAATCATCAAATCAACCAATCTCCTTTGCACCAACCACAACTGAATCAACCAATCACTTTGATGACCCTTCAATCTGATCTTTCAGAATGCTCTAAACAGAACCCAAAACACTACAATAGAAAATAGAAGTAGCTAAAACATATTTTATGACGTATACGCTACTTCAATGTGTCGAACCTGCATGCATACACACTTTTCTCAAGATGAACCTGTGTATAGATCTGCAAATCAAATTTAGGATATATACGTTGTTTTGATATGCAAAGCTAGTTTATATACATGCCTTTTCTAAAGTGAACCTACGTACAGATCTGTAAATGATGATTTAAACTTTACAACAATTTCAGACTTCAGTTATACCTAGATCATCATATTTACAGACTACAACATGTGCTAGTTATTCAAATAAATGATCAAATCACATAAAGATACTTCACTTCAAGCCTTGAGATCTTGACCCATCATTAGATCTTATCCTTTATCAACTGCTAAGGTTCATCCTTGGTTTAGATCCAACTATGCACCATAACCCAATAACATGTATACTAGATCTTGCTCTTCATCAGATATTCAATACTTGTGTACCTTTGCCTAATGATATTCTCCTCCTTTTATAGCCTTAGGCCTTACTCAATACCATGGACCAAAAACCACTTAGGACCAATACCTTGGACCAAATACCTGGGGTCAACACTCCGGACCAGATACCTTGGACCAATACCATGGATCAAAATACCATGGACCAAATACCACAAACCAAAACATAGTTTTCCAACATGTACGCGCCTTTCCTTCTGTTAAAGTGTGTGTGTACGTTATATGCTTATTTTGTTCTACTAACCAGTGTGTAGACGTGGCTTGGTCAGTTAGGAACTTGCATATACCTCTCTTTTCTTCATTCTATGAGTCTGAACTGTGATCTGTCATCTGAGTGAGTTGTCGTCAAGGACAACACCTATGTCAAAGTGCCAAATTTGTGTCATAATGCCAACAATATCCCCCTTTGGACTTGATGGAAACCCAAGTCACTCTCCCCCTTTGTCATCAAGGGAAAAGGGTTATGCTCCCCCTGAGTATATGCTGAATTCTATGATATGCAGAAGTGTGCTAATTGAGCTCCATGATCAAGTCCATGCCCCCCTGAATATAAACAAGGTCTACAAAAAGATGTTCTTAAAGAAGAACATGACTCTATACATACATCATAAATGACCTTCCTATCACCAATGACTCATACATACATCCATCTCCCAACCAAGTGGGGATATACCAATTGTTTATACAAGAACATTACATCATCCATCCCATGCATAGTGGGGTAGCAAAATAGGTTGTTTCATGACATTTACATTAAAAGATAAACATGACATATATAGAAAAGACCAAATATCTAAGGCAAGACCATGATAGTCATCAGCAACTATCATCAGCACCATTTGTCAATTAGCATCCAGATCAGCAACCATGATCTCCCCCTGAACCTGTTCCACCTGACTCAAAAAACAACTGTGTGAATTTGTACCAAGATCTTCTAAGATAATGCGAACAATGCATTATTAGAAGTATATGCTCTCCCTGAACTTGTGCTAGAAGATCATTGTCAGATCTGATCATTTCATATAGTAGAAGAGCTATCAAGGCATTATCATCAATCAGATATACATCAAGTTATCAAAAACTTATGAAATCCAACATATTTCCACATGTCATCCACAGACTGTAACCATCATTAAGTAGAGCAGATAATTCAATTAACCATATTAGACCCCTTTGGCCCACTGCTTTTCCTTAAACCAACATATACGCGATTGTATCCATAGAAACCAGCGTATGTACATGACTATGCTTCATGAAACTCACGTATAACCACCTTTCTTTGAAACAAATAATTTTTAACAGTAGGGTGATGCATCAACTACTCCCAGCTTTTGTTTGAGATATTCAAATGCCTCTCTGGGCAATGATTTGGTGAATATATCAACAACCTATTCTTTGGAGGGAACATACTCCAATTTGACCTCTTGTTCAATCACTTGTTCATGTAGAAAATGATATTTGATGGGTATGTGCTTGGTCTTGGAATGCATGACTGGATTCTCTGAAATATTGATGACACTTGTATTATCACATAGAATGGGGATGGGTGGAGTACAGGTGATCTGAATGTCTTGCAATTTTTGCATCATCCAAAGGAGTTGTGTGTAGCAAGATGTAGCAGCCACATATTTTGCTTCAGCTGTAGATAATGCAATTGAGCTTTGTTTCTTGCCAAAACAAGACACTAATATGGAACCCATATAGAATGCACCACCACTAGTGCTTTTTCTGTCATCAATGCTTCCTACCCAATCTGCATTTGTATATGCATGAAGTGTAAGATATGTATCTCTAGGATACCATAAACCAAAATTCTATGTCCCTTGAAGATATTTGAAAATCCTTTTGACTGCCTGAAGGTGTGATCCCTTTGGATTTTCTTGGAATGTTCCAACTATTCCTACTGCATGCATGATGTTTGGTCAGGTACCTGTTAGATAAAGTAGACTGACAATCATGGATCTGTAGGTTAGTTGATGTACTACTGCTAATTCATCATTTGAGCTAAGACTGCATCCTATTACCATTGGTTTACAGACTAGTTTAGAATCTTCCATGCCGTATTTTTTTAAGATCTGTTTGAGATATTTGGTTTGTGACATAAAAATACCATTTTTATTTTGTTGAACTTGTAGACCAAGAAAAATATGTAAGCTCACCAAGTAGGGACATTTCAAATTCCTACTGCATTATCGAAGCAAAATTTCAACTCATGGCTTCTTCATTGCTACCAAAAATGATATCATCAACATACACAACAAGTATTAGCAATTTATTATTGTTAATATTTGTATATATATTGCTATTAGTTGATCCTTTTGAAAAACCTTGTTGATGGAGATATTTGTCAAGATGGTAATACCAGGCCCTTGGAGCTTGTTTTAGACCATAGAGATATTTTCTGAGTCTGCATACAAGTTTTTCATCATTTCCAAGAATGAATCTGTTTGGTTGCTCAATATAGACTTCTTCTTCTAAGTCTCCATTAAGAAAGGCAGATTTTAGATCCATTTGGTATAATTTGGATTTTTCAAAACTAGAAAGAGAAAGGAACATTCTTATGGCTTCAAGTCTAGCAACAAGTGCAAAAGTTTCTTCAAAATCTATACCTTCCTATTGAGCATATCCTTTACAAACAAGTCTAGCCTTGTTTCTAATAACTCCTCCATTTTCATTCAGCTTGTTTTTGAATATCCATTTAGTTCCTATGATATTCTTATCATGAAGTCTAGGAACTAATTCCCAAGTATTATTCTTTTCAATTTTCTCAAGTTCTTCATTCATGGCCTTGACCCAGCATTCATCTTTGCATGCTTCATTTACATTTTGAGGTTAGGTGGAGGAAATCAATCCTAGATAGCTCGAAGCTTCTGTAATAGTTCTTCTTCTCTGCACACCTGCCTCTTTCTGTCCCAAAATTTGAGTCTCTGGATGATTTTTCTGAACATACCTGGATGGAGTCTTTTCTTCTACGATTATCTATTCTTCTGGTGCTTCATTGGTTTCTTCTTTAGAATTAGTCTGATTTGATGTGGGAGGATAATCCTCATCTTGTTCACAATCTTTGGTTTTTACTTGCTTTGGATTTTTGCATGCTTCATCAACCACAACATCAATACTTTCAATAATTTTCCCAAGTCTTTTATTATAACATTTATATCCTTTACTTCGAGAAGAGTAATGAAGGATAATGCCTTCAACTGCTTTGGGTTCAAACTTACCAAGTTTTTCATCAGTCCTTTTAACGTAACATTTTCTTCCAAAAACTTTGAAGTATTTTATAGTAGGAGTCTTACCATACCAAAGTTCATGTGGAGTTTGAGTGTTGTTTACCTGAACATTTGCTTGGTTGAGAATAGTGATGGCAGTGAATGTAGCTTCACCTCAAAAGGTTGCAGGAGTTCTAGACTCATCTAGCATAGCATGAGCCATTTGTTGAATAGTTCCATTCATCCTTTCTACCACTCTATTTTGCTGAGGAGTCCTTGCAGTGGAGAATTGATTTTTTATTCCATGTTCTTGACAAAGTCAAATAATTCATCTGAGGTAAATTCTCCTCCTCGATCAGATTTGAGGCATTTGATTTTGCGATCTGATTCGTTTTAAACCAAGGCTTTGAAGGCTTTGAATTTTTCAAATTCTTCATCTTTATGCTTTATAAGTCTTATCCAACACATTCTGGAAAAATCATGAATGAACAATATAAAGTATTCTTCTCCACGAGGTGACTTTTTCCTTGATGGTCCACATAAATCAGTATGAAAAATTTCAAGAGGTTTACTAGCTGATCCTTCCTTTTTAGGGAAGTGCACTCTGGTTTTCTTACCAAATTGACATTATTTGCATATTGTATTTTCTCGGATGTTGGTATCAGGAAGATCACGAACAACCTGGAATCTTCATTCTTTTCTTATTTGAGAGAAGCTTATATGCCCCAATCTTCTGTGCCATAGCCAGTGTTCATCATTTTTTCTTAGATAGCATTGTTGTTGTCCTCCCTTGAGTATGTATAATTTGTTTGGAGTTCTTATACCTTTGATCACGATTTCTGCTGTATCAAGCTCATGAACAACACATCCATTTGATCAGAATGCTACTTCATTTCCTTGATCACACATTTGACTGACACTCAATAGGTTATGATTTAGACCATCAACATACATAACCTTCCCAACTTTAACTTTTTCTTTTAAGAGAATAGAACCTTTACCTTTTATGACAGCAGGAATGTCATTTCCAATTGAGACCTTCTTTTCCTTTTCTAAGGCATTATATGACCGATGTTTTTCTTTGTGACCTATCATGTGCTTTTATCATCCACTGTCGATGTACCACTACCTTTCTTGTCCTTCTGTATACAAGGCTATACCACATCTTTCTGTTTGCAGTTCTTTCTTTCTCCATATTTTGGGACTTAGTGAAGTTTTCTCCTTCTGAGATGTTTGCTGAAATTTACTCCTACATTCAGATTCTTCATGACCAAAGTTTTTGTAGATAGAGCATTTTATTTATTTTTCAAGAAGAGAAAAGTTATTGTAGGTCTGTTTCATGATCCCTATCACATTCCTTTGATTTCGTTCTTCTCTAGTCATGATGGTCTTGTAAGCAACACACTGAGCAACTTTCTGTCCAAAGTTATGACATGAAAAACATTGGCGATTAAAGAAGTTCCTGTGATAATCTACTGACATGGTGATTATAGTTTCTATTGATATTCATTCTTGAAGTAGATTGAGTATGAATTACCTGAGGTTGGCTGTATCTTATGTTCATCCTTGAAGTAAATTGAGCCTGATTTACTTGGTGATCTATTTTATGCTTTTGCTGAGGATTGTCAAACTATTCACTGCTCTTTGCTGCATCAAGATAACTTTTAGTGGAGGTTGACGGCTTCTGTGCTTGAGATGCTTATTCAGTATATCCAATACCTATCTTTATCAGATGAGAATGCTGTACTTTGATAATTTCATTTAATTTTTCTGATCCTTTAGCAAATCTAAGATTTAGAGCTTTTGTTTTCTCAGTATTCTTTCATAGACTCACAATTTCACATTCTAGTTTTTCATTGTGTTTTTCTATTTCAGCAAGTTGGAATGTCAAAGTATCTATAATCATATTCTTTTCTTCTAAACAAATTTTGAGTTTAGAGATATCTTCCTAAAGGTCATCTTCATCTAAAGCATCTAAGAAATCATCATCTTCAAAAGCCATCAGAAGTCTATAGTCATTACTATTTTCATCTTCACCACTAATTGACAAACCATCGCTATCTTCATACGTATAGTAGCTCTTCTTACTTACGCTTTGTTTTCTATTCCATTTATATTATTCCTTACCTTTATCAAGCTTATCTTTATGAGGACATTTGGCAGCATAATGACTGACTCTTCCACAAGAAAAAGATTTGAAAGGTAATTTACCTCTGAATCTTCCAGAACCTCGTTGAAGGTTCTTGAAAAATTTTGCTTCTTCCTCTCCTTCTGAAATATGTCTTGATTCATTGATTTCTTCTCTTCTTGAAGCTTTAAATGCGGCTTCTCTCATATCTGATGGACCTCCTTTTCTCATTTTGAAAGCAGTTAAGATTTCGTGCAGCTGTGTCATAGTAATAGTATGAAGATCCTGCTTTTCTTCTATGGCAGATAATTTTGATTCAAACTTAGTAGACAGGGATCTTAAAACCTTTTCAACTAAAGTAACTTCTTTTATCTCTTCACCCAAATTATTCATGCAATTAACAATATCATTTATACATAAGAAGTAACTAGCTATACTTTCATCATTGTGCATTTTGAGAGTTTCATATTGAATTCTGATAATTTGTAGTTTTGCACGTTTTACCTGAGTGTCTCCTTCATAGCTTAGAACGATCTTGTCCCGTATTTCTTTGGTGGATTTGAGCTGCATAACTTTGACAAATTCTGATTGTGACAGAATCCCTTATAAATTAGTGAAAACCTTGGCATTGGTTTCATATTGCTTTTTACCTGGCACATCTATAGGAATTGTTGATGGAAATGTTTATCCTCCTTCTACAATTTCCCAGACATCTATTCCAAGAGATTGAATATAGGTTGTGGTTCTTACCTTCCAATAAACAAACTTGCTCCCATCAAATATTGGTGGTTTGATGGATCCCTCTCTTTCGTGGTTACTCATGATGACGGATCTTCCTTCAAGCGATCAAGCTTCTTCTGAAGGACCTATTTTGATACCAAATGTTGGAAATAATACTAAGAGGGGGGGTGAATCATTATTAGCAAGTCAATATTTTTTTTTCCATAATCGGATTTATATATTCTACTTCAGTTAATGGAACTCGCATGTATATGCAACTGTGTTTAAGGCAACTAGAGTATATCCTACAAAATTATGATTTAGTTAATTCATCATATGTTGATCTTTAATCAATGCATTAGAACCATATAAATAGTAACCAGGTGCAGTAAAAGCAGAACAGACAGTCACACACATGAACACAAGATATAAGGTGGAAACCCAATGTGGGTGAGAACCACCTGCTGCAATCGTCTCTATCTTCTTTTTAAGTTAGAAACTTCTTTTTACAATTTTTGTACGGGTCTAGTCTTCTACTAGTACGCAAGGTTCTACCTACAAAAGGCTACAACCTTCTCTCGTTCTCCAGCTTCTTTTGGAAGGGAGCTACAACACCCTAGCTCTTGTACTAGTTGATATGTTTACTAGTACATAGGTGCTGGCCTACAGAAGGCTACAACCTTCACTTTTCTTCCAGGGACCACATTTCATAAATTTTCAAACTAGATCCATCAATAACATCATTCAATCATCAAATCAACTAATCTCCTTTTCACCAACCACAACTAAATCAACCAATCACTTTGACAAACCTTCAATCTGATCTTTTAGAATGGTGTAACCAGAATACAGTAACCAAAACCCAGAACACTGCAACATCAAATAGTAGCAGCTAAAACATATTTATGAAGTATATGCTACTTCAATGTGTCGAACCTACGTGCATACACACTTTTCTTATGATGAACCTGTGTATAGATCTACAAATCAAATTTAAGATGTATACGCTATTTTGATATGTAGAATTAGTGTGTATACATGCCTTTTCTAAAGTGAACCTACATACAGAACTATAAATGATGATTTAAACTTTACAACAATTCCAGACTTCAGTTATACCTAGATCATCATATTTGCAGACTACAACATGCGCTAGTTATTCAGATAAATTATCAAATCACATAAAGATACTTCCCTTCAAGTGTTAAGATCTTGACCCGTCATTAGATGTTATCCTTTATCAAGTGCTAAGGTTCATCCTTGGTTCAGATCCAACTATTCACCATAACCCAATAACTTGTATACTAGATCTTGCTCTTCATCAGATATTCAATACTTGAGTACGCTAATTATCTTCTCCTCCTATTATAGTCTTAGGCCTTACTCAATACCATGGACCAAAAACCACTTAGGACCAATACCTTGGACCAAATACCTATGGTCAAAACTTCGGACCAGATACCTTAGACCAATACCATGGATCAAAATACCATGGACCAAATACCACGGACCAAAACTTAGTTTTCCAACATGTATGCGCCTTTTCTTCTGTGAAAGTGCATGTGTATGTTATACGCTTCTTTTGGTCTTCTAACCCATGTGTACACATGGTTTGGTTAGTCGGGAACCTGCGTATACCTTTCTTTTATTCATTCTATGAGTTTAAACTATGATCTGTCATTTGAGTAAGTTTCCATCAAGGACAACACCTATGTCATAGTGCCAAATCTGTGACATAATGCCAACATCATCATGCTTATTCTTTGAGATATCTCCAAAAACACCTTGGTTGCAAATCTTAAATTTACTTAGTCATTTTTATAGAAAATTCACAGAAGTAATTAGCTACAACCGTTGAAGCATTATGTCAAATAGTTTGCAAGAATGAAATATACAACCATTGAGGCATTTTGTAAAACACATACAACCATAACCCTTAAGGAAATTTCACCAAAATTAACTAACATGAATCTAATATTACATAATTTCTTTTTCCTTGTCAGTAATTCCAAGAAGTGAACCTAATACATAAGTAGAACTGTCATCCATCTTGATTGCTACATATATAAAAATATAGGCACATAATGGATATAAATATTTAAGAATTTTTACAAATAGCTCATAGTGATGTAGCTACAACCATTGGGAATTTTGAACAACGGTTAATAGTCACGAAACAAGCTGCTAACTATTAAACTATCAAACAAGTAGCCACAAGTTTATTAAACTATCAATGTATTAACCATTGATATTTTAAAATAATAATTCCAAGTTTATATAACAGACAGATTCATAAAAGGAGATTACCAGGTAAATCATAGCTACAAAAAAAAAACAGCAAGACAAACCACTAGGCAGTAGCAACAAATCTGTAAAATATAGAAGATTACAGAATCGGATTCTGAAACTTTGTTTTCTCAAATCAAAGTTGGGGTGACATGGCCATAAGGCACAGATACCCACTGAAGTTAAAATAAATTGAAACAAAAATGCCCAAAAATGAGATTACTTAAAACCACAACGAAAATCAAATTCATACTATCTTATTTATCCCTTTTGTCAAACATAGACTCTGAAAACTTATCTACAACTGTAAAAAGAGAAGGACAACCCAAATTTGTGCTATTAACACGTTTTCATAAAACTCATGGCAGCCTAAATGCTTCAGCCATGAAGAAATGATGTAGACCAACTTGCAATGAAACTGTACAAAAAAAAAAACTTACATAAAATAAACTACAGTTATTGCAAAATTCCTTCAACATTTATTGTGTAGCATTTGATATAAATCTAAGTTTCAGTCAACAACCAGATAAGAAAAACTATGTAATGAACTTAAAAAAGAAACACAATATGATGTTGTCAACATGCCTAACAGTGAATTTATACAACTCAAAAAAATCGGAGTATGCTCCAGCTCCAATATCCTTACCAACTTATTGTGAACCACCCGGTTTTCCTCCCGACTATATCCAGGAAGAACTTCTCCCTCTGAAACCCCCAAGCTGCGAAAGCTCACAAGTAGTACCAAAAGACAATAGTAGAGATATTTTCAAGGCAAACTAAGGAAGAAAATTTTCACTTCCTCTCAATACCACTCATGGCCAACCTAAATAGCTAGAGATCTTAGGATTTTAACAATAATTTCAGATTTATTATGGAAGCAATTGCCTACTCTCCATATCTCTCCCTCTCACTATTTTCCTCAAGTCTCTTCCACTCTTGGCCTCCTACTCCCCCAAGTGAGAATACATGAGACTCATATATAGAAGGAGCAACCAATGCTTGTCATAAAAGAGGAGTAATGTACATGCATTGGATTCCATTTAGAGGAGTATAACTTATGCCATTAAGGAGATGTATGCATGCCTTAGTTAAGGAGAGTGTAACATATGCATTAAAGAGACTTGAAGAGGAATATTTTATGACATATTTTTAATGAGTGAAAAGGAATATGTCATTCTTTGATGAGTGCATAAAATAGAGTATAATGAATTATTTAAGAGAGAGAGAGAGAGAGAGAGAGAGAGAGAGGAAGAGAGCCATGAGAGTCATGAAGGAGATGTGTGAATTGATTGAGGAAATAAAATTTACTTGTAATTCCTTTTTAATAATAATATCATAGTCTCGTAAAAGATAATAATAATATTAATGATATTGAGGATTTAGTCAATATTTAACTATTAGGATTGATTAATGATAAGTTAATTTGTTTTTCTTCAACTCCGCTTGATTACCAATTTATGTAAAGTGGTTTACTATTTTTGGAAAGTCATGCTTGAGATGTTGGACATGACTTTCTATTTTTAGAAAATCATTCCAGAATTGTGAGAATGAAATTTTATTTAAGGAAATTCATCCATGAGTGGTATTTTTATTCTGGAGAATAAGGATTTCGCACCCCTATTTCATGCATCTCCGTGCCTTAGTAGATTGAGGACTCCATTCCATGATCTACTCCAAATATCCAAGCTTCCACAACTTGATCTTTTTAAATATTCAGGACTCTGTGCCCTAAATATACAAGACTCCACGTCTTTATCTTTCTTGGATTTAGGACTTCATGCCCTCTCATCTACTATGCTTTGAAACTTTGCATTTCTCCTTATGGTACTCATTGTGTGCTTTTACCCATCTAATGGTTCGCTGGTAAGCCCTTGTTCAAAGACTTGCACACATTACAATCTCATAGATCAAAGGATTCAAATGAATTTCATAATGAAATTAACCTAAACACATTTTACTCAAAATGGTGCATGGCTTCCACAATCATTTTGGTTTTGAAGAAATGACTTCCACAGTCATTCATAATTGAACATCCTTGTTGGAAAATGACCAGATACCCTACCACATCCTGCTTAGTACAATATTAGACATATATAATCACACAAATCATGTATCATCCATAAATCATAATCAACCATCTATTCTGCATAACCATCATAATCCATGGGTATATGTGTCTCAATCTTGGATCACCATCCATGTCATACACCTTCTTCATAAATTAGATACAAACAAAAAAAAACATATGTATAACATTTTACTTAACCAAAACCATCTAATTCAGATAACCAATGATGCCACATATAAGAGGAAATATAACTACATAAAACATTGTTCCCCAATCCAGTGATCAATTTTTCATACATAAACATAAAATGAAATATAACTATGTATGTAAAACATTATTCCTCAATCAAGTGATCAACCTATCATATATATATAATATATGATAGGCGTGACAAAACTATGCTAGAAAAATAGGACAATACACTTAGGCTTACTAGACTCCTTGTTTAAAGTAGCATTAATATCTGCTGGCAATGCAAGAGGCTGATCAAAACAAAACTTGATATACCAAGTCAGCGTGCGATCCTCGAAATCAATAACCAACTATTATTTTTTTATATTATCATTGGTAATCTATTGTGTTATCCACACAACATCCGCAACAAACTAGAATTTCTTTGTATCTTCAATTCCAATGCCTTTGAAGATCGGCAGCTTCATTGTATTCGCCATGACGGATGGTGGTGGTGGAGGTGGAGGTGTGAGTGAAGGTGTATACAGTGGGGGCGGGGGTGGAGGTGGAGTGGATGGATGAATTATTCGAGGGAACCCCTGAGTTATTAGCTCAACAGCGCTTCGCAGTGGAGACCATTCTACCCCTTCATCGTCACTCAAAGGAGGTCCAACCAATGGACTATACTCCTCTCCTGATCCTTCGCGATTTATAAAGAGTCTTCCACTTCATGTAGCTCCGAAAATCAAGGCAATGGAATAACCTATTTTTCACACAACAACATTTTAATCAAAGTATTCAGAGATCTTAAGTAGTTACCTTGCGGTCGTTTGAAAAATCACCACTCTGCTTCATTGTAGCTAACTGAGGCATCAACTGCAAATTCTATAGTGAATCCTCCTATAATTCGATCAAGCTAGTGATCAATAGCCCACGTGATTTTCTCTTCAGAGGCTTCTAATCATCATAACAATTCTGGAGTCCATACTATTGGACCGTCAAACTTCCACCTCCCTTGACCATCTGCCAAGTTAGCCAACCACTCCTATAATTCGATCAGGAAGGTGCAGAAGAATATTTCATGTATCTTTGTATATAAATATCTATTCAACCACTGGTCCTTTGATAGGTGTGAATTCATGTTTTCCTACGTTGTGAATTCATGAATTTTTCTATCCAGACACTTTTCAATTTCTTTCTTCATTGGTTTCCAGTGACGCGACATCACACATCCCTTTCAAGAAGATCTTAGTGCTGACAATGGGACCATTTGTTGGCTTAGGGGGTCTTGACCCAGGTTCAGAGTTAGTTACACAAAACGACAAAACCCTACACTACTGGCACTTTCAGAAACAACCTGTGTAGCATAGGCTACAATCTCACCCGAAGCAGTATAGGGGGATGCTGGAACCAAGTTTTCGCATCCATAGATCAGTGTGATGTTTTTCATAACCCTCGATCTACCTTCAAAAAAATTTATAGGTCCCTAAGGCTTGATACTGTAACTATGTTTAAACAACATGTTATCACTTAAGAAAAATTTCAAAATTCTGAGCATCGGTTTTTTTCAAAAGATTGGTGTTAGTCTTGGTCTGGTCTTTCCATAGTGTTTTAGAGTCTAAAGATTTAGAATAGAGTCTTGTTGTTATGGTCAAATATGGTACTCTATTCTTGCCTATCCCTGGTCCCACATCACACATAAATTCCATGTGTTAAGCTTGTTTCAAGGTTCTTATGTGCTATGAAACTGTCTAGGAGTTTTCGTAGCACATAACCCAGAATTTGCACTGGCTGCATTACAAAATCGGGAATTCATGAAGATCCGTAGAAAATCTCATCCAGCTATCAAATCTATCAAAATATGTTATTTTTACATCATCACTTGTCAGCCCATACACTTTTCCTATCACATTCAACCACTTATTCTCATCATTAGGGTCGTTAGGTGTCTTGGTACGCTCAGATTGCAAGTTTCAAAAAGAAGCCAAGTATTCACAGTCATGATTATGTTTGGGTTCATGCATGAGGAGAAAATTGATAGGCATTCAATTAAAATTCCTTGAAGATCAAGTGAGGCAATTTTCAAGCGAGGTAGCTTTCAAGCGAGGCAGTGATCGAGATTGAGACAGTGCAAGTTTCTTTTCAAATCTTCACTTTGCTGGAATTTCATGGAAGGGTCTGCAGAAAGAAAAGATCATAGGTCAGGAAGGTGTCTGAGAAATGAACCTGAAGGCTTAGATATCATCCTAAAGAACAATGAAGTTGAACAAGCCTTCAAATAGGTTGGCTGTTGGAGATTTTGTGAAAAACTTCAAGGAGGCCATATGCAAGTCACCAGGGAATTTTCTTTAAATTTCACAGGATTGAATTCGAAAGTTGGGGTGCTTGAATTGCCAATCTCTCCAGAGGTTATATCTATAGTCACTGAGATTCCAAGGGGATAGGAGAGATGGTTTAAAATTTTCAAGTTTGATATGACCCCCTACAAGGAATTTCTGAAGCCGGAGTTCATTGATTCAGACTTAAAAAAGTCAGTGCCCAGGAGTTTTGTCAAAGATCCATATGCTAATTTACTTACATGCATATAGAGATACTTCACTTGCAAGGGGAGGTATCATAAGGTGCATTCTTATCACTTCAAGCTTCTGCTTCATTTCACTGGAAAGATATCTCTTGATTTTCCTTTCTATTTGTTTCGTAGCCTAGGAAAAATGTGTGACAAGGTTCAGTTGAGGAAGGAAGCCTATGAGACCTCATTGTTTCATCACGGCTTAGTAAAATTGATCATTTTGCATGAGATCCAAAAAATATATAGGGAATGGTCCATGTTCGTGTTTATGTTTGGCTTCAAGAATGAGACTGGCCTTAGTCCTCAGGCTACGAAGAGTTCTCCACCAGTAGTTAGTCATGGTGCAGAAACAAGATCAAGGAGATTCATGAAATTGAAGGCTAGGAAACATGTAAAGGAGCCCTCAAGATCACTAGTAATCCAAGACATACCTCAACAGTCACAAAAATTGAAGGGTCAGATAAAAAATGGGGTACAAGAGAAATCTACAGGTGAAATGGTCCAAGGAAAAGTAACCAAGAGCCAGTTAGCTAAAGAAAAAGGCAAGACAGTGGTTACTGAGGCAAGCCCAGTTTCAAAGGGAAGTCTGAATGATTTTCTTCAAGCTATTGACATTGAGGAGTCTCCTTTGGTTTGAGCAGACTTGAGAGAAATAGGTAAAAGCAAAACCAGAAAGGCCAAAACCTCTAAAAAACTCAAATTTGATGATCAAGTTTCTGAATTTGTTTTTAAGCCAAGAAGACTTGTGACAAGGCATTCAAAACAGATACAAGACACGGTGCCTAAAGCAAGTGAAACAGGGGAGGTAAAAAAATCTCATGAAGGACCTGTGACTTCATCAAAAAAATAATCATAGCTACATAAAAACGATAGAGGTAAGGCATTTATCTCTCAAGAGGAATATAGTTTTGAAGAGTTGAAAAAGAAGTTGAAGTTAGCAAATCTTGAAATTGCCAAACTGAGGAAAACCTCAAGGACACATGCAATCAAGCAAGCTTATTTTAATAAAATGGAGGCTCTATGGGAAGAAAAAACAATTTCAATACCTGAGGTGGTCAACTGTCATGCTCAATACTACACCTGGTCAGACCCTACAATAAAGGAAGCAAGATACATCAGGAAAGTTAATACAAAACTGAGAGCTGGAATCAGAATTATGAAGAGGAAAATCGAGGATTTGAAGATACAACTAAGCCAGCGTGAATGACATCCTTAGCTAAGAAAAATCACACAACAAGTAAAGCCAAGTCCTAAATTTTGATAAATTACCTTTTTGAAGTTTACCTTGAAGAATTGTGTCTATGCATTCAGTTTTGAACAACTTCAAAGCAGATGAAAAAGACATTTCAAGAAAAACAAAACTCAAGATAGTCAAATTTTGGCATTAAAATTGTGTTTTTGAAACTACACAGCAGTTTCATAGCGCACTATGAAACTACTATAGGTGATGCCTAATGCACAACAGTTTCATAGTGCGCTACGAAACTGTTGTAGCTGCATATTATGATTCAGTTTACCAATTTTGAGAGACAAAAGGGAAATATTTTTGAAAGGGAGTTTCTGAAAAGGATCATCTACAAAGTGTAAGCATCCAACAAGGGCAAAACAAGCAGAGGAAAGACATATATGAACTCTAAGCTATTCGTTATAAAAGTGATCATTATTTCATAGCTAGAATTGTTCATGATGCTTCAGAAAAGCATTAAAGAAGTTTTGTCTTCACACGTGTATATGGGCAAGGTCTACAGTGCATGAAAAACTAGATAGTCCAATACATTTTTGTGTAATTAAGAAGAACAACAGGGATGATTGATTTCGAAGATCCATGTGGAGACCAAAAGTAGAAAAGCAGGAGCAGTTTCCTAGTTTCCAGTAGCAGTAAAGGGATTAGGCATCAAGGGCCAGCAAGGAGTTTCAAACCTCCACCAAAGCTAAACTGAAGAAGGCCATTTGTCAGAGAATAATTTTGAATTGTAATAAATGCTACAACCAACATGATGTGGAGTTATACTCCTAATTATTTTAGGTCTCTAGAACTGCCAGTTAGCAGTCAGTTGCATCTAATAGTTAGTTTTAAGCGTCAATAGGTGTCATAGTAGGAAGAATTCGAGCTCCCCTGATGTTGGAGGAGGAATCTCAGTTATCTAAGGAGCTCTATATATAAGAGAAAATCTGATGTACAAGGGGTTGGAAAATTTCAGAGAAACTTGGATATTGTGCTTTGTGTAAGACTATGTTTTAGTAATACATTATTTGGCTTTGCTTCTCAGGAATCAGAAGGAATTCAATATTCAGAATGTCTTATATTGTCCTCTTCTCAGTATGTGCAGTGGTATGAATGTGTGATTACTTAGAAATCATTGATTGTGCTCTAATTTCCTACGTGCATTTATAGACTTGTTGTGCCCTACAACAACCCCCCATTTCATATCATTTATATTTACAAAATTATTATATGAAATGAGTCCCTTTAGAAATTAATTGGTATCAATAGCGCATTATTTGTGAAAGGTACACAAACTAAATGAAGACATTATATAAAACCTTTGAAAAAAACCCATTTTTGATCAAAGAAAACAATATTTTATCATTGCGATAAAGCGATCGCAAGATCACATATCACAATGACATAAAAAAGCACAACTAGGTGGCACATTGGTCTCCGCCGATGCGATTTCACTATCGGCTATCGGAAAAACTATATGCACGTTTTAAAACGCCTCCATGCCATTAGCCCCGATGCGATGCGCAATCGGCGATCAGCTGTTGGTGACACTTTATATGCAATCTAAGCGCCTTAAGTCATTCATCCCGACGCGATGTGATTTCGCAATCGGCTATCGGCAATATCCTATGCTTAATAATAAGGTGCCCAGGTTTTACCCCCAATGCGATGCGATATCGGCGATTGGGAAATTGACGATACACTATCTATGCACATTGTTATGCCTTTTCATGCCAATCCGATGCGATTTCGCTATCGGCTGTCGGGGTATGCTATCCATATGTTTATATAACACCTTTTCTCCCGATGCGATGCGATATCGCTATCGGCGATCAGCGTTTCAAAATTGTCAACATAAAGATTTAAAGTGTTCCCAATGCCCGATTTTGATATAGCACGGATTTCGAAAAAGCCGTTAAATGGAGGGATATTATGATCCATTCGTATTTAAAGTTTGATCTCTTAAATAATCGATCACCTGCACTCAACCGCCAAAATATCCATAGCACGCTTAAGCGAGCTATTCGGCCGAATAATGGTGTAATGAGCATTTAAGGGGTGGCAGGCCTTAAATGACCATTTAATGTATCTGTAAGATCTTCCCATCGATTGGATCCGTAGCCATTTTTAATAGTTAATCTATCAGCACGCTTTGATCAATATATCTTTCCCGTATTGGATTACCATTAGCATATCTCTGTGTTACGTCTATTTTTGCCGCTGTGCAGAATTCATCCATAGAAGGAAGCTCGAGCAAGATGGGGAAGAAATCCAAGAAGACCACAGGCGCTTCAGCTACACCAGTTGCAGGACAAGCTGTCGTGGACAAAAAGAAGGGCTTGATATCTGATACTACATGTACGGGTCTCACCAGAGTTACTTGGCAAGGCACTTACAACCTGATTGAAGCCGAAGAACCAGTAAAGACAGTAACAGAAGCTAGTGTGGATTTACTTCGAAAGCCTGAGAGTACTCTCAAAGATTTAGCCGACTCTTTCCTTCACAGGATAGCGGCCAGGGAGCAAATTCTCCCATACACAGACGTTGTGCGGTGGGCGTTTGAAGAAATCCCAATTTTGGATAGAACTTTTAGCACCAGAGACGGGAGAATATTCGGGTCATTCAAGGCAGATGATCTAAGGCAAATGTATCATTTGCCCGAGCTAGAGAAGATATATAACAAGGCGTTCCTGGAGAAGTTTGCAAACGATAATGAAGTTGAATCCGAACCCATCCGGGATTGGAGACAAAATCCAGCCAAACACAAACACGAATCTTCCGGTAAGTACTCGGTTCATTCTGTGGCTTCTCCTTATTGCTATGCGGGAATAATGATGTGTAGATTATGGGGATTGCATGACTCTACTAATTTTACCATAGAAATGGTTCCTCTAATGGAGGCAGCAGTAAACAGTATAATTATGGATTGGGCCACTATCCTTTCTGATAAACTAGCACAAGTTGTGCTCGAGTTTAGAAACAAGACCCGGATTTCTGAAAGAATAATTCCCCCATTTTACTACAGTGCCTATATTCTATATACCCTATGTTTTAACTCTGAATTCCCCGTACTCGGCTGGAGGTGGACTACACAAGACCCCTCGCCCATTCATATATATCACCAGAAATTGTGGAAATCTTCTTATAAACATCATCTATACCAAGTCTGTAATGGCTTTATGTTGCCTATCCATTATTCCACTTTTGATAGACCTGCTCCCAAGATTTTCTTATCAAGCTGGAATTGATTTAACCGGAATAGGTAGATGGTTTGGAGAGGAAAGGTTTACCTACATAAGAGTTTTTGGTAGCCAAGCCAGACCCCATGTCCTCCCTCTGTACATACCAGATAAGCTTCTAGCGAGGGAAATTTCTTACCAAATCATTTCCGAGAGTGTTACACAAACACTCAAGAAGAATAAGAAGCAAGGCTGGCCCTCTTTTCCTTTGAGGTGTGGTGTATATACCCTGAATGACCTCAAACATGCAGAAAAGGAAGCCACAAAAATTCAATCCTTGACTCTAGTGATTCTCCCAAATAGGCATTTCGATCCGAATAAAGTTTTCTATAATGCATTAGAACAGGCCAAACTGACAAGATTTGATCATAAGGAAGATATCGTTGATGACCTGTTCTCCTCAGCTGAGTCAATAAGTCAGGTTAGACAATTCGCCCTAGCAAAGTATAATGATGAAGGGTTGACTGAATTTAATAACCTTAGAGAACAGAGGTTGCAAACTCTGCCTCTATATTTACTAGCAACAACCCCAGCAACATCATCAAGCGAGCCTGGTCGGCAACAGTCAAGGGAACCTCCTGTTACAACAAAAGATCATAAAAAGGAACAGGAGAAAAAGCAAAGGAAAGAACAAGAAGAAAAGCAGCAGAGAGCACAAGAGGAAAGGCAGAGGAAAGAGATAGAGGAACAGAAAATGAAAGAGCAAGATGAAAGACAAAGGAGAGAACAAGAAGAAGAGCAGAAGAAATAGTAGGAAGAAGTGCAGAAGGATTCTGAAGCCGAAAAGCAGAAACAATCCACCATTGATGTCAATATAGATACTCGTATTGACCCCAAATTGCTCCAGGAATGGAAGCAATTTGACTCTATCATCAGTGGGTTGGAATGTTCCAAAGATACAGACACTTCCAAGACAAACGATACACAGGACATCACTTCACCTCAGGTTCTAAGTGGAACCAGCGGCCCACCCATTTCTAAGGATGTTGAAGTAATACCAAAAGACCCCTCCGACCAAATCATTCTACAGGTAGAAGACATTCCTCCCCTGGATATTTTCTACAGCCCGAGGCATAGAGCAGTGGTAAAACGACAAAGGAAAAGAAGGAAGATTGATCAACCTTCCCTTTTCCCAGAACAAACTGTTACGGGCAGCGTGGTTTGGAAGGAGGAATTCGACCCCTCTGATGACCTAACAAAACTGTCGCAGTATGTGGGAGCCTATTTGGCAGCGACAATCGACAAGGCATCGGAGGTAAGTCTTCTACTGAAAACTAAGGACGAAGAAATTTTCGCATTACAGGCAGAGTTGGCTGAATCAAAGCAGAAGGCAGAGCAAGCGGAGCAGCAATTTTCGACACAACAACAAGTGAACAGTCAATTAACTCAGCAATTGCAGGCAGAAAAGCAAAGGATCGACCAAAGCGCGATCCAGAAACATAAGGAATTATCAGAGGCATTGGCACAATTGAGGGCAGCAAATGAGCAAATGATGAAAACAAAAGATGAGAAAATCGCTCAATTTTCATCGCAGCTCGAAATAATAAAGGGCGCTCCACAAGTGGATGAGTTCAGAGCAGAAGCATTGCAAATAAACACTGCATTAATATCCAAAATTAGGCTCCTGTGCCAACAAATCGGTCAGGCAGAGCCATTGTGTGAGATAACGACATCCATAAATCAGCAGGTAGAGAAGGCCAGGAATGAGTTAGACCAAGCCAAAGAGATCATAACCGCATATCTTGACTGGCAAGATTCTGATCAAGGGAAAGCAGCAAATTTGCCCAGGATCCTAGAAACACATAAAGATATACTTGTTACATAGTAATTTCTCACTGTCTCCCTGTCAGTCACCCTACTGTGTCAGGAGTTCACAATAATCAAGTTCATGCCTTCTGAACTGGCCAAGAAACCCACTTTTTCCAAAGTTTTCCTCATCAGCGCGTCTGTTTTTAAAATAACCGCACTGACTGACGCTTCATAACAGACCGCATGCGCTGCCAGCGCGGAAGCACACGACTTTTCCGCGTTGGTCGAATTTCATGACCACCGCAGCCTCTATTTGTATTAACCCGCGCTGACAAAGGCTTGACTGTTACTGCTTTGCGATGTCAGCGCGCCAGACCAGTTTTGCACCCGCGCTGATCCAGTTTGGGTGAATTTGTTCCAACAACCAGCCTTCCAGATAACTACAGGCTTGGTTGTTGGCCTTGTGAGTATCGCCTCCCTTCTATGGCATGTCTGTTCGACCCTTTGCAACTACTTCCCTTGAAGATAAGCTCATCCTTCCACCATTCAAGGAGACTTCTTCTCCTATATAAACCTCTACCATTACCATGAGCATCTAGTTGGAATAGTTTGGATTGTGTGGAGTTTATAGTGCTCAGATTGCTGCTACTATAGGTAGTTGGTGTGATAAGTGTGGAAGTGATTAATAGCTTAGGGAAGGTTGTGTTGTGTTGCTTGTGTGAGAGAGAGAGTTTCTTGTCTTGGGAGATCCATTTCCAAAGGTGAATGCTTAAGAGACTTGCTGACTGGTCCCTCTTGAGAAGGATATCGACGTCAGAACATTTGGTTGTACTCTTCTCTGTTATTGATTAATAATAGATGACTACTATTATGGTTCCATTCTCATTTGTCTCTACAATGGTTAATGTGAATTACATCCTTTCTGACTGATGTATAGTTTCTTTTATTATATTTCACGCTTGTTTTTGTCTTCTCTTCGTGTGTGCAGGTATCTATTCGCGGAGATCGCGGAGGATCGTGACCGACCAGAGCGAAGGAGCGAGAGCGGCATCTCTTCACCAAACAATAGCGTTGGAATCCAAGTAGGTGTTCTTTTCCTACCTTTTAATTGCAATTAGGAACTTGCATAGTAGCATTGACTGATTGTTGCTAGACCCATTCTGGGCTAGCAGGGATCGCCTCTATCCGTAGAGGGGATTTACCTCTCCAACAATTTGGCGACTCTACTGGGGAAGCTGGCCTTTTGTCTCTTGTGTCCATTTTTGTGTTTGAGTTTGATGGTTCTCTCTTTTCAAAATTGGAGATTAGTTCTCTACTTTTAGACTTCCTGGGTCAGTCTGGGAGGTGTATAAATTGTTTAAAGAGTTCTGGCCTTGGTTTGGGAGTTTTTGGCTTGAATTTGCCTCTTTTTTAGCCTCAGCGCGGTTTATATCAAAACAGTTACGCTGACAGCGCATAGCTGTTTCTTTAAACCTGTTGTCATCACGCTTATACGTAAAATAGTTGCGACGGTTCCAAAATCGAACCAGTGCGCTTAAGTCGTGTCCTTCTGCGCTGACAGCGCCAAGTTGCTACGCGTGACCTCTTGTCAGCGCACAGTTGCTGAGCGCTACCCGCGCTGATCCTGTAAAAGTGAATTTGTTTCAATTTTACCTCCTGAGCCTGTTGGTTTGACTATCTCCAGCTCTTTCTACTTGGTTTGTGACTTGATATTTATTGTTTGAACTGTTACACACTTGCTTGCAAAGTCTTGTCGAACGAATTTCATTTTTGTGTCCCGTGACCTAGTGCCATCATCCAGTTTCCATTGGACTGACCTTGTTTTGTTCACTTGTTCGCAAAAGTTCGTTGTTGCTTGCCTTTGCTACTGCGGAAACCTTCCTTTTTGCTTTCTTTGCTTGGTTGTTTAGGTGGTTGTTCTCGAACCAGTCCTTCGGTTGTTTCGGTTACTCCTCGCCACCCAAACATAGATTACAATTGCTTGGGTTCAACCAGCTCTTTTCACGCTTGTTGTGTGTTCCATTGAGTGATTTTTGTTTCCTTTACTCGGTGTTGCTGTCTCTCAAAATTCATTGTAAGTGCATTGTGCCATTGAAAAAGAAATCGAACTAGTATCTTTTGCACTCAATAGTTAATCAAAGGAAGAGCATTTTATTGATTTGCATTCTCAAAGGAAAAGTATCGTTTCTTTGTCATTAGCTGCATTAGATTGTTTGATTGTTTGAGTTCGTTTTGTTTGATTGAAATCTCTTAACCTTCTTATAGTTAGAATTCATCGAACGAAATGGTGTTCTTTGGCATATAGCTTGCATCTAGGTAATTGTGAGAGATCACATGATAAGGCCTGAAATCGAAACTTAAATTCAAGATCAACCATAAAATGAACTGAATAAACCTAAAAATGCATTGGAACTTAATGCAAACATCTAGAGGTCTAGGTTAGAGACGTGTTCTGGCGTCTTTAAACATAGTCACTGTTGTTTCACATTACGGTTGGGTGATTCCTCCTTCTGTGACTCGATAGTGGTCTAACACGGACTGTGCTCCCACGTACCGTCGCGTATATAGGGAGACCCCACTAGGCTTTTATCCTTGATCCATAGGAAGTCGAGTCTGCCGCCATGTGAACTGTAACGCACCGAACACAACATTCAGGAAGATTGACTGCAATACGGAAAGTCCTTGGTTCTCATACGATTGCCAAGGTGTATAAGTAGTTTTACGGATTGCTTGGTAAACCTTTTACCTAGAGTCTCCAGAGCAGTCACTTTTGATCCTTTTCAGACTCCCTAAAAGAAAAGGTGCCTGTGAGCGTCTTGTCACTTCGTGCTCATTAAACATTCGAAGGAGACTGGAGTCATATTTTCGTCCTTTTCTTGACTCTTGAAACATGAAAAGGTCAAGTTTGGTTCTTGCGTCTTAAAAAATTTATTCGGCCACGATAACATCACCTGGTTAGATCTTGAGTGCGTTAGCCTGAGTAGGGTCTTTATCGTTAGTTTCCTTTAGGTTTTCTAAGGGGTCTTGTCATCCTGGCTGACCCGTCAACTCCCGGTCCGAGTGATCAATGTTCTCCATCTTCTGTTGCTCCTGAGGTATCAGTTGTAAGCGGTACTCTTCCTATTGTTCCGAGTATCCAGCCTATCAATGCACGTGCCCCAGGCGACGAAGATTACATAGAATATTGGAATCCTATCTGGGAGCCTGACAGAGGCGATACCCCTCGTACTCCTCACAGTATGTCATCTCCGATGTCCACTTCCCACATGGATGAGACATCTCCCAGCACAGGTGAGACACCCGTGGTGTCAGATATTGAAACTCCGATCCCAGCTACTTCTCCACTCCCTCCCCGATATCAGTCAATGAGGGATAGAATAGCTGCCAGAACTACTTCTACGACTATATGGGATCCTAGTATTATTGCCACCACGGGGCCCTTTGTTTCATGACCTCTTAATACACCTGTTACCTCAGTTCCTACCAATCCAACCGTTTGTGTAGCGCACTCGACTCCGGTCATTAGTGCCGTGTTAGCGTCTTCTTCTATGAACAATGGTGATGGTCCTTCCCACAGTCAGGGCCAGCCAGAAGTTTCATCCGGAGTCGTTGATCCTGCACAGAGTGCTCAACCCTCTTCTGGTGTTGTTCCAGGAGGGGAGCCCTATGATAGTCAGGGGCAGCCCATAGTGGATCTGAATTACCAAGGTCCCCTCTTTTATTATGACTCTATTGGTCAGTACCTTCAGTTCGCTCAATCTGCACCTCTTCAACCTGTCGTTGAAGTCTCGGTACCATTGTCCATCTCTTACGATGCCAGTACTCATACTTTTCGGGGACGCCAGGTAATCCCTGGGCAGCCTCAAGGACCGCCAAATCAATGCCAGCCACCTTATGTGCAAACCCCTCAAGGGAAACCACTTTATGGCCCGCCTTACCCAGGATAATTTGGGGGCCCGCAGGGACAACCCTACCGGGGACAACCCTCGGCCGTGGGTGGTCCTTCGTTTTCTTATCAGAGTCAACCTTCTGGTTACCCAGGGCAACCTGGTACCCAGCAAGGTTACCCAACTGGACAACCAAGGCAGCCTTACATTCAACAAGGCCAACCTGGTTTCCAGCAGGGTTACCCATCTGGACAAGCTGGGCAAGCTTACACTCCTCAAGGTCAACCAGTAGTCCAGCAGGGGTATCCTCTTGGGCAGGGGGGGCAACCCTACATACAGCAGGGCCAACCTACTGCCCAGTCTGGTCATCTTTCTGGGCAAGGAGGGCAACCCTACATACAGCAGGGCCAACCCACTGCTCAATCCATGCATCCTTCTGGGCAAGGGGGGCAGCCTGCCATACAGCAAGGCCAACCCACTGCTCAGCCTGTGCACCCTGCGGGGCAGCCGAGCCAACCTGCTATAAAGCAAGGTCAACCCGTTGTCCACCCTAATCATCCATCTGGACAAGCTGGCCAACCTCAGGGTCAACCAGCCATCCAGCCAACTCAGCCATCTGTCCCGCAAGGACAACCCTTGGTGGTTCACGGACAATCTGGTGCCCAGCAAGTTCATCCTTCTGGGCAGGCAGGTCCATCCCAAACCCAACCAAGTCAACCTTCGGGCCAGATGATCCAAGCCCAACCGGTTCAAGGACATTATTCTGGGCCCCAAACTCAAATGGGTTATCAAATGCAAGGTGGGCCACAGCCTCAACCTTCTTACCAGATGCAGCCTCCTTATCAGGCTCAGTATGGGGCCCAGCAAACGTATGGCTACCAGCAACCCCAGGGGAAAACTCAGTTTTCTCCTTATCAAAATTATCAACAGCCACAGGTCACTCCTTACCAAAATTATCAGTATGCTGCACCTATACGGCAAGTTGCTAATACATGGGGAGCTGGGGGGCAGACACAGGGACAATTGTCCGCATATGGCCAGAATCCGTATGGACAGAACTCCTATGGGCAAAGTCCCTATGCACCGGGTCCTTTTGGGCCGGGTCCATCTGGACAGAGCCCATGGGGGCAACCACCACCTAGTTGGAACCCTAATACTGCCTCGAACCTACAGCCACAAATGTCCTTTAACCCTCAGTTGTCATTCTTAGCGACGTTGGAACTTCCTGATTTCTCCAAGTTAACAAACGATCCTATTTTGCATAATCCATATTGGCCACCAGTTCCAACCAAAATACCAGGTGATTGTCCAAAATTTGATGGCAAAGCTGGTGAAGATCCTCAGGCCCACGTAATGACCTATCACCTTTGGTGTTCATCGAACTCATGGCTTGATGACTCTATCTGGCTCCGCCTCTTTCAGAGAACTCTCACTGGTTCAGCTGCTAAGTGGTACATTGAGCTGAATCGCGGCATGTTTCAAGATTTCAACTCGTTGGCTATGGCCTTCTTAACTCATTTTCAGTTACCCATTCGGTACGAGACAGGGACACATCTCCTCACGTCTCTCAAACAGGATACGGCTACGCACATTTCTGATCATATACATGAATGGAGAAGGCATCATCGCTTGATCAAATTCTGGATTCCTGATCAACTCCTGACCGATTGGTTCACGACTTCCTTTGTCCCTAAGATTGAAAAAGACATCACAATGAGAGCGTGTGTAACTGAAGAGCAAGCGATCGCGAGAGCTCAGTACCTCGACTTAGTGTACTCTCAGTCGTGTACTTTATATGAGTATTTTCCAGATGCCCCGAGGCCTGGACAATCCAAGGCTCCACCAAAACCATCTGTTGATGGAGTCATTGGCTCTGTGAATTCTTCATCAAAGAAATCGGCCGCAAACCCTGGGAAGCAGAAACAGAACGCTTCTAATGAAAATGCTTCTAAGGGCCAATCAATTTCTGGGAGTACCTCCAAGGTAAACGCCGCTCAGTCCACTGCGGCGGATAAATCCTCAAAAGGGAAAAAGAAAGGGAAAGCTAAAGACAAATCTGGACAGCCCAAGCAGGATCCCCCTAAGCCTCCCTCCGAGGAAGGAGCTAAACGAAAACCTAAGTATCCTTGTCTCATCTGTGATGAGGATCACTACACTAAGGACTACCCGAGGCGGTCCGAAGTTAGTCGACTTCTGAAAGGTGCTCCTGGGCCTCCTGCTGTGCTTAAAGAGCCTTTCCCTTCCCAGCAGACTTAGATGGTGGCAGATCCATCTCAATCCTCTTCCTCGTTCAGTTCTCAAGTGTTCATGGCCGGAACGATTCCCATCCATGTTTCCACTCGAGCAAAAGATTATCCATCTCAAGCCGGGAAAGAGCTGGAGGTTCCCTCCAGCGCTCCTCCGTCCAGTTCTGGTCCCCTTCACATCGAACGGCCCAGCACTGAGACGATCCCCCGACCCCCTCCAAAAGGTGTACTTAGGAAGTCATCTTATAACCCCAATGCTCGTGCTGCCCAGCATTATAGCATTGTCGAGGACTTAGCTCAGGCTCCGTCTGCTATGTTCGCATTAGAAGTCCTCCAGAGCTGCCCCTCCCAGAGGAAGTCCTTGCTATCAGCTATTGGTGGCATCGATCTGGCAGATTCAGATTTAATTTCTTTTGATCTCGAGGGTTTCACACAGAGACTGCCTCACCAAGTGGCTTTCCTTATACAGGTCATCATCAATGGCAAAAAGATTCATCGTACAGTTATTGATGAGGGTGCCTCAACCTACATCATGTCTGTTGCTTGTTGGAAGGCCATTGTTTCTCCTACTTTGAGCCAGTCTCCTACGACCCTGGAAGCCTTCGATGGAAGAGAATCTCATCCATATGGTATCCTCCAACGATTGACTATCTCTTTAGAAGGGAAGACCGTAGAGGTGGAGGTCGAAGTTGTCGACGCTAATCTCACTTACAACCTCCTCCTTGGACGAAGCTGGACTTACGCCATGCAAGCCGTGGCTTCATCCTTGTTCTGTGTCGTTCACTTCCCCCATCAGGGGAATATTGTCACAGTGGACCAGCTCTCGTTTTTTGCTTCTTCTTCTTAAGGTAATGTGTCATTCATGGAGCATACCTCCAAGTCATTAGTGAGTGTGGGTGCCGGACTGTTCAAAGATCCTGCTTTAATGGGAGTCCTTCCCCTCCCACCTCTGAATCTCGCCCCTGTCAACATGATCTCAGTACGTTCTGATCCATGGGTTCTTCCTCCCATGAATCAGGAATACTCTTGGGGTGATATGATGCCGTTGAGTCCTGCCGAGCTCAACTACATCGAGATTGTCGCTGCATCGGCTCCCCCTCCTGAGCCAGATTTTCCAAGCAGTGTTCCCGATTCATATGATCATTTCCCTTGGTTGGGTGATGAGGCCACTTCGGATCCACTGAAGGAAACATTTCCCTCCAATGAGGCCATCATAGAGACTATGTCTCTCGAAGGGCTCCCTTGGTCATATCACCACCATCGCTCTTCGTTTCTCCCTCCGCATTCGGAAATGGTCACATGTCTCGAGCGGTTTGCTTCATGTGTCCCATCCCCGCCCCTTCAAACACCTGTTCAGCTATGTCAAGTGTCTTCTGAGGGAAATATGGGCAACATCACGCAAACCCAGCCTATCGATATCTCTGTCAAACTAGGGGTTGTCGAGAACATTTTCATTGGAGTCACGTGCACTCCTGAGGAAGTTCAACTCTATACTGCTTTATTTCGCGAATTTCGTGATGTCTTCGCATGGTCCTACGAGGAAATGCCCAGCATCGACCCTAGTATTGTGGTGCACGAAATACCTACTTATCCAGATGCTAAGCCTGTTCGTCAGCGATTACGCCCAGTGCACCCTCGAAAGGCTGCAGCCATCAAGGTCGAAGTTGAAAAGCTTCTTAGAGCTGGTTTCATTTACGCCATTCCCCTTACAGAGTGGGTGTCTAACATAGTCCCTGTGAATAAAAAGCAGGGCACTATCTGGGTCTGTGTTGACTACCGCGATATCAATCGTGCCTGTCCGAAAGATAACTTCCCTATGCCCTTCATCGATCAGCTTATTGATGACTGCGCAGAAAGTGAGATTTATTCATTTATGGATGGCTTCTCTGGCTATAACCAGATCAACATAGCTCCTGCAGACCAGCATAAGACAGCTTTCATTTGTCCTTGGGGCACCTTTGCCTATAAGAAGCTCCCTTTCGGTCTCAAAAATGTCGGTGCCACTTTCCAGCGTGCGATGTCGTATGATTTTCATGATATTCGACACATCGTACAACCTTACCTAGATGACCTCCCAACTCATTCAACTAAGCGTCAGGACCATCCATCTCATCTACGCAAAATTTTTCTCCGCTGTCGACACTATCGTATCCGATTCAATCTCCATAAGTGTGTCTTCTGCGTAGAATCTGGCCGACTGCTCGGGTTCATCGTCTCCCGAGAAGGCATCCGCCTGGATCCCCTCAAAGTCGAGGCCATCTTGAATCTTCCTCCCCCTGCCTCTTTGCAGCAATTGCAGAGCTTGCAGGGCAAAGCTAATTTTCTCAGACGATTCATTCTGAATTATGCCGAGGTGGCTAAGGGTTTCACACGGTTATTAAAGCGAGACACACCCTTTCGTTGGGATGCTATCGCCCAGGAATCTTTCGAGCGACTTAAAGACCTCCTTGTCTCAGCTCCGCTCTTAAGACCTCCGAACTACCACCGTGATTACACTCTCTATCTAGCTGCTGCTGACACCACCATCGGCATGGTTATAGTGCAGGATGATGATGACGGCACCAAGCACGTTGTCTATTACCTTAGTCGCAACCTTCTGGATATAGAAACTCGCTATGCATATGTCGAGAAGTTGGCATCGGCAGCTGTCTACGTTGTCCAACGATTCCGACATTATATCCTGTTGCGCACAACGACCGTGATTTCTGACTGCAACCCAATGACCTACATCTTGTCACGTCAACTGCTGGGGGGAAAATACTCGAAGTGGATTGTAATCCTCCAAGAGTTCGACTTGGAATTCACTGCAGCCAAGTCTAAGAAATCTCTGGTTTTTGTTGAACTTCTCTGTTCCTTGCCATCTCATTCTGCACCATCTCGTTCGGAGGAGCATATCTCGGATGAAACGTTCTTTCTCATCAGCACCCTCGACCCGTGGTATGGGGACATTATAGTATATTTGCAGACGTCTTCCTTCCGTCCCAATGTGTCGAAAGATGCTCGACGCGAATTCGTCACCAATCTCAACCCTATCGCATTTTGGGCGATACCCTGTACCACCTCGGCGTTGATTCTGTTCTTCGCCGATGTTTGACTCTCGAGGAGGCTGAGCGGGTGTTGAATGACTGCCACTCCGGTGCTTGTGGCGGCCATATGTCCGGCTATGCTACCGCCCAGAAGATTCTCCGCGCTGGTTACTTCTGGCCTTCTATTTTCAAAGATTGTATTCTTGCCGTCCCTGCATGCCATGAATTCCAGGTGTACCACCGGAAAATGCGTGCACCTTCTGCACCGCTGCACCCTGTTGTTACCGTAGGTCCATTTGCCAAATGGGGCATCGATTATACGTCCTGTAACCCTCGTTCGGCCAGGGGGCATGGGTATATCATCGTTGCCGTGGATTATTTCACGAAGTGGGCCGAAGCGATACCTACATTGAATGAAGACGGTTACACAGCGGCGCAGTTTTTGTTTAATCATGTCATTACTCGTTTCGGAGTCCCTCAGGCTATCATCATGGATCACGGAAAACATTTCTGTAATCACATGATGACGGAACTAACGACCCAACTAGGCTTACGTCAAGATAGTTCGACACCGTACTATCCACAATCCAACGGTCAAGTCGAGGCCGTGAACAAAGTTTTGATCACTATGCTTCAACGCACCGTCAATACGCACAAGTCTAATTGGCATCTGATGTTGTTCCCTGCCTTGTGGGCCTACCGGAACTCTGTGAAGGATGCCACTGGTTTCACTCCTTTTCAGCTTGTTTATGGACTGGAGGCTACCCTTCCCGTTGAGTGTGAGATTCCTTCGTTGAAATTAGCTGTCGAGTTGCTTCCCAACACCACTCCGGTGGAGGAACGGTTTCTTTACCTAGAACGGTTAGACGAGACTCTTCGTTTAGCTTCTCTGGCTATCGAAGCGCAAAAGAACAGATTCAAGGCTCACTTCGACCATAATATTCAACCTCGTTCCTTCGTTCAGGGAGATCTAGTACTGCTCTATGATCAAGCTAAAGATAAGCTGGGGGCAGGAAAACTCGAATCCATGTGGCTAGGTCACTATATCGTGAAGAGAGTTTTGCAGAAGGGCGCATATGAGCTGATTGATTACGAAGGAAACCCTCTTGACAAGCCCTGCAATGGGCTTTATTTGAAGAAATATTATGCATGATTTCGTGCACTCAGATTGTACATACGTGTGTTTTAGTGTGTTTTGTGTGTGCATGATTTCACGTTTTTCTTTGGTGTGAAGGCGTGTTTGCCTCTTATTGTGTCTGCTGCTTCGTGTGCAGATGTCTAATGCACCTTATGTTGGTTTCGCTAATGGCGCCTGCCGTAGTACTTGCAATTTGTCTTCTGCAGCGTGGGCAATCTATGATCCTCACGGAGAGTTGCTAGACCTTCAAGGAGTCTGCCTCGGTCGTACCACTAACAATATTGCCGAGTACAGTGCTGTAATTGAGTTACTAGCTGAAGCAGTTGATCTCAGCATTCGTGCAATGATGGTAAACCTGGACTCTCAGCTCGTTGTCCATCAACTCAACGGGCGATATTCCGTCAGAGACCAACGCATTCTAAGGTTGTATCTACATGTCAGATTGTTAGAAAGAAATTTTGATTATATCACATATCAACATATCCCGAGACGATTAAACACGTTGACTGATGCATTGGCAAATCGTGTGTTGGACAGGCATTTGCGAAATAGATAAATATCATACAAGAAGACGTAGAAAGCATAATAAGACCATAGAGTAAAGCATATGTAAATAAATATTTTCCCAAGCATAGTTTGCATGCGTGTCGTGTGTGCTTTTAAGCTTGCATTTAAAATATTAAAATACATGGGTCATGTGTTATGCAATTCATACATGAGATTACATTTGTACTGAACATTTGCATAGCATATAAAAAACATCATCACATGTAACAAGATCCATCCAAAAATCGGTATGTATATATATATATATCGTGTGGCACTCTAAGGCGCTCAAAAATAAGTGTATATGTCCAAAAAATAAAGCTGGTGTCCTCAGTACATCCGAGACATATGTCTCTCAAAACATCAGTGGACATAAAACCTAGGTGACTACTGTGTTGGGTTATGCTCTCTGTAGCATACAGCTGCTCGTGCCACCCGCCTCAAAAGGCGGTGCATCCTGGGTTCCACCCCCACTGTGTGGATCTGATGAGCTATGGGGACCTCCTCGACCCCCTGGTAATCTAGCACCCCCTCCAGCAAACCCTCAAGGTTGCGAGCTACAGTCTCCGTCGTGTCAACTCCTGGAGGAACTAGGGCCAGGGCTCCAGCTCCTTGCCCCTCTCTCCGTGCCATTGGGGCTAGGCCAATGGGTCTCACGGGTCCCACATCTGCACACCGTGACATTTATCAAGACATGTACATGAAAAGTCAAAAACATCAAAAAATATTAAAATGAGATCAAGTGTCATACCTCCATCGTCCCAATGCTCTCCCGCGGGCAGTGGCATGTCAGGATCGTTGCGGAAGTCCATACCGGCATATGGCCAGTCCTCTACGATAACAACCTGCCGATCCAGCCACTCTCGGAAATACACTCCCCAAGCCACTGGGCGGCCGCCACCTCCACGTGGCATGACGCGGGCCCATCGGCTGGCCCTCGTCTCCCGAGGACCTCTAGGTGGATCCACGGCCATGGTCTGTAGCTGTAGGGCCGGCACCCGCTCCAGCATGAGCGGAAGTAGAAGCGACCCATACGCAAACTGCTTCGTCTCTCCGCGACGGCAGTTGCTCAGTTGCCTCTTCATGCTAGTCGTCACAGCTGTCGCCCAGTTGAAAATGGTGGGCTGTAAGCACTCCAGAGCTAGTAGTAGTTGGGTCTTTGAGGCCTCATGATTGGCCAAAGAGCCCGCTGCCCATGTCACCAGAAAGAGTATAGTGCGAAGAGGCATGTCTCTCACCGTCGGGATACCAACCTTCCCGCTCCGTGTTTTAACAGCTCCTGGGCACACTCGAGCCATCAGCTGGTCAAGAGTCTCACCGCTGGGTCGTTGCCCCTCCAGGATGGGCATCTGGCCCCGGCGTGATAATCCAGTCAAAAAGTAAATATCCGTGGAATCAAACTCAATGTCCTAGCCACGGATCGTGAATTTTCCATCCACTGGGTTCCAAGCTCTGATTAAGAGCTCAAGCAAGTCAGGTTGCGCCCTCAGACGTGGAGTAAGGAAGAATTTCAAGAACCCGCATGCCCGCATTGCATTTCGGCATTCGAAAAGTGCATAAGCAGCTATATCCTCATCATCGTGAGCTCTCTCTTGCCAAACAAAAGACATTTTTCCCTGCAAGACCATGAAAAAACATTAGGATGCTAACCGTTGAGTTTTGTACGTTCATTTTCTTAAAAACAAATCTTTACGGCGCCAGCGCGACTGTTTTTAAAACAGTCGCGCTGATAATGGCGCACCGTTGTTTTTTCCTTGGGTCAGCGCGGAAGCACACGTGTTTTCCGCGCTGACCCATGAGGTGGTACGTGTAAATATAAATCGATCAGCGCGGACCCGAGCGGGAAATCCGCGCTGACCGAGAGCGCACCAACGCTCAAAAAATTTGCCCAAAGGGCCACTTCCCACCATGGAATTGCTCCCAAAAAGACTTAAATTAAAGCGCAGGGGGAGGAGAACCTACCTGGAACAAGCTGCCGGATGAATGGTGTCCGCACGGGCTGGAAATCGCTCCGTCAACCTTGCAGCTCCTCAACGTTCTTCACAACTCAAAATGGTAACAATGGTAAAAAATGACTTTTACCCCCCTATTTATGGTAAAAAATTCATAATTAGCTATAATTTCTTATCAATGTGGGTTTTTGTCATCTTTTCACCATGGATTTAGCACTAATGTCACTGTATTATGCCTTTATGCATGTTTTACTATGTTTTTACACATATCGAACAGGTTTATGCGGGTGGTGTTCTTGTGCAGGTTCTAGTAACCGGCGTGGTCATAACGATTCTTCGTACACTTGGTCCCAAAAAAATGTCGTCTTTAAGCTTTTTTCCGACATGGATCAAGAAAAGATGGCCGAGCTTCCTTTCGGCTCGTTAAAAGGAACGGGAGGCGGTCGTTTCAAGCTCTTTTTCCGACCGTTTAACTTAAAAAGATTGCCGGGTGTTTGTCGTTTCACACTCGTTATTGGCTCTAAAAGGACGTGCTTCCGACCGCTTTTTTACTTTTTTGGGTCAAAGGCACTATTTACGAAAAGTACTCCTCGATCGTAATGGTCGGGCGGTTCTTTCGAGCATTTTTTTATACTTTTTCGGGCTCGAGAGACACAACTTTACGAAAAAGGACCCCCCTCGAGTTTTCTTTTCCGATGTCTTTTCAGACTCTCTAAACAAGAAAAGACGCCGAGTTTTTCCTTTGTCAGGCTCGTTAAAATTAGATGACATCGGGCATTGTCGAAATGACACTTTCCAAGCATATGCTATCCCCGTCAAGCTTGTCATCCAAAAATAACCGGGGTACCTGCCAGAAATGGTGGGGAAAATGGAACTGTAATAATTGTCGTGTCGGCAGTATGTCGCTCTTGAACATGGCATTGGTCTGCATTTGTGTCGGGTGGGGATTTCTCAGCTTGTTTCACACTGGCCTCCGTGGGTGCGGGTAATCCTATTTGACCTCTCATTTTCTCATTGCCTCGTCATCATACCCTCTGCTCATTTGATGTCAAATACTGCCAAATCCACTGTCGTGCCGCCGATATGTTCAAGAGAAGGTGACCTCTGCAACAGTGCAACCTCCTCTGCTATCTCACACAAGTCATTTTACCTCTGTCTCGTGTCGATGATGTGGGAAACATCATGGCCCACCTTCAATCAAGTTCACTTCCTGTCGAATTCAACTCATTATCCAGGAAGGCGACTTAGAGACTCCCTTCAGGTGCCTTGGATCCTGCATGCCTCAATGGCAGGTTCTTCGTGTTCGACGCGAGGTTTTCATCATTGGCCTCTGATCGAATGATTCTGCAGGTGTTCGACACCAGCTCATTGATTCACACGCCGTGGATTGTACCTATAGTACCTTGAGGACCATTGTCATTATTGGTGGTACCTCTCGCGTCTGTTAACAGTTTTCATCATTGACAGGTAATCAGACGATGTTCATGCATGTTCGACTTTAGCTCATGTATTCACATGCTTGGACTTGTACTTTGTTCGGGTCGGGACGGAGCGCAAGACCCTGGATCCCTGTCTGTTATGGTCCAGGCTGCTATTTTGTGGATGATCATTACATGACTCATTGATGGATGGCTGCGCCCATACCTGAGTCTTCATGGATGGCTGCGACCATACCTTGTCATTACTCTGGTATCTTTAGCTGGGTGGCTGCATCCATTCCACAGACCTTCTCCGCATGTCTTTTGGATAGTTGCGCCCATGCCTAGACTGCATATACTTGATTATCAGAGATATTCAGTCCTTCCTGGTGGTGTTCCAGTTCGGCGAGTTTTGTAAAGCATTTCACCCCTCCCACTCTCTCGGTCTTCATGCTTTAGGGGGCATCTGTTACACAGTAATTTCTCACTATCTCCCTGTCAGTCACCCTACTGTGTCAGGAGTTCACAATAATCAAGTTCATGCCTTCTGAACTGGCCACGAAACCCACTTTTTCCAAAGTTTTCCTCATCAACGCGTCTGTTTTTAAAATAACCGCGCTGACCGGCGCTTCATAACAGACCGCATGCGTTGCCAGCGCGGAAGCACACGACTTTTCCGCGCTGGTTGAATTTCATGACCACCGCAGCCTCTGTTTGTATTAACCCACGCTGACAAAGGCTTGACTGTTACTGCTTTGCGTTGTCAGCGCGCCAGACCAGTTTTGCACCCGCGCTGATCCAGTTTGGGCGAATTTGTTCCAACAGCCAGCCTTCCAGATAACTACAGGCTTGGTTGTTGGCCTTGTGAGTATTGCCTCCCTTCTATGGCATGTCTGTTCAACCCTTTGCAACTACTTCCCTTGAAGATAAGCTCATCCTTCCACCATTCAAGGAGACTCCTTCTCCTATATAAACCTCTACCATTACCATGAGCAGCTAGTTGGAATAGTTTGGATTGTGTGGAGTTTATAGTGCTCAGATTGCTGTTACTATTGGTAGTTGGTGTGATAAGTGTGGAAGTGCTTAATAGCTTAGGGAAGGTTGTGTTGTGTTGCTTGTGTGAGAGAGAGAGTTTCTTGTCTTGGGAGATCCATTTCCAAAGGTGAATGCTTAAGAGACTTGCTGACTGGACCCTCTTGAGAAGGATATCGACGTCAGAACATTTGGTTGTACTCTTCTCTGTTATTGATTAATAATAGATTACTACTATTATGGTTCTATTCTCATTTGTCTCTACAATGGTTAATGTGAATTACATCCTTTCTGACTGATGTGTAGTTGCTTTTATTAGATTTCACGCTTGTGTTTGTCTTCTCTTCGTGTGTGCAGGTATCTGTTCGCGGAGATCGCGGAGGATCGTGACCGACCAGAGCGAAGGAGCGAGAGCGGCATCTCTTCACCAAACAATAGCGTTGGAATCCAAGTAGGTGTTCTTTTCCTACCTTTTAATTGCAATTAGGAACTTGCATAGTAGCATTGACTGATTGTTGCTAGACCCATTCTGGGCTAGTAGGGATCGCCTCTATCCGTAGAGGGGATTTACCTCTCCAACAATACTCTTCACAAAATGGCACACCCAGGTGATGAAAGCGGAGAGGGTGGCTTCAATATGTAAATCAACTTCCAGCAATCTAGTTGATCTAGTTAACAACACTCTCTACTTAGCAAATATGATTTCCCAATGTATACCAGGAAAGATGACAACAAAAAACATGTTGGAGCAATCATGTTATCCTGATTTGGAGGAAAAGGGGAGATTAATCGCCGGGATTAACAGTTTAACCTTCGATGCATATTGGCTCTTCCTGATTACGCCGCACACACAGAGAGCCGCCCTTAAGTGTTTAACAGATGCAATCGGGTATATGATTCCCGATATTTAGGATGCCACCTATGTCACCCAGCTCAGTTCGCGCCTCAAAAAACCGCCTGAAGTAGAGCCAATGCTTGCGATAAGTCAGCTCAGATTTAAAGGCAAGCAGCCTACTTGATGAATCATGCCGCCGATTGCCAGATCGTTGAGGGAAATAGGATCAAGATTTATTGACACCAATTTAGTAGGATTTCAGTTTAATAGATATTTAGATTAATTTAGTATTTATAGACCCTTTCATGTTTTTAGAAAGGGTCGTAAAGTTTTGTACCAGACTTAAAAGACTGAAGTTTGCACTTTTGTGCTTCAGTCAATATTCTTTTATAAAACTGGACTAGTTGTTCTTAATTCGACAAGGAAGCTTTTTACGCAATTGTGCACTATTGTCTTTGTTAAAGAATTTTTTTGCGTTGAAGGAAGAACTACAAGTAGCGATTGATATTGGGAGTGTCACGCAGCTCATATGGTATTTCTATCTATGTCATAATTCATTCCTTTCATATGAATTGCTATGTGATTATTCTTTCTATTATTGATTATATGCGTGCGCTGTAACAGCAGATCTAGATTCATTCCACTATTGGATGTTTTACGATGTGTTTCTTTTTAATCATGTATATGTCAATGATATAAATGATAATTGTGGTAATATCGCTTTAATCTCTTTGCTTAACTATTTAGGCATAGTAATCATGAATGAAAGAATGTCTATGTCTATTAAATAGAGTCATCTATATGCCTGTTTATAGACACAGATCATCAAGCGCTGCACTTTAAAGCTCAAATAAGTTCCCGGGATAGATTATAGTTTATGTATTATTGTTGATAGTTTAGTTATTCGCTCCCCATTAGCTTAGATTATAAATCACCCATTCATCCCATTTATTCATTTTTGGGAAACTAGTCCCATTATCCCCAGTCGGAGCCACTATTCCAAACGGAAAAGGAGCTGTACTAAGGTCCGGACCGGGTGGTTATCCCCAATGTTGTTGCAGCGATTTTCGAGGCATCAACAAGACTGTATTATCCTATATGTTTTTGATGATTTCTAAATGTGTTGAATTATAGATGCCCTGACTTCCATGTAAGGTTAACATTATTGTCACGCTGAAACAATTTTGACTCCATAAGCCCAATGGATATTTTATAATTGTGTTTCGACCATTTACACTTCTTCATTTGTTTCATAGAGTTAGCCATCTTATTCATTATCAAAATCTTTAATCTTGTGAGAGAGCCCTCTCAGGTTGGGGAGGCTAAGCCTCAACCAAAAGTAGGTTTGAAATAGTTACTCAAGGTCTACCTGATCAACAATCTATTAGGGTTGATTTTGGTGATAACATTTTGGTGCATCTGCCAGGAGCTTGAAGTCTATTCATTCTTGAAATTAAGAAGCTGAACTTCTGAAGGTAGCAGGAGCTCAGAAATCTTTTTGAGGCTGCAAACTACCTTGGTGACTCCACACATCGAATAACAAATTGGAAGGTGACTCCACTGTTAGAAGATCAGTAGCTTGATGAAGTTTCAAGATGAGTTCCATTGCAAGAATGAATGCCAGGTATGCCCCTATGAATCGGTCTCATATCCCTAGTTTTCCAAATCCTATGCCAAAGGTTGATTGGTTAGATGATATTCCAATATTCAAAGATGAAAAGGAGGACATTGCTTCTCTTCATTTGGTTAGGTTCCATATGCATGTACGCAGTCTTAAGGTTCATTTCCTTGAAGATTGTCTCATGAAGATTTTTATGACCACTTTAGAAGGAAAAGCATGTTCTTGTTATAGAAGTTTGGAAAATGGTTTAATATATTCACTTGCTAATTTTCATGATGAATTCTATGAGATGTATAAAGAGTGTCATCCCTCCTTGTTGTTGGTCCAAGATTGTTGTAAACATTCTACAAGTTTTATTCAATATTTGGAGGATTGTTATGATGATGATGAATTTATGGATGAAGAAATTTTAGAGGCTCTTCATAAAAATACATTTCAACACCAAGAAGAAAGTATAACATCCCATGAAATGCAACATGAAAACCAACAGGGGTTTACTTATGAAAACCATGTTACATCCTCTGATATGAATGAGAAGCTGCAACAAAATTGCCAGTATTTTGATCATAAAGAGTATGAAATTGATTGCAAACACCAAGGAGAAGTACTGGAAGATAGCTTTTACAACCCTCAGGCAGAGGAAAAGTTTGATTTTTTATGTCATACTTTTCAGCATCTTACATCAATGAATGATCATAATAAGGAGGAAAATTACATTGTTTGTGAGAATCATTCAGAAAAGCAGTTGGATAACATATCAAAGGAACCTTGTGTGGTTGAGAATCAATTGTCTAAAGATATAGAATGTTATGATGATCATATTAATGAAGAAATAGATGAAAATTTTTCTTTGTCCTTATCTTCTTAACTAAAATTTTTTGAGTGCAAGATAGAAGATAAGATGAAACTTTTAGATGAAGTTGCTAAGAACATTGAGAAAGACATTGAAGGTTTAAAAGGTCAAATTCAATCATATAGTCTTCATGACCATGATCATTCTTTTCAAAAGCTTTTTATGGTAGAACAAAAGGAGAGGGTGTTGCTTTCTTTCTCTTTCATGATTGATGAAGAATACAATGTTATTGAAGATCAGTTTGCACAACTAGAAAGTTATGAGAATCATCAAGCTAATCATGTATTCTGGGATGCTATAGCTAGATACATGGAAAAGTTTTACTCTCCAGTGTTTTAGTTTTTCTATGAAGATCATAGGAAATTTCAATGGAAATGGTCATCACAATATCATAGTTGCTCTGAACTCCGATCTAGTAAAAAAACTCAAATATCAGATAAGACAAATAATTGGCTACAATGGAAATTCCACATTGATTGAGCAGAAATAAGTTTGAAATTGATAGAGTAGGTAGGTAGGAAAATGCAAATAAGCTCAAGGTTGACTGAGCATTTTTCAGTAGATATAGATTTCCTTCTCCTATAGTGATCATCAAGCTTAAGCCTGAGGTGAAGGCCCAAGAAGCCTAAAGAGGATGCTTATCAAATACAATAAGAGGCTAAAAGAACTGGACCTGCGAGTTCTTATTGTACCAGAAGGGAACACTATCCCAAGTGGAGCCACTGTTATCACTTAAGAAAAATTTCAAAATTCTGAGCATAAATTTTTTTCAAAAGATTGGTGTCAGTCTTGGTCTAGTCTTTCCATGGTGTTTTAGAGTCTAAAGATTTAGAATAGAGTCTTATTGGTATGGTCAAATAGGATCAACACTCTGTTCTTGCCTATCCCTGGTCCCACATCATGCATAAATTCCATGTGTTAATATTGTTTCAAGGTTCTTATGCGCTACGAAACTCTCTAGGAGTTTTCGTAGTGCAAAACCCAGTCTAGGTGTTTTCGTAGTGAAAAACTGAGAATTTGCACTGGCTATGCTACGAAATCGGCGATTCGTGCAGATCCATAGAAAATCTCATCCAACTGTTAAATCTATCAAAATCTGTTATTTTTACATCATCAGTTTTCATCCCATACACTTTTCCTATCACATTCAACCGCTTATTCTCATCATTAGGGTCGTTAGGTGTCTTGGTATGCTCAGATTGCAAGTTTCAAAAAGAAGCCAAGTATTCACAATCATGATTATGTTTGGGTTCATGCATGAGAAGAAAATTTATAGGTGTTCAATTAGAATTCCTTGAAGATCAAGCGAGGCAATTTTCAAGCGAGGCAGCTTTGAAGTGAGGCAGTGATCGAGATTGAGACAGTATAAGTTTCTTTTCAAATCTTCACATTGCTGGAATTTCATGGAAGGATCTGCAGAAAGAAAAGATCTTAGGTCAGGTAGGTGTCTAAGAAATGAACCTGAAGACTTAGATATCATCCTAAAGAACAATGAAGTTGAAAAAGCCTTCAAACAGGTTGGCTATTGGAGATTTTGTGAAAAACTTCAAGGAGGCCATATGCAAGTCACCAGGGAATTTTCTTTAAATTTCACAGGATTGAATTCGAAAGTTGGGGTGCTTGAATTTCCAATCTCTCCAAAGGTTATATCTATAGTCACTGAGATTCCAAGGGGATAGGAGAGATGGTTTAAAAATTTCAAGTTTGATATGACCCCCTGTAAGGAATTTCTGAAGCCGGAGTTCATTGATTCAGACTTAAACAAGTCAGTGCCCAGGAGTTTTTTCAAAGATTCATATGCTAGTTTACTTACTTGTATACAGAGATACTTCACCTACGAGGGGAGGTATCATAAGGTGTATTCTTATCACTTCAAGCTTCTGCTTCATTTCACTGGAAATATATCTCTTGATTTGCATTTCTATTTGTTTCGTAGCCTAGGCAAAATGTGTGACAAGGTTCAGTTGAGGAAGGAAGACTATGAGAGCTCGTTGTTTCATCACAGCTTAGTCAAATTGATCATTTTCCATGAGCTCCAGAAAACAGATAGGCAATGGTCCATGTTCGTATTTATGTCTGGGTTCAAGAATGAGACTAGTCTCAGTCCTCAGGCTACGAAGAGTTCTCCACCAGTAGTTAGTCATCGTGTAGAAACAATATCAAGGAGATTCATGAAATTGAAGGCTAGGAAATAGGTAAAGGAGCCCGCAAGATCACTAGTAATCCAAGACACACCTCAACAGTCACAAAAAGGGAAAGGTCAGATAAAAAAGGGGGTACAAGAGCAATCTACATGTGAAACAATCCAAAGAAGAGTAACGAGGAGTGAGTTAGCTAAAGAAAAAGGCAAGACAGTGGTTTCTGAGGCAAGTCCGGTTTCAAAGGGAAGTCTGAATGATTTTCTTCAAGCTATTGACATTGAGGAGTCTCCTCTGGTTCGAGCAGACTTGATAGAAATAGGTCAAAGCAAAACCAGAAAGGACAAAACCTCTAAAAAACTCAAATTTGATGATCAGGTTTTTGAATTTGTTTTTAAGCCAAGAAGACTTGTGACAAGGCATTCAAAAGAGATACAAGAGACGGTGCCAGAAGCAAGTGAAACAGGGGAGGTAACAAAATCTCATGAAGGACCTGTGACTTCATCAGAAACATCATCACAGCTACATAAAAACGATAGAGGTAAGGCAGTTATCTCTCAAGAGGAATATAGTTTTGAAGAGTTGAAAAATAACTTGAAGTTAGCAAATCTTGAAATTGCCAAACTGAGGAAAACCTCAAGGAAACATGCAATCAAGCAAGCTTATTTTAATAAAATGGAGGCTCTATGGGAAGACAAAATGATTTTAATACCTGAGGTGGTCAATTGTCATGCTCAATACTACACTTAGTTAGTCCCTGCAATAAAGGAAGCGAGATACATCAGGAAAGTTAACACAAAACTAAGAGCTGGAATCAGAATTATGAAGAGCTAAATCGAGGATTTGAAGATACAACTAAGCCAACATGAAGGACATCCTTAGCTAAGAAAAATCACACAACAAGTAAGGCTAAGTCCTAAATTTTGATAAATTGCCTTTTTTAAGTTTACCTTGAAGAATGGTGTCTATGCATTCAGTTTTGAACAGCTTCAAGGCAGATGAAAAAGACATTTCAAGAAAAATAAAGCTCGAGACTGTCGAATTTTGGCATTAAAACTGTGTTTTTAAAATTACACAGTAGTTTCGTAGCATGCTATGAAACTACTATAGGTGATGCCTAATGCACAACAGTTTCGTAGCACGCTATGAAACTGCTGTAGCTGCATATTATGGTTCAGTTGACCAATTTTGAGAGATAAAAGGGAAATATTTTTGAAAAGGAGTTTTCGAAAAAGATCATCTACAAAGTGTAAGCATCCAGCAAGGGAAAAACAAGCAGAAGAAAGACATATATGAACTCTAAGCTATTTGTTATAAAAGTGATCATTATTTCGTAGCTAGTATTGTTCATGATGCTTCAGACAAGCATTAAAGAAGTTTTGTCTTCACACGTGTATATGGGCAAGGTCTACAGTGCATGAAAAACCAGATAGTCCAATACATTTTTGTGTAATTAAGAAGAACAACAGGGATGATTGATTTCGAAGATCCTTGTGGAGACCAGAAGCAGAAAAGAAGGAGCAGTTTCCTAGTTTCCAGGAGCAGTAAAGGGATGAGGCATCAAGGGCCAGCAAGGAGTTTCAAACCTCCACCAATGCTAAATTGAAGAAGGTCATTTGTTAGAGAAAAAGTTTGAATTGTAATAAATGCTACAACCAATATGATGAGGAGTTATACTCCTAATTGTTTTAGGTCTCTAGAACTGCCAGTTAGCAGTCAGTTGCATTTAATAGATAGTTTTAAGTGTCAATAGGTATCATAGTAAGAATAATACGAGTTCCCCTCATGGTGGAGGAGGAACCTTAGTTATCTAAGCAGCTCTATATATCGGAGAAAATTTGATGTACAAGGGGTTGGAAAATTTCAAAGAAACTTGGATATTGTGCTTTGTGTAAGACTCTGTTTTAGTAATATAGTATTTGGCTTTGCTTCTCAGGAATCAGAAGGAATTCAATGTTTATAATGTCTTATATTGTCCTCTTCTCAGTATGTTCAGTGGTATGAATGTGTGATTACTTAGAAATCACTGATTGTGCTCTAATTTCCTTCATACATTTATATACTGTATTATCCTATATGTTTCTGATGTGTTCTAAATGTGTTGAATTCTAGATGCCCTGACTTCCATGTAAGGATAACATTATTGTCACACCGAAACAATTTTGACTCCATAAGCCCAATGGATATTTTATAATTGTGTTTCCACCATTTACACTTCTTCATTTGTTTCATAGAGTTAGCCATATTATTCATTATCAAAAATTTTTATCTTGTGAGAGAGCCCTCTGAGGTAGGGGAGGCTAAGCCTCAGCCAAAAATAGGTTTGAAACAGTTACTCAAGGTCTACCTGATCAGTAGTCTATCAGGTTTGATTTTGGTGATAACATAGCCTTTAGACCTTCGTGAAGGTATACGATTGGTCTTTGCAGACCCTTAATAGTCGATTCATCTACTTATGCGCATCAAAAAACAACAGTAGATTAGTGTTCATGTAGATCTACTTAGTTTATTATTAAACATAACAAAATTCATATGATTCTTCGCAAAAGTACTTAACATGAATTGAATACAATTATTAAGTTTTATAAAGAGAATCGTGCATCATTAGGTCAATATTTCATAGACATGTTATTCATCAACAACATCTGTTATAAACATAAGTAAACAACAATACAAAAGATTTCTTGCGAAGCAACTCTTTATTGATTTCCAATTCAGAATACAGACTCAAAAATTCCCTGCACACTCAGCTACAAGGGTCCGCACACTCAGTTACAAACTCTACTTTATGCCTCCGTGCACTCAGTTGCAAAGCCTTCTTCCTTCTATCTATAGGTTTTAAACCCATACAGAAATTACCTGCATACAAATTCTTAAACACAGAAAATAAATAATGCGAGAGCATAACACATAAAATACATTTACATAGAGATTTTCCCCTGGATCCCAAAATCGGGACTACCAACTTGATTTTTCATTATGTTCTTTTCAATGTTACAATACATATTTATACATGCCAAAGCATCCAATACCATGGACCTAAAACCATGTTAGTTGTGGAAATAATAACACAACCCAACATTCTCCCACTTGTTGTTTTCTTTCTGCAGGGGGCCACAAGAGAGCTTAGTCATTTATCCAGCCCTACAATGCCCATTGTTTCTCTACACCAAGAGAAATTCTCAAAGCTCACAAATTTTGTCAATGCATCTGTAGTATTCTTCAAAGTGTCCACCTTTACCAGCAACACCTTTTTTTCTTCTATCATATCCCTCATAAAGTGATACTGAACATTAATGTGCTTTATCTTTGAATGGTAAGCAGGGTTCTTTGCCAAGAAAATTTCACTTTTGTTATCACAGTCTATCCTTATAGATCCTTGTACTAACCCCATACTTGAAGACAATCTTTGCAACCAAATTGCTTCCTTGCTTGCATGAGTGGCTGCCATGTATTCTACCTCTCTAGTTGATAGTGCCACTACAAATTGATTCTTACTCATCCAACTGACTACACCTCCAAATAGCTTAAACACATACCCACTTGTAGATCTTCTTTGATCCAGATCTCCAGCCCAGTCCGCATCAACAAAGCCATGGATATCCAGAACTTTGTCCAATCCCAGTCTTCCTTGGTAGCACAAACCATAATCACTAGTGCCGCACAAATACCTTAAAAGCTCCTTCATTGTTGTCCAATGCTTCTTCCCTGGTTTTGACATAAACCTGCTCAATACTCCCACTGCATGTGCAATGTCCGGTCTAGTACAAACCATCACATACATTAGCCTACCGACTGCACTTGCATATGGAACATAGGACATATCCTCTTCCTCTTCTTGTCTCTTGGGACACTGTTCAACAGATAAATTTACATGTACAGGAATAGGAACCTTCACCGGTTTACTATCCTACATATTAAACCTCTGCAATATTGTCTTGACATACTTCCTTTGGTTTAACTGGAGCTTCCTCTTTGCCCGATTTCTTTTAATTTCCATGCCCAAAACGTAGTTTGTAGCACCAAGATCCTTCATGTTGAATTTGGAGGAAAATTGGGTCTTCAAATCTTGGATAATTTCTTTGTCATTTCCAACAAACTACATATCATCCACATACAAGACTAGATAAATAACACGGTCACCAATTAATTTAAAATACACACAATGATCTGCTTTGCTTCTAGTGAAGCCAAGTCCTCGTATAAATGTATCAAAATTCTGATACCACATCCTTGGTGATTGTTTTAGTCCATACAAAGACTTATTTAACTTTCATACCAGTTCTTTCTTACCCTTCACTGCAAAGCCTTCAGGTTGCTTCATGCAGATCTCCTCTTCCAGATCCCCATGAAGAAATGTTGTCTTCACATCCATCTATTCTACCTCAAAATCAAAAGCAGTAGCAACAGATAAAAGTAATCTAATAGAAGCTACCTTGGCAACAGGAGAAAAAATATCACCAAAATAAATTCTCGGCACCTAGGAATAACCTTTTGCTACAAACTAAGCATTGTATTTCTCCACCTTTCCTTCTGCATTTTTCTTCTTCTTGAATACCTATTTTCTACCAATGGGTTTCCTTCTAGCCAGCAACTCCACCAGATCCCAAGCCTCGTTTTTGTGCAAAGATGCCATTTCATCAACCATGGCCTCTTTTCAGAGTTTCCCATCCTCTGAATCTACTGCTTCATTATAGTTATGGGATCATCATCAGTAATAGATAAAGAAAAAATTGAATAGAAAGCAGATGGACTATACCTTTATGGATGCCTTCTTTCTTGAATTGATCTTCTAACACTCGGAGTTTGTGGCTCTTCATCTTTTGATTCCTCCTCTGCTACAGAGTCTAATCCTTCCTCCTTTAGCTCAAACTCTATCTTCTCAGGTGACTTCATGTTTAATAACATCTTTCACGTCTATGAACACCACACCTCGGTTGTACACAGTCTTCCTTGTTACTACGTTCCAAAGCTTATAACCCTGTAAACCATCCTTATACCCAATAAAGATGCACTTTTTAGATTTACTATCCAATTTGTTTTGTTTCTCCTTTGGAACATGTACATATGCATCACATCCAAATACCCTCAGATGTGAAAGAGAGTTTTTCTTACCAGTCCATACCTCTTATGGAGTCTTATCCTCCAATGCTGATGAAGGTGATCTATTGACTGGGTAACATGCTGTCTCCAACGCCTCTGCCTAGAATTCTTGTCCTAACCCGACACTTTTGAGCATGCTTCTTGCCCTTTCCCTCTACGTCTTGTTCATTATTTCTTCAACTCCATTTTGTTGAGGTGTATATGGAGTAGTCTTTTATCGTGCTATACCACACTTCTTATAGAATGCTTCAAATTCCTTACTACAAAAATCTCCACAGTTATTTGTCCTCAGCACCTCTATCTTCTTCTCTATTTGGTTTTCCACCAGAGCCTTAAATTCTTTAAACCTGTCAAAGACTTCAAATTTATTCTTAAGGAAATATATCCGTGTATTTCTTGAGAATTCATCTATAAATTATAGATAGTACATAGGCTTACCCAGTGATGGAACCTTCATAGGTCCAAACACATCACTATGCACAAGCTCTAATATTTGTTTCACCCTCTTACCACCAGAGGGGAAACTCACCTGATTCTGCTTCCCATATACACAATTTTCACAGAAATCAAAATCCAGAGAGCTATTACTCATACCTTCTACCATACCTTTACCATGAAGTATTTGAAGGCCCTTCTCTCTAATATGTCCAAGCCTTTGATGCCACAACATGGTCTTCTCTCCAGAGACCACTAGATTTTTTGCTCCACTCTTAGGAACCATAGAACTATTGTACCCATCAACAACAGTGATACCTTGCAACTTGTACAGAGTTCCAATCTGAACTCCCCACATCAATACCACTGCTCCCTAAACCATCTTGCAGGTATCCTTCTCAAACACTGTTTTTACACCTGCATCATCCAACTTGCTTACAAAAATCAGATTTTTGGAAAATGCAGGAATATGTAGAACACCCGGAAGTTTTCTAACCCTTCCACCTTGCAACTTCAACTTTACCTTTCCATGACCAACGATTCTAGCCTTCCTATCATCCCCTAAGAAGACATCACCTCCATCATATTTCTCATACTTGCAAAACTACTCTCTATGGGTAGTGAAGTGAAAGGATGCACCTGAGTCAATCAACCTTGCCTCATGATCTACATGTATACTTGAAGAAGCCATGTACACATCCCCACATTCATCTGAGGTGGTTTTCACCTCTGTAGAAGGAGCATCATCAGATCCCTTTCCTTTTTTAGGAGATTTAGATTTATAGTCCCTTTTGTAGTGCCCTTCCATTCCACATTTCCAGCACACCACCTTTATAGGTTTTCTTGGAGATTTAGATGTCCCTCTAGATTTAGATCCCCCACTCGATAACTTATTTTTTTTTCCTTTTTGGACCTTCCTCATACAGACAAGGCATCACCATTTTGGCTCTCCATATTTTTCTATCTCATCTCCTCCGTTAGCAAGGATGAGACTATTTCATCATACTACAAGGTAGTTGCATTGCTACCTATTGCAATAACCAGACTATCCCACGAATCAGGTACAGAACACAACAACACTTACCTTCATCTAAAAGTTTGATATCAACAGAAGATAACTAACTTACCACATTATTAAATGCATTCAAATGCTCTACCACCGATTCTCCATATTTCATCCTCAGGTTATACAGCTTTTTCTATAGGAATAGTTTATTCACTAGAGACTTAGATTGGTAAAAAGTCCCTAACTTGTCCCACAAAGCCTTCGCCATAGCTTCCCCTGATACATTCAACAATACTGAATTTGAGACACACAATCGTATTGTACTCTTTGCCTTCCAATCCAACTTCTTCCATTCTTCATTAGAAACTCTCATTGGTTTAGTCCACGGATCTACCCCGATCCACTGATCTTGATCCACCAACAGATCTTCCATCTTGAGTTTCCACAACTCAAAACTCTGACCATTAAATTTCTTGATCTCTATCTTTCCACTGCTCACCATCTTCTTTCACCACCAAAATCGATCCCACAGATCTCCCAATGAACGAGGTCTACCATAAGCCCAAGCGAAATCCCTCAGTAACAAAGGCGTCCCCTTGAAGCCAAAATAGCTCTGATACCAAATTTAGGTTTTAACCCCATACAGAAATTACTTGCATACAAATTCTTAAACACAGAAAATATACAATGCAAGAGAATAATACATAAAACACATATACACAGAGATTTTCCCCTAGATCCCAAAACCGGGACTACCAGCTTGATTTTTTATTATGTTCCTTTTAATGTTACAATCCATATTTATACATGTCGAAGCATCCAATACCATGGACCGAAAACCATCACTTCCAAAATGATGGATCGAAAATCATCGCGTCCAAAACCATGTGTGAAAATCATGCACAACATCATAGGTAGGTCCACCCAACCTAATATAGGGTCCAAAGAAAAATTTCCCGGGGCGCTGCCCCGAACCCCATAGAGGGGGGCTACCTGGCCCCCGCTACGCAATCGGTGCAACAAAGGGGGGGCTCCACCCACCCTCTAACCCCCCGATTCACTATGTGGGCTAGATGTGGAAAGAATAACACGACCCAACACTATCTACCTACTTGTTACTTGTCCTTTGCTTAACTGCAGACATTGACATTATGCCTTAAACTCTCTAAGACACACCTATCTATATCCTTTTTCATACAACCCCATGGTCTACATACCATGGGTGGGTCTCAATGTTGACTCAAACTTTACATATAAAAGGGGCTAAAACACCTTTGACTCCTAATCCTCTATGTGATCCACATTTACAAAGTGTAGAGGCTTTATATTTCTTACAAAAGTACATCAAACTTGGGTTATTTTAACCCCAAAACAGACTCAAGGGACCCCATCCCTACTAATATCTGTAAGGCTTCATGTTTAGAGGAAAAATTCTTGGAATCAAATGCATAGCATCGTCATGATCACGAATAGGTGGGAGGGCTTTGGGAGTCTCAAACACCTTGGAATGATCATCCAAGACTTTTTGGAGATCTCTAGAAATAGATGATTTCAATTTGGGAACATATAGAGAACATAATTGTGCAATTACGCTTCATTGTTCTTTCTTTATAAGCTTTTTCATGCCACTAGAGATGATTATATTTCTTGGTTTTCCGGTGATACCCCTTAATTCAACTTCCTTTCCTTCCCAAAAAAATGCAAGAAAATTTCTTGAAAATTAAAAACTATCATACCCAAATATTGTAGCCATTGGCCTCCTAGTACAACATCAACACCATCCATTGGAATAGAAAGAAGAGGACTATTCAACACATACTCTCCCATAGATAGCTTGATATTATGGAACTTTCCAGAGAAATTTATGGTTCCTCCATTTGTAGCCATCACTTGACACTCTAGTGTTGGATATAGGAAGAAATTCAATTCCTTCTCTATCTTATAATGAATAAAATTATGGCTATTGCCTAAATCAATCAACACTATTACCTTTTTCTTTTTAATATGTCCTTCTATCTTAAGATTTTGAGGAGTGGTGATTCCTGCCAATCCATTACAAGATATGGTTTGTTTCATTTCTTCTTTCTCTAAGGATGATTCCTTGTGTATATCCTCTTCTTTTGACATTTCTTGTTCCTTTTCTTCCTCCTCTTCCATAGTATATGTAAAATAATTTCTTCTCAGTACGCTTATGAAATTTATTGTATTTCATATCAAAACTATAACAAAGCCATTTTTCTCTTTTTTCTTCCAATTTTTGTGGTGTCAACCTTGGAGGTTGTGGAAGGCTAGGGGAAACAACACTTCCACCCTTATAGTTGTAAGTGGTAAGCTTCCTTGTTGCCATAATTTTTCTTTAAATTTTTCTTCCCAACCTCAATGAATTCTCTAATGAATTAGGTTCCCAAAGGCGAACCTCATGTTCGATGTTATCCTTTAAATTCCCCATGAACACATCAATCCTATGGTCCCCTGTAATATCATTTACCCTTATATTCAATTTTTGGAAGTCCTTAATGTGGTCCACCATTGAACCCTTTTGTTTGAGATTTATCAGTTGGCTAAGTAAGGTGTTTCTTTTGTATCCTCATAATGTGCTATCATTTCCTCTGTTAAAATTGACCAAGTGGAATTTTTTTACAAGAGAAAAGTCATCGATACCATACAAATTGATTGGGTTCCAAATATAAAGTTGTAATGTGTACCTTTTGTATGTTTTTCACATTATGGATATCGATATATTGTTCCATCTGTAGTATCCAATATAGGAGATCATTTCCATAAAACTTCCTCATATCGATCTTTGGAATGTGGTGGGTCTTCGTTCCAACTTTAGAGTCTATGAAATCATGATTAACATTTCTTTTGTTCTCATCATGAGTTTCCTCTACTACCTTTTCGCCATTAGGAAGCCTTTCATGTAGAAAGTTTGTCAAACCTTCCTTCAAGCCTTCCATGTCTTTCTCCAAATCTTCAATGTTGTCATTATTCAAATCATGATTAACATTTATTTTGTTCTCATCATGACTTTCCTCTACTACCTTTTCACCATTAGGAAGCCTTTCTTGTAGCAATTTTTTCAAACCTTCCTTCGAACCTTCCATGTCTTTTTTCAAATATTCAATGTTTACTTTCATACCATTGATGCTATCATTCAAACCATCCGTCTTAGCTTCTGTTACTGTTTGTGAGAGAAAAATTTGTTTTAGTTGGTCTCGTAATTTTGATATATCATGTTGTATTTCTTTCTCTTTTCCATGTGTCATAGTAGATCTTTCGGGTTTCTTACTAGATGTTTCCATTTTATTTATCTGAGGCATCAACTATTGATATTTTTCTTCACTATTCCCTTTTAATAACTTCAAACTAATTTTTCAAACAAAAATTATGAAATTTTTAAAAAAGACTACACACCTTTTTCCTCTTTGTAGGAGCTCAATATTGAATCTATTATATCTCTGTAATTTCCTATTTCTAATGTATGAAATCTCATATTGTGGTAGCCATCTAAGGCCTCTTTCCAACACTACAATTCTAATCAAGATTGGATTTTCCAAGAAAGTGTTATGTCCAATCTCCCACAATGGCCTGATTATAGATTGGTTTAGTAGAGCAAACTTGTACGAAGTTCCACATGTCCCTGGTTTGAGCTTAGGCCTCAAAACAATATCCAAAAAGCTATAGTCCATACTCTTTCTGTAAAGTTTTACAAAATTTGAATCTGATGCTCAAAGAGAATGTTATGACGATTTTCCCAATGCCACCTGTTTTGCGAAGGAATTCAGGATCCGGAAAAACCCTAACTTCCTCGGTTCATATCTTACAAAATGTAGCAAGAGATAGTTTGAAATTTGGGCACAACATTCATCATGATTTTGTCTCAAATGGGTTCTCTTTTTCAGCTTCTGAAGCTTTGTAGAAAAAATGTTGTAGTGAAAATTCCATGATGACCTATTTAAAGTAGCGAAATCCTAGAATCCAAAGCTTTGATACCAAATGTTGTGCAACCAGCTCACAAAATAGAAGAAAAGATAGATCAAAGACTTCAAAATAATTCTCTTCGAGGGAGAAAACTCATTTACATTTCACAAATGAACAACTCTTGGATGATTCAAATGACAAAACCTCATTTCTATATATAGGAGTGTAAGGGGTCACAATATAATCAGAGCCGATATAACAATAATAATATAAGGGCACAAAAATAACAATAGTGGGCTTCTATGGGGCACAATAATAATAATATGGGGACAACAGGGGCACACCAATAACAATAAGGGGATAAAATGACAATAGTAATGGGGGAATTACTAGTATTATAGGGAGCTGACACTAAGTGCGCATATGACCTGCGGCTTACTGCGCGGGTCAAGAACTATTTGTTGTACAAGATTTCTTATTATAAGCAACAGTTCTTATGGAAGTAGCCCCACATTGGGGTGAACCATGGTAAATTTGGTGTCTTCATGTCTATATTTGCCCACTATCTATCATAGCATAGCAATTTATTACAGTTTCACTTTATTTCAATACAATGATCATTTATGACTTTATATGGTATGTTTAAGTGAATAAATGAATGTGATGAAGTGATTTATTAATGTTAAGAATAAAATATAATATAATATAAAAAACCACATTGCATCATTCGTCAAGGTTGTAGAAACCTAGTTCTACATCCTCCCATAGTCACTTCAAGTGAGACTGCGATCTTCTTGCAGGTCATTTCCGAAAGGGCTAGTGATTGAGGTTTTTGTTGTTGCATAGTATACATGGAACCTCAGTCACCCCAAATCATAATCAATAGGAGCAAGGCCCATCAAAATATAGTTTCCAAACTTTATCAAATCCGTTGGGTTCTTGATATGATTGTGAAAAGCATTCAACCTGTATCTCTTCTAAGATCAATTCATCTTCTTCTAGTAACATGCAAGAGAGATCTATCTCTTTCCCATACAGGGGTACAATTTAGGGGTGCACCTTTTTAACAGGTATTTTTTTTATAGTCTTCACAAATATTAATTATCCATACAATCATATTTCTTCTCCACTAAATATAGGGATGGTAGCATAAGTCAAATATAAGTTAGATGACCCTCCAATATTGGATGCCCATGACCTTGATAAGAGCATACCAAACCTTGCAAAGATGCCAACCACTACAATATCCATCACTACACTTTTTACAAGAATTTGAACCAATTTCACCACCAAATCTATAATAATACCTAGGAAATTTACCCTTTTGGAGTCAAAGGAATACAAGTATTTATATGGTCTGGTTATTTTCATCCCTAATTTATCCATGACAAATAAAGGCATCATGTTATGAGAAGCACTTGAGTCTAGCATGGAGTTATGTAGTAGAGGTTCATGTACTACCAAGGCAACATAAAAATGGGCAGTGAAAGGGTCTTGCTCTAAAAATGGGATCCAAATACAACCATAGGCCATTCTTTTTGAATATTCAGGCTATCGTGTAGGGGAACAATGGTGGATGGACACATAAAATGAGAAACATGAGCTTTATAAGTTGGTTGTTTTTACAATTGAGGCAGAGGGACAAAGGTTTTGACTTAAGTTACTTTTTGAGATTAAAGATGACAAGACTTTTCTTAGCTTTGACAACCTCAACGAGCTCTTTTTTCTTATTGTGGACTAGTTTGGGTAATGAGGGTATTTTTTTTATTTAGAAGCTTTGGACTTATGATAAATTAGATCTAAAAAATTCTTCTTTTTGGGTAAGACTGAGTCTAAAGGACCCTTTCCCTTTTCTGCTAATTTAGGAGAATTTTAGGGAGAGGGGTCTTCACTTTGGTCCTGGATTCTATATCTATTTCTAGAATACCTGAGATCATATTTACTGTGAAAATGTGATTGCATGAAGTCTGCAAACTGCCTAGAGTAATCATCAATGTCACCATCATCTAGTGAGGCATCTAAATTATCCTCTTCCTCCTCATGTATTTCATCTTCCCATTCCTCATCTGAAAAATAAGAAAATAAATTTTCTTGAACCTCATTGGTTTCTTGTATCTATCCTTTTGGATCATCCTCTAGGTATAATGGGGAATGAATGTGATCTTGCTTCTCTTTTCTCTCCCTCTGGAGAATTTGCAAGGGAGTTCTTCTATACTGACGATTGAACTCTAAGTTAGGGGCTTGTGTATTTTTTCTGGGAGGATTCGTATTGCATAAATGCAACTTCATAAGCTTATTAGACATGTTTCTAATTAGTTTATTCATTTCCTCCAGCTTTTGCTCTTGGGTCCCATGATTTGAAGAGCTAGCTTCCTCTTTTCATCTCCTCCTTTCTCCATGATAAATTATACCTCTTGACTTCCCAGTAGAGGTAAAGTTTTTTTTTAACCTCTAAGGCATCTATTTGAATCTGTTCTAGAATGTGAGACTTTCTTTCTCTGAGAGTGAAACAAAATTCTGCTTCGAAGGCCCTAGTAAACACCACTTTAGTAGCCTCTTGTGGAGGTATAATTTTAGCAGGGAGACTGTTATACAATGTGTTAAACCTCTTTATGAATTATGACACATATTAATTATGTTTTTTCTTCATAATATTAAATTTAGTAAGAATATAACCACAATCTCTCTTCTCTCCCCAGTTTTGCACAAAATAATTCTCCATCTCCTCCCAGATAATAATTAAATAATTTGGAAGATATTTGAACCATTTCCTAGCCTCCCCATCAATGGACTTGATAGAAAGCCTCAACACTACATCTAGGTGTTCAACATTTACATTTTCTACAAATTCGCAGAAAGTTTTTGCATGCCTTTCTGTTGAAATGTCATCTTCCCTCATGAATTTTGGCAATATCTTGAGATAACCTTCTGGCATACCATTCAAAGGTTGTGGTAAGTCTAATGGAGCATATTTGTTCAAGAGAAAATTGGAGAAAACAATTTTAATAAAAGGCGGTGGTAGGATATTTATCACGGGTCCTCGTTGAAAGGATATCTGAGTCGTAGCTAGCTGTATCTGGGTTGGGAAACTATTCACACTCAACTTGGAGTTGTTTACGAGAATTTCTTTAACTTATTTAGCCTTAGCTGAGGGACGAAATGGGAAAAGGGGTGAACTGAAAGAAGATTCTTCATTTTTAAGTCTAGAAGGTAATGAGCCAAATAATACACAATGTTCTTCATGATATTCCAAGACTTTGGAGGTAGACTTGGGACAATCTATCTTACCATTTTGAGAACTTGTTGATGATATTTTCGGAAAATATCTTGTGGATTCTAGAGTGGCAAGGGTTCATTCTTTCTAAATCCTTTTGGATATGATTTTATTAGGTTAAACACAGGAGGAGTTTTCTTTTGGCTAGTATCAAAGTGAGTATGAGGTCTATGGAAAGTGAGGGTGTTCAAAAATAAAATTTGGACAATGGAGTTTCCAGGGTGAGATGTCTTCAACCCACACATCCCTTTCCCACTCGATAAAGGGAATGTAAGACTTGTCATACACAGGAAAAAGTATTTTGATTCGTTCCCCAGAAACAACACCAGAAGATGTTGTAGCTTTTTCTATCTCCTGTCAGACAATTTCTTCAGAAGATGTAGAAGCCTCCTAGAGACAACCCTTGGGTTGAAGGAAACATTCAGTGGATAGGGCATCGAGAGGAATGCTTTTGAAGATTATCTAAGGGATTTCTTCTGCACTCCATATGTCACATAATTTGAAAAAGGACATAATTCAGAGCTTGGTTCAATATCCCTTCACCAAGGTAGACTAAAGCAGACACGCAAATCTAAATACTCATGGGTAAATATGGTTTATCTCAAAGAGGAATTTATTGGTTCTATCAGCGGACACACAATAATACACAACTTAATATTGTTTTTGTAATATAAAAGAGCAAGAGAGAGAAATGAAAGAATTCGATGCAGAGGGCTAGATAAAAATATAGAATCGTAAGAAATATACTCCAACAAAAATATGGAGGAATGAGGAGGTGAAAATGTAGAAAAATTGGAGCGTGAATTAAGGTCTCAAACTCTATGTCTCATGGATACATCTTGTCACCAATTAGCATAAGTAAATTTTTGTTTACATAGGTATTGTAGGCTATATAATAACACAAGTAAATATGTTATTAACATAGGTAATTTTTACTACTTAACAACACATAAACAACCATAAGTGAGAGTGAAACAAACAACTTCATTAGACAATTTCAAAGGAATAAAGACCTACATGAAGTGATATACAAAGGGGAAAACATAATTTGCATTTCTCTAATTAGAATCAAGAAAACAATTTCATTAATCTTTGAAAATGAAGTCCAAATCACCAATTTATCACATTTAACTATTGTATAACTTTGAGAATCTTATAAACAAGAAAATTGAACCAAAATGGAGCTGTGTTCTCTACAAACATAACCCAAAATTTTCAAAAACAAAATTCCACCTCTAGAATGCAGCATTTGGAAACCTTTCTAAAGTGTTTTTTCCCTATTTTAATAAGGATAGGGGAAGCTTGAAAATAGTTACAAAATATCTTTCCATGCTCTACGTGTCTAATTGACTAGCTGTCTCGACATGCGAATGTTCTGCTACCCAAATCATTGCAACAAATTTGATTCCTTTCTTTAAAATACAGAAAAATTACAAAAATGAAAAAAAATTGAATGACGACTAAGAAAATTATCTTCATGCCATGTTTGTCATTGCCTCCATTTTGGCCACGTATTTTACCACAATGTTTCTCTTTAGTTACTCAGTCGTTTCACTTGTTTCTTTCCCATTAACCACTTTAATTCTTCACTTTCTTGAGTTGGGAGTGATCAATTTTCGTGGCCTTAGTGGTGTTATGGAATCATAGTTTCCGACCCATCCATATTTTAAGGCTTTTACATTAAACTATTGGAGCCCAACATACCTTGTAACATTACCATAATGCCACTTCGGAGTTGCAAGTCATCAAAAATTTACTTTTAAAGACATTACAAAAATACAGAGTTTTGATTTCTTTGGCCCTTATGCCCTTAGCTCCTCATTTATTATACACCATAGAACCACTTCCTATCACCAAAGGCTTAAGTCATAGGAGCTGAAATATTCGAGCCTCCTCTCCTCGTAACATCATTTGAAATAACCTTCTGAAATCATAAGGTTTTGATTCCACTGAGATCCTTTTCCATTGTTCCTTGAAATGTGTATTCGATAAGACAAGGTGTTGTGACTAGAGGCTTAGTACTAAGGGGCTTCTATATCAAAGATTTTCTCCATCATAACTTCATTTGAAAAGGCCTTTTGAAATTGTAAATTTCTGATGCCGTTGAGCTCCTTTTCCATTACTCCTTGAAAAGTGCATCCCATAAGACTAGGCACTATGAATAGACGCTTAGTATTGAGGGGATTTTCTATTAGAGATTTTCTCCATTGTAACTTCATTTGAGAAGGCCTTCTGAAATTTGTAAGTTCTAAGGCCTCCTAACTCCTTTTGTTTAGCCTCGTTATATTGTTCCTCCATGGGACCACTACCTATGACTAGGGGCTTGGACCATCGGTGTTAAGGCCTTTAGGATTGTTTCCAAGCTTATATCCCTTTATAGTTCATGCTTTACCTATGGTCCTTTTGAATTATTGCAACCAGTTGCTGACACATATCAAAGCCAGCTTCACCATTGAAATTTTTTCAAACAAGAATTTATCACGAGTTATGATAACTGCTGCTTTTGATGTGGCTCGTAACACTCAGGTGCTAAATATTCCTTCAAATATAGGTTATGTGGATCTCTTATGATCAACCAACACATAATTTGGAGCTCCCTACATTGAATGTTCTCCCAAATAAATTTCTAATGACCTCTCCTCTAAAATCCTTTATAATTCCTGGGTACTTGGCCTTGGTCTGAGCCCTTGGTTCTATTATGTCTTTGTGACCAAGCACCATCATTTACTTAAGCCCCTCTTGATCGGAAGATCTTCAAAAAGGAATTTAAAAAGCTCTTATGCCACGATTCTTTGAAATCCCATCTTAGCGCTTAGGCACTTTGGCCAGCCATATGCCCTTGGTCCCTTTGGGTCTTCATGGCCAACTGCCAACTGCTTTCGTAGCTCCTGCCATTGGAGGATTTTTAAAAAGGAGTTAACATAGAAGTTACAATAGTTCACATTTCTGATACAGAAAACCCTGAAGAGACATTCGGCTAATGTCATCATCTCCACATGGCATCTCCTGAGTCGTGACTCATGTCACCCATATTTTCCCCTTTAGGCCCCTCAAAATGCTGAAATGGCCTACCACATGTCCTTGTTCCACCATGTCATGATAACATAATATCCCCTGTCAGCTCATCGGGATCAATCACCAGCTAACACATGCCTTCTTCACAAGAGAGAAAAAGGTTCATTTGGTCATTGAATTTTCTAAGGTCTCCTATGTATTTTCCCTTGCCTCCAATATTTTAGCACTTTCAATAGAGGCATTTGTGAAGGTGTTCTCATATGCCAATGTTTTGATGGAAAATGTTCCAAGGTCTTTCCTTGTTCCACAAGCATTGTTCCTTTGGAACATGTAAATAAAAGGGTTTCAAGCTCACGAAAATTTGGGTCAAAGAAGAGATTGGGGTAGTAAAAGTATCGGTCCTTGTGAAAAAACAATGGGTGATTCAGAATATGATGAAAGGTAAAATAATTTGTCTTCAATCAATACAAAAAAATTTGGAAACCCTAGGTTCTAGTCACAATCTATCGGGAAAAGTTAAATGAAAAAAGGGTTAAAATTTGGCAAATAGGTAGCAGACATTGGCATGGAGCAAGGTTTATAAGTTGAAAAATGAAAAAAAAGGGTTTTGAGCTCAAGGAAATATGGGTCAGAGAAGAGTGAAAAAGTAAATATATTAGTCACTATGCAAAGAAAAAGGGTGATTCAATATATTATGAAAGGTAAAATCATTCCTCCTCACTCAACAAAAATCTATACGCTAGCATTCTAGTCACAAACCCTAGGGAAAAGTTAAATGAGAAACAAGTTGAGACATGGAAGCCAGGTAGCATAACTTAGCATGAACCAAGGGTTCTAAGTTGAATCATGAAAAGAAAAGGGTTTCAAGCTCAAGAAAATATGGGTCCAACAAGAGAGCACGAGTAAAGGTAGCTTTCCTTCTGTCAACAAAAAGGGTGATTCAGAATATGATAAAAGGTAAATAATTCATCCTAAACAATAAAATCCAATTTGGAAACTGTAGGGTTCTATGCAGATGGACTAATGGTTCTAAGTTGAAACATGAAAAGAAAATGGTTTCGATCTCAAGAAAAGATAGGTCAAAGAATAGAGAAGGTCAGCAAAAGAATAGGTACTTGTGTCAACAAAAAGGGTGATTCAAAATTGATGAAAGTTAAAAGCATTGAACATATATGAATGGTAAAATATTTTTCATGATAATTTGAATTGTATGTAGGAGGAACCTAAAGATGATATAATCCTTATGAAACATTCAACTAATGACAAGCATTCTATTCTAAGAAATAAATTAGTTGCAAGGAAAGAAATCAACAACACCTTAGACTATTACACTTGTAAGCACACTTAGACATATCCATTTTCTTTAGGAAAACCAAATGAATCACATACATAAAACCAAGCGAAAAAGAAATGGTTAATTTTCCCTTTAATTCTAATGTGTGAAAAAATGAACAAAAGAAGTTTATCCAAGGTTTTGTGTATGATAAAAATTCCTAAAAATACATAATATCCTTCCGCTCAAGAAGTAACTGGGCCTTCTAAAGATTTTAGAATAGGTTATTGGGTCCATGTCATAAATGTCATTGGTGACACTTCCAGAAGCCAAAAAGCCAACCAAGGTATGTAGAGGGTTAGAGTGGCCAAATGTACTAGGGATATGTACCAAAATAGTTGGTGATAGTTCCAGTAGCCTGACCAAGATCACCTCAAGTCTAAGTGCTCTTGTACCTCAACCTATAGGGAAATATTCCCTATATTTGGCCACTAAGTTATCTACATCTTGTGGGAATGGATGAATATCAACTTATGGTAGTCTGTTTTGGACCCAAAACTACTATCATGTGTCAGGATACCACATGAAGGTCTATGGTAATCTCCCACCTAGGCCTTAGCCCCTTCACGGGTTTCTTTCCATGTACCGAGTTTGTCACTAGATGATTCAGGATTTTAAGCTTCCTAAAAGAAAACTTTCTATTTTTCAATATGAAAAAAAACCATGACAAATTATATGTTATCTATCACCATGATCCTAGCCTAAACTATAAATTATATTGTGGCCCTTATGGGGAATTTAGTGTGTTCATGTTAAAATTGTTTTTAGAAAGGCTTTGCTTCATGTAGGGTGTGCAACAAAATATAATCTCGAATAAATTAGGTACAAAGATTCTAGAAATATGACACCCTTTATACAAAGTTTAAGAGATCTTAGTGTGTGGGATAAATGTGTGTGCAAGTGAAATTGTGAGCATACAAAGTGTGAATTGATGTGGATATGTGGTGATCCTTTGCAATTCCATTAATTAAACTATGATGTTTTTTATGTTAGCACTCAGCAATTTTCTAAGGTTGAATAAGAAAATCACCAAGGTAACCACACACCACCTTTTGGAAGTTGGGATCTATCCCTACCAGCGTTAGAGAGGGATCTCTTTGTAAGATTTAACTTTGTTTGGATGAATATTGCTAGTTATTAAATTTGGGGTTTGATTTGTATTTGAATGGTTGGTTGATAACTAGATTTCCATTGGGCTATGGAGTCTGTTACATAAAATATAGATTAACTATAGTACTTATAGATAGATATCACAAGGAAATGTAGCCAAACTGAATCGATTCTTTAAAGTCTGTGAAATGGATAAGAAGAACAAATTAAGGTTCACTTTAAAATATAGATCATTGTTACCTGAATTCTATATTTAAAGATCGAAAGAAAACATTTAAATTATTCGTAGCTGAGTGCAGAGTGTAGATTTAAACAAATTTTTCCCTTTATTTATCTACTAAATAATTCATATTTGAATAACAAATATGAGCTACAAATAGAGAAGTATAAAAAATTAAAATAGATAGTTGTACTTCACCAACAACTTGAGACATGAATCCCGTGAAAGAGCTTTTGTATTGCTTGGAAAATCTGTTGATGCTTCAGAGGAAAATAAAATAGATTTCTTCGTACAAAAACCAACCTCTATTACTTCAACAATTGAAGTATTTATAACTATTTTACAAAAATATATTGTCAAGTTGATGAGGATGTATCTATAAGATAATAGGATTGAATTAAGGTAACTTATTACAATGAAATTAGGGAAATTGAACTATCTAAAGTGGTGGCACTGAAATAAGGGAATAGCTGGATGTCTAGTGCTGAAATTGTGTATGTGTAGTAATGCTGAGATGTGCCACATAAATTACCTTTTATTCTAGTAACTCACAGAGTTTATCCCAATGTTGTTTGCTTGGGATATTGATCTTCATCAACTTCCTGTACACTTCATCAACTTTAGTATACTTGGAAAATGTCAGTCGGGTGATGAACAGATTTGAGATAGCATATTGAATGTCGAGATCATATTACAATGCTTCTAGGAAGGCCCTTCCGATCATGCTAAGTCTTCCGGCTATAACCTTTGAGCTATCTCTTTCCTTGTTCATAATGTAAGTGTTGTAACATGAACACATGCTAAGCTTGGCGTTAATCACTAACAGGTTTGGAAGTCCTTTGTCGTAGAGAGGCTCTATCTTGGAAAAGAATCTTTGTATACCTGTGTTCATATTTCTGCCTTTCTCTTCTAACTATCTCATGAGATTCCTTTTAGTCAGCACTTTACTCACTTCCAATATTGTCTCAGTCCTATCTTCAATTTCTAACTCTTCCAGTTCTTGAATGTTCTTGGAATTTAGAAAGTTGATAAGCTTAGTAGCCTCATTGGGTTTATCTCCTAGCTACTTTCTGACATTCTCAATGGCTTCATTTGATCATTCAATTAGTTCTTTCTATTCAAAATAATTTGGACTGAAGGCCAGATATCACCCATGTCTTCATTGATCCTTTTCCATATATTTTCCTTTACTTGTGCCAATGTAGTGCCTATGGCATAGTCTTTTTCCATTTTCTACAATTTTTGGGATAATGTCTAGGATTTCTATGTTTCTGTCAAGTAGGAATTTTCAAACCTTCTATATCTCCAGCCTCAGCTTCTTTATCTCTTCCTCCTATATTGATATGCTTTCCATATATTGAGCTAACTTTACTAAGTCATAAACAACTCATGTAGGAAGCACCATCGAACATGATTTTCCTTCTGTCATGGTTGTTGTAGGGACACCTATTTGTAGTAGAGATGTAATGGGAACTGCATCAAGAGGAATAATTGCAAGTTGTGAAATCTGTTCCTTTTCTTTCATCAGTTTGTCCATTTCTACTTCCATTGCTTTGGTTTGGGCACCTTGTTCCACTAAAAGCTTCAACATCTCTTCCTTTTGTAGCATTGTTTCTCCAAGGTCCTTAGCCCAGGGGTGTTCTCTCGCTGGAAGCTTCATTTGTTTCTTTAATGTAGCTATGTCAACATTCTTCTTTTTTATTATCTCCTCCATAGATTTGGAATTGTCTGGATCAAGGCCTTCTTTGACCACCATTCCTCCAATTATTTGATTCCAGTACCTTTGGCAAGTGAGGATATTTTCTCCAATTTGAGATGAGACTACACATTATTTATATTAAGTTGTAGTTTTGAGGATGTGATAACATTCTGTGTGAAATTAGAATACACCATCTCTCATCCCTGCCTATGCATATCTATTTTATCTAAAGGATGGACATCCTTTGCCACATTCAAAAGTGGTTTGCTTGAAATCTGTTGCTGACTTTGGTTAAGGGATCTAGGCTTGCAAGAATGCCACATGCATCCTTCCCTTCTATGTATCATATGCTGAGATGAGTCTGTGCTGGATGGAGGAAGATTTCTTCCTGAACTTAGCATATATGTTATCATGAATGGAATCATTTCTTTTCTTAATATCCTTGTATCTCTAAACAATGTCTAGCTTCCTCTGCTCTGTGGATGTTTTTCGTTTCTGGCACTGCTGTCCAACGTGAAAGTCTTTAAACCTGAGAGCACAATAGTGTCTTATGTGTCCTCCAGTGATGGAAATTCTATTTTAGAACCCGATCCCGCTTTAAGCTTTTTAGTATATATTTTGAATTATTTAGTTGAGACTTTAGTGGCTGGGGGATAATCATCCTCTCTTGCTCTCTCATCTACTTTCCCTTTCATTGTGGGATTCTTTGAAGTTGTCCTAGAATGTACCTTATCCTCGGCCTTTTGTAATGTATTTTCCATCCAAGTGTGCTAGTTCATATACTTTTCTATTTCAGGCCTCTGAGTATGGACATATGGTGTAGCTTTTTGTTCCACTCTCAATTTGGACATTACCCCAAAGGGGTCATAAGACCAAGTGAAAGTGAGAGGGAAGTTCAACTATTTTAGCAGGAGGTCTTCTTCCTATCCTGCTACTATAGTATTGTAGATAAAGGGTCCTACTTTTGATTTGATCCTGAACTACAATTTCTTCTTGGCTACCACAAAATGGATCGTATTAGAATGAATTATTTTCCTGATGTATTCCAAGGAAAATAATCTCATCGGCAAATACTTGGGCAGTTTGTGTGATGGCATCTCTGAACCATACACTCTCATCTCTTTGAATGACTGGTAAAGGTACCAGTCCCTTGTTTTGACCTGTCCATTGAATTACAGAACCTTTTGAATGCCTTCACTAATCCTTGGAACCTATTGGCCACTTAGAAAACAAATGGTTGGATACACAAACTGGTGTATGAGTTCTGAGAAGCTTAATTCCTACGATTGTAATCTGGTTAAGGAAGTCCAGAAAACAACTCACTATGGCTCTCCTTATTGATCAAGTTTCTGTAATGACAATGGAAACTTATCTGTTTGAAAAAACATGAACATATACATGAGAATTGATGAATATCTTAACATTCTTTCAGTTAAAAATTGAAGGAATTTTTCATGAATTACATTTTGATAAGAAGTGACAATAGTCAAAGGTGACTGATGGTCCTTCTTCTAAAGAAAGAGTGGAACATTCGGATGGCCTCTAGTCTTGCCACAGGAGCAAAGGTCTCTTCAAAATCTATTCCTTCTTGCTGTGCATACCCTTTACAAACAAGTCTGGCCTTGTTTCTAATTACTTCTCCATTTTCATTTAACTTATTCTTGAAGACCCATTTTGTTCCTATTACATTCTTATCTTTTGGTCTAGGAACTAATTCCCAAGTGTTGTTCCTTTCGATTTGCTCAAGTTCTTCATCCATTGCTTTGACCCAACATTCATCTTTGCATGCTTCTTTCACATTTTGTGGTTCAATGGAGGAGAGTAGAGCCAAGTAGCTTGAAGCTTCTGCAAGTGTCCTTCTTGTTTGTACTCCTGCTTCTTTCTGCCCCACAATCTGAGTTTCTGGATGATTCTTTTGGACATATCTGGATGGAGTCTTCTCTTCTATTCTTGTCTGCTCCTTTGGTTCTTCTTGAGATTCTTCTTCTTCTTGAGGTTCTTCTTCTTCATCATTTCGCCTTTGAGAGTAACCTTCATCTTCTTCATGATGAACTTGCCTAGGAATATATCCCTTCTCATCAACCACTATATCAATACTGTCAACAATTCTGCCAAGTCTTTTATTGTAGCACTTGTATGCTTTGCTATGTGGAGAATAACCAAGAAGAATGCCCTCATCTGCTCTAGGTTCAAGTTTGCCAAGTTGCTCATCAGTGTTCTTAATATAACATTTGCTCCCAAAGATTTTGAAATGCTTCACGGAAGGAGTTTTACCACTCCAAAGCTCATGAGGTGTTTGAGTGCTGTTTACTCGGACATTTGTTTTGTTAAGAATGATAACAGCAGCATGTGCGGCTTCTCCCCAGAAGGTTGCAGGAGTACCTGATTCATCGAGCATAGCACGAGCCATTTGTTGGATAGTTCTGTTCATTCTTTCCACAACCCCATTTTGCTGAGGAGTTCTAGCTGTAGAGAATTCTCTTCTTATCCCATGTTCATCGCAGAAATCAAAAAATTCATTTGATGTGAACTCCCCACCTCTGTCAGATCTGAGGCACTTGATTTTGTGTCCTGATTCATTTTCGGCCAAAGCTTTGAAGGATTTGAATTTTTCGAATGCTTCATCTTTGTGCTTCATAAGCCCTAACCAAACAAACCTTGAGAAATCATCAATGAATAATATCAGATATTCTTCTCCTCGAGGTGACCTTTTCCTAAATGGACCACATACATCTGTATGGACTAGCTCAAGAGGCAAGCTAGCTGATCCTTCCTTCTCTGGAAAGTTAGTTCTGGTCTGCTTTCCAAACTGACAAGATTTGCATATGGTGTTGTCTGGAATTTTGATATCTGGAAGATCGCGAACTGCCTGATATTTGCATGCTTTCCTTATTTGTGAGAAGCTTAGATGTCCCAACCTTCGATGCCATAACCAGTGCTCTTCATCCTTGCTAAGATAGCATCGTTGTTGTTCTTCTTCAAATATGTACAGATTATTTGGAGTTCTTTTGCCTTTGAGAACTGTTTCACCTGTATCAAGATCACGAACAAGACATCCATTCGATCTGAAAATAACCTCTGTTTTTTGATCACACATCTGGCTGACACTTAGAAGATTATGTTTCAATCCATCAACATACAAAACATTTCCAGCCTTGACCTTTTCTTTTAAAGGAGCAATACCTTTTCCTTTTATAGTTGCAGGAGTATCATTTCCAAAAGAGACTTTCTTTCCCTTTTCTAAAGTAGAATAAGATTCAAGTTTTTCTTTATCACCTGTCATATGTTTTGAACATCCACTGTCAATGTACCATAGATTTTCCTGTCCTTCTGCATAAAATGCTATCCCACATCTTTCTGTTTGAGGTTCCTTTATTCTCCATGTTTTGGTGCTTGTGGCTTGTTCCTTTTTCTCCTGAAACCTGCTCCTGCATTCAGAGTCTTTATGACCAAAATTATTGCAAATAGAACATTCAACTTCATTTTCAAGCACCGAAAAGTTGTTATAGGTCCTTTTTGTAATCCCTGTCATACTTCTTTGTTTTTGAGCTTCCCTAGTCATGATTGTTTTATATGCAACACATTGAGCTGCTCTGTGACCAAAGTTGTGGCAAGAAAAGCATTGTCCATTGAAGAAGCTTCTGCGGTTATTGAATCTACCAGCCAACTGATTGTAATTTCTATTTTCATCTATTCTTGAGCCAAACTGAGAAGATTTTACCTGTGGTTGGTTGTAGCTTTTGTTCATCCTTAAGGAGGATTGTCCCGGATAGTTTCTGTTTGTAACTCGTCCCTGCTTTACCTGATTATCTTCATTGTTCTTCCGCTCATTTCCTCTTGCTGCATCAAGATAACTTTTTGAGGTGGATGCTTGAGAGGTTTCTCCATTATAGCCCAACCCTGTTTTGTTTAGAGGAGACCGCCGCACACTAATAATCTCATCCAAGGTTTCAGATCCTTTGACAAATTTAAGATTAATAGTTTTTGTTTTCTCAATTTCTTTTCTGAGACCAACAATTTCACCTTCTAGTTTTTCAAGATGTTTTTCTTTTTCATCAATCTGAAATTGCAAAGTATCAATAATCACATTCCTTTCTTCTATGCTTCTCTTGAGTCTAGTGATTTCATTATAGAGATTATCCACATCTATAGCATCCTCATAATCATCATCTTCAAATGCCATTAACAGCTTATATTTATTACCTTGTTCATCTTCATCACTGTTTGATAAGCCATCACTATCTTCATGGGTGTAGTAGCTTTTCCTATTTGCACTTTGTTTCTTGTTCCATCTAGCAGGTTCTTTTCCTTTATCCTTATAAGGACATTTTGCAGCATAATGACCTACTTTCCCACAAGCAAAACATTTGAAAGGTAGCTTACCTCTGAACCTTCCAGAACCCCTTTGAAGATTTCTGACAAAATTTGATTCTTCTTCCTCTTCTTCTGGAACTTGTCTTGCTTCATAGTAATCTTCTTTTCCTGATGCCTTAAAAGCAGCTTCCCTTCTGTCAGATGGACCTCCCTTTCTCATTTCATAAGCGGTTAGAATTCCATGTAGCTGAGACATAGTGAGAACACGGAGATTTTCTTTTTCTTCTATTGCAGATACTTTAGATTCAAACTTGGGAGATAAAGATCTTAGAACCTTTTGAACAACTATAGTTTCTCTTACTTCTTCACCCAAATTTTTCATACAATTAACAATCTCATCTACCCGGAGAAAATAATTAGCCACACTTTCATCATTATACATCCTGAGAGTCTCATATTGAATCCTGAGAGTTTGAAGTTTAGCTTGCTTTACCTGTTCATCTCCTTCATAGCTAGTGATCATTTTGTCCCATATTTCTTTTGCTGATTTGAAGTGCATGACCTTCATGAATTCTGTTTGAGATATACTTCCTAATAGAGTAGCGACTGCTTTTGCATTTGTTTCATATGCCCTTTTCTCATCTGGATCTGTAGGAGTAGCTGAAGGAAAAGCATAGCCTGTTTCTACAATGTCCCAAACTTCTGTACCAAGAGATTGAAGATATGCAGTAACTCTTACCTTCCAATAATTGAAATTTGTTCCATCAAAAACCGGTGGCCTGATTGATGCTTCTTTCTCGTAGTTGCTCATGATGAATGATCTTCCTTCAAGCGATCAAGCTTCTCTGAAGGACCTGCTCTGATACCAATTGTTGGAAATAATACTGAGAGGGGGGGTGAATCAGTATTATCAGATTAATCAAACTTTTCAAATGCCCAAAAACATATACGCTACTTCAGTTAAGTGAACCAGCGTGTACACGCTACTGTGACGAAGTAAAACAGCGTATAAGCAGAAAACTCACAATTTAGTTGGCTTATTCTTCAATTAAGTGCATCAGGACATTATTCATCATATTAACAGTAAACATGTGCAGTATAACAGAACAGATAAAAAGCCACACACATGAACACCAAGATATAAGGTGGAAACCCAATGTGGGTGAAAACCACCTGCTGCAAGTTGTCTCTATCTTTCTTAATATGAAACTTCAGTTTACAATCTTTTGTACTGGTGCAGCCTTATACCAGTACGCAGGCTACAACCTGCAGAAGGCTTCAACCTTCTCTCGTTCTCCAAACTTCCTTGGAAGGGAGCTCCAACCCCCTTTTGCTTTTGTACTAGCCAAGATACTAGTACGTAGGTGCTGACCTACAATCTTCCTTCTTCCAGGTATCACTTTTCATACATTTTCAGACTTGGATATTCCTGAAGCACAACATTACAATCTGAAGACCACAATTCATTCAATTTTCACAACAGATCATTGAAGCATAAAACAACCCAACTTTGAATCACTGAACCACTGAACCCTGTCAATCACCAGTTACCAGAACACAGAGCAGACTACAAAACTCTGTAATAACAGTCAGATCCCACTGTAAACCCAAATCAAGCTTCAAAAGATATACGCTACTTTAATGAGCAGAAACCGCGTATACACGCGCTTTTACCGAAGCCAACCTGCGTACAGATCTAAAAATAAACTTTCTCAATTTGCAGCTGTACCAGATATTAGTTAGACTCAGAACGTAACATTGCGACAATATGCAGATCTAGAAATACGCATAATCAACCATATCATGATAGTGCATTTCAAACCATTTGATCCCGATCTCTCCTTAGATCTAGTTCTCCATCAACCGATGAGATCTCTCCTTAGCTCAGATCAACCAACTCAGAACCTGCATATCAGATCTCTTTCTCTCTTAGATATTCATGCCTTGTCGAAAAAGATGATGTTTGCCTAATGATCTTCTTCTCCTTATATAGCCTTAGGCCTTTCTCAATACCAAGAGCCAAAACCATAGTAACACAATACCATCAACTTTAAAACTAGGGATCGACACGCCCGTCGAGACATAATGGTCCGAAATCATAGGCACAACTTCCAAGGTCTAACCACCATGAACCAAAGGAACCTTTCCACATACACGCGCTTTTTCTGAATCGAACTTGCGTGTACACGCGACTTGGGCTTAACGAAACAGCGTGTATGAGCTTTCTTGCCATGCTGTACTGAGATCTGTCTTCTGATTAAGTTGCCATCACCTGTACTAACCTTTGAGCACCTGTACCATCCACTGAGTGAGTTGCCATCAAGGACAACACTTGAACCATAATGCCAACAATCTCCCCCTTTGGACTTGATGGCAACCACCACACCAAGTCACTCTCCCCCTTTGACATCAAGGGCAAAGGGAGGACCAAGATATTCTCTTCCTTTGTAATCCTTCTGCTGTCCATACTGCTGTCCATACTCCCCCTGAGTACATGCTGAAATCTCCAAGTGTGCTCCCCCTTTGTGAATGCCAAAGAGTACCAATCTATCCATCCTGCTCACCAAGTGCTGTTCATGCTCCCCTTGACTGTAGGCAAGATCTGCAAAAGATGTTCTTCAAGAAGAACATGACTCTATACATCATAAAAGACCTTCCTATAACCAAAGACTCATACATACATCCATTTCTCAACTAAGTGAGGATATACAAAAAAAATGACTCATCCACCCAACCAAGTGGGGATACATCAATATTGACTCATCCACCTAACCATGATAATACATGAACATTTCATCATTCATCCCAGGCATAGTGGGGAAACCAACAAAGGCCGTTACATGACCTTGACACCATAAAAGAGACAAGAGAGATACATGACATAGAGACAACAGATCTAGACCAAGACTTAGGAAAGACACCAGCAGCATCTGATAAACATCTTGTTAGATCAGCAACTAGAATTTCTTTCTGAGCTCCTTCTTAAACCAATCAACCAAAACATCTGAATGCCAACAATGCTTTATGAGACTTTGGAGCTGCTCCCCCTGAACCTGTGCCTGTTGCACTCCCTGAAACTGTGCCTGAATACTTCTGACATTCCTATTGCTGTTCAGAACTTCAGAGTTTTCCTTTGCTGTTCAGAACTTCATATACGCGTTTTATCCTGTATAAAGTGGCGTATGTACGCGGATATTCTTTCTGCAACAAGCGTCCAGCATACACGCGACTTACTCAGCATAAATCCGCGTGTATACGCTCATATCCCTTCCGTAACCTGCGTATACCAACTTTTCTGTAGAACAAACAAATTTCAACAACAGGATGAAGCATCAACTACTCCCAGCTTTTGTCTGAGATATTCAAAAGTTTCCCTGGGCAGTGGTTTTGTGAGAATATCAGCAACTTGCTCCTTAGAAGGAACATACTCCAATTTGACCTTCTGCTCAAGCACTTGTTCCCGAAGAAAATGGTACTTGATTGGTATGTGCTTGGTCTTTGAGTGCATGACTGGATTCTTTGAAATGCTGATTGCACTTGTATTATCACATAAGATAGAGACAGGTGGAGTGCAAGTGATTTGAAAGTCCTGCAAGGTCTGCATCATCCAAAGAAGTTGTGTGCAACAAGATGCTGCAGCCACATATTCTGCTTCAGCTGTAGATAAGGCAATCGAACTTTGCTTCTTGCTGAACCAAGACACTAATCTGGAACCCATGAAGAAAGCACCTCCACTTGTGCTTTTCCTATCATCCACACTTCCAGCCCAATCTGCATCTGTGTAAGCATGAAGAGTGAGATCTGTATTTCTAGGATACCATAAGCCATAGTTTTGGGTCCCTTGAAGATATTTGAAGATTCTTTTGACTGCCTGAAGATGGGTTTCCTTTGGGTTGGCTTGAAATCTTCCAACCATCCCTACTGCATGAGTAATATCTGGTCGAGTACCTGCCAAATAAAGCAAACTCCCAATCATGGATCTATAAGTGGGTTGGTGAACTGCTGCTGATTCATCATTTGCACTGAGGCTGCATCCTGTAACCATGGGTGTACATACTGGTTTTGACTCTTCCATGCCATACTTCTTCAAGATCTGCTTGAGGTATTTGGTTTGAGACAAGAAGATACCTCCTTCATTTTGTTGGATTTGCAATCCAAGAAAATATGTCAATTCTCCAAGAAGTGACATTTCGAACTCTTTCTGCATAACCAAGGCAAAGTTTTGACTCATAGTTTCTTCATTGCTGCCAAAAATAATATCATCTACATAAACAACAAGAATTAGCAATTTGTTATTTTCAACTTTTATATAGAGATTGCTATCTGCTGATCCTTTTGAAAAGCCTTGTTGGTGAAGATATTTGTCCAACCGATAGTACCAAGCCCTTGGGGCTTGTTTGAGCCCATAGAGAGCCTTTTTCAATCTGCATACAAGGTTTGGATCATTCCCAAGAATGAACCCATCTGGCTGCTCAATATATACTTCTTCTTCTAAGTCTCCATTCAGGAAGGCTGATTTCACGTCCATTTGAAATACCTTGAAGTTTTGAAAGCTTGAGAGAGCAAGGAACATTCGGATGGCCTCTAGTCTTGCCACAGGAGCAAAGGTCTCTTCAAAATCTATTCCTTCTTGCTGTGCATACCCTTTACAAACAAGTCTGGCCTTGTTTCTAATTACTTCTCCATTTTCATTTAACTTATTCTTGAAGACCCATTTTGTTCCTATTACATTCTTATCTTTTGGTCTAGGAACTAATTCCCAAGTGTTGTTCCTTTCGATTTGCTCAAGTTCTTCATCCATTGCTTTGACCCAACATTCATCTTTGCATGCTTCTTTCACATTTTGTGGTTCAATGGAGGAGAGTAGAGCCAAGTAGCTTGAAGCTTCTGCAAGTGTCCTTCTTGTTTGTACTCCTGCTTCTTTCTGCCCCACAATCTGAGTTTCTGGATGATTCTTTTGGACATATCTGGATGGAGTCTTCTCTTCTATTCTTGTCTGCTCCTCTGGTTCTTCTTGAGATTCTTCTTCTTCTTGAGGTTCTTCTTCTTCATCATTTCGCCTTTGAGAGTAACCTTCATCTTCTTCATGATGAACTTGCCTAGGAATATATCCCTTCTCATCAACCACTATATCAATACTGTCAACAATTCTGCCAAGTCTTTTATTGTAGCACTTGTATGCTTTGCTATGTGGAGAATAACCAAGAAGAATGCCCTCATCTGCTCTAGGTTCAAGTTTGCCAAGTTGCTCATCAGTGTTCTTAATATAACATTTGCTCCCAAAGATTTTGAAATGCTTCACGGAAGGAGTTTTACCACTCCAAAGCTCATGAGGTGTTTGAGTGCTGTTTACTCGGACATTTGTTTTGTTAAGAATGATAACAGCAGCATGTGCGGCTTCTCCCCAGAAGGTTGCAGGAGTACCTGATTCATCGAGCATAGCACGAGCCATTTGTTGGATAGTTCTGTTCATTCTTTCCACAACCCCATTTTGCTGAGGAGTTCTAGCTGTAGAGAATTCTCTTCTTATCCCATGTTCATCGCAGAAATCAAAAAATTCATTTGATGTGAACTCCCCACCTCTGTCAGATCTGAGGCACTTGATTTTGTGTCCTGATTCATTTTCGGCCAATGCTTTGAAGGATTTGAATTTTTCGAATGCTTCATCTTTGTGCTTCATAAGCCCTAACCAAACAAACCTTGAGAAATCATCAATGAATAATATCAGATATTCTTCTCCTCGAGGTGACCTTTTCCTAAATGGACCACATACATCTGTATGGACTAGCTCAAGAGGCAAGCTAGCTGATCCTTCCTTCTCTGGAAAGTTAGTTCTGGTCTGCTTTCCAAACTGACAAGATTTGCATATGGTGTTGTCTGGAATTTTGATATCTGGAAGATCGCGAACTGCCTGATATTTGCATGCTTTCCTTATTTGTGAGAAGCTTAGATGTCCCAACCTTCGATGCCATAACCAGTGCTCTTCATCCTTGCTAAGATAGCATTGTTGTTGTTCTTCTTCAAATATGTACAGATTATTTGGAGTTCTTTTGCCTTTGAGAACTGTTTTACCTGTATCAAGATCACGAACAAGACATCCATTCGATCTGAAAATAACCTCTGTTTTTTGATCACACATCTGGCTGACACTTAGAAGATTATGTTTCAATCCATCAACATACAAAACATTTCCAGCCTTGACCTTTTCTTTTAAAGGAGCAATACCTTTTCCTTTTATAGTTGCAGGAGTATCATTTCCAAAAGAGACTTTCTTTCCCTTTTCTAAAGTAGAATAAGATTCAAGTTTTTCTTTATCACCTGTCATATGTTTCGAACATCCACTGTCAATGTACCATAGATTTTCCTGTCCTTCTGCATAAAATGCTATCCCACATCTTTCTGTTTGAGGTTCCTTTATTCTCCATGTTTTGGTGCTTGTGGCTTGTTCCTTTTTCTCCTGAAACCTGCTCCTGCATTCAGAGTCTTTATGACCAAAATTATTGCAAATAGAACATTCAACTTCATTTTCAAGCACCGAAAAGTTGTTATAGGTCCTTTTTGTAATCCCTGTCATACTTCTTTGTTTTTGAGCTTCCCTAGTCATGATTGTTTTATATGCAACACATTGAGCTGCTCTGTGACCAAAGTTGTGGCAAGAAAAGCATTGTCCATTGAAGAAGCTTCTGCGGTTATTGAATCTACCAGCCAACTGATTGTAATTTCTATTTTCATCTATTCTTGAGCCAAACTGAGAAGATTTTACCTGTGGTTGGTTGTAGCTTTTGTTCATCCTTAAGGAGGATTGTCCCTGATAGTTTCTGTTTGTAACTCGTCCCTGCTTTACCTGATTATCTTCATTGTTCTTCCGCTCATTTCCTCTTGCTGCATCAAGATAACTTTTTGAGGTGGATGCTTGAGAGGTTTCTCCATTATAGCCCAAACCTGTTTTGTTTAGAGGAGACCGCTGCACACTAATAATCTCATCCAAGGTTTCAGATCCTTTGACAAATTTAAGATTAATAGTTTTTGTTTTCTCAATTTCTTTTCTGAGACCAACAATTTCACCTTCTAGTTTTTCAAGATGTTTTTCTTTTTCATCAATCTGAAATTGCAAAGTATCAATAATCACATTCCTTTCTTCTATGCTTCTCTTGAGTCTAGTGATTTCATTATAGAGATTATCCACATCTATAGCATCCTCATAATCATCATCTTCAAATGCCATTAACAGCTTATATTTATTACCTTGTTCATCTTCATCACTGTTTGATAAGCCATCACTATCTTCATGGGTGTAGTAGCTTTTCCTATTTGCACTTTGTTTCTTGTTCCATCTAGCAGGTTCTTTTCCTTTATCCTTATAAGGACATTTTGCAGCATAATGACCTACTTTCCCACAAGCAAAACATTTGAAAGGTAGCTTACCTCTGAACCTTCCAGAACCCCTTTGAAGATTTCTGACAAAATTTGATTCTTCTTCCTCTTCTTCTGGAACTTGGCTTGCTTCATAGTAATCTTCTTTTCCTGATGCCTTAAAAGCAGCTTCCCTTCTGTCAGATGGACCTCCCTTTCTCATTTCATAAGCGGTTAGAATTCCATGTAGCTGAGACATAGTGAGAACACGGAGATTTTCTTTTTCTTCTATTGCAGATACTTTAGATTCAAACTTGGGAGATAAAGATCTTAGAACCTTTTGAACAACTATAGTTTCTCTTATTTCTTCACCCAAATTTTTCATACAATTAACAATCTCATCTACCCGGAGAAAATAATTAGCCACACTTTCATCATTATACATCCTGAGAGTCTCATATTGAATCCTGAGAGTTTGAAGTTTAGCTTGCTTTACCTGTTCATCTCCTTCATAGCTAGTGATCATTTTGTCCCATATTTCTTTTGCTGATTTGAAGTGCATGACCTTCATGAATTCTGTTTGAGATATACTTCCTAATAGAGTAGCGACTGCTTTTGCATTTGTTTCATATGCCCTTTTCTCATCTGGATCTGTAGGAGTAGCTGAAGGAAAAGCATAGCCTGTTTCTACAATGTCCCAAACTTCTGTACCAAGAGATTGAAGATATGCAGTAACTCTTACCTTCCAATAATTGAAATTTGTTCCATCAAAAACCGGTGGCCTGATTGATGCTTCTTTCTCGTAGTTGCTCATGATGAATGATCTTCCTTCAAGCGATCAAGCTTCTCTGAAGGACCTGCTCTGATACCAATTGTTGGAAATAATACTGAGAGGGGGGGTGAATCAGTATTATCAGATTAATCAAACTTTTCAAATGCCCAAAAACATATACGCTACTTCAGTTAAGTGAACCAGCGTGTACACGCTACTGTGACGAAGTAAAACAGCGTATAAGCAGAAAACTCACAATTTAGTTGGCTTATTCTTCAATTAAGTGCATCAGGACATTATTCATCATATTAACAGTAAACATGTGCAGTATAACAGAACAGATAAAAAGCCACACACATGAACACCAAGATATAAGGTGGAAACCCAATGTGGGTGAAAACCACCTACTGCAAGTTGTCTCTATCTTTCTTAATATGAAACTTCAGTTTACAATCTTTTGTACTGGTGCAGCCTTATACCAGTACGCAGGCTACAACCTGCAGAAGGCTTCAACCTTCTCTCGTTCTCCAAACTTCCTTGGAAGGGAGCTCCAACCCCCTTTTGCTTTTGTACTAGCCAAGATACTAGTACGTAGGTGCTGACCTACAATCTTCCTTCTTCCAGGTATCACTTTTCATACATTTTCAGACTTGGATATTCCTGAAGCACAACATTACAATCTGAAGACCACAATTCATTCAATTTTCACAACAGATCATTGAAGCATAAAACAACCCAACTTTGAATCACTGAACCACTGAACCCTGTCAATCACCAGTTACCAGAACACAGAGCAGACTACAGAACTCTGTAATAACAGTCAGATCCCACTGTAAACCCAAATCAAGCTTCAAAAGATATACGCTACTTTAATGAGCAGAAACCGCGTATACACGTGCTTTTACCGAAGCCAACCTGCGTACAGATCTAAAAATAAACTTTCTCAATTTGCAGCTGTACCAGATATTAGTTAGACTCAGAACGTAACATTGCGACAATATGCAGATCTAGAAATACGCATAATCAACCATATCATGATAGTGCATTTCAAACCATTTGATCCCGATCTCTCCTTAGATCTAGTTCTCCATCAACCGATGAGATCTCTCCTTAGCTCAGATCAACCAACTCAGAACCTGCATATCAGATCTCTTTCTCTCTTAGATATTCATGCCTTGTCGAAAAAGATGATGTTTGCCTAATGATCTTCTTCTCCTTATATAGCCTTAGGCCTTTCTCAATACCAAGAGCCAAAACCATAGTAACACAATACCATCAACTTTAAAACTAGGGATCGACACGCCCGTCGAGACATAATGGTCCGAAATCATAGGCACAACTTCCAAGGTCTAACCACCATGAACCAAAGGAACCTTTCCACATACACGCGCTTTTTCTGATTCGAACTTGCGTGTACACGCGACTTGGGCTTAACGAAACAGCGTGTATGAGCTTTCTTGCCATGCTGTACTGAGATCTGTCTTCTGATTAAGTTGCCATCACCTGTACTAACCTTTGAGCACCTGTACCATCCACTGAGTGAGTTGCCATCAAGGACAACACTTGAACCATAATGCCAACAAAATGTTATCACCAAAATAGGACCCTCATAGGCTGCTGATCAGACTATCTTAGTGTAACTATTTCAAACCAATCTTTTAGCTAAGGCTTAGCCTCCTTAGCCTGAGAGGGCTCTCTCAAAGGGTTAATGATATTGATTAAAGATATGGATAGATGGCTAACTCTATGGTTTGTGATTTTATATGTTTGTAGATTGGAAGATGGAGACTTGCTACCATTGGGCTATGGAGTCAGTGACAGAGATAAGGATAACAAATAGCTCTTCTTATAAAACTGAGGCTTGTATATACTTCAATGAAAGAGTGACACATTCAAGAAAGTCTCAACAACTTGAAGTTCATAGGAGTCAGAGCATGTGGGCATGAATTCTGAGTAATGATACATCAAGGTATTTAAAAGGAAAGAATTTAAAGTGATATATCAAAGTTTAATACCTAAAGGAATTCATAGCATGAGTAACCATGAATTCTGAGTAATAAGTATTAAAACATTGAAGAAAAACATCCAAAGATAGGACTCAAAAACTCAATTCACCATAGTTTAACACTTAAAGGAAGTCAGAGCATGTTCCACCATGAATTCTGAGTAATAAGAATTAAGACTATGGAAGTAAAGCATATCAAAGATAAAATATGAAGCTCACTGAAGTACACTAAGAATCTCAGCTTCAGAAAAGTCCAACTGCTTCTGTATATATCAATCCCTGCATAGCATTTACAAAAGTAGCCTTTTTCTCTAACATTTTCCAACCCTTTGTACATCAGTTCTTCTCCCATATATAGAGTTCATGTAGATTCCTTCCTCCATCATGAGGGGAATTCGAATTCCTCCTAATTTGACACATATTGACACTTAAAACTAACTATTTAATACAAAGGACAACTAACTAGGTGTCCTAGAGGCCTAATACAACTAGGAGTGTAATTCCTTATTATGATTACAAAAAACTTATCTAAAAATTTAAAACATTCTTTGACACCTAAAACTCCATGAAGTCTAATTTGATGGTGCTCATAACCTTCCAACTGGCCCTTGATGACTCATCCTTTTGTTGTTCCTAGAAACTAGGAAACTGTCCCTTGCTCTGTTCTGGCTGAAAAATGGGTCTTGGGACAGAGCTCATAACTTCGCACAAAAAACGTATTTGGAAAAACTGAAGGAGGCTTTTGTGAACCAATCCATGCTGAACAAAAATGTCTTTTGGTTTTTTGAAACACTACTCCAGATGCCCAGAATCGATCCTTGAAGATGATGTGTAAAACTGGAAATTAAAAACTGCACCTACAGCAGTTTCATAGTGCAACTTTGATCATTCATTTATCTCAAATAATAATGGATTTGAAGAAAGTGGAAGAGGTTTTTGTACTTCAGTATCTTATGAATTAAAACCTCTTTCACTTTTCATAGGTGAGTTTTTAACTGCTCAAAAACCCGTCTAGAAATTGACTGGTAAAAACAAGCTATGAAATAATGATCATTTTCATAACATATAGCTTTGGAGTTCATGGACGTACTTCTTTCATCTGTTTTACCCTTGTTGGATGTTTGAATTTTGTAATTGATCGTTTTCAAAAATTCCTCTTCAAAAATATTTCCTTTGTCTCTCAAAAACTGGCCCATGAAGTCATAATATGTAGCTACAGTGGTTTCGTAGCGCACTACGAAACTGCTGTGTAATTTAAAAAACACATTTTTGATACCAAAATTTAACTTTTGTGAGTCTCTATTTTTCTTAGAATGGATTCTCCATTTGTCATGAAGCTTTTTCCAAAACTAAATATAATAAACACCATTCTTTAAGGAGAATTTCAAAAGGTAATCTAGCAAACTTTAAGACTTAACCTTACTTGTTGTGTGATTTCCTTTAGCTAAGGATGTCCTTTATGAGATTTTGTTACCTCCCCTGTTTCACTTGCCTCTGGTAGTGCCTCTTGTATCCTCTTTGAATGCCTTGTCATAGGTCTTCTTGTCCTTTTTCTCAAGTCTGGAAATTTCACGCTTGGCAAGTTTCAACATCTCCTTATCCTCCTCAAAGCTCTGTCTTTCTTCTTGACTGCTAACTGCCTCGTTTCTATCATTCTTGTACATTGGTGATGGTTGTACTGATGATGATATTTTCCTTTCTTTTGACATTTTCTCCTTTGAAATTTCTTTAGTCAAAACAACTTGGAAGAAAATACCTTGCTTAATGAGGAGCTACCTTGCTTGAATTTGATGAAGATTTCTGCTCTCTGCTCACCATGGGCTTGTTTGCTCAAACTAAGAATTGTATCAAATGTCTATTTCATGAACACGAACAAGATCAACATGAATATGTCCAGGATCAATTAACCCTTCCCTTACCCTTTTCCTTTGAAATATTTTCAGTGATAACAGTGGCTCCACTTGGGATAGTGTGCCCTTGTGGTACACTAAGAACTCGCAGGTCCAGTGCCTTATCCTCTTATGATAAATGGAAATTTGTTTCACAAGCATCCCCTTTAAGCTTCTTGGGCCTTCACCTCGGGCTTAAGCTTGATTATCACTGTATGAGAAAGACGTCTATATCTACTGAAAAATAATGCTCAGTCAACGTTGAGCTTATTTGCATTTTCCTACCTACCTACCCAATCAGCTGCAATCTCCACTTGTAGCTCAAGCAACATGATATTTCCAATAAATCCAATCAATTGTCTTCTTTGATATTGGAGGCTCTTGACTGCATTCAACCTCAAAATAACCATGGTAGTGAGATGACCAAATCAACCTATAATGTATATGATCTTCATAATGCAAATGAAATTGAAATACTGATGTGCAAAACTTTGCCATGTATTCATTTATAGGATCAAAGAAAACATGGTTATTTTGATAATCATCATAACATTCTATCTCTTTAGACAACTGATCCTTAGCCACACAAAATTCCTTTGATGTGCTATCCAAGTGCCTTTCTGCATGATTCCCATAGACAATGTAATTTTCATCACTCTTGTGATCATTCTTTGATGTAAGCTGCTGCAAGGAATCACAAAAATGAACAACCTTTTCTTCTGCCTGAGGATTATAAAAAATATCTTCCAGTACTTCTTCTTGGTGTTTGCAATCAATTTCAAATTCTTTATGATCAAAAGACTGACAAATCTGTTGCATCTTTTCATTCATATCAAAGGATGAAACATGGTTTTCACAAATAAACCCCTGCTGATCTTCATGCTGCGTTCCATGAGATGTTATACTTTCTTCTTGGTGTTGAAATGCATTGTTATGAAGAGCCTCTAAAATTTCTTCATCCATAAACTCATCATCATCATAACAATCCTCCAAGTACTGAATAAGACTTAAAGAATGTCTACAACAATCTTTGAGCAACAATAAGGAGGGATGCCACTCTTTATACATGTCATAGAAAACATCATGGAAATCAGCAAGAGAATATAATGAACCATTTTCCAAACTTTTATACCAAGACCATGCTTTTCCTTCTAAAGTGGTCATAAACATCCTCATGAGACAATCCTCAGGAAACTGAACCTTAAGATTGTGTACATGCATATGAAACCTAACCAAATGAAGAGCAACATTGTCTTTCCTTTCATCTTTGAATATCGGAATATCCTCTAACCAATCAACCTTTGGCATAGGATTTGGAAAACCAGGGATATGAGACCGATTCATAGGAGCATACCTAGCATTCATTCTTGCAGTGGAACTCATCTTGTAACTTCATCAAGCTACTGATCTTCTAGCAGTGGAGTCACCTTCCAATTTCTTATTCGATGTGTGGAGTCGCCAAGGTAGTTTTGCAGCCTCAAAATGATTTCTGAGCTCCTGCTACCTTCAGAAGTTCAATCTCTTGATTTCGGGAATGAACAATCTTCAGACTCCCGGCAGACGCACCAAAATGTTATCACCAAAATAAGACCCTGATAGGCTGCTGATCAGACTATCTTAGTGTAACTATTTCAAACCAACCTTTTAGCTAAGGCTTAGCCTCCTTAGCCTGAGAGGGCTCTCTCAAAGGGTTAATGATATTGATTAAAGATATGGATAGATGGCTAACTCTATGGTTTGTGATTTTATATGTTTGTAGATTGGAAGATGGAGACTTGCTACCATTGGGCTATGGAGTCAGTGACAGAGATAAGGATAACAAATAGCTCTTCTTATAAAACTGAGGCTTGTATATACTTCAATGAAAGAGTGACACATTCAAGAAAGTCTCAATGACTTGAAGTTCATAGGAGTCAGAGCATGTGGGCATGAATTCTGAGTAATGATACATCAAGGTATTTAAAAGGAAAGAATTTAAAGTGATATATCAGAGTTTAATACCTAAAGGAAGTCAGAGCATGAGTAACCATGAATTCTGAGTAATAAGTATTAAAACATTGAAGAAAAACATCTAAAGATAGGACTCAAAAACTCAATTCACCATAGTTTAACACTTAAAGGAAGTCAGAGCATGTTCCACCATGAATTCTGAGTAATAAGCATTAAGACTATGGAAGTAAAGCATATCAAAGATAAAAGATGAAGCTCACTGAAGTACACTAAGAATCTCAGCTTCAGAAAAGTCCAACTGCTTCTGTATATATCAATCCCTGCATAGAATTTACAAAAGTAGTCTTTTTCTCTAACATTTTCCAACCCTTTGTACATCAGTTCTTCTCCCATATATAGAGTTCATGTAGATTCCTTCCTCCAGCATGAGGGGAATTTGAATTCCTCCTAATTTGACACCTATTGACACTTAAAACTAACTATTTAATACAAAGGACAGCTAACTAGGTGTCCTAGAGACCTAATACAACTAGGAGTGCAATTCCTTATTATGATTACAAAAAACTTATCTAAAAATTTAAAACATTCTTTGACACCTAAAACTCCATGAAGTCGAATTTGATGGTGCTCATAACCTTCCAGCTGGCCCTTGATGACTCATCCTTTTGTTGTTCCTAGAAACTAGGAAACTGTCCCTTGCTCTGTTCTGGCTGAAAAATGGGTCTTGGGACAGAGCTCATAACTTCTCACAAAAAACGTATTTGGAAAACCTGAAGGATTATTTTTTGAACCAATCCATGCCGAACAAAAACCTCTTTTGGTTTTTTGAAACACTACTCCAGCTGCCCAGAATCGATCCTTGAAGAAGATGTGTAAAACTGGAAATTAAAAACTGCACCTACAGCAGTTTCATAGCGCAACTTTGATCATTCATTTCTCTCAAAGCATAATGGATTTGAAGAAAGTGGAAGAGGGTTTTGTACTTCAGTATCTTATTAATGAAAACCTCTTTCACTTTTCATAGGTGAGGTTTTAACTTCTCAAAAACCCGTCTAGAAATTGACTGGTAAAAACAAGCTATGAACTAATGATCATTTTCATAACATATAGCTTTGGAGTTCATGGACGTCCTTATTTCATCTGTTTTACCCTTGTTGGATGTTTGAATTTTGTAATTGATCCTTTTCAAAAATTCCTCTTCAAAAATATTTCCTTTGTCTCTCAAAAACTGGCCCATGAAGTCATAATATGTAGCTACAGCAGTTTCGTAGCGCACTACGAAACTGCTGTGTAATTTAAAAAACACAGTTTTGATACCAAAATTTAACTTTTGTGAGTCTCTATTTTTCTTGTAATGGCTTCTCCATTTTTCATGAAGCTTTTTCCAAAACTAAATATATTAAACACCATTCTTCAAGGAGAATTTCAAAAGGTAATCTAGCAAAATTTAAGACTTAACCTTACTTGTTGTGTGATTTCCTTTAGCTAAGGATGTCCTTTATGAGATTTTGTTACCTCCCTTGTTTCACTTGCCTCTGGTAGTGCCTCTTGTATCCTCTTTGAATGCCTTGTCATAGGTCTTCTTGTCCTTTTTCTCAAGTCTGGAAATTTCACGCTTGGCAAGTTTCAACATCTCCTTATCCTCCTCAAAGCTCTGTCTTTCTTCTTGACTGCTAACTGCCTTGTTTCTGTCATTCTTGTACATTGGTGATGGTTGTACTGATGATGATATTTTCCTTTCTTTTGAAATTTTCTCCTTTGAAATTTCTTTAGTCAAAACAACTTGGAAGAAAATACCTTGCTTAATTGAGGAGCTGCCTTGCTTGAATTTGATGAAGATTTCTGCTCTCTGCTCACCATGGGCTTGTTTGCTCAAACTAAGAATTGTATCAAATGTCTATTGCATTAACACGAACAAGATCAACATGAATATGTCCAGGATCAATTAACCCTTCCCTTACCCTTTTCCTTTGAAATATTTTCAGTGATAACACAAAACATGATGGTCAATCTGAAATTCATCAGATTTAGTCCTTTGGTCAACTTTTTTCTTGATGCTATCTTGGATCAACTGAGTTATGTTATGAAGTGATTCTTTTGTTTGATGCAAATGGATGGTCTAGTTTATTCTCCTCTATATGTCATTTGGTTCCACCTATAATTCTTGCATCATCCTTAAAACAAAGATTCCCAATGAGTTTGGAAAAAAAAATATATCCCATACACTATCTGATATGGAGGCATGCCAATTGAATTTTTGGTTGTAACCCTCTCTACCCATAATGCATTAACCAGCTTGATATGCCATGATTTTTTATCGTCCTGCAACAACTTTTTAATAATGTTAACTAAGATTTTATTGGAGGATTCCTTCAGTCCATTTCCTTAAGGGTAATAGGCTGTAGAATGTCTCAATGTTATCTAATATTTTTTGCAGAAATATACCATCATTGTTTACCTGAAAGTTGTAGCATTTTTAGCAATAATTTTCCTAGGGCAGCCAAACCTAGAAAGGATATTACTCTCTAGTAACTTCATGATGACAACATCACAAGCCTGTCTAGTAGGTATGGCTTCTATCCATTTTGTAAAGTAATCGGTGGCTGTCAAAATCCACTTATGTTGAGTAGATGAGGTAGGATGGATTTATCCTATAAAGTCAAGGCCCCATTGTTGGAATGTGGTTTCAACATATATATGCCTCAAGGTTAAAGGAAAAAGTTTATTTTTACCTTCGAATATTTGGCATTTGTGGCATGAATTGATCTTCTTTTAGATATAAGAAAATAGGGTGGGCTAGTAAAAACTTGCCCTCAGAATCTTATTTGTAGTAGTCTTCCAATACAAGTGTTCACCGCAGTCTCCTTCATGGAACTCTTGCATGACTTTATCTGCTTCATTTTCCAAGAGATAGTTTAGTAAAACACCACCAGTATCTTTCCAATACAAATTTTCATTCCAAATACAAAAATTAACAGCTTTAGGTTTGATAAATCTAGCCTTTGTTTTAGTTAAACCAGGAGGAGCTTGTAAATTATGTAGCACATAAATAATGTATGCATACTAGGGAGATGTAGAAAAATATTCTTCTACCATTGGAGTTGCCAGCTCATCTAGTTCATTAAATATTGCCATAAAATTTATATTTAAAGCATGCAAGTTAGATTATGCCATTAATTTTGCTAACCCTTTACCTTTGATGAGTTTAGTGGGTCGGATTTCAATACCATACTTTAATATAACAACAATCCACTTACCCCTTTTCCCATATAGATCGTTTTGAGTCAATATATCTTTAACTACTACACTTGGAACAAAAGAAATGATGTGTTAATGAAGAATATACACTCTAAAATCTTTTATGGCCTTTACTAGGGAAGAAGCCCACTTTTCCATAGTGTCATATTTCAATGTTGCATCTCTTAGAGCTTTGCTAAAGAACTAAATTGGTTGTTCATGGCCCTCATCATTCTTTTGTAGGAGAATTGTAGCAAGGTGTTTTTTGAAGCAAATGAAAAAATTAGGAAATCTTTAGTAAAATTTGGACAAATTAACATAAGTGACTGAGTTAAAGCCTGCCTTAAATTGTTAAATGAGTGTCTAGCTTCCATGTTCCATTTCACCTTAGTATCTTTCTTTAGCATATTGATAATATTCTTTAAAAGTTCAGCTAAATTTGGAATGAATCTCCTTAGAAAATTTATCTGTCCAATAAAAGATTAAACTTCCTTTATATTCCTAGGGGGATTAATTTTGATTATAGATTCGATTCTACTGGGATCTATCTTGATTCCTTCTTTTGAAATTATGTGTCCCAATAGTTTTCCTTCTTGCAAACTGAAAAATGTTTTCTTGGGATTGAGGAAAGTGCCAAATTTCTGACATTTTTAAAAAACTCTTCTCAAGTGATTTAAGTGTTCCTCATATACTTTCGAAAAAACTATGATGTCATCTAGGTATATAACATTGAAATGACCCATTTCATCAGCAAAAGTAAAATCCATGGCTCTCTAAAAATTTTCTCCAACATTCATTAGACCAAAAGGCATTTTCACATAGATGAAAGTGCCCCAAGGTGTAGTAAACATTGTTTTCTCTTGATCATCTAGGTGTACTAAGACCTGGTTATAACTAGAAAAGCCATCCAACAAGGAAATCTTGTTGGAACCAACCACCTTCTATAGGATGTGGTCTGTCTTAGGTAGAGGGTAATTTTCTTTTAGAGATGCTTTATTTAAGTTTCTGAAATCAATGTTGAGCCTAATTTCACCAGTATTCTTTCTAGTGGGAACCAAATTGGACACCCATTTGAATATCTCAGAGATACTATTATTTTTGCATCATACATTCCTTTTACTCTTTCTCAACCAAAGGCATAATCATTGGATTAATCCTCAATTTTTGTTTGAAGGGTTTATGGTCTTCTTTCAATGGAATTTTGTGTTGTATGATACTAGTGTCATAGGATTTTAGGTCCTCATATCTCTAGGCAAAAACATCAATGAATTCTTTAAATAATTTAATGTACTTCAAATTTTTAGATGGGGCTAAGGATTTTGATAGTTTGATCATTTTGGGCTAAAGTTCAGCCCCAATGTTATGTTCCTCAACACCAGCTCCAGTGGGTTCAATTTTGGGCTTCTTAGCTACATCATTGAAATCGAATAAGTATCGTAATGGAACAAGCCCTCTAGGTAGGAAAAAGCCATCTATTCCACGTAATTCTAATTTATTTACACTAGTATGTATAGTATCTCCTATATAAAATTCTACATCTATATTAGTATCTTCAAATTCATCTTTAGATTGAAAAAAAAATTCAATCTGAGCATCATCTCCGAAAGCCTGCCAGTATTGTTACGGAGAATTTGGTATCTACAGATAAACACTAATTCCTTAGACAATATCTATGTATAGAACAACGATTTAAAGCACTTTAACCTTTTTTCTATAAACAATAGATAAGACAAAGAGAATTAGAGGACCTACTTCTACTTTCGCTTTCCTCTTGTCTCCTTTGTATTGATCTTGTCACTCCTTCCCATACTTAACATGCTTGACAAGTACCTATAAACATCAACAAAAGACAAAGAACCAATCAAAGAAAAAGATCTATTGATTACAAGTAAATGGAATAAGATACATTCACACATATAAGCATAGCATATCAAGATAATCATATGGAAAAAGGTGAAAATACTTTATTGAATAGAAGGAAGAATTACAACCATAAAGCCTAATTCGAAGTCATTCCTCTAGATTTGGTTCCATCCACATCACATCATAAGCATGACAATCTGGCAGCATAACAACACTTACAATAGTCTTAATTATCAAACTAACATTATCTCCTTACAATCATCAAAGTCCAGCCCTTGATCACTTAGATGAGTGGTCAATGTATTGGAAGATGGAGGAGGTTTTTTCATCAATGAGGGTATTGAATGGCCTTCCATACTTAGAATTAGTTCCGTGGAGGAAGGGATGAGATGATAGGATGTATCTTAACTCATTCCTCATCCATTTTCGAGCTCATAGGAGATGATAAATGTGGGAATCTTCTAGAAGGCTCCAGAAGATAAGAATATTCCCCAAACCCCATGTGAATTTCACTCAAACTCACCCACTGTAGGTCAAAGGGGGCCTAACTGCTCTGCAGAGCACCCTGGTATGGACTTAACTACTCTGCAGTGCACCCTTGCATGGGCGTAACTGCATTGGTCCCTCTAGAGGTCATTTTAGGATGTCTTCAGGCCATGAAACTGTTTGGGAATGAGGAATTCAAAAGGTTGAATTGTTTAGGGTATGTAGCAACTGAAATTAGGATTTGATGATCCCTAATACACTGATTAGGATGATGGGAGTGATGTGCCCAAATGGATCTATAACATCTGCCCCCTGTTATAGACATATTTGGGCACTGCAACCCCAATCACATATGTCCACAAACCAAAGGCTTCCAAGTCCCTAAAAGTCTTGTTTCATACCCTAAAGGAGCAAGGTCAGTTGATTACATCATCTCCCAGAAGTTCTCCCTGAAAAACTGCTCAGAACTGGTCAAAACTGGATCATCTCACTTGCTCCATGGCCAGGGTGTGATGCATCTCACCTTGTACACATGGGAGGTGCGATGCATACTGAAAAGTCCTTTTATAGGGTGCGATGAGTGAGAATAGACAAATGGCAAAGACATTTTGCTAAGTGGATGATCAAGGAATCTTCTAGAAACTTCTCATATGACACTTGCCTTTTAGAATTCACCCAGGGATGAGTAAGAGATCAATGAAATCTCCAAGTGGACCCAAGAACTATCAGTGGAATGACACTAATCAAAAACCCAGAGCTGACTCACACTTCTGAAAATATCTATATATGGATCCCTCATCTTAGAGATCCAAAGGTTGAAGGTTGGAATTTGGTAATTTGCAAAGAGGTGCTCCTAGTTTCTCTTTGAAGACATGGTTGGGTGATCTTGCTTTGTGTGAGGTGAAGAGGACTTTCAAGCTAGGAGGATGGTGCTGGGTTAGACCAAGTGGTTGTAATCCTCTCTTTTATGACTTTTACTAATAAAGATATTTGATTTTTCCTCCATATTCTTGTGAATCTCTGAATATTGTTTTTGTTATATGCATTTGTATGGTCAATATATATCTGGCCCTATATTGTTTACAGTGAAAGATCTCTATGCTTTGATGGTATTATGCTGTTGTGAATCTACAGGTGCTCTTTGAAGCTGGACAGGTAAGGAAGCAGTGGCGAGATTCTGTCAAAGGGGAAAGGAAACAAGCAAGGAGCCAAATGGAAGACTGAGGTTGGTACTCTCTACTTCTTTCTCATCTCTCTCTTGTAAAGGAAAAACAAGTGACTTTAATCTATTTGTTTCTAAGATAGCTAGCCGTCTTAGTGGGACTAGCAGCTCTGAATAGACACTAGATTTCCCAATAACAAAATGGTGACTCCACTGGGGAGAGATTAGTTTGATTGCTTGTCTCTATTTGTTTGATTCATAAACCATAGACGGAGCCTGAAGTCAAGCCAGCTAGCCTTCGAACTGCATTTTCTATGCAAGTGAAAAGTAGATCAATGCTGCTTCAGTCAATCTTTGGTTTTGTTTATGAACTGAACAATTGACTTGCAAACATCCTAAGTGCCCCAGAGGTAGCTTGAGTAAACTCGTTAGATCAGCCCCTATACTTTGTAGTTACTGACTATCATTTGCTCGGCCTAAATCCCTGAATGAAACTACAAACTGTGATAAAAAACCAAGTTAAAGTCTTGTTCCTTGACCATCACACCCTCTACTTTAGGAAATCTGGATGCATCGCACCTCCCGTGTGCAGTAGGTGGGATGCATCCCTGTTTCCTTATGTTACAAGTGCGATGATTAGACAAGACTAGATCTGCCTCCAGATTTTGGTTTTTTCTTCATTGTCTTCAGTTTTATTCAGGAGTTTTGCTGACTATGATTAGTAGACCATTGTAGAAACCCCCCTTCTTTACATCATCCAACCTCTATTGTACAAAGAATTGTGAATGTTTTTATGTATTGTGCGCCATTTACAGTTCTGTTTTACAAAATAGTAGCTTAATCGAACTATCGTCTTTTGATTTGGAAGTGTCGCAAGTGTCATTTTTAGTCAAAGAAAAGAAAACTTCTCTTTTTGATAGTATATTACACTGTTACTCTTGTATTTGATCTGAATTTATAAGTATTTCGAGTGTCGAAAGCAGTTTTCAATTCAAAATCGCAAAGTGTCGTCTTGCCTTCCTGTCATTTTTTGAAAAGAAAATCATTAGTATTGTCACTTTGAATGAAGAGATAATTCAGATTTGTACACATCATTATTTTTTTCATTCATACATTAAGAAAGAAAAAACAAATACATGCATGTGCATTTGCATTTATACTGCTTGTTGATTTTGATTTAGGACAGTGCATCTAGTGTGTGCTCTCTGCTCCATGTTGAAAAGATTTCATTTCTCTTTTCCTTAGTAGCTGGGATTTTCATTGCAAAAGGAAGATTAAACGACTGTTTATCATCTTAGATTGCATTTTAGGAATTTTATATCTACATCACGTGGTGAACCTGAAAGGAAAACTTCTTAAGAAAGATCAACTGTAAAACAAATTCAATGAACATAAAAACGCTTTGGAACCTAACACACAACATTTAGAAGTCTAGGCTAGAGACGTATTCTGGTGTCGTAAAGCCTGGTAACTATTTCTTTCATCGTAGGTTGAGTGATTCCTCCTCTTTGAGATGATAAGTGCTAGTACGAACTTGTGCTCCCACATACCGTCGAGTATATATTGGGAGACCACAATATGATACATCCTTTATCCTTAGGAAGCCATGTCTAGTTCCCTATCGATCACAATGCACTAAACATAGCATTTGGGAAGATTGACTACCATACCGTAAAAGGTATTCTGTAGTTTTGTGATTGGTTTGGTAATCCCTCTATCTAGATTTCCAGAGTAGTCTCTTTCGTTCCTTTTCAGACTCCTTAAAGGAAAAGGTCCATCTGAGCACTTGTCACTTCAGGCTCATTAAAAATCGAAGGTGACTAGAGTCATCTTTAACTTTTTCTTGACTCTTAAAAAGTGAAAAAGCAAGTTGTGTCAAAGTGTCTAAAATTTATCTTAAGTGGAATAATGTCATTGTTCCCTCGTTGGTCTTAGTTTGAGAAAATGGAGTCCACCAACCAAGGATTTCCCTTTGGGGGAAGTCCTAGTCCTTTCTCCTCTTGAGGAGATGTTGGTGCACCTCATATGGCCACATTGCCCCTTCCAGGACTGAAAATTGGCCTGCCGGTATGGCTTTTCTCGACCTCTATCATTCAAAGCACCATAATTCCTAAACAATCAAATCAAAAACTAGATGATACCAGAGTTTCCCCCCAGCCTTCTAATTCATTTGTCTCTCCCTCTCCTTCTTCCTCTTCACTTGGTAAAGACAGTAAAATTAAAAACCAAGTAACAGAGAAGAAGAAGAAGGGGAAGGAGAAGAAGAAGAAGGAGCCAACGTGAAAAAGGGGCAACCGTGCATCATCTAGCAGAAATCCACACACTATACTATCGAAACCTAAATCTCCATGTGTCATCTACAAAGGAGACCACTATCACCGAGATTGCCCTTGCGTCCCATGAATCCTAAGGGACTGGTCTCCCCGCTTGCACAATTTGGTGTCATCAACCTCTGAAGATCATGTTGAAAGTACACCGTCAACTAGTGAAAGCAAAGTCACCGACAAAAAGGAAAATCTAAATTTCCCTGCAAACTGTATAAAGGCGATCATTCCCTGCACTGTTGCCCCTTCCTTGATGAAGCCAAAAGAGTCTTGGATAATCATCCTGTATCACGACAGCCACTTCCTCCTGGGTACAAGAAACTCTTGCCGAATCCATTGCTAGTTGAAAATCTGACTGACCCACCTTTGGAGTCAGTCGAAGCACCTATCATTGAAGATAAACCCTCTAAGTCCACATCGGACCAAATTCAATAGGCCGAGACAGCAGTTGACCCCATCTTGACTTTAGAAGATTTACCTTTAGATGATACAGTCACCGAAGAGAATGAGAATGACACTATTCAAATTCTTTTCGTAAGCATAGACTCTGATGAAAATGGGGGCAATCTACCCATTCCTTTACTACAGGAAGAAAATTCTTCGGAGTTGTATCCAGTCATTTATTCAGTCCCACCTTCGAGCAACCTAGTCATTTCCTTTTATTGGAATCTACTAGGCAGACCCCGTTTACCATCTAATGTACCATTTCGAATCATAGTGAAAACTTACAAAATGTTCATGGTTGATACCATCATAGATGAAGGGGCTTTTGTGAGTATCCTTTCCTCAACTTCTTGGAAAGCACTTGGTTCGCCAACGCTTTTGCCTAAGATGCGATATCTAACAGGCTTCAATAAAGGAACCAGTCGACCGTTAGGGATCCTTCCAAGTTTGCTTATAACTTTAGGAAGCAAAACCATTTATCTGAACGTAATGGTAGTCCAAGGACCTTTAGATTACAATCTACTCCTTGGGCATGACTACATTTATAGCATGGGAGCCATCGTCTCCTCACTCTTTTGAGTAATGTATTTTCTGCATGAAGGCAGAATGGTCTAGCTCGTAGACCAGCTTTCATTCCCAGGCTCACACATAGCTAATAGTCAAATGCCATCCCTAACAGGTCTTTTTGCACAAGGAATGTCTCATCAATCTCCAGTCTATCCACTTGATGAGCACGAGTGATTCGATGGTCAAGATCGAAACCCAGGGGGCATGCACCCTGGCCTGCTTCGACATAAAAACTTCAGGTATAGGGTAGGTTTCTGCAGAGGATATACGACTGGTCTGACACAACCATCCATTTAGGAAAATGGGATTGGACCGGAATAAGGTACCTCTGTTAGAAGGTAGGCCTTTCCCGATAGAACAAATGTTTTTTCTGCAAATTGAGGGGTAACCTAGAGAAGGTAGGCCTTTCCCGATAGAACAAGTGTTTTGTCTGCAAATTGAGGGGTAACCTGGGAAACTCTACTTCGCTATACCTGGGGGCATGCAAACCTTTTTGTGTGAAAGTGAAAAACAACCATTTATTTTCTTAGTTTGTAGGTTCTTAACCCTTTAAACTCGTAGGATTGGTTGTTCCTAGCTTACATAATAAAAGGAGTCAGAGCATAATTTTGAATGGTGCAAGCTCCCTAAAAAATGAACCTATCGATGAGACATCCTTATTATACGACTGGCACGAGTAGTTTTACGTGAAGTTCAAGCTCGTTAAAAATTAAAACTAGCAGTGAGCATAAGTTCCACCAGAGTTTAAGCTCATTAAAAAATGAACTCACCTCTGGTAAATAACCATTGTGAATGCATTATCATCTGTTTTTGAGCCTTGGTCGTGTTCTTACCATCACCTCCACTCTATTTTTGCCAATCATTCACCTCCATTTGATTGTTTACCCCTTTTGAGGAACAACTGCAACAAGCGATCCTATTAGCCACCTTTTTACACTACCTTGATTGGAAAGTTTCAAACCTTACCTGGAACCAATTGCTATCTGAAAACATCACTCGTTCCTCAAAAAATGGCTCTCCTTTAAGCTCTTTTCATCTAACTCATAAACTATGAAAAGATTGTTGAGCGATTGGCCTCTCCAGCTTGTTAAAGTGATTGGAAGTGCTATCCCTCCTCTAGATTTTAATCTTTTTGGACCTGAGGAATTATTACACAAAATGATTGAGCGTTTGTCTTGTTCGGCTCATTAAAACTATCGAAAATTCATCCCTTTTGCACTGTTTTATACTTTTTCATACTTAAGGGATTATATTACAAAAAAGGAATATTGGAGTCTTCTTTCTATCTTTTTTCAGACTCTCTAAAATTGAAAAGGACCGAGTTATCCTTGTCGTTAAACTCGTTAAAACAATAGCGACAAACTTGTCCATTCAGACAAGAGCGAGTTTCACTATTGCTAGGCTCGTTAAAACATAGCAATGGGTTTGCCTGAAGGGAAAATTATAGAACAAACATATGTTATCATCCTCAAGCTTGACAAAAATAAATAGGTACTAGTCATAAATGATTGGGGAAAATTGGGAAGAAAACTTGTAGAAACTTTATTGGTAGCAAGTCGCTCTTGAACATGACACTTTCACTCTGTCACCATGATTGAGTCGGGTTGGATTATTCCATTTACCGGTCATATCACCATTGGTCCACCGTACCATCCACTTCTAGGGTTAAAGCCACCAATCCATTTCAGTGTCACCGATATGTTCAAGAGAAGTCGCTCATAGAATTCACCTACCCAGCTTGTGTCTCATCCACTACAATACCTTCATGCTTCATTATTTCATGACCGCCATCATGAACCTTGTATCATCAAATCGTTTTCAACTCTACAAAATCATTTGCTCCATTCTGTGTCGTAGATGTGGGATCCATTAATGCCCTCCTATGACGGGTCACTTCTTGTCGACATCAACTCATTATCCAAGAAGCCGACCTAGTGACAACCCTTCCAGTACTTTAAAGCTTACATGCCTCAATGGAAAGTTTCTCACTTCCGGCGATAGGTTTACACTAATGGCCTTCGACCGAAAGATTTTGCATGGTGTTCAACATCAACTCATGTATTCACACCACATGAATTGTACTGTAGTACCTTGAGGTTCATCATCATGATCGGTGATTCCTCTCACATTTGTTAATAGCTTACATCATTGGCTGGTAATCAGGTGATGTCCTTCCATGTTTGACATCAAAATATCTTTTTCACATGGATCGACATGTACCTTCAGGCGAAGATTGAATGAGTTTTGAAGACCCCAGATCTAGTTTCATCCATTCGGGCCGCGATATATTCAGGAGAATAAAGACATCAAACGTACATCATTGTTGCACAGATAATCATCCAAACTAAGGGATGATGGCTCTACTAGAATCATTAGTCTGCACACAGACGGTTGTCTGTCCTATGTACATGAAAATGAATTTATCAAAGCTGAGCATGGGAATGCCCACCTCAACTAGATCATGAAAATATTATCAAGATAGTGTATTGTTTTGTATCTTATTACAGGTCACCTTCCAGTGTGAAAAACCTCGGATACTCATTATAAAGCATTTCACCCAACATCAAAGGATTTATGACCTCATTCTTTAGGGGGAAACTATTATAGACATATTTGGGCACTGCAACCCCAATCACATATGTCCATAAACCAAGGGCTTCTAAGTCCCTAAAAGTGTTGTTTCATACCCTAAAGGAGCAAGGTAAGGTGATTACATCATGTCCCAGAAGTTCTCCCTGAAAAATTACTTAGAACTGGTCAAAATTGGATCATCTTACTTGCTCCATGGCCAGGGTGTGATGCATCTCACCTTGTACACACGGGAGGTGCGATGCATGCTGAAAAGGCCTTTTATAGGGTGTGATGAGTGAGAATAGACAAACAACAGAGATAGTTTGCTAAGTGGATGATCAAGGAATATTCTAGAAACATCTCATATGACACTTGCCTTTCAGAATTCGCCCAAGGATGAGTAAGAGATCAATGAAATCTCCAAGTGAAACCAAGAACTATCAGTGGAATGAAACTAATCAAAATCCTAGAGCTAACTCACACCTCTGCAAATATCTATATATGGATCCCTCATCTTAGAGATCCAGAGGCTGAAGGTTGGAATTTGGTGATTTGCAAAGAGGTGCTGCTAGTTTCTCTTTGAAGACATGGTTGGGTGATCTTGCTTTCTGTGAGGTGAAGAGGGCTTTCAAGCTGGTAGGATGGCACTAGGTCAGACCAAGTGGTTTTAATCCTCTCTTCTATGGATTTTACTAATAAAGCTATTTGAGTTTTCCTCCATATTCATGTGTATCTCTAAATAATGTGTTTGCTATATGCATTTGTATGGTCAATATATATCTGATCCTATATTGTTTACAGAGAAAGATCGCTATGCTTTGATGGTATTATGCTACTATGAATCTATAGGTGCTCTTTGAAGCTGGACAAGTAAGGAAGCAGTGGTGAGATTCTGTCAAATGGGAAAGGAAACAAGCAAGGAGCCAAGAAGAAGACTGAGGTTGGTACTCTTGGCTTCTTTCTCATCTCTCTCTCGTAAAGGAAAAACAAGTGACTTTAATCTGTTTGTTTCTAAGATAGCTACCCATCTTAGTGGGACTAGCAGCTCTGAATAGACACTAGATTTCCCGATAACACCCCTTAAAGCATGAAGTCAAAAATGTAATGTCGAGTGAAATGCTTTACGATGTGATGAGGAGGTTCCGAAGTGGTTGGTGACCTATATCTATTACAATACATAATATCATGATTTTTTATTTTCTCTCATGAATTGTTGAGGTAAGGTGTTAATGTCAGCCTTTGTAGCCTTCCTCTAGTGATCAAACATGCTCTTACAAAGTGGTCTTAGGGTGTCGAGGTCAAATTTTGTCATTTCAGTGAGTCTTCAAATAAAATTTGGTCACTAGGTATTTGGTCTAGAATTTTTTTTAACTCCTTTGAAAGTTGTCCAAATGTTAGTCCATGTCACCATTTAGATGAGTGTTTCATCATTCAAAGAGCTTTCATTATCATTTCAGGATCCAATGAGTCATTTCACACCTTGTTCAAGCTTTAGTTGTACTTGGGTAATGCTCATTTCCCTCTCCTAGGGTTTTGAAGGTAATTTCTCTTGGATGGTCAAATAATCAACAAAACTTGTGTCCTAATGTCCATACACCTTCCCCTATCCTTAATGTACCTTATTAAATACTTCCCATCACTAATATCCCTCAAATTCCTCATTTTCCCACAGACCCTAGTTTCTTGCTACAATTTGACAATTTTCTAGGCTAGGCTTGTGCTTTTCCCTTTTGAACCCCTTCCCCTCACTCAAAATTTGAAATTCCACTTTCCCCTACTTCCTAGCTTCCCTCCCTACTTCCCAAAATTTTCTCAAGAATTTAGAAGCCCCTCATCCCCTTCATTTCACTTCATTTCGACAAAACCCCTATTCCACACATCGAGATAGGTTTTACTCAAATGATGTTTCTAAGCAAGAAAAAATGAATTTGGAAATAGTGAGAGAGGTTTTTGTCCAAAATAGGCCAAGGAAGAAAAAACTCCTTCACTTTTTACACAGGTGTCATGTTTCTAGATAAATTTCAAAAACACAGTTGCCTTGGGAGGATTGCTGCACCTCTGGAGTGACCCTAGGAAAATCAAGATTACTCCTAGCTTGGTTGGTAAAATGACTTTCTTGATGAGTGAAATGATATCTACATAGAGATAAATGTCAAATTAGCTATCATGATCTCAATTTGGAGTTGAGGAAGACCATAAAAAGTTGACTGCAACAACACTCTGCATTTAGGCAGTCTCATTTTACACATTTTTACCAGTCTTAGGAGATTTGACTTTTGGAGGGGCAAATGGACTCCAAATAAAAAAATTCAAGTTGTCCCAGAAAGTAGACTCACCAAGATTTCCAATAAGCTATTCTACATCTGATTTTGACTTCTATAAGCCTTCCAAAATTGGCCTAGAAAAATCACTATGCATGGGATTAGTCGCACTGCGCATAGGAGGAAAATTTGCTAGTTTTGCCTATTTGTTCAGAATTTCGCCAAGTTTGCTATCAGTTTGACTTTTTCTTCTCTCTTGGTCAATTAATGATGCAATATGATGTATTATGATGTAAAATATTATTAAAAGTGACTTGAGGAGTTAGATACATCAGTTAGAGTTGGTTTGAGGATGAATGAATCAGTTTCCATAATTTTAAAGGCAAGTTGTTCCACTGCCTATTTTTCAGTTCCTAGTTTAGATGTTGTTGAAATAGCTCCTTGACTCATGGATTCGACCCCTAATGGCTAAATAGGTGGTTTTATGCCTATATCTTGTACTTTCTTAGTCATTTGTCAAGGTTGGACTCTTGTGGATGCATTGAGCACTATTGTAAATCACTTCTGCAGTTTGGCAAGGAAATGAACCGAGGTTTTGCAGCAGTTTGTGGGATTCTTGTGGTAAAGTTTCTTGGCATTGTTTTCTATTCTTTAATTTAGTTTCTCTTATGTGTATTTGTTCCAAAATCTATTTCATTCTTCATAACTAAATGAATCAAGAGAATATGGTAGAATCCATTGATGTTTAGTGCTCTACCTAAAGGATACATTTAGCCTTTTAATGTTTTCTGTTATTTGAAGAGGACTCATGAACCTTGCATGCCCTCTCCAACTTCTCACCAGTATTTAGACTCACCATCACACTAATTTCAAAGTGCTAAAACACTTGCCTACCTCGCCCCATAGAAACCTCTACAAATCTGAGTTGATTTCCCGGACCCAAAGCTACCTTCCTCATTTGATCTAGCAACCAACCATTAAAATAATTCAAAATCCTCTAAAAAAATATACCTAGCCTAAAATTAGTATTCATTTTAGACATCTCAAGTCCTAATTTCCAATATCCTAATTGAGATTGACAAGGAGAGAGCCCTCTCCCGACCTGGTAGGGCTAGCTACAAGGTTAAGCATGGTTTGATGTTACCCTAGACCTACCTTCCTTCAGCCTAAGGTAGATCTAGGCCTTAACAGAAGGCATACGCATGCTCAAAATATATACTTTCATTACAATCACATAGACAGTCGTCTACAAATATAGTCCCATGATTGGAATGACCATCAATGTAAATCCATTGTATGGATGATTTGGTACATTTCCTAAAATCACAGCCCAGATGGATGAAACTAGATCCAGGTCTTTTATTTTGTTCAATTGTTCGCTCAAGTATGAGTCTAACCATGTGATATGTTATGTGAAGTAAAACATGGGAAGACACTCTTTGATTAATAGCCAATGATGTGAGTTGTTAACAGACGTGGGATAAATCACCAATAATGATAATGATCCTAAAGGTACTACAGTACATTCTGCATGTTGTTAATGTATGTTTTGATGTCGAACACCATAAAAAATATTTTGATCAAAGGCGAGTGGTGTCAACCTATCGCCGGAAATGAGAAACCTACCATTGATGTATGCAAGTCTCATGTTACTAGAAGGGTGTTTCTAAGTCAACTTCTTGGATAATGTGCTGATGTCGACAAGAAGAAAATCGTTGCAAGAGGGACTTGATGTATCCCATATCAACAACATGAAACAAGTGTAATGATTTTGGAGATGGAATTTGACTGATGAAACAAGGTTTAGGAATGGCAGTCATGAAAATGAAGGTTTATGGTATTGCAAAGGATGAATTTTGACTGAATGACTTCTCTTGAACATGTCGGCAACACTGAAATGAACTAGTAGCATTGACCTAAAACAAAGTGATGGATGGTAGGATAGACCAATGGTATGATAAACATCAAGCTAATAACCCAACCCAAATAGTCACAGTGATGAAGTGAAAGTGTCATGTTCAAGAGCGACTTGCTACCAGAAGTGGTTTACCCCTTTTTCCATTTTCCCTAGTCAATGCTGACTAGTACCTCTTTATTTTTTATCAAGATTGAGGAGGATAACGTATGCTTGTTGTATAATTCCACCCTTTGGGTGAATCCATCATGATGTGGTGTTTTAAGGAGTCTAGCGAAGGTGAAACTTGGTCTTGTCATGATTGAAAAGTTTGTCACTATTTGATGTTTTAACGAGTTTAACGACAAAGATAAGTCAGTCCTTTTCATGTTTATAGAGTTTGAAAAGGGATAAAAAAAAACTCCACAAGCTTTTTTTGTATATTTGTCTCTCAAGCCCGGAAAAGAATAAAACAGTATGAGAGAGAACCTATTGACCATGTTCGGTAAACGTATTCCTTTTTTGTAAATAATATATCTCATCCTGAAAAAGGGTTAAACTTATACTTAGTAGATGTGATTTCCAATCCATTAATGAGTTGAAAAGGATAAGAGCCTGACAATATTTTCATATTTCGAGAGTTTGAAAAGAGCTTAAAGAGGACTCCATTTAGAGGAATGAGCGGTGTCTAGGATAGCAACTGGTTTCGATGATGTTGGAACTTCTCAAAACATGCTGATTTATGTGAAGAGGTTGGCCAATAAGACCACTCATTGCAAATTTTCATCAAAAAGGGTAAAACAACCAAGTGAAAGTGTATGATAGGCCAAGCAGATAGTGATAATGGAAGGAGAAAAACCAAGGCTCATTTGATTGAAGAGGCTAATAGAATGGCAATCACAAGGGTTAAAATGGACATAGTTTCATTTTTACACAAACTTGAACCATAGAAAAACTATGCTTGGATTCAGTTCCTTTTTACACAAGCTTGAAACAAGAAAAAACTATGCTTGAGATTGGTTTACATGCTCCCAACATGATGACTCTATTCTAGGTGCATTCCCCCCAAGATTCATTACATTAACTTAATTAGACTGCTCGTGGCTATCAGGTGGATGGAATGAAGGTTTATTTACAAGATCAAGTGAAAGACTCAATTTGGATTTTACAAGATCTACTCAAAGACTCGACTTGGAACTTTGCTTCAAGGGACCTTGTTTCATCTTTTAATGAGCTTGACACAAGACAAGGAACTCTGCTCAGATTCCTTGTTTCATTTTTTAATGATCTTGACACAAGGCAAGAAACTATGCTCGTATTCCTTGTTTCATTTTTTAATGAGCTTGACACAAGACAAGGAACTATGCTCATGCACCTGTTTCATTTTTTAATGAGGTTGACATAGTAAAAGAACTATCCTCATATTCCTTGTTCATGACCCATAAGAGGTCATGACTTCCAATAGGTTCTCATCAAATGGGAGAACAATGCTCTGGATGGGATCCATAACAAGGAATTCATTAGAGGGATCTGGTTCCAATGCCCCCAGTACATAATGTACAACATCATGGAAATGACCGTCAGTCGATCTAGGCATGGAACGGGTTGCCACATAATTGACCCATGGTGGGGAAGATACCATTGGGATAAAAGGAACATTTAGGGACAATGTAGCCATATTTGGACCAGGAAATGGGAGCTGGTCAATGGTGACAATTCTGCCTTCATGCGAGAAACACATCAGTCGAAAGAGTGTTGAAACAATAGCTCCCATGTTATAAACATAGTTGCACCAAGTAAATTGTAATATAAAGGGCCTGGGACTACCATCACATTGATATAGACAATTTTTCCTTCCAAAGTAATAGGAAACTGAGGAAGGATCCCTAATGGTTGACTGGTTCCTCTACTAAAAACCAATAGATTATGGCTAATAGGCACAAGTGGTGGCGAACCGAGCACTTTCCAAGCAGTTGAGGAAACGATACTCATAGATGCACCTTCATCTATAATAGTGCCAGATACAATAATATTACAAACCTATACTATGATTTGGAAAGGAACATAAGAAGGAAGATGGAATCCTGCCAGTTGATTCCAATCAAAGGAAGTAAATAGACTACTTGGAGGGGGTACCATAAGAACTAGAGAATTATCCCCTTGAGTTATGAGAACGGGAGGATTTTCCTCCTATCTTGATGGAACATGAGGGTTGCCTCCAACCTCATTGGAATATGAAGAAAATAAAAGAACCTGAGTGGTATCATATTCACTCTCTATGGGAAAGGTTCAATTAACTAAACGTGAAATCAGGTCAACTGTTTCCATGACCTATTGATTTGGGTCAGGTATAGACTCATGGAGTTCACTTTCAAAGAGAGTGGGTTTGACCAAGGGTTGATTTTGGTCATTCAATTCATCAACTAATGAAGGATTAAGGGAGAGTCTCCTATAGCCAGATGGAAGTCGTTGCAAAGAAGTAGGATGGTTATCCAACATTGTTTTGGCTTCATCCAAATAGGGACAAATGTGAATGGGGTGATTCCCTTCACGTAAAATATAGGGAAACTTAACTTTACCCTTCTTTACATGAACTTTACTACCACTAGTTGATGGTGTGTCACCAACATGATCTCAAGAGTTGATGACACAGAATGATGTGAACGAGAAGACCATTCTTCTAATATCTCAAGAATATTAGGACAATTTCGAAGAAGATGGTCTCCCATACAAAGTTTGCATGGATATCAAACTTTGTGAGGTTTATTTGACGATTTCTCATTAGAATTTGCATCCAAAGCAATGGTTGCTTCGTTGCCTCCCTTCTGAATTGACTTCTTCTTCTTATTCTTCTTCCCTTTCTTCTTCTTCTTACCCACTTGGTTACTAGTACCAATACTTTCACCAGGTGAAGAGGAAGAAGGGGAGGAAGAAGCAACCGGGGAAGAAGGCAAAGGGTCAAGTTTAGGATCAACTACAATTTGATTTTGTCCAGTTTGAGGAGTACTTGATTGTAGATAAATCATGAAATTTTGAACCAAGGAGGTTGAAAACAACCATACTGGCAAGCCAATGGTAAGTCCCGAAAGGGACAATGTAGCCGTATAAGGGCCACCAATATTTTTGAAAGGAGGAAAAGGACTAGGATTCCCATCAAAAGGAATTCCTTGATCAGTGGACTTCCGAGTTGTTGCCATATGTATCAACCTAAGATCAACTAAGTAGTGAGTGTGGAGGATGTTATCCATGTTCAATTAATTTTATTTTAATCTAATTACCATAACAAAACAAAATAGGGATAATCCAAGAAAAAGGTTTAGCAAGCAACTGTGAACTGTAGAATACCTCGCGGCAAACTAAGAAGTATGGGCAGATAATCTCCCTGAATGCTATGTTTGATGTATCACAGTGTAAAAGGCGACTGAGTCAGTTACCTAAGGATGGATAGCAACCTAGTGTTGTTCTCCCATATATACCCGAAAGTACATGGAGGCCCAATCCATATTAGTGTTGTCTAATGAAAAACTGCACAGTGAGAGAATTCCCATATACTTTACGTACTGTAACACTGCCCTATATACCCAAAGGTACGTGGACGAGCTACAATATACTCATGTACGTGGAATGAGATATCACACTCGGGATGTACTGCAGACAAGTTAGCAACAACTACTATGTTTTACGACGCCAGAACACGTCTCTAGACTAAAACCTCTAAATGTTTTGCTTTCTATGACAATGCTCCATTAGGTAACTTGAGGTTAATTGTAAGTTGATCTTGATTAGGAATTTGACTTTCAAGGTTCAACACATGATGTATTTTCAATTCCTAGAATACAACTAATATGATAAGCATTATTTCCATTCAATTTAACAATGAAAATATTAGCTAATAGGGATAGAGAAATCACATTTCTTTCAATCAAAGAGCAAAGAGCACAATATAATGGAATTTCCCTAAACTATTTCTATGAGAACACACAAAATTTTTCAATGCACAATGCAATTTTTTCTTTTCGATTCCCTTAATGTTATGATGAACAAAAAAGGAAACTAATGGACATACAATCAGTCAATCTTTTTACAAGAATGATGACTTTACGACAGTTCTGTTTCAAAGGAAAATAAGATTTTTATGACACTTTCTTTCGAACAAATATTAATAGACTATAATCTAACTTTTACGATGAATCGATAATGACAAAGAAATCATTTAAGAAACAATAATCAATCAGGTGAAAGTAGGGCTAGCAAAGGAGATACAATCTTTATTTCAGAGACATGACAGTCATTGATCATTCATCAAGCAATCAAACAGAAGAAATTTGGGGAAAAACCCTATCTAAAGGTGGAAAACTAACCCAAGGAGGATCAACGCAGCCCTAAATGGAAGACAATGTGCTTTAGAGCACTGTCCCTAAGCCAACGGTGCTCTGCAGCGCACTGTGTCCCTCACAAGCCTACACTGGTGATAGTAAGCCATTTCAAGAGGAAACTAAACACAATTTTTGACCAAAATTCACTTCAGCGAGGCTGAAATACAATCAATGATAGAAAGTAAGGCCTACTAGTGTGTCCTAGGATGTGATAAGCTACTTGGAACAAGGATCTATCCCCGGTATGGTTGCCAATTTGTTATGAAAAATTTGGTATATATGAATAAATACTAATTCCCTAGATAGTAGATACATCTATAACAATAGTTTAAAGCACTTTAACCTTTTTTCTATAAACAATAGATAAGACAAAGAGAATGAGAGTACCTACTTGTACTTTCACTTTCCTCTTGTCTCCTTTGTATCTATCCTATCTCTCCTTACTGTACTTAACACGCTTGAGAAGTACCTGTAAACTTCAACAGAAGACAAAGAACCAATCAAAGAAAAAGATCTATTGATTACAAGTGCATGGAATCAGATACATTCACACATATAAGAATCGCATATCAAGATAAGCATATGGAAAAAGGTGCAAATAATTTATTGAATAGAAGGAAGAATTACAACCATGAAGCCTGATTCGAAGTCACTCCTCCAGCTTTGGTTCCATCCACATCACATCATAAGTATGACAATCCAAAAGCATAATGAAACTTACAATAGTCTCAATTCTCAAACTAATGTTATCTCCTTACAATCATCAAAGTCAAGCCCCTAATCACTTAGATGAGTGGTTAATTTGTAGGAATATGGAGGAGGTTTTCTCATCAATGAGGGTATTGAATGACCTTCCATGCTAAAAATTAGTTCCATGGAGGAAGCGATGAGAGGATATGATGTATCTTAACTCATTGCTCGTCCATTTTTGAGCTTGTAGTTGATGATAAGTGTGGGAATCTTCTACAAGGCTCTAGAAGATAAGAATATTCCCCAAACCATATGTGAATTTTGCTCAAACTCGCCCAGTGTAGGTCAAAGAGGGCATATGTGCTCTGCAGAGCACCCTGGAATGGACTTAACTACTCTACAGCACACCCTTGCATGGGCCTAACTATGTTGGTCCCTCTAAAGGCCATTTCAGGATGTCTTCAAGCCATGAAACTATCTAGGAAGAAGGAATTCAAAAGGTTGACTTGTTTAGGGCATGTAGCAACTGAAATTAGGGTTTGACAAGCCCTAAAACACTGATCTAGATGATGGGAGTGATGTTCCCAAATGGATATGTAACAAGAATTTAATGTTATCAGGTATAGTAGGTCTATTTTTCACTTTGACAGTATATGGATGAGTAGGACAAAATTGTAATTTACAAGTACTTGCCAAAGTAGCAAGACCATTAAGCAGTGTATTTTGATCTCTTGAAACCGTAGACAAATAATATTTAGTGAAATAATCTAGAAAGTCTAACACAACATTTATTTAGGATGTTTTGTAGAGTATTCTCCTTTGATTTGTTTTATAACTAACTCAAAATATCCATGAATGGAAATCCATTTAGCACCAAGTTTCTTCAAGACTTGTAAACCTAAGATTAAGGCTTCGTACTCTACAACATTATCAGAACACTGAAAATTCAATTTGTAGGAGTGACCTTTTGAGTGTGAGTATATGAAGTAGAAAACCATACACTAGCACTAACTCCTTTACTCATTGATCCATCGAAAATCAGATTCCATAAAACTTCATGTCAATTTTCCTACTCAGTGAGTAATGTTTGACCATCAGCATTGAGACAAAAAGTAGTATTATGATTTTGAATTTGTTCTTGTGTACTTACATCATTGTATAGCATAAATGAGTCCAAATCAGAATGAAAAAAATATATAGGATAATTCTTAGGCCTATCTTGAGTGGTGACCATGAATTTCATGAGTTTCTCTCTATAGAGTCTTATGTTTTGACCAAAGACAAGGATTATTACGTAGGACATATCCATCTATAATGTTCCTTGGATTTTGGCTCCCCATGAATGGGAAAGAAACATTCCATATTTTGGTGGGATATTTGCGAGGACTATGTCCATAAGTACACTTTTCGTAGGTATTTGGACTAAATTTACACATGAGTATTTTATAATCCCAAGGCACTTAACTTGACTAGAATCAAATGAATATAGGTCTTTATAACTTCTGGTAATATCTAATCCCAACTTCCCTATAATTACTTTGGGCATAAGATTGTGAGAGGCCCCTGAGTCAAGCATAGCATTGTGTAAGATTTTATCATGAATAGTTAGGCTAACATAAAAGGGAGGAACATCTCCCTCTTGAAGTTTTCCATCAACTTCCGGGTCAAATAGTAATTCAGGTTGATCATCTGATATATTAACTATATCATTGTTTTCTCCTATGCTCAATTCTTTCATTACCTAGGATCTGTTGGAAATAATATTGAGAGGGGGGGTGAATCAGTATTAGCAAATCAATAACTTTTTCATTTCCATAATCAGATTCATATACACTGCTTCAGTTAAGGGAACTCATGTGTACACGCAACTATGCTTAATGAAACTAGCGTATATCCAACAAACTTATGATTAAGTTAATTCATCATATGTTGATCTTTAATTAGTGCATGCGAACTTCATTAACCATATAAGTAGTAACCAGGTGAAGTAAAAAAATAAGATATCATCACACATAAGAAACACACATGAACACCATGATATAAGGTGGAAAACCAATGTGAGCCAAAAACCACCTGCTGTCGTCTCCCTTTAATATAATTAAAACCTATTTACAATCATCTACTGGCGTAGACTCATACCAGTAAACAGGCACCTACCTGAAGAAGGCTACAACCTTCTCTCATTTTCCAGCTACTGATGGAAGGGAGCTACAACCCCCTAGCTCTTTTACTAGCTGGTATATTTACTAGTACTTAGGCGCCATCCTACAGAAGGCTACAACCCTCTCTCATTTTCCAGCTTCTATTGGAAGGGATCTCCAACGCCCTGGCTCTTGTACTGGCCGATATGTTTACCAATATGTAGGCACCAACCTATTGAAGCCTCCAACCTTCACTCTTCCTCCACATACCACATGTTAGTGTCAGTCTTTCTAGCCTTCCTCCAGTGATCAAACATGCTCTTACAAAGTGATTTTGAAGTGTCAAAGTCAGATTTTATCATTTCAGTGAGTCTTCAAGTAAAATTTGGTCACTAGGTATTAGGTCTAGGGTTTGCTTTTACTCCTTCCAAAGTTGTCAAAATGTCGGTCCATGTCACCATTCAGCTGAGTGTGCCATCATTCAGAGGATTGTCATCATCATGTCAGGTTCCATTGGATCATTTTACACCTTGTTCATGCTTCAGTTGCTCCTAGGTAAGGTTCATTCCCCTTCTCCTAGGGTTTTGGAGCTAATTTCTCTTGGATGGTCAAATAATTAGTAAAACTTGTATCCTGATGTTCATACACCTTCCCCTATCTTTAATTTACCTTATTAAACACTTCCCATCACTGAGATCCCTCAAATTCCTTATTTTTGCACAAACACTAGTTTCTTGCTACAACTTGGCAATTTTCTAGGTTAGGCCTGTGTTTTTCCCTTTTGCACCCCTTTCCCTCACTCAATTTCTGAGATTACACTTTCCCCTACTTCCTAAAATCGCTCCCTACTTCCCAAAATTTCCTCAAGAATTTAGAATATCCCTATCCCCTTCATTTCGCTTCATTACGACAAATCTCTTATTCCACACATTGGGGTAGGTTTCACTCAAATGATGTTTCTGAGCAAGAGAAGATGAATTTGGGAAAACTGAGATATTTTTTTGTCCAAAACATGCCAAGGAAAAAAAAACTCCTTCAATTTTTACACAGGTGTCATGGTTTTAGAGAAATGTCAAAAATACAATCGTCTCGGGAGAATTGATGCACCTCTAAAGTGGCCTTGGGAAAATCAAGTTTGTTCCTAGCCTGGTTGACCAAATGACTTTATTGATGAGTCAAATGATAACTAGACACAAAGCTATTTCTAATGAGCTATCATGATCTCAATTTTGAGTTGAGAAAGGCATTCAAAAGTTGACTGTAACAGCACTCTGCCTTTAGGCAGCCTCATTTGGCACATTTTGACAAGTCTTGGGAGATTTGATTTTTGACAGGGAAAATAAACTCCAAATTTAAAAATTCCAATTAGGTTAGAAATTAGACTCAAGGAACTTTCCAACAAGTTATCATTCACCCAATTTGGACACTAGGAAGGCCTCCAAAAGTCTCATGTAAATGGTGCTACGCACAGGCTCTATGCGCCGCGCCTTCCTTGTGCGTCGCGCAACCTGGCGCACGCTTTTGCTAGGAAGCTCCAAATTGAAAAACGTTTACATTTTTGGATTTGGCATGAAAAATCATGACTTCTGGTGCATGGCCAAGAAGTTTGGGCAAGTTTTGAGTTCTTAGGAGGCCAAAAACACTCAAAAAATGACCTCACTACCCCTATTTTGACACACAGGAAGCAGTTTTGGGAGATTGAAGTTTTGGAGGGGCAAATGGGCACCAAATTTCAAATAGAAATTCCACTTGGGTTAGAAAGTAGTTAGGTAGGGATTTACAACAAGCACACTTGGGCTCAATTTGGACTTCAGGAAGTGCCTCAAACTCAGCCTCAAAGTGGCACGACGCATACAGATTTTGTCACGGCGCACAGAGGTTTTTTGCTCAATTTTTCACCTTCCAGCTTAGAAATTTGGCCAGTTTGACTAGTTTTGCTTTGTGATGTAATTTTTGATCTATCTTGATGTAATTGGATAAACATGATGTAATATTGCACATTTTGACTTGTTCTAGAAGATTCATTCACCAAAAGGTGAAATGTGAGTGAATGAATCAGTTTCCTAGCATATAGGGGTAAGTTGTTTGACTACCTAGTTTTCAGTTCCTTGTTTAGAATTAGTTCAAACAGCTCCTAAAATGATGAGCTCGACCCCTAGAGGTAAGGAAATGGGTTGGGCTAGTTTATATCATGTAATTCCTAAGTCATTTTTAGGGTTGGACACTAGGGATTGCTTTGGCATATCATTATATATTTTATCTCAGCATTTTTGGCTAAGGAAAGACCAGGGTTTTGCAGCATTGTTTGGGATCCATGTGGCTTTATGTTTTGATGGTGTGCTTCTCTAAGTAATTGTAAGTTCATCAGTGTTATGTGTATCATTTTCCTCTCTTTTCTTCTGAATTTGAACAAATGAGTGATTAAGGTATAATCCATTAACTGCTATGCTATACCTTTGAATTTGTTTAAATTTCCATGTTTTCATCTGTTTAAGGAGAATTTTTGAGACTCTCTTGCTCTCCTTAGCTCCTTACCAGTCTGATCTATCCATTCACTCACTTTAAATCATCAAAATGATTTCCTTCCTTGCCCCAATCAGAACTCTGCAGAAACTATGTCTCATCCGCAAGCTCAATTTGCCTTTCCCTGTTTCCAACACAAGACCCTCAAAAACGCAAATCAAATCCTTTGCACTTAATACCTAGCCTAAAATCAGTTGCAAAATTAGTCATCTCGAGCCTCATTGCTTGTCTTTTGCCGAGATCGACCCAGAGAGAGCCCTCTCCTGTCCTCGTAGGGCTAGCTACGAGGCTGAGCGTGGTTTGATGTGGACCTAGAACCTTGTCTTTTCAACCTGAGACAAGTCTAGGCTCTAACATAGTGGCAACTCCACTGGAGAAGAAAACGGTTTGCTTATTGATGTAATTTGTTTTATAGCTACAGACAGAGCCTAAAGTTATTCTAGGTAGCCTTCGAAACGCTTTTTCTTTCCATTAGCGGAAGTAGATAAATGCTAGTTCAGTCAATCTCCAGTCTAGCTTGTAAACATGACATCTAACTTGTTAATTTCCCGAGTACATGTATCAAGTTCAGATCTGATTGTTGATGGTGGAAAACGATCAGACACTGGAAAGGCTGAAATCATTCACCTGGAGATTCCAAAGCATTTTCGAGATCATATCCAAAGACTCCACTGGATGACGAACCTGGTGAGCAGAAACATGAAAAGATAATATGGACAGATCAGGTATACAAGTTGGAATTTCATCTAAGACATTTTGTTCTTTGTTATAAATTATTTCTTCTCTTTTCCTGAGAATTTCAAGAATGATTTGCAAAGTATATTGTATTTGAGAAGAGATCCTCGGCCTGCAGTAGATTCTTTCCCTTTGAAGATTGTAAATACCAAAGATTTGCATGCCTTTGAGCTTGATCAAGACCCTTCTTCTGAATCTTGTGATGACCCTCTTCAGAGTGATGAACCTAAAGAAAACAAAACTGATCCTGTAGCTCTTGTATATACTCCTACACCTTTTATAGTCCCAGATAGGTATAAACCTCTTGTTTTACCTTCTGTTCTTCATGCTTTCCCCAAAAGCTATGATCTATACTTGCCGAGGTTTTATGGTGAAGGTAAGAATGTCAACGCTGAGAAACATGTGTAGAATTTTGAGTCTTTTCTAGAACTTTTTGAAGTCGATAGCAAAGATGTTAGTATAAGGATTTTTGCTCTTTCTTTGCAAGGCAAAGTCAAGAGTTGGTTCAAAACCCTACCTGATGGGAGCATCTCAGATTTCCGGCAGTTCGTCAAAGTTTTTCTCGACAAGTGGATGATCGAAAAAAACCTTTTCTTGATTATAGAAGAGTATAACCAGCTGAAAAGAATGTCATGAGAGACAGTACAATAGTTTTCTGCTAGATTTAACCAAGTTTATTATTCAATTCCGGTTGATATAAGACCTCCTCCTAGATCTTCTCTCTTGCACTATCCGGGTTCCTTTGATCCGGGAATGGAGTTTCAGCTGAGAGAAAGGAACCTTGCAACACTTGAAGCGATGCAAAACAGTGCAGTAAATGTAGAGGCTCACTTGCTAATCCGAAGGGCAAGGTTGAAGGAAGAAGAGATGAAAAACATAGATCCAGAGGAATCAACATCTCTAGAGGTGAAGCTTGACATTTTGGTAAGTGCAGTGGAAAAGATGATGGACAAGATCAATGCAAGGAATGAGAATAATGTTCAAGCCCATGGCTCTCTGATTGAAGAAGAACAAGTTGCTGATCCAAAACATCTTATTTTTTATCCCAATTGTTATAGATCTGATAATGATTGTTTTGTATATCATCTTGGAGAAGAGAGAACTGTTGATATGACATGTATGCTTGATGATGTGTTTTATACTGATTATTTTCCTCAGCTTGATCAGTATGATGATGATTATGTTCTCCAAACAGAAGCTAATCTTGCAGACAAATCAACAACTAGTTTGTGGGAGGAAGATGTCCACTTTCAACAGCTCGAATATAGTGATCAACTGATGCATATCAGCTATGACAATGATGAGGCAAGTGCAGCAAATTTTGAAGTGAAGGATCTTTGCCCTTTTGTTTTGATTCATGTCATTTCATCAGAGAGAACTTCCATGCAATTAGAAATCAACTGTCAACAAGTCTTGATTTGGACCATCTTGAGGGCAATGAAAACCTTGTTCAAGACTTTTCATATCCAGATTTGTAGCCCCAAAATGCCTTTGATTTTCAAGTTGCAAATAAAGACTTGGAGACTGGAACATATGCTCAGATTATGCAAGATGATTCCATACCATTTTGTTTCAAATCATTTCAGTTTTTGAAGGAAAAATTGCATAGTACATCTTCAGTAAAAAATGAGCAGCATGTAGGCAATCATGTAATCACATTGGAACCAATAGAAATGGGTTGCAACAGTCTTTTCAATTTTTTCATGGTCCAATAGCTGATGTTTTGGATGAGGATTGCAGTCAAAGTCCTTCTCCATTGACTACATGTGATCTTGAAACATGTACTGATATAAACTTGACCCGGTAGCTGGTTTCTTTGTCATTTTCAATAGGAATCTCGTCACAAAACTCTGACTAAAGTTTACATTCATGGTATGAAGAGAAGAGAAGTAATCCATTGGATGAGCTAAGTCCCAGTGTCCATGAATTTCAAGATCCTTATGCAGTGTTTTTGGAGGCGGATAGGGAATCCATAGCATTCAATGGATCTGTTTCCAAGTTGTCATGGGAGTTGCCTTTCATTAGTTCTCTCTTGTTGTTCATAAGTGAGCACTTGCAGAGAATTCAAATAGCAGATGGAACACTTACTTGGTTGCAATGGTTGATTCATTTCACTTGATCAGGTGATGAATGAAACTATTAGAGTAGGTTTTGATGAATAAGCTTCACTTTGAGCATCATTTCGACTTTGTCGGTTATGTTTAAGTATCGATTCAGTCCTTAGTTGAGTCATGAATCATTTGTGAGTTAGTTTTCAGTATTGTTGTTAAGTTAGTTTGTGTCGGTTTTCGGTCATGCATTTTAGCTTGAGTTTTGACTCCATTGCCCAATGGATGAAGGCATTGTCTCCTCTCCCAAAGGACTACCATTCTTGGAACCTCCAAGGAGCTACCATCCCCATTGGAGCCAATGTTAGTGTTAGTCTTTCCAGCCTTCCCCCAGTGATAAAACATGCTCTTACAAAGTGATTTTGAAGTTTCAAGGTCAAATTTTATCATTTCAGTGAGTCTTCAAGTAAAATTTGGTCACTAGGTATTAGGTCTAGGGTTTGCTTTTACTCCTTCCAAAGTTGTCCAAATGTCAGTCCATGTCACCATTCAGCTAAGTGTGCCATCATTCAGAGGATTTTCATCATCATGTTAAGTTCCATTGGGTCATTTTACACCTTGTTCATGCTTCAGTTGCCCCTAGGTAAGGTTCATTTCCCTCTCCTAGGGTTTTGGAGCTAATTTCTCTTGGATGGTCAAATCATTAGCAAAACTTGTATCCTAATGTTCATACACCTTCCCCTATACTTATTGTACCTTATTAAACACTTCCCATCACTGAGATCCCACAAATTCCTCATTTTTGCATAAGCCCTAGTTTCTTGCTACAACTTGGCAATTTTCTAGTCTAGGCCCGTGTTTTGCCATTTTTCACCCCTTTCCCTCACTCAATTTCTGAGATTATACCTTTCCCTACTTCCTAACATCCCTCCCTACTTCCAAAAATTTCCTCAAGAATTTAGAAGCTCCCTATCCCCTTCATTTCGCTTCATTACAACAAATCTCTTGTTCCACACATTGGGGTAGGTTTCACTCAAATGATGTTTCTGAGAAACAACATATGAATTTGGGAAAATGGAGAGAGGTTTTTATCCCAAATAGGCCAAGAAAGAAAAACCTCCTTCTATTTTTACACAAGTGTCATGGTTTTAGAGAAATGTCAAAAATACAATCGTCTCGAGAGAATTGATGCACCTTTGAAGTGACCTTGGAAAAATCAAGCTTTCACCTAGCTTGGTTGGCCAAATGACTTGATTTATGAAACTAGACACAAATATACTTCCAATGTGCTATCATGAGCTCAATTTGGAGTTGAGGAAGGTATCCAAAAGTTGACTGTAACAGCACTATGCCTTTAGGCTGCCTCATTTGGCACATTTTGACCAGTATTGGGAGATTTGATTTTTTTATCGGGCAAATAAACTCCAAATTTAAAAATTCTAGTTGAGTTGGACACTAGGAAGGCATCCAAAAGTCTGCTGAAAAAGCGCTATGCACATGCTCTATGCGCTGCGCCTCAAGCCCAATGCGCCGTGCCTTCCTTGTGCGGTGGCGCGCGCTTTTGCTAGGAAGCTCCAAATTGCAAAACATTTACATTTTTAGATTTTCCATGAAAAATCATGACTACTAGTGCATGGCCAAGAAGTTTGGGTAGGTTTTGAGTTCTCAGGAGGCCAAAAACACTCAAAAAATGACCTCACTACCCCTATTTTGACACACAGGAAGAAATATTGGGAGATTGAAGTTTTGGAGGGGAAAATTGCCACAAAATTTAGAAATTCCACTTGGGTTAGAAAGTAGACAGGTAGGGATTTCCAACAAGCACACTTGGACTCAATTTGGACTTCAGGAAGTGCCTCAAACTCAGACTCAAAGTGGCGTGACACATACAGATTTTGGCGTGGCACACAGAGGATTTGTGCTCAATTTTTCACCTTCCAGCTTAGAAATTCGGCCAGTTTGACTAGTTTTTCTTTGTGATGTAATTTTTTATCTATCTTGATGTAATTGGATAAACATGATGTAATATTGCACATTTTTACTTGTTCTAGAAGATTCATTCACCAGAAGGTGAAATGTGAGTGAATGAATCAGTTTCCTAGCATATAGGGGTAAGTTGTTTGACTACCTAGTTTTTCGTTCCTTGTTTAGAATTATTTCAAACAGCTCCTAAAATGATGAGCTCAACCCCTAGAGGTAAGGAAATGGGTTGGGCTAGTTTATATCATGTAATTCCTAAGTCATTTTTAGGGTTGGACACTAGGGATTGCTTTGGCATATCATTATATATTTTATCTCTGCATTTTTGGCTAAGGAAAGACAAGGGTTTTGCAGCACTGTTTGGGATCCATGTGGCTTTATGTTTTTATGGTGTGCTTCTATAAGTAATTGTAAGTTTATTAGTGTTATGTGTATCATTTTCCTCTCTTTTCTTCTGAATTTGAACAAATGAGTGATTAATGTAGAATCCATTAACTGCTATGCTCTGCCTTTGAATTTATTTAAATTTCCATGTTTTAATCTGTTTAAGGAGAATTCTTGAGTCTCTCTTCCTCTCCTTAGATCCTCACCAGTCTAATCTATCCATTCAATCACTTTAAATCATCAAAACAATTTCCTTCCTTGCCCCAATCAGAACTTTTCAGAAATTGTGCCTCATCCCCGAGCCCAATTTGCCTTTCCTTGTTTCCATCACAAGACCCTCAAAAACTCAAATCAAATCCTTTGCACTTAATACCTAGCCTAAAATCAGTTGCAAAATCAGCCATCTCGAGCCCCATCACTTGTCTTTTGCCGAGATCAACCCAGAGAGAGCCCTCTCCTGTCCTTGTAGGGCTAGCTATGAGGTTGAGCATGGTTTGACGTGGACGTGGGACCTTGTCTTTTCAGCCTGAGACAAATCTAGGCTCTAACACCACGTTTCATAAATTTTTAGACTGGATACACCTGGAACACAACACCACAAACTGAAGGCCACGTTTCATCCAATTTTCATACTGGACCCATCAACAAGATTGAAGCTCAAAATCAATCACCACTGTAATACAACCATTGCATCAACCAATCATTAAATTCTGAATCACCCAACACTGAAGACTTGTCACCAGAACACAGCACAAAACGCAGAACTCTGCAACGACCACTAGAACCACTTGCAAATTCAGATATCATATTGCATGATGTATATGCTACTCTGATGAACCGAACCAGTGTGTATACGCGCTTTTACCAAAGCGAACCGGCATACAGATCTGCAAATTCTAATTTATAAACTTCATAGCTATTTCAGTATTCAGTCATAACCAGATCATAACATTTTTAGAATAAGCATGCATCAGTAATTCAGATCTAGTCTATCCATGATCAAACCACATAATGATAAAACATTCCAAGCCTTAGGATCCCAATCCATCATCCATCATCATCCACATATGTGCATCCTTGATTCAGATCAAGAAAAGCATCACAAACCCATAACCTGCATACTAGATCTCGCACTTCATCAGATATTCAATACTTTCACACTTGGCCTAATGATCTTCTCCTCCTTTTATAATGTTAGCCCTTTCTCAATACCATGGTCCAAAACCACTTAAGACCAATACCTTGGACCAAATACTTGGGATCAATACCTCGGAAAAAATACCTTGGACCAACAGCATGGATCAAAATACCATGGACCAATTACCTTGGACCAAAACTTAGTTTCCCAAGAGATACACACCTTTCCTTCTATGAAAGTGCATGTGTACGTTATATTCTCCTTTTGGTCTGTTAACCCATGTGTATATGCTTCTTTGTCAAGGTGAACCTACGTATACCTCTCTCTGGTCATTAATTATTTTCTATTGACTTGCTGCACTATGATCTATCATCTGAGTGAGTTGCCATCAAGGACAACACCTATATCATAAAGCCAATAATCTCCCCCTTTATATCATAATGCCAATAATCTCCCCCTTTGGACTTGATGGCAACAACAACACCAAGTCACTCTCGCCCTTTGACATCAAGGGAAAATGGTGGACCAAGATATTCTCTCCCTTTGATATTCATTATGTTGTCCATACTCCCCCTGAGTACATGTTGAAACCTCTGATTGAGCTCCCTATTTGTACATGCCAAGATGTACCAATCCGTCCATGCTCCCTCTGAGCACATGCAGATTCTGGAAAAATATTTTTCAAAAGAATAACATGACTATACAACTCAACTAAGTGAGTATGACCTTCCTATCACCAATGACTCATACATACATCAATCTCCTAACCAAGTGGGGATACACCATTTTGACTGATCAACTAAACCAAGTGGGGATATATCAAATGTTTATACATGACGAAAATAGAAATTATTACATTATCCTTCCCATGAATAGTGGGGGTACAGATTAGGTCTTTCATGACCTTTACATCAATGATATACATGAATTTTATAACAAAGACCAGCAATCTAAACAAGACCATGATAGTCATCAACAACTATCATACACCATATATGATCTGCACCTACAATACCGTTCTCTTGACCAACCAACAATAAGTATCATCTAATACAACAAGATGTATTATTTAGCCACATAATCATCATCACCAAAGACTTCTAACCATAATGCCATCAATGCATTATTAGAAGCATATGCTCCCCCTGAACTTGTTCCATTTATTCACTGTCGATCTGATATATCAATAAGAAGTATCAAGGCATCATCATCAATCAGATATATGTCAAGTTAACTTGTGAGGATCAAAATCACTTCTAAATAACATCTTATGAGTACCGACACATTTCCACACATCATCAGTAGATTGTAACAATCATCAAACAAAGCAGATAATTGACTGAACCATATCAGATCCTTTTTCTTGAGTCTATCCCATGGATTTTCTTCAACCTAGCATATACGCAACTGTGTAGCTTCGAACTCGCGTATATATGAGACTTGTCTTCACGAAACTTGCTTATGAGATTTAGAACAATGACGTTTCACACTTTCAGCTCCCTCTGAGTCTGTCATGTCTGTATACTCTACTATGCCACATCTTTCTGTCTGTACTTCCTTCTTCTTCCATATCTTCGAGTGTGATGATGTTTTCTCCTTTTGGTATGGTGCCCATACTTTGTTCCTGCATTCCCTTGCAGTATGTCCAAACTTTTTACATGCATAACATCTTACATGTTTCATATTCATTCTATAGTAGTCAATGGCTTTGTGACCAAACATATTGCAAGCAAAACAATATCCCTTAAAGTACCTGGAATGTGATGATCTTTCTGTGTGACAGTCTTGAACCATTCTACTTCTGCATCTCACTGCAACATGTCCAAAATTAATAATAATTGTCGTACTGATAAAACTTTGGAAAATCATCAATAAAAGTAATGTCACCAATCATACACATTATATTATCAGATTTTTTCTCCTCGGATTGATCTACAAATCCATTTTCAAATCTATGGTAGCTAGGATTAGCAAGAAAAATTTTAGGGCTAGCAATATTTTTTTTTCTAAGACAAGTGGGTCATAGTGATATTTAATAGAAAATTCATCTCTCAAGGTGATTCTTTGTATAATTTCTTCCATTTTACTTACCAAAATGTCGAGTTGTACCTCTGAGGATGTTAGGTGCTTTACAATGCTATCCCTGTCTTCTTCCTTCAACTTTTCCCTTCTGATCAATAGATTAGCCTCTACATCCACTACATTGTTATGCATCTCTTCAAGTGTTGCAAGGTTGCTTTCCCTCAGCTGAAACTCCATTTCCATATCAAAGGCATCCGGGTAGTGCAAGAGAGCAAATCCAGGAGGAGGTCTTATACTAGTAGGCATAAAAAAATAGACTTGCTTAAACCTGGCAGAAAATTGTTGTACTGTCTCCCCTAGCAATCTTTTCAACTAGTTATACTCTTCTAGAATCAAGAAAGGGTTTTTTCTTACCACCCACTTGTCGAGGAAAAATTTGAATAACTGCTTTAAATCTGAGATTCTCACATCAGGCAAGTTTTTGAACCAACTCTTCCTCTTCGTCGACTTCAAAAAGGTCAAGGAAAGTCTCAAAAAAATTTCATATGTCTCTCAGCAGTGATATTGTCATATTCACCATCAAACCTTGGCAGGTATATGTAATGATTTTCAGGGAAAGCATGGAGTATAGGAGGTAATATGAGTGGTTTGTATCGATCTGTAATTTTACAAGGTGTAGGAGTAGACACAAAAGTTGTAGAATCAGTCTTGGTCTCTTTAGGCTCATCAGTTTGAAGATGGTCATCATAAGATTCCGAATAAGCATCTTAATCAAGATCAAAGGAATACGAAGAATTTGTTTTCATAATATTTAAAGGAAAGGAATAACATGCAGGTATCAGATGAAATTCCAGCTTGAATAGATGATCTTTCCATATTGTCCTTTCATGTTTTTGTTGGTCGGGTTCATCCTCCAGTGGAGTCTTTGGATATGATCTTGAAACTGATTTGGAGTCACCAGGTGAATGATTTTAGCCTTCCTATGTCTGATCGTTTTCCACCATCAACAATCATATCTAGATCTAAACTTTGATGATATTTCCCAGGGAGTATGAAAACTTTCACTTATTTCATAGTATGGGCGCCACTATCTATGTTAGCACCTAGATTGAACCTCAGGATGAAGCAAGGCAATCCCAGCGTAACCAAAAACCATGCTTAACTAAGTAGCTAGCCCTACTAGGATAGGAGAGGGCTCTCTTTGTAAGGATCTCAGTTGAGATGACTACATTGAGAAAATGATATTAGGCTAGGTATAGTAGCACAAGGTTTGATTTGATTTTGGGGGGTTTTGCTAGATCAGGAGGAGCCAAACAGTTAGGGAAAGAAAATTAGGTCAAAATTGTAGGGTGTTCAATTGGGCAAGGTAGGAACAAGGTTTAGCACTCTATGGTTGTTATAGCTCCAAATCTTACTCTTATGGTTTGTGATGCTGTACTTACGGCCTAGGGCAACCCTTCCTTCCAGACCTGGTCTTAAAAATTAAAAAAAAAAATGTTTTATCCCTTATACGCGACATTTCCCTGAGTTAAACGCGTGTATACGTGGGTATGTGTATAGCCAACCCGCATGTATGTATTAAAACACTTAAAAAAATATAAAAACTCCTTATTTTCGGGCGGAGATCGCGGGTTTTACCTGCTGATCACCTGTTAGTGCCCGTGGCCTAACTGTTCCCAACCAACTCCTAACTAAAAAACTACTTTGGAGATGGTATAAAAAAACCTCAAAAGGAAGGCCTAAGGGAGGAGAGAAGAGAGAGAAAGGTTATTATGTTGAGATTTTTCCCTTGACTAGGTCTGAAGTCCCTTGTGCCTTCTACACTTCATCCATTTTGTACAGGAAACCTTTGTATCCTTGTGTGTTGATGTTCATCCACCATTTATGACATCATGGAGAGAGTCATGGAAGGAGTTTTGTTAGAGGCTTGAGGCTGGAACAGATCAGGAAGGAAGCTTTGCTTGGAGCCTGCTGAAGGTGATTCAGGTGAAAATATTCCTTTTTATGTACTTTATTTGTCTATAATAAAAGAAACACATGTCTTGGTTCCCAAAATGAATCTTCTTTATGTTAATGATATTCATGTTTAGAATTCATATGTAAATGGTTGTTTGGATTTTATAACTAACTACCTTTCTTTATAACATGAAGATGGTTTCTTTATAAGTTTTTGTCCATGTACTGTTGTATTCTTTGAATTGGTTGTTTTGCAGGATAAAAGAGAAGAAGGGGAACTCCAAGAAGGGTTTGCACCCTAAAGGCCTTCTCAAACATAGGACCAAAGGTACGTACCCTTATCATAGAATTTGCTTATAATAGCATAATGGCTGTATGAATGTATGTTTCTCTGAATAGATAACTTTCAGTCTACTAGGGTTTCGACCCAAAAAGCCCTAGGGGAACATTTCCCTCTATCAGAATTGGCCACTCCGCTGGGGACAAAATTCTTGTTGTTCTTAGTTTGGGTGTTTTTCAAGCCAATAAGGGCTCAGCTGCCTTGTCTGCTTGTTGTTACTGTCTGGTCTGTTTTTGAACTTTAAGTTTTTCCAGTTTCTTCAGTTTGTCTTTTTTATTTTTCTTGAAGCTTTTCATATACGTTGTTTTTCTTAGATACAAAAGCGTATATACGCTTGTTTCTTTGAGTGAACCCGCGTATACGCAAGTTTCCTCAAACACAGTCGCGTATACACGCAATCTGTACATAAGTACAATCGCGTATATATTGCAATTTTCAAGATCTATAAATCTTTTTAGTCTCTGAAGGTCTGTCTGGTGGTTTGAGTCAGTATGAAACAGTCATTTTCGAGTATCAGTTATTTGTTTTACAGCGAGCATCTCGTTTCGAATTCTCTCTGATTATAAGGAGTATTGGTCTTGTTTTTCGTTGATTGCAAGCGTCATCATTTTTTGCTAAAGCACGCAATATTTCTTGCCAGGAATCTTGGCTGCTCTGTTTCATCAGGGTAGGAAGATTGAATTCAATCTTTGTGTTAATCTTGCTTTTGGGTGACTTTTTGTTTGCTTGACAAAACCGCTTTGTGACCATCCACTTCTTTGTTTCATGAAAGTTGTTGATTGACACTTTCTTGGAATTTGTCTTTTTGATCTTTTGGTTTACATTGCCAAAGCTTTCATTGTTTCTTTTGATTGTTAAGAGCGATTTCAAACACATTTATTTTTGTTGAGTCTTCATCCATTGTGTGGTGTCAATTTGCAAAAGTGTTTAATTGCCTATTCTTCAATCACAAGTTTCAGTGTTGTTGAGAGCATTTTTTGAAAAGACTTTTTTGTTTGTTGCTTTGAAGAAATTTTTTTGAAAATCTTAATTTTGCTTTCTTGAACTTGCTTTTCATTTGGTTTCCTTTTAGTGAGTGAAAGTGCTTTATGTTTGTCTTAGAACTTGTTTTTAGTGTTTAGACGAAATGAATGGTAACATTTCATATTCCATCTAGGCATTTTAAGTGGCAAGATAAAGGTTGATAAGCAAGCAACTTTCATTTTTTGTTTGTAGTTTTGAATCTTGCATCCACATATAGTTGTTGCATTAGGATAGATTTGCATCCCTTTTTTAGGCATACATAGCTTTGTTAGCTTTTGTGAGTGTGAAGTGTGTATGAACGAAAAGAAAAGGAAAATTTGTTTTATTAGAAGTACCTCTGAACCCTATAGAAATTGCTCTTCATCGAAAAATGAAAAAGTGCATGTGCGTGTAGCTAAGTTTTTATTAATTTCTTTTGCATCAAAAAACACCACTAGTTTCACTTCCGTTACCTTGTGACTTAAAGAACAACCTAATAAAATCAAGCGCTAACTAAAATTCACTAGAACTTTTTGTTTTAGTCAGTTACACCAACAAGATTAGGATTTTAGGGCCTTGGATTAGGCGAGTGGAGAGTTAACTCTCCAAGGCCATATAAACGTCAAACGTAGGAGTCTGAATAACGAGAGAAAATCCAATAGCATTAGGAAGACCAAGAAAACTCTGAATCTGGGAGTTAAGCACGAGAGTCTGTGAAGACAGGGAAGAGAGATACCCCCTCACCTACTTGTCCGAACTTACCTCACGACTGTTCCGCCTGGCTTCTGCGACAAGTTGGTATCCGTAGTTGCTACTCCTAGGGATCTACACAGGTGGCTGTGGAGGGGAATCCCGTGGCACCTGAGGTCGACGTTGCATCACTCTGGACAGTACTACTGGAGGGCACCCTTGCGAAGCTTGGGGGCTTGCATCGGCGCAGGTTGTTGTTAGGAGGTCAGCGTAACTTCCTCTGTTACCTTCGCTAATAGGACTGGGCCGTCATTATCCCAGACTATCTTCGGAAGGCCCCTTACTCCACTTTCTTGTATTTTGGTGTCCATTCCTCATCACCCGGAGCTGAAATACTTGGAAGTTGTTTGACTGGCTGATATCTTTAGGGACTTTATAGTGTGTGCTCTTTGTTCCTTGTATACAGTTGGCTTTAGGTATTTTTGTCTAGTCACATTCGGACTTTGTCTTCTGAGTGACTGGCTTACCACTCTACCGATCTTGAAAGGATTTTGGTCGTTCTTTTAGAAGTTGTGGAGTTGCCTCCTCAAGGGCAAAGGTTTTGATTGCTTATCCATATTCCCTGAAAAGTTATTTCTATATTCCCGTAGGGGAAGGGTCTTTGGATGAGTTAGATATGGCCAATATTCCTATTGAAACCAACCAAGGTGCCTCCCAAAGGGGGATCCTTGTGCTTTTCCTTTCTGTGGAAACGTTGGTACTCCCTTGATGGCCACTTTGAATATTCCTGGGTTTAATGTTGGACTACCCGTTTGGCTGTGGTCCACTCCGAATATTCAAAATGCTCTTGAGGCTTCTCAGTTGAATGCTTTATTTCAAGGGCATCACATGGGTGCTAATTGTTCATCTTCTCTCAGAGAGAAATCTGTGGTTCCTTCTTCTCCTCCTTCTTGTCACAAGAAATCTAAAAAGAGGAGAAAGAGGAAGTCAAAGAAGAAGAATAATTCTATTCTTTCATCTTCAACCTCTCTGAGTCATGTTGGAGATGAGCCTTTAGCCACTGCTAGTCATGCTGGGAGCACAAGTCTAGTCACTGCAAGTCACACTAGCACTTCATCTTCAACCTCTGTGAGTCATGTTGGAGATGAGCCTTCAGCCACTGCTAGTCATGCTGGGGGCACAAGTCTAGTCACTGCAAGTCACACTAGCACTTCATCATCAACCTTTGCAAGTCATGTTGAAGATGAGTCTTCAGCCGCTGCAAGTCATGCTGGGGGCACGCGCCTAGTCACTGCGAGTCATACTAGCAAAGAGTCACTGACCTCTGCAAGTCATGTTCGGGACTCTCCGCAAACCACTGCTAGTCATGTTGGCAGAAAGGAGATTGATAAGAAACATGGACGTAGAAGTTTTAAACCTAAGTTCCCTTGTAAGATATGCAAGGGAGACCATCTTACTCATTTATGCCCTGGTATTTCAGAGGTTCAAAGGATATGGTCCGAGTCTGAAGGTACTTCTACTCCTAGATCTGATATGGTTTCTCATCAATCCCATCAACCATTGGTTGATAATGTGGTTGTGTCAGTGCAATCACTTGCTGATTACACTCCTCTTTTGAGGGGTGAAGTGCCTAACAAAAGAGTCTGTTTGATCTCTAGTACAGAGTCTTCTAGTATAGGGGGCATTCCGGTTTCTTCAAATGTTCCCCCTCCATGTTCTAAGAGTGTTTCCTTTGATTGGGATAGTCTTGTTGAGCCTCGTCTTCCTTCCATTGCACCTTTCCAAATAAAGGTCAGAGTGAATTCCACAAATGTCTATCGATGTATGGTGGATGAAAGATCCTCTACAAGTATTATATCCTCTTTGACTTGGAAAGATTTGGGTTCCCCAAAGTTGTTGACGGCTCAAAGTCAGTTGTTAGCCTATGATAGAAGACCTAGTGAATCTATGGGTGTTCTTCCTCAATTGCCTATCACTTTAGGTGGAAGATTGTTTTAATCGATATGATGGTGGTTGATAGCCCTTTAGACTTTAATATGCTACTTTGGCGTGATTATGTCTATGCTATGAATGTTGTGGTGTCTTCACTCTTTCGAGTAATGTGCTTTCCTCATAACGGGAATATTGTCACTATTGATCAGCTTGCATCTGATAATCACCACCCTAATTCGACTTTACTGCAGAATGCCCCTTGGTTTGTTCCAAGTGTTAAAGTAGACTCTACCCTGCCACAGGTCAATTATGTGGCATTGAAGCCTCAATGTTCAATCGCTTCTAAGAAGGATCCTTTGAACTATTATTCTCCTTCTTGGGACTTGGTCCCGACAATTGACCGAGAGATTCTTCCTATAGGGACATGGGACCCTTTAATACCCTCTTTTAATCCTTTTAGTTCTCATGATTTCTCAGATCTTGCTTTGCCTTCACAGGAGGAACTCTTTCAAGCCAAGAGTTATGACTACCAAAGGAGTCCTTGGTCGAATCCCTGCAAATGGTTTGTCCAGAAGAACTATTATGCGTAAGTCGCACGACTGCTTGGTCCCCTATACCATATTTTACATATGAGGTACGCATTTTCAAGTTTTGTATTCTATAACACAAGATCTTATATGAAGTTTATATGTGGGATGCATTAACTTCTCGTCTAGTGTTCCTATTTATGTTCAAAGAACTTGGAAGATGTCCCCTTTGGAAGTTTGTGGTTGGTCCATTCTGACAGGTATTGGTTCTCGAAACTGGCATATAGGTTAGGTTTTTCCGCCTGTATTGTGCACTTATCAATTTCCTTTCCCATGTTGCCTTAGGATCAACCCCACCAAGTTATGGTGCAGAACCTTCTCATTGCTTAGAAGTATCATGACTTGTGTGGTAGAGCCTACCTTATCATGGGTGCCCTAGTTAGTACCTTTTTGTCGCTCGGCACTCATGCTGATTTTTCATCCCTAGGGTCGGGAGTCCTCTTTAGTCCCGCCATGACTTATGCATTGAAGACTCATTCTTCTTAGCTTCTCCGCTTTGTTCTGGCCTTATACCCTAGAGGCTCCTTTGTGTTGATTTGTACTACTGCATTGCATGTTGAACACCTGCACCTTTTGGCCTAGAGCCGGCTTCACTTGGACTCGTGTTTAAGCCAACTTTTGACCATGACGTTTGCAAAATCAACCTTGCATACCTTTGACTTCTGCAGCTTGACACACCTTGACCTGTGGAAGGAACATACCTTTGAGTTTCACTGACCAGTTTTTAGCTCCTTGCATTGAGCATAGGAACGTTCCTTTCCTAGGAACTAGATCATCTGTTTCACCGACGCTCGTTCTTTCCACTGTACCATAGCATTCTTTTATTATCTTTCCAGCTTAACAGAAAAAGACAAAAAAATTAAATATTCCAAAAAGAGCAGGAACGGGACATTATTTCCTTTTATTGGTGGCAGCTAGAGTCAGTCATGTCGCCCTTGAACAAAGCACTCAAAACAAAGTCTCCTCCGCATGGGTGGGATTTAGTTTGACTTAGGTATGCCATAACCTTGTTATTGAGTCAGTTCTCCCCCGATTGGTTATCTCTTCCAATCATATGGAGGGTTCGTTCGTGCCTCCTGCATAGCGAACTTATTGTTGAGTCTTGAAAATGTCATTCATTTGCATTATACTTTCACTATTATGTCCATTATATCACCTCCATTTCACTACTATGTCACCACATTCATCCCACTTTCATTATCATTGGGCCACCTTTATGTTTTTCCAATATTTATTATTTCTAAGCCTTTTAAGTGAATTTGTGGTTAAACATTAGAAAATAATGTGCATATGCTTATACCTAACAAATGGGTTGAGGTTGTTGACATGTGTAGGTTGAAAGGAGACTTCTAGAAGACCCTTATGTGGCACCCCAAGGCCAAATTCGAATTTGGTTGGAAAGAATCATGGGATCATGAGGATATGTGTCACATCTCCTAATTGTATTGTAACTCTAAGAATACATGTGTCTTATCAGTTCCTATTTTGATTAGGACTCTAGAGGTAGAGGGAGAGATTCATGGACTATCATTAATGAGATGGCTCTCATCTTTTTGTATAAATAGGAGATCTCTCTCCTTCATTTGTTAGTCCTTTTTAGTCTTTTAGTTTCTAGTTCTCAAGTTTTTAGTTCTTCCTTGATGGCTTTTGAAAGCTTTTGTACTTTGTACTTTTGAAGAAATTGAATAAAGCTTTGATGTTCTCAACATGGAAGGAGATGTGAAGTAGATGTCATGGAGCATATTAGGATGTAAGTAGAGTAGATTTCATTTTGTAAATATTGCTTTGTGGAATGTAAGGTAGATTATATTTTTCATTCATGCAATTTCAATTCATGCAAGTGTGTTTAATTTTACTTTGATTTCATGACTAGTGGCATGTATGATCATCTTGTCTATGTTGCTGACCTTTATTTTTCTGTAGTTTGATTTTCATTAGTATCATTTCTTTAACTTGCACTTCACTTTTTGCTCTTAGATATCAAGTTGTTCATCTATTGATGGTTCTTTCTCCATAATCAAATAACTTTATTGGAGCCAAAATATCACTTAGTACAGCTTGGTTTAGTTTGCTTTAAGACTCACATTGCTGACTTGTTCATAACTAGCTGAAAGGCAAAAAGATTAAGAAAAGGTTAAAGTAGTGTGATTTGTCTCCTTTATGTAGTGTCACTTAGATTTCACATTTCATTTTCATTTTAAATCAGCAACAGAGATACTGGGCCGATGTCATTTAGTCCTTTATTTGATGTTTTTATTTTCCTTTAAGCATTTGATTTCATAGGTGGAAGGGGGCCCCTGCCTTGTATAGTTGTCACTTTAATTTCTTGTATTTCTTTTTCTGATTTTCATGTATATTAATGTACAGTTTGAATTACTGCATTTTATTTTCTTTTTAACATGTATATTGTTGTACATAAATTGCTTTCAAGTTGATTGTAGATTAGTGATGCACATAGCCTTTTAATGAACTAATGACGTGATAGAATCATCTTGTACTTTTGTTGAAGCAGCAAGGATACTGGGTCTCATAGTCATTCTCTCATTATTTGATTATTGCATTTTATTTTGATTGAACTAGTTGTATATTTACACTTTTGTTTAAATACTAACTCCATCAATAACATGTTTTAAGTTCTTTTGAAGTGCTAAGTTTTGGAAGTTACCATTAAGGACATAGGCCTTGTCTTGAAATCCTTATCCATACTTGTCCTTTAAAAGTATTCTTAAGACCTTAGAAAACCAACAAGAACAAAACCCCAAAAACAAAATAAACTATAAAACAACGAAGTAAGAGAAAGGTTAACTAAGCACATATAGTGCACCACACTTCATCAGTTTACCATACCTGGATTGATAATTTATGTAGAGCAATTTAAGACATTAAATTGACTAGACACTTATACAGAGTCATCATATGCTGCCACATAGTCACATTGAGTCGTGCTTTTGTTCAAGGGAAGTTGGCCTGAGTTGGCCTCTCTGCAGTGTCTCTTGACTCATTTTTCAGTCGGCCATCCCTGGTTGTGAGTATCATGTCTATCATCACATTAGTTATATTGGTCCTTTACTCGTGCTGGTTTGAGAAGGTCCCCATTACTTCATGCTGGCGGGTCTTGTCCTTATCGACGACGACACATTGCTCTGAGGATAGGCCTAGAGCTGCACCCTGGCCCTATTTTCATTATTGATAGGTTACCTTGTGCTCAGCATCAATCAGTATCATGGGTCTTTGAATGAGTGGTTTCCCTTGTGTTCAACATCAGCTTACATTATCACACATTGGGATTCGTGCAGTACCTTGGTTTCCATTTGACCCAATTGGTGGATACCTCGCCTCTGTGTCATCTTTCATTATTGGTTGGTTCAAAGGGTTTCTTCCATGCGCTAGCCACATCTTGTGTACGCCGGAAACGTACTTCGGTTGGGTTACTACATCTTTTTCGTCAGATTCCTTCCACATTATTGGCCTACGGGTTACACTCGCGCTAGATTGATGAAGGATGCCTTAATTCCTTCCTTCTAGCGGATATTTCCCTATCGACTCCGACTCATTGCTCTGGGGCAAAGATCTAGAGTCCATTTGGCAGTACCTTGGGGTTTGCAGTCATTAGTGGCAAATCCTTCGCTATCGATAGTGGGAAACCATCATTGTCTCTTGATCAATATATTCTTACAGGTGTTCAACTCCAGCTCATCTATTCACACTTGTTAGATTGTACTGGGTACCTTGACACTCATTATCATTATCAGTGAGTAGTCTCGCATTTGTTAACTATATACATCAATGACTAGTATTCAAACGATTTCTCACATGGTCGACTTTAGATCATTTATTCCCATGGTGTAGAAATGTACCACGGCAGTCGGTGAAGACCTCAGGTTGTATCAGCATTCATTGGTTCACTTGACAGTTGCTCCTGTTGCTTCTAGTTGATACCACTCCACTTTATATGTTGTAGTCAGTTATGGCGACATTCTATATGCTGGCACCTGAGTTTGCAGTGTAGTACCATCCTATTCCATCATGTTCAGTTGGTACCTTTTGGGGATCAGTCATTGATATCAGTGATCCATTGCGTCTTTCCGCATCATTGACAGTCTTATATGTGATATTCAAACATGTACTTGTTCATTATGATCAGATGATCCATTATGTATCTTTCAATCATTTATACTTGTATACTTAGTGGATCCGCTTGTACTTGATATGCGGACATGCTTTAGTTTTTCTGAGCATGGGTATGCCAGCCTCAGACTGTTTCTTTCTGTTCTCCTTTGGTGGCTTGGCAGGTTGAATTCTGGTGAAGTCCTCCTCGGTTTTTGACAGACTTCCTTTCCATGTACTCGAATAATATATTTCGGCCATCATGTAACCCTTCTGACCTCATATATTAGGGGGCATCTGTTATAGCTCCAAATCTCGCTACTATGGTTTGTGATGTTGTACTTATGGACTAGGGCAACCCCTCCTTCCAAACCTGGTCTTAAAAATTTTAAAAACAATGTTTTATCCCTTATACGCGACATTGCCCTGAGTTAAACGCGTGTATACGTGGGTATGTGTATAACCAACCCGCGTGTATGTATTAAGACACTTAAAAAAATATAAAAACTCCTTATTTTCGGGTGGAGATTGCAGGTTTTACCTGCTGATCACCTGTTAGTGCACGTGGCCTAACTGTTCCCAACCAACTCCTAACTAAAAAACTGCTTTGGATATGGTATAAAAAGACCTCAAAAGGAAGGCCTAAGGGAAGAGAGAAGAGAGAGAAAGGTTATTATGCTGAGATTTTTCCCTTGACCAGGTCTGAAGTCCCTTGTGCCTTCTGCATTTCCCCCATTTTGTACAGGAAACCTTTGTTTCCTTGTGTGTTGATGTTCATCCACCATTTATGACATCATGGAGAGAGTCATGGAAGGAGTTTTGTTAGAGGCTTGAGGCTGGAACGGATCTGGAAGGAAGCTTTGCTTGGAGCCTGCTGAAGGTGATTCAGGTGAAAATATTCCTTTTTATGTACTTTATTTGTCTATAATAAAAGAAACACATGTCTTGGTTCCCGAAATGAATCTTCTTTATGTTAATGATATTCATGTTTAGAATTCATATGTAAATGGTTGTTTGGATTTTATAACTAACTACCTTTCTTTATAACATGAAGATGGTTTCTTTATAAGTTTTTGTCCATGTATTGTTGTATTCTTTGAATTGGTTGTTTTGCAGGATAAAATAGAAGAAGGGAACTCCAAGAAGGGTTTGCACCCTAAAGGCCTTCTCAAACGTAGGACCAAAGGTATATACCCTTATCATAGAATTTTCTTATAATAGCATAATGGCTGTATGAATGTATGTTTCTTTGAATAGATAACTTTCAGTCTGCTAAGGTTTTGACCCAAAAAGCCCTAGGGGAACATTTCCCTTTATCAATGGTTTTGATGGGTGAGATGATTCAAGACAGGTGAGAAGTAAGAAAGCACATGTGAGCAACATGGATCCTTCCTAAATTGAAGAAAACATAGACTGTGAATATTTTCCCAAAATAGAGCATAAATATTATGGGTTCTGCCTATCAACTTGAAAACATCCACTTAAAAGCAATGAAATGATTGATGAAGTGCAAAAAGAAATTTAACATATGATCACAATAGAGAAAACTGAATTGAACATCATACCACATGGATCCCAAAGAAATAGCTGCAATTTTTCATTAATCTCCTGCTAAAACTGATACAAAATGATGTCTACTCAAAGCATAAGCATCCAGCTGAGTACAACCTTTTACAATGAGAAAGAAAAGGAAGATATAGACATTAATTCAACCTCGTCCCATCCTCATGTGTCGAATCCCTAAGATGAGGAACTAATCCATCAAAAATTGAACAAGAAACTGGAATCTAGGCAACCTAACAACTTGCCTCTAAAAGGGAGGAAATTGATTCATTTGTCCTCAAGATAACTTTTGGTCTAATGAATCTAACCTCCAATAACTACTACCCATCCTATTTACATGCCTAGTCACCATTTACATCAATAAAACATCATCCATGAGAGAAAACCCAAAATTATAGTCATGGCACAGTGAAGTGAAAATCCAACTCAAAATTTGTCCTATGCGTAGCACTCAAGCTCTATGTCCAACACCTTTTGCAGGGCCATTTTGAACGTCTTCCCTGTGTCCACATTGAGCTCATGATATCTCATTGGAAATCATATCTTGTCTATTTTCAAAATATGCCTTTATTTTCCCATTTGGATTTGATTTGACCCCTCAAAAACGGATTAATACTACTTCTGTGCACAATGCCATGGGCAGAAAGGTCATTTTTTGGGTGTTTTTTGACCTTTTGGTTGACCGTTTTTGCTTCAAAAGCTTTGAAAATGCACAGGCTGCATGTATTAATCATTTTGAATCCAAAAATTATGACCATTTCCTATATGGATTGCCATAGGAAAAGTGCAGCGCCAGCGGTGCTGCACATAAAACCTATTTTCTTGAGCCAAAAATTGCAAAATTCTTCAGAAATGTAAGAATTCTCAAAACTTACTCAAAATTTGTGGAGAACACCCCCATCAAGTGTCTAGGTTAGCCAAGGAAGCTTCAGAAAGCAACTTAAGCCTATCATCCTCCTTTTTTCCTTTGAGTGCTTATTTTAGCCTTGCCTTCATTTGCTTGACTATTATGTTACAAATCTTCTGCCGGATCATGTAATGATGAGCCATGTGCCTAATGATTTGATTGTCCCTGTTGGCCCTTCATAGAAGCTTCTCCAAATGAAAATTGACCCTATCAAGCCATGTTTCTCTATCCTCCTCAATCTCCTTTTCAAGCCTTTTGTTCTATAGTCAAGGTGGCTGGGGTTTCTTCCTCTTGCATTTCTGATTTGCCTTTATCACCTTGCCTCTTTGCTTTGACAAGTTCTAGCTCCATGAGGACTTGTTTGTCACATAGCTGCTTGCTCTCTTGATCAAGGTATGAAATGACATACTTAGCTCTCACTAAGTTGTCCACCAGTGCTTGGATCTATGCATCTTTTTCCCTTATGGTTATATTTTCATTTATTTCCTCATTTTGGGCCTCCAAGTCGACTATCTTAATGCCAAGATGAATGTGTAGTTTTTCTGGTTCATCATCTTCCATCAAATAAAATTCCCTTTCCTCTTCATCATTGAGGCTTTCTTCTAGCATCTTTTATTTCCCTTTATGCACCTGTTGCACCTATTGTACCTATTGTGTTGATGAAGAAGGTAAATCCCCTTCCACAGTTTGTGGAGAAATAATTTTCCTATGAGCTAATGAAGAAGGCAAGGCCCCTTCCACATCAAGTGGAGTAAACACTTGCCTGTCTGCTGCAAACATCTTTCTAGCCCCTCTCTGATAATTCTGCCTCCCTTATGTGGTTTTCTATGATGTTGAGGTTCATCTCCCATGCTTTCACTGGCACTGTTTTCCTCCTCCTCATAATCTCTATCCTCTTTATCCATGTCTTTTTAATTTGAAACTTTGAAACCCTAGATAAGGTAATTAAGAAGTGAGTTATGGTGAATAGGGATAGGGGAAGAGGATAGGAGTTTGTGCAATGTAGGATGACATATGTATGATGTGAGAGTGAGAAGGAGGGTATTTTTTGGTAGGGACTATTTAGTAAATAGGGGTTTAAGGACTTTGTTTTGGGGATTAGGGTATAAGGGATAGGTGGAGGGATTTGACAACAGAATGTGGGAATAAGGGATAAGGTAAATAGGGAGGGTTTCTAGACAACCTAGGGTTTGAAAATTTAAATAGCAAACAAACTTCAAAATCATGAAATAAGTGTTAGGAGGATGATTCGAGGAGTGTACTTACTTGCTCAGACGCTCTAGGTAGCAAAAGAGTGATTTATAGTGATTTAGATGATTGTTAGGGTAATCTTGGTGTTTGTTGGCCCTATGCATAGCGCCTTTTATAGGTGTGTAGTTCTTTATTTGTATGCACACCACCGTGAAAAAATGCACTAGCACACACTCTCTATGCACAACGCTCTAGTTGTATTCACAATGCTCCCTACTCTATGCGCAATGCTCCCTCCTCTATGCGCAATTCTTTTTGAAGGCCACTTTTGGATGCTTTCTTGGTGTCCAAATTGAGCCCATGATAGCTCATTGGAAATTTCTCTCTCTTGGCTACAAAATGGTCCTATCAAGCACTGACAATGATCAATTATAGCCCCTCAAAATGTCAATTCTCCCAAGACTAGTCAAAAAGTGCAGAATGAAGGTGCAAAAATGAAGCGTTCTCTTGCAGTAAACTTTTGGAGGTTTTTCTCAACACCAAATTGAGATATTGATAGCTCATTGGAAAGATATTTCTCTCTAGTTATCAATTGACTCATCAAGCAAGTCATTTGGAGAATCCATCTAGAAGAAAAAATAATTTTCCCAAACTCACTGTAGAAGTGTAGCAACTCTCTTGTAGCCACTATATTTTTGAGATTTCGCTAAAACCATGACACCTGTGTAAAAAGTGAAGGAGTTTTTTCATCCTTGGCCTATTATGGACAAAAAAATCTCTCACGTTTTCCAAATTGATCCCTATTGGGTCTAAAACATATTTTGAAGAAAAACCAGCCCTATGTGTGGCAAATGATTTGTCCCTTGGAATGACATTGAAAAATGATGGAGACACGATGTGTAGGAATGGCCTCATACTTGCTAAAATGACCTCCATTATGCCTCATATATTCATATGTCTCTGATTCCATAGCCAACCCTAGCTCAATGGGTGAGGAAATTAGGGTTTAGTGCTTGTGGAAAATGATGATTTGGACACCCTTGGGAAACGACAACTCCCTTTGGCGGGCACTTAACCCCTTGAAACTTTACCCTTTCACTTAACTATTTCCTTTGACAAATTGATCTTTTCATGGTCTTCCATCTTTGGAACACTGACTTAACAACTTGGGATGGTGAAACTATTACATTTGAAAGACATAAAATTACATAATGAAATAAAAATTTCTCTTTACAAATCACCTTCACATGGTGAAGGGATGTTATTTGATCACCCTTTACTTGCTAGTCTTATGAAATGGAATGGAAACTTGGTGACCCTAATCACCTAATGAAACCTTGAAAAACCCTAAAAGACCTAATGAGACCTTGAAGAACTAAAATTCAAGATGACATAATGACTTCATGACTGATACAAATGGCATGATAAAAATAACTTTATGGATGATGTACAGTCAACGAGATATGAAACTATGCCAGAAAGTAATCATATTTAAGAAAGAGTGATGTTTTTGTACTAGGTATACCATTAGTGACTAATTTTTTTGCATGACCTCGTGGAATGATAAAAAATTTCTGTGTGGGACACCTAAAATGAATATGAGAAGAGAAATTTTGATCACTAATGGCAGTATGCAAATACTGACTCTAACATGATCAATGACATGAATTTGCTTGGTGTAAAAAGAAAAATGGATGCTTTGTAGTCCTCTGCACTTTTAGGGACTCGAACTTTAGGTTATAAGAAAGATATTGAAACTGTCCCTTTTCAATATCAAGTGCAGAGAAAATTTGATGTTGTGTAGTGAAATATTGCTTCCAAAATTCTAAATAGTTAGTGGCCTTTAATGATTCATTATTTCTTTTCATTTCTCTGTATCTAGAAAAAATATTTTGTTGTGTTCTATCTTGAGAAACAAATGACATAAGAGAATCTATGATCTCTTCGATCTATGGAAAATAAGTGGTAGGAAAACATGATAGCACCATTATAGTCTACTCCTATGAACCCTTGTCCTCTGAGGAGTCTTGATCAGTGTTTTTTTTCTTTCTCCTTTTGAAAACTGTGAAACTTGTAGCTTGAGTTTTTGAGTCTCTAGGAGATAGAATTTCTCTTGGTCTCTTGGTTTATTTTTCTTGAGGAACTAGAGTTTTTTATGATGTCTAACTAACAATTTGTTCCTTGACTTCTTGTAATGTATTTTCCTACCATTCTACTTGTTTAACATATTATTCTATCTCTAGTTAAGTTGTATGTACATAAGGTGTTGTTTTATGCTCAACCCTTAACTTTGAAATAATTCCTAAGGGATCATAGGACTAGGTAAAACTTCACTTGAATTTCATCTGCTTTAATAAATTATTTGGCTTCTTTCCTGATACTTTAGTATTGACAATGAAAGGGCTAATTTTTGCCTTCAACATGAATTGTGCTTTCTGCTTCATGGATACAAAGTGAAAATAATCCATATTCATCATTTCCCTGATGTATTATAAGGAAAAAATTCTTATTGGCACAAATATTGGTAACCTGTACGGAGGGAGTTCACATTCATATATTTTGATCTCTGTATAATTCTGGTAGAGGTACAAGTCTCCAAGTTTGGCTTGCTAAGTGTGATGCAAAATTCTTGAGATTTCGGGTGAAATCCTTGGTATAACATCACTGCTAAGAATAAATAAGGGCATATGTAAGAATTGGTTTACTAAATCACTGAAGGAATACTCTTTTGTGTTCTTCCTTACCAGAGAAGTCCAACGAATGACCCACTGAGCATTTCCTTGTACCTATAACTTCTGAAATTGGAACTTAAATCTATTTTCCTGATGAAAGAGAAGTAAATACACAATAATTATTTGATGTTTAAAATCACATTCAAAAGAAAACTTTAGAAACTGATCTGAATATTGTCTACCAAAAACTAACTGTAGTTGAAAATCAATGAGGGATTATTACCCATAGAGAACATTGATAAAAATCTTAATGTTACTTCATCAGCCCAATGATTATTATGATAACATAATGGATAGGTGACCATGGAAATGACTTGCCTTGACATTTCTAGAAAAGTTGAGGTGGAATGGTGCAGATTAGTCCTAGGCAAGTCAGAATTTTCAAGTAGGAATGACTCAAAGAGATGGTCTTGTTGAGGAAATGTGATTTTCTGATGGATATCCATGAAGGAATCAATAGTAAAGTGTGTAATGGAGCTAGGAGATTGATTTGGAGTGCTTTGTAGATGGATTTGGGTGTAATGGAAAATAGAACTTCATTTTTTGGGTCAATTATTACCCTTTGACTAGGAAGTTACCTAAGATGGCACCAGGTGGAAAATTTTGGAAAGGTATGAGTTTGGGGAAAGACAAATTGGGGTAGAAAGACTTCCAAATACTCAATTCATCACTGAAATATAATAATTTCTAGTTTTCCTAGTTTTGGAGTCCATAAATATCGAACTCGCACTGGGCTTCTAAGATTTTGTATTGGTTGTCGACTAGAGGGAGCTCATATAAGTTAATTATAGAGAGAAGTGTAGGGATTTCTAAATAAATTCAATTTTCCTTTTTGATAATACATCATAAATAAGAAATTATAGGGAAGGGTGGTTGTTGGCTTGTTGGGGCTTGACCCAGGTTTGGAGTTAATTAGCTAAACAAATCCCTATACTACTGGCCCTTTCGGCAACAGTCCATAGAGCGTGGACTGAGGTCTCACCTAAAGCAGTATGGGGTGATGCTGGAACCAGGATTCCACACCCTTGAGATGTCTTAGGGGTTGATTTAGTCCAACTGTGAATACCTTTGTGCAGGTTACCTCATGCACTTTCCTAACTTGTGAGGCCTTCGCACCCTGTTACATTTGCCTTCACGCAACCCTAACCAGGGTTGTGGGGCTCTTGTGCTACTAGGGAAGTGATCTGTACTATTTTCTCAAGTCACATCGTGGATCTTATCTATATTCTTATAAAAATTAGTTATCTTCCCATAAATAGATACCTTCTATTAGATTTACTTATTCAGCACATTCATATAAGTTTGCGCAGTAAATAAACAATAACCTTACAATTCATACCCAATATACTTTTATGCATGAAACATGAAAAGATACATAGAAATATGGTAAAGCTTCTCTTTTTTAATGCTTCCAATGGTTACAGACTCGACCTTCCCTATGCAGTCAACTGCAGGGGTCCGCGAACTCAGCTGCGGACTACCAGGCCTCTGCGCACTTGGCTGCAGAGCCTTCTCCTACTCTACAACCCAAAGACACAACTCTACACTTCGACTCAATGCTTCATGGATTGATTTCCTTCCATTTCCTTCTATCTCTCTTTACACTTAGAGCCTCGCTCTACATTACATTACAAAAATGTGGGCGAACAACCTTTTGACTCATTTACCATATCAGCACTTCGCGCTCGTGGAGTCTTTACATCAGACTTAGTCAAAACTTGGGCTTTAAGCCCCAAAACATGCCTTGGGGGGATCCCATGCCAAATAGGCCCCCAACACAAACATCGTGACTCGTCCTCGAGTCACTCTGTCGGTGCAGAGATGTTCGCATGGAGATCTCCCAACTCTGCTCGGATGGTTGCAAGGTCAACAACGCACTGAGTTGCTTCCTATTAAATCTCTTGTAATCATTGTTCTGAGACCGTGGTGTTGAAACTGCTTCCCTAGATATATTCCTGCATCCCCAGCATATACTTATAGTCCTGCACCTCCTTTTAGTTACCTGGAGTGTAAATATTTTGCTTCTATTGGTTAGTCAAATAGTCAGGTCACTCGTGTATGGCTTCAATCGACTGCCATTCACATTGTTTGGGAGAGGTTCTCCATTTAGCTTTGCCAGCTGCACCGTGCCTCCATCTGTGATCTCCTTAACAACATACAACCCCATCTAATGTATTCTAAACTTTCCCAGGAATTTATCAAACTTACTCTCATATAGTAACACCACATCTTTTACCTTGAAGGTGCACAACTTAATATGTCGATCGTGCCAGGCCTTTTCATGCTACTTTTGTACCTATTGATGCAATCTAGCCAAAAAAATTTCCTCTTCGAGTTCGACCAACTGCAATCGAGACACTCCTCCAAGGCTCTGCGGTTCGTCATACCTATGGACACTATTATGCGTAAACTACCAGAAACTCATGGATTTTCCTATCCAACCAATCTTCAATTTATTCCTTAGTTGGATTCCATTGATTTGACATCAGACATCTCTATGCAGATTCTGGTCCTAGCAATAGAACCATTTGTTGGCTTGTTGGGGCCTGACCTAGGTTCAGAAACCTCATTCCTTTCGGAAATAGTGTGTGGAGCGTAGACTGAGGTCTCACCCGAAGCAGTAGGAGGGAACGTTGGAACCAGGTTTCCAAACCTAGGTCAAGCCCCAACAAGCCAACAAATGGTTCCATTGTTGGGACCGGAATCTGCATAGAGATGTCTAATGTCATATCATTGGAATCCAACTAAGAAAGAAATTGAAGATTGGTTGGATAGGAAAATCCATGAGCTTGCGGTGTAGGATAACAGGAATCTGTGACTATCAAAGGAAAAGTGGTTACATTGCTACCTGTGCATGGAAATCCATGAAATTTTCTTCGCATCTTTCCCTACTGAGCTATACGAGTGGATCACGAAGCTAGTAGATAGCCAAGGAAGGTGTAAAATTGATAATTCTATTGTGTGGACTCTAGAGTTGGTGCACAGATTGGAAGCATCAGAGGATAAGATTGCATGCGCTGTTAATCGCTGGATCGATCAGATTATAGGAGGATTCATTCCTGAGTTAATGGTAGACACTTTATTCAACAATAGCAAGGCAGAGCAACGCTTTCTCAAAGGAACGTGAGGTAAGTATGTTAGGTCTCTGAATAGTTTGGTTGAAATGATATTGTGTGAAAAGCAGATTATGCGAATACATTAATGTTCAGGTCTACATGAAGTGGGATAATTTATAGAAATGAAGGAAGTGCGACACTAGATACTAGCCCCTTGATCTCACCTCTGTGAGGGGATGAGGAAGAGATCACCAAGGTATATCCACGAAGTGCAATCCATTTGATAAGGCAGAGGATTCCATGCATACCACCCCCACCCCCACCCACACCATCACCACCTCCGTCTTCACCCATACTACTGGCCCTTTCGGCAACATCCGAGGAGTGCGGACTGAGGTCTCACTTGAAGCAGTTTGGGGGGGTGCTAGAACTAGGTTTCCTCACCGTTGAGATGTCTGAGGGGTTGATTTAGTCCAACTTTGAATACCATCACGTAGATTACTTCGCACACTTCCCTTACTTGCAAGGCCTTTGCACCCTGTTATATTCAGCTTCGCGTAGCCCTAACCAGGTTTGTGGGGCTTTTGCGCTGCTAAGGCAACGATCTGCACTATTTCCTCAAGTCACACCGTGGATCTTACTTATTTTCTTATAACAATTAGTTATCTTCACGCAAACAGATACATTCTATTAGATTTACTTATTCAGCACATTCATATAGGTTGACACAGTAAATAAACAGTAACCTTACAATTCATACCCAATATACTTCAATGCATGAAACAGGAAAAGGTACACGAAAATATCGTAAAACTTCTCTTTATTAATGATTCAATGGTTACAGACTCCACCTACCTGGCGCACTTAGCTATAGGGTTTCGTGCACTCATATGTGGACTACTAGGCCTCTGTGCACTCAGTTGCAAAGCCTTCTCCTACTCTACGACCCAAATACATGACTCTACACTTCGACTCAATGCTTCATGGATTGATTTCCTTCCATTTCCTTCTATCTCTCTTTACGCTTAGAGCCTAGCTCTATTTATACAATCCCATGGTTCGCAAACCATGGGTAGATCTCTCAAACCAACATTACATTACAAAAATGAGGGCGGACAACCATCTGACTCATTTAACATCTTTGCACTTTGCGCTCAAAAAACACGGAGTCTTTACATTAGACTTAGTCAAAAGTTGGGCTTTAAGCCCCAAAACATGCCTTGGGAGGATCAAATGCCCAACAATGGCGAATTTCCAAATTATGACAATGATTAGCATATGATGGTGAAATTTGAGACTGAATTGGTGCTGCTAAAAGAAAGAATGGAAAAAGAAGAGGATGTATGGTGGTGCATGGTTTTTAAGGGGATTCAAATGTCTAATAATTTTTTGGCACATCTCATTAATGAATTTAGATGTTGGTGGGAAGGATTAATGATGAAAAGGTTACATAATCATTTGATGGAAGAAATTAAACCATGTAATAGTTATTTGGTGGGAACAAATAGGAGAGAGACAAGGGGTGAGGTGTGACTGGGGGCGATAGCGGAGTGGGAATGGAAAAGTGGATTCTAGGGGGGGATGGGGTGTCCCATAATTATGGTAGAGGCACCACGTATAAGTGGGAAATTTATTGAAATCTTCTTTTTGCACCCCCTATGTCGTTAAACTTCAAAAGTGTTGGGAGGTCTTGAACTTGTCCTCCATCGTTGATCTTGGTAGGCATGATCCCATTCATTGGTTTCCAATCGTGATTTATAGCTAGGTGACAAAGTTTCAAATCAATATTTATTTACAAATATAATATAACCTTTGGAAAAATACAAATGAATTTTAAAATAATAACAATGTAAATCAAATGAATGTGACATTTGAATTTGCTTGCAAACTTTGGGATTTTATTCTCTCTCTCTCTCTCTCTCTCTCTCTCTCTCTCTCTCTCTCTCTCTCTCTCTCTCTCTCTCTCTCTATATATATATATATATATATATATATTTTATCCCTTTTCTCATTTTATTTTTTACTTTTCTATGTTTATTTATTTATTTTTCTATGTTTATTTATTTATTTTTCTTTGCATTTCTTTCTTTTTCTATTTTTTTCAACATAAAGGAAAAAGTAAAAACAACCAGGGTAAAAATAAGTTACAACATCAACTCCATCTAGGGACTGCTTCTATTGAACCTCAGAATTACCCTCTCCTTGACATTTGTTCTCACCTTTTTCTCTAATTTTCTCATAAGACTACAAACCAAATCAATGACAAATGCTAGGTCTTGACTTAGGGAAAGCATTGAAATGGTCACCATTTATATTTTCATGTTTTTTCTATTTTAATAGATTTTTACAAATTAGCTATAGAACAAAACCTATTCTGCAACTAACTGTGGATTTTGTAGCTACTCTCATGGTTTGGCAGGTTATAGGTGTCAAATGAAGAATTGGGCCACATGGGCATTTCCAAAATCATCTCCACATGAATTCTATCCTATTCACTCATTCCAGATCAATGGGAAAGCAAGCGTAAGGAAATTGTCAAAGATGAAGTCAAAATACGTGATCTAGAAGCAGTAGGACTCTTGATTTGCTATTTCGTAGCTATTCCAGAGTCTAACATTTCTGTTGAAGATTTAATTCGAATTAGCCACTTGTAGCTGATCAGAAGTTAAACAATCCTATTATAATTTGAATTAAGCCACTTGTAGCATGTTTTTCTTGTAAATAGTCATGTTAGATTTAATTTAAATTAGCCACCTGTAGCAAGTTTTTCTCATAAATTAGTTATGTTATTTTCCTATAAATATCGATTGTATGGAACTGAGAAGTAGTTAGAAGTTAGAAGGAATTACAAGATTTTTTTTGATACTCTACATTCAAACTTCATTTTGTTCATAATACAAACTTCGTTTTGTCAATGATGGTTTCAAGTGCATCCTTAACTAGCTAGCATTCCAGCCACATCAGTTGCAGAGGGCCCTTGCACTAAAGGAGGTTTCTCACTTGTTGTTTTCAGTTTAATTTCTGTTACTCTATTTTCAACAAGTCTGTTTTCTAATTTAGAATGATGTTTCATTTCAGTTTTTAACCAGTAGTGTAAGTGTAGAATCACAACTGTGCAGCCTTGTTCTTCTAAAATATTTTATGGAAAAATGACTTTGTTTCCAAAACTGAATTAAGCTTGAAGTAATAAGAATACATTGTTGCTTAGTTTTCTTACTATTTTGTTATTCATTCTCTTATAATAGAACCGTCAATTAACTGCGTTAATAGATGTTTTCAGAAACCATTTCAAAATTATGATGACCCTAACTTAAATGGTTAAATATCTAATGCATACAGTGATTGAATTTATTTAGTACATTGTTAGTTTTACATACTTTTACCTTTTCTCCGCTTTCTGGTCCTTAGTTGCATCACTGATATTCCAAAAAATCATTTCAAGGAGATTGATTTCATCATATTCCAAAAATTGAATGGTTGAATGTTTAAATGAATGCAATTACTGAGTTACCTCCTACATCAATTTCACTTTTAGTTTTAAGAATTAGATCCATGGATTAGGACTAATGATAAAGGTAAGATAGATGCTATGTTTTCTTATTAGGTTCTAACTAGCTAGACAACTCTTGGTCCATTTTTATGAAATTAGATTAACTTAGGAACCTTCCCCTTCCTTTAAAATTCATTATATCCATTTTAATTTCTCATAGTTTGTACATTCTTAGACATCAAAGAACAAAAACCCCAAAAACGAACATAAAATACAAAACAACGAAGTAAGAGAAAGGTTAACTAAGCACATGTAGTGCATAAAACTTCATCAGTTTACAAATCTCGGTTGATAATTCATGCAAGCAATTTAGGACACTAAATTGACTAAACATTTTGGCGCTGTTGCTGGGGAAGTGTAATTAGGTAACTTTATCTCTTACATCCAAAAAAAAATGATGTGCGTAGAGAAAGAGACTCTAGGGGTAGATTCATAGCTAGAGGAAGGAGTTCAATTCCTACAACACAACTTACTCCACCAAGACTAAGAAGAGATACACCTCCATCTCAAACTCATATTCCTATCCATAGAACTCCAAAAGTTCTAAAGTCGGAAATCCAATGAAGAGGATCTCCTACTTCATCTACTGAGGCATTCCCAGAGGAAGAAAATCTTGGATCTCCAACAGAAGGAGTAGCCTTTTTCACCTCTAGAGGGGAACATAATTTAGTTGAAGAATTAACAATACCTAGTGGAGAAGAAGAAATAGAACCTTTCCCACATATCACTGATAGAGGAACCAGAGGAAGAGCAATTAACCTTGCAGGTTGAATCTTATATTAACTCTGAAGAAACTATAATGGAAAAAGAAGGAGAGGATGGAGAATTTTCACTATTTGGAGGAGGAGGAGGTAGAGGAATAGGGAAGTTGATAATTCTTTTGGATTCCCCATATTTGATGAAGAAACAGATGCCACAATGAAAAATATCTCACCTTTTGTCCTCCCAAATTTTCATGGACTAAAAAGTGAAGATCCTGAAACATTTTTATTTGAATTTGAAGTCTTGTGCAGGACTTATGATTATTTACAAGACTCTCAAAAACTCAAATTGTTTCCTTCAACATTGAAAGGAGCTGCTTTAAAATGGTTCATGGGATTTGTCACTCAGTCTATTAGAACATGGAATGACATGAAGAAAGTGTTTTTGGACGGGTATTTGGATTATTGCATGCCTATCAATCACGAAGATGAAGTGTTCAAGATGATGCAAAGAGAGGATGAAAATTTGGAGGATTTAATTGAAATATTAAACTATAACTTTAAAAGAGCAAAAATGGATAACTTAGATCAAGATACTTTAAAAGCTCTTTTATTAAAAGACATTAGAGATGAGTGGATATACATCCTTAACATGATGAGGAAGTGAGATATCTCTCAACTCCCATTAAGTGACATTGAAAAGTTTTGTGTTCATGTCTCAAGAGGAAAATTGAAAATTGGGAAAGGTCCAAGAGATCCTTCTCTTGTTAGAGTGAATAAATCTGCAACCGGATCAGTGAGTAGGGAAGAAATTGGAAACATGCTTGATGAATTTAAAACAAATATTCTAGGGAGTCTTAGAAAAAAAATAGACACCCTTAAGTTACAAAACAAGTAGAATTTCGGGACTGATGCTTTAGCTATTTTCTATCCCAAATGCAGAAAGAAGCGTGCTTTAAGAGAATGCCCTTTGGATGAAAAAGTCATAGATACTTTTGTGATTTCTTCAGAAAACCATGAGACTAAAAGTTGTCCTTTAATTTCTGGTCTTAAGGCTGTGTTTCAGGAGGAAAAAATTTCAAATCCAACATAATATCTTTTCTTTGTCTCTAGAAGACCTTGGCAAGGGCTACAAAACTAGGGTTTTAACAACCAAATGTATATGAAACACCCACCAAATTGGAATTGTTGGTAGCAACCTTGGCCTCAATCTCAATCTCAATATCAGTCTGAACCTTGGGCTCAAGGAACTAAAAATATCTATGGAAGATTCTCTCCATACTATCAATGCCCTCCATCATATCCAAACTATCCTCCCCAACAAATTCCTCAACAAAATCAACAATCCCAACTTCAAAACCAAAACCCTCAACTTTTACTGCCATTCCCATAGAGACCAAATCAACTACCTGCCCAACCATTACCAAAATCCAACAATAAAAATCCTCAAAATACCTATATGGTGGAAGGAAAAAAAATTCCAACTTATATGATCACACCTTTAGATCTTAATGATGTACAACTAAGATTTGGTAGGATATTAGAAAAGAAAAAACATTATGTAGTTATTCAAGAACAAGACAATTCTGAGGAAGATTCTTTACAACAAAATAAAACTTTTGAAGGAACATCTCCTCAAAACCAAAATACTGAAAATGAAAAATAGAAAGAACCAATAAACTCAGCTCCTATCATAGAGCAACCACCAGTATCCACTTCTACACCTGCTTTTCCTGAAAGATTACAAGTTGATAGAGGGGTAGAAAAGCATATTATGTTGCCTAATTATGATTTTCTAGATGAATTGAAAAATGTCTATATCAAAATCCCTTTGTTACAAGCCATTAAGGAGATTCCAATTCTAGCTAAAAAAATAAAGGAATTGAGCATGAAGAAACCAAGAAGAAAAACAAAAGAAGTAAGAAGAATTCAGCTAGCAAGAAAAATAGCAGACATAATGATGGGAAAATTTTCCATGCAAAAATATGTAGATCCAAGAATTCTAGTTGTAAAAACACATATCAATGTAGTTGAAATTCCAAACACATTGATTTATTTAGGAGCAGCAATTAACATCACTAGCAAACAAACCATGGAACAACTCAAACTTCCTAATATTCTTTATACACCTACATTACTGCAATTGGTAGATAGATTTGTAATCAAACCAGATGGTTTGTTAGAATATATTTCAGTGTCCTTCGACTCTTGGGAGTACCCTATTGATTTTATGATCATAACCCCAAAGAACAATCTAGGAGGACATCCACTTATATTAGGAAGACCTTGGCTAGCTACAATTGATGTTTTCATTAGCTGTAGGTCTAGTGATATGTATATCTCTGATGGTAATTCAACTAAGAAATTCACTCTATATCCCTAGCTAGAACAATCACAGAGATAGATGAAAAATAATGGATTGATGATGAAAATGATATTCAGCCTCTCTTTACGATTTCAACCATTAGTGAAGATAGTCAAATCTTAAATATAATGGAAAATTTTGAATCATCTCCATAATATGAACATGATCAATTTCAAGAAAAATCCAATATTGAATATTTTTCATCTATGCAGATGTCTCTTTATTCTATTGAAGAATTTTGTAGCTCTATAGTTGAAATCCTTCTAGGAAAAACGTTGAACGTAAACAATAACTTGGAAAAATTACAACAAGAAAAGCTAATCAAAATATTACAACAACATTCTTCTGCATATGCATGGGAATACACTGACATGAAATGGATTAGTCCTAAGACCTGTATACATCACATCTACATTAAGGAAAATTCTAAACCTATCAGATAACCTCAAAAAAGTATGAATCCAAATCTTAGGGAAATTGTGAAAGAGGAGTTGCAAAAATTTCTGAATGTAAACTTCATTTTCCCAATTTCAAACAGTGAGTGGGTCTCTCCTCTAGTGGTTTTGCTAAAAATAATGATAAATGGGGTTTATGTATTGATTATCGAGAATTGAATAAAGTTACCCTAAAAGATCATTTTCATTTTCCGTTTATAGATCAAGTGTTTGATACATTAGCAGGTAAGAAGTATTTATCATTTTTGGATGGTTTTAGTGGTTATAATCAGTTTCAGGTAGCACTTGAAGATCAAGACAAAACCACATTCACCTACCCATGGGGAACTTATGCCTACCAAGTACTCCCTTTTGGATTTTGCAATGTACCTGCAACATTCCAAAGAGCAGTACTGGGAATTGTTTTTGATCTAATACATGATTGTGTAGAGGTATATATGGATGATTTTACATTTTATGGGAATACATTTGAAGAAGATTTACAAAATTTGGAAAAAGTCCTTGAAATATGTAAGGAAGCAAACCTTTCACTAAGCCATGAAAAATGTTTTATGATGTTTACAAAAGGGATTGTTTTAGGACATCACATTTTAGGAGATGGAATTAAAGTTGATAAATCTAAAGTTGAACTCATATCTAAGTTATCAATTCGAAGTTGTCAAAACAATGTTAGATGTTTTCTAGGATTCACAGGATACTATAGAAGGTTTATAGAAATTTTCACTAAAATAGCATCCCCACTCTTTAAATTACTCACCAAAGATTGTGAATTCAATTGGAATACTGATTGCCAATTAGCATTTGAGACTTTAAAAGAAAAAATTTCTGAAGCACCCATCCTAAGAGGTCCAAATTGGAAACTAGCTTTTCACATTTCAACAGATGCTTTAGATACAACTCTAGGAGCTATATTAGGACAAAAATATTTGATCCCCTATGCCATCTATTACACAATCAAGAATTTGACTCCCACTGAGTTAAATTACACTGTAACTGAAAAGGAATTCTTAGTTGTTATTCATGCTATCAACAAGTTCAGACATTACATAATAGGCTATGAAACCTTGTTCATACAGATCACTCTGAAATCAGGTACTTAATGGATAAACCTATTACTAATGGAAGCATTACAAGATGGTTATTGCTCCTGCAAGAATTCAAGACCACTTTTCTAGATAGACCTGGAAAACAAAACAAAGTTGTTGGTTTCTTGTCTAGAATTCAAAATATCAAATATGACACTCTAGTTGAAGATAAATTTCCTCATCAATATCTTTTTGTAGTAACTACTCAAACCCATTTGTTTGCAGCTATTTCCAATTACATAGTCACAAGAAAATTACCTTCACATTTGTTTCCTAAGGAGAAAAGAAAAATCATTCAAACAAGTGCAAGTTACTCATGGATTACTAATGAATTGTATAAAACATGTCCAAATCTCATGATCAGAAGATGTGTTCAAGAAGATGAAATGCCTAAAATTCTTATGGCATGTCATGATGAACCTTGTGGTGGACTTGTTGACAAGAGGACAACCTATAAAATCCTTCATTTAGGATATTATTGTCCCTCCATCTTCAGAGATGCCAAAGAATATGTCAAAAGGTGTGATAGTTGCCAAAAGATAGGGAAACCTACTCCTTCAGATGAAATGCCACTACAAACTCAGGTACTCATTGAACCTTTTGAAAAATGGGCCTTGTATTTTGTTGGAACAATTAATCCTTCATCTAAACAAAAGAAGTATATTTTGGTATGCACTGATTATGTCATCAAATGGGTAGAGGCTAAAGCATTACCATTTGCTAATGAAAAATTTGTAGTTAATTTTCTTTTTTGTGACATCTTCACTCATTTTGGTGTTCCAAGAGAAATTGTGATAGATCAAGGATTGTTGGATTGTTGGGACCCAACCCATGTTTAGAAGTGATTTATCCAAACAAATCTTGAAACTATCGGCCCTTTCGACAATAGTATGTAGTGCGCGGATTGAAGTCTCACCCTCTGTAGTATGGGAGGGTGTTGGAACCAGGTTTTCGCACCCTAGGGATGTCCTAATGAAATCTAGGAAGTTCGCAAACTGAACCTGCATGCTTGCACTGCTTCGTGTAGCCTTCCGTCCTTCACACCTTGTGAAATTGCTTCCACGCAACTCTATAAAGAGCGTGAAGAAGTGTTGTCTAGATCCTTTATCCTTACTGTGTTATTATTATAGACCTTAACTTAATTATGTGGGTCCAACATTCTCATTAATCATTCAAAATTCATAACAAGTGCATGCAATCATAAAACTGTAAAGAGATGCATAAATATAACAGAAGCGTAGACACACAATATTTTGAGAATCAACTTATCCTTTATTAATTCTCTGTCCAAGTACAACCCCAACTCCACCCTGTGCACTCAGCTGCAGTGGTCCACGCACTCAGCTGCAGACTCTACTAAGCCTCTGCGCACTCAACTGCAGAGCCTCTACCTACCACCACAACCCAATACAATTTAGATTTACTTCTACCTTCTAACCATGCTTTCACATCTATCTGTTACTTGTCAAAACTAAGACTCACTTTACACTTAGATCCTTGCTCTATTTATACAATCTCATGGTCTACGGACAATGTGTAGGCCAATGTAACAGACATTAAATTACATTATTTTAGGGTGGACAACCCTAGACTCTCACGCTCTACACTCGCATTTCATGGGGTCTTTACATTGCACTTGACCAAAATTCGGGCTTCAAGCCCCAAAAACATACTATGGGGGGATATGCTACTCAACAAGGATCTCAATTTACATCTAAATTGGTGGAAATACTTGTGGAAGAATACAAGATAAATTATATAAAGTCTACTCCTTACCATCCATAAGCAAATGCTCAAGTTGAATCTACCAATAAGGTGATTGAAGGAATTCTCACTAAGACTTTACATCTACATAGAAGAGATTGGGCAGAAAGGCTTCTTGAAGCCTTATGGGCCTACAGAACTACATGGAGGAATACAACAGTACATACTCTCGATGAGCTTGTTTATAGGAAGCAAGTCCTGTTCCCTATAGAGTTTCAAATCAGAACCTACAAGATGGTAGTCAAATTGGGACTGGATTTATCAGAAGCACAGAAACATAGATTGGAGAAACTCAATGAGCTTGATGAAATCAGGCAAGATGCATTTCAAAGATAAGTATATCAAGGAGAAGAAGTTCCAAGTAGGGCATTGGGCACTTTTGTTCGATTCAAAATTCAAAGATTTTCAGGGGAAGTTTTAGAATCATTGGCTTGGGAAATATGAGATTGAAAAAGTATTTAGTAATGGAGCAGTGAGAATAAGGACAATAGAATAAAGAAAGGTACCTCTTCTTGTGAATGGTCATCGGTTGAAGATATATCATAAGCCAATTCTAGGAGAGGATTCTGTCAAAATTTTCCAAGATAATACTAAAATGAAGTTGGTGAAGAAGAATTCTTCTTCTCCACTAACTTCGCTTTTTCTTATATATATCTACAAAAAAAAACATAAAATAATAATAATAAAATGTAGAAGTATGAAAACCAATTGTTCATTGGCATACTTATACAGGAAATACAGGGTGAAAATCAAAGATTTTTGACATCCTATATTTCCCATTTTCTTTCTATAATAAGTAGTGACATAAACTTACATTCATTTGAAGTTCCTAATATGAAAATTCATTTCATTTCATTTTCATTCCAATTCACTTTCATCCATTTCCATTTCATTTCACATTCATATTCCTTCTGCAGCTAATTCCATTCTGCAACTAATTTGATTCTGCAGCCATATCTAATTTAGTAGCTCTATCCCAAACAAATGATGATCTCAGGTAATTGAAGAATATTGTTTTTGAAGACCAATATGCTAAAAGGGTATCTGCAGATCAACATCAAAGGAAACAACAAATGAAAAGGTTAAGTTCTAAAAAGGTGAAATGCAAAAATTTATTTTAAAATGGCAAGGCTAAATCATAAAGCATATATAATATGGGTATTCATATGTTTCTTTGACGAATCATAATTTTATTTGATTGCAATCTCCATCGTACTACATACCTGCCACATCCTCCATATTTTGTCACATAACAGTCCATAATTAACCCCCTCGTTGTTTTTAATGGTCATGACTACAACGTGACATACTTGTCCACATTTCTTCAAAAACCCAACCATCTACTTGTTTCATATAAACCCGCAGTTCCTTTCACCATATTCATAGTCAATCCATTTCATAATACTAGGAAGGGTAATTCTGAAGGTTGAGAACTCAACATAGTAGAAGGCATGGGGATAATTTTCATATCAGAACCGATAGGAGCAAAGTACATGGAAGAATACCCACAGCTCAAAGAAATGTTGCAGAAAGTTGGATGGCTCAAATTCATCTAGAACATTGATGGTTTTCATAAGGAGATTACGAAATCCTTTGCTTGGTCTTTTGATGGCACAGAGGTAGAAATTGGAGATATTAAGTTTGTAGTAATTGAGTCATTCATAACCGAGGCTACAGAACTTCCAAGGCATGGTGAAAGATGGTTAAAAAACAAGGAGTTCCATAGTGAATCATGGAAAGTAATACTCAAAAACCCAGGTATGGATGTCTCTATTTTTAGAAAAGGAATTCCAATTTCAGCTCTTAAAAGTAATTGGAGGAACATGCTCTTGATATTACAGAAATTTATCACCTGTGAGGGGAGATTTGGTCACATGTATGTCTATCATATCCATTTACCGATGAATTTCTTAAAAAATGGAGAAATCAATCTTCCTTTATTGCTGCTAAATAATTTACGAAGGATGGCCTCAAATGTGCAAAAGAAAACAGAGTTCATAGATAAAACCATGTATCATCATGGGTTGATAAAGGTATTGATTGAGTTTCATTTAAAAAGTTATAGGAGATACCTGGGAGAATTTCCTCATTAGAAGCCATTTCCAAGAAGCACCAGAGTCACCTAAAGAAGATAATGTTAGAAGAAGCAGAAGAAAGAAGACTGGTATAACTATTGAAGATAGGCCTGAGTCTTCATTATAGAAAGATGATGAAAAGTTAATTTCTGAAGAATTGACAAAAATCAGGAAGCAAATTAGGGCAAGAGGAAAGATAAGAAAGGAGAAAAAGGTCATAAATGAAGAGAATGTAAGTCCTCCACAACTTAGAAGAAGGTCTAGACTCTGAGGTTTGGTAAAGAAGAAAACATCAAAAGGGGTAGAGTTTATAAATTTAGATGAGGAAACCCCAGAAACATCCATTGTTAACATCTCTTCTGTACACAATCCTCAAAATTCTCTTGTTCATCATTTTGAAGATAGCCTAAACCAAAGATCTCCAGGCATAGACCTAGTGCAGCAACAAATATATGATTACATAGAATCAATGGAGAAGAGAAGTTCCTAAATGAACCCAAAACCTTCTGTCAACCCACAAGAACCTCTAATTCATACTCTCAAATAGGAAATTTATGAATTAGAGATATTGAATAGACATATCAAACAAGAGAGTGAAACATTGAAGGAACAAAATAAATTGGACAAGGAAATTCATGATAATATCATTTTTCATCTAGGACTGTGGTATAAGAAAAACAAGAAATTGAAAAGAAAGAATAAGATTTTGAGCATAACAGTCATTAACCTTAAGTACAAGCTTCTTATGAGAAAACCCAAAATGACAGTCACTTCAAAGAAGAACAAGAGAAGGAAATTGGATTTAATAATAGAGGTGTCTAAGCAAATGCAGTAGGGAGGAAGAACTCACATTTTTGGCAGATTGCATGAGGACATGCAATGATTTTGCGATGGGGTATGTTGAACCTCAGAATTACCCTCTCCTTGACATTTTTTCTCACCTTTTCTCTCATTTTCTCATAATACTACAGACTCAATCAATGATAAATGCTAGGTTTTGACTTAGGGAAAGCATTGAAATGATCAACATATTATATTTTCATGTTCTAGCTATTTTAATATATTTTTGAAAATTAGCTATAGAACGCAACCTATTCTGTAGCTAACTATGGATTTGTCGCTACTCTCATGGTTTGGTAGGTTACAGGTGTCAAATGATGAACTGGGCCACAAGGGCATTTCCAAAATCATCTCCACATGAATTCTATCGTATTCACTCTGTCTAGATCGACAGAAAAGCATGCCTAAGGCAATGATCAAAGATGAAGTAAAAATATGTGATATAGAAGCAGTAGGACTCTTGATTTTCTCTTTCGTAGCTAATCAAGAGTCTAACAGTTCTATTGAAAGTTTAATTTGAATTAACCACCTGTATCTGATTAGAAGTTAAATAGTCCTATTATAATTCGAGTTAAGCCACTTGTAGCAAGATTTTCTCATGAACAGTCATGTTAGATTTAATTCGAATTAGCCACCTGTAGCAAGTTTTTCTCATAAAACAATTATGTTATTTTCCTATAAATATTTGTTGTATGAACTCGAGAAGTAGTTAGAAGTTAGAAGGAATTATAGGTTTTTTGTTGATACTTTGTATTCGGACTTCATTTTGTTCATAATACAAACTTTGTTTTTTCAATGATGGTTTAAAGTGCATCCTTAACTAGCTAACATTCCAACCACATCAGTTATAGATGGCCCCTACACTGAAGGAGGTTTTTCACTTGTTGTTTTCAATTTAATTTCTATTACTCTGTTTTCAATAAGTCTGTTTTCTAATTTAGAATGATGTTTCATTTCAGTTTTTAACCAATAGTGTAAGGGTAGAATCACAACTGTGAAGCCTTTTTCTTCTAAAATATTTTATGGAAAAATTACTTCATTTACAAAACTGAATTAAGATTGAATTAATAAGAATACACAGTTGCTTAGTTTTCTTATTGTTTTGTTATTCATTCTCATAGAACAGAACTATCAATTAACTATGTTAATAGATGTTTTCAAAAACCATTTCAAAATGATGATGACCCTAACTTAAATGGTTAAATATCTAATTCATATAGTGATTGAATTTATTCAGTACATTGTTATTTTTACATACTTTTACCTTTTCTCTGCTTTCAGGTCCTTACTTAGTTGCATCATTGATATTCCAAAAAAATCATTTCAAGGAGATTGATTTCATCATATTCCAAAAATTGAATGCTTGAATGTTTAAATGAGTGCAATTATTGAGTTACCTCCCGCATCAAATTCACTTTTAGTTTTAAGAATTAGATCCATGGATTAGGACTAATGATAAAGGTAGGATAGATGCTCTGTTTTCTTAATAGGTTCTAACTAGCCAGGTAGTTCTTTGTCCATTTTTAGGAAATTAGATTAACTTAGGAACCTTCCCATTCCCTTAAAATTCATTAGATCCGTTCATATTTTCTCATAGATTGTACATTCTTAGACACCAAAGAAGAGAATCCCCCAAAACAAACATAAAACACAAAACAACGAAGTAAGAGAAAGGTTAACTAAGCACATAGAGTGCATAACACTTCATTAGTTTACAAACCTTGGTTGATAATTTATGCAAGCAATTTAGGACACTAAATTGACTAAACAGCTTCCCCCTAGAGGATGCAAAGAACTTGTAGATCCGTGTGTCTTCTTCTCGATCTATGAAGTCTTTGCTGTGAAAATCACACTTTGACGTTGGAATTTAAAGAGAACTAGAAATTTACAATGAACATGATTGAAAGATTTAATATTGGATATAGTGTTTGAGGTATTTCCCATTGACTGGAAAAGAAGAATATCGTACTTCCATGTTATGCAAAATGAAAGTGTTGATACCTTTTACTTCTGCAATGTTGAATGGTCCCAACCACAAATTATCAAATTTTACATGTTTGCATCTTTCCTCTCTTTTGGCATCCCATCTTACAACTATATCATCTTGTCTAAAATATATTTCTATGACCTTCATGTTAAATAAAATTTTAATTTTGTTTTGATATTGATGAAGTTTGTGCTGAAATTCACCTCTGTCTCGGTTTAACTTAATGATCTGATTGATTCTCATTGAAACATGATCAACTTCTTCATATGATTCAACTCGAAATGCTAGTTGTGTAGGGATAATTACTTCAGTTCCATATACAAGTTGGAATGGGGACTTTCCATTAGATCTTTTGGGTGATACTGAGTTTGCCCAAACTGTATATTTGAGATGACTATCACAACTTCTTTTGTGATCTGCTAATACTTTCTTAACAACCTTAACCATACTCTTATTTGATGATTATGCTAGCTCATTATATTGTGGGTGAAATCGTGTAGAATGATTGAATGAAATCTGATATTTCTAAAAAAAATCTATCATTTTAATGTTGTTGAAAGCCTTCGCATTGTCTGTAACTATTTTCCGTGGACACCGAAACCTACACAATATATTACCTTCAATGAATTTTGTGACAAATGAATTTATTGCATTGTTAACAAGGATTTCTTCTAACCACTTGGTGAAGTAGTCAGTGGTACTTAATATCCATCTATGTTAGTTGTTGGAAGCAGGAACTGTTTCATCCAGGTTGTTGGCACAGGTTGAAGCTTAAACAAAAGCTTGACACGAGAATCCTGTGAAAGAGATTTCTGTATTACTTGGAAAATCCATTGATGCTACAACAATATACAATAGTGTTATTCGTACAAAAACCAACCTGTATTACTTCAAAAATTGAAGTATTTACAACTAATTTACAAAAAATATCCTGTTAGAATGACTAGGATGTATCTAAAAATAATAAAATTGAATAAATCTAACTTATTACAATGATATCGGGGAGATTCGAACTGTCTGAGTTGGTGGCACTGAACTGGTGGAATAACTGGTTGTCTGGCACTCAAATTCTACATGTGGTGTAACACTGAGATGTGACCCCGAAACTACTTCTTACTCCAGTAACTCACAAAGTTTATCACAACGTTGTTCACTTAGGATATTCATCTTCATTAATTTTTTGTAAAATTTATCGACTTTAATATATTTGGATAATGTCGTCTTGGTGATGAATAGACTTTTAGTTGCATAATGACTATCGATATTGGTGAGCTCCAGTATTGTAGCAATAATGCTACAACTCCTGGGGCTTCCTGTCTCTTAATTTTATCAACCCGGTAGTTCGTACAAACTTGGAAGTGACGGTGCTATATGCACAAGTACTAGCTCTTGTCGCAACTGTCACTTGGTCAGCTAGCACAAGTCCGCTAGGGCTCAAGCCAACTTCTATAGGCTCTCAGAAGAAGCTTGCTAACTGATGGACGAAAGCTATTCTCAAAGGAAAGCTACTCTACTTGACAAACTGAACTGAAAGCAAATCAAAGCATGTAAACCTAGGAAACCCTAATTTAACTAGTCTAACCTCTACAATGCAAAGAATGTGAATGAAACTTCAACCAAGGCTGCTATTACCTCTAATAAGTGCAAATGCATGGATCTAAACTACTTGCATCATGAAAGACATGTTTTTGTATTTTTCCTTTAAGTGTGTGGAATGATGGTGATCTTGTGCTAACTAGGGTTTGGTTGTGCAAATGGGATGGAGAAGGAAGGAAAGCGTGGGATAGGTTGGGGAGGCTAGGAGAGGTCCCTAGGGATCCTTAGCACCCATCCACAGAGGTTCCTCGCATTCAGATGCTCAGCAACTGAGAGAGTGGCCTCCTACAGGATGGCTGTGGAGGATCCTACAGGATACTCTGTTTTCTACAGGATGTCTACAAATGGCTACAGGATGACCTACCGTGAGTGGCTGAAGTGATGGAGGAGTAATGGAATGGTAGAGGGAGATGTGTAAGGTAAGAATGAGGTTGGTGATGGCTATAGAAGTGGAAGAATAGGATGGGAAGTGAGTGTAGGGAGTAGGGTGGAAGGTAAAGGGCTATGTCAACGAAAGGGCTAGAGAATGGAAGTACGTGAGGAGTGAAAGACTTTGGGAGATAACAGAGCGGAGAAGAGGTCAGAGATGTGTTTGCATGCGTGATCAAGATGGAGGACGAAGTAATGGAACGAGATAAAGCAGTGCAAATGGAACAAATTCTTGTGAGTGTCACCAAAACAAGAATGCTTCAACCTGAGCTACCTGTGACATAAAATCAATGAACAGCAATATAAATTGTGAAGGAAACTCATGCATGGCAGTGGAATGAAGAAGCAATGCTAAATATGAAAGTGCATGAATGGATCTAAGTAATGCCTCAGCCTACTTCCAAACAACTACAGCAGTTCTAACTGATAAAACCAATCTGTTTGACTTCTACAGGAAATCTAAATCAGCAACTATACTCAAATGCATGTAAAGGAAAATGGAAACGAAATGCTAAAGGAACAATATTGATACAAAGGAAGGAGGCCTGAGCTCTCAGGTTGGGCCCAACCTCGAGAGCTTTAGGCTCCTTTAAAAACTCAAAATCTGATCCAAAACTGCTTGCTTTTATTCATAATCAAAAGTCTAATGTCATGCCAAGACTGGCTTACAAAGAGAAAAAACCAAATTGACTAACTAGCTGCTACGAAATGACTAACTACTAGCTACCAAAAATGACTACCAACTAGCTACACAAAATGACTACCCACTAGCTAACCAAAATGAGGCCCCAAGCCTTCTTATTTATACAATTTGAGGACCCAACAGTCCTCCTAAAAGTTAGGGACTTGGCTGCCCAAGACTTGTAGTTAACAGCAGTCCAACTTGACTTGCTTGGCTACCCTTGAGCTCATTGATTTGGTGGCCTTTGAACTCCGAGTTGATGGTGGAGAATTCGAGGTAAGGGTCCATAAATGAGGGGGACACCTTCCTACAAATCCTCTAGCTTGTTCTCCCACGAATTTGGCTGCCAAGTGCTCATTAAGACCTTCAATTTTGTCTCCAAGTTGACCAACAAGGCTACACAAAGCACCCATTAGACTTGTTGGCATAATGACTAACCAAATTCACTCTATTAACATCAAAATAATAAAAAACATGCAATAAACAAATGAGAATGGTGGACTAAGCCGAATTAGGAGGTTGAATGAGCCCAAATAACTGTACATTTTTGGGGCTCATCATCACCCCCCTACTGAAAGTGTTGCTCATCCTCTGAGCAACCAAATCTCTTCCCTTGTCTTTGATGGCCTTGGTGACTTTCTTAGCTAGCATTTCGGCCGATTTCTCCTTTGGCTTCCCTCTTTTCAAACTTTCCTATAGAAACTGTTCTCTCTTCCTGTAGAAACAGACTCTGTCTTCCTGTAGAAACAGACCTGTAGCTGAGTTTTGGCTTCCTGTAGAAATCGTTTCAACTGTTTTGGTCTGCTTGGTTGGGGGTTCCTTCTCCTTTCAGCTTTGCTGTGGCAACCTTCATCTTCTCCCCCTTTCTGCTCTTCTCCCTCACTATTAGAAGGACTGATATCTTTGGCCAAAATTCTTCATTCATTTTTGTGGCACATTCACTTAATGACTGTAGAAGAAAATAGGAAATGCTTAACTTCTTTTATGGAGGTGAATCAATTCCATGTCTAAGTGCACACAGCAACCTAAAATGATAACCATGGATAATGATGAATTATGAATTCCCTTGGCATGGTGAGAGTGCTTCCTTTCCTTATGCTTTGGTTAGAAAAGGAAATGTTGTTGATGGTTTCCCCTTGGACTCAAGGAAGAATTCCTGGGCTGTGTGATATTAATGAACAACAATTCCTTGGCCTCAAGACTTTTGCTGCCCAAATACTCGGTTGTCCGTGTATAAAAGGAAGACTTAGGTTTCCAAAGACAAGGTACAGAGCTCAATTCTCATCCCCAGTGATCATACAGTCAGCTCGGAAAACCAAATCTGCCTTAATTCCAGGAAAATTCCTTTTTCTGGGGTCAGCAGTTCCTTCAGAATTATCAGTTTCTTCATTACCAGCACAGCTGCTTCCCCGCAATGCTATAGAGCTCTGTCTAACCAACGCCAGGAGACCTTTCAAACAAGTCAAAGCCACAGATGGAAGTCTTTTAGCACATCGTCCAATTGCAGAGACTGCATCTGCGGCAAACTTTCTATCTGGATCCCTAATATAGTCCTGAAACTCTAGCAATATTGTATGAATAGATGATTCCGTTGCAATGAGAGACAAGATCTCCAGCTTGATTGCTTGCATATGGCATGTATCAAAAGATTGCACGAAGGAATCTTCAAAGAATGGCTCGAGTAAGGAGGGCATTTCTGCAACAAATGCCAGATTTGATAGTACCACATACTATGAGTCGTAAGAGGACCTGAGAAGGAACAAAAGCAGCTTCACAATTCTTCTCACATCCTTAACTGGAGCCATAAGCCAATGGACCCCAGCAGCAGCAACAACGACCCCACTGTTTTGACTCCATAACAAAGGCAATGTGCATTGCAATAGAAGTTTCAAATCACTATGTATCTCAATAGTAGGAATAGCATCATCTGACTCCGATGAATCACTGCTCAAGGAAGTCGTCCTTGATAACTTACGTTGATCATTTCTCAAGCAGCTTGAAACCAGGCCCTTTCCTTCCATTTTTTTTTTTTTTTTGACCTTCCTCTACGTTAGAGGCACTGCTTCTGCCATATCCGTGGTTCATAAAACCCTCTGATGAACTATCAGAATTTTCTGTTTCAATGTTTAGTCTCTTTGAATAACCTGAATTGAATGCGGCAGACATTTTTGAAATTCCATGCGCTCATTAATTTCTGCGTGATTGTTGGTGGAGTGAGGTGGCAAAGACGTGTGCCCATGCAACTGTTCATGAACTGTAGTGGTAGCTGATTGTTCTCTGCTTGAAATTACGTCCATCAAGCACGCTGAAGTTTAACTGTTCACCACTGCCCGTTTTCAATTTTCTTCCTGAGTTGGCTGAGCACACGTGGCGTATCCACCCACCGAGCGCTGTTGAACTAGATGAGGGTGTCCAGTTGGCTGGCCACCGATTCTCTTAACCACAACCATCTCATTCGTTCATGCAATGCTTCGAATTACATTCATGCAACAGAGGAACAAGGTTAAGTCACGTACCTGCAAGTCGTGCGTGGTTGCTTTGTGAAGCGTCTTGCTGCATGCATGTGTTGATCTTCATTTGCCGCATGTATGGTATCTTGATTGATGATTTATGGCTTTTTTCTCTTGTGCAGGTGCCCTCTGGACGGATGCATGCAACAAAAGTTCATTTCCACGTTCAGATTTGCACATTCAAGCTGCTGTTGCTGCATCTTCACCAAACCAGAACTTCTTTTTGCCATTTCTCCCAAACGGCAAACCGGATTGAGCTGAAACTTGGTGGGCATGTTCCTACCATCATTATGCATCTCCCATAGCAAATTCGTGATCAATGGATGCACGGATTTCGAGAAAAATGGAAAATGGCTGAAGAATTCAGAGGTCGATTTCTCGGAAACCGTGCATCGGAATTGGCTGAAACTGCTTGGGTAGGCTACTATCATCTATTTGCATCTCCCCATGAAACAGGTTTTGAAACGGATGCATGGTTATGGAGAAAATGCAAAAATGGCTGATGGTGATGGAGGCTGATTTCTTGGAAACCGTGCACCGGAATTGCATGAAACTTCTCAGGCATGTTGTCATCGACCTTGTACAATCCCCCATAAAATGGTTTGTCAAATGGATGCATGGTTCTCAAGTTATGGCAAAAACAAATTCTGCTCTATGTGTTTTTGGCTTCAAGGCATTTTCCATGTGTTTGCATGGTATGACAAAATGAATTTTTGCTGTGATGCAGGTATGGAGATGATGGAGGATGAGTTGGAAGACTGCAGGAGGACTCTTGAACCTTTGAGGAAGCTACCATGCTTGCAGAACCACTTTTTGAAATGCATGCCTAGTTTCCCACAATTTCTACAGGAAGATCCTGTAGAAGCACAATGAGAAGCACAAGGTGGTGAAAAAATGATGGATGAAGGCAAGGGATGGACACACAAGTGCTTGCAGGCCTAACCAATAGACTCCCACCATTAGATTCATTTTTTAGATTGAATTTGGCTCGTCCAAAGGTTCTACAGGATGTTTCCTGTAGAAATATAGAGCATCCTGTAGAAAACACAGTTTGGAGGAAAGAAGCATAATGACATGAAAAGAATGATGGAAAAGGGGTGAGGAGTGGAAACATAGATGAGTGTAGGCCTCATGGACATATTCCAAGCCTTCAGGTCCTCTTTGGAGATCAATTTGGCTTTTTTGTAAGCTTCCTGTAGAAGATACGAAACTTCCTGTAGAAGGCACAAAAACTCCTTTGTCTTTGATTTGAGTGCTCCTCCTATCATGAAACGTCCTCCTTTAACCTGCAATGTCATTGCTGCAACATGAACTTATTCAATGGAGATTAGCTTTATTTTTCTTTTTCTTTTTTCTCTTTTTTTTTGAAAAACAACTAGGGCGCCTCATGGAGGTTTTCACCCTAATTGCCTTCCTTGGGCGCCTCCAAGGGAGGTATTCACCCGAAGATCTTTTTCTCTTTTATTTTCTTTTCTTTCCAACCCATTGACCGCCTCATGGAGGTTTTCAATCAATGAGCCAATCTAAGGCGCCTCCGAGGGGGTTTTCACCTTAGATTTCTATTTTCCTCTTTTTTCATTTTTTTTCTTGTTCTTTTCTCTTTTTTTTCTTTTTTCTTTTTTTTTTCTACCCTACCCTACTTGAAAAACAAAATCATTTTCAAGTATAAGAATACTTCCAATGGAGCCATGTGCACATCAAGATTAGAGACAAAATGATGTGAAGGCTCGGAATGCATGCTTTGACAACGATCCAGATTTCGGAGACAAGATGATCTGACTTTGAATGGATCAAACATAGATGAGGAAGAGAGTACTGCTGCAACTTAGTGACTGTTTGGAACCATGTCTCAATATAGCTTTGATATCCTTGGTCCTTTTGCTGATCTGGATCATTCTTCATGTCACCTTCTATCATGACCTTCTGATCTTCCTCTTTTTGTTGATCTTTCTCTTGAATACATGGAGGATTTGATGGTGACCATGAGGAAGCTTTCTCGATCTCTGATTCTGATCTCTTTTCTTCATCAAGTGCAGCCCATGGTTCTTTGATCTCCTCTTTTGAATCTTCCTTTGCTTTTGGTCCTTCAATGCTTTCAAGATGATCTCTTTTTTGCATTACTTTTCCTGAGCTTTGGTGAACATCATTGAGCTCACGAGGAATCATTTGCACATGTTGTGCCTCAGATTTGCAATTGGGATGAGCTGCTCCATTGCATGGTTTTGGAAATGGAGGTACGGGTAGCTGAGTGGAGGTGTGAAACTGAGATGGAGATGGATGGTATTGTGGTTGGGTAGGCATTTGGGGTTGCCTTGGTGGAGGAGGAGGCGATGGTTGTGGATGAGCAGGTGGTGGAGGAAAATGAGCGGGATGAGAGTTGTACTGGGGCCTCCACTCCTGATAAGGTGCATTCCACTGAGGCTGTGGCTGAGCATAAGAGTGAAATGAATGAGCAACTGGTTGGGCATAATATGGATCTGTGAAGGAACAAGGAGAATATGACCAAGGAGGAGGTGTAGACCAGGAAGGATGAGAAGGGGGATCCCAAGAAGGCATGAAAGTGGCTTGATAAGGGTCATAATAGATCTCGGGTGTCCCTTGTAGGTCCTCCTGGTAGGGTATGGGTCCATGTGGCCTCCTTTGGTTCATATAACGGAGTGATTCAATGGCTCCCTTGGCTCTTTGATATGTAGCTTTAATTCTAGGCAAGGAAGGGCACTGATCTGTAGGATGGTATTCTTCACAGATGAAACACACTTCTAGGGAGTGCATTGGACATTCATTCCTAGGATGCTTTTTAAGGCACCTAGGACAAAAAATGACCAAAGCCCTCTTGGCTTCTTCTTGCTTCTTTTAGATCCACAAGGTATCTAGTTGCATGGCAAGAAACTGCCTCATATCACTCTTGAAATATTCGATCTGATTTTCAAATTCATCTTTGGACAAGATATTGCTCCCAACATTTCTGCTTGAAGCCATTTGCTTCAGAGGAATGTTTCTTCTTCTTCTCCCCTAGAGGTTCTTCAGATATGTCTTGATGTCCACCCAGGGGCTCTTTCATCACAACCATCGAAGAAGAAAGTTGGTTGTGTGAAGCAGTGGGGGTGTTGTGCAATCATTTTTCTAACTTATCTCTACTCCTACAAGGCATGAAATAGATTGAAATGAACTAACTATCTTGCGAAATTGAAATGAAAGCAGGAAAGGACTAATCTATTTTGCTCAAATGAAATTGCAAGAATGAGATGCTAGTCTACGCTTGCAGAATTGAAATGCTAATCTACGCTTGCAGAATTGAAATGCGGAATTGAAAGGATATTCTAGGAAAGCAGGAAATGCTAATTTATGAAAGCGGGAAATACTAATCTAGGAAAGCAAGAAAGGCTAATCTACTTTTGCATAAATGAAATTGCATAATGGAAATGAAATAAACTACTTAGAAGAAGGTTGTAGTAGAAAATAGAAGAATAGCAACAATCACCAATACTCTGCCGCTTCCCCGGCAACGGCGCCAAAAAGATGGTGAGCTCCAGTATTGTAGCAATAATGCTACAACTCCTGGGGCTTCCTGTCTCTTAATTTTATCAACCCGGTAGTTCGTACAAACTTGGAAGCGACGGTGCTATATGCACAAGTACTAGCTCTTGTCACAGCTGTCACTTGGTCAGCTGGCACAAGTCCGCTAGCGCTCAAGCCAACTTCTACAGGCTCTCAGAAGAAGCTTGCTAACTGATGGACGAAAGCTATTCTCAAAGGAAAGCTACTCTACTTGACAAACTGAACTGAAAGCAAATCAAAGCATGTAAACCTAGGAAACCCTAATTTAACTAGTCTAACCTCTACAATGCAAAGAATGTGAATGAAACTTCAACCAAGGCTGTTGTTACCTCTAATAAGTGCAAATGCATGGATCTAAACTACTTGCATCATGAAAGACATGTTTTTGTATTTTTCCTTTAAGTGTGTAGAATGATGGTGATCTTGTGCTAACTAGGGTTTGGTTGTGCAAATGGGATGGAGAAGGAAGGAAAGCGTGGGATAGGTTGGAGAGGCTAGGAGAGGTCCCTAGGGATCCTTAGCACCCATCCACAGAGGTTCCTCGCATTCAGATGCTCAGCAACTGAGAGAGTGGCCTCCTACAGGATGGCTGTGGAGGATCCTACAGGATACTTTGTTTTCTACAGGATGTCTACAAATGGCTACAGGATGACCTACCGTGAGTGTTTGGAGTGATGGAGGAGTAATGGAATGGTAGAGGGAGATGTGTAAGGTAGGAATGAGGCTGGTGATGGCTGTAGAAGTGGAAGAATAGGATGGGAAGTGAGTGTAGGGAGTAGGTTGGAAGGTAAAGGGCTATGTCAACGAAAGGGCTAGAGAATGGAAGTACGTGAGGAGTGAAAGACTTTGGGAGATAACAGAGCGGAGCAGAGGTCAGAGATGTGTTTGCATGCGTGATCAAGATGGAGGACGAAGTAATGGAAAGAGATAAAGCAGTGCAAATGGAACAAATGCTTGTGAGTGTCACCAAAACAAGAATGCTTCAACCTGAGCTACCTGTGACATAAAATCAATGAACAACAATATAAATTGTGAAGGAAACTCATGCATGGCGGTGGAATGAAGAAGCAATGCTAAATATGAAAGTGCATGAATGGATCTAAGTAATGCCTCAACCTACTTCCAAACAACTACAGCAGTTCTAACTGATAAAACCAATCTTTTTGACTTCTACAGGAAATCTAAATCAGCAGCTATACTCAAATGCATGTAAAGGAAAATGGAAACGAAATGCTAAAGGAACAATATTGATACAAAGGAAGGAGGCCTGAGCTCTCAGGTTGGGCCCAACCCCGAGAGCTTTAGGCTCCTTTAAAAACTCAAAATCTGATCCAAAACTGCTTGCTTTTATTCATAATCAAAAGTCTAATGTCATGCCAAGACTGGCTTACAAAGAGCAAAAACCAAATTGACTAACTAGCTGCTACGAAATGACTAACTACTAGCTACCAAAAATGACTACCAACTAGCTACACAAAATGACTACCCACTAGCTAACCAAAATGAGGCCCCAAGCCTTCTTATTTATACAATTTGAGGACCCAACAGTCCTCCTAAAAGTTAGGGACTTGGCTGCCCAAGACTTGTAGTTAACAGCAGTCCAACTTGACTTGCTTGGCTGCCCTTGAGCTCATTGATTTGGTGGCCTTTGAACTCCGAGCTGATGGTGGAGAATTCGAGGTAAGGGTCCATAAATGAGGGGGACACCTTCCTACAAATCCTCTAGCTTGTTCTCCCACGAATTTGGCTGCCAAGTGCTCATTAAGACCTTCAATTTTGTCTCCAAGTTGACCAACAAGGCTACACAAAGCACCCATTAGACTTGTTGGCATAATGACTAACCAAATTCACTTTATTAACATAAAAATAATCAAAAACATGCAATAAACAAATGAGAATGGTGGACTAAGCCAAATTAGGAGGTTGAATGAGCCCAAATAATTGTACATTTTTGGGGCTCATCAGATATCATATGGCAAGGCTTCCAAGAACGCCTTTCCTATCATACTGAATCTTTCAGCTGTAACATTTGATCTATGTCTTGCCTTGGTTGTAATCTTCTCAATGTAATCTGACCATGTGCTAATATTATCATTAATAACTAATAAGTTTGGAAGTCCTTTCTTGTATAGGGGCTCCAACTTAGTGAAGAATTTTTGTATACCAGTGTTCATAATTCGATCCTTCTCTTCAAGCTATCTCATTAGATTTATTTTAGTAAACACTTTCCTAACTTCCAAAATCATTTCTGCTCTATCTTCAATTTCCAACTCTTTCAACTTGTGACTGTTCTTGGAGTTAAGAAATTTGATGAGCTCAATAGCCTCATTGGGTTTATCTCCCAAATTCTTTCTGACTTACTTGATGGCTTCATTGGAACATTCAATTAGCTCCTGTTTCTCAAAAATAATTTGGATTGAAGGCCAAATGTCTTCCATGTCTTCATTCATCCTTTTCCAGATATTCTCTTTTACCTATGCCAATGTACTGCCCATGGAATAGTATTTTTCCATCTTCTGCAATCTCTGGGACAATGTTTGGGACTTCTGTGTTTCTGTCATGAAGGAATTTTCAAACCTTGTACTCTATCCCTATAGGAATTTCACCTCCTACCTCAACTTCTTTAGCTCTTCTCCCTGTATAGACATGTTTTCCATGGATTCAACCAACTTAACTGAGTCATCTACAACTGATGTGGGAAGCACGGTAGAAGATGATGTTCCTTCTATTGTGGATACTCTAGGGACACCTGTTTGAAGTAGTGATGCAATGGGAACTGCATCAAGAGGAACCATTGAAAGTTGTGAACTATGTTCCTTTTATTTATCAGCTTGTGCATGTTTGCTTCCATTTCTTTGATCTGTGCACTTTGTTCCATTAGAAGCTTCAACATCTCTTCCTTTTGTATCATTACCTCTCTAAGTTCCTTGGCCTGGGGGACTTTTGTTAAAGGCAAATTCAGTTTCTTCTTTAGAGATGCTATCTTAGCATTTTTCTTCGTGATTATCTCCTCCATGGATTTTGAATTGTCTGGATCAAAACCTTCTTTGATCACCATTTCCTCCAAGTACTTGATTCTGGTATCTTTGGCAAGTGAGGACACTTTCTCCAATTTAAGCTGAGACTCCACATTATTGAAAGTAAGTTGTAGTTTGGAAGCGGTGATAACTGTTTGTCTGAAAGTAGAGTATACTATTTCTCCAGACTTCTTGTGCATATGTATTTTATCTAAAGGATGGGCATCCTTTCCCTCAAATTTAAAAGTAGTTTGTTTGAAATATGTTGTTGACTTTGCTTGAGGGACCTGGTCCTGCAAGAATTCCATATGCATCTTTCCCTTTTCTGTATCATATGTTGAAATAAATTTGTGTTGGATGGAGGAAGAATTCTTCTTGAATTGAGCAGATATATTATCATGAATGGCTCCATTCCTCTACTTAGTCTCTTTATATCTCTAAAAAATATTGAGCTTCCTCTGCACTGTAAATGACTCTATTTTTTGAGGTATAGTAGATGGCATCACTGTCCAACTTAAAAGTATGAAAACTTGAGGGTACAATAGTACTTGGTGTGTCCTCTAGTGATTGGAATTCTATTTTAGAGCCTATTTTAATATTCTTTGTGTATATTTTGGACTCTATGGCTAAGACTCTGTAACTGATGGAGAATCATCCTCTCTCGTCGTCATATTTGTCTTTTCTCTGGGCATGGGAGTCTTTGAAGTTGTCCTAGAAAGTACCTTCTCCTTATCCTCATGCAATGTATTTTCTACCCAAGTGTGTTGGTTCATGTACTTCTCTATTTTTGGCCTTTGAGTATGCACATAGTGTGTAGCTTTTTGTTACACTCTTAACCTGAAAATTACCCCAAATGGTTCATAGGACCAAGTGAAACTAACAGGGAAACTCATTTGTTTCAGTAGGAGGTCTGTTTCCTCTCTTGCTGCTCTATTGTTGCAGATGAAAAGTCCTATCTGTGTTTTGATTTGGAACTGATATTTGTTCTTAGTTGCCACGAAATGAATGTTGTCAGAGTGAATTATTCTCTTGATGTACTCCAAGGAAAATAGTCTCATGGGAAAATACTTAGGCAACTTATGGTGGCAACTTTGAACCATACACTCTAATTTTTGTGAATGACTGGTAAAGGTACCAGTCCCCTGTTTTCACCTATTCACTGAGCTGTAAAACCTTCTGAATGTCCTCACTTATCCTTGGAATACATTGGCCACTCAACAAACAAGTCGCTGGATACACAACTAATCGATGAAGTCTGTGATGTTGAATTCCTGTGATTGTCTTCTGATTACAGAAGAAGACAATAGACTGTGACTCTCCTTGTTGATCAAGCTTTTGCACTGCAAAGGGAAAAATATATTTTTGAAAGAAAATCAACATGTACATGAGAATTGAAGAATATTTGAACATTCCTTCAGTTAGAAACTGAAGGAATTGTTCATGAATTACTTTTGTGAAGAAGTGACAATAGTCAAAGGTGACTGATAGTCCTTCTTCTGGGGAAAAGGTGGATAGAAAACCTAGAATAGGCTCATCTACCCATTCATTTGAAGAGTAACCAATAATGGATGAAAAAATAAAGATAGCATATCTAGTCCTTTGAGGGAACATATAAGAGGGATAATTGGGATTTTTCTTAGGGAGTTGAGAGTCTTCGGGGAGGAAAAATTCAAAAATTCTAGCTCTCTGAGGGAAGGTTAATTTCTGATAAATTTCTTTGAGAGCTTCAAGGGAAAAAGGGTAAGGGAACACATTCGAGGACCTGCAACATTTGATTTATGCTATCAAATTTAATTTTAAAGGTAATTTCACCATTTGGAGAAATAATAGCCTTCCTACTTGAAAGGTAAGAGGCTTGGAATTTTAAAAAGAATTCAGGAAAATGATAGGACTAGGGGGAAAAATCAAAGGAAGTCTAGACTAACAAAGGTTTATTTCATCAGATTTATTGAGGTAATTATCCTGAAACCAACAACGTAATTCGAAAAGGTTGAATTCACACTGTGTTTCGGCTATCTTATAATCTCTATCAGTGAGCAGAATGTGGGCTAAGTCCACAGGGGGTGAGCATAGGATTCACTACAGGGTAGAATTTTGGTGCTATTGTAGTAACAAAATGGATAGGGGAAGAAATTTGATAGAAGGAATTCGCAGTGACTTTCAGGATTTGGTGAGAGCTTTTAGTGATAGTTCCTTTGTGGATTTATTAGACAAAGGTAACAAGAATGCTACAGTGAGATCAAAGCGCAACAATATCAGGAGAAATGTTCATGAGGCAAAGAGAGAAAGGTGTAATTGCAGATGAAAATTCAATTATTATTAGTTGCGGATCGTGGGTAACCATTGGATTAACAGTCATTATACTCCATTTATTTTTATAATGGTGCAGGTGAACGACAAGAACCATGATGGCAAGTGCAACGGTCATGAACGTGGTAGTTGAGGATTGGTGGGAAAATGGTGCAAGACCATTGGCAAGAGTGATGGGAGGAGGGACATGTGGTGTGATGGGAATGGTAGCTAAGATTAGATGTGGGGGAACTAGTTGGCAGAAAGGCGGGTTGTAGTGGAAGGTGAAACCGATTTTGGAGGGGGTTTGGAGGTATCTAGTAAGCGAGCATGTGTTTGAAATCCTACAGTGTTGACACGTACAGGGTAGGAAATTGCTTTTTAGGCCCCCCCCATCATTAAATATTATCACTATGGGGTGTCCGAAAATAATCCTGGGCCATTGGATCACTGTGATGGATGATCAAGAGTGGGGAATATGTGTGTCGTTTAACACTGAGTTTCCCCATAACAATTTTTTTTTTGTAAGCTAGTGTAGGACCTCAACCCGCCTCAGAGGGAAACCAGGTCTGTTGGTCCCCATAAGTCTGTAAATGTCAACCCATAACATATGAATATTAACCACCGAGACTATATCATATAGCATACCCTATCAACAAACTACTCTGGATTCCTATCATCAATAACAATTCCAAAAACATTTCCAAAAAACTGAATCTCATAGGCCTAACATAAGTATCATTTGAAAACAGAGCTGTAAGGTTCAGTCTACCATGGTTTCCGGCTTGGTCTTCTCCTCGCTCTGCACATTAGTTAGCTTTTTCAACAGAATTTGAATTTCCTCTATCCTGCTATCCTGCATCAGAAGAGTGAGTTGGAGGTTTTTCATCTCCCTTTTTAGTGTTGGGATTCCTTGAGCCTTTTCAGTCATCTCCTCAGCAACCTGTTCCATGGCTTTTGCTAATAACCGTTTCATCACCCAATAGAGATGCAGAGCTTGTTTGTACAGTGATAAACGTCCCCTTGTGTTTCCTGGGTCCGGTAATAGAATGTCCCAGTCCTCCATTTCCGAGTCTGATGCCTCCTGCAATACATTATTTTCCATCTCCTGGATGATTCTTCTGATCTCCACATTAGTCCCTTCTTTATATGCCCTTTCCACTTCTTGAGCCCTCTGATCCGATGTTCTTCAACCCCTTTTCTGTCGTGTTGGTGAAGGCGCCTCCGCTTCATGACTATCAGTTTGCCTATCTCTCTCACTGCCCCTACGCCTTCTGACTTGGCCTCTTCTGGAGGGTATTCCTCTAATGGTACCCTGACTACCCTGAGCAGCCTCGAACATCACCTCCTCCGTGAACTCCTTCCTAACAACCTCCATTTCCTCCTCCCCTCAAATATCTTCCTCTTTCGACTGCTCCTTCTCTAGCTTGTTAACCCTCACCACTCTTCCTTTGGTTAGCAGATGCTTTTTGGCCTCCTGGGGGCTTCCTCTCTCCTCGGCCCTCTGCTTATCATTCTCTCTTACATTCTGAGCTCCCTGCTTATCCTTATCGTGGCTCATCCGTCTTCCTTCCTCTTCAGTGTTTTCTCCTGCCCTCCATCTTCTCTCCGCCATTGCCTTCTGCCCTCTTCTAAGCCGATTACCAAGGTTTCTTTGCCTAATACTCTCTGTCTTCGCCACCTTACTCAACCTCGAATTGTCAGTTACTTTGCCTTCACCAGCTCTTATTGATTTATCGACACCTCTCCTGCACTCCACCAACCAAACGTTGTCGTCTTTTTCCCCTGACTTTTTCATTATTCCTTCACCTCCTTGTCTCGGGTCTTGAACACACGTACATGTTGGCTCTGCATACCAGAGTATGATTTTCTTAAGAGGTGGCTTGTGCTTCCATGTACTGGCCTCCATCATTTCTTCACACAGGGTCTTTTTCCCCACCCCGATCAGGGTCCGACTGTAGCTTTGATCATGAATGTGTTGTGTCATTATTGTCCTGCTTGATGATTAGATTTAGGTTCTCCCATCATGTTCCTGCTAGGTGAGTAGGCCATATACTATCCACTTTCCCTTTCGCTTCATTACAACCCCATTTTACAAGGAAATGTGCAGCTTTGTTGCCTTCTCTCCTAACATCGTGGATAATCTTATAGTCTATACTCTTCATAATTTCTGTCAGGTCCTGGATCGGACTCGCCATCCTCCAGCTCTTTGCCACTTGTTCCCATTCCTTTCCATTATTCAATTTTCTGCTCGTCTCAATAACTAAATTGGAATCGCCTTCCATTTCCAACTTTGTATATCCGTTTCTTATTGCAACTCTGATTCCTTGGTGCCCCATAACATATTTTGAGCATATGCATTATACACCAAATTCCAATACTTTGGAAAATGAACAATTTAGACTATGACATCGAAAAACCATTATTTTCCTATTCTAATGCTTTTTTCAAACAAATAAGGGTGAATTTAAATTTGAAAACTCTATCTATTTTTTTATTCTTAAAAAACTAAGAATTTTTATTTCAATTGATTAAAGTAATCTAATCAACTACATTAATCCAGATTAAGTTGTTGGATTAACTTTATTCACTTATTCTACCTATCTAATTTTAGCCAAGATTACACTATTTGGCTAAGTTACTCACTCTAATATATTTAATATAAATTGAAAACAACTTGAACATAATTAAACTATATGTTTCAAGTAGAAAGGGATTATGGCGTTTAAACAAGTTGCACACAATTTCACAAATTTATTCTTTACAAATCCGGAAGCATAGTAGTGGTACTTAAAATAGCATCACTATCACAATTATTCATTTTTTGTGGGGTTCATTTATCATTTTTTTTATTTTTATTTTTTGTATTTATATCGTCTTTTCATTTTTCTATCTTTTTTTGGAAATCATTTGGAGAAAGTAATATTATTTACAATCTAAAACACTGAAACCAATTATTCAATGATAATTTGATCCTATAAATTATAGGACCCTAATAGTGGCTCCAGCTGGGGTTGGAAATTATTGGTGAAGTGTCAAGAACATCATAGACTAATAGCCTTGAATCCTCATCTTCAATATTGACTACATCTGATTCTTTTATTTTTTATAGTTATGGTGACAAAATGCCTCAAAGCTTAGGGATTTCTCCACGGGCTTCAACTTTCAGACATAAGCTACCCACTCATGAGAGTACAAAGGTAAATGGTATCTACAATGGGTGTGATAAAAACACTTTGTTGGTCCCAAAAAACATAATGCTTTAGCATCTTTCCATTGACAAGTCCTCCAGATAATTATGTTCCATCTATGTTCTTAAAAAAAAATGCACTGTTATCGCAGTAAGAATCAATAATGTAAGGTCCCATCCACAAGTTGTTGAACTTAGCATGCTTTCCTTTTTCTTCCCTTCTGGAATCCCATTTCAGAATATGATGGCCGATCTGAAAGTCATCGGCTTTAGCCCTTTGGTCAAATGTATTCCTGATGCTATTTTGGATCAACTGTGTTCTGTTATGAACTACTTCTCTTTTTTGATGCAAATGAATGGTCCAGTTTATTCTCCTCTATAAATCATTTGGTTCCACATCCAATTCTTGTATCATATTTAACATGAATTCCAAAGGAAGTTGGAAAAAAACATCTATCCCTTAAACTAGCCGATATGGAGACATGTCTATTGACTTTTTGGTAGTAAGCATGTCTACCCATAATGCATTAACTAGCTTGTCGTGCCATGAGTTTTTATTGTTCCACAACAACATTTTAATAATGTTAACTAAGATTTTATTGGAAGATTCTATCAGTCCATTTCCCTGAGGGTAATAGGTTGTAGAATGTCCCAATATTATCTCATATTTGTTGAAAAAATCTACCATCCTTTTTTACCTAAAAGCAACAGAATTGTTAGTAATAATTTTCCCAGGGCAACCAAATCTTTCAAGGATATCGTTCTTCAGTAATTTTATGATGACAACATTGGAAGCTTGTCTAGAAGGTATGGATTCTATTCATTTTGTAAAGTAATCAGTGGTTGTCAGAATCCACCTATGCTAGGCATATGAGGCGGGGTGGATTTCTCCTATGAAGTGAAATCCCCATTGTTGGAAAGGGGTTTCAGAAGATATAGGCCTCAAGCGTAAAGGAAAAAGTTTCTTCTTACCTTTGAATATTTGGCATTTGTGGTATGAAGTAGCTTTCTTTTGGATATCAAAAAATTGGGTGGGCCAGTAAAAACCTTCCCTCATAATATTATTTGTATTAGTCTTCCAATACAGGTGTCCGCCACAATCTCCTTCATGGAACTCTTGTGTGAATTTATCTGCTTCATTTTTCAACAAATTGTTTAGTAAAACACCACCAGCATACTTCCAATACATATTTTGATCCAAAATACAAAAGTTAACAGCTTTAAGTTCAACAAATCTAGCGTTTGTTTTAGTTAAACCAGGAGGAGCTTGTAAATTATGTAGAACATAAATAATTTATGCATACCAAGGATAGGTAGCAAAAAGCTTCTTCTACCAATGGAGTTGCCAGCTCATCTAGTTCATTAAATATTTCAAGAAAGTTTATATTTAAATCATTTAAGTTAGATTCTGCCATTAATTTTGCTAAACCTTGAACTTCGATGAGTTTAGTGGGTCAGATTTCAATATCATATTCTAATATAATAGCAATCCACTCACCCCTTTTCCCATCAGTATCATTTTGAGCCAGTATATATTTTACACTACACTTGGAACAAACGCAATGATGTGTGAATGAAGAATATACACTCGAAACTATTTTATGGCCTTTACCAGGGAAAAAGATTTTTTTTTCCAAAATGTCATATTTCAATGTTGCATCTCTCAAATATTTGTTGAAGAAAGCAATAGGTTGTTTATGGCCCTCATTGTTCTTTTGTAGGAGAACTACAACAATGGTGTGCTAAGAAGAAAATGAAAAAATTAGGAAATCTTTAGTAAAATCTGGACTAATTAACATAGGTGCGTGAGTTAAAGCCTACTTTACATTATTAAATGATTGTGTAGCTTCCATGTTCCATTTCACCTCATATATTTCTTTAGCATTTTGGTTATATTCATTAAAAGATTAACTAAATTCAGAATGAATCTCCTTAGAAAATTTATTTTTCCAATAAAAGATTGAACTTCCTTTATATTTATTGGGGTGTTAATTTTTAGTATAGCTTCGATTCTATTGGGATCTATCTTGATTCCTTCTTTCAAAATTATGTGTCACAACATTTTTCCTTCTTTCAAACCGAATAAGTTTTTCTTAGGGTTGAGGGAAATGCCAAATTTCTAACACTTTTCAAAAACTCTTCTTTGGTGATTTAAGTGTTCCTCATTTGTTTTCGAAAAAATAGTTATGGCATCCATATATATAACTACGAAATGAACCATTTCATTAACAAAAGTAAAATCCATGGCTCTCTGCAAAGTTGGTTCTGCGTTCATTAGACCAAAAGGCATTTTCACATACATGAAAGTGCCCCTAGGTGTAGTAAACATTGTCTTCTCTTGATCGCTTGGGTGTAATAATACTTGGTTATCACCATAAAAGTTGTCTAACAAGGAAATCTTGTTGGATCCAACCACCTTCTATAGCATGTGATCCATCTTGGGAAAGGGTAATTGTCTTATAGAGAGGCTTTATTTAAATTCTGGAAATCAATGTAGAGCCCGATTTCACTAGTATTTTTCCGAGTGGGAACTAAATTGGACACCCATTTGGAATATGTCAAAGGTACTATGATTTTTGCATCATACATTCTTTTTACCTCTCTTTCAACTAGAGGCATAAGCATTGGATTAATCCTCCTTAATTTTCATTTAAAGGTTTTATTATCTTCTTTCAAGGGAATTTTTTGTTGTATGATACTAGTGTAATAGGATTTTAGGTCCTCATAACTCTAAGCAAAAACATCAATGAATTATTTGAACAATTTAATGTACTTCAACTTTTCAGCCGAGGGTAAGGATTTGGATAGCTTGATCATTTTGGGTTGAAGTACAGTCCTAATATTATGTTCCTCAACACCGTCTCCAGTGGGTTCATTTTTGGGCTTCTTATCTACATCATTGAAATCAAATAAATCTTCTAATGGAACAAGCCCTCTAGGTAGGATATTGGCTTTCAGTTGTAAAATATATGTTTCTTTTTTTTATTCATCTATTTCATGCAATTCTGATTTATTTACACTAATATCTTCTACATCAAATTCTATATCTATATTAACCTCTTCAAATTCGTCTTTAGACTGCAAATTTTTTCCAATCTGAGCATCATCTCCAAAAATCTTCCAATATCTAATGTTCTAAAAAACAGTAGGTCTATTTTTCATTTTGAAAGTATATGGATGAGTGGGACAAAATGGTAATTGAAAAGTACTTGTCGAAGTAGTAAGACCATCAGGCAGTATGTTTTGATCTCTTCAAACCACAGACAAACTATATTTAGTAAAAGAATCTAGAAAATCCAACACAAAATTTCTATATGCTCTCATCCTAGGATGTTTTGCAAAGTATTCTCCTTTGATTTGTTTTATCACCAACTCAGGATCTCCATGAATGGAAATCTATTTAGCACCAACTGTCTTCAAAAGTTTAAATCTAAGATTAAGCCTTCGTACTCTACAACATTATTGGAACACTAGAAATTCAATTTGTAGGAGTGACCTTTTGAGTGATGAGTATATGAATTAGAAACCGATACACCAGCACCGACTCCTTCTTTACTCACTGATCCATCAAAACTCAAATTCCATAAAACTTTATTTGAATTATCCTATTCATTTATTAATGTTTGACCATCGGTAGTGAGACAAAGAGCAATATTATGATTAGGAACTTGTTCTTATGCACTTACATCATCATACAGAATAAACGAGTCAACATCAAAATGAACATAATATATAGGATATTAAGTGTTAGGCCTATCTTGAGTGGTGACCATGAATTTCATAAGTTTCTCTCTATAGAGTCTTCTATTTGTTGGCATTACGACACATGTTTGGTGCTATGACACAGGTGTTGTCCTTGATGGAAACTCACTCAAATGACAGATCACAGTTCAGACTCACAGAATGAAGAAAAAAAGGTATACACATGTTCACTATATACTAAGTCATGTAAATACACAGGTTCACTATATACCAAGTAGTGTATAGACTCAGGTTCACTAGTTACAAAGGTGTGTATAACGTACACACATGCTTTCACAAAAGGAAAGGCGTGTACATGTTGGAAAACTATGTTTTGGTCCATGGTGTTTGGTCCATGGTATTTTGGTATTTGGTCCATGGTATTTGGTCTGAGGTATTGACCCCAGGTATTAGGTCCAAGGTATTGGTCCTACGTGGTTTTGGACCATGGTATTGAGAGAGGCCTAAACCTATATAAGGAGAAGAAGATCATTAGGCCAAGGGCAAGTATTCAAGGAATGAATATCTAATGAAGTGTGAGATCTAGTATGCTTGTTATGGGTTTGTGATGCTTTGCTTGATCTAAACCAAGGGTGAACCTATGTGGATGATGAAGGTTGATGCATCGAGATCATGAAGACTAAGATGCATTATCATTATATGGTATGATCTTGAATAGATTTGAATACTGACGCATGTATTATCCTTTATATCTTATGTTCTGGGTATATCTGAAGTTGAAAATTGCAGCAAAGGTATAACTAATTATTTTCAAATCTGTACGTGGGTTCCCTTTGGTGTAAGAGTGTATACACGCTAGTTTGACACAATCAAGTAGCGTATACTTTATGAGATTTGATATTTGAGGTTGTTGTTGGTTCTAGTGGTTGTCACAGAGTTTTGTGCTCTGCTCTGTGTTCTGGTGACTATGTTTTGATGACAGGGTTTTAGTGATTTTGTTGTAGGGTGATTCAGAGTTGATGGTTATATTACATTGGTGATTTTTTTATATTGATGGATCCAGTCTGAAAATTTATGAAACGTGGTCCCTGGAAGAAAAGAGGAGGTTGTAGCCTTCTGTAGGTCAGCACCTACATACTAGTAAACACATCAGCTAGTAAAAGAGCTAAATGGGTTGTAGTTCCCTTCCAAGAAAAGCTGGAGAACAAGAGAAGGTTGTAGCCTTCTATAGGTAGAAGCCTGTGTACTGGTATAAGGCTGCACCAGTATAAAATTTGCAAAAAGAAGTTTCTTATTAAAGAAAGATAGAGATGATTGTAGGAGGTGATTTTCACCCATATTGGGTTTCCACCTTATATCATGGTGTTAATGTGTGCTTCTTATGTGTGATAATCTATTCTATTTTTTTGCACCTGTTTACTATTTATATGGTTAATAATGTTTTGATGCACTCATTAAAGATCAACTAGAATCATAAGTTTACTGGGTATATGCTAGTTGCATTAAACATAGTTGCATATACACGCGGGTTTCCTTAATTGAAGTAGCGTATATGAATTTGATAATTGAAATGAAAATATTATTGATTTTCTAATACTGATTCACCCCCCATCCTCTCAGTATTATTTCCAACAATTGGTATCAGAGCAAGTCCTTTGGTGGAAGCTTGATCACTTAAAGGATATCCGTAGAACAATGGGAAAGAAAGCGCGTCAGAAGAAGAAGATAGCTCAAAGGAACAATGACAGCCTGCCATTGAGTGGAAGAAAGAATTTAGATTCTGAATCACCTCAGATTGAAGATGAGCAAGAAAATGAAACATTAGATAAACTCATAGATCAACAAGATCTATTTAACAAAAGGGAGAGTGCCCTAAAAGAAGAAGTTATCAGCTTAAAAGCTCAGCTGGAGTGTGCCTTCAGAGTATGTCAAATGCTGCAGGAGCAGAATGAAGAACAAGAAAATGAGATTCTCAAACTAAGGAAAAAAGTGGAAGAAGGAAGAAAGTCTGAATAAATCTTGAAGAAGCAATATCTAGAAAAGGAAGAACAACACCAGGTTGAGGTAAATATCTTGAAAGGTAAATTAGAAGAAAAAGATAAACTATTACGATTTCAAGACAGTACTAAGATTTTGGATGATATTCTTAGTAGTTGAAGGTCACCTGCTATCAAAATTGGTCTTGGTTTTTAGGAATCTGTTGAAGGTGAATCTAGCTCACAAGGTGAGACAAGGAACTCTAATGCAAAATATGAAATGCTCAACAAGGAGATAAGAGGTCAAACTCATCAACAACCAAGGAAAGATAACCTCCAAAGGAAACCTTTTGCTCCTAAATATGGAAGTGATAGACGGTTATTTCCTCCGATGAATAATGTTGAATTTTATGTGTGTCATAATTTTGGACATGTTGCAGCCAGATGCAGAAGTAGAATGGTTCAAGACCATCACACAGAAAGATCATCACGTTCCAAGTACTTTAAGGGATATTGTTTTTCTTGCAATATGTTTGGTCACAAAGTTGTTGATTGCTACAGAGGGAATATGAAACATGTAAGATGTTATGCATGTAACAAGCTTGGACATATAGCAAAGGAATGTAGGAATAAAGTATAAGCACCATACCAAAAGGAGAAAACATCATCACAATCAAAGATATGGAAGAAAAAGGAAGTACAGTCAGAAAGATGTGGCATAACAGAGTATACAGACATGACAGACTCAGAGGGAGCTAAAATTGTGGAACCTCAATGTTCTAACTCTCATACGCAAGTTTTGTGAAGACAAGTTGTGTATATATGGGAGTTCAAAGTTGCAGAGTCGTGTATATGTGGTTTAAGAAAAATTTAGTATGACAGACTCAAAAAAACGGATTTGATGTGATTCAGACAATCATCAGTTATCCTTTTTGTCATTATGATAGATGACTAGAGTCTGTGGATGTTATTTAGAATATTTCTTTTATCTTCACAAATTGTTGATAACTTGATGCATATATGATTGATGATGATGTCTTTATACTTCTTACTAATATATGCATGATCATATCTGACAATGAACAGTTGGCACAGGTTTGGGGGCAGCATATGCTTCGAATAATTCATTGTTGGAATTATGGTTAGAAGTCTTTGGTGATAATGATTATGTGGCTAAATGATACATCTTGCCACTTATTGTTGGTTTGTCAAAAGAATGGTATTGCAGGTTACAGGTTGCTAATGTTGATGAGAGATGCTTATGGTGCAAATCATATGGTGTATGATAGTTTCTGATGACTATCATGGTCTTGTTTAGGTCATTGGTCTTTGTTAAAAATGTCATGTATTTCTTTTAAAGACCCATGTGTCACATGATGCAATTTGTAACCCCAGTTTGCATGGGAAGGATGATGTAATAATGTCTATTTCAGTCATGTATAAACATTTGGTATATCCCCACATGGTTGGGTGGATGAGTCAAAATTGTGTATCCCCACTTTGTTGGAATATTGATGTATGTATGAGCCATTGGTGATAGGAAGGTCATTTATGATGTATAGATTCATGTTCGTCTTGTAGAACATATTTTTGCAGACCTTGCTTACAAGTCAGGGGGAGCATGAATAGCTCACTTCAGAATATCAAAGAATTCAGCATGTACTCAAGGGGAGCATAACTCTTTGCCCTTGATGACAAAGGGGGAGAGTGACTTGGTGTTGCCATCAATTCCAAAGGGCAAGATTGTTGGCATTATGACATAGGTTTGGCGCTATGACACAGATGTTGACCTTGATGGCAACTCACTCAGATGACAGATCATAGTTCAAACTCACAAAATGATGAAAGAAAGGTATACGTAGGTTCACTGTATATTAAGTCCTGTATATACGCAGGTTCACTATATACCAAGTAGTGTATACATGCAGGTTCACTATTTACAAAGGCGCATATAATGTACACATTCACTTCCAAAGAAGGAAGGGTGCGTACATGTCGGAAAACTAAGTTTTGGTCCATGGTATTTTGGTATTGGGTCCATGGTATTTGGTCCGAGGTAGTGACCCCAGGTATTAGGTCCAAGGTATTTGTCTTATGTGGTTTTGGACCATGGTATTGAGAGAGGCCTAAACCTATATAAGGAGAAGAAGATCATGAGGCCAAGGGCAAGTATTCAAGGAATGAATATCTGATGAAGTGTGAGATCTAGTATGCTTGTTATGGGTTTATGATGCTTTGCTTGATCTAAACCAAGGGTGCACCTATGTGGCTGATGAAGGTTGATGCACCGAGATCATGAAGACTAAGATGAATTATCATTATATGGTATGATCATGAATATATCTGAATACTGACCCATGTGTTATCCTTTATATCTTATGTTCTGGGTATATCTAAAGTTGAAAATTGGAGCAAAGGTATAAGTAATTATTTTTAGATCTATACACGGGTTCCCTTTGGTGTAAGAGCGTATATACGCTGGTTCGACATAGTCAAGTACTGTATACTTTATGAGATTTGATATTTGAGGCTTTTGTTAGTTTTAGTGGTTTGTCGTAGAGTTATGTGTTCTTGTGACTGTGTTTTGATGACAAGGTTTCAGTGATTCAGTTGTAGGGTGATTCAGAGTTGATGGTTATATTACAGTGGTGATTGTTTTGTGTTGATGGATCTAGTCTGAAAATTTATGAAATGTGGTCCTTGGAAGAAAAGAGAAGGTTTTAGCCTTCTGTAGGTCAACACCCATGTACTAGTAAACACATTAGCTACTAGAAGCGCTAAGGGGGTTGTAGCTCCCTTCCAAGAAAAGCTAGAGAATGAGAGAAGGTTGTAGCCTTCTGTAGGTAGAAGCTTACATACAAGTGTAAGGTTGCACCAATACAAAATTTGTAAAAAGAAGTTTCTTATTAAAGAAAGATAGAGACGATTACAGCAGGTGGTTTTCACCCATATTGGGTTTCCGCCTTATATCATGGTGTTCATGCGTGCTTCTTATGTGTGATGATTTGTGTTGTTTTACTGCACATGTTTACTATTTATATGGTTAATAATGTTCTGATGCACTCATTAAAGATCAACTAACTGAATCATAAGTTTACTAGATATACGCTAGTTGCATTAAACTCAGTTGTGTATACACACGGGTTGCGTTAACTTAAGTAGCGTATATGAATCTGATAATGGAAATGAAAATATTATTTATTTGCTAATACTGATTCACCCCCCCTCTCAGTATTATTTCCAACATTATTATGACCAAGGGCAGGGATTTTTGCATAGGACATATCCATCTATAAGGTTCCTTGGAGTTTGGATGCCCATGAAAGGGAAATAAACATTCTATATTTGGAATAAGATTATGGGAGTCCCCTGAGTCAAGCATGGCATGGTGTAAGATTTTGTTGTGAATAGTTAGGTTAACAAAAAAAGGAGGTACATCTCCCTCTTGATGTTTGACATCAACTTCTAGGCCAAATCGTATTTTAGGTTTATCATCTCATACATTGAATGCATCAACATTTTCTCCTATGCTCAATGCTTTCATTAACTAGAATATTTAAGAAGTTTTATTCATCAATTCCATCAAAGGAATGGGGATTTTGAGTTTTTCTAGTTCATTTTCTATAGTAAATGATGTTTGTGCTTTATTTGATTTGGAAACTTCTTTTTTATTAGCCACATATTTTTGGGATATGTCTCTTGGTTGGATGGTAGAGGGATCATTAGTTTGAATTGATTTGGATGCAGTATCAGGTTTTTTCTAGATTAGAACATCATGATTCTTTCTAGTAAGAATCTCAACATTCTTTTTGGCAGGGGTTTCAACTGGTTTCTTTGGTGGAGTATTAGGTGTTTTCCTACTCCTAAGGTTGTATTTCTTATGGAATTCCACAATGGAATTATCAAAACCTTTCTTGTAATCCTCTTATTCTTCAGGTTCTATTTCATTCTGGGATAACAGGAAAAGGTCTTGTTCTTCCTCAGTAAGAAAAATATAGTCATTATCATTTACTCCCATGAGATTTATTTGAGTGTCCTCTATATCATCAACTACTTCAGCCTCCTCATATGTATAATTTTATTGGAAAGGAGGTATTACCTGCTAGTCTGGACCTTTTGGGTCCCTTTATTTTATCTGGGGTTGATTTCCTCTATAGTTTGGATTCCTTATTTTCCCAATTTGATTTTCTCTCTAAGGAGCCCTATCAACTATATTGATTCCATCCATCATTTTATCTATTATTCTCAATAGAATATCTATTTTGTAATCAGTGGAAGCAGAATATGAAGGTTCCTCTTTTATTGTTACTCTTTTTTCAGCCTTTAACTTAGCTTTCTTGGCTAATAAATTAGCCTCTACTTTAAGAGTGTTTTCTTGCATCTCCTCTAAGCTTGTTGGATCTCTTTCTCTTAGTTGATAGGCCATATCAACATCAAATCCTACTGGGAAATGTATCAGGTCCAAGCCTGGGGGTGGTTTAATGGCAATGGGAATTGCATTGTAAACCCTATTAAATCTATCACAGTACTCTTCTACAGTTTCATTGGGTCCTCTCTTAAGGTTTTTCTAATCGTTAAGGATCTACAGATGCTCTTTTTAATTTCCCACCTAGTTATGAAATATTGGTGAAAAACAACAAGGTCAGTTACACTACTTGCTTCTAATTTTTTGAACCACTTTATGACTTCTCCACCTAAGCTTCGAGAAAAAAGCTACTTATTTTTACATTATTCTCATCTACTTCATGAAGATCAAAAAATTCATTCATCTTATCTATGTGTTTTTGTGCACTGATAACAATAGTACCATCAAATTAAGGAATCCTAGTTTGATAGCCTTGGGGCATATCATGCAATTGGGCAAGTGAAACCAAGGGTGCATAGTGAGAAACCATGATATTTGGTCCTATAGGAGGAGTAGATATAGGATTTGTGGTAATTAATTGAGTTACTACTTGTGATACTATTGGATGAGTAGTAGAAATTATAGAAGAGGTAGGGCCAACTTATGTTGGATGAACTGATTGGGAAGATGAAGTAGATGTTGCAATGGTAAGAGAAGAAAGTTCAACAGACTATTGTAGGTAAGCTTGATGTACACCTTGATCAAGTGTTGAGACAAGATCCTACAATTTGTTGAACTCCCGAAGTCGTTGATGATCCAAATCATGTTCAACAAATGGTCTTATTGGTTTATAGGGTTGAAGAATGGCTTCATCAACCATTGTATGATCAATAAAAGTTTCAGACTTAGTCCTAAAAATGTTGTGTTCAAAAGGTAAGCCAAACTATATATATTGAATGGTGTTGAGGTTTTTAGGAAGAGAATTGGCCCTTGAAAGGGGGATATTTATTCCTTAGCTTTCTGCTAAACTTATCCTTCGTATTATCCTTTCAAGATTGTCTAAAATTTTAGGTGGATCTGGATCAGGATTGGCTAGGGTATAAACTCTTTTTGGAGCCCAATACTTGAAAATGAGAAACGACCTCTAATCCTTTATTTATACTGCTTTGACAGTTATATTTCTTGAAAAAAGGATGCAAAAGCTAGTGAGATAATATTATGATGATGAAATGAAGGATTATTTTTATTCCCTAGAATGTTAGCGCTCAGTAATTTTCTGAGGTTGCAGAATAAAAACATCAAGGTAACCACAAACGAACTTTTGAAGTTGGGATCTAGCCCTGCCAGCTTTAGAGAGGGCTCTCTCTATAAGATTTAATTTGTTAGGTTGAATATTAGGCTAGCTATGAAGTTTAAGGTTTGATTTGATTTTGAATGGTTTGTTGATAAATAGTTTACCATTGGGCTATGGAGTTTGTTACATAAAATACAGATTGACTGCAGTGTCTATAGATAGATCTCATGGGGCAGGGTAGCCAAACTAAATGGATTCTTTTATTTTATGATATGGGGAAGGAAGAACATATTAAAATTCACTTTAAATATATAGAATTATTACCTAAATTCTATATTTTAAGATCAAAATAAAACATTAAAGTTATTTGTAGCTGGGTGCAAAGTGCAAATTTAAACAGATTATGCCCTTTATTTATCTATTGAATAATTTAGATCTAGAAAACAAATATGTTCTATAAACAGAGAAATATAAACATATAAAATGATAGATGCACTTCACCAACAACTTGACACAAGAATCTTATGAAAGATCTTTCTTTATTACTTGGAAAATCTACTAATGCTTCAACAATATACAATAGCATTCTTTGTACAAAAACCAACCTATATTAATAAAAAAATTGAAGTATTTATAACTAATTTACAAAAAAATATCGAGTTAGAATGACTAGGAAGTATCTAAAAATAATAAAACTGAATCAATCTAACTCATTACAATGATATTATGGAGATTCTAATTGTCTGAGGTGGTGGCACTGAAATGGTGGAATAGCTAGATGTCTGGCACTCAAATTATACATGTGTTGTAACGCTGAGATGTGACCCCGAAACTACTTCTTACTCCAGTAACTCACAAAGTTTATCCCAACACTGTTCAATTGAGATAATCATCTTCATCAACTTTCAGTACACTTCGTCGAATTGAGTATGTTTGGAAAATGTCGGACTAATGATGAATAGACTTTTGATTGCATACTAAATGTTGAGATCATATGCCAAGGCTTCCAGGAACCCCTTTCTTGTCATATTGAATCTTCCATCTATAAACTTTGAACTATCTCTTTCCTTGGTCATAATCTTCTCACTGTAATCTGACCATGTGTTGAGCTTATCATTAATAACTAATAAGTTTGGAAGTCTTTTCTTGTAGAGGGGCTCCAGATTGGTGAACAATTTCTATATACCAGTGTTCATAATTCAACCCTTCTCTTCAAGTTGTATCATTAGATTTTTTTTATTCAACACTTTCCTGACTTCCAAATTTGTTTTTGTTCTGTCTTCAATTTTCAACTCTTCCAATTCTTAACTGTTCTTAGAGTTAAGAAATTTTATGAGCTCAGTAGCTTCATTGAGTTGATCTCCCCATTGCTTTATGACCTGCTCAATGGCTTCATTGGACCATTCAATCAGCTCATATTACTGCAAAATAATTTGGATTGAAGGCCACATGTCTTCCATGTCTTCATTGACCCTTTTCTAGATATGCTCTTTTACCCATGCCAATGTATTGCCCATGGAACACTCTTTTTCCATGTTTTTCAATCTCTAGGAAAATGTTTGGGACTTCTATTTTTCTATCATGAAGGCATTTTGAAATATTGTACTATGTTTCTATAGGACTTTCACCTCTTGCCTCAACTTCTTTAGCTCTTCTCCCTATATAGACATATTTTCAATGGATTCAACCAACTTAACTGAGTCATCTGCAACTAATGTGGGAATCACGATAGAAGATGATGTTCCTTCTATCATGGATACTATAGGGACACTTGTTTGAAGTAGTGATGCAATGGGAACTATATTAAGAGGAAACATTACGAGGTATGAACTATGTTCCTTTTCGTTTGTTTGCTTGTCCATCTATGTGTCCATTTCCTTGATTTTTTCACTTTCTTCCATTAGAAGCGTCAACATCCCTTCCTTTTCTAGCTCTGTCTCTCCAAATTCCTTGGCCTTGGGGTATTCTATTGTGGGCATATTCAATTGCTTCTTTAGAGCTGTTATGTCAATATTTTTCTTCCTGATTATCTCCTCCATGGATTTTGAATTTTCAGGATCAAGGGCTACTTTTATCACCATTTCCTCAAAGTATTTGATTTTAGTATCTTTGGCAAGTGACGAAACTTTCTCCAATTTAAGCTGAGACTATATATTATTAAAAGTAAGCTGTAGTTTGGAAGCAACGATAGTAGTCTGTGTGAAAGTAGAGTATACCATTTCTCCATTTTGCCTATGCATATCTATTTGATCTAAAGGATGGACGTCCTTTGCCTCAAATTCAAAAGTAGTTTGTTTGAAATCTACTGATGTCTTTAGTTGAGGGACTTGGTCCCAAGAATTCCATATGCATCCTTCATTTTTTTGTATCATACGTTGAAATAAGTTTGTGCTAGATGGAGGAAGATTGCTTCCCAAATTGATCAAATATATTATCATGAATGGCTTCATTCCTCTGCTTAATCTCTTTATATCTCTAAAAAATAACCAGTTGCCTCTGTTCTGTAGATGACTCTAGTGTTTGAGGTATAGTAGATGGAATATCTTTAGTAGCAGAGGATGATGGGGACTCTGTGGTACCACTGTCCAACTTAAAAGTATGAAAACCTAATAGTACAACAGTGCCTGGTCTGACCTCTACTGATGGGAAGTGTATTTTAGAGCCCCTTTTAATATTCTTTGTGTATATTTTGAACTCTTTGGTTGATACTTATGTAATTGATGGAAAATCATCCTCTCTCAGTCTCTTATCTGTCTTTTCTCTTGGTATGGGTGTTGTTGGGAAAAGTATCCAATACGGAATGACCCTATCCCACTCTAAGGGTGATAGTACCTCAGCAACAACTGAATGCAAAGCTATTCAAGATTACTTCTTTATGAGATGTAAGAGAGAGGAGGAAGAGATCCACTAACCGTTATCTTCCGCTAATGATTGATCCAATCTTCCCTCTTTGCTGCTTGCTCCTAGCTCCTTGCTCTTTCACTGGCCCAGCTACACGAATATCCTATAAAAGCACAAGAAAAGGAAACTACAAGAAGCATACATCCATAATTGATTCAAGGATTAGAATAAATCAAATACACAAGCATCAATACACCACAAAGATACATGCATATAGAAGAACCTCAAATGCTTTATTAATGGAAGAAGTAAAGTTCTGAGAGTGTTACAACCATAATAGGCCCAATCCAGCAACACCTCCCAGCAGAAAGAAATCTCCTCTTCACCTCCTTCAAGCAAATCACCCAATAGTTCTATGCACAAACCAACAGCACTTCCTTACATTCAAAAGATTCTAGCCTCCTTAGACCTCATGAGAGAGCTCTATATATAGGAGTTTTGGAGAAAGGATGAGTCAGCTTGAGGCTGGCATGAAGCTGACTAGTGTCCTCTCCCACTTCAGTTATTCTTCAGTTCTTAAGTCCACTTGGAGGTTCTTGCTTCCACTTGGAGATCAAGACCCTATTACTCATCAATAGGCAAATTCCCTGATCCAAGTGTCATTTTGGAAGCTTCCTGGGCATTTGACACATTGAGGAATGACTGTGCCACTTGGCCAATCTCACCCAGCGCAGGTTGCCTTCATTGCTTTTGACATTCAGTGCAGGTACAGAGTGGAGCAGTTGACATTCAGCGCAGATGCTCAGTGGAGCAGTTGACATGATCCAGAAATAGCTTGTTTTTGAGTGTTTTCAGGTGGAGAACTGATTTTTAGTGCTGTGGTTTGCTGACCTTGTTCCTCTAGGGGTAGGAACAACATGTTTAGCGACTTTGGATCCCTTAGATTATTGACATTTCATGCTTCATGCTATAAGGCACAAAAATGTCTATAACAGTTTCCCCCTAAAGTATGAGGTCGTTTATTGGGTGAAATGCTTTATCAAGAGGATCCGAAGTTCTTTCAATCGCTGAGAGGCGCCCTGTAATAAATACAATACAATACATTATTTTTCATTCTGCTTTCATGATCTAGCTGAGGCGGGCATTCCCATGCTCAGCTTTATAAATTCATTTTGGTACATATAACAGACGATCGTCTGATGGTAGACTGATAATTCTCTGCTGAAATTATCATCCTTTGAGTAGGATGATCATCTGCTGCAATAATGTACATATCAAATGTCTTTATATTTCCTGAATATATATCGCAGCCCGGATGGATGAAACTAGATCCGAGGTCTTCAAACTCGTTCGATCTTCACTCTAAGTACAAGTCGATCCATGTGAGAATTGCGCTGAAGTCGAACATGGAAAGACATCGTTTGATTACCGGTCAATAATGTAAACCGTTAACAAGCGCGAGAGGAATCACCGATAATGATAATGACCCTCAAGGTACTGCAGTACAATTCACGTGGTGTGAATAAAGGACTTGGCGTCGAACACCACGCAAAATCTTCTGGTCGAAGGTCATTGATGTATACCTGTCGCCGGAAGTGAGAAACTTGCCATTGAGGCATGCAAGCTTCAAAGTACTGGGGGGGGGTGTTCCTAGATCAACTTCTTGGATAATGAGCTGAAGTCGACAAGAAGCGATCTGTCAAAGGAGGGCCTTAATGAATCCCACATCAGTGACACAGAACAGAGCTAATGATTTTAGTGGAGGTGAAAACAATCTGTGAGATATGATTCAGGGTGGCGATCATGGGTGGATGAAGGATAATGTATGGCAGTGGATGGGACATGGTTGACTCTTTCTGAACAACATCTCTTGAACATATAACGACACTGATGTGATGGATCAGTAGCATTACCCCAAATGTGGATGGTTTGGCGAAGACCATGGTGATGAGACGGGTGAATGAAACAACCCAACCCGATGTGATACGGAGGACAAAGTGTCATGTTCAAGAGCGACTTGCTATCATTAAAGCTTTGAGGTTCTCCAAATTTTTCCCCAGTCATTTCTGACCAGTACCTATTTATTTTTGTCAAGCTTGAGGAGGATAACATATGCTTGTTCTATAACCTGCCCTTCGGGCAAGCCCATCGCTATGTTTTAACGAGCTTAGCGATAGGGAAACTCGTTCTCGTCTAAAGACAAGTTTGTCGCTATTTAATCATTTTAACAAGTCTAGCGACAAAGACAACTCGGTCCTTTTCATTTTTAGAGAGTCTGAAAAGGTACAGAAAGTTAACTCCAAAATTCCTTTTTCGTCATCTAATCCCTTAAGTCCGAAAAAGTATAAAACAATACAGAAGGGATGAGTTTTCGATAACTTTAACGAGCCGAATAAAACAAGCGCTCGACCTTTTTGTGTAATAATCCCTCAGGTCCAGAAAGATTAAAATCTAGAGGAGGGATAGCTCTTCCAGTCACTTTAACGAGCTGGAAGGCCAAAACTCGGCAAACTTTTCATATTTTACGAGTCAGGAGAAAAGAGCTCAAAGAAGACTCATCTTTTGAGGAACGAGTGATAAACAGGGATAGCAACAGATTCCAGGTACAGGTTGGAATTTTCCAATCACGGCAGTGTCACAAGGATGGCTAAGTGAAATCACTCTTCGTAGCTGTTCCTCAAAATGGGTAAACAATCATATGGGGGTGAACGATCGGCCAAATGGAATGGAGGTGGCAGGTGCAAACACGACCAAGGCTTTTTATGGCTAATAAATTTACGATCACAATGGTTATTTACCAGAATAGGTTCATTTTTTAATGAGCTTAAACTCTGGAGGAAACTCTTGCTCACACTTTTCTATTTTTTAACGAGCATAAATTCCACGGTAAAACTGCTCGATCTTATGTTTATTTTTTAACGAGCATGAACTATGTGCTAAAACTGCTCGAGATCTCGCTTCTCTATTTTTTAACGAGCATAAATTCCGCGGTAAAACTGCTCGAATCTTGCGTTTATTTTTTAACGAGCATGAACTTTATGCTAAAACTGCTCGAATTATATGGTCACATTTTGATGTTTTACCATTACTAGCTTTTCTCTTTTCAAATATAGTACTGCATTTTCAATTGTTGCAACAAACTTTGTTAGAAATGAATAATATTTTCATGAAAATGAGATTATAACCCTAATATTTCACTTTGAACTACGTAAAAAGCCATTAAAAGGTGTTTTTACCTCTCATTTACCATTTCATTTGCATTTGGTTTGTTGGAGATCTTGAGGTGCCTCTTCCCCCTTGATTTTCATCAGCAGATTCCGGGAGATTCTGCTGACGATTTTCGGCGCCGTCTGGACCAGGTAGGAGCTAAACCCTAGCTCTTTCTTTTCACGGTTTCATTTTCCTGTTTCATGCCTGTTTTCCGGTCTTTCTGAGCCCCTGGGGTTTTGCCAGGGCGCCCTAGGTTCAGCGTAGGTTCCCCATTCGAAACCTGCGCTGAAGGTCAAGCTTCCTTAAGGCAGCCTGACCCTCAGCGCAGGTGGGGGACCTTCTGCCTGCGCTGGGCTCAAAAAACTGAGTTTTAAGGTCATTTTTTGATGATTTTTTCGCCAGTTTTTCATCAAAACAGGAATTCACTCTTTCTCTTGTTTGCTTTGCAGGGAACCTTGAACAAAATGTCCCTTACATGGCGAGAACGAGAACATGAAGAGGAGGACATGATTGCCCTCCATGACCCGGTCACGGTGAACGCGCTGCGGAACTGTGGCCTGCTGAAGTTCTTCCGTATCTCTAGCATGAGAGCACAAATTTATTTACTGCAGTATATGCTTAATGCTTGGGATCCTGTTAACCAAGTGTTCCAGATTAGGGGAAAGGCCATCCCCTTGACCATAGAGGACATGTAATTCTTGACTGGATTGTCAAGACGAGGTGCCCCCATTTCCTTATCAGGTACGGCCCGGGGGAGTGATTCCACCAGAGATTATGTCCGCCAGTATTGCAGGGAAGGTTCTCAGCCGAGCAGAGACGGCAAGATTGTTATCCGTGAGATTACTGATCGGGCTCTCAGGTCCATTCTATTCACTATTGGTAGGATGGCCGGCAGCGCAGCTTTACATGTTGCCAATAGGTCTTATATGCAGCACGCCTTGGAGTGTCTCCAACCGAAAGTATTCAACTGGTGTGATGCAGTACTTGTTCAGATGAAAAGTCAATTGACCAAGGTAAAGGACGGGAAGCTGAAGAACTTTGGATTTGGTTCTATTCTGACTGCCTTCGCCTTGGAGAAAATCCCACTGATGCAGCCTCAGTACATTATACTCGACTTGCCTTCTCCGACCGAGCCACGCATGCAGAGGTGGGTCGACCACATGTCTAGGCATGCTGGTCAACCTCAGATTACTTTTACTGAGGCCTTCTTTAGGTGGTTCGAGCGCCAGGAGATGGCGTTTTCCGAGTATCCATATGTGGGTATGGATTTCCGAGGTGATCCGGATTTGGTGCTACCGGATGGCGAGCAGTGGGGCGCCATTGGTAAACTCCTTGACCATATTACTGTTTACTGTTCTTATTCATAATGTTGTTGTGCTTTATTCTATCAAGACTTTTAATTGTACTCTTGGGTGCATGCAGATATTGGTCCTGTTCGTCCAGCAGTTCGTCCGAGATCGCCAGCTGCTGCCCCGGCAGTGGAGCCTGCTAGGAGAGTCGTTATTCGTGATCTTGACGATACTGAGACCCTTACAGCTATGCAGGAGCAGGTTGAGAGCCTTACTCGTGGTCTTCCGGATGTACAGATTGACGAGTTACCTTTACAGCTGCAGCGGCATACTATTGGTGTGCCTAGACGATGGACTCGTCTCTTGCGCATGATTGCACAGGCTGTGACGTACTATCATGAGCACCACTAGGCTAGGGTGCCCCCTAGCATATTTTTGAGTTTTAGGTCATATGACCAATTTTTTCTGGGTTACAGAACATTATGTATGAACTTATATAAACAGCTTATATATTTTGATTTTCGGGTTTTATTCTGGTTGATTTATATGATCCATATGTACAATCTTTGATGATGTGTCCCCTTTTTTATAAATGTTGCAAATGTCTATCTAACACATAGTTTGCTAATGAGTCAGTTAATGTGTTTAAGTTTCTTGAAATATGTTGATATTTAATTGAATCAAATCGTCTTTCCAAGATCTTAACCCTTAGGAACATGCGGTAAATAGCTGGATTGCGAACAGAATATATACCATTGAGTTGTAGTATTACGAGTTGTGAGTCTAGCCTGACAATTAGTCGGCGTATGCCATGTGTGATGGCATCAGAGAGTAGTTTTATCAACGCGCTATACTCAGCGATGTTATTCATTGATTGCCCAATACATACACCTCTGAAACTTACTAACTCGCCGCTTGGATCAAAAATGGCCCAGGCTGCGGAGGATAGGTTCCGCGAACTACGACTCACTCCGTCGGCATATCCAACACATGTCTCCAGAAGGTTCGACATCTGCAACAAATGAAAAGGTGGATCACTCGACCAGAAGAAATACTTTAGCGAAAACAAAATACAACAAAAGCATGCAGGTTACTATTTAAGCATAGTAACGCTTGAGGTACAACCCGTTGCGGGGCTGCACCAGTGGAATTCCATCGTAATCCATTAACTCGTAGGCTCCTTTTGCTAACACCCTTTTAACAATATAGGGGCCCATCCATAAGGACTTGAATTTACCTGCTCCCAACTTATCGGATTCTTGGTCATAAAGCAAGACCAAATCACCTTCTGAGAAGACACGGGGTTTGACATTTTTGTCGAACTAAGCCTTGACTCATTTCTTATGGGCCTCGTTAGCCAAAGCGGCATCACGACGGGTTTCATCCAACTGGATTAATTCCAAGAAACGAGCCTCTTCCTCTGAAGTTCCGGGGAGGAGATCGATTGCAAGTTTAAGCGACGAAATTTCGCACTGGATTGGCAAGACTGCTTCCAGGCCATACACCAGTTGAAAAGGTGTGAACCCGGTTGCGTTCTTTACCGAGGTCTGGTAAGCCCGCAAAGCTGAGTACAGGATTATGTGCCATCTTCTTTTATGAACCCCGATCATCCTTTGCAACATACGCTTCAGGACCTTGTTGATTTCCTCAACTTGTCCGTTGGCTTGCGGATAATATGGGGTAGAGCTGTCATGAGATAGCCCTAGCTTGGCAGCTAATTCGACCATCATGTGATTGCGAAAATGCGACCCATGATCTGTAACTATAGCCTGTGGTACGCCGAACCTGGTGACTACATGATTGAAAAAGAAAAGGGCAGCTGTTTCACCAGTGTTATCCAATGTAGGCATCGCCTCGGCCCATTTGGTAAAATAGTCAACAACGACTATTATATACCCATGCCCCTCGGTCGAGGTGGGGTTACATTGCATGAAATCGATGCCCCACTTGGTGAAGGGCCCAACAGCAACTATCGGCTACAAAGGTGCGGGTGGTCGTCTAGTTTTTCTATCAAAAAACTTACAAGCATGGCAACTTCTGACTGCGGTTATGCAATCTTTGAACATGGTTGGGAAGAAGTATCCTGCTCGTAAGATTCTTTGTGCTGTTACATATCCAGACTGATGCCCCCCACACGCGCCTGAATGACAATCATTCAAGGCTTTTTCGGCCTCCTCAGAACTGTATCGACACCACGACGGTAAAGCGTGTCACCGACGATCATGTAGTCTTTTTCTTGGTATCGTATATGTTTTTGTTCGGAGCGAGAGGTGTTAGGCCTGAATTTTTGGGTTTGGAGATAAACTATGATATCTCCATACCACTCATCGCTTGCAGATATGAGAAACAAACTTTCGTCCATGATTGACTCTTCCGATGTTTCATCGTTGGACGACGATGGGAAATCACATAATAATTCTGCGAAAACTAGAGCTTTCTTTGATTTGGATTTTACAAATTCCAGATCAAACTCTTGAAGGATCGCTATCCATTTTGAATATTTTCCCCCCAGCAACTGTCGCGACAGTATATAAGTCATGGGGTTGCAATCTGACAAGATGGTAGTTTTCCGAAAGAGGACATAGTGTCAAAACTTTTGAATCGCTTGAACAGCTGCAAGCGCTAGTTTTTCAACATAAGAATATTTACTTTCTGTATCATTTAAGTTTTTACTTAAATAATATATAGGATGCTCAATTTCGTCGACTTCTTGAACTAAAACCATCGCAATGATTGTATCCGCTATAGCCAGATATAGGTTAAAATCTCTTTGATACTCCGGGGTGTACATTAATGATGCTTTTACTAAACAATCTTTCAGAGAATCAAAGGAAGCTTGCGCCACCTGGTCCCAGACAAAAGGTACATCCTTTTTCAAAAGATGAGTATAACCCTTAGCAAGTTCTGCGTAATTTTGAATGAACCTCCTCAGAAAGTTTGCTTTCCCTTGGAGTTTCTGAATCTGAAGCAAATTTGAAGGTGGAGGAAAATTAATGATTTCCTGAACCTTACAGGGGTCGAGACGAATCCCATCCTTAGAGACTACAAAGCCAAGTAAACGACCAGAACCAACGCAAAACACACATTTGTGTGGATTGAGTCTTATCTTGTAGTGTCGGCAACGTAGAAATATCGCTCTTAAATGCTGCGGATGATCAGTCCGCTTTCGCGAATGAGCCGGAAAGATCGTCAAGATAAGGTTGAACAATGTTCTTGATGTCATGGAAGGCAGGATTCATTGCCCTCTAAAACGTCGCCCCTGCGTTCTTCAACCCAAAGGGTAATTTTCGATAAGCGGATGTGCCCCACGGACAAATAAATGCAGTCTTTGACTGGTCCTGTGGGCGGATATTTATTTGATTATACCCGGAAAATCCATCCATAAATGAAAATATTTCACATCCGGCGCATTCAACGATTATCTGGTCGATGAAGGGTGTAGGGTAGTTTTCCTTCGAACAAGCTTGGTTTAAATCCTTATAATCGACACACACTCTAATCGTCCCTTGTTTCTTCATAACAGGGACAATATTCGATACCCAATCGGTTAGAGGAACCGGGTAGATGAATCCAGCATGGAGAAGTTTTTCAACCTCTGCCTTAATGGCAGCAACTTTCTTCGGGTGCACTTGCCGAAGCCGTTGTCTTACTGGTTTGACATCAGGATACATTTTAATTTCATGTTCAACTATACTCGAGTCAATGCCTGGCATTTCATCATATGACCAAGCAAAGACATCTCTAAATTCGCGAAAAAGAGCGTTATATATTTCCAGTTATGAAGGGGAACAACCTTTGCCGACATAAATATTCTCTACAATATTTGTCTTGGTCGAGATATTTATGGCTATAGTCTCTTCAATATTGGATAGGTTTTGCTTGGAATCCACCGTGTTTACAGTATTTGTTAGGAATTCAAAAACTGAAGGGTGATAAAGGTCACTTTGAGTATCTTCTTCATATTACGGAAGAAGGGAACGATGGTGGTGATCATTCCATGGTGCCCCCTCAACCATCATTGATTGTAAGATTCCTTCGTCAGTCCCATGTACTTTCGACCAAGGATCTAATGGGGTTCCATATTCTCTAGACCTATCTACCCAAACGCTTGACGAGCATTGATTTGGGTTCGCCTCCCATGCTTGAAACATTGATTGCTACAATATTTCTAAAGGGCTTGGGGGCAAAACCATTGCACGATCCATGTTGACCTTCGTGGAAGATATCATGTTGCAGGTTGCTACAAATGGTATATTTCCCATATAAATAGGAGGTGGTAGCGCAAAAGTTCCCATCAATGTGGGGTCTTTCAATAATCCTACTCCGATATCTTGAATCGAATGGTTACTCTCATGGATCATGGGAATGCTTCCTGTAACTTGTGAACCATTAGTGAGGAAATTTTGTTGGTCGACGATCGTTATCCCTCCTTGAAACGGGAATGCGATCTTCCTAAAATAAGTCGACACGACAGCTGCCATGGTGTAAATCCATGGTCTACCCAGTAGGATGTTATAGTCAAGATTTCCATCAATGACCTCAACATCAATTTCTATTGTCTTTCCTCCTAGTTCAACTTTCAAGTTATTAAGGATACCATATGGGGTATAAGTCCTTCCGTCGAAAGCTTTTAATGTCGTCGAAGATCGCGACAAGGTTGGAGATCCTAGAGTTTTCCAGCAGTTCATCGACATAATACATGTTGATGCGCCCTCATCAATAATCGTTCTATGAACAGTTTTGTTGAGGGCTTTCACTTGAATAAGGAAAGCTAGTTGAGCTGGTAACTGAGGATCATATCCCTTGTGATCAAAGGATACAAGATTGGAATCCTTAGGATCAATCCCACCAATTGCTGATAACAAGGCCTGCCTTTGGGTTGGACAATTTTGTAGTACCTCAAGAGTCGACATAGCGGATGGCGATTGAGCCAAATCTTCCACTATGTTATAATGCTGCGCCGCTCTGGCGCGAGGATTAAATGTCGATTTGTGTACTACACCCTTTGGCGGTTTTATTGTTAATTCAGGGATGATGGGTGGTACAACTTCTGTCGAAGTTGTCGCCGAACTACTTGGTTGATCTGTACCTTTTTCGTTCGACAGCTGAGGATTCCCATAGTCTTTGTTCCTTGTCGAAATCAAAGCATCATTCTGCTGTTTCGAAACCGACAACATGAGTACTTGCGACGGGGAAGCATTTCCACTATCAACCAGATTCTTACCTGGGTTGGGAAATGGATCAGTTAACACAGCTGATGTTTGGGAACTTTTAAAGAACCTCTTTAACTCAGCTTTGAATGGGCAATTCTTTGTGCCATGATCCTTATCATCACATATTAGACATGGATAATTTTGTTTCCCTTGCCCAGGAGGGTTTGAAGAATTTTTCTTAGGCGATGATTCACCTTGTTTTTTCTTCTTCCCTTTGTTTTGTTTCTTCTTGCTTCCTGGTTGATTGGTTTCTTTGCCTTTATCTTCTGATACGGCATTTACTTCCGAAGCAAGAATTTCTCCTTTTGCATTTTGATCCAAATTATTACGGGCTTTCTTTGACGAAGCCTTTATCGATTTCGCGTTTGCTGTTCCAATCACACCGTCACCGGCATGAGAGTCACTATTTGATTTAGGAGGGGGAGGAATTGAAAATTCCAGTCTAGGGGCATCAGGTATTTTGTCATAGAGCATGTCGGACTGAGTATAAACTAAGTCCAAATACTGTGCACGAGCAATGACTTGCTCCTCTGTTACGACTCCCCCCTTGGCCACATCTTCCGTAATAGCCGGAAGCAACGACTTTATAAACCATTCAGCTAATAGCTGATCGGGAACATATGTTTTCACCATCCTGCGACGACGATGCCACTCATGTATATGATCAGATATATGGGTGGCAGTTGTCTGTTTGAAGTTGGTTAATATTTCTGTTCCCGTTTCATACCTTATCGGTAGTTGAAAATGGGTTAAGAAAGTCGTGGCTAGGGAACTAAAATTGTCGAAAGAGGCTCTTGGAAATTCAATATACCATTTAGCCACTGGACCCGTCAATGTCCTCTAAAAAAGGCGGAGCCTTATCGAATCGTCATTTAGGGTGTTCGACGAACACCACAGATGAAAAGTCATCACGTGATTCGATGGGTCTTCACCTGGATTTCCATTGAATTTAGGAATGTCAGATGGAAGTTTATGAGGAATCGCTGGCCACCAAGGGGCATAAGCAATCAGATCGTTGGTTAATCGGTGTAAATCGGGTAACTCTAAAGTTGCCACGAATGGTAACTGTTGATTCAGGTTAGGCGAAGCGTAACCAGGGTACGATGGAATCGCTTGAGCAGTGGGCCTTTGCATACCAGCATAATGTAATTGATGTTGGTATGACTGATACGGTTGGTGGACTTTACCACTGTAAAGTGGTTGGTTTTGACCGTTTGGGATATACTGTTGTCCACTATTCGCAAAGATCTGCTCCTCAGAACCTTGGTATACTTGCTAGAATTGCGGTTTTTGGTATTGCACAAGCCATGGTTGTGAAGCCATGTTTTGTTGTGCCATGCTAACCATTGGGCCAAGGTGTGGGGTAATTGTACCCGTTTGTACTTGTGTCGCCTCACCAGTTGGCGATTGTGGTTGTGACCCATGATCAAGTGGCTGTTGCATTACAACCTGAGAAATCCGAGGTTGACATGCAACAGGTATCGCTTCAACTTGTGACACTGTTACAATAGCCGGTGTGGTTGGGATGTTCGTCACAGGTACACATTGTTGCATAGAATATACAACCCTCGGTTGTTGAGGTAGCATAGGTACCCAACTACTTGATGCAACTCCAGTATAACCTGAATACTGTTGAGAACTGCCGTATGGATATCCTCCCGGAGGAGGTAATGAAAGGGCATACTGTCCCCCATATGGTAGCAATCCAGAACTCAGAGGGATTGTTAGTCCTTGAGGACTAGATGGCCCAAATTGACCTCCATGAGGATCAATCTTTCGAGTCTCAACATAAGAGTTGTCGGGTATTACTCCGGATGAACAAACTGGAACAGACCATACTGTCGAAATAGTCCCTTGGTGGACCCCTTCTAGCTGTTGAGAACTAGTTGGGACAGCTGGTATGCCGACAAACATCGTTGGAATGACGGCAGAGGCTTCTGCTGTCGCTGTGTCATTTGACACAGTCCTAGATGATGACGGTTGTTCAGACATTTTAATTCTATCCAATAGATTTCCTAGCAATTCTACAGGAACTTCCACTTGTGGTGGATTAACTTCTGAAGAAGGAAATAGAGTGACCCCGACTCCAAAATGAGTTGGAGTACTTGCTTGCGGATCCTATACAATTTCCTCTATCGCAATCAAACCCGGTGGAAGAGGAATACTGTCAGGTCCGTAAAATATTTCTGGTGCCGAAGAAGTGGTTGTTTCGATAGCAACAGTTGTTTGAGGAGCAAAACTCTCTGGACCGGTTACAGATGGAACTGGTTCAGTTATACAAATATTTTCCCCCAGACTAGGATCAGTATTACTGTCCTTCTGTGGCTGTTGAACTTCTTCAATAGAGGCAGGGTTTCCAAAAATGTTTGGAGTAACCGGAACCTCCGATGTAGTTGGAACACTTGTTCTAACTTTTAAAGGAGATTTTGAACCGGTTAAACGAGTTCGCTTTGCCTGTACTGTTTTCGATTCCGGAGACAAAGACGGTTGACTCGTAAGCCTCTGCGAACGACGGGTTTTCAATTGACTTTCTTCCACGATTGCGGATTACTCGATCAACCAAAATATTAAAAGGGGAAATTTATGTTTCCGAATTGAATGAATTTTATTAGACGCTTTTAGACACAACTTGCTTTTTCACTTTTTAAGAGTCGAGAAAAAGCTAAAGATGACTCTAGTCTCCTTCGATGTATTAACGAGCCAGAAGTGACAAATGCTCGGCTGAACTTTTTCATTTATAGAGTTTGAAAAAGGCCAAAAGAAACTGCTCTGGAGATCTAGGCAGAGGGTGTGCCAAACCTTTCACAAAACCACAGAATACGTTTTACGGTACGAGTGGTCGATCTTCGTGAATGCTGTGTTCACTGCATTGCGATCAGTAGGGCGCCCGACACGGTTTCCTATGGATAAAGGCTTTGATCCTATAGGGGTCTCCCAATAAATACGCGACGGTACGTGGGAGCACAAGTCCGTATTAGTGCCACCGAATCTCAGGAGGAATCACCCACCTTCGTCGAGATCGACAGTCACTACGTTTAACGACGCCGGAACACGTCTCTAGCTTAGACCTCTATATGTTTGCGTTATGTTTCAAAGCATTGTTAGGTTCATTCAATATATTTTAAGTTGATCTTTTTAAAGTTTGCCTTTCAAGGTTCACCACGAGATGTATTGATACAAATTCCTAAATGCAGTCTAAGATGAGAAGCAAGCTTTTTCAATCTTTTCGACTTATGAAAATCTTAACTACTGAGGGAAAAGAGAGACAAAATCTTTTCACACAGATCAAAGAGCATACACTAATGCACTTTTTCCCTAAATCAACATACAAACTTATATGCAAAATGGAAAATGCAAGTATTTCGTTTCTCTTTCTTAATGTTTGTGCGACACAAAAAGAAAGCTGTTGTATAATTTCGAATTCAATTTCGAGTGAAAAAAAACAAGATTGTCCAAAATCAAAAGACACCTTAAGATTTACTTGTTTCGACACTAGAAATATATAAATTCAAACCATATAATGAAAGCAAAAGCTCAATCAACTATGAACAGCAAATCAACTAACTCTCAAGATCGAAACGACACTTAATCACAGGTCTAGATCTAAGAGGCCACAGCAAGACTAGTTCACTTTCGTTATGGGAAACTGTAAATGTACAAGAAATACACAAAGAACAAACACAGTTTCTTTATACAACTGAGGCGGAATAGTGGTAAGGAAAGTTGGTTTCAGATAGGAACATTGACTGGTAACAGGCAGCAAAACAAGAGTGAAAACAGGGCAAGAAACAGCAGGAAACCCCAGTAGCACTAGGCAAAACTGGTCCAGCGCAGGTAGTACACAGGCAGTTTGACCTTCAGCGCAGGTAGCCCCTTCGGGAACTGCGTTGAAATGCAGACAACCTTCACACAGCCTGCACTGAAGAACGAAACTTTCGTTTCTCTTGGTTTCCGGGTCACAGATTGCTCAAAAATTCACAGTTTTTGGCCAAATCAGAAGCTATCAGTCAAGTTCACACTAAGGGATGAAAAGGAGGATGAAAAGCTATCACTAAGAGCTTATTAGAGTCCTTGTGGACCAGCTCTTCAAATCATAAACTTGCCCAGAAACTGAGCTAGAGTAGCTGCCCTCTACTTTGCATTTGAAAGATCCAAATGCAGTTCGATTCGGTACTCCCTTTGTTTATGAAATGAATAGCAAAAAACACAAACAACCAACAAGATACGATCCCCAGTGGAGTCGCCAATTTGTTGTTGGGAAAAGTATCCAATACGGAATGACCCTATCCCACTCTAAGGGTGATAGTACCTCAGCAACAACTGAATGCAAAGCTATTCAAGATTACTTATTTATGAGATGTAAGAGAGAGGAGGAAGAGATCCACTAACCTTTATCTTCCACTAATGATTGATCCAATCTTCCCTCTTTGTTGCTTGCTCCCAGCTCCTTTCTCTTTCACTGGCCCAGCTACACGAAGATCCTGTAAAAGCACAAGAAAAGGAAACTACAAGAAGCATACATCCATAATTGATTCAAGGATTAGAATAAATCAAATACACAAGCATCAATACGCCGCAGAGATACATGCATATAGAAGAACCTCAAATGCTTTATTAATGGAAGAAGTAAAGTTCTGAGAGTGTTACAACCATAATAGGCCCAATCCAACAACACCTCCCAGCAGAAAGAAATCTCCTCTTCACCTCCTTCAAGCAAATCACCCAATAGTTCTATGCACAAACCAACAGCGCTTCCTTACATTCACAAGATTCCAGCCTCCTTAGACCTCATGAGAGAGCTCTATATATAGGAGTTTTGGAGAAAGGATGAGTCAGCTTGAGGCTGTCATGAAGCTGACTAGTGTCCTCTCCCACTTCAGTTATTCTTCAGTTCTTAAGTCCACTTGGAGTTTCTTGCTTCCACTTGGAGATCAAGACCCTCTTACTCATCAATAGGCGAATTCCCTGATCCAAGTGTCATTTTGGAAGCTTCCTGGGCATTTGACACATTGAGGAATGACTGTGCCACTTGGCCAATCTCACCCAGCGCAGGTAGCCTTCATTGCTTTTGACATTCAGTGTAGGTACAGAGTGGAGCAGTTGACATTCAGCGCAGATGCTCAGTGGAGCAGTTGACATGATCCAGAAATAGCTTGTTTTTGAGTGTTTTCAGGTGGAGAACTGATTTTTAGTGCTGTGGTTTGCTGACCTTGTTCCTCTAGGGGTAGGAACAACATGTTTAGGGACTTTGGATCCCTTAGATTATTGACATTTCATGCTTCATGCTGTAAGGCACAAAAATGTCTATAACAATGGGAGTGTCTGAAGCTGCCTTGGAAAGTACCCGCTCCTCGACCTCTTGCAATGTATTTTCTACCCAAGTGTGTTGGCTCATATACTTCTCTATTTCTAGCCTCTGAGCATGCACATAGGGTGTATATTTTTTTTCCACTCTTAACTTGGAAATTACCCTAAATGGGTCATAGGACCAAGTAAAACTAAGAGGGAAATTCATTTGTTTCACGAGGAGGTATGCTTCCTCTCGTGTTGCTCTACTGTTGCAGATGAAAGGTGTTATCTATGTTTTGATCTGGAACTGAGATTTCTTCTTGGCTTCCATGAAATGACTATTGTTAAAGTGAATTACTTTCCTAATGTAATCCAAGACAAATATTCTCATGGAAAAATACTTAGGCAGCTTATATGGTGGGAGCTTTGAACCATACAGTCTAATTTCTATGAATGATTGGTAAAGGTACCAGTCCCCTGCTTTCACCTGTTCACTACGTTGTAAAACTTGCTAAATTTCCTCACTTATTCTTGGAATCTACTAACCACTTAGCAAACAAGTTGTTGGATACACAAACTAATAGATGAAGTATATGAAGATGAATTCTTGTGATTTTATTTTGATTAAGTAATTCCAAAAGATAATAGACTGTGGCTCTCCTTGTTGATCAAGATTTTTCATTGCAAAGGGAAACTTATTTGTTTGGAACGAAATAGACAAGTACATGAGAATTGATGAATATATGAACATTCCTTCAATTAGAAACTGAAGGAATTTTTCACGAATTACATTTGCTAAGAAGTGACCATAGTCAAAGGTGATTGATAGTCCTTATTCTGAAGAAAAGGTGGATAGAAAACCTAGAATAGGCTCATATACCCATTCATCTGAATAGTAACCAAGAATGGATGACAAAAAAAAAGATAATCTATTTGATCCTTTGAGGGAAAGTAGAAGAGGGATAAAAGGGATATTTCATAGCTAGTTGAGAGTTTTCAGGGAGGAAAACTTCAAAAATTCTAGCTCTCTGGTGGAAGGTTAATTTCTAACAAATTTCTCTAAGAGCTTCAAGGGAAAAATAGGTGAGGGAATCACTTTGGGGGACCTACAACATTTGATTTATGCTATCAGATATAATGGTGAAGACAATTTCCCCATTTGGAGAAATAATAGCCATCCTACTTGAAAGGTAAGGGGCTTGCCATTTTTAAAAGAATTCAGGAAAATGATAGGACTAGGGGAAAACAAACAAAGGAAGTCTAGACTGCCAGAGGTTTATTTCATCAGATTGATCAAGGTAGTTATCCCATAACCAGCAATGTAATTTTAAAAGGTTGAATTCACACTATGTTTTGGCTATCTTTTAATCTCTCTCAGTGAGTGGAATGTGGTCTAAGTCCACAGGGGGAGTGAGCATACGATTCACTACAGGGACAAATTTGGGTTCCATTGTAGTAACAAAATGGATAGGGGAAGAACTTTGACAGAAGGAATTCACAACAAGTTTTAGGAATTGGCGTGAACTTTTAGTGACAGTTCCTCTGTGCATGTGTCAGACAAAGTCAACGGGAATGCTACGGTGAGATTAGAGTGCAACAGGGATGGGAGAAATGTTCATGAGGAAAAGAGAGAAAGGTGTAATCGCAAATAAAAATTCAATTTTTATTAGCCTCGTATCGAGCTTAATCATTTGATTAGTTTTTGTGATACTGAATTTATTTTTATAATGGTGCGTGTTGGCTTATATAGGCCTGACCCAGGTTGGAAGAGTTATTTAGCCAAAAAAATCTCGCAGCTACTGACCCTTTCGGAAACATCACACGAAGCGCATACTGAATTCTCACCTGAGGTAGTAGGGGAGGGTGCTGGAACCAGGTTTCCGCACCCTAGGGATGTCTTGGTGTGGTATGGGAGGTTCGTGCACTAGTTTATAGCTCCACGCTGGTCAGTGCTCACACTGATCCAAAGTGATTATATTTTTCTTATTACTATGTGTTATGAAACCAGCTCAAGAAAAGATAGAAAAGATAGATCAACGCCTTAGAATTCAGCCTCTTCGAGGGGGCAACCTCCTTTACATTACATAAATGAACAATTCTTGGATGATTCAAATGACAAAACCTCCTTTCTATATATAGGAGTCTATGGAGTCACAATATAATCCAGCCGACCTAACAATAATAATACAAAGCCACAAAAATAACAATAGAGGGATTCTATGGGCACATTAATAACAATATGGGGGTAATGGGGGCACAACAATATAAATAAGGGGTATAACTACAATAGTAATGGGGTAATCACTAGTATTATAGGGACCCAACATGCCCCTCTCCTTCAAAAAAGTGTTGTCCTCAACGCTTGAGTAGTTCTAGATACTTCTGCATAAAATTCTCATCCTCCCATGTGGAATCTTCAGCGGATAACTTCTTCCACTTGATAAGGTACTCTAAAATTGATCGATTTCGTAGCTGTCAAGTTCTTGTTTCTATAACTACTTCTAGTTCCAATATAATTTTTCCTTCCTCGTCAAGTTCTGGCAATATTGTTTGAACTGGGAGCTTGTCACCTATAACCTTCTTTAAGCATGAAACATGGAAAACTGGGTGCAATCGAGAAGCTGCAGGAAGCTCCAATTTGTATGCCATAGTACCAATCTTTTGCAACACCTTGTACGGACCATAATACTTTGGTGATAATTTATTATCCTTCTTAGCTTGCTTGAGGGACATTTTCTTATATGGTTGTAGCCGTAGGAATACCCAATCACCTACATCAAAACTTCTTTCACTGCGATGTTGATCTGCCTGTTGTTTCATTCTATTTTGTGCCAACACGAGGTTATCCTTTAAGAGTTGGAGGACTTGTTGTTGATGTTCGATGTGATGTTCCACTGCCTGAACCTTAGAATTTTCTCTTAAATATGATGTGATGGATGGTGGTTGATACCAATAAAGTGCCATAAATGGGGTCATTTTTGTTGCTGTATGAAAGGAAGTGTTATACCACCATTCAGCCAGAGGCAACCATTTGACCCATTGTGTCTGTTTATCAGATACAAAGCAACGAAGATATCCTTCCAAACATTTGTTTACTATCTCAGTTTGCCCATCAGATTGAGGATGATAAGATGAGCTATGAGCTAACTGAGTACCAAGACAAGAAAATAATTGTGTCCAAAAATTTCCAGTGAAAATGGGATCTCTGTCACTTACAATAATCTTTGGGTTTCCATGTAGCTTTTGAATTGTTTCCATAAATGCAGTAGAAACTGTACTGGCTTTAAATGGATGTGATAATGCACAAAAGTGTGCATACTTGGTAAGTCTGTCAACTACCACCATGATGACACTCTTTCCCTCAGAATTGGGTAAACCTGTGATAAAATCCATTGATACCTCCTCCCAACGTTGGCTTGGAATGGATAAAGGTTGTAATAGACCCGGTGTCTTAATTTTTTCAACTTTATTTTTTTGGCAAACCAAACATTCTGCCACAAACTTTTGAATATCTGATTTAAGGCCATCCCAAAAAAATTCCTTCTTAACCCTGTGGTAAGTTTTTAAAAATCCTGAGTGCCCTCCTAAGGGAGAAGTGTGCAATTCCATAAGAATCTTTTGTTTTAGCTGGGAATTCTTACAGAGGTATAAGCGATCTTTGTACCATAACGAATCATTTTTCCAGCTAAATGTATCAGACGTACTGGAATCTTGTTGTAGCTTTCGAATAAGTGCCCACACTTCTTCATCATTCTTCCATTCCTCCCTTTTCTTCATTTATCCAATCTGGTTGGATGATAGAAATAGCGCACAACAATGCTTCCACATCCTCATCCTTCCTTGAGAGTGCATCTGCCACCACATTTTGCTTCCCTTTTTTGTAGATGATTTCAAAGTCATAACCCAACATCTTTGTGACCCACTTTTGTTGCTCTTCAGAGGATAATCTTTGTTCTAAAAAGTATTTAAGGCTATCATGATCCATTTTTACCTTGAAGTGTCTTCCCATTAGGTAGGGTCGCCATTTCTTAAGTGCATGGAGTATTGCCAACATTTCCTTCTCATAAATAGCTTTGCTTAGAAACTTTCCCTTGATTGGACGACTTTCAAAAGCAATGGGTCTTTCATCTTGCATTAGAACAGCACCAATTCCATTTCCTGAAGCATCACATTCCACAATAAAGGTTTTTGTGAAGTCCGGTGTAGCTAAGACCGGTGCTTGGCACATTGCCTCTTTAAGATGTTCAAAGGCCTTTGTTGCTTCCGGAGTCCATGAAAATGCATCTTTCTTCAATAATGTTGTTAGAGGTGCTGCTATTCTCCCATAATTCTTAACAAACTTGCGATAATACCCTGTCAACCCAAGAAATCCATGCAAATGCTTTATGGATGTGGGGATTTTCCATTCCTTAATGGCTTTAATTTTGCTAGGGTCTACCTTAACTCCTTCATGAGATACAATATGACCCAAATATTCCACCTCCTGGACTCCAAAGAAACATTTGGATCTTTTGGCATATAATTGTTTCTCCTCCAATAGTTGTAGCACCCTGTCAACATGTTCAACATGATCCTTCCAAGACTTGCTGTAGATAAGTATATCATCAAAAAATACTAACACAAATTTTCTAAGGAATGGTTTGAAAATTGAATTCATCAAACCTTGAAATGTTGAAGGTGCATTGGTAAGGCCAAAAGGCATGACCAAAAATTCATAATGACCCTCATGAGTTCTAAATGCCATTTTTGGAATGTCTTCAATCTTCATTCTGATTTGATGATATCCTGAACGAAGATCCAACTTGGTGAAGTAAATTGATCCATGCAATTCATCCAGTAATTCATCAATGACAGGAATGGGGAACTTATCTTTAATAGTGAGCTTGTTGAGCTCCCTATAATCCGGACACATGCGCCATGATCCATCCTTCTTGTGCACCAATACTACTGGAGCAGAGAAAGAACTTTGACTCGGTTGAATTATACCAGCCTCTAGCATTTCTGCAACCATACGTTCAATTTCACTTTTTTGGACATAGGGATATCTGTACGGCCTGATGTTTGGAGGAACACTTCCTGGAATCAGATGAATAGCATGATCATGATCACGCATAGGTGGGAGACCTTTGGGAGTCTCAAATACCTTGGAATGATTGTCCAGGACTTTTTGGAGATCTGGAGAAATAGATGATTCTAATGTGGAAACATCTAGCGAACATAATTGTGCAATTACACCCCTTTGCTCCTTTTTTAGAAGCTTTGTCATACCATTAGAGCTGATTATCTTTCCTGGTTTCCCTGCAATACCCCTTAATTCAACTTCCTTTCCTTCCACAAAAAATTTGATGAAAAGTTCTTGAAAATTAAAAGCTATTGTACCCAAGGATTGTAGCCATTGGACTCCTAGTACAACATCAGCACCTCCCATTGGAATGGAAAGCATTGGGCTAGTCAATACATATTCTCCCATGGATAGCTTGATATTATGGCACTTTCCAGAGCAATTTATTGTTCCTCCATTTGCAATCATCACTTGACACTCTGGTGCTGGATATAGGAAGCAATTCAATTCTTTTGCTACCCTACAATGAATAAAATTGTGGGTGCTTCCTGAATCAATCAACACTATCACCTTTTTCTTCTTGATTTGTCCTTCTATCTTGATGGTTTGAGGAGTGGTAATTCCTGCCAATGCATTACAAGATATGGTCGGATTTATTTGTTCTTCATCTAGGCTTTGTTCCTGGAGTATATCCTCTTCTTTTGACCTTTCTTGCTCCTTTTCTTCTTCCTCTTCACAATCTATGTAGAATAATTTCTTCTCAGCACACTTATGACCTTTAGTGTATTTGCTATCACAACTGTAACAAAGCCCTTTTTCTCTTTTTTCTTCCAATTGTTGTGGTGTCAACCTTATAGGTTGTGGAAGACTAGGGGCAACAACACTTCCGTCTTTATAGTTGTGAGTGGTATGCTTCCTGGTTGCCATAATTTTGCTTTCCATTTTTCTTGCTAACCTGAATGCCTTCTCTAATGAATCAGGTTCCCAAAGGCGAACATCATGTTGGATATTATCCTTTAAAGACCCTATGAACACATCAATCCTATGCTCCTCTGGAATATCTTTTACCCTTATGTTCAATTTTTGGAACTCCTCAATGTGCTCCATTATTGAACCCTTTTGTTTGAGACTTATCAATTGGCTAAAAAAAGTGTTTCTTTTTGTATCCTCATAATGTGCTATCAATTCTTCCGTAAAAATTGCCCAAGTGATAAATTGTTTACGAGAGAAAAGCCATTGATACCATACAAATTGATTTGGTTCCAAATATAAAGTTGCCATACGTACCTTTTGTGTGTTTTGCACATTATTGAGATCGAAGAACTGCTCCATCTGTAATATCCATGTGGTGGGATCCTTGCCATCAAACTTCCTCATATCAATTTTTGGAATATGGTGGGTCTTCAATCCAACATTAGAGTCTATGGAATCATGATTAACATTTCTTTTGTTCACATCACGAGTTTCCTTTACAACCTTTTAATCATTAGTAAGTATTTCTTGTAGAAAATTTGTCAAATCCGTCTTCAAATCTGCGATGTCTGTCTTCAAATCTATCCTCAAATCTGTCTTCAGATCATCCATCTTAGCTTCCATGCCCTTTATCTTAGATTCCATGCCATTTATCTTAGCATCTGTTAGCTTTTGTGAGCGTGACATTTGTTGCACTTGTTCTTGTAATTTTGATATATCATGTAGCATTTCTTCCTCTTCTTCATGAGTCATGCTAGAGCTTTCAGGTTCCTTACTAGGTGTTTGCATTTTATTTCCTCGGGGCATCAGTTATCGATAATAATTCTTTACTATGCCCTTTGAATTCCTTCAAACCAAGCTTTGCAAAAATAAAAAATAAAAACTACACACCTTTTTTTACTTTGTAGAAGCCTGATATTGAATCTGATGTATCTCTGTAATTTCGAATCATCCAGTTCTGAAATTGGGACTTGTCGTAGCCTTCTATGTCCTCTTTCCAATGCCACTAGTCTGAACCAAATTGGATTCTCCAAGAAAGAGTTACGTACAATCTCCCGCAGTGACCTGATTATAGACTAGTTCAGTAGATCGAACTTGTATGAAGTACCACGTGTCATTGTTTCAACATTTGACCTTGAAAAATATATAATCGACAAATAACATCCGTCCTCTTTCTGTACCTTCTTACGAAATTTCAATCCGATGCTCAGAAAGAAATTTATGACGATTTTCCCTAGGTCACCTGTTTTGAGTGTAATTCAGGAGTCTGCAAAAATACCAACTTCCTGAGATCATATCTCTTAAAATATCATGCGAAAAGCTCTGAAATTCGAACCCAAGGTTCTGCGCGATTTCTTCTCAAATGGGTTTTTTTTGTGAATTCTGAAACCTCACATAAAAAATGTTATAGCGAAAATGCCACGATGACCTGTTTGGATCAGCGAAACCCTAGAATCCAAAGCTCTGATACCAAATGTTATGAAACCAGCTCAAGAAAAGATAGAAAAGATAGATCAACGCCTTAGAATTCAGCCTCTTCGAGGGGGCAACCTCCTTTACATTACATAAATGAACAATTCTTGGATGATTCAAATGACAAAACCTCCTTTCTATATATAGGAGTCTATGGAGTCACAATATAATCCAGCTGACCTAACAATAATAATATAAAGCCACAAAAATAACAATAGAGGGATTCTATGGGCACATTAATAAAAATATGGGGGTAATTGGGGCACAAAAATATAAATAAGGGGTATAACTACAATAGTAATGGGGTAATCACTAGTATTATAGGGACCCAACACTATGTTGTTCTAATTTTATGATTCAGAGCTATTTAACAAGGTCTTTAAGCAAACATTTAACCAACATAATAGATTCATGCACAAAATGAACCCAAATTTGCATACACTTATCACATTTGCATTAACCAGATATAGAAAGGTAAACCATAAAGACAGATGAGCGATAACATAGAATTTATAGAAGCAAACTTATCTTTATTATTATTCTCCACCAATACATCCAGATCTACCCTACGCACTCAGCTGCAGGGGTCTGTGCACACAGCTGCAGACTTTCTAGGCCTTTGCATACACAGCTGCCAAGCCTCTACCTACTATCCAACCCTCAACTCGAACTTACGGACGCTTTCAAACTATCTTCTTTAAGAACCCATTACATTTCATCCCTCAAAAGAACTGCCTTTCCCTCATAGAGCCGCACTCTATTTATACCCTTCCCTAGCCTATGATCCCTACACGGGCCGACTCTATTTACATTACTTTTTATTATTTTCGGATGGACTACCCTTTGACTCAATCTATTACACTTCATGCTCCGCATACTTCGCAGTTTTTACAATATTTTATTCCTACTTCTTGTGCTTTCTACCCCTAAACCATTATGTGGGACCTCTGCTACTCAACAGTCCCCCAACACAATCATCGTGACTCATCCCAAGTCACTTGTCGACACGGCTAGGTGCTGTGCCTTGGCTTCATGGTTTGCCTCCCTCTGAGTCGTGCTCATCATCTTGCTACTCCTTCCTTGTCTCCTACAACACTTAAGCCGTCTTCTGCTTCAATGTTTATACCACATCCTACAACCAATTATGCTTATTCTGCTCTGCTTGGTTAACACAGAACACCCCCTTCGAGGATTCTAGCGTTAGCAGGGGAGCCGCCTCTTGGTACCACTGCAACTTCCTCCGACCTTCGTACCTACCCTTCGCACCATCTGTTGCAGCTTGTGTTGCAATTTTGCAAGACCCTGGCTACTGTCCATAAGATCCAAATCTTCGAGGGACATCAGAGATGACTTATTAATTACATATCTACCCATGGTCTCCATCTGTTCATCCCTTTTTTGTTTTGTTGTGGTCCGTCGACCTGCCCTTGGGTGAGGCAACGACCTCCGGACCAATTCCACTTCATGTTCCCTCTTTTCTAGTACATCTCCTACTAGTGATGTTGCAGCCTGCGGGATGCCTGCAGCTGTCACCCACATACTCCTTAGAGAGTCCTGCCTCTCTATCAGCCAGATTACTACCTTCGGGCGCATACCTTGTGCATAGATAATGAGTAGCTCCATCTGTGTTTCCAAAACGTAGGCCACCTAGTGGACTCCCCTCAATACTTTATAAGTCATGGGAAATTCAAATGCAGTGATTGCCGATCATTCCCATTCGTGTAACCTTCTTGTGTGGAATCTGTGGCTATTTATTCCATATCTGACTCATACTATTTCTCTTAATTACCCGCCACTCGCTCCCTTTTGCTGTGATGCAACCATCTTGTCATACCTAACGGTAATCATTCCTTTTATCAGTGCGTCTGTGTGAGCCTTCTCATGCGACCGTGACCCTTGCGTATGGTCAAATTTAAGCATACCGTAATACTCACGCATCCATCCCCTAGGCTACTTTATCATCTCCCGCTCTCTTGCAACTGGGTGGAGTGGTGAGTCTATCTTCTGAATGGCTAGTCAGGCAGTTGGCCCACCCGTGTAGAGCTTGATGCAACTACCATTTACTCTTCCTGGGAAGGGGTCTCCATTGATTTTAGCCAGCTGAACTGTGCCCCCATCAGTGACTTCTTTGATGACATAGGGTCCCAACCGGTGCATGAAGATTTTTCCTAGGAATTTTTGAACTTACTGTCATAAAGCAATACTAGATCGTTCTCTTTCAATGTGCACACCTTGATATGGCGATCGTGCCATGCTTTCTCATGCTATTTCTTTACCTGCTGATGGAATCCAGCGAAAAATCGTTCCTCCTCCAATTCTTCTAGCTGTTTGATCTGCTCTTCCAGGGCCCCATGGTCTACCATACATGTGATCATTGCGATCCGCAGACTAGGCACAATATATTCCATAGGCATAACAACCTCCTTGCCATAAACTGACTGAAATGTTTCTGGCGCAATCTTGATTTGATGGTATCCTCTGGCATAACCTTGATCTGATGGTACCTATAGAACCCGTCTATGAAGGAGTATGCTTCCTTCCAGCCCACATTTTCGAGTACCTCATCTGTAAAGGGTGTTGGAAATGGATCATTAACACAAGCATCATTGAGCTTTTGCAAATCCGTGTAGATTTGGATCTCCCCCTTCTGTTTCTTCTCCTGTACAACCATAGGGCTGACCCAATCGGAGTCCTCAACTAGTTCAATAATTCCTGCTGTCAACATCTTATCCAATTCTTTGTGGACCTTCGCTTTTTATTTTGGATTCAATCGATAGGGTCACTGCTTCACTAGCTTCACATCTGGCTTCAAAGTTATCTTCATCATCCCTAGGTCTCCTAGAATCCCCTTTAGCTTTGTCATTTTTGTAGGGAATAAATCATGGTATTCTTAGAGTAGCGCGACGACCTATTCCACCATGGCATCATCCCAGTAGTCCCCAAGCGTAGCATACTTCGACTCTTCCTCTGTTCTGATATTCACTTTCTTTGTTTTCAACAATGCCGTGATCTCTGGATCTTCTATCTCAGGGCCGCACACCTCACGACTCCCTTCAGATTCCAGTATATTGATGTTACATAGTTCATCCTCATCATCTTCTGCTTGTACATTGTAATATGCTAACGCATGGCTCAATTGTTGCGACCAGTATGATGGCATGACTTCGTCTAGCTTTGGTGGTGTTCTAAATATGGCGGTCTTTACTAGCTATAATGCATCATCCATAGTATCCATCCATTGGTCTTCAAAGAGAAATGTCGACAAAAACCCTTCACGCAAAATATCCCACTCGCCAGTGCCATGTCGGAGCTCTGTTTCCGTATACCAGTTCCTTGGAATGACATCCAAGGTATGATAAAATAAGTGCACCCATTATGGTTGAGGCTCCATACCATAAGCTTTGGTCCATTTGCTCAGATGTATGTGCAGATTCTCTCGTCCATCATATTTCTCCGTTATTCGTAGCTCGAGCTTCCCAAATCTTATCTACATCATGCACCTGTAGCTTCACCAATCTTCGAAGGTTCCTTCATGGGTATCCCACCATCACGTCAGTGTCACGCGCAATGCCCATTTGAGTGCATCGAACCGTTGGTACTCTGGTACCGCACTTTTGAATTTAACCAGGAAATCCTCTACTACTGTCAGCCCGTCATACATCGGCAGTTCATGGTTCTAAACTTTAACACATTACAGGGATTTCATCATCATATTATAGTGCAATGTGGTAGCCTCGCGCACCCTATTGCTCCATCACTCGTCCTGCTCTTCTGAATCCTTGGCGTAGCCCTGCGAGAATCTCCACTCCTCCTGTGTAGAAATTTTGTAGGTACTATCCAATACATCGCCCCTCTCTTTGCTACATGTTGGTTCTGTGTAGCGTGGTCTGTCTTTTGGATCCAGTGAAACAACGACCTAGAGCGACTTCTTCTCAAATATCATCTTCCTCTATTTGAGGTTAATAACCCCATTCATATCAATGGCCCAATTTATCCCTAGCAATGCAGGGTATGGACTATTTTTGTCCATGATTTTAATAACTTTGAAATTCATCCGGGAACTGACGCCATCAATATCTACTGTAACCCCTTGTAGCCTTCCCATGGGCAATATCTTCTACTAGTTGGCCATTCGGAATTGGATAGGAGACCATTGTAGTGTAGGCTTACCCATGCGCTCCAAAGTCTATGTAGGCAATACGTTTGCATCAAAACCCAGGTCCAGAATGACCTGATCCATCTTGTAGTCACCAATTTTCACTTTTAGCTACATTTCATGACCCATCTGTGATGCGTGTCTTCCTATTTTACAGACTATGCGAGGTTCACCCAAACCTGCGCAGCCATTAATTACTTCCTATAACCCTCTAACTGCCTGGTTGTCGCAAAGCAGTTTTATGCATGTCTCTAAGAAGGTATTCATCATCAAGGGATCCCGAGTTGACTCAGGCGGATCCCTACTACCTCGAGTAGAGACACCCGTGAAGCTTTCCCTCACTTCCATATTAGTGTTCCTATCAACTTCTCCTGTGGCTATGCCACATCGTAATATCATGTTGACCGTGGGTTCGTCGTCACGAGGTTTGGATCTCATCATCTGCACATTTTGCGTTGTTGTAGGAGGCACTACCTTCTTTTCACAAATTTGTGCTATTAGCATGGGAAAATCTCGCAGCTCATGATAAAACTGCTCACTATAAGGACATGATACTTGGTTTGGATTGCTACAATCCCATGCGTAATGTCCTGGTCCTCCACAGTTGTAACAGATTAGCTGCTCGTGACCCTTCCTGGTCTAATTTTGCCCCGTCCTTGACCGCATCTCGGGAACCCACTATGTGAAAATGCCGCAGTTGGATCCTGACCTCGCACCTCAGTCTTCATTCTATAGGCTAGTGACTGGTCCATAAAAATTTGATAGCTACGACAATCTCTTTCTCCATTACCCACCGATCTACAAAAGTTTTAAAAGAGCTGCTGAGGGATCTAGTTGTATTTTGACAATAGATGACAGTTATCCATGCTTTGCTTTCTTCCTACCTGAAAGATTGTGCACCAGAGCGAGGCGATCACGCATGGCCCTATCTTTTCCTTTGGTTTCAATGGTGTCAGTTCCCCTGTGACCACAAAATTCGCCGAGAGCAAACAGTGATCTTTATCGTGTCCCTGGCCCCTGCACTTTATACACCATACTTCCTCCTAGATTTTGAAATGCGATGTTTGATATTTCTTTAACTTCTGTATCTCCAAACACAAGTTTTGGACCTGTGCTTGGATTTGCTGAACTCCCAACCCTGGGTCCTGTACTGGGGTTCCGTGCAGCTGCATTGCTGCTTCCAGCACTTCCGCTTGGGTTGAGATCTTCTGTTGTGACAAAGCCAACTTCAGATATGGCATTAATGATGCGATGAACCAAGCACAATGTTGTCCATTCATCAGGGTCATGTTGGCATCGCAAATGGTGCTTTTCAATATCTGATCCAGATCCCATGGGGTCTCGTCTAGCATCATTGTAATCTCTTTGAATCCTACGACCAACTACGCTTCTGTCTTGGGCTGGCTAAACTCCTTTTTCAATTCAATATGGATGTTCACTATCCCCGTCGTTGGGTTAATGCTTGAATACTTCATGTACCATGTTAGCACTCGATCCTGCAGTGCGCTGACTAAGATGGCTTTCTTGATGTTATCATTCATGACATGCTGCGTGTTTTATAATGATGTTAGTACAAACCAAAATTGTTTTGGTTCTTCACATCTGGCTCCCTTAAATACTGGTAACTAAATTGTGTTCGCCATCATTACACTTGATCTATTACCGTCCCTCATCCTCTTGAATTTTCAGCGTTCTTTCTCTATAGGATCCCCACGTCCCATACCTAAACACCCCTTAGGCAGATCTCGGTCCCAGGAATGGAACCATTTGTTTGCTTATATGGGCCTGACCCAGGTTGTAAGAGTTACTTAGCCAAACAAATCCCGCAGCTACTGGCCCTTTTAGTAATAGCCCGTGGAGCGCGGACTAAAGTCTCACCTATGGTAGTAGGGGAGGGTGTTGGAACCAGGTTTCTGCACCCTAGGAATGTCTTGGTGTGGTCTGGGAGGTTCGTGCAGTGGTTTACAACTCTGTGTTGTTCAGGGCTCGTACCGACCTAGAGTGATTATATTTTTCTTATTACTGCATTGTTCTACCTTTATTATTCAGAGCTATTCAACAGGGTCTTTAAGTAAACATTTAACCAACATAATCGATTCACGCACAAAATGAACCTAGATTTGCATACACTTATCATATTTTCATTAAAAAGATATAGAAAGGTAAACCATAAAGACAGATGAGCGATAACACAAAATTTATAGAAGCAAACTTATCTTTATTATTATTCTCCACCAAGACATCTAGATCTACCCTGCGCACTCAGTTGCAGGGGTTCGCACACACAATTGCGGACTTTCCAGGCATCTACGCACACAGTTGTAGAGCCTCTACCTACTACCCAACCCTTGATTCAGACTTACAGATGCTTTCAGACTATCTTCTTTAAGAACCCATTACATTTCATCCCTCAAAAGAACTGCCTTTCCCTCATAGAGCGGCACTCCATTTATACCCTTCCCTGGCCCGTGATCCCTGCGTGGGCCGACTTTATTTACATTAATTTTTATTATTTTCGAGCGCACTACCCTTTGAATCAATCTATTACAATTCGTGCTCCCCATACTTCGGATTTTTTACAATATTTTAATCCTACTTCTTGGGATTTCTACCCCAAAACCGTTACATGGGACCTCTGCTACCCAACAGCATGGGTGAACAGAAAGAATGATGGTGGTGGGTGCAATAGTCACGGACATGGTATGTGAGGATTGGTGGGTGAATGGCATGGTATAGTTGGCAGGAGTGACCGAAGGAGGGAAACATGGTGTGATGGGAATGGTAGCTAAGATGAGATGTGGAGGTGACAATTGGTGGTAAGGGGGGTTGCTGCAGAAGGCGAAACCACTTTCGAAGGGGGGGTGGCAATATATTGTAAGCGATAGGGTGGAGGGTAAGAAATCCTATGGTGTTGACATGTAGGGGGTAGGAAAATAATTTTCGGACCCCTCATGTTGTTAAACATTATCACTCCGAGGGTTCTGAAAATAACCGTGGGTCATTGGATCACTGTGATGGATGATTGGGAGCAGGGAATATGTGTGCGGTTTGACACTGAGTGGCCCCACAACATATTTTGAGTGTATGCATTATAAATGAAAGTCCAATACTTTTGAAAATGAACCATTTAGATTATTACATCGAAAAACCATTATTTATCTATTCTAATGCTTTTTTCAAACAAATAAGGGTGCATTTAAATTTGTAAACCCTATCTATTTTTTTATTCTTAATAGACTAAGAATGTTTATTTAAATTGACTAAACTAATCTAATCAACTGCATTAATCCAGATTAAATTGTTGGATTAACTTTATTCACCTATTCTACCTATCTAATTTTAGCCAAGATTACATTGTTTGGCTAAGTTATTCACTTTAATCTATTTAATATAAATTGAAAACAACTTGAACATGATTAAACCATATGTTTCAAACAAAAAGGGATTGTGGCATTTAAACAAGCTACACACAATTTCATGAATTTTTTCTTTACAAATCCAGAAGGCTAGTAGTAGCAATTAAACTAGCATCACTATCACATTTATTCATTTTTTGTGGGGTTCATTTATCATTTTTTTCTCTTTCCTTTTTTTATTTTTATTTTTTGTATTTATACCCTCTTTTCATTTTTTATTTTCATTTTTCTATCTTATTTTGGAAATCATTTTCAGAAAGAAATATTATTTACAATTTGAAATACTGGAAGCAATTATTCAATGATCATTTAATCTTATAAATTATAAGAACCTAAGACCGTGAATGTTTTTAAAGCTTGTACAAGGGCATAGGAATTCTTCTCTATAATGTCATATCTAAGTTGATCATCTCTTATAACTTTACTAAAAAGGAAATTGGTTTCTCATACACATCATCACTCTTTTGTAGTAAAAAAAAACCTATGGCAGTGTCAGAGGCAAAGGAGAATATACCAAAACGTTTTTAGTAGTCTCAACTAGCTAATACTAGGGCTTCTAAAATGGCTTCTTGATCTATGAAAAAGAATATCTAGCATGTACTATCCATTTGAATTCATGATGTTTTGAAATCATATCAATAATATCTTTCACAATTTTAGCATAATTATCTATATATATTTTTAAGAAAATTATTTTTCCTAAAAGCGACTGAATTTTTTTCTTGTTTCTACATAAACTATTACCTGAATTGTCGAGACTCCTTTTTCATCGATTACAAATCTTTCCTTTGAAATTATATGTCCTAACAATTTTCCCTCTTTCGTTGCAAAAATTGACTTTCTGGTATTAATAGAAATGTCATATTTCCTGCATCTTTCAAAAAAAGTTCTCAAGTGCTTCAAGTGTTTCTCTTCATAATCAGAAAATACACTTAAATGATGAACATAAATGAAAATAAATTTATGTATATTACCAAAAAATGTGAGATCCATTTCTCTTTGAAATGTTTCTCCAGCATGGATTAAACCAAATGGAATCCTCGCATACATAAATGTACCCCAAGGAGTTGTAAATGTTGTCTTTTCTCTGGCTTCTCGACTAACCAAGATATTGTTATATCCAAAAAATCAATTTGTTGGCTTGAGGGGGCCTGGACCCAGGTTTGGAGTTAGTTGCACTGACAAACAAAGCCCTACACTACCATCCTCTTAAGTAATAACCCACATAGCGTAGGCTGCAGTCTCACCCGATGAAGTATTGGGGATGCTAGAACTAGGTTTCTGCATTTAGAGGACTATGTGATGTGTTTTTGCCATACCTAGGGCATTATCTTGACCTTTGTGATCCCTAACCCTTGAAACCTAGAATTTGCATTAATTAACAATCAACAGATTTATGTCCTTCATCGACTGTGATAAACATGCATAGAATCATATAAATAAAGACATATATTCCTTTGCGAATCTATTAAATACTTTCACTGATTAAATGTATTCAACAAATCATAAATACAGTAAATTCATAGGTAAAACAATAATACGCAGATGCACATATAGTTATTCAAAATAAGCCTTTTATTATGCTTCATATATTTAAATACAACTTCTTCCAACCCTACCCACATAGCTGAAGTGGCCCACACACTCAGCTATGGACTTACCAAGCTCTCTGTGCACATAGCTATAGGATCCTTCCCCTTCACCCAAGTAGAGAATAGATAAAATCAAACCTGAATCATGCACAATTATTACTTAGTTTTCCTATGACTCTTCTATGACTTCCTTTTATATTCTTTTTCATTACAATACCATGGTCCATGAACCATGGGTGGGGCTCAAAACAACTTGACTTTAACAAAATAAGGGGATTTGACCTTCCTAAAGCCTGTTTGACTCTTATCGACCTATGCTACTCGCGCTTTTCTCCTAAATATGTAGATTGTTTACAATGTTTAACAAAACTTGACAAAATTTGAACCAGGGGACGTCGTCCCAATAGGCCCCCAACACAAAGTTGTGACTTGTCCCGAGTCACACTACTGGTGTTTCCTCAACCTTTGCTAGTAGGCCACTGAATTCTTTCTTTAACACTTGAATATATGTTATTATTTGTGCGGTGGTTTGGTGAACTTCCTCAACCCATCTCTCTACTTTTTTACCTTTGACTACAAGGCCCATGTTCTCTATGTCTGCTTAAGAGATTTTAGTTTGCTCTGAACAATATGTGACAATTGGCTTCCCTCATCAACCCATGGTTGTATCCTTGAAGAAATGATAGAGGCCTTTTGACACAGCTCATCAATCTAGGTCTTTATGAATTTCACTTCTTGAAGTCTAGTGAACCTTTGCACAGTCCTAAGGTCGGCGTTGTTGCCTTGATCTCATCAAACTACAGTTTCTTTTCGCGAATCTCAGCTTCAATCATCTGCAAGTGTGGATCCTCCTATAGTGAGGTCCACATCTCCATTGTTTGCTCAAACAATTGGTTGCAGTCCTTGACTCCAACAGCTACAGTGAACATATATACTTTAATAGCAGCCTCATGCTTCTCTCTAAATTCTAGAGAAGTGGTTGGCTAGAGCTTCAGTTGAAGCTCTGAAATCTGCAACTGCAGCTCAAACAATACCTTTCCAATTTCCTCCTTAGATGTCTTCACTGTAGCAACTAACTTGTGAATTTTCTCTGCTAAGCCCACCTCTGTTGGAATATGGAGCTCACGGAGCTCCCTACACACCTGGGTAAGGGCTAGCTCTAGCTATTGATTTTTCTACATCACCTCATTGCAAGGCCTACTCTTTCTCTCCAATTTTTTTTTTATTGTTAGTTTTTACTTCATTGATAATCAACATGGCTATTTTTTCCTGGACGCAAATCTCATCTGAAACTCCTTGGTGCAGCTCATGTGAGGTCTAGATAAGTAGTGTTGCAAGGTTGATAATTATATTTTTCAAGTACTTTTCATGTTCCTAGTGTTTTACTATCTCAAAATGGAGAGAGCCCCCTGGAATTTGCACTGCTTGGAGCTCATATGTGATTTTTGTAGTGGAACCAAACTTTAGTAGCCTTTCTTGATCTGCACTCACTTGCACCATGCTCACCTGGATCATGCCTATTTGGATCTACAATTCCTTCAGGCCCTATTGTACTTTGTCCAATACTTGGTGGTACTAGTCCTCCATGTTCCACATATATTTTTAGTGGAGGAGTGTCACACGGAAACTGTCAAGGGTGCGGACACAACTGACCTTCCTAGAAGTCTAAGACGTTCTAATGACAAACAAGACAAAAAGGAGTGATCTTTCTCTAAATACACCTTTCATAACATGAAAACTACAAGTGTTTAGGTTTACCTTATTCCAAAACGCTGTTAGTGAGTCCGTTCTTGACGATCCGGATGAGCTCCTCCTTCAAGTCAATTCCTGCAACCACAAACAATCAAACAATTACCAAGCACTTGCATTTCATATAATAAAACATATATTTAACATGCAGACCAAGGAACACATGAAATAACTCATTAACATAAGCTATTGAGAAAAATAAACCAGTTTGTATTAATAACGAAACAAAGAAACTCTTACAACCTGGCCTTGGTGTTGTGCAAGTTCCTCCCAGGGTCCATCAAGGGTTTTCCTCTTCTTTGACAAAGCTCACCCTCTCCCAAGTAGAATCAAGTGAAGACAATCTCTCCTCACAAAGGCTCTAATGGAAGACCTAAATCCTGCAGCATTTACCCAAAGAAAATGTATAGCTCCAACCTCCTTTCCTCCTGGCCCAATGCCTTTATTTATAGTGCTGTAAAGAGGTTATTCTGGTCCACCATCAATGGGATCATCCCCCTCTTTGGGTGGGATAGCTCCCTTATTGATGGGATAAGACTCCCCTTAATAGAGATACATGAACCAACTGGAGGCGAATCCATTTCATCAAACCGACCTCTAGAATGTTCTAGAAGTAACCACAAGTAACTTTTTCAAGATAAAACTCGCGCATTTTGTCTTTTACAGAGGGACGCACCTGTCCCTTTACATACAGAGCGTCTATGGACGCAGTTTTTGTGAACAAGGTCCGCGTCCCCGCAGGTAAGACTAGAGAGAACCTGCGACCCCAGAGATAAACATGATTTTTACAAGACTTTCTCTCTATTTTGAGTTTGAGATGGATAACAGAGGCATAGACTTGCCTAAGAGGGTAGCATGACTGTTGATTTGAGCCATACTAACTGTAAGTTGTCAAGGTGACATTTTTTAGTGTAACAGATTGCCCCCTAAAGTGCGAAGCCTGAAATAGAATAGGGTTTTGTAATTCTAGGAAGGGTGAAGCGCTTTATCATTCCGAGGATTACCTTGTGGATGGCCTGGTTGGAACCTGCAATTTTCAACACAAAATACATGGATAAGAATATATCATCACTGAGGTAGGCATTCCCATACTCAGATTCAAAAACTTTAACTAATGAACTAACTACTCTGATACAGGAATGATCTTGTAGTACATCATTTTTATAGACTTTGTAGACACAGTATGGACGCAGCCATCTGTTTATGATGAGCCTACATAGATAATGAATACAAAACTCCTCGCAGCCTGGATGGTAGAAACTAGATCCAGGGTCTTCACTTCTACTTCCCGAATTGGTACGATTCTAGCCATGTGATTAAATGATTTGATGTCGAACATGGTAGAAACCACTTGATTACCAGTCAATGATGTAAACTGTTAACAAGCGTGAGGGAAAACCACCAGTAATGTCAATGGTCCCCAAAGTACCAAACACAACCCGTGAAATGTGAATAGATGTTTTGATGTCGAACACTTCACGGAATCCTCTGATCGAAAGTCAATGATGTAAACTGACGTCAAAGGCGAGAAATCTGCCATTGATGCATGCAGACTTCAAGGTACTGTCGATTCCTAAGTCATCTTTCTAGATAATGTGTTGATGTCGATAGAAAGCGACCCGTTGCAGGCAAGCCCGCAACACGAAATCATTGTTCAAGTTGAAGAAATGTTGCTGTAAGGACCGACTTAGGGATGGTCAAATGGATGACAAGTATTTTGCAGATGAAAGTTTGGTATTTGCAGGCCTCTTGAACACATAACGACACAACAGATGGCTCGGTGAAGAATAACTCAAAGTTAATCCCGAAACCCGGTTAAAGACTTCCAAAGTGACGTGGTCAACTGTGAGGTGAAAAATTTCCCAACCCAGGTGAATAACAAGTGTCGTGTTCAAGAGCGGTAATAAAGTTTCTCTGAGATAAAAAGTGACAAATAGGTTCATTCTTCTCTTTTTCCCCCACCATTTCTGGCGAGTACCTCCTTATTTTTATCAAGCTTGAGGAGGATAACATATGCTTGATTGTAAGCTCGTCCTTCGGACGAGTCCAACCTAGTTTAAATTCGAACCCTAGGAAGGAGTGGTTCGTTCCTGTTTGTAATTGAACAGGTCCTGTACTGTAAGAATTTTAACGAGCCCAGTATAGGAGAAACTCGGCGTTTTTCATTTTTAGAGAGTCTGAAAAAACTAAAGGAGACTCCACTTTGAACTTTTTCGTATATTTGTGTCCCTCAAGCCCGAAAAAGTATAAAATAATACCTGGGGGAACCGCTTGATCTTGCGACCAAGGAGTACTTTCATATTAGTGTCGTTAATCTGAAAAGTAAAAAGCGATCAAGGACACGTCGTTTTATTTCCTTATCGAGTTCGAAACGACGAAAACTCGGCAATCTTTTCCTGATTTTGCGGTCAGAAAAGAGCTAAAAGGGGACCGTCTTTTAATTCCGTTTTAACGAGTGAAAAAGAAACACTCGGCGATCTTTTCATTTTTTAGGAGTCAGAAAAGGGCTTAAAAGATGACTCTGCCATTTTGTTTGTGAAAAATTTACAATTTCCCTCGAAATCCCTTTGTCCTGCACAAAAGCGACCCATTACTCATACCTGTTTAAAAATAGGCAAAAATACACTCAAAAATATCTTTTCATGGTAAAAAATGAACTAAATCATCCAAAAAACCTATAAAAAGAGCTTTTACCATGTCATTTTTACCGTTTCACTGCTGAGGTTGAAAAAAGGGCTTTTGACAAGAAAACTTCCTGTGGCTGCTGCGGAAAATCTGACCGCTGGAATCGAACGCCGTCTCACCCAGGTATTTTACACATCCTACTCTGCATTTCTATCCGTTTAGAATTAATTTTTAGGGTTTGGTTTCATTTTTTGGGGGGGTTTTGATTTTGGAATGCGCCTCTCGGCGGACGCGGGTGCCCTTCGGGTGACCTGCGTCCCCCGACTTTTTCTCTTTCGAGAAAACGGTCGGAAGACGCAGCCCGCCTTCAGGGCATCTGCGTCCGGGCGCCCTGTGCAACAAAGCCGGGGTGCGTCTTCCGAAAGACGCGCATTTCAAAACCCCAACTCCCTCAAAAACCAACCAAAAATCCCCAAATCAATTTCTAACGCTTATTTTTGGTATGCAGGCACTAATCATGTTAGACTGGAGAGAAAGAGAGCACGTCGAGGAAGACGAAGTGGCAATAAATCATCAACCTTCTCTGGATGCCCTAAAAACATGCGGTTTATACAAATATTGGACCATACCGGGCATGAGGGGCCAGGTAAGATTCTTGGAGTGGCTGGTTGAGCGATGGAACGTACAGGAACAATGCTTCTACATAGGAGGGCACCAGCTCGAGATAGAGCCCTCGGATGTATACTTTCTCACTGGCTTGCCAAACAGGGGTGAGCAACTCAACCTTGCGGGGACTAGGCCGGGTGGCCAATCCCTTGATAGTCTCCGCGAGACTTGGTGCACACCGGGAGCTCACCATTCAAAAGGCATAGAGATAAAACACATCACTCTGCCGGAACTCAAAGTCATTGCGTTCACGGTTACCAGAATTTGCGGCGCGGCCGCTTTACACATTGCTTCCGGGTCCCAAATGCGGATGGCAATTGACTGTTACCAAGGCACCATTTTCAACTGGTGTGAAGCTGTGTCGGCTCATATGAAGAGCCAACTAACCAAGGCAAGGAACGGACGACTAAAGACCTTTGGATATGGGCCTATAGTCGTGAGCTTTGCCTTGGAGAGAGTTCCATTGCTGATCCCTCAGCAACTCACCGTTGATATTCTGGGTCCTCAGCAGCCAAAGCTGATACGATGGGTTGCGGTAATGGCCCGACATCCTGACGAGGGTGCGACAGTGGTTCGCTTCTCAGATAGTTATTTTGACTGGTTAGAGAACCAGCTTTTTGTGATACAGGATTTCCCGTATGCCGGAACAGACTTCAGAGGTGATCCGGACATGGTTCTTCCACAGGGAGAACAATGGGATGACAGAGGTACTTTTTATTTTCACAAATTTTCCTAGTTATATATTTTTTGTATTTTTTATATATATCGCCCCAAAACTAATAGTAAATTTCTCAAAATGCAGATGTTGGACCACAACGCCCAGCCAACCTCCGGCCTTATGATAGACGACATCCAGCTGCACTGGCACCGGCCCCACAGGATGCGACAGCAGAGGTACTAGCCGACTTGGAGCATGATCTAGAGCGTCTCACGGCAGATATACCTGAGACTACTATGGATGATATTCCAATGAGGCTTCAGCGCTTCGTGGTCGCGGTCCCTGGACCATTTAGAGGTTTTTTACGTAAGGTAGCCCGCGCAGTGGTGTCGTACAGAGAGCACCACCAGTGATTGACTAGTCACTTGTAGTTACATGTGACATTTTGATTTTTGTACTATCATTTTGCCGATCATAAGGTGTTTTAAACCTATGATCGAAGACGATGTATATATTTTTGACACACTCCTATCTATATATATCACTATTTTTACCGGCTTATTTTGTTTAACATATGTGATGAAATGTTTTTAAATTTACTTGCATGATTATCGTAAATATCTTTCTAACATTTGAGAAGCAATTGCATCCGCTAATGTATTCAAAGACCTCGGAATATGTTGATATTCAATGTAATCAAATTCACGTTCCAAGAGACGCACCCTCAAAAACAACCTTAACAACACAGGATTTCTAATGGCATAAACTCTATTAAGCTGTAATACAACAAGTTCAGAATCTAACCTCACTATCAAACGTCGAATCCCAAATGAAATAGATTCGGATAATAATTCAACCACTGCACTGTATTCTGCAATGTTGTTCGTTGTTTGACCGAGGCTTACCCCATGCATAGAAACTAACTCGTCAGAGGGTGAATAGATAACCCAGGCTGCGGAAGAGATATTCCGTGTACTACGACAAGCACCATCAGCAAATCCAATGTATGTTTGGAGAGGCGTCGACATCTACAATATCAAGAGTAAAACCAAAATGAGCCAAAATAATGACGACAAACCACACTTAGCTAAACTAAGCACACTGACTAAACTAACACACACTTTGCTAGCTAGAAAGAAAATCTAACCTATCTAAAAATTTCTCCATACCCATCACTTTAAGCATAATACCTCTTTAGGTAAAGTCCATTTCTGGGTTTACCCAAAGAGTCCCCATCAAAATCAACTAACTCATAAGCCCCTTTTGCTAGCTTGCGCTTTACAATGTAGGGCCCATGCCACATAGGAACGAACTTTCCAGCACCTAGCTTATCGTTAGCTTGATCATATAATAATACTAGGTCACCTTCTGAAAAACTTCGAGGGGTCACATGTTTATCGTACTGAGCTTTCATTCGTTTCGCGTGAGTCTCGATAGCTAAAGTAGCGTCACGTCGAGTCTCATCTAACTTAGCTAAGTATAATAACCGTTTCTCCTCTGCGGAAGTAGCTGGAAGTAATTCGACAGCCATTTGAAGTGAAGGGATTTCGCATTCAATAGGTAACACAGCTTCCAAGCCATAAACTAGCTGAAAGGGGGTGAAACCTGTTGAATTTTTCACCGAAGTTCGATATGCCCATAGCGCCGAAAATAACATGTTATGCCAATTCGTTCGATGGATACCAATGATCCGTCGAATCATGACGACTAGAACTTTATTGATTGACTCAACCAAACCGTTGGCCTGCGGATAATAAGGAGTAGAGCTATCGTGCCGCAAACCAAGCTGGCTTGTAAGTTCTGTCATCATGATATTTCGAAAGTGGCTCCCATGATCAGTAATGATTGCTTGTGGGACACCAAACCTAGTTATGATATGATTGAATACGAAAACTGCAGCTGTCTTGCCGCTTGCGTCGAATGTAGGCATCGCCTCGGCCCATTTTATAAAATAATCAACCGCGAGGATGATATACGCATGCCCCCCGGCCGAGTGAGGGTTACAAGTAATAAAGTCAATGCCCCATTTGGCGAATGGACCAGCGGCAATTATAGGGTGGAGAGGAGCAGGTGGAGCGCGCATCTTTCGATCAAAAACTTGACAGTTGTGGCACGTTCTGACGGCAAGGATACAATCTTTAAACATAGACGGCCAGAAGTAGCCAGCGCGCAACACCTTCTGAGCTGTGGCATACCCAGACATATGACCGCCACACGCTCCAGAGTGACAGTCATTCAAAACTCTCTCAGCCTCTTCGTGAGTTAAACAACGTCGAAAAACTAAGTCTGCCCCCCGGCGATAAAGTGTATCTCCAATAATTCTGTATTGCTGGGAGCGAAACCGAATTTTCCGACGGTCTTCTTTGGAAGCTTCAGGCCGAAAGGTTTGGGTTTGGAGATAGGTGATTATATCCCCATACCACGGATCTAAAGTGCTAATAAGAAACAAAGATTCGTCCACGATGGACTCCTCTGCCACGGTCTCGGTATCAGCACTCGGGAAATCACACATTAATTCCGCAAAAACTAAAGATTTCTTAGACTTGGACTTCTCGAACTCCAAGTCGAACTCTTGCAGGATAACAATCCATTTAGAGTACTTGCCCCCTAGCAGTTGTTTTGTCAAAATATAAATCATAGGGTTGCAATCCGAAATAACAGTAGTCTTGCGGAGAAGAACGTAGTGACGGAAACGCTGGACAGCTTGAACGGCTGCCAGGGCCAATTTCTCCACATGTGAATATTTTAACTCAGTTGGGTTTAAGGTTCTGCTGAGATAATATATCACATGCTCTGTTTTGAATTCATCTTCCTGAACTAACACCATTCCAATGGTGGAATGCGAAGCTGCGAGGTACAAGAAGTAGTCCTGGTTGTAGTTGGGAGGATGCAATAACGGTGCATGGGTCAACGCGTGTTTCAATGCATCAAAAGATTGTTGGGCAATCTCGTCCCAAAAGAACTGTGCGTTCTGTTTCAACAACCGTGTAAAACCCTTTGTGACCTCGGCGTAGTTCGGGATGAATCGTCGTAGAAAGTTTGCTTTCCCTTGCAAACTCTGGAGTTGGCGCAAACTCGAAGGAGGAGGCAATTTGATGATAGCCTCGACTTTCGAGGGATCGACGCGAATGCCGGTCTTTGAAACAACAAATCCCAGCAACCGACCTGTTTCTATACAGAAAACACATTTGTGGGGATTCAACCGAATCCGATAATGCCTACACCTCATAAAGATTGCTCGTAGATGGACGAGGTGATCAGCTCGTTGCAAAGAATGAGCAGGCAAATCATCGAGATAGGGTTGCACAATGTGCTTGATGTCATGAAACGCATAAGACATCGCCCGCTGAAAAGTGGCTCCGGCATTCTTAAGTCCAAAAGGTAATTTGCAATAAGCAAATGTCCCCCATGGACAAATGAATGCCGTTTTTGGTTGATCGGCAGGTAGAATATTGATTTGATTATAACCGGAGAAACCATCCATGAAGGAAAACATTTCACTTCCGGCACAATCATCAATAATTTGATCGATATAAGGTGTAGGATAGTTGTCTTTTGGACAAGCCCGATTAATATCCCTATAATCGATACAGATTCTTATTGTTCCTTGCTTTTTATTAACGGGAACAATATTCGAAACCCAATCCGTTAACGGGATCGGATAAATGAAACCTGCTTTCAACAACTTTTCGACTTCGGCTTTGATTGCAGCCGCTTTCCGAGGGTGGATCTGACGCAACCGTTGCCGAATGGGTTTAGCATCCGGGTAGGTTTTGATTTCATGAACAACAATTGCAGGATCAATTCCCGGCATTTCCTCGTAAGACCAGGCAAACACGTCGCAGAATTCTTGGAATAGGGCCGTGTAAGTTTGGATTTCCGTTTCAGTACAAGCGGCTCCTATATGAACGTTCTCCTCGATTCCGGGCTTCACTGAAATGTCAACGGGAATAGTGCGAGAAATATTCCCTAAATTCAGCTCTGAATCAGAATGTTTCGTTGGATCCTGAGCGTCTTTGACATATTCAGCGGTAAAGATAGATGAAAAATCATTTTCAAAAACATCATCCTTAGGTAAAAACGAAGATCTATGATGGAGATCTTCCCATGGCAGATCATCTACGCTAAGGATTTCCCGAAGTTGTTCGTCAGATGACACTTCTTCGGGAAACGCTATCCGCTCTAAGGGTGAAGTGAAACTTGACTCTTCACTGACCACGTTCATTTGGTCGGCTGAACGAAACTCGGTAAAAGACGTAAGAGCTTCATAAGCAATCTCGTATGGACTCAACGGCATAACATCACCGATTAAGTCTAACTCAGAGTCAGAGGGAACATACCAAGGATCATCGTGAACGATGTTTTCTGACGTGATCATATGAATTGTTGCGAACGAAGAATCTACACTGAGTGGAGGGAGAGGAAAAGTTCCCAGTAAACCGGAATCTTTAACTAAACCGACACCAATGTCCCTATACGGGATTGTCGTTTTACCGACATGCTGGATTGTTTCTAAAGAGGTTGGGTCGGATGAAAAGTATGTCAGCTGATCAATAGTCACGATCTTACCGTTATGTGGAAATTTAATGACTCTGAAGACCGATGAAACGATCGCTGTCATAGCATATGACCAACTTCGACCCAAAAGAAGGTTGTAGTCTAGAGGGGCATCAACCACTTCCACATCCAGACTAACGGTTTTACCTTCGACCCCTATAGGTAATTCTTGTAGAATACCAAACGGACGGAACCCACGGCCATCAAAGGCCTTAAGGATGGTGGGGGATTGGTTCAATGTAGGAGAACCAAGAGATCTCCAACATTGAATCGACATAATACACGTAGAAGCTCCCTCATCAATCACAGTCCGATGAATGGGCCTGTTTTTGATGATCACTGGGATTTGGAAAGCCATTTGATGTGGGAGACGCGGTGTACTATTTTCTAGATCAAAGATCATTAGGTTCGGGTCCTGAACGTCGACAGCTCCAATAGCCGACAAAAGCAATCTCCGCTGTGCTGGACATGATTGTAGCACTTCGAGTGCCGACATTGCTGAAGGTGAAACAGCTAAATCTTCAACAATGTTGTAATTCTGGGCTGCTCTTGCATGTGGATTGAAAGCAGACCTTCGAAGTACACCCTTGGCGGGCGGCTTTATTACTAAGTCCGGGTTAGGTTTCTCGATCTGTAGTGGATCGGAACCAGGAGCTGAGGTTGATGGGTGAGAATGAGAAGATTCTGCTTCCTTACCATCAACAGGAGCCTTACTACCATAATCTTGCGATCGAGTCGCAATCCTGACATGAGACATCATCAAAATGGGTTCTTCACTGGCATTGGAAGAAGAACCTATCATTTTATTTTCCTGCTCTGGGAATGGATTCTTTAACACAGCAGGAGTCGGAGAACCTTTGACAATTTTGACTACCTCGGCCCGATGAGGGCAGTCTCTTGTAAAATGATCTTCTTCACAAATAAGACAAGGATAGCGAGGTTTACGTTTCTCGTCATTGGCTTCTGACTTTTCCGTTTTCTCCTTTGGAGCCTTGTCTGCTTTAGCCTTCTTCTTTCCTTTCTTCTTTCCACCGTTTTTAGATTTCGCCGTAGTTGACTCTACAGCGTGAATGTCGGCGGTAAGTTCAGGAGGAGAAGACTCTCCTGTCGGAGAATCAGGCAAAGTGATAATTGGAGTATTGGAGGCCTTGGAAGACTTCTTTTTACTCTTCGTAGTCACGATACCGATCATACCATCAGCGGCATGAGATCCCGAAGGAGCAGCAGCGATTTGGTTTGACCTGGGAAGATCCGGAATTTTTTCATGTAACGTACCTGACTGAGTATAAACCAAGTCAAGGTACTGCGCCTGAGCAATGACTTGCTCCTCAGTAACTACTCCGGCCTTAGCAACATCTTCAGTAATTCTAGGTAATAACGATTTGACAAACCACTCAGCTAAGATCTGGTCTGGGATAAAAACTTTCACTAATCTCCTTCGACGTCTCCACTCATGAATGTGATCAGAAATGTACGTGGACGTCGATTGTTTCAGCGAAGTTAATAACTCAGTACCGTTATCGTATCTGACTGGTAACTGAAAATGCGTTAAGAACGAGGTAGCTAACTGACTAAAATTGTAAAAAGAGGCCCGTGGTAACTCAATGTACCACTTGGCCGCGAGACCAATGAGTGTACGCTGGAAAAGACGTAAACGGATAGAATCATCTATGATGGAATTTGATGCACACCAGAGGTGGTAAGTCATCACGTGATTAGACGGATCCTCTCCAGACTTCCCCTCAAACTTGGGTATATCACTGGGCAACTTATTTGGCATTGACGGCCAAAACGGAAGATATTGAATTGGATCATTCGTGAGGCGCGTCAAGTCGGGTAAATCTAAAGTTGCAATAAATGGTAACTGCCGGTTAGGATCTCTGAAACTCTGAGTCACAATACCAGCCCCAGGAGGAGGATATCCCGGATAACTAGGAACAGGATTCGCATTGGGGATATTGTATCCTCCTGGAAAACCAGGATTAACCGGACCGTACTGGGGTTGTTGAGGTGGTTGATAATTGTACCCAGGATACGGTTGATACTGGTAAACCGGTTGTTGGGCAGCTTGCCCAGGTTGATACTGTCCCTGGTACGGAGGTTGAACGAATTGAGGTTGAATAGTAACAACCGTACTAGTACCAGGTTGGCCTGCAGGCATCTGGACTGTGGTCTGAACCGTGGGTCCAGGCAACGGTATAGATATCTGAGGAGTGGTAACAGGGACAGTAGGAACTGGAGCTGCCGATACTCCGGAAGTAAACATAGTAGATGAAGCGGTAGTTGCTACAGCCGTGTGAGGTGGAGTACCTGGTGCAATTGGCGGCTGAGTAACTACCGAAGTTACAGGAGTCTGAACACTTGACTGGACAGGTTGCGGTTGCTGGGGTAGACCAGGAACTGCAGGTTGTCCTGGTTGAGGTATCGACTGCATACTTGGTTGCAACATCTGTTGACCCTGTGACGGATCCCATGTTAACATTCCAGGGTATTGACTCGTAACAGGTTGAGGATACTGAGAGCCATAGCCGCCGTATTGAGGATAGGGTTGATAACTGTAAGGCGTACTGCCATATGATTGCCCTTGAGGTGGTTGATAACCTTGACTAGGGTATTGACCCGTAGGTTGATAACCTTGGGGTAAATACGAATACTGGGGTTGACCTTGACCTTGAGGTTGGTAACCTTGAGGTTGGTACCCTTGGGGTTGATACCCTTGGGGTTGCCATCCTTGAGGTTGCCATCCTTGAGGCGGATACTGATACTGAGGTTGACTTTGGGGTACAAATTGAGGCTGGGGTTGATACCCTTGGGGTTGCCCCCCAGTCGCAAATGAAGTACCTTGAGGTTGCCCCCCAGGCATAAACGAAGGTTGCCCCCCAGGCGGTAATTGGCCACCTGAAGGTTGGTTAATGGGAGTTGAACCTGACATCATATAAACGTCACCTATACTCAATGGTACATTACCACTGTTTCCAAGTAATAACCCATGATCAACAGGTTTAGGAGATGCTCCCCAGCGGAGTCGCCAATTTGTCACACGGAAACTGTCAAGGGTGCGGACACAACTGACCTTCCTAGAAGTCTAAGACGTTCTAATGACAAACAAGACAAAAAGGAGTGATCTTTCTCTAAATACACCTTTCATAACATGAAAACTACAAGTGTTTAGGTTTACCTTATTCCAAAACGCTGTTAGTGAGTCCGTTCTTGACGATCCGGATGAGCTCCTCCTTCAAGTCAATTCCTGCAACCACAAACAATCAAACAATTACCAAGCACTTGCATTTCATATAATAAAACATATATTTAACATGCAGACCAAGGAACACATGAAATAACTCATTAACATAAGCTATTGAGAAAAATAAACCAGTTTGTATTAATAACGAAACAAAGAAACTCTTACAACCTGGCCTTGGTGTTGTGCAAGTTCCTCCCAGGGTCCATCAAGGGTTTTCCTCTTCTTTGACAAAGCTCACCCTCTCCCAAGTAGAATCAAGTGAAGACAATCTCTCCTCACAAAGGCTCTAATGGAAGACCTAAATCCTGCAGCATTTACCCAAAGAAAATGTATAGCTCCAACCTCCTTTCCTCCTGGCCCAATGCCTTTATTTATAGTGCTGTAAAGAGGTTATTCTGGTCCACCATCAATGGGATCATCCCCCTCTTTGGGTGGGATAGCTCCCTTATTGATGGGATAAGACTCCCCTTAATAGAGATACATGAACCAACTGGAGGCGAATCCATTTCATCAAACCGACCTCTAGAATGTTCTAGAAGTAACCACAAGTAACTTTTTCAAGATAAAACTCGCGCATTTTGTCTTTTACAGAGGGACGCACCTGTCCCTTTACATACAGAGCGTCTATGGACGCAGTTTTTGTGAACAAGGTCCGCGTCCCCGCAGGTAAGACTAGAGAGAACCTGCGACCCCAGAGATAAACATGATTTTTACAAGACTTTCTCTCTATTTTGAGTTTGAGATGGATAACAGAGGCATAGACTTGCCTAAGAGGGTAGCATGACTGTTGATTTGAGCCATACTAACTGTAAGTTGTCAAGGTGACATTTTTTAGTGTAACAAGGAGCTAAAAAAATCACCTATCTCATAAAGATCCCTCTCTGTTAGGACAAAGGGTGTTGTACTCGTAGACTTATCAAACTTCTTCTTCTTGTGAGGTCTCATCGAACTTCACTTCTTCCTCTTCCTAATCCTGAAGGGGTACTCTAAGCCATCTGATCTGAGATAAGGGTCTGAGCCTCCTTCCTCTTCATCTATGGTTTCAACCTCTACATCAGTGCACTCTATTTCAGGTTCCTCAAGGTCAATGGTGATCAACGATGTTGTTGGTTGTGTAGATTTTTCCTTTTGTGCCTCCTTCTCTTTCATAGAAGCTGTTAGCCTTGCTGGAAAAAGGCCCAAAAATGGATCCATATAGGCTCTGAAAGTCTCCAAATTTGCTTGAAAAAATACCAATGGATCCATTAATTCTTTTGAAATCTTCAAGATTTTCTCAAAGATCATCCAATGATCAAAATCAGCGCAAGAGGAGAGCCCTTGGAAGGGCGGAAATACACTATTGGGAGGAAAAAATGCTTGAAAACCATGAAAAACCCATAATCACAGGCTTAAACAGAGGAATGAACAAAAGCTGTTAGATCTAGCGGATCAACGGCCGAGATCTAAGTGGATAATTGTAATCAGCTAAGAAGAAAGGACAGCTTAAATTTGGGTGCATGACACCACCGATCAGCGATTGCCGATGATTGGATTGATAGGTCACATCGGCGGGGAGCACATACCATATTAAATAAAGGACCTGGGGAGTGAGCAACGTGCTAATGTGATTTATCATAATCGCTATATCACAACGACACTATACGATGGGTGGGGCCTATGCACATACATATGGGTCACCCGATAGCCGGACCTGATGGCATTATATATGAGAGTTCATAAATTTTGAAGTCTGCAACAAAGCCATTTTTAATGTATTTCATGTATTTTTGTTATATAATGAAAATATGAAGGGAGAATTGGACAACAGCAATTGCGATGAGTCCCATACTCAAAAGGGTCAGGGAAGTGAAATATATAATATATGAAGTCCGCCAAACCCATTTTCATGCATTTTTTGGTGTTTTTCATGTGTTTCATAATACAAGGGAAATACATAGGAGCATGCTTTTTGCGACTTATGATGGTGGCAAGGCCGGACCCAATAGACAATTAAACCATATTTTAGGACTTTTGAAGTCCAAAATACACAGAGAACGTGGTATTTTTGCAGTAATGTTGTGTTTTCTGTTCATAACAAAGAGCAGTCACTATCTGCATTTTAAAGGGATTTCATAGGCTCGAAGAGCCATTCCACCACAGAGCAGAGGCCGAATCAACCCAAAGCGATCATGGAGCCACAACAACACAGCCAAATCAACCAGAAACGATCATGGAGCCACAGAACGACACAACCATAACAAACAGAATGATTGTGGGGCATCTCTGGCATAAGAGAACTCCCAGACAACGCAACAAACCACCCAAAATATCTTAAAACGGTTACTCTTCTGTCAGAAGCAGAAAACTATGAGCCCATGCTTGCCTAGAGGGCATAAAATCAGTTAACAAGGTAGATCAGATAGATTAAGACTCTGAGCCTCTTAGAGCTCAGGAGCATTGTAAACAGGCTATAAATAGCTGAAAGTAAGATGTAATAGAGGTTCAACTTTTGGAGATTGCTCCTCCTCTGTTCCTTCAAGCTTCTCATCTTCATTCTGGAAATATAATCTTCTTTTTCTATTATATGTTAAATGTCCATTCTCTTTGCTATTCTATGCTTGCACTTGAATAGGTTATTCAGGTTTTCTATTGTGTCTAATGCCAGATAACTGTCATATTATCTTTGCATTGATAAATTAGATTTGTAAGTCTCATTTAATTCCTATAACTAGCCATTCATATGTGTTTATGTATGCAATCTACTGGTACATCCAGTATTCTCCATCAATCCATTGAATTTGTAAATTATTGAGCATTAGTGGTCTAAAGCCTTGTATTGGTGAAAGTGTTCATGCATGTCTTGAGTGAGAATAGAGCGAAAATGGTTATCTGACTTGATTCAAACCATCATCCATTCCAATAGTTTTGAGAAAAATATTGAGGATTATATGTTACCAGGCATCTCCGAGCTATAACCCAGGAAAGTTTCCTAGAGTGATAACATAATTGGCGCTGTTGCCGGGGAGAGGAAACTGAATCTCATCTTCCATGGGAAATGACATAGATCTAGCTTTGATGGTAGATAAAGTTTGTAGAAATTTTGAATAATTAATCACTTATTCACAGAGATTATCCCAATTATACACTCTTGCGGAATACATGCACAATCCATAATCTCCTCTACGTTGATCATCAATTTAGCAGCATCAAAAATAATGAAACATCAATCGAATGCACACATTAACACAGTATGTAACTCGAGGAAAGAATATAGCTGAAAACCCCACACTATCTGTATATTATAATGATAGAGAACATGTAACAATACATAGTACAATACTCCTCACAAGTACTCAGTACTATCTCCCCTGTTACACACAAACTAGCTCAGATCTGAAGCCTCAAATCTCCTCCACTGTTTTCCTGCCTCCACTGTGAAATCTTGGAAGAGAATCAATCACTCTGTGAAATTGAATTCCTTTGGTTATACTATGCAAGCCTCATGGGAAATCTCCATCCATGCATGTGCAAATCTCATGCACAACTATAGTCATAACTGATAGCAATCTCAACCTCTAACACCTGTCTCCACTGAACTGTACATGCACTGAGTTAACTAATGTATTCTTTAGTTTCTTTATGAGTTAATAATTAGTGAATTAATTAATATTTAATTCACACAACTCATCACTATTGTATTCTTTAGTTAGACTAAAATACAACTAGTTCAACCAAGTCAAACTGAACACAACTCCATCAACTCCACAATCAACTCCACCAAACTCAACCACATGAGTTCTAACTGAAGTCCTGCATGCAATAGCTCAACTGAACCACAAGAAAAGCGTATTTCCTTCTGACAGCTGCATGTGCCACATCTGTAGCTCAAACTGAAGTGCTCCAAGAGGATAAAATATGTTTATAGTCCAAATATTATTATGAGACAATAATATTCGATTGTTTTATTTTTAGCCTGGCAGTCTAAAAATAGAAACCGCCCATATGTCTAAAAATAGAATTCCATCTATTTTTACCAACATGACCAATCATCCAAAAATAACATCCTGCAACTCATAGACCATGATCCATATGTCTAAAAATAGACTTTGTGCCAAAAATAGCCAGCGGGCCCACTTAGTGAAGGAAACTTCTTTCCACTAAGCTCCATCATCTTGTTGAATTCTCAACAAATTTTGGGCACATTTTTGGTTGTAATAATCTATCTAGCGACTCTACTGGAGGCAGAATCTCTTGGTGACTCCATGCCATAGCTCTAGCTCCGTTTGTGAGGAATACTCGGAGAAATCCTCAAAAGCTACAAGCTGACCTAGTACTTAACCATGAAAAGATCATCAAAGAGAGAAAGGTATTGCAGAAAATAGCATCTGGTTGAGGTAAACCTAAACAATCTCCTATATCTCTTCAAGAACTTCCTGTAATAGAACAAATACATGTTGAGAGTATAGCATCTAATACTAGCAGTGAAGAAAAACTCTTAGAGATCCATAATGCTCCTTATTATTTAGGTTCTCCTTTTTCTTTAAGCCCAAAGGAAACCTCACCTCCTATCCATCATACTCCTTTAGTCTTATGAGTCACTCCTCAGCCCTCTATTATTCAAAATTCCAATACTCTTTTAGTCACCACAGCTATGGCAGGTCCACAAGCACCTACCAAAATGGAAAGAATCATAGCTGCTAGGTATGGACCTCTAATACTACCCACTCCTTTGAATCCCATGCCTATGGGAGAATATAAAAATATAGGCCTAAGTGTTGGCATTATGTTTCTGGTATATGTTACAGATGTTGTACTTGATGGCAACTCCCGTGGCAAGGCTCTCAATTTGTTGAAAATTAAGAAGTACACAGGAAATCAGTTCAGAAGGTGCGTACCCGCAGGTACACCATGCAGGGACCGCGTCCAGATACGCAGTCCAGCCGTTCAGGAGGTGCGTCCCCCCAGTGCACACATTTCAAGGCATAGAAAAGCACGCGTGGGGTTTCTTATGTTTTACTCTTGGTATTTAGCCGATGGTATTGGGTTATTATGGTGTCGGCTCGTGGTATTGTTCCATGATTTTAGGAGGAGCTTGCCTATATAAAGCAAAGGAGATCACTTGGCTAAGTATCTTTTGCAATTGAATATCTTTAAATCTGAAATATTGGGTTACGGTCTTAAAAGCTTGATCTATATGAAAGTGAAGTTGAAGGCGAATCTGTGAAGGGTGATCTCTCGAGCGCATGATCAGATCTGAGCAGCTGTGCCACTCTGGTGGACTGCCTTTTCGGCCCTAACCAGAAGGACGCAGGTGTTTAACAGAAGAACTGCGTGGGTATGCAGTGCAGAAACAGGAGATCTGCGTCAGTACGCAGAGCAGAAGAAGGAGAGCTGCGTCGGTACGCAGAACAGAAGAAGGAGAGCTGCGTCGGTACGCAGAGCAGAAAAAGGAGAGCTGCGTCGGTACGCAGAGAGACTAAGGTTCAGGTGCGTCCGCATAGTAAAAGTACGCGGCGCGATAGTATTTTTGGGTGCATCCCTGCAGTAACAGTACGCGGTGCGATAATGTCTCTGGGTGCGTCCCTGCAGTAATAGTACGCAGCGCGGTTGAAGGAATAGTGCGTGGGCACGCAGTGCGGTAGAAGGATCTCTGCGGGTATACGCAGGGAAGCAGAAAGTAAACTGTGTAGCGACGCAGGCCACAGAAGGGAAAACTGCATCCCTGTCTTAAAATGTTCTGTTGATTGAGTTTTCTGTTGATAAGTTGTTCTGGGTTAGTTCTATTATTGTTGATCTGAAAACAGTAGTGAACTGTAACCTTTATGTACTTGATGATCATTTGATGATTTTTGAAAAGAATTAAGGGGTTGTAGCTCCCTTCCAGGAGAGACTGGAAAACGAGAGAGAGAGAGTTGTAGCTCTCTGCAGGTTGCAGCCTGCGTACTGGTAAAGGACTCCACCAGTACAAAACCATTGTAAAAGAAGTTTCTAATTTGAGAGAAGATAGAGACATATTGCAGCAGGTGGTTTTCACCCACATTGGGTTTCCACCTTACATCTTGTGTTCTTTGGTGTGACTATCTGTTTTTCCTTGTTCATGCTCATTATTTTATGGTACTGACATGCAAAAAAAAATAAAAAATTCAAAGAACAAATAAGGAAGATTTATTAAAAGAATTAGATAATACTGATTCACCCCCCCTCTCAGTATTATTGTCAACAATTGGTATCAGAGCAGGTCCTTCAGAGAAGCTTGATCGCTTGAAGGTAGATCGTTCATCATGAGCAACTACGAGAGAGAAGCATCAATCAGGCCACCGGTTTTTGATGGGACAAACTTCAATTATTGGAAGGTAATAGTTACTGCCTATCTTCAATCTCTTGGTACAGAAGTTTGGGACATCGTAGAGACAGGCTATGCTTTTCCTTCAGCTACTCCTACAGATGCCGCCGAGAAAAAGAAGTATGAAACAAATGCGAAAGCAGTCAGTACTCTATTAGGATGTATATCTCAATCAGAATTCATGAAGGTAATGCACTATAAATCCGCAAAAGAGATATGGGACAAAATTGTCACAAGCTATGAAGGAGATGAACAGGTAAAGCGTGCTAAACATCAAACTCTCAGAATTCAGTATGAGACTCTCAAAATGTATAATGATGAAAGTGTGGCTAACTATTTTCTTCGAGTAGATGAGGTTGTTAATTGTATGAAAAAATTGGGTGAAGAAATAAAAGAGGCTATTGTGGTTGAAAAGGTTCTAAGATCATTGTCCCCCAAGTTTGAATCTAAAGTATCTGCAATAGAAGAAAAAGAAAATCTACGAATTCTTACTATGTCTCAGCTACATGGAATTCTAACTGCTTATGAAATGAGAAAGGGAGGACCATCAGACAGAAGAGAAGCTGCTTTCAAGGCATCAGGCAAAGGAGATTATTATGAAGCAAGCCACGTCCCAGAAGAAGAGGAAGAAGAATCAAATTTTGTCAGAAATATTCAAAGAGGTTCTGGAAGGTTCAGAGGTAAGTTACCCTTTAAATGTTTTGCTTGTGGAAGAGTAGGTCATTATGCTGCAAAATGTTCTTATAAGGATAAAGGAAAGGAACCTGCTAGGTGGAACAAGAAACAAAACGCAAATAAGAAAAGCTACTACACTCATGAAGATAGTGATGGTCTATCAAACAGTGATGAAGATGGACAAGGTAATGAATATAAGTTGTTAATGGCATTTGAAGATGATGATTATATGGATGCTATAGATGTGGATAACCTTTATGATGAAATTACTAGACTCAAGAGATGTATAGAAGAAAAGAACATGATCATTGATACTCTACAATTTCAAATTGATGAAAAGGAAAAATATCTTGAAAAATTAGAAGGTGAAATTGTTGGTCTTAGAAAAGAGATTGAGAAAACAAAAGCTATTAATCTCAAGTTTGTCAAGGGATCTGAAACTTTGGATGAGATTATTAATGTGCAGCGGTCTCCACTAAATAAGACAGGTCTGGGCTATAATGGAGAAACCTCTCAAGCATCCACCTCAAAAAGTTATCTTGATGCAGCAAGAAGAAATGAGCAAAAGCACAATGAAGATCATCAGGTAAAGCAGGGACGAATTACAAACAGAAACTATCAATCCATCTTAAGGGTGAACAAAAGCTACAACCAGCCACAGGTAAAATCTTCTCAATTTGGTTCAAGAATAGATGACAATAGAAATTACAATCAATTGGCTGGTAGATTCGATAACCGCAGAAGTTTCTTCAATGGACAATGCTTTTCTTGCCATAACTTTGGTCACAAAGCAGCTCAATGTGTTGCATATAAAACGATCATGACTAGGGAAGCTCAAAAACAAAGAAGTATGACCGGGATTACAAAAGGGACCTACCCTTTCTTTTCGGCTCTTGAAAATGAAGTTGAATGCTCTATTTGCAATAACTTTGGTCATGAAGACTCTGAATGCAGGAGCAAGTTTCAGCAAAAAAAGGAACAAGCCTCAAGCACCAAAACATGGAGAATAAAGGAACCACAAACAGAAAGATGTGGGATAGCATTTTATGCAGAGGGACAGGAAAATCTATGGTACATTGATAGTGGATGTTCGAAGCATATGACAGGTGATAAAGAAAAACTTGAATCATATTCTGCTCTAGAAAAAGGAAAGAAAGTCTCTTTTGGAAATGATACTCCTGCAACTATAAAAGGAGAAGGTGTTGCTCAGTTAAAAGAAAAGGTCAAGGCTGGAAATTTTTTGTATGTCGATGGATTGAAGCATAATCTTCTAAGTGTCAGCCAAATGTGTGATCAAAGAACCGAGGTTATATTCAGATCAAATGGATGTCTTGTTCGTGATCTTGATACAGGTAAAACAGTGATCAAAGGCAAAAGAACTCCAAATAATCTGTACATATTTGAAGAAGGACAACAACAATGTTATTTGAGCAAGGATGATGAGCACTGGTTATGGCATCGGAGGTTGGGGCATCTAAGCTTTTCACAAATAAGGAAAGCATGCAAATATCAGGCAGTTCACGATCTTCCAGATATCAAAATTCCTGACAACACCATATGCAAATCATGTCAGTTTGGAAAACAAACCAGAACTAACTTTCCAGAGAAGGAAGAATCAGCTAGCATGCCTCTTGAGCTAGTACATACAGATACATGCGGTCCATTCAGGAACAAAACACCTAGAGGAGAAGAATACTTGATATTATTCATTGATGATTTCTCCAGGTTTGTTTGGCTAGGACTTATGAAGCACAAAGATGAAGCATTCGAAAAATTCAAATCCTTCAAAGCCTTGGTGGAAAATGAATCAGGTCAGAAAATTAAGTGCCTCAGATCCGACAGAGGTGGGGAGTTTACCTCAAATGAATTTTTCAATTTTTGTGAAGAACATGGGATTAGAAGAGAATTCTCTACAGCAAGAACTCCTCAGCAAAATGGAGTTGTGGAAAGAATGAACAGAACAGTCCAACAAATGGCTCGTGCTATGCTTGATGAGTCAGGAACTCCTGCAACTTTCTGGGGTGAAGCTGCACATGCTGCAGTTGTTATTCTCAACAAAACAAATGTCCGAGTGAACAACACTCAAACTCCTCATGAGCTCTGGAGTGGTAGGACTCCTTCGGTAAAGCACTTCAAAATCTTTGGGAGCAAATGCTATATCAAGAATACTGATGAGCAGCTTGGAAACTTGAACCTAGAGCAGATGAAGGCATTCTTCTTGGTTACTCTCCACATAGCAAAGCATACAAATTCTATAATAAAAGACTTGGCAGAATTGTTGACAGCATTGATGTAGTGGTTGATGAGAAGGGATACATTCCTAGGCAAGTACATCATGAAGACATCGAAGAAGATGAAGGCTACCCTCAAAGATAGAATGATGAAGAAGAAGAACCTCAAGAAGAACCAGAGGAGCAGACAAGAATAGAAGAAAAGACTCCATCTAGATATGTTCAGAAGTATCATCCAGAATCTCAGATTATGGGGCAGAAAGAGGCAGGTGTACAAACAAGAAGAACAGTTGCAGAAGCTTCAAGCTATTTGGCATTACTCTCCTCTACTGAACCACAAAGTGTGAAAGAGGCATGCAAAGATGAATGTTGGGTGAAAGCAATGGATGAAGAACTTGAGCAAATCGAAAAGAAAAACACTTGGGAGCTGGTTCCTAGACCAAAGGATAAGAATGTTATCGGAACAAAATGGGTCTTCAAAAACAAATTGAATGAAAATGGAGAAGTAATTAGAAACAAAGCCAGACTTGTTTGTAAAGGGTATGCGCAGCAAGAAGGAATAGACTTTGAAGAAACCTTTGCTCCTGTTACAAGACTTGAGGCCATCCGAATGTTCCTTGCTCTCTCAAGTTTTCAAAACTTCAAAGTATTTCAAATGGACGTGGAATCAGCCTTTCTGAATGGAGACCTGGAAGAAGTATACATTGAACAGCCAGATGGGTTCATTCTTGGAAATGATCCAAATCTTCTATGCAGATTGAAAAAGGCTCTATATGGTCTCAAACAAGCTCCAAGGGCTTGGTACTACCGTTTGGACAAATATCTTCATCAACAAGGTTTTTCAAAAGGATCAGCAGATAGCAATCTTTATATAAAAGTTGAAAATGACAAATTGCTAATACTTGTTGTGTATGTAGATGACATTATTTTTGGGAGCAATGAAGAAACTATGAGTCAAAGCTTTGCCTCGGTCATGCAGAAAGAATTTGAAATGTCTTTGCTAGGAGAACTGACATATTTCCTTGGTTTGCAAATCCAACAAAAAGAAGGAGGAATATTTTTATCTCAAACCAAGTATCTCAAACAGATTTTGAAGAAATATGGTATGGAAGATGAAAAACCCGTATGTACACCCATGGTCACAGGATGTAGCCTCAGTGCAAATGATGAATCTGCAGCAGTACATCAACCAACATACAGATCTATGATTGGAAGTTTACTTTATTTGACAGGTACCCGACTGGACATCATGCATGCAGTTGGAATAGTTGGAAGATTTCAGGCAAATCCGAAGGAGACTCATCTTCAGGCAGTGAAGAGAATTTTCAAATATCTTCAAGGGACTCAAAATTATGGCTTATGGTATCCTAGAGATACAGATCTTACACTTCATGCTTATACAGATGCAGATTGGGCCGGAAGCGTGGATGACAGGAAAAGTACAAGTGGTGGTGCTTTCTTTATGGGTTCCAGACTGGTATCTTGGTTCAGTAAGAAACAGAGTTCGATTGCCTTGTCTACAGCTGAAGCGGAATATGTTGCTACTGCATCTTGTTGCACTCAACTGCTTTGGATGATGCAGACTTTACAGGATTTTCAAATCACTTGTACACCACCTATCCCCATCTTATGTGATAACACAAGTGCAATCAGCATCTCAAAGAATCCGGTTATGCATTCAAAAACCAAGCACATACCAATCAAGTACCATTTTCTCCGGGAACAAGTACTTGAACAGAAGTTCAAGTTGGAGTATGTTCCTTCTAAGGAACAAGTTGCTGATATTCTCACCAAACCATTGCCCAGGGACACTTTTGAATACCTCAGGCAAAAGCTGGGGGTTGTTGATGCATCATCTTATTGTTGAACCTCTTTTGATTGATGGTACAGGTTCAGGGGGAGCATATAATGCATTGTTGGCATTATGGAGGATGGTCAGAAGGAGATCTTGGAAATAGCTGCAATATGTCTCTATCTCTTCCATGGTGGATTATGGTTCTTTGTTGCAGATCTGGTTCATTTTCAAGGGGAGCATGATCTTAGGGGGAGCATACCCCTTTGCCCTTGATGTCAAAGGGGGAGAATGAAGCTGAAGTTTGTGAGGTTTGAAGCTGAAGTTTGTGAGGTTTCCATCAAGTCCAAAGGGGGAGATTGTTGGCATTATGTTTCTAGTATATGTTACAGATGTTGTACTTGATGGCAACTCCCATGGCAAGGCTCTCAATTTGTTGAAAATTAAGAAGTACGCAGGAAATCAGTTCAGAAGGTGCGTACCCGCAGGTGCACCATGCAGGGACCGCGTCCAGATACGTAGGCCAGCCGTTCAGGAGGTGCGTCCCCCCAGTGCACACATTTCAAGGCATAGAAAAGCACGCATGGGGTTTCTTATGTTTTACTCTTGGTATTTAGCCGACGGTATTGGGTTATTATGGTGTCGGCTCGTGGTATTGTTCCATGATTTTAGGAGGAGCTTGCCTATATAAAGCAAAGGAGATCACTTGGCTAAGTATCTTTTGCAATTGAATATCTTTAGATCTGAAATATTGGGTTATGGTCTTAAAAGCTTGATCTATATGAAAGTGAAGTTGAAGGCGAATCTGTGAAGGGTGATCTCTCGAGCGCATGATCAGATCTGAGCAGCTGTGCCACTCTGGTGGACTGCCTTTTCGGCCCTAATCAGAAGGACGCAGGTGTTTAACAGAAGAACTGCGTGGGTATGCAGTGCAGAAACAGGAGATTTGCGTCGGTACGCAGAGCAGAAGAAGGAGAGTTGCGTCGGTACGCAGAACAGAAGAAGGAGAGCTGCGTCAGTACGCAGAGCAGAAAAAGGAGAGCTGCGTCGGTACGTAGAGAGACTAAGGTTCAGGTGCGTCCGCATAGTAAAAGTACGCGGCGCGATAGTATTTTTGGGTGCGTCCCTGCAGTAACAGTATGCGGCGCGATAATGTCTCTGGGTGCGTCCCTGCAGTAATAGTACACAGCGCGGTTGAAGGAACAGTGTGTGGGCACGCAGTGCGGCAGAAGGATCTCTGCGGGAATACGCAGGGAAGCAGAAGGTAAACTGCGTAGCGACGCAGGCCACAGAAGGGAAAACTGCATCCCTGTCTTAAAATGTTCTGTTGATTGAGTTTTTCTGTTGATAAGTTGTTCTGGGTTAGTTCTGTTATTGCTGATCTGAAAACTGTAGTGAACTGTAACCTTTATGTACTTGATGATCATTTGATGATTTGTGAAAAGAAGTAAGGGGTTGTAGCTCCCTTCCATGAGAGACTGAAAAATGAGAGAGAGAGAGAGTTGTAGCTCTCTGCAGGTTGCAGCCTGCGTACTGGTAAAGGACTGCACCAGTACAAAACCATTGTAAAAGAAGTTTCTAATTTGAAAGAAGATAGAGACATATTGCAGCAGGTGGTTTTCACCCACATTGGGTTTCCACCTTACATCTTGTGTTCTTTGGTGTGACTATCTGTTTTTCCTTGTTCATGCTCATTATTTTATGGTACTGACATGCAAAAAAAAAAAAAAAATTCAAAGAACAAATAAGGAAGATTTATTAAAAGAATTAGATAATACTGATTCACCCCCCCTCTCAGTATTATTGTCAACACTAAGTTCATTGGGCTTGAAGGTGTTACTATTGAAGAACATCTTGAGTCATTTTATAGCTATGCTCATAATCTGGACATTAGTGAAGGTGATGTGTGGATGATGTTATGCTCCTATACCAATAGGTGTCATATTTCATGATTGAATGGTAAAGTCCCAAATATATTCATCCTTTCCATGCTGCAAAGGTTACATATTTTGAAAAAATAAAAAAATGAAAAAATGAAAAGAGGGTATACCCTAAAAGAAAGATCAAAGGGCAAAAAGAATGGAATGGTCAAAAAGAAAAGAAATGAACCCCAAAGAAAAGACCAGGAAAGTGTGGTAGTCCAAAATGCCACTACTGTTCTATTTTTGCAAATAATTTCATTGTGTGTAGTTAGTTGACTTTTGTCACAATTTATGGATGGCTAGACGGCTTAATATTGGCCAGTGCATGTTTTAAATTTCTTGTTTTAGAGATAGAGAACAAAATCTGTCCAAACAGTTCAAGTTTGGCAAATAAGTAGTTAGGTAGAGAAGAAAAGGCGCTCAACAACTAAATCTGAGCCCCTGGAAGAAATAAGGGCGGACTTAGATAGGTTTCTCATGTAAAGAAAAGAAGAGAGTAAGGGTTTTCTAGTTTAAATGCACCCAAGGAAAAAGGAAGAAAAAATGTTAGATACAGTAGGCTAGGTAGGTAGTTTTGGTGTTGCAGAAGCAGGCTTATGAGTAATTTTATCTTTCAAAGGTGATTCATCTCATGGATAACATAAGTATCATGGCAAGGTGTGGCTACAAATCAGGTGATGCATGTCTAACTTCCCTCCATACTTCTCCCAAAATCACTCACTAACCTCCCCCCTAAAGATGTTGGGATCTACTCAATACTCTTAAATCACTCCATTTCATGAGAAAACCAGAGGGAAATAGTATTCCTGTTCAATACAAAGAAGCAACATTTCTTGTGTAAAAATCCTATTATTCCCAAAGCCTAAGTTGTTCAGCCATGTTAACTCGGCGCCTACCCTTCATAAACCCATATTAACCCTTAAATTTATTATATAATTCCTATATAATATTCCCCCCCCCCGTATTATATAAATATATGAAAAATCCCAAAAAATCTAATATCCCGCCCCAGCTAACTATAGCAATATGCCATTGTTTTGATGAGATTATTTGTTCATCAGGAACCATATAATAACCATCCTCGCGCAAGGTTTCAGAGTCAATTAACCCCATGTTATTTGATTTACCAACAAACATTGCAAGCTATATAAAACCCTCCCTGCACACGCATACGCTAGAGTTAATTAACACCTGGCTAATTAACAAGTTTAAACCCGCCCGATGTATTCAATTCATTGTTTATTTATGTGGGTCCCCATGCCGTAGCCCTCCACCAGCTCTATTGAGAGCTGACCGTTAGATCTGGTCCTGTTGATTGGATGGCCCACAATGATATCATAAGGCCCTTACCTCCCGAAGATTACCACTCGGGGGATGGTGGTATTCCTGCCATACCATGGGACAGGTGGCGCCATCCCGGTGTGCTCGCGACCCTCCCCACCAATACCACCCTGGCCGATAAGCGGTGCGGGCCCAAAACCACTTACCGCCCCCGCTGCCTCCCCACTGATGTCATCACCACCTCATCCATGATGTCATCGCCATGTCATCGCCACGTCACCCCGCTACATGACAAAACACCATGTCATGCTGATGTCATCCGAAAAAAGGTTCCAAAAGCCCGCCAAACCAATTTTTGTCAAAAACCGGTGAAAGTGTTGTTTTCATTCATTTCTATTGGTTTCTTTCACGAGACTGGTGCATGAAAATCATGTCAAAGTTGCTACCAGAGCTCCAGTCCGCCACCCAATCGGCATAATCCAGCATCCCACCCTGAAATTCGTCGTCCAAACCTACAAATTACTCCCGTGCGCATCCAAAAACACAGGTATTTACCTGTTTCACCTCCCAAAACCGTGTTTTTTTAGCTTTCCTCTGCAAAATTTTCCAAAGAAGCCAAATTCTAGTTGAATTCGCCATACTGCCTTCAAATAAACGCACTAGAAGCACTGCCCTTTACCCATTTTTACCAAAAACCCTACAAATTTCATTTTTCTCTGTAAATTTCACCCAGTGAGCTAAATTCAAATCGACTTTGGTCTGCAATTCGCGGAAAAAAGCCCCAGAAATGTTGTTTTGCGTACTTTTGCTACAAAAACCCAAATTCCAACTTGAAAATCATAGAAAATTGAGCAATGGAAGTTTCGGTGGCCCTAAACATTGCTCCCCTCAATGCACCTCATAATTACTTGGAGTGGTTACCCCTGGCCAATAGAGATTTTCAAATCCAAGGCTTAACTAGTAATGAAAACCACCTCCAAGCATTTTGTGAAATTAGAAAAAGTCACAAAAGTAACTCTAATTTATATGGAATATGGGAATCCAACCTACCCAGGTACTACCTACCCTCAGTCAATGTTTTTCCTGATATAATATGCTTATGATGTGCCAATTATGAACCTATACAAAGAGCAGTCAAGAGTCCATCTGGAACTGTCCTATTTTATATAACTCCTGAGTCCATAAATGAAATGTTACACTTCAAACCCATTCTGTCTCTGGCTCCTCTGTCTATGGGATTCTTGCTTGAGCAGGGCCCTAAAATACCAAACTCAGATATAACCCGCATTGCTCAAACATTCATGAGACCAGATTGCCAGCCCAAATTCCCACCTACCTTTCTACATGACGGGTTCAATAAAGTTGGAATATTCATCATTGATATGATATCCTATGTCCTGGGATTCAAGACAAGTGAATACGTTGATGGGACCACCCTAGTTTTGTTGTCCACATATACTCTAGGATAACCCCCTGCTGTCAAGTATGACTATGCTACCTTCATTGCCAACAAGATCCATGACCAACTCTTGAATCTAGACAGAGAAGGAGTCTTCAAGTATACCTCTTATATATATCATCTGTTTCTGTATTTCCAAACAGAAAGTTTTCAGTTTCCCATCAAAACATTGGATTCTAAAGGAGAAAGGAGGTCTGTGATCTTTTGGACCTTAGTCTTCCATGAAGTCCATAACTCTCCTTACACTTACTGTGAATTTATTGATCTGTTTATACATTCGGTCTCCTCTCTACTGATGAGAACTCCTCCTCCTAGACTCTCTAGTGATATGAAGAAAATTTTACAGCTCTCCAAAAGCTACAAAATAGGTGTCTGGTACTTCCACCAAAATCACATTGAGATCAGGATATATGGCTGTGAGCTATGCTCTTATAAGCTGCCCAAATATGTGCCTATGAGACTATTTGCTCTAGAATATTTCAAGCAATTTATCAATTCAGATTTGACTCACTTTTACGGTGCAAAGAAAAAGTATCAGCTAAAATTAAGAAACTAGTTAGGCCCTTTTATCATTAACAAAAAGGAAGAATGGCAAGATGTTGACAAGATATTGGGAGAAAAACTCAAATTAAAGAAGAGATTTTGGTGGGTACCCTATGACCCAAATGGATTTATCTGTGAAAGAAAAGTAAAAAACAAGCTATCAGCCTATAAACATTGTAGGATCCCTGAAATAGAGCAATTTTCTAATCAAGATGAGTGGGTAGAAGGGACATTGATAGAAGAGCTTACTGAGCAAGAGAAAATGGAACAAGTTATGAAAAATCTAGAAAAGAATCTTCACCTGGACTATTTTAGACAGGTATTTTTCAAGCTGCCTCAGCAAACTGAAGTAGGTACATCATCTACTGGAACTTCACAGCTACCTACCCAGGAAAGCACTACACTAGCTACAGGGACATCAAAGGGCAAAGAAGTGCTAGATACAGAGTAGCACATAATGATAGATCAGCCAACACCATCAAAGGAATAGGGCCAAGGGAAAATTCCTCTTGTCCAGACCAAAGCACCAGAGATACTAGCATTATAGACTCCTCTAAATGAGGAAAAGGGCAGGAAAAGAGACAGAGAAGAAGCCACACCTGTAAGTGGACTAGTAGAGCAACCAGGGGAAAAAAGACAAAGAATAAATTCTCTACCTGAAGAGGAAATTATTGAGGAAACCATAGAAAGCCCAAGAGGTGAGAGGGAAACCAACCCACAAATCTCCCCGGTAATAGAAACATCCACCAGCTCTCATAGGCAGGACCTAGAAAGGCAGCATAGTGTGGAAGTTTCATCCACAAGACCATCAAGCAAGCAGGCCTCAGATGTCAAAAGAACATTCACAGATATTAAGGCTAGAAATGATCCATTGAGGCTGCAACTTTATGACCAATTTCTCAAGATGACCCCCACCAACCAACAAAGGTTAATGTCCGCATATGACATTAAAGAAGGAAAAATGATCTTGAGCCACTTTAGGCCTAAAGTGCAGCAGCCACAATCAACAGCTGACTACATTAGAACAAATCTGGAGGTCCTTGCCAAAGACATTCATCCTATGGATCAGATTGAGTTGCATAAGCAAACTGGAGAGATGGTCTACTCTACATTGGCAGATAAGGCAATGTTAGCTTATGAATTGCAGAACTCATTGAAAAACACATCTTCCCAACTAGACTTGGAGAAGGCATCTTCTTTATCGAAGGAAAACGGCATAAAGTCCTTGGAGGATATTATCATTGAGCTGGGACATGATCTTAAGGATGCCAAAGGAATAAAAGCATTGATTAAGAAGAAGGAAGAGGACAATACTGCCCTCAGTAAATAGATGAAGCTGCCTACTACCATGCATCGACAAACTATAGAGGTTGTACAACAAAAAGCAGAGGAGGACATGATGGACTTGTTGATGAGATTGAATCAAAGATTAAGTGAGATAGAGCAAGCCTTGGAGAAAACAATACAAGATAAGCAGGGAGAGTCGACCTCCCAGCCATCTCAAATAGCTCCAACACTCACAACTACCCCTCCTACGATTACAACAGCAATGCCTCCCACTGTCCTAGAACCAGCAGCAGGCACTTCAGCAACAACAATAGCAGTAGGTAGCAGCACTACCATGACCATAGAGGAGTTAATAAAAGCTATGGAGGAATTAAAACTCCAAGTATCAGAATTAAAAGAGGCCAAAGAGAAATTTGAAAAATTGGAAGTGAGTTATGACAAATCTAAAATGACTGTGGCGGAAAAGACATGAGAGGTAAAGGCATTAGAGAATAGAGTAAAAACATTGGAAAATGACCTCTCTTTAGATAAGCCTCTAGGAGAAATCAAAGGCATTTTATGGGCTAACATCAGTGAATCCATTAGTAATGTGTGGAGATCTATTTAAATTATATATGAGCAGATTGACTTGATAACAGCAGCCCAAGTGGAAATTCAAAAGGCCAGAAATTTATTGGGACATATGCCCGAACAGGCCAACAGGTTAACACAATTTTTGAACACTAAGACTAGTGAATAACTAGTAGCACTAGACATCAGAGACAAGACAGGGACCATTATAACAATCAAAAGAGTTCTAACCATGAGAACCCTGATACAGAATTTGGAGAGGAAGAGTAAGGACATGCAAGTGGAGATAAACTCTTTTGTATAAAGATTTGTAGTTTTGCATGAAAGGGGCTTGCCAAGTCTGTTGGGAAGAAATGAGCGCCTGTTGAGACAAGCTGAGTACACACACAGGTTGAATAAACATGCTGATGATCAAGTAAATGCATCAACAAGTACTTCAGCACAGATTCCCTTCCATCTGGCCAAACTCTCTACAACAACTTGGAAAATCTATTTTATATTGAGCATGAAGTGAAACATCTTTTTACAGTCCATCCTAACTTCTACAAGTACATATACGTCAATGAGACTTTGAGAAAGCTGCTAAGACATTAGTTACCAGAAGAGCAGTGGTGGCAAAGCATGTTGGAAATCCTATCGGCATGCTTCAACTTTTGTTTTATCCAGGATGCAACAGACACCATAAAGCGGAGAATAAGAACGGATAAAAGTCATATGGGGCAACAGTCTATCAAATCAAAATTAAATTCACCCGAGGAAGCTGGGGCAACAGCGCAGAATATCAGTGGAAACAGCCACCAGTCGACTCATCGAGCTTACAGTCAACACATCTCACCAACTGAGCAGCCAACACAACAACATTTACTTCTTCATTTTTTCTCCCTATTTTCAAGATCATTTACATCTCCTGTAAAGTAGGTAGAGGAAGTTATTACTATATATTATCTCTTTCATATATTTTGTAAACACATTTGTACAAATACCTCCCCAAGCAAAGTATTAGGGGTTGGTGATACATTTCTTAGACTGCATTGTAAATCTCAAAATCTTATGAATGCAAAAGCAGTTGGAATCCATTGTTGCTAGACTCTCTGGATGTGGAATTGATAGCAGAGGACTATGTTACAGAATTCCTGAATCATTTTGTGGATCAATAAGTCCCTCTTACTTGTGTTTTTAGTTTCTGTGTTTATTATATCATATATGTTTCATGATCTGAATAATAGAGAAAAATAATAACTCAGAATTTGTTTGTTTACACTTTGTGTTCAATCTCTGTTATTATTAATGTTTTCTTCAGAATTAGCATAAGAAAGAATTCTTAACTGCTCCTGTTTCCCCTGGTTCTTACATCTTGAATATTAGATAAGGAATTCTTAACCGCTCCCTGGCAATAATCATCCACTTCCCTCTGTCAACATGATGAAGGAGTCTTAATTGCCCTTCACCCACTGACTCCATCCCACTTGATTCTAGCTTATAAATTGTTCCATGATTATTTACCTTGCTCTGTAGTGCCACCCTCTGTCAAAGAAACCATATCCAACAGTTCATCCTCATAGACTCCATTAGCCCAATGGACTGAACTTCTCAGATTTACACCCTTGTTCTATTGAAGATCACCATCCAAAAATTAAACAAACACTTGTACTTCATAACTAACCTAATATACCTTAAAACAAAGCTAAATTATAAAGAGAGATCCCTCTCCAGATGTATATTGGCTAGAACCTGCATCTAAAAGATTGGTCTTTGGTTACCTCAGTCGTATTCCCTTTTCTACAACTTTTTGGGAACAACCTGAGTGATAACATCATTGGCGACTCCAATGGGGACTTGAATAAATTTTTTGTTACTGTTGTTTATTTTTAAAGCTACAGATGGAGCCTAAAGTTAGCTAGCTAACCTTTGAAACTGCTTTTGCTATGCAATTATAGGAGTAAATAAAATCTACTTCAGTTTATCTCCAGTCTAGTTTTAGGTGTTGAAAAACTATCTCAAATATTGGATCAATTCCTTGTTTCAACATATCTACAGGAAAATTCAAAACTCCTATATTTTAGGCTTCCTAGAAAGATACTGTCAAAAGTTTTATCCTTCAAAATATTTCAAGAAAAACCAAAAAATATATTCAGAAGTTGTCTCCAAAGAAGAAGATCCATTATACCATATCAAATCCAGATCCAAATCCTCCACTTATCTTTGAAAATCCTAATTTGATCCCTAAGAACCTTAGAATCCAAGATAATCAAGAATGTTTTGCTAATTTATACCTTGACACACCTTAGCAGAACCCTATCCAAACTGAGCTTACTGCTGGAAAATCACAAGTCCTTTCTACCATTACTGTTGCTTCACCGAGTTCACCATAAGCACTTCAAACCATCTTTCCCACTCCCCCATCCACTGCACATATCTCAGCTGTTATCCATGTTCTTCCAGATGTTACATTTATCCCTGCAAATATGGCAAACTGATATGCTCCCTTGTAGTTACCTGCAAATCCAGGGGCTATGCCTCAAGATTATCAAAGCAAAATCACCTATTTTGATGGTACTGGAACTTATACAGCTCAACAACATACTAAGAAAATAACAGATTATTTTGAAAACTATGAAATTGATGTTGATGATGTGAGAATGAAGATCTTTGTTTAGAGCTTAACTGGTGATGTAAGGACCTGGTTTAGGACACTCCCTTTAAACACTATTGCTGATCCAGAAGTCCTTTATCAGACTTTCTTGAACATATGGGAAAAGAAGAAGGACCCATTACACATTCTATCATAATATGAAAGCTTGAAAAGAGGCCCACAAGAAACTGTTTGAGATTACTGTGCCAAATTTAATAATGCATACAATGCTATCCCTCAGAATCTCAGACTTCCACCAGACCTAGCCTTAATCAAATTCCCTAATGAATTTGATTCTGACATGGCATATCAGCTTAGGGAAAGAGCTCCTCCAAGCTTAGAAGACATGCAGAGTATAGCTGTCAATGTAGAGGCCATTCTGATTTCTAAATGAGCTCGAGCTAGAGCTGAAAGAAGGACACCTTACAAAGAATAACCTTCTGCATTTGAACAAAAATTAGATGCAATTATTAAAGGAATGGATATACTGGGTGATAGAGTAGAAACAATTGAGAGGAAATCCTCTTGGGATGGTCAACCAAGCAACACCGGAAGAAACCCAAATTTCAGGAAAAATCAAAATCTCGATACTGGGAAGGCCAACCCTGACCAAACTATTAGGCCTCCTTTCCAGGAAAACTATGTCGAAGCTTCAACTTCTAGTGAGCCAACAGAGGACACTCAAATTAACTTAATGGGTCTCAATAGTGGATAGCAAATTTTTTTGACCGGTGATGACCAAGAAGCTCACAATTTTAATCAATTCCAAACCCAATATGGGGAATCATTTTATTTTAGAGAGGGATATGATGCAACCTTCTATGAGTTTCATAAGAAGTACAAGTTGAGGAGCAGAACAATAGATTTTCCTGAACCCAATAAGCAGAAAGATGCCAAGCAGCCTAAAAAAGCAAAGGTTAATAACCCCCCTATACAGCTCCCTGCTAGAACAGACTTCAACCCAAAAGAACCAACAGTTGAGGACATATCAGACAATCAACCATCAAACAGTCAGCCTTCCACTTCCTCGCCTCCCAAAGGAAATGCAATGGAATCTCCTGAAATTGATTTTGAAGCAAATTCAGCTCATAACAGCACTCCTGATAAAGAAAAAAGCACTGAAAACACAACAGAAAAAGAAAATCTTGTTGCCTGAAATGCAAAAGTCCAAATGGAAAAACCTTTTAATCTTGAAACCGAAATAGGAAAGTTAAAAATAGCCATTCCACTATCATAATTGGCTAAACATGATCTCTATAGAGAACAAGTCAGCAGATCACTTCAAATTTCAGAAAATAGAGATGCAGTTAATGTCCTAGATGACCAGCTAGAATTAATTTTTGGCCTGAGGTAAATGGAAAATCAGTAGATGGAGGAGTTCCTCCTTTCTATGTAAGTTTGAATATTCATGACAAAGTACTTCACAATGCAATGTTTGATTCTGGAGCTTCCCATAATTTAATGCCCAAATCTGTGATGGAAAAATTGGACCTAGATATCACCAGGCCATACAAAGACTTGTTCTCTTTTGATTCTAGCTAGGTCAGATGTCTAGGCCTAATCAAAGATTTATGTGTATCACTAGTTCAATACCCTACGAAGAAAATTTTAATGAATGTAGTGGTAGCTGATATCCCACCAAAATATGGCATGTTACTGTCCAGATCTTGGGGTGCAAAGCTCCAGGGATCTTTACAGTTGGACCTGTCCTATGCTACCATTTCAGTATTTGGTCAGCCAAAGAGATTGTACCAAGAAACTTTGATGAAATATGTGGTCAGCAACTAAGAGAAACCCCAAAATTTTCCCATCTATTCCATGCATTCCTATATGGACTCTTTCATCCTATATAATGTTGAAATTTGTTGCCGAACTGATGTCAAGGTTTTAGCATCAGCATAAGGAAAAATCATAAATGAAGAATCTATTGCTCAAACTCTAGAAATTGCTGAAATAATTGATATAACAGACACACAAGAGAAACCACATGAAACTGAAAATCCAAATCTGCCTACTAAGCAAATTTTTGAAACTCCTGATGCAAAATGATCATGCTGAAGGACATGCATACAGGCTGAATTTTAGATGCACAAATAACATGGTTGAATATGAAGCCCTCCTGCTAGGACTCAAATTGATCAAAAGTCTAGGGGTAGTTAGGATATCAATTTTGAGAGACTCTGATTTTGTTATTCAACAAATGAAAGGAAACTTTATCACAAATGACCTCAGGTTAAGATCTTATAGAGGGGCAAGAATTGAAATACTCAATAGCTTTCTAGAATCATAACTTGCCAAAATTCCAAGGAAACATAATTTGCATGCTCACAGTTTGGCAAAATTTGCAAGCACTTGTAAACTTCCATTTGAGCCTAATCATCATTTTACAGCTGAAATTAAACACATGCCAATTGTTCCAAACAATGTAAAAAACTGGCAAGTGTTTGACAATGACACTCATATTAATAATTTCTTGACTTTAAAAGAAGAATTTTCCAGCACAAATATAGACACAAACACTGTTGGTGAAGATCATCAAATAGACAAAATTTAAATACACATTTCAGCTAAAACAACAAATCGTATATTACATCCAACAAACTTTACCAACAAAGAGTTACAAGGGCTTAAAGAAATAGACTTTGATGAAACTGTTGAAGGAGAGTCTGAAGTTATAGATTTAAAGGAAAATTTTTTACACACAGGATTAACTCCTTTAGAAGACATTTTTGATTCTAATGATATTCCAAGAAAGCCAAAAGTGCAACCATTAAACGAAGAAATTGAGGACTGTAACATAGGGACAGAACAAAATCGTAAAATGATAAAATTGTCTAAAACTTTGCCTCCTGACCAAAAGCTGAAATATGTTGAACTGTTCAAAGAATTTCAGGACGTTTTTGCATGGAGTTATGAAGATCTCAAGTCCTATGATACTTCTATAATGGCTTGTATGATACTTCTCATTGAAAAGGAATTTAAAAGAATGTATGAAGCTGGCATAATTGCACCCATTAGATTTTCAGAATGGATCTAAAATTTAGTGCCCACTAGGAAGAAAATAGGAGAAATAATGTTGTGTGTTGATTTGAGAAATCTGAATAAATACTATTTAAAAGATCACTACCCCTTACCTAAGATGGAGCACATTTTACAGAGGGTAGTGGGTGCCTCCAGAATTTCACTGATAGATGGATTCTCAGGCTTTAATCAGATTCTGGTCCACCCTGATGACCAAGATAAGACTGCTTTTACAACACCTTGAGGAACTTTCAAGTATGTAAAGATGTCATTCGGACTCAAGAACACAAGGGGCAACATTTCAACGAGCAATGGACATAGCCTTTGAAAAAGAGATTCACGATTTTCTGGTCATATATCTAGATGACCTTACTACATTTTCCAAATCAGATCAGGAACACCTGGATCATCTCAGAGAAGTATTTTTAATTTGCAGAAAATATGGTATATCACTAATTCCAAAGAAGTCATTATTTGGCTTGGAAGAAGGTAAACTGTTAGGTCACATCATCTCCAAAGAAGGTATTAGAATAGATCTGGATAGCATAGAAGCCATTCTGCAAGTTCCTCACCCTAGAAATATCAAAGAACTTCAAGCTTTCCTAGGGAAAATCATTTTTTTAAGGAGATTCATACCCAACTTGGCTGAACTGATAAGATTTCTGAACAACATGTTGAAGAAAGATTCCAAAGTCAAATGGAAAATAAAAGCTAAACAAGCCTTTGAAGAAATCAAAATAGCTTTAACTAAAACACCAGTCCTCACAAGCCCAAAATTTAACAGAGACTTCATAATCTTTTAATTTGCATCAGAACATACCATTGTTGTTGTTCTATTATAGAAATATGATCAGAGGTGTGAAAAACCCATAACTTTTTTTAGCAATGTGCTTAGAGATGCACCACTTAAATATCAAATCATGGAAAAACAGGCTTATGGACTAATAAAAGCTATTAAGGACTTCAGAGTTTATATTTTATTCTCGCACATAATAGCTTATGTGCCAAATACTGCGGTCAAGGATATTATAACTCAAGAGGGAATTGAAAGCAAACGGGGCAAGTGGTTAGCTAACATATTGGAATATGAAATTGAAATTAAACCAACAAAGATGATAAAGGGACAAGGATTAGCTAAACTTATGACTGAAACCAATTTTCAAGCCCTTGATATCAATGAATTGGATAACGAACAGGAGATGGCGACTCCACAGATCAATCAAGCCTTTTTACAATCACCTTCGTATGCTGATATAATTTATGTATTGCTCAACCTGCAGGCTCCTCCAAGGTTATCCAGAACTAAAAATAGATTTCTGAAAATGAAAGCTTCAAAATTCTATATTTTAGATAATGTTTTATTTTGGAAAAATCATGAACGCATTTTATTGAGTTGCTTAACAAAGGATGAAACTGACAAAGTGCTGAAAGAATTTCATGCAAGGGACTGTGGTGGACATTTGTACTAGAAATCAACTGCTGATAAAATCCTAAGGGTTGGATTTTATTGGCCCACCCTGTTTGCTGATGTCTGTTTGCTGATGTCAAAAATTTTGTTACTTCTTGCCATAAATGTCAAATTTTTGAAGGCAAGAGAAAACTTCTACCTCTACCCCTTAGACCAATTTCTACTGAAAGACCTGTTATAGACATTTTTGTGCCTAACAGCATGGAGCATGAAAAGTCAATAATCTAAGGGATCCAAAGTCCCTAAACATGTTGTTCTTACCCTTAGAGGAACAAGGTCTGCAAACCACAGCACTGAAAATCAGTTCTCCACCTGAAAACACTCAAAAACAGGCTATTTCTGGATCATGTCAGCTGCTCCACTGAGCATCTACACTGAATGTCAACTGCTCCTCCTTGTACTTGCGCTGAAGGTCAAAAATGATGAAGGCTACCTGCGCTGGGTGAGATTGGCCAAGTGGCACAGTCATTCTGCAAGGTGTCAACTGCCCAGGAAGCTTCCAAACTGACACTTGGGTCAAGGAATTTGCCTAGTGATGAGTAAGAGGGTCTTGATCTCCAAGTGGAAGCAAGATTCTCCAAGTGGACTCAAGAACTGAAGATTAACTAAAGTGGGAGAGGACACAAGTCAGCTTCAGGCCAGTCTCAAGATGACTCATCCTTTCTCCAAAACCCTATATATAGATCTCTCTCATGAGGTCTAGGCAGGATGGAATTTTGTGCAAGCAAGGAAGTGCTGTTGGTTTGTGTATAGAGCTATTGGGTGTTTTGCTTGAAGGAGGTGAAGAGGAGATTTCTTTCAGCTGGGAGGTGTTGCTGGATTGGGCCCATTGTGGTTGTAACTCTCTCAGAACTTTACTTCTATTGTCAATAAAGTATTTGAAGTTCTTCTATATGCATGTGTCTTTATGATGGATAGATGCTTGTATATTTGATTTATGCTAATCCTATAGTCGATTATGGATGTATGCTTCTTGTAGTTTCCTTTTCTTGTGCTTTTACAGGATCTGTGTGCAGCTGGGTCGGTGAAAGAACAAGGAGCTAGGAGCAAGCGGCAAGGAGTGAAGACTGGATCGACTATTAGCGCAAGATAACGGTTAGTAGATCATCCTTTTCTTCCCTCTCTCATCTCATAAAGAAGAAACTTTGAATAGCTTTACATTCAGTTGTTGTTGAAGTACTATCACCTTCAGAGTGGGATAGAGGCATTCTGCATTAGATACTTTTCCCCCCAACAAATTGGCGACTCCGCTGGGGAGCGTATCTTGTTGGTTTGTTGTGTTTCTTATTATTCATTTCATAAACAAGGAGAGTAACGAATCGAACTGTGTTTGAATCTATCAAATACAAAGTAGAGGGCAGCTACTCTAGCTCAGTTTCTGAGCGAGTTTATGATTTGAAGAGCTGATCCACAAGGACTCTAATAAGCTCTTAGTGATAGCTTTTCATCTTCCTTTACATCCCTTAGTGTGTCCTTGTCTGATAGCTTCTGATTTGAGCAAAAACTGTGAATTTTTGAGCAATCTGTGACTCGGAAACCAAGACAGACGAAAGTCTCGTTCTTCATTGCAGGCTGTACAAAGGCAGTCTGCATTTCAGCGCAGTTCCCGAAGGGGCTACCTGTGCTGAAGGTCAAACAGGTAGTATTACACCTGCGCTGGACCAGTCTTGGCTTGAGTTCCTGGGGTTTCTTGTTGTGTCTTGATTTGTTTTCACTCTTGTTTTTGCTGTTTGTTGCCAGTCAGTAGGCCTATCTGAAACCATCTTCCTTTGTCATTATTCCACCTCAGTTGTATAAAGAAACTGTATTTGTTCTTTTGTATTTCTTGTGTCATTTACAGTTTCCCATAACGAAAGTGAACCAGTCTTGCATTGACCTCTTAGATCTAGACTTGTGATTAAGTGTCGTTCTGATCTTAAGAGTTAGTTTATTTGCTGTTCATAGCTGATTGTGTTTGTCGCTTTCGTTATATGGTTTGAATTTATATATTTCTAGTGTCGAAACAAGTAGATCGTAAGGTGTCTTTCGATTTTTGGACAAACTTGTTTGCTTTCGCTTGAAATTGAATTCAAAGTTATACAACAGCTTTCTTTTTGTATTTCATCAACATTAAGAAAGAGAAAAGAAATACTTGCATTGTGCATGTACATTATGACAGTTTGCATGTTGATTTAGGAAAGTGCATTAGTGTGTGCTCTATGATCTGTGTGAAAAGGTGTTATCTTCCTTCTCCCTCAGTAGTTAAGGTTTTCAAAGTTGAAAGATTGAAAAGCTTGCTTATCATCTTAGATTGCATTCAGGAGTGTTTCTATACATCTCGTGGTGATCCATAAAGGCAAACTGCTAAACAAGATCAACCTTAAAATAAATTGAATTTACATAACAACGCATTGAAACATAACGCAAACATCTAGAGGTCTAAGCTAGAGATGTGTTCCGGCGTCGTTAAACGTGATATCTTAGCGTTGAGTGGTTGGGTGATTCCTCCATGGTGAAGCGATAAGTATCAATACGGACTTGTGCTCCCACGTACCGTCGCGTATATATTGGGAGACCCCTATAGGATCAAAGCCTTTATCCATAGGAAACCGTGTCGGCCGCCCTACTGATCGAAATGCAGTGAACACAACATTCACGAAGATCGACCACTCGTACCGTAAAACGTATTTTGTGGTTTTGCGAAAAGTTTGGCACACCCTCTGCCTAGAACTCCAGAGCAGTTTCTTTTGGCCTTTTTCAAACTCTATAACTGAAAAATTCCATCCGAGCATTTGTCACTTCGGGCTCGTTAAAACATCGAAGGAGACTAGAGTCATCTTTAGCTTTTTCTCGACTCTTAAAAAGTGAAAAAGCAAGTTGTGTCTAAGCGTCGTTATAAAATTTATTTTAAACGGAACATAATCACCTCCTATTCCCGCGTTGATCTTTAAGTTGAGAACATGGAACGCCCCAACCAAGGAACTCCACATGATGGAAATCCTGGTCCTTTCTCCTCTTGGGGAGAAGTTGGTGCGCCCCACATGGCCACATTGTCGCTTCCAGGACTGACGATTGGCTTGCCTGTTTGGCTATTCTCAACTAGTGTAGTTCAGAACACCATGGTTCCTGAGCAGTCGAGTCAACAGTTAGATGAGTCTAGAGCATCCCACCGGCCTTATACTTCCTCTAACCCTTCCTCCGATCCTTCATCTTCAAAAGGTAAAGCTGGCAAAAGCCAAGCTCCCATAGAGAAGAAGGAAAAGAAGAAGAAAGAAAAGAAGAAGAAGGAGCCTAAGGCAACTGGGGGCAAGAAAAAGACATCCAACAAAAACCCACACACAGCACAGACTGGGCCTAAATCGCCATGTGTCATATGTAGAGGAGACCACTTCCATAGAGATTGTCCCTGTATTCCCCGGATACTAAGGGACTGGTCCCCTCGTTTGCACAATTCGGGAGCATCAACCTCTGATAGCCATGTTGATTGCTTACCGTCAACCAGCGAAAGTGAAGGTTCAAGACAAAGAGGGGGAGCAAGATCCCCCTGCAGACTGTGTGAAGGCGGTCACGCCATCCACCGTTGTCCCTTCTTAGACGAAGCGAAGAGAGTTTTGGAAGATCGTCCGGTTTCTCCGGTAATACTTCCTCCTGGATACAAAAAACTCGTGCCAAGTCCTTCGTTGGTTGAAAATACAGCTGGCCCGCTCAAGTGGTCAGCTGAAGCGTCAGTCATTGAAAATGAACCTACTGAATCCAGACCAGACGAAAGTCTAAAGGTCGATACGGCAGTTGACCCGGTTCTTCCTTCAGAGGTTTCATCCTCAAATGACACCGTCACTGAAGATTCATCTTCAAATGACACCCTCACTGAAGAGAATAAGGATGACACCATCCAGATTCTTTTCATCAACACAGATTCTGATGAGCATCAGGGCAATGCGCCCATTCCTTTATCGCAGGAAGGAACATCGTCAGGATCATATTCGGCCGTGTATTCGGTCCCACCACCAAGCAACCTAGTTGTGTCCTTTGATTGGAACCAACTGGGCAGACCCCGGTTACCAGCCAGTATACCATTCAGAATCATAGTCCAAATTTATAGAATGGTGATGGCTGGAACTATCATTGATGAAGGGGCATCTGTGAGTATCCTTTCCTCTGTTGCTTGGAAAGCACTGGGTTCCCCGGCGCTTTTGCCTGAGATAAGAAATCTCTCGGGCTTTGATAAAGGAACCAGTCGACCATTAGGGATCCTCCCCAATGTGCCTGTTACATTGAAAGGGAAGACCGTTAATATGAACGTGATGGTCGTTCAAGGACCCTTGGATTATAACCTACTCCTTGGACGTGACTATATATATTTCATGGGAGCTATAGTCTCCTCACTCTTTAGAGTAATGTGTTTTCCACACGAAGGAAGGGTGGTCGAGCTCGTAGACCAACTTTCATTTCCGGGATCACGCATCGCAAATAGTCAAATACCAATCCTCAATGGTCTATTCACCCAAGAAATGTCTCCACCTCCAGTCCTCCTTCCCGATGAATGCGAGTGATTCGGAAAGATAGAACTAGAACCCAGGGGGCATGCATCCTGGTCTGCTTCGGGCAGAGGAAACCTTGGGTATAAAGTAGAATTTCCGCGAAAGAATATGACTAGTCCGTACCCCGTCCGTGGATGGAAGAGGGGTTGTTCTAGAATAGGATTCTTTTGATAAGGTTACTTGTCTGACAAAGGTCATTCAACTCTGTCTAAACAGGTAGGCTACCAAGGAAAGAGATTCTATTGCGGCAGCAAATGGTAACCATCTTTGGGTAAAAGGCAAGCCTCACCCATTAAAACTAATGTTTTAGAGGATAAGTAGGGGCAGCCTCCAAAGAAAGGGATTCCTTTGCTGCAACAAGTAGTAACCATCTTTGAGTAACCTAATGATAGACATCGCCGAAGAAAGAGTTTCATTTGCGGCAGCAAATAAAACCATTCTTTGGGTAACCAGAAAGAGGCAAGCCTCCCTCAATAACATCAATGTTTTGTCTTTGAGTAGTGTTCTTCTCTTGTCGCAAGTAGCTGCTCTCTTGTCGCAAGTAGCTGTTCTCTTGCGATCTTGCAAAAGATCTGTTAAAATTGGGCCGACGGGAAGACAAGTACCGCATAAGACCCGTTAAAATAACGAGAAGACAAGTATCGTTAACATTAGACTAGCAGGACGACAAGTAGCTGTGAACACCCAAAGAAAAACAAAGGTGAGAGAGAGGAGGGGCAGCCTTGAAATTGTATTTTATACCTGGGGGCATGCAAAGATGTGGGGCAAAGGTCAAAAATTGCCAAATTTAGAGCATAGCTTATGTGAGGTGCAAGCTCTATAAAAATTGGAATCTTGCAGGAAGACATTTCTTATCCTATGACTGGTATAACGAGAAGTTTTAACATAAAGTTCATGCTCGTTAAAAAATAAACGCAAGATCCGAGCAATTTTAGCGTCATAGTTCATGCTCGTTAAAAAATAAACATAAGCTTTAGAGCAGTTTTACTGCGGAATTCATGCTCATTAAAAAATAGAAAAGCGTGAGAAAGGGTTCCACCAGAGTTCAAGCTCATTAAAAAATGAACCTATTCCGGTAAATAACCATTGTGATCGTAAATTTATTAGCCATAAAAGCCTTGGTCGCGTTTGCACCCACCACCTCCATTTCATTTGGCCAATTGTTCACCCCCATATTATTGTTTACCCATTTTGAGGAACAGCTGCGAAGAGTGATTTCACTTAGCCATCCTTGTGACACTGCCGTGATTGGAAAATTCCAACCTGTACCTGGAATCTGCTGCTATCCTTGTTTATCACTCGTTCCTCAAAAGACGAGTCTTCTTTAAGCTCTTTTCAACTGACTCGTAAAATATGAAAAGATTGCCGAGTTTTGGCCTTCCAGCTCATTAAAAGGACCAGAAGAGCTATCCCTCCTCTAGATTTTAATCTTTTTGGACATGAGGGATTATTGCACAAAAAGGTCGAGCGCTTGTTTTATTCGGCTCGTTAAAGTTATCGAAAATTCATCCCTTTTGTATTGTTTTATACTTTTTCGGGCTTAAGGGATTAGATGACGAAAAAGGAATTTTGGAGTTAACTTTCTGTACCTTTTCAGACTCTCTAAAAATGAAAAGGACCGAGTTGTCTTTGTCGCTAGACTCGTTAAAATGATTAAATAGCGACAAACTTGTCTTTAGACAAGAACGAGTTTCCCTATCGCTAGGCTCGTTAAAACATAGCGATGGGCTTGCCCGAAGGGCAGGTTATAGAACAAGCATATGTTATCCTCCTCAAGCTTGACAAAAATAAAGAGGTATTGGTCAGAAATGACTGGGGAAAAAATGGGAGAACCTCAAATCTTTGATGGTAGCAAGTCGCTCTTGAACATGACACTTTGTCCTCCGTACCACATCGGGTTGGGTTGTTTCATTCACCGGTCTCATCACCATGGTCCTCGCCAAACCATCCGTATTTGGGGTAATGCTACCGATCCATCACATTAGTGTCGTTATATGTTCAAGAGATGTGTTCAGAAAGAGTCAACCGTGTCCCATCCACTGCCATACATTATCCTTCATCCACCCATGATCGCCACCCTGAATCATATCTCACAGTTTGTTTTCACCTCCACTAAAGTCATTAGCTCCGTTCCGTGTCACTGATGTGGGATTCATTAAGGCCCTCCTTTGACGGATCGCTTCTTGTCGACTTCAGCTCATTATCCAAGAAGTTGATCTAGGAACACCCCCCCAGTACTTTGAAGCTTGCATGCCTCAATGGCAAGTTTCTCACTTCCGGCGACAGGTATACATCAATGACCTTCGACCAGAAGATTTTGCGTGGTGTTCGACGCCAAGTCCTTTATTCACACCACGTGAATTGTACTGCAGTACCTTGAGGGTCATTGTCATTATTGGTGACTCCTCTCGCGCTTGTTAACGGTTTACATTATTGACCGATAATCAAGCGATGTCTTTCCATGTTCGACTTCAACGCAATTCTCACATGGATCGACTTGTACTTAGAGTGAAGATCGAACGAGATTGAAGACCCCGGATCTAGTTTCATCCATCCGGGCTACGATATATATATTCAGGAAATATAAAGACATTTGATATGTACATTATTGCAGTAGATGATCATCCTACTCAAAGGATGATAATTTCAGCAGAGAATTATCAGTCTATCATCAGACGGTCGTCTGTTATATGTACCAAAATGAATTTATAAAGCTGAGCATAGGAATGCCCGCCTCAGCTAGATCATGAAAGCAGAATGAAAAATAATGTATTGTATTGTATTTTATTACAGGGCACCTCTCAGCCGATTGAATGAACTTCGGATCCTCCTAATAAAGCATTTCACCCGATAAACGACCTCATACTTTAGGGGGCAACTGTTATAGACATTTTTGTGCCTAACAACATGGAGCATGAAATGTCAACAATCTAAGGGATCCAAAGTCCCTAAACATGTTGTTCTTACCCTTAGAGGAACAAGGTCTGCAAACCACAGCACTGAAAATCAGTTCTCCACCTGAAAACACTCAAAAACAGGCTGTTTCTGGATCATGTCAGCTGCTCCACTGAGCATCTACGTTGAATGTCAATTGCTCCTCCTTGTACCTGCGCTGAAGGTCAAAACTGATGAAGGCTACCTGCGCTGGGCGAGATTGGCTAAGTGGCACAGTCATTCTGCAAGGTGTCAACTGCCCAGGAAGCTTCCAAACTGACACTTGGGTCAAGGAATTCGCCTAGTGATGAGTAAGAGGGTCTTGATCTCCAAGTGGAAGCAAGATTCTCCAAGTGGACTCAAGAACTAAAGATTAACTAAAGTGGGAGAGGACACAAGTCAGCTTCAGGCCAGTCTCAAGATGACTCATCCTTTCTCCAAAACCCTATATATAGATCTCTCTCATGAGGTCTAGGCAGGATGGAATTTTGTGCAAGCAAGGAAGTGTTGTTGGTTTGTGTATAGAGCTATTGGGTGTTTTGCTTGAAGGAGGTGAAGAGGAGATTTCTTTCAGCTGGGAGGTGTTGCTGGATTGGGCCCATTGTGGTTGTAACTCTCTCAGAACTTTACTTCTATTGTCAATAAAGTATTTGAAGTTCTTCTATATGCATGTGTCTTTATGATGGATAGATGCTTGTATATTTGATTTATGCTAATCCTATAATCGATTATGGATGTATGCTTCTTGTAGTTTCCTTTTCTTGTGCTTTTACAGGATCTGTGTGCAGCTGGGCCGGTGAAAGAACAAGGAGCTAGGAGCAAGCGGCAAGGAGTGAAGACTGGATCGACTATTAGCGCAAGATAACGGTTAGTAGATCATCATTTTCTTCCCTCTCTCATCTCATAAAGAAGAAACTTTGAATAGCTTTACATTCAGTTGTTGCTGAAGTACTATCACCTTCAGAGTGGGATAGAGGCATTCTGCATTAGATACTTTTCCCCCCAACAAGACCATTTCAACAATGGGGTTTAGATTTCATTGGGGAAATTCATACTTCCTCTTCTGGCCAGCATAAATGGATTTTGACTGCCACAGACTACTTCACCAAGTGGATAGAATCCATCCCTTGTAGACAAGCCAATGATTCAATGATCATGAAATTCTTGGAGACCAATATCCTGTCTAGATTTGGTTGTCCTGAAAATATTATAACTGACAATGCTGCTGCTTTTAAATCCAAGAGAATGATTAATTTCTGTTACAAGTACCACATTACCCTAGGCCACTCCACAGCCTATTACCCTCAAGGCAATGGTCTGGCGGAATCATCCAATAAAAGCCTGATTAATATCATTAAAAAAATATTGGAGGAAAACAAGAAAAATTGGTATAAGAAGCTTATCAATGCACTTTGGGTAGACATATTGACTACAAAGAGATCCATTGGAACAAGCCCCTATGAATTGGTTTATGGCATGGAGTCTGTATTCCCTTCATCTTTGGGAGTCCCTGTGATAAAATTGCTGCAAGAAGTGCAAGAAGAACCCAATGAAATTCAGAGAAGAATCAATCAGACTATTTATTTATAGCAGACTAGAGAAGAGGTGTATCAAAGATCTCAAATTCTACAAGAAAAACTTAAGAAGATATTTGATAAGAGGACTAAGGCAAAGGATTTTTTCATAGGAGACAAAGTACTGAAATGGAATTCCAGAAGGGAAGATAAAGGAAAACATGGGAAGTTTGACTTCTTATGGAAGGGACCTTTTACTATTTAGGCATCACAAGGAAACAACACCTACTTTTTGAAAATCTTGGATGGTACAAAAGCAGAAGATGGGCCAGTCAATGGTTAGATGTTGAAGCATTATTTTGATCCAGTTTGTTGAGATGTCAGGACTCTAACTTGTATATAAAAATGTTTACTTTCTGCAGTTTATTACAGCAATAAGATAGGAAGGAATATGTAACAAATTTTGAGCAACGGTCAAGGAATGTGCTATTTTTTTGTGTTACCTTTTTAGTTTACCAGAAATTGAAGAAGAAAACTTGGGAGCTATAAAAATGAGAACAAACACTCAGAAAAACTATCCAAAATAGAGTTGCAATTGTTTGAATGAGCTAATGAGAAATGTATATATGTTGCAGAGGTACAATTTTGTTTACTTACAACAAAGGGAAAATTTCAGAATACAGCAAAAATTATACATAAGGCCATCTAACCTGCTATTCTCGACTTTTCACTAGGAAAATCCATCCCCAAGTGGAGCCATTGTTATGCTCCTATACCAATAGGTGTCATATTTCATGATTGAATGGTAAAGTCCCAAATATGCTCATCCTTTCCATGCTGCAAAGGTTCCATATTTTGAAAAAAACCAAAAAATTAAAAAATGAAAAGAGGGTATGCCCTAAAAGAAAGATCAAAGGGCAAAAAGAATGGAATGGTCAAAAATAAAAGAAATGAACCCCAAAGAAAAGACCAGGAAAGTGTGCTAGTCCAAAATGCCACTACTATTCTGTTTTTGCAAAGAATTTCATCGTGTGCAGTTAGTTGACTTTTGTCACAATTGATGGATGGCCGACAACTTAATCTTGTCCAGTTCATGTTTTAAATTTCTTGTTTTAGAGATAGAGAACAAAATCTATCCAAACAGTTCAAGCTTGGCAGATAAGTAGTTAGGTAGAGAAGTAAAGGCACTCAACAGCTAAATCTGAGCCCCTGGAAGAAATAAGGGAAACCTTAGATAGGTTTCTCATGTAATGAAAAGAAGAGAGTAAGGGTTTGTTAGTTTAAATGCACCCAAGGAAAAAGGAAGAAAAAATGTTAGATACAGCCTGTAGGTAGTTTTGGTGTTGCAGAAGCAGGCTTATGAGTAATTTTGTCTTTCAAAGGTGATTCATCTCATGGATAACATAAGTATCATGGCAAGGTGTGGCTACAAATCAGGTGATGCATGTCTAACTCCCCTCCATATTTCTCCTAAAATCACTCACTAACCTCCCCCCTAAAGATGTTGGGATCTGCTCAATCTCTTAAATCACTCCATTTCATGAGAAAACCAGAGGGAAATAGTATTCCTATTTAATACAAAGAAGCCACATTTCTTGTGTAAAAATCTTATTGTTCCCTAAGCCTAAGTTGTGCAACCATGTTAACTCGGCGCCTACCATTCATAAACCCATATTAACCCTTAACTTTATTATATAATTCCTACATAATATTCCCCCCGCCCCCGTATTATATAAATATATTAAAAATCCAAAAAAATATAATGTCTCGCCCCTGCGAACTATAGTAATATGCCATTACTTTAACGAGATTATTGGTTCATCAGGAACCATATAACAACCATCCCTGCACAAGGTTTCGGAGTCAATTAACCCGACGTTATTTGATTAACCAACAAACATGGCAAGCTATATAAAAACCCTCCCCGCGCACGCATACGCCAAAGTTAATTAACACCTGGTTAATTAACAAGATTAAACCCACCCGATGTATTCAATTCATTGTTTATTTATGTGGGTCCCTGCGCCATGACCCTCCACCAGCTCTGTTGAGAACTGACCGACGGATCTGGTCCTGTTGATCGGATGGCCCACAGCGGTATCGCAAGGCCCTTACCTCCCGAAGATTACCACCTAGGGGATGGTGGTGTTCCCGTCGTACCATGGGACACGTGGCACTCTCCTGGTGTGCTCGTGGCCCTCCCAACCAATACCACCCTGGACGATAAGCGGTGTGGGCCCAAAACTGCTTACCGCCCCCGCTGCCTCCCCAGTGATGTCATCGCTACCTCATCTATGATGTCATCACCATGTCATTTCCACGTCACCCCGCTGCACAAAAAACACCATGTCATGTTGACGTCATCCCAAAAAGGGCGCCAAAAGCCTTCCAAACCATTTTTTGTCAAAAACCCGTGAAAGTGTCATTTTCGTTCATTTCCATTGGTTGCTTTCACGAGATCGGTGCATGCAAATCACGTCAAAGTTGCTACCAGAGCTCTAGTCCGCCACCCAACCAACATAATCTGGCATCCCACCCTACAATTCGTTGTCCAAACCTACAAATTACTCCCGTGCGCGTCCAAAAACACAGGTATTTACCTGTTTCACCTCCCAAAACTGTGTTTTTTTAGCTTTCCTATGCACAATTTTCCAAAGAAGCCAAATTCTAGTTGAATTCACGTACTTCCTTCAAATAAACGCACCAGAAGCACTGCTATTTACCCATTTTTACAAGAAAACCTACAAATTTCATTTTTATCGGTAAATTTCACCCAGTGAGCTAAGTTCAAATCGACTTTGGTCTGCAATTCCATGAGAAAAGCCCCAGAACTGTACTTGGGTTTTTGCCTACTTTTGCTACAAAAACCCAAATTCCAATTTGAAAATCATAGAAAATTGAGCAATGGAAGCTCCGGTGGCCCTGAACATTGCTCCCCTCAATGCACCTCATAAAGACCTGGAGTGGTTACCCCTGGCCGATAGAAATTTTTAAATCCAAGACTTAACTGGTAATGAAAACCACCTCCAAGCATTTTGTGAAATTAGAAATAGTCACAGAAGTAACTCTGATTTATATGGAATATGGGAATCCAACCTGCCCAGGTACTACCTCCCCTCAGTCAATTTTTTTTCCTGATATAATCCTCTTATGCTATGCCAATTATGAACCTGTACAAAGGGCAGTCAAGAGTCGATCTAGAACTATCCTCTTTTATATAACTCCTGAGTCCATAAATGAAATGTTACACTTCAAACCCATTCTGCCTTTGGCTCCTCTGTCTATGGGATTCTTGCTTGAGCAGGGCCCTAAAATACCAAACTCAGAGATAACCTACATTGCTCAAACATTCATGAGACCAGATTTCTAGCCCAAATTCCAACCCGCATTTCTACATGTCTAGTTCAATAAAGCTGGAAGATTCATCATTGATATGATATCCTATGTCCTGGGATTCAGGACAAGTGAATATGTTGATGAGACCACGCTAGCTTTGTTGTCCACATATACTCCAGGACATCCCCCTGCTGTCAAATATGACTATGCTACTTTGATTGCCAACAAGATCCATGACCAACTCTGGAATCTAGATAGAGAAGTAGTCTTCAAGTATGCCTCTTATATATATCATCTGTTCCTATATTTCCAAATAGACAATTTTTAGTTTCCCATCAGAAAATTGGATTCTAAAGGATAAAGGAGGTCTGTGATCTTTTGGACCTCAGTCTTCCATGAAGTCCATAACTCTCCTTACACTTACTGTGAATTCATTGATTTGTTTATACATCCGGTCTCCTCTCTACTGATGAGAACTCCTCGTCCTAGACTCTCTTGTGACTGGTACTTCTACCAGAATCACACTGAGATCAGGATATATGGTTGTGAGTTGTGCCTGTTGACACCTAATCCGAAACGGATGAGGTGAAGTCAGACAGTCATCTAGAAGATGAACTGATCCGTTTTGTATTTGTATAAATAAAGTGCTAGCTAATGAATAAATCATTCAGTGTTTTCTCTCGTTCAAATGAGCAGTTAGCCTGGCCTGACATGGTATCAGAGCACAGGTCCCAAATTGGTTGTAACTCCTGGTCTGTTCTGTGCCTCTGCCTGACACTGCCCTCTCATGAGACTGCGCCCTCTGCTGCTGAGGGATTCCTGACAGAGACTGCGCCCTCTGTCCGTGGTATACGTTGAAGCGTTTTCGATGCTGGTTAAAAAAAAAATCTATCTCCTTCCATTCAAATGAAACTGATGGTGCCTTCATGACTGCGTTAATGGTGTGTCTTGTACATCTGGAAAGCAACGTTGAATGTATTTGATGCTGGGTTAATGAATTGAAGCCTGCATTATGAATGTATTTGATGCCGCGTTTTGAATATATTTTATGCTGCGTTAATGTATTAAAGCCTGCGTTCTGAATGCTGGGTTAATGTATTGAAGCCTGCGTTCTGAATGTATTTGATGCCGCGTTCTAAATGTATTTGATGCTGCGTTATTAAATATTGTAAACTATGGTAAGAACAGGGTTGCGCCCTGTGTTTTTTTTAAAGACTGTTCTAATTGTTAAGAAAAGAGATTAGAAACCGGTGAAAAGAGTTTAGCTGAGAGCTGATTGGTACCCCTGCGTTTTTTAGCGGAAGAAGAAGGCGATTCTTATCATTCTTTTCTTGTGGAGGAAACCCGTGTTTTGTCGGTGGGTTTGAACTTTGTTGATATAACAGATGCCGAGTTTCTGTATTGATGTATTGAGAATGGTATTGACTGCATTTGCTTGTAAAGACCGCTCCATGGCATCAAAGCTGCGTTTGTTTGTAAGCTGCTCCATGGTATTGGCTGCGTTTTGTTGGTATTGAGCACCCTCTCCTTTTTTTTCAAAGCAGAGATACATATATTGAGACCTGTGTGTGCTATTGAGACCTGCGTTTAATGCAGTGATATATATTGAGACCTGCAGTGATATATATTGAGACCTGCGGTGATATATATTGAGACCTTAATGCTATTGGTAACTGCATTTTTTTAAAAAGTAATATATATTGATATATGGAAAATCAGTGAGCGCCCTTTTTGTTCAACAGTGATATATGTAAGCAGTCATATATATGTGAGCGCTAATTTTTTTGTTGAGATATTGATATATGTAAGCTGTGAACACTATTTGAGCGCCCTTTGATTGATATATTTGAGCAGTGAACAGTGTATTGAGCCCCCTTGTTTTGTTGAACAATGATATGTGAGCAGTGAGATATATATATATATACTGTTGGAATGTTAGAAGAAAAATAAAATTGCAGAAGGCAATCATATAAGGATTTTTTTTCCTCTCAACAGAAGTGTTTTTGGCAGAGATATTTTTTTTACAGAATGCATTCAATCATTTCTATGGTCGGAATAGTTCTCACTGGCAAGGAGAACTATTCTGAATGGTCCCGGATGGTAAAACACACCCTTATCTACAATGAGCTGTGGAAAGGTGTGTGTGTCGGAGAAGAAGACAGAGACCCTGTGCAGCCCACATCAGACAAAGAACTCGCCATTTGGGAAAACAAGAACATCAAAGCCTTTGCATTGATCGCAGCATCTGTCAATGAGGAAGTAAGTCGTCATATTTCCTGCTATTCCACTACCTTTGAAGCTTTACAAAAGCTGAAAGAACTCTATGATACACATTCTGCACTTGAAGTTGTTCAGCTCATGATTAAACTCTTCACTCTTGAACTGAAAAATAATGATCCTCTTGCTCTTGCATCTGAAATAAAGTCTATAATGCATGATATAAAATCCACTAAGGTTGAGCTGGATATCTCTCTTATTGCCTTTCTCAAAGCACTCTATCCTACCTACTCCAATTATCTTGAGTCTTTACAAGCAAATGGAAACCTTAAAGATATAACCTTTGACTCTCTTGTGAAAACGTTTGCTGAAAGAGAGAAAGCCTTTGGAAAGAAAACAGTCCCTGAATCTTCTGAAGAGACTGTTTGCCTTGCTTACAAAGAAAACCATCCTGCTCAAGATTCTGCAAGAGGAAGAGGTGGACGAAGAGGAAGAGGAAGATACTTCAGAGGCAGGGGGGGCAGACATTCTCAAGCAGAAAAGGCAGATCTGCATTACATTCGCTGCAAACGAAATGGATCACATGATGCTTCTACATGCAAGCTACCATGGGACAAAGTTGAGCAGAGAAGAAATCAGCAGAAAGGTAAAACTGATGACTCAGACAAAGGTAAAGCACCTGAATCTGCACACTATATTGAGGCACAATGTAATATTGGAGTAAATGAAGATTTGTTTAATGCTTCACTTGCTTCTTCGAAAAATGACTGGTTGCTTGATTTAGGAGCAACCTGTCATATGACTCATAGGAGAGATTTCTTTGAAGATTTCACTAACAATGTTGATGGAGCAGTATACTTTGCAAATTAGTCAAAAATCAAGCCATCAGGGCTTGGCACAATCAGGCTTAAACTGCCTAGTCTTCCAGACTTTCTTCTGGATCATGTTCTATATCTCCCACAACTGAAGAGAAACTTGGTGTCCCTGGTCCACATCCGCCAGCAAGGTCAGTCCATTCACATGTCTGATGGCAAGCTTGAGGTAAGAAAGGCATCTGACCACTCACTTGTCATGAGGGGTATAGAAGGAGAAAGACTCCTTAAACTGCAAGGAACCTCTGCTCATGCACAGCATTTCTCATATATTTCTCATCATGAAGAAGGTGCACTTCCATCAAGTTTATTATGGCATGCTAGATTTGGACATTTAAACTATGATAGTCTCCGCTTGTTGAAGAAAAATGGTGTTGCTGGTTTGCCTACAATTCCTAGAAAACATAAACAATGTGATGCTTGCATTCTAGGAAAGCACAGCAAACAGTCTTTTCATGATTCACATTCAAGAGTACATAGGAAGCTTGAACTTATTCATTCAGATTTATGTGGTACAATGCCTGTTTCTTCTGCAAATGGAAATAAATATATCATGACATTTATTGATGATTACACCAGAATGTGTTGGGTTTACTTATTGAAGAACAAATCTGATGCTTTTCAAACATTCAAGAATTTTCATAAATGGATTGAAAATGATGCACAATCTCATATTGGGTCTATTCGCACTGATAATGGAAAAGAATATACATCAAATGAATTTGAACACTATCTTCGCCAACATGGGATTAAACATCAAACAACTGTGCCTTATAATCCTCAACAGAATGGTGTAGCTGAAAGAATGAACAGAACAATTTTGAATATGGTACGATCCATGCTTTTCTTCAAAAATGTAAAGACAATGTTTTGGGCTGATGCTGTTCTATGTGCTGCATATATAAAGAATAGATGTCCATCTAGTGCTATAAGAAACAAGACTCCTTATGAATTGTGGTATGGACATGTTCCTTCGGTAAAACATCTCAGGATATTTGGTTCCACCTGTTATGCTTTAATACCAAAGGTACATAGAAACAAACTTGGTGCTATAAGTCGTAAGTGTATCTTCCTGGGGTATTCAAACACATCTAAAGCATACCGCCTTTATGATGAAGTAAATAAAAAGTTTGTTTTATCTAGAGATGTCATTTTTCTTGAATCATCCAAATCTGACAGTGTTGTTGAGCGGCAACTTGATCGCTTGGATAGATTCACAAAACCGAAATCATTTCAAGAGTTTGATAATCAGATTCCACATCTTGAAGAGGGGATTCCTATACTAGATCAACATGTGGAATCTTCTTCTGAAGAACAACCTCCCCTGCATGACACTCCAACAACGGATGATGCTTTAAGTGATGTAATTGATAGAATTGGGAGACTCAATCTTGATTCAGACCCAACTCAATCAACAGAACAGCCTGGACCATCTCAGAAAGGTCCCCCAAAGTGGTTGACAAAGACACTTGAAAGTGTTCATCCTGATGAAATTGGAAAAACAGGAACCCGAAATTCAAACCGACAAGATGGAGGTGATGTAGATAACTCTAATTCACCTGTTGATATGGATGTTACTTATGATTGTGAATTGAACTTGTCTACAGATTTTGAACCAACTTCCTTCAAAGAAGCTGCTTCTCATGATGAATGGAAAGAAGCGATGCAGAAGGAGTATGATGCCCTCATAAAGAATGACACTTGGAAGCTGGTTGATCCTCCATTTGGAACCAAACTAATTGGCTGCAAGTGGGTCTACAAGAACAAGTACAAAGCTGATGGCTCACTTGACAAGCACAAAGCTAGGCTTGTGGCAAAAGGTTTTGCACAGAAGGAAGGGGTCGATTATGAGGAAACTTTTGCTCCCACAGCAAAATGGGCCACCATCCGGACACTCTTTGCACTAGCTGCTCAGAACAGTTGGAAAGTCCATCAAATGGATGTAAAAACTGCATTCTTGAATGGAGATCTAAAAGAGAATGTTTTTATGTCCCAGCCCGAAGGATTTGTTGTGAAAGGACATGAACACAAAGTATGCAAACTTGTGAAGTCCTTGTATGGCCTCAAACAAGCACCATGAGCCTGGTATGAAAAACTAACTGAGCATCTTCTGAAACTCAACTTCAAACATTTTGATCTTGATGATGCAACTTTATTTGTCAAGAAAGTTGGCAAAACAGTTGTATATCTTGTGGTATATGTAGATGATCTTTTAATGACAGGGAACAATGAAAGCTATATTGCATCCATAAAGAAAGAATTAGGAAATTTTTTTGAAATGACTAATTTGGGCTATGTTCATTACTATCTTGGCATTGAAGTAACCCAACATCCAAAGTCCATATTTCTTTCTCAAAAGAAATACATTGGAGATTTGTTAAACAGATTTGGCATGACAGAGTGCAATCCCCTTTCTACTCCAATGGAAAAAAACTTGAAGCTCACATCTATTGAAGGAAAAGAATTTGAGGATGCAACAAAGTATAGACAGCTTGTAGGAAGTCTCATCTACCTCACTACTACCAGACCAGACATTTCATTTGCTGTTGGAATCCTCTCCAGGTTTATGCAAAAGCCTTGTGTTTGACATTGGTCTGCTGCAAAAAGAGTTCTAAGGTACTTGAAGGGAACTCAAGACCTTGGAATCAAGTATACACAGGTGGACGACTTCAACTTGATTGGATACTCTGATTCAGACTTCGATGGAGACAAAGAAACAGGGGTATCTACTTCAGGATATACTATGAGTCTTGGATCAGGAGCTGTCTCATGGAGATCACGCAAACAATCAGTACCAGCAGATTCCACAACAGAAGCAGAATATGTGGCAGCAGCTGAAGCAACGAAAGAAATTGTGTGGCTCAGGAAAATTCTTGAAGATTTGCAGGTAAAACAAATACAATCAACTCCACTCATGATTTATAACACATCTGCAATAAAGTTGGCTAAGAACCCAAAGTTCCATGATCGTACTAAGCACATCAATACTAAATATCATCTGATCCGACATCATGTTGAGGCCAAAACAATCCATCTTCGTCATTGTTCCACAAACGAGCAAATTGCAGACATCTTCACCAAAGCGCTTGGAAGAGAAAAGCTTGAAAGATTCAGAATGATGCTTGGACTCACCAACATCCCTTCAGATTAAGGGGGGGAATGTTGACACCTAATCCGAAACGGATGAGGTGAAGCCGGACAGTCATCTAGAAGATGAACTGATCCGTTTCGTATTTGTATAAATAAAGTGCTAGCTAATGAACAAATCATTCAGTGTTTTCTCTCGTTCAAATGAGGAGTTACCCTGGCCTGACAGTGCCCTTATAAGTTTCCCAAATAAGTGCCTATGAGACTGTTTTCCCTAGAATATTTCAGGAAATTTATCAATTCAGATTTGACTCACTTTTATGGTGCAAAGAAAAAATCTCAGCTGAAATTAAGAAGCCAGTTAGTCCCTTTTATCATTAAATAAAAGTAAGCATGGCAAGATGATGACAAAATATTGGGAGAACAACTCAAATTAAAGAAGAGATTTTGGTGGGTACCCTATGACCCAAATGGATTTATCTATGAAAGAAAAGTAAAAAACAGGCTATCAGCCTATAAACATTGTCAGATCCCTGAAATAGAGAAATTTTCTAATCAAGATCAGTGGGTATAGGGCACATTGATAGAAGAGCTTACTGAGAAAGATAAAATGGAACAAGCTATTAAAAATGTAGAAAAGACTCTTGACCTGTACTCTTTTGGACAGGTATTTTTCAAGTTGCCTGAGAAAACCAAAGTAGGTACATCATCTACTGGAACTTCACAGCTACTTGCCCAGGAAAGCACTACACCAGCTATAGGGACATTAAAGGGCAAAGAAGTACTAGATACAGGGCAACACATAATGACAGATCAACTGACATCATCAAAGGAACAAGGCCAAGGACAAATTCCTCCTGTCCAGACCAAAGCACCAGAGATACCAGCATTACAAACTCCTCTAAATGAGGAAAAGGGCAGGAAAAGAGACAGAGAAGAAGCCACACTTGTAAGTGGACCAGCAGACCAGGGGCAAAAAGGTAAAGAATAAATCCTCTACCTGAAGAGGGAATTATTGAGGAAACCATAGAAATCCCAAGAGGCGAGAGGGAAACCAGCCCATAGAACTCCCTGGTAATAGAAACATCCACCAGCTCTCATAGGCAGGACCTAGAAAGGTAGCATAGTTTGGAAGTTTCATCCACAAGACCATCAAACAAGCAGGCCTTGGATGTCAAAAGAACATTCACAGACATTAAGGCTAGAAATGATCCATTGAGGCTGCAACTTTATGACCAATTTCTCAAGATGACCCATGCCAACCAGTAAAGGTTAATGCCTGCATATGACATTAAAGAAGGAAAAATGATCTTGACCCACTTTAAGCCTAAAGTGCAGTAGCCACAGTCAGCATCTGACTACATTAGAACAAATCTGGAGGTCCTTGCCAAAGACATTCATCCTATGGATCAGACTGAGCTGCGTAAGCAAACTGGAGAGATGGTCTACTCTACATTGGCAGATAGGGCAATGTTAGCTTATAAATTGGAGAACTCATTAAACAGCACATCTGCCCAACTAGACTTGGAGAAGGCATCTTCTTTAGCCAAGGACAACAGGATAAAGTCCTTGGAGGATATTATCATTGAGATGGGACATGATCCTAAGGATGCCAAAGGAATAAAAACATTGATTAAGAAGAAGGAAGAGGACATTGCTGCCCTCAGGAAATAGTTGAAGCTGCCTACTACCATGCATCCACAAACTACAGAGGTTGTACAACAAAAAGCAGAGGAGGACATGATGGACTTGCTGATGAGAATGAATCAAAGATTAAGTGAGACAGAGCAGGCCTTGGAGAAAGCACTACAAGATAAGTAGGGAGAGTCGACCTCCCAGCCATCTCAAGTAGCTCCAACACTCACAATTTTCCCTCCCACGGTTACAACAGCAATGCCTCCCACTGTCCTAGAATTAGTAGCAGGTACTTCAACAACAACAACAACAGCAGGCAGCAGCACTACCATGACCACAAAGGAGTTAATAAAAGCTACAGACAAATTAAAACTCCAAGTATCAGAATTAAAAGAGGCCAAAGAGAAATTGTCAAAATTAGAAGTGAGTTATGACAAATCTAAAATGACTGTGGTAGAAAAGACAAGAGAGGTGAAGGCATTAGAGAACAGAGTAAAAACATTGGAAAAGGACCTCTCTTTAGATAAGCCTCTGGGAGAAATCAAAGGCATTTTATGGGCTAACATTAGTGAATCCATTAGTAATGTGTGGAGATCTATTCAAATTATATATGAGTAGATTGGCTTGATAGTAGCAGCCCAGGTGGAAATTCAAAAGGCCAAAAATTTATTAGGACATATGCCCGAACAGGCCAACAAGTTAATACAATTTTTGAACACTAAGACCAGTGAAGAACTAGCAACACTGGACATCAGAGATAGAACAGGCACCATTGTAAAAATCAAAATAGTTCTGACCATGAGAACCTTGATGCAGAATTTGGAGAGGAAGAGCCAGGACATGCAAGTGGAGATAGACTCTTTTGTAGAAAGATTTGCAATTTTGCATGAAAGGGGCTTGCCAAGTCTGTTAGGAAGAAATGAGCACCTGTTGAGACAAGCTGAGTACATGCACAGGTTGAATAAACATGCTGCTGATCAAGTAAATGCATCATCAAGTACTTCAGCACAGAAGGCCCTTCCATCTGGCCAATCTCTCTACAGCAACTTGGAAAATCTATTTTATATTGAGCATGAAGTGAAACATCTTTTTACAATCCAGCCTAACTTCTACAGGTACACAGACGCCAATGAGACTTTGAGAAAGCTGCTATGATATTAGTTACCAGAAGAGCAGTGGTGGCATAGCATGTTGAAACTCCTATAGGCATGCTTCAACTTTTGTTTTATCCAAGATGCAACAGACACCATAAAGCGGAGAATAAGAATGGATAAAAGTCATGCGGGGAAACAATTTATCAAATGAAAATTAAATGCACCCGAGGATGACGGGGTAGCAATGCGAAATATCAGTGGAAACAGACACCAGCCGAATCATCGAGTTTACAATCAACACATCTCACCAACTGAGCAGCCAGCACAACAACATTTACTTCTTCATTTATTTCTCCATGTTTTCAATATCATTGACTTCTCTTGTAAAGTAGGTAGAAAAAGTTATTACTAGATATTATCTCTTTGAGATATTTTGTAAACAGTTTTGTACAAATACCTTCCCAAGCGAAGTATTAGGGGTTGGTGATCTACATTTCTTAGAATGCACTATAAATCTGAAAAACTTCTGAATACAAAAGCTGTTGGAATCCATTGTTGTTGGACTCTCTGGATGTGGAATTGATAGTAGAGTACTATGTTACAGAATTCCTGAATCATTTTATGGATCAATAAGTCCCTCTTACTTGTGTTTTCAGCTTCTGTGTTTACTATATCATATATGTTTCATGATCTGAATAATAAAGAAAAAGAATAACTCAGAATTTGTTTGTTTACACTCTGTGTTCAATCTCTGTTATTATTAATGTTTTCTTCGGAATTAGCATAAGAAGGAATTCGTAACTGCTCCTGTTTCCCCTGGTTCTTACATCTTAAATATTAGCTAAGGAATTCTTAATTGCTTCCTCGCAATAATCATCCACTTTCCCTCTGTCAACATGATGAAGGAGTTTTAATTTCCCTTCACCTACTGACTCCATCCCACTTGATTCCAGCTTATAAATTGTTCCATGATTGATTACCTTGCTCTGTAGTGCCACCCTCTGTCAAAGAAGCCATATCCAATAGTTCATCCTCATAGACTCCATTAGCCCAATGGACTGAACTTCTCAAATTTACACCCCTATTCTATTGAAGATCACCATCCAAAAATCAAACAAACCCTTGTACTTCATAACTAGCCTAATATACCTTAAAACAAAGCTAAATTATAAAGAGAGAGCCCTCTCTGGATGCAGATTGGCTAGAACCTGCATCTAAAAGATTGGTCTGTGGTTACCTCAGCCGTATTCCCTTTTCTACAAATTTTGGGGAACAACCTGAGTGATAATAGATGAGAGTCATTGTCCAAAGCCTAGATGGAGAGGCTATAAAATGGTTCAGAGAACTAACTCCAAGATCTATAGTAGATATTGAAGATTTAGATGATGCATTCATAAAGCGTTGGGGGGATAAGAAAGATCTCCTCTAATACCACACTGAGTTTGGGAACTTAAAGAGGGAAAATGGTGAGTTGTTGTCTGATTTTAATAAGAGGTTTAACCCTATGTACAACAAGATACTAGTTGAAGTAAAACCCACTACTACCTCTGCTAAACTCACCTATGCTAGTGCTTTTGATTCTGACTTCTGTCTACTATTGAGGGAGAGGTGATGTGCTACTTTGGTGGACATGTAGGATGCAGCCTTGGAAGTGGAATCAAACATCATGACTACAGAGAAGCTCAAGGGAAATGTTGATAGAAGAGGATAGAGGGGCGAGTCTTCATCCTCCTCTGATCTTAAGATAGATAAAATGACCAAAATGATTCATTCATTAGCCTCTGAAATCTCCAAATTGAAGTTGAGTAGCACCCAGGGAAAGGAAGAGTGTCTAATACCTTTGCTCCTAGAAATCCAAATCCAAATCCATATAGAAGAACTAATGAGCATTTGAAAATTTTTCAAAGAAACAAAGATGCCAATGAAGACTAAAGGGTGAAGACCCCTTTTCAAAATGAAGTCATGGAAAAAGAGCAGTTTGAAGAAGATGATGAGATCCATTGTTTGGAAGACAAATGCAATGCTTCCTTTTTGACCTCAACTACCTATGAAAAGTCATTCTTCAATGACTAGATCAGCTAAGAATGGGATGGTGAAGCTATTCTACAAGCTGTAGATCAGCAATGATATAATTTGATGTCAAAGATAAATAATGCCAAAGAAACTCCTACTCAAAGCGTTGTTGTCCTTGTAGTACAACAAGCTAATAAGAAAAAAAATCAACAGTTGGTCCCATCATCCTCAAAGCTATAGCTCATGAGGTAAGAGGCCTTGACAAGTCTCCTTCTCCTTTCAGTTTTCAATCATAAATTCAGAAGCTAAGAATACCTATCCCTCTGATTGAACTAGTGAAGAATGAATCCTTCAAAAGATCCATCCTCGAGGCCCTTGAGCCTAAATACATCCAAGCCTCCATTGACTATGCAAATCTGCAAGATGACAAGCCAACTATTATTCTCAGCCCAATGATCGAAAATTGTGAAGACAACTCCCGATCATTCTATGTCTCTCTAAATATTCATGAAAAAATCCTTCACAACTGCCTTTTGGACACTAGAGCCAGCCATAATCTAATGCCCAAGGCTATCATGGATGAGTTGGGTCTTGACATCACCAAGCCTTATCATGACCTATTCTCTTTTGACTCTAGAAAAGTGAAATGTATAGGATTGATTTAGGACCTAGCCATCACTTTGTCTCAATTGCCTATGAAAAGCATGATGATGGATATTGTGATGGCAGATTTACACCCCAAGTTTGTCATGTTACTTTCCAGAGGTTGGATCAAGAGATTAGGTGGATCATTACAAAATGATCTGTCCTATGCTACTGTCCCAGTTTTCGAAGGTGAGAGCAAGAGATTATATAGAGAAGCTCAGATGGCTTATATAATCAGTGATGAAAAGAATCCCACCAATCATCCAGTATATTCTATTGAAACTGATTTTGGAGCTTGTATTCTTCATATTGACAAATCCCAGTTGGCCTCCACGCAGCTCAAGAAACCAGTTTTCCAGATCGCAGAGGAAGAAAACCCACATATTTGGGATATGTTTTTTGATGGGGCTTGCTCTAAAGAAGCTGCAGGGGCAGGTGTAGTCCTTGTTTCCCCAACACAGGAATACATTCATTTACCTTTAAAATTAACCTTTTAGGTCACAAACAACATAGCACAGTACAAAGCTTTGATTCTGGGCTTAAGTGCTGCTAAAGAAATGGGTATCAGAGGCTTGAAAGTGTTTGGAGATGCAGACCTCATTATTCAGCAGGTAAATAAAAGTTTCCAAGCGCATCCAAGGCTAAAAGCATACAGAGATGAGGTATGGAGGCTCAAGGATTCTTTTACTAATTTCAGCATTTCTTATATTTCGAGAATCAGGAACCAACTTGCCGACTCCTTTGTTGTGTCTGCTAACACGTTTATTCCACCTTTGCCTCCTAAATTGACATATGAAGTTCAGGTAAAATATAGTCCATCTCTGCTTGAAAATTTCAAATATTGGAGAGTTTTTGAAGACGATGAGGAAATTAACAGGTTTTTACAAGTTGTTGAGGAATTTTTTGAAATGCACATCAACAAAGAAAATGAAACCATGGAAGAATGTGGCCAGTCCAAGCTAAAAAACGAGGTCATCCGAGGAAGCATCATCCAGCTGCCTAGTAATCATATACTAGAAGGATTGGTGCCTCTAGAGAACTTTTTTGACCATAACGATGTGGCTTATAAGCTTGCCAAAATAGAAAATGAGTCTTCTATTTGTAAGCATAATATAGGGAGCCCAGCCCATTCGAAATACATAAATTTGTCTATTGATTTGTCTTCTGTCCAGAATTCTGAGTATTGCACCCTCATGAAGCAATTCGTTGATATTTTTGCCTGGGAATATAGTGATCTTAAAACCTATGATACAAACATCATTCACCACAAGATTCCACTAGAAAAGAACACTACCTTTTTTAAGAAGAAATTAAGACCTATCAACCCTCTCTTATTGCCTTTGATTGAGAAAGAAATCAAGACGCTGTTGGATGCGAAAATCATAGTTCCCCTAAGGTACTCAAATTGGATAGCTAACCTTGTGTTAGTAAGAAATAAAAATGGAGAAATCAAGCTTTGTGTTGACTTCATAAATCTAAACAAGTGCTCTAAAAATGATAACTATCCCTTGCCTAAAATGGAACACTTGCTGCAAAGAGTTTCAGGGGCTAGAGTCATGTCCTTCTTAGATGGATTTTCAGGTTACAACTAGATTTTTGTACATCCTGAATATCAGTAAAATACCGCCTTCAATACTCCTTGGGGAACTTTCATGTACTCCAAGATGCCTTTCGAACTGATGAATGCTGGGGCTACTTTTCAGAGGGCCATGGATAGAGCTTTTATGGGAGAGAGGGCAAGTTTGTCCTTATTTATCTTGATGACATAATAGTTTTCTCCAACAGCCACAAAGACCATTTACAGCATTTGAAGAAGGCTTTCCTAAAGTGTAGACAGTTTGGAATTTTAGTGAACCCAAAGAAGTCACAGTTTTCTTTAGAAGAAGGCAAACTTCTGGGACATATTGTTTCTGCTGAAGGTGTGAAGATTGATCCAACAAGAGCTCAAGCCATTCATACATTGTCCATCCCAAGGTCAAAAAGGGACACTCAATCCTTCCCAGGTAAGATTAACTTTGTAAGGAGGTTCGTTCCAAACTTTTCAGAGTTAGTAAAGAACATCACTTCCATGCTAAAGAAAGGATCAGAAATAAAATGGACAGATACTTTAGGAAGCTCTTTTGAAGCCATCAAGCAAGCTATCATGGAAGCTCCCACTCTAATCAGCCCAGATTACACTAAGGAGTTTTGTATCTTCTCTTTTTCCTCTTATGATACACTTGCAGTAGTTATGTTGCAAAAAAATGATGAAGGCATAGAGCACCCCGTGGCCTTTTTCAACAAAAATTTAAGGGATGCTGAACTAAGGTATGACCTCATTGAAATACAAGCTTATGCTCTCATAAAATCTTTAAAGGCATTCATAATTTATATTTTACATTTCAAAGTAGTTGCATATGTACCTTTAGCATCAATAAAGGATGTCTTAACTCAACCATATATTGATGGAAAGAGAGTTAAATGGATTGAAAAATTCATAGAGTTTAACATAGAGGTGAAGCCTACAAAGCTTGTCAAGGGCCAAGGCTTGGCTAAACACATGGCTAAATAAAATTGCAGCTTGTTGGACATAAATTCCATAGGTCTAAATTCAGATGATGAGTATACAGAGGGAGTAGCAGAAGAACAAACACAAAATCAGTCTCTGGTTGAAAATCTAGCCACCTGTGAATGGTATTCCAACATAGTTCAATTTTTGCAAAAGCTAGAAGTCCCTCCAGGGCTTAACTCAAGTCAAGCCAGGGCCATTAAACTCAGATCAGCCAAATTCTACATAAATAAAAATATTCTCTATTGGAAATACCCATCGAGAATCCTCTGAAGATGTCTAGATAAAGAACAGGTTGTGGAAGTCATACACCAATTCCATTCTAGCATCTGCAGAGGGCATCATTATTGGAAAACCACAACCCACAAAATCCTGAGGGTTGGGTATTATTGGCCTACTCTTTTCTCTGATGTGTTTTATTTTGTGAAAGCTTGTGAAAAGTATCAGAGGTTTGTAGGAAGACAATAGCTAAAATCTTTGCCCTTGAAGCCAGTACATGTCAATGGTCCCTTCTAGCAGTGGGGCTTGGAATTTATAGGTGAGATCAACCCACATTCCAGTGCCCAACATAAATGGATCTTAGTAGCCATTGATTATTTCACCAAGTGATTGAGGCTACACCTACTAAGAATGCCAATCTTCAAGTTGTCATAAAGTTCTTGAATGAGAATATTTTCACTAGATTTGGTTGCCCAACAAAACTAGTCACTAATAATGCAACAAATTTCAAGGAAAAATAATTGGTGGACATGACTAAATAAATGGGCATTCAAGTGGTGCATTCTACCTCATATTATCCTTAAGGCAATGGCCTAGAAAAATAATCTAACAAGAGGCTAGTAAGGGTAATCAAAAAACTGTTAGAGGACAACAAAAAGAGCTGGGATTCCAAGTTTAAGTTTGCACTATGGGCTGACAGAGTTACCATGAAAAAGTCCATAGGGAATTCTCCATTCAAATTGGTTTATGGCACTGATCTTGTTTTCCCCATCCAGGTGATTCTCCCTATGGCTAAGTTCTTGCAAGAAGAACAAGTTGAAGAGAATGACATGGTAAGAAGAATGAATAACCTAGTTGAACTACATCAAATCAGAGAGCAATTGGTTGAGAAGTCAAAAGCTCATCAGAAAAAAATCAAAGAAACCTTTGATAGGAAGGAAAAAGTGGAAAATTTCCAAGTTGGTGATTGGGTGCTTGAATGGGATGCATTTAAGCAAAATAAAGGTAATAATGGCAAGTTTGACTCCTTATGGACAGGTCCGTTTGTCATCGCTCAAATTCAGCAGAACAATACATTCATTCTGCATAGTCTGGAAGGAGGAGATACTTTTGGTAGCCCAATAAATGGGTGGTTCTTGAAAGTTTATTTCGTTTAAGGATTTAAAGCCTTGTCATTAAATATGTTTTTCTAGTTTTTATTTGATTACAAGATAGACTCCATGGCCAATGGAACACTAGAAGGAAGATTTGACTTTGTTTTTTCAGGAAAGGCATTGATCTGTGATCCTTGAAACCTCACAGGAAGGATTTCATCCCCAGAGGGATCCAGTGTTAGCCTTGCTGGCAAAAGGCCTAAAATGGATCCATATAGGCTCTTAAAGTCTCCAAAATTTCCTCAAAGATCATCCAATGATCAAAATTAACATAAGAGGAGAGCCCTTGGAAGGGCGAAAATACACTATCGAGAGAAAAAAATGCTTGAAAACCATGAAAAACCCACAATAGATCTGGCCAATCAACAACCGAAATCTAAGTGGCTAATCGCAATCAGCTGAGTAGAAAGGACAACTTAAAGCCGGGCGCATGACACTGTCAATCAGCGATTGTCGATGATTGGATTGGTGGGTTGCATCGGCGGGGAGCATATGCCGTGTTAGATAAAGGACCCGGGGAGTGAGTGACGTGAGATTGCGATTTATCGCATCACTATATCACATTGTAACTATACCACAGGTATGTCCTATGCACATACATATGGGAAACCCGATAGCCGAACCCAATGGCATTATATATGAGATTTCATAAATTTTGAAGTCCACGCCAAAGCCATTTTTAATGTATTTCATGTATTTTCGTTATATAACGAAAATACGAAGGGAAAATTGGCCAGCAGTGATTTTGATGAGTCTCAGACCCAAAAGGGTCTGGGAAGTGAAATTATATAATATCTGAAGTCCGTAAAACCCATTTTCATGCACTTTTCAGTGTTTTTCGCGTGTTTCATAATACAAGGGAAATACACAAGAGCAAGCTTTTTGTGACTTATGATGGCGACAAGGCTGGACCCAATAGACAATTAAACCATATTTGAGGACTTTTGAAGTCCAAAATACACAGAGAGGGTGGGATTTTTGGAGTAATGCGGTGTTTTCTGTTCATAACAGAAAGCAGTCACTATCCAAATTTTAAAGGGATTTCATAGGCTCGAATAGCCATTCCACCACAGAGCAAAGGCCAAATCAACCCAAAGCAATCGTGGAGCCATAGAAACACGGCCAAATCAACTAGAAATGATCATGGAGCCACATAACGACACAACCATAACAAACATAATGATTGTGGGGAATCTTTGGCATGGGAGAACTCCCAGACAGCGCAACAAACCACCCAAAATATCTAAAAATGGTTACTCTTCTATCAGAAGCAGAAAACTATGAGCCCATGCTTGCCTAGAGGGCATAAAATTAATTAACAAGGTAGATTAGACAGATTAAGACTCCGAGCCTCTTAGAGCTGAGGAGCATTGTAAATAGGCTATAAATAGCTGAAAGTAAGATGTAATAGAGGTTCAACTTCTGGAGATTGTTCCTCCTCTATTCCTTCAAGCTTCTCATCTTCATTCTAGAAATATAAGCTTCTTTTTCTATTATATGTTCAATGTCCATTCTCTCTGCATTGATAAATATATTTTCAAGTCTCATTTACTTCCCGTAGCTAGCCATTTATCTGTGTTTATGTATGCAATCTACTGGTACAACTAGTATTCTCCATCTATCCATTGAATTTATAAATTATTTAGAATTAGTGGTCTATAGCCTTGTATTGGTGAAAGTGCTCATGCATGTCTTGAGTGAGAATAGAGCTGAAATGGTTATCTGACGTGATCCAAACCATCATCGATTCCAATAGTTCTGAGAAAAATATTTAAGATTATATGTTACCAAGCATCTCTGAGCTACAACCTAGGAGAGTTTCTTGGAGTGATAACAGAAGCCTTTTCCTTCTATGTTTCCTTCTATTTTATAGAAGCCTTCTATGCTCCTTTTTCTTTCTTAGAAGAATTTTTTGCTTCTTTCTCTTTGTCTTTCTTGGCTTTTGTAACACTTGTTATTTTCCCCATTTCTCCTTATGTACAGCTTTGCTATATGGGGCAAGCCAATCGCTCGGCCATTTTCTAATGTCCCCCATAATATATTCTTCCATGACTAAATATGTAAACTTGTGTCATGCTCCTAAGGCATCCTTTATCATGTGTATGGATAGACTATGAAAATCTTCTTTGAAGTCTACTATATTTTTGTACTGCGCATGTAGGCTTGGTGACAACTGTGGTTGTTGGTTGATGACCATTCACAGCTTTGACTCAAACAATACCCAAAATATGTTTGTTTCAATGATACGGTCAAGATCCTTCATCGCCCACAGCGAGGCAAATTTCATAGCCTTACACAATTCTGGATCGATGTTGGGAACTAGCTATACTCAGGCATCCTCCAGGCTACCAACATGATCAATAGAACTAACCACACATAGTGGAATGCCTTTCCATCCTCCTCAGCTTCATGAAAATACTTCAGGAACTCATAACAAAGGTTCTTATCCCAATTAAATTGGACGCCTTGGCTGCACTGCATAGCTAGAAATGCCACTAGTGATGACACTTCATCGATACGACACTTCTGCATTATCTTTCCTGCCATAATCTGTGTAGAAAACTACACAGATCCATCTGAGATAGAGCTAATGGAGTAGCCTCGCGACTTCTTCACCAAACCGAAATCTCTCTTCATCTGATCTATGATCTTCTTCTCTTGTGACTTCCCCACAAAAGCGTCCGTGGGGTTAGTGCCCTGATAAGGTAAAAATGTGGTTCTGGGGACCAACATATCATCAATTGGAATGGGCCCTCCCTGCCAGAGGCACCCATCATGAAACAATGCCAGCAATTGACGTATATAGATAGTATTAATTATGTTGTGGCTAAAGTGTGGGATATACAACATATTGACCAATTCTGTGTGCTCAAATTCAGCTGCCCACTTCATTTTCTCAAGCCTTGTGACACCTGCCTTCTTATAGTATACCGTTTTCAAGTATTTACTGGGTTCGAACTGTGGAAACTTGGCATGGTCCCCCAAATACCAATCCTCCATCTTTATAAATGGTACTCGGCCCAACAAGTCACCCTCAATAGGTACTTCCTCCAGCAACATTGGTGTGAATACCTTGTATTTCAATGAGTCCTGGTCCTTAGTTACTTTGATAGTGGATTTCCTAGGGGGTACATATGTCGGTATCCAACTAATTGGCTTTGCATCTTCCACGCTGATGTATTCGACCCCCATAGTCAACTCTTCTTCATCCAAATCCACTAGTTCCATCGACTGCATATTCTTATCCATATGACCCTTCTGTCTAATCTCAGTTGGGTTTTTGCACTGCTTTTGCCAAACCGGAGCTTCATGTGGCTTCCTTTTCTTCTTCTCTCCTACCGTGGAGGCAGTACATTTTTGCCTCAGTGACCTAGGAGCTATGGTAGGGACTAGTGGTGTTGTAATCATTCTGTCAATGTTGTCCTGTAATAGTTTCTTCTACCACTCAGAAAAATATGCCTTGAACAGAAGCCACTTCTGTCAAAAATCTTCTCTACCTCTTTCTAATATCATCCACACATGCAACAATCATTTTGGCTCAAACTTAGGTGGAAAATCTCAAGGAAAGTTCTTTGGAATAAAAGTTCTCGAATTTGGAGTGAGATGTTGTATTTATAGCCTTTTGAATTCAAATCCATTGATTCACTCTAGATCTCCTTCATTAATGCTCTTATGGTAGCAGATTTCCAAACATATGCTCCTCAAATGTTCCCCCTCGCTCCCTTTAATGAAAAAATATCCATCCAATCATCTTCAGTGCTTTCAATGGTCACTTTCCAGCCAGGTTGCATGGGACCCAACTTGCTAGCTTGGTTCATTCGTTGGAGCTTCCATCTGTGCCTTTCTCCTAACCATCACACAACCCAACCTTTTTTCCAAAATTTTCTCCTGGTAGTGTAGTTTATAGTCCCGCACTTCGTTGCAACTTTCTAAAGTACTAAAATTGTCCTGCTTCCATATAGTCATTGTGCAGGGATGGGATCACCCCGATATAACTTCAACTAGCTCCCACTGATTCTTCCTAGGAATAGCTCCCCATTCATATTCACGAGGTGAACTGCACCACGATCCGTAATCTCCTTGACTATGTATGGTCCCAACCAATGCATCTGAAAATTTGCTGGAAACTTAGTAAACCTTCTATCATACATCAACACTAAATCTCAATTTTTAAAGGTGTGTTTCTTAATGTGTTGATCACGCCATTCCCTTTCTCGAGCCTTCTTCACTTGCTGATGAAATCCTGCCAAGATGTGATCTTCTTCTAACTCAAGTATCTATGCGAGGCATTCTTCCATTATATCCTGATCTTCCATCTCTGTGACTACAAAAATCCTCAAACTGGGCACGATGTACTCCATTGGCATCACTACTTGTTGTCCATAAACTAGTCGAAGTGGTGTCTATCGAGGCAAATTATTATAGGTAATTATATATGCCCAATGAAAAGTTGGTATGCGCACATCCCAATCATTCATATTCACATTACAGATATTTGTCAGAGCATTCTCAAAGATCTTATTGAAAGCTTCAACTTTTCCATTTGCTTGAGGATGATATGGCATGGTTTTCTGATGATACATCTGGAATTCTTCAAGCAAAGAAAAAATCATCTCATTTGGGAAATGTGAACCCCTGCCACTCATAAAAATCTTAATACGACCAAACACAGAAAAAATGGAATCAAATATAAGCTTCAGAGATGTAGCTGCACTACAATCCTTCACGGGCTACACTTCATCCCACCTAGTCAAGTATTATGTTGTCGTGATGATGTAGCATTCTCCTGTCTTCCTTCTTGCTGGCTGAATAGGAACCAAAAAATCTATTGCCTATTTGTCGAATGCATGTAACAAGACCTGTGAGTTTAGAGTAAGTTCATCCCTTCACGATAGACTCCCAGTCCTCTGGTAGGAATCGCATGCCCTACAGTACTCCTTGGAATCTTTGTGCACAGTTGGCCACCAAAACCTAATTCGTAAGATATTGATCTGGATTTAAATAGGAACACAACAAATTATAGAGATAACCGTAAACACAGAGATGCAACAAAACTAATGCTTCATTTCATTAATGTAAAATACTGAATATGCTTACAAACACAAATGGAAATAAACCAGCTAGGGCGATGGTAGCTTTATCTCTAAGAAGAGATGTGGCGGCTACATGCCTCTGAACTGTGTTACAATGAGGCTGAAAGGCCTATTTATTGTTGAGAAACAATGGAAAACCCTAAACATCCAAAATCCTAACCCTAGAAGATGAAACACCAAACTATCGGCCCCGTTTGGGTAAATTGGTACGTCAACTTCTCGGGGTCGTAACTTTGGCATTCGATCTTCATTTGACGTGTAAAATAACTCGTTAGAAAGAATTATCCAAGGAATATAACTTTAGGAAGAGAAACATCAATATATCAACCATGTTGCTCTCGTTTTTCCCAAAAAACATCGTTTAGGGCCTCAAAATGGCTCCGGAAGTTTAGGACCCAAAAAAACTGCTAAAAATAGTAAATTATGCTACAATTACAGAAACTGAAAAACTAAAAGAGACAGCTGTTGGGGTCCAAGTGGGATAGGTTGGTGGCCACCAACATCAACCTGGATCATTCCTCCCCCCTTAGGAAGAAATGGTCCCCATTGCGTTGAGTTACTCCATCTGTTGAAATTTGTCCCTGTTGTTCTGCAATCTCTGATGTGTCCAGTAATGGTGGGAAGCATGGTCGAGGGTAGTCCACATTGAACACTCGATGCAAGAGAAAGAATGGGGGAATGATGTGCTCCAAAGCATTGTTTCCCATAGCCTTGGTACTAGTGTGAGGACCATATCGAAGTGGTCTAAGCTTCTGATGGGATCTTGTAAGGTGTTCTTTTTGCCGATGCAACTAGAATTTGTTGCCCACCTGAAACTTGTGTGGTACCCCTATGGGCAAGGAGAAGTTGTTCCTATGTTCTTTCATGACCGTATCCATCTTTTTTTGCTACTGTTGTGTGAGGTAACCCTTCGCGAGGGTCATGGATGTGGCAAAGATCTTCCCCTTACTTTGGGAGTGAACCAAACATAAAATGAATTTCCTAGTCTAGGAGATGAACTTGCTGCATTTATTAGCAGAGATCAAAGAGGTGGTGGTAGGTGGGGCTACCTTCGGTATCCTGTATAATGAATTACCTAAAGTAATAATAACAATGTGAGGCCTTGACTCATACACAACATTTCGCCTCCACAAGTATGACTGTCCAAATAGTACATCACAAACATCCAGAGGTGCAACATCACACAATACATCATCTGTGAAGGGTTTGATGCTATAGTGAAGGCAACACTGCTGGAAAACTAGGAGATCTTTTCGTAGGTGAAGCCACTCGATACTATACGATTGCGGGTGTGGTGTAGTCGGTAGGCCCAACCACTTCATAACCTCTGCTGAAATGAGGTTCTTTTGGCTGCCACTGTCGACAATGAATTGTAGCGGCTAACCTTTCACCCACATCTGTGAGCGGAAAAGACGTTCCCCCTCTTTTGGATCTTCGGGCTCATTCTTCTGGATCTTAGCGGTGGCAATAGTGGTGTTGGGCTCTGCATCAATGATCTTCTTCCCTTTTCCATTCTTGTTGTCAGGTTCTAACTCAGGGTCTAGAACATGCATTTGATTTGGAAGCCTTCAACTCGGCCACCAATGACTGCTTGGTCCGACACTCACTTGTGTTGTGAGTGGGGCTCTTCTGGAACTCACACCACTTTCCTGTATCCTTCTTCAACTTCGTGGTGTTGTTATTTTCTTGCGGCTTCAACGGGTTGTCTTGGGTCACCTCGCCTTGGCTTTGTCCTTTGGTCTTCAGATTCGCAGATCCAAAGTGTCCCTTCTTCTGTTTAAACTTCTTCTCGATTTTGACAATGTATCGATATGTCGTGCCAAGTGAGGAGATGTTCAGTAACTCCATCTCTTCTTGGATGTATCTATGTAGGCAACCATGGTATTTGAGTACCAAATGTAGCTCAGATTCCTTGATACCCAATTGTGTGCAAAGGGTATGAAAAATGTTTGTGAACTCCAGCACATCTTGGTCCCTTCCTAGTCGTAGCATGGTGTACTTTATGTATTTGTCCTCGTAGCTTTTGATAGGGTAGTATTGCTCCTTGATAGCATCCTGGAGTGAATTCCAAGTGGGTGCGGCTAAAAATAGTGAGCTCGTACTTTCATCCTTCTTCTCACAGTAGTTTTCCCACCAGTCCTTGACATGGGGGGCTACTTTGAGAAGAGCGAAAACAATATTTTCCCGACCCGAAAATTCACGAACAGAAAAACACCCATCTAGCATATTTAACCATTTGTCTACAACATCTATGTCTATTTGACCCTTGAAGATGGGGATTTCAAAATTAACTTGTACCTCTAAGGGTGTGGCGTTTCCAGAGTAGTTGATGGAAGCCGATGCGTCGCCTCTAGGTAGCTACTGAAGGATCTAGGAAACGTTGTCTATCATCGTGTTACTTTGTCGCTCGAGGGCTTCTTTTAGCAAGATTTTTGATAGGATCTCCTACCCCCTCATCTTTCTTTTCATCCACCACGGGAGGCTATTGGGATTTGTGGGGCTGGTCTTGCAAAGGTTCGACTAGTTCAAGCCCTAACTCCTTATATCTCGACCTCATTGGGGACATGCAAAGAAAAACAAAGAAAAAGCAGACCGCTCTGATACCAGTGATCTAGATTTAAACAAAAATGCAAGAAATTACATAGATAATCATAAACATAGAGATGCAGTGGAAATATTACTGCATTTCATTAATGTAAAATACTAAAATATGCTTACAAACAAAAATGGAAATAAACCAGCTAGGGCGATGGTAGCTTTATCTCTAAGAAGAGATGTGGTAGCTACATGCCTCTAAATTATGTTAAAATGAGGCTTGAAGGCCTATTTATTGTTTAGAAACAATGGAAAACCCTAAACATCCAAAAACCTAACCCTAGAAGATGAAACACCAAACTGTGGGCCCTGTTTGGTAAATTGGTACATCAACTTCCCGGGGTCGTAACTTTGGCATCTGATCTCCATTTAATGCGTACAATAGCTCGTTAGAAAGATCTATCTAAGGACTATAACTTTGGTAAGATAAACATCAATTTATGACCCATGTCGCTCCCAATGTTCCCAAAAGACATCATTTAGGGCCTCAAAACGGCTCCGGAAGTTCAGGACCCGAAAAAACTACTAAAAATAGTAAATTGTGCTATAACTATGGAAACTGGAAAACTAAAAGAGATAGGTGTCAGGGTCCAAGTGGGATAGGTGGGTGGCCAAAAACATCCGCCTAGATCAGATATTATGTGCAGCCACTCTTCTAGAATAATGTCCTCTAGCAAATCCTCTGTGCACTTCAGTGAGGATATTTTGTCTTTCATAATCTGGTCCATACTTGCACAAAACTTCATCAACCCCATTTTATACAAGTGCCCTATAATTACAGAGAAATACACAGCCCTGGTCACTAATTCCTTCTTCTGCTGCATCATATATCCTTTAGGAGTTTTACCCGTAGATAGAAATTGGATTATATCTACAAAATGTTCAGCAGCAATGTTCACAACAAAGATTTGTTCATCACATAATCCTTCATCAATACTTGTAGGTTCTTCACCATTATCAATCCACAAAAGGTGATTAGGTCTAGAATTTAATATTCATGGCCTCACAATTACTTCAAAATCGTACTCCTGAAATAACAGTAACCATCTACAAATTTAGCCACCCAACACAAGCTTGTTGACAAGGTACTTCAAAGCTGAATGGTCCATATACATTTTGAAGTGTGCACCCAATGGATAATGTCTGAACTTTTGGAGTACATATACCATCACCAAAACTTTGTGCTCCATGGTTTAATAATTCTTCTATGCCTTAGACAACGTTTTGCTAAAAAATGCAATGGGATGGTCGATATATCTTGTGCCTGGTTGGGATAGCACCACTCCTAATGCTATGTAGGACGCATCCACATGTACATGGAATTCTTTCTTCCAATCAGGGAATACTAGAATAGGTATTGTAACAATGTTTTCCTTCAACACATCTAATATTTCTTGGCAATCATCATCCAAACAAAATGTCACATATTTCTTCAGTACTTTCTCCATGGCCGCAGTGATCTGCACATATGCCTTAATTAACTTTCTATAGTATCCTATATGGCCCAATGTAGTGCACAAATGTTTTACATTCCTAGGAGGCTCCAAATTGAGAGTCACTATAATTTTAGTAGGATCCACCATCAACCCTTTCTTACAAACAACATGGCCCAAAAGTATCTCCTATGGTACACATAATATACACTTCTTCAGGTTTAGGGAGATTTGACACTTCATACAAGTATCAAGCATTAGGCGAAGACTTGAAACATGCATTTTAACCAACCTAAACATCGTCCAATCATCAAAGTAGACCTCCAAAAATTTCTGAATACATTCCTTAAAGGATGTGACTACCACCCTAAAAACGATCACACGAAATTCATAACTCCAAAGGTCATACCTATATACTGAAAAGAGCCCTATTATGTGGAAAAGGTAGTCTTAATTTGATCTTTTGGCACGATTTTCATTTGGTGATATCCAGAGAATCCATCTATAAAAGAGTATGCTTATTGCCCTCCAATGTTCTCCAAGACTTCATATGTGAACGACATAGGAAATGGATCATGTGTACAATCATTGTTCAACTTCCTTAGATCTACGCAGATCTTGATTCTGCTCTTTGTCTTCTTCTCCTGAACCACCATAGGGCTAACCCTGTCTGATTCTTCTATAGGTTCAATAATTCGTGTTGGGAGCATCTTATCCAGTTCTTCGCACAAATTTTCTTTATATTTAGGATTCAATTGGAATGGGCGTTGCTTTATCAGTTTCACATCTGGATTCATATTGATCTTCATAAAACCCAGATCACCTACTATCCCTTCGATATCAAAGATTTTTTTTGGAAACAAGTCTTGATATTCCTACAATAACTTCGTGACCTTGTCAACTATGTTCTCATCCCAATAATTTCTTATATTCATGAACTTTGGCTACGCTTCTGACCCAACGCTAAGTTTTTTGGTGTTCAATGGTTTTGAAATGTCATGAACCTCTACCTTAGGCCCAACAACTTCGTGTCATCCCTATGACATAGGGATATTGATATTCCTAGGATATTCCTCACCCTCTTCTATGGTAACATTGTAACACTCCAAAGCATGGTGCAACTGCATAGTCCAGTCTGGTTTTACCCATGTGATGGGTTCTAAAAGAGTTCTGAATATCGCAACCTTGATTTCCTGTAATGCTTCATAAATAAATTCGAATCCATCCTCAAAATTGAATGTTAATAGAAATATTTCCTTCAGAATATCCCACTTTGTGGTTCCATGCTATAGCTCTATTTCTAAATACCAATTCATCAGAATAGTATCTAAGGTATGGTAGAATATATGTACCCATTTAGGCTATGGTTATTCTCCCCATTATTTCATCCAACGAGCCAGATTCTTGCATAGATCATCCTTCCCTATATATTTTTTAGTAATGGTATTTTCACAACCAAATCACAAATTCATCATCCTTTGGTACTCCTTATAGTCTAAAAAAATGTTCTTATGTGTACCCCACCATTTGGAAGGCATAGCTCTCAGTGCGATATCCAATGCCTGGAACCAATGCTCCTCTGGTACATCCCTTTCAAATTTATCAAGAAACAAATTTACATCCTCTAAGCCATAATAATATGGTAAATTGTGTACCTTAATGGATATAAAACATAGTGATTTAGTAAGTTTTTAACATCACATCATTGACACTTCATGTAATCGATTCTACCAATGCTCGAGCTCCTCATCTGAATCTGAGTTGCAGGAACTGTCCTTTTCCCAATTATTTCTTACATCCGCCGTAGGATTGATCCAATCCTTGTTCTGTATAATAAGCTTATAGATTTTTTCAATATCATCCCCCTCATAGTAATCTCAGTCTGGTTCAGTAAATTGTGCACCCTCAGGTGGATTCAATGGAACAATGACTCTCAATTCCTAGGTTGATCACCACATTCATATCAAGCAGTAAATCGATTCGAAGCAACATTGGGTAGGGATTACTATCATCCACTATTTCGATTACCTCAAAAATAGATATAGCATGTGCCCCTTCAATGTCAATAATTACTCCATGTATGAATCCCATAGGGATAATCTTCTATTGGTTTTCCATTCATAACTGAATTAGGGACCACTAGAGTGTCGGCTTGCCCATTCTTTCCTAGGTTTTTTCAGTCAAAACAATTGCATGACATCCCAAATCTAGGATAACCTAGTCCATTTCAAATTCTCTGATTTGTGTAGTCTGTTATCACTGTAAAACTTCCCTAAAAAATTTGGACAACTTACATGGTTTCTCAATTCTTGTATCAGTCATGGTCAAGTCATGGTCAAGTCATTTTTATGTTTTAGAGTCTAAGTCATAGGGTTAGAATCTCATGTCCATCTTCAAATAATGTTTGACAGCCTCATTCCATGTTTTAGAAGTCTTACAAGGTGCTTATAAGTCATATATCACATCATTTTGGAGAAATTTTGAAAGTAGCTACGAAATCACTGAACTAGGAGTTTTCGGAACACGCTACGAAACCCATGTAGCAGCCTGTTTTAGCATAAAAAACTCTGCTTTCTGCGTTTACTAGTAAATTTCCAGAAGGGGTTCTGAGCAGCTGAAAACTTAATTTTGAAACCTGAAAGAGGCTTTTATTCCTAACATACCAAACTACAAAAACCTCTTTCATTTTCTTCAAATCCATTCTGATGTGGGAGGAATTTATGATCAAACTTGCGCTATGAAACTGCTCTAGGTGCAAGTTTTCCACAGACATATTTCTCTGTTTTACACCTGTTTTTTCAAAATCCGTTTCTGGTCACATGAAAGGGTATTTTGGAATTCTGAAGGAGTTTTATCTTCATAAACTCTCCTACTACAATAACCTATCTCAATTTCTTCATAATTGTTTTCAGTTGGGAGATAATAAGCTTTCTTTGAAACCCTAATTTCAGAAAACGGATTTTTCCTGTTTGCCACGTGTTTTTCAAGGACCGTTTCTGGACAGCTGGAGTAATGTTTTCAAAAACCAGGAGAGGTTTTTGTTCTGGACAACATCGGATACAAAAACCTCCTTCCGTTTCGTAAAATGTGTCATGGATGAAGAGATAAAGGCTCTGTCCCACGTGCCAATTTTCAAATATCTAAACCTAAAAACAGGGAAACATGTTCCCTAATTTCTAGGGTTTGTCATCAGCAGTTGGGTGACCACGTGGGAGGCTTCATCAAATTCGACTTCATGGAGTTTTAGGTGTCAAAGAATGTTTTAAATGTTTAGATAAGGTTGTTGTAATCATAATAAGGAGATACACTCCTAGTTGTATTAGGTCTCTAGGACTACTAGTTAGTTGTCAAATGCATTTAAAGTCTTGTTTTATGGTTAGAATAGGTGTCACTGATGGTAAATTCGAATTCCCCTCATGATGGAGGAAGGAATCCAAGCATGTAAAGAGCTCTATATATAGAAGAACATCTGATGTACAAAGGGTTGGAAATTTTATTCAAAATCTTGTATTTGGCCTATGTAAGACTCATTTTCAGTAATACATGCTTGACTTTACTTCTCAGGATTCATGAAGGATTTGTTATGTTCAGAATATGTGATGTTGTCCTTTTCTTAATTCTTACAGTGGTATGGATGTATAATCACTCAAAATTCACTGAATGTGCTCTGACTTCCTGTATACATTTATAAACTGTGTGGTCCCATATGAGTTTATATTCTGAATGTTTAAATGTTGAATGCCCTGACTTCCATGTAAGGTTGAGTTCATTGTTATTTTGAGGTGTTGTTGACTCCATAAGCCCAATGGATGTTTACTGATCATGTTCAACCATTCATATTTTTCACTTGTTTCATAGAGTTAGCCATCTAATCTTTATCAAAATCATTAACCTTTGAGAGAGCCCTCTCAGGCTAAGGAGGCTAAGCCTTAGCTAAAAGATTGGTTTGAAATAGTTACACTGAGATAGTCTGATCAGCAACCTATCAGGGTCCTATTTTGGTGATAACATTTTGGTGCGTCTGCCGGGAGCCTGAAGTCTATTCATTCCCGAAATTAAGAGGTTGAACTTCTGAAGGTAGCAGGAGCTCAGACATCTATTTGAGGCTGCAAAACTACCTTGGCGACTCCACACATCAAATAACAAATTGGAAGGTGACTCCACTGCTAGAAGATCAGTAGCTTGATGAAGTTCCAAGATGAGTTCCACTGCAAGAATGAATGCCAGGTATGCTCCTATGAATCGGTCTCATATCCCTGGTTTTCAAAATCCTATGCCAAAGGTTGATTGGTTAGAGGATCTTCCGATATTCAAAGATGAAAAGAAAGACAATGTTGCTCTTCATTTGGTTAGGTTTCATATGCATGTACACAGTCTTAAGGTTCATTTCCCTGAAGATTGTCTCATGAGGATGTTTATGACCACTTTAGAAGGAAAAGCATGGTCTTGGTATAAAAGTTTGGAAAATGGTTCATTATATTCTCTTGCTGATTTCCATGATGTGTTCTATGACATGTATAAAGAGTGTCATCCCTCCTTATTGCTGGTCAAAGATTGTTGTAAACATTCTACGAGTCTTATTCAATATTTGGAGGATTGTTATGATGATGATGAATTTACGGATGAAGAAATTTTAGAGGCTCTTCATAACAATGCATTTCAACACCAAGAAGAAAGTATAACATCTCATGAAACGTAACATGAAGATCAGCAGGGGTTTATTTGTGAAAACCATGTTTCATCCTTTGATATGAATGAAAAGATGCAGCAGATTTGTCAGTCTTTTGATCATAAAGAATATGAAATTGATTGCAAACACCAAGAAGAAGTACTGGAAGATAGATTTTATAACCCTCAGGTAGAGGAAAAGGTTGATCATTTATGTAATTCCTTGCAGCAGCTTGCATCAAAGAATGATCTTTATAATGAAGAAAATTACATTGTTTGTGGGCATCATGCAGAAAGGCAGTTGGACAGCACATCAAAGGGGTCTTGTGTGGTTGAAAATCAGTTGTCTGAAGATTTAGAGTGTTATGATGATCATCAAAATAATCATGTCTTCTTTGACCCTATAAGTGAATACATGGCAAAGTTTTGCACACCAGTATTTCATTTTCATTTGCATTATGAAGATCAGGTACATTATAAGTTGATTTGGTCATCTCACTATCATGGTTATTTTGAGGTCGAATGCAGTCAAGAGCCTCCTATATCAGAAAGGACAATTGATTGGCTTTATTGGAAGTTTTATGTTCCTTGAGTTACAAGTGGAGAATGCAGCTGATAGGGTAGGTAGGAATGTGAAAATAAGCTCAGGGTAGGTTGACTAAGCATCTATTTCAGTAGGTACAGTTTGAATTCTTCTTACAAAAAATCATTCAAGGCTTGAGGAGCAAATTGGGCAGAAGTTCAAAGTTTTCTTCTAGAGGATGGATAGCGGCACTGGAGCTACAGGTTCTTAATGTACCACAAGGGCACACTATCCCTAGTGGAGCCACTGTTATCACTGTAAAACTTCCTTAAAAAATTTGGACAACTTACATGGTTTCTCCATTCTTGTATCAGTCATGGTCAAGTCATGGTGAAGTCATTTTTATGTTTTAGAGTCTAAGTCATAGGGTTAGAATCTCATGTCCATCTTCAAATAATGTTTAACAGCCTCATTCCATGTTTTAGAAGTCTTACCAGGTGCTTATAAGTCATATCTCACATAATTTTGGATAAATTTTGAAAGTAGCTACGAAATCACTGAACTAGGAGTTTTCGCAGCGCGCTACGAAACCCCTATAGCAGCCTGTTTTAGCATAAAAAACTCTGCTTTCTGCGTTTACTAGTAAATTTCCAGAAGGGGTTCTGAGCATCTGAAAACTTAATTTTGAAAACTGAAAGAGGCTTTTATTCCTAACATACCAAACTACAAAAACCTCTTTCATTTTCTTCAAATCCATTCTGATGTGGGAGGGATTTATGATCAAACTTGCGCTACGAAACTGCTGTAGGTGCAAGTTTTCCACAGGCATATTTCTCTGTTTTACACCTGTTTTTTCAAAATCCGTTTCTGGTCACATAAAAGGGTATTTTGGAATTATGAAGGAGGTTTATCGTCATCAACTCTCCTACTACAATAACCTATCTCAATTTCTTCATAAGTGTTTTCAGTTGGGAGATAATAATCTTTCTTTGAAACCCTAATTTTAGAAAACGGATTTTTCCTGTTTGCCACGTGTTTTTCAAGGACAGTTTCTGGACAGCTGGAGTAATTTTTTCAAAAACCAGGAGAGGTTTTTGTTCCGGAAAACATGGGCTACAAAAACCTCCTTCCGTTGCGTAAAATGTGTCATGGATGAAGAGATAAAGGCTCTGTCCCACGTGTCAATTTTCAATTATCTAAACCTAAAAACAGGGAAACATGTTCCCTAATTTCTAGGGTTTGTCATTAGCAGTTGGGTGACCACGTGGGAGGCTTCATCAAATTCGACTTCATGGAGTTTTAGGTGTCAAATAATGTTTTAAATGTTTAGATAAGGTTGTTGTAATCATAATAAGGAGTTACACTCCTAGTTGTATTAGGTCTCTAGGACTACTAGTTAGTTGTCAAATGCATTTAAAGTCTTGTTTTATGGTTAGAATAGGTGTCACTGATGGTAAATTCGAATTCCCCTCATGATGGAGGAAGGAATCCAAGCATGTAAAGAGATCTATATATAGAAGAACATATGATGTACAAAGGGTTGGAAATTTTATGCAAAAGCTTGTATTTGGCCTATGCAAGACTCATTTTCAATAATACATGCTTGACTTTACTTCTCAAGATTCATGAAGGATTTGTTATGTTCAGAATATGTGATGTTGTCCTTTTCTTAATTATTACAGTGGTATGGATGTATAATCACTCAGAATTCACTGAATGTGCTCTGACTTCCTGTATACATTTATAAACTATGTGGTCCCATATGAGTTTATATTCTGAATGTTTAAATGTTGAATGCCCTGACTTCCATGTAAGGTTGAGTTCATTGTTATTTTGAGGTGTTGTTGACTCCATAAGCCCAATGGATGTTTACTGATCATGTTCAACCATTCATATTTTTCACTTGTTTCATAGAGTTAGCCATCTAATCTTTATCAAAATCATTAACCTTTGAGAGAGCCCTCTCAGGCTAAGGAGGCTAAGCCTTAGCTAAAAGATTGGTTTGAAATAGTTACACTGAGATAGTCTTATCAGCAGCCTATCAGGGTCCTATTTTGGTGATAACATAGTCAATCTCATTTCTTGACAAGTCCTTTTATTACTTTTTTATACCTTGTACGTTGTGTGTTGTTCAAGCATCGACTTACCCTTTCGAGCGTAATTTTATATTAACTCTTGCAATCCCTTCACTGATTTATGTTCGATTAAGAGCTTCATGCAGGTTTGTAAGAATGTGTCAATATTGAAGGATTTGTTTCCTGCATAGCAATGACCTCTTCATGTTTTTATGTTCATGCACTCTAATTCTTTGATGTGGAAGCTCTTGAATGCACATTTCTCTTCTTCACCTCCATAAATTTTTCTTTTCCCTTATGCAAATCAAATTCATTATCTTTGTCAACATCTCCATGAACCCATTGATTCTATTCTAGATTTTTCCTTGTGGCTTTATCTTCCACAGTAGCTATACCACCCCGCGTAACTATATTAACATTAGGGCCATCCTTGTGTGGCTCTGGCCTCATGATCTGGATCTTCTAAGAGGGCTATTAGTTCTTCTTCTCTTGCATATTTGAGATAAGTATAGGACAATCCTCTATAATGTGGTCAAACTATCAGCAATATTGATAAGAGGGGTGTGTGGGGTTCTAACAATGTCATGCATAGTGGTCTGGTTCCCCACAATTGTAACAAATAACCTATCTGCAGCCTCTTCCAACTCCTCCCCCTTGTCCTACACCTTGTCCTTGGAATCCTCCATGCTTTATATGTGCAACTTGATCCTCCTATGGACATGTCTAAGCCTATACTCTATATGTAAGATTTTTGTCCATCATTAACTCATAGCTTCGGTAATTGCATTTATCATGGCCCACGAACTTAAAAAAATTGCAAAACAGTTGTTGGGGATTCTGTGCGAACTTTTGAAACAAATGACAATTGTCTGTTGAGTGTTTTCCTATTATTTGACATAAAGTGCACCAAGACACTACACTATTACCTGATCAGGCAGAATTTTCTAGCTTCAGGGGGAGAGGATCTCCCCCAATTAGATAGTTCTGATATACTAGGAAATGATCATTGTCATGACCATTTCCTTTGCACTTTAAGCACCATACTTCAAAATGAGTCTCATTTTGGACCTCTTTCCCATTTTTGAGATCTTTCAAGACCATATGTAGGCTAGCCAACTGCAATTGAATCTGATACATTCCCAGATTCGTATCTTGAATAGGAAAAGCCTCCAATTTCATATCCATTTCTAGCACTTCAACTTGTGATCCAAGTTTCTGCTATGACAATGGTAATCTCATATGAGGTAAAAATGAAGAAATATGCCAATCCTTACGTTCCGTGTTCTAGATCTGAATATTTTCCTATTATACTAACATTTCAGCCTTTGATCAATATCCCATGCAGATTTATTCACCTTATGCTTATTTTCTTTAACCTTGGTAACATACTGGGCTTTGAGACTTTAGCTTTATGAATTCATTATTCAGTGCATTTTTGGTGTCTTTCAATTAGGCAGCTGGATGAGTCATATTGTACTTAATATACCAACTCAGTGCCCTATCTTGCAATGTCGTAACCAACTACACTTTCTTCAGATCGTCATCCGTTATCTGCTATGACTTCCACACAACATATGCTACAAACCAAAATATATCAGGGTCTTCTGTGCCTAGACTCCTGAATATAGGCATCTTGATAGTGTTTTCCATACTGAATACTAGAAGTGGAGGCGAAGGTGGAAGCATAGGTGTGAGAGGTGGAGGTGATGGTAGAGGTGGGGTGGATGGATGTGGTATTCCTACAGTTCCCTAATCTACTGACTACAGTGCAACTCTGGGCATCTTTGGACTATCACTTTCTTCTTCGCTATCATATGCTCCCAATAGAGGACTGTACTCAACAACTATATCTAGATATTTTCTGAACTGTTTCCCACTTCATGTAGCTCCCATCGAGTCTCATCTAAACATCAATTTAGTGGCATAACCTATTTCTCGCACAATAGCATTTTAATCCAATTTTCAAAGACTTCAAATACTTACCTCTTGGTCCATTGAAAAACCAGCATTTAGCTTTTCTATAAATGGTAGATGCATCAATCAAAAACTCAGTAATATATCCACCCAAAATACTATAGATCCAATAATCGACAACCTTCGCAACTTTGTTTTCTGATCCTTCTAGACACTTCACTAACTCTGGCATCCACACAATAGGGTTATCCATCTTCCAGGTAGGTTGACCATCCAATAATTAAGCCAACCATTCATATAAATCACATGGAAAAGAGAAAAAAAAACTTTCTGTTCATATGTATATAGATAACTCTACAACCACTCTTCTTTCGACAGGCATAGATTCATGTTTTCTTGAGTGGAAAACTCATGCAACTTCTTATCTATCCACTTTTCAATCTCCTTCTTAGTTGATATCTGCTTATGCCACATCACGCATTCCTCCATAGGTCTGAGTCCCGAGAACAAAACCATTTGTTGGCTTGAGGGGGCTTGGTCCCTAGTTCAGAGTTAGTTTTGCTAACCAACAAAACCCTACACTACCGGCCCTTTTGGTGACAACCCATGTAGCACAGGCTGCACTCTCGCCCGAGGCAATATTGGGGGATGCTAGAACTAGCTTCTACATCTAGAGGACTATGTGATATGTTTCTACCAGACTTAGGGCTTTACCTTAACCTTCGCGAACCCTAACCCTTGAAACTCAGAATTTACCGTAATTAATAGTTAGTAGATTTATGTCCTTCACTGATTGCGCTAAACATGCATAACATCATATAAATAAACAGATCCACGTCTTCATGAATCTATTAAATACTTTTCTTGATTAAATTCATTCAATAGATCATAAATATAGTAAATTCAAAGATAAAACAATAATACGCAGATGCATAAATATTTCTTCAAAATTTTCCTTTTATTATGCTTCAGGTGTTCAAATACAACTTCTTCCAACCCTGTGCACACAACTGCAGGGGCCCATGCACTTGGTTGCATACTTACCAAGGTCTCCATGCACATAGTTGTAGGACCCTCCCCCTTCGCCCAAGTACATAATAGATCAAATAAGACTCAAATCATGCACTATTCTTACTTAGCTTTCCTATGACTCTTCTATGACTTCCTTTTATATTCTTTTTCATTACATTACCATGCTCTACGAACCATGGGGGGGTCTCAAAACAAATTTACTTTAACAAACTAAGGGGATTTTACCTTCCTAAATCCCATTTGACTCATATCGACTTGTGCTACACACGCTCCACTCCTCAAAATGCAGATACTTTACAATATTTAACAAAATTTGACAAAATTTGACCCAAGGGACCCCATCCCAACACCATCTAACATTGAAATCCTATTTGAACGTAAAACTCTCTGAAGTAATTGATCCATTTTTTGTAATGAATAATTATCCATTAAAGGAAATTTGTTTGGATTCCAAAGTCAACAAATAGTCTTATTTCACCCTTTTTCTTCCTAACAGGTACTAGGTTACCTATCCATTTAGAATATCTTAAGGGAACAATTATTTTTTCATCCAATAATTTTTTAATTTATTTCTCGATGATTGGAAGCAAAACTGGATCTACTCTTCTTAGTTTCTATTGAAATGGTTTAGCTTCTAGTTTTAGAGGAATTTAATGTTCAATAATGGTTGTCATAGGTTTTCAATTATTCATATGACCATGCAAAAACATCTATATAATGTTTGAAAATATTGACATCTTTGTCCTTGATTTCTATTGGATTGAGGGGGCTTGACCCAGGTTCAAAGTTAATTAGCCAAAAAAATCCCTACATGATTGGCCCTTTTGGCAACAACCAATGGTGCACGGGCTGAAGTCTCACCTGAAGTAGTATGGGTGGATGTTGGAACCAAGTTTCTGCACCCTTGAGATATCTGAGGGTTGATTAGTCCAATTGTGAATACCTTTGTGCAGGTCACTTCGCGCATTATCCTAACCCGTGATACCTTCACGATTAGTTATAACCACCTTTGCACAACCCTCACCAGGGATGGAGGTATTTTTGCACTACTAGGGTAGTGATATACTCTATTTCCCCAAGTTACACTGTGTATCTTACTTATCTTCTTACATTTTCTAGTTAACTTCGCGTAAACAGATACCTTATCTGACATTTACTTAATCAACACAATCATATAAATTCATGCATCATATAAATAGTGAATATGGAATTCATACCCAATATAATCAAAGCATAAAAACAAGAAATAAATACACATAATTGATGTGAAGTTTCTATTTATAAATGCTTCAATGGTTACAAACTCAACTCACCCTGCACACTCAGTTGTAGGGGTCTGCGCACTCAGCTGCGGACTACTAGGTCTCTGCGCACTTAGCTGCAGAACCTCATCCTACTCTATGACCCAAAGACTCAAATCTACACTTAGATCTTTCACTATCCTTCTATTCCATCATCATTCTCATTCTATTATTAGCTTATTTACAACTTAGAGCCTTACCCTATTTTTACAATCCCATGGTCCGTGGACCATGGGTAGATCTCTAAAGCTGACATTACATTAAAAAACTGAGGGTAGACAACGTTATGACTCATTTATAACTTCACACTCCGCGCCCACAAAATGTGGATTCTTTACATTGGATTCATATCTTTTGACAAAAATCTGGGCTTTAAGCCCCAAAACTTCCCTTGAGGGATCTCATGCCCAACAGGCCCTCAACACAAACATCGCGACTCACCCTTGAGTGACTCTGTCAGTGGAGATATATTTGCATTGAGACCACCCATCTCTGGCTAGACCACTGCAAGATCGCCAGTGCATTGAGCAGTTGCCTGTTGTACTTCCTGGACGTGTTGTTCAGAGATTGCTACAACTGAACTATTTCCCTGCACCTGTTCCTGCGTTCCCTGCATCTGTGCAAGCTTGGCTTCAATCAAGGCTATAATGATGAATGCCTCATTGATCCATGGTTGTATGTATGCCTTTAGGATAACTTCCTTATGTCGCACAACATCTACCTGCTCCTTGAGCGCTTTTTCCTACTGCATCCACGCGAGCCTCTATGTAAGGGCCACCGTCTACGCGGTCCCTTTTATGTCATCATATTGTTGCTACAACTCATGTGCCTCTATTTCCAAGTGTTGTATGTTCGAGTCCTCCTGTAGAGTGGTGAGGACCTCAAATGATTTTTCAAAAAGTTTGGCGCAGTCCTTTAATGCACTGCTGATCTCCACTTTTCCTACTGTAATGGTGTTGGCGCAATGCTCTTTCACCTCTCGCGGAGTTGAAGGTTGTGCCTTCAATTGCAGCTTAGCTATCTGAGGGTTCATCTATAGCTAAACCTTAGCCATCTCTTCTTTTGCCTCGCACACCCCTGTTGCTAATCTCTGGATGTGCACCTCTACTAGTGCCTCTGCTAGGATGGCCAACTCAGGGGGCATCTAGTAGGCTTTCTCACTTACCTGCACTAGCTTCCTGTTGTGTGACAACCTCATCACGCTATAGGCTCAGTTGTTCCATATTAATTTTTTTCTCGTTCATCACCTAGAGCGCGTGATTCTCCTTAGCCTGCAGTTCTACAATCACTCCATCTTGCATAACATAGAGCATCTCTTGCGGGAGCACAACCATGTTTATCCCAAATCCCTTTAGCGCACTAACCATAGGCTTGTTAGCCTCATTTTCTATAACAAGTGCCCCTTCTAGCAGCACTATAGTGCTGGTTATGTGGGCACGAAACATATCCTCAATTGTGGCCATGCCCATTGCGAGACTGGTTGATAGAGTACCAACTTGAGGAGTGCGCACTTGCAACTCTTGTATATGTGCCGAAGGACCCCCAACACCATCTGATTTTCCTTCGCAAATTGTTGGAGGGCCTCCACAGTGGCATCGTGCATCGTCTCCCCTATATCATGTAGATCCCCCTTAGTGAGGGCGATCGGTCAAAAGAAGTGTTGGAGGCTTTTGACTTCTTCCGCGGCCACACCTACTCTTTCAGGTGTTGTCGCTTCAGTTGTGTGGACACTATCTATGGGTCCACGCCACCTTCCTCTATTTTGGGCTCCTATTTAGGTGAGGGTGATTTCTGGCCTTTGCGCTCCTTCTCTACTGCCTGTTGCTATTCTACTGCTACCTTCGCAGTGTCCCTCGCATCATGTGCCTTGGCTGCTGCTACTTCATTCCTTTTTTTCTCTGCCAACTGCACCATCCACAGTTTTTCCTCCTCCTTTTTCCTCTATGCAGCGGACTTCTCTAATTCCACTGCATAGATGGCTGGAGTGTGCCACTTCGGCAGCCACAATTCAATCATGAAAAATATGAGATCATCCATGGCTAGGTAGGGGAGCTCATTCCATTTCTTCACGGGGTCCTTGCGCATTCAGATATATACATGATGGAAGTCTGCCTTGAACTCCACAAAGCTTTGCAGACTATTATAGACAGTGGGCGATAACTGCGGCTTGTGATTGATCCCCATTCTGATGTTGATCTCCATGAACACTGAGAGTACCTTACTGTCTCTAATCCTCTACGTGTCTTTAGTTGCCCATAACGAAGCGTACTTCGTCGCCTCCCAAACATCCTTCACAATCGTGGGGAACTGGCTGTCCTTAAGCAATTCCCAAGCAAGGATAATTTTAGGGGCGAATGTTTGCCCTTTGGCGAAATTAAGGGGTTTTAAATTTTTAGTGGGTGAATATTTTGTATCATAGTACATTTTTACAAATCACCTCAAATAGCCCACCTTATTTTAAGGGAGAGGGTAAAAAAGGTAAATTTAACCCTTGAAATTAGGACTTACAACCTTCCATTCGCCCATTTTCAAGAATAGGTTTTATTTAAGTGAATCCATTCGCCCAATTTCAAGAATAGGTTTTATTTAAGTGAATCCTATGGGCCAAATACCATATTTATAAAAGAGGTATGGTAAATTAATAAAAATATAAATAAATGAGAGGTATGGTAAATAAATAAAACATTTTTTATATTTACTCCATAAGTCATCTTATATACATGTAAGGGTGTAAACAAATAAAAATATAAGTAAAGTGGAGGTATGGTAAATAAATAAAACGTCTTTTTATACTTACTCAAAAGGTATGTTAAATAAATAAAAATATAAATAAACTAGACGTATCGTAAATAAATAAAACCTCCCTTTATATTTAGTCCATAACCCTCGTTCTATTTATGAAGGCTCAAGAAAGAGGTTTTATTTAAGTGAATCCTATGGGCCAAATACCATATTTGTAAAAGAGGTATGGTAAATTAATAAAAATATAAATAAACGAGAGGTATGGTAAACAAATAAAACATTTTTTTATATTTACTCCATAAGTCACCTTATATTTATGAACACTCAAAAAATGAGTTATATTTAGGTGAAACCTATGGCCAAAATACCATGGGACAAATACCATGGACTAGATTGTTATTAATACCATGCAAAAAACCATTATTAACCCTAATATTAGAATTAATAAAAATAAAAATGGCACATGGTATTGACCCATGGTATTCACCAAAATGGCACATGGTATTGACCCATGGTATTCACCTGGAATGTAGCCTATTTAAATGGGGGAATTAAACCAGCATGTAGCCTATGCTAAGATTCACTAGGACTTTACAAAGTTTTATTATTTAGTGAAAGACTCGCCAAGATCTTACAAGATTTTATAATTGAGTAAAATATTCGCCATGCTTGGTGAGAGATTTGCCAAAAAATTATATATACATATTATATTATTGATAAAATCGCCTTCCATTTTTCCTATATACCATGGATATTCGCCCATTTATTATATTTATAAATTTAGGGGGGGTTCTTAAAATTTTCCTTGTTCCCAAGCCACCACCACTATGGATAGCAGAAGCCATGTATAGTGGAAAGTCTTCCCCTATTCCTATGCCTCGCGATAATTCTCCAGCAACTCCTTGCACAAGTACTCTGACCAATTAAACTAGACCCCCTCTATGCAATGTGCAGCAAGTGAAACCACCGGCATGGGTACCTCATCTGTGTGACACTTCTGCATAACCTTGCTAGCCAATATCTGTGTCACGACTTTGATCGCATTACTGTTGATACTTGAGATTGCGTACCCCCTCTTCCACTTCTCTAGTTTGAATTTTTTATTCATGGCCTCTGCGATGGAAAAACCGTTGCTCTTCCCCTCTGAAATATCTGTTGGGTCCTCCCCCTTGCAAGGGAGCCAGGTAATTCTCTGAATTAGATGATTTGTGATGGGGATGGGCTCCTCCAGCCATAAACACCCATCATGCACCAGGTAGAGCATCTGCCTGATGACAAAGATAATCATTGAGGAATGATGGTAATGCAACACCCAGAGCAGGTTTAACAACCCTACTTTCTCTACTCTGTGCAACCACTTGTGTGGCTCCAAATCTATGAATCCTGTCGTTGTGTTTTTCATCGGCCGCAAAAGTTGCACAATTGGAAAATGTGGGAATTTCACGTGGTTCATGAGAACCCAATCTTCAAACTTTAGAGTTGGCACCCATCTAAGTGTGATCCTTCAAAAATGAGATCATTGGGGAGCAATAGAGGCTGCAGAGAGATTTTTCTCTCATCTAGGTCTTGAAGCACCCTTGCTTTCACCTTGCACAAAGGAACATACATAGGCAACCTAGTCAAAGGGTTTTCACCCTGGGTTTTTTCTTCCATTTATTCATCCTCCTCCTCTTCCACCAGGATTTCCTCAATGTCTTCCTCCTCCTCATTGACTTCCAAGTTAATAACCTTCCCCTTTTCTTCCATGGTAAATTTAGTTCTTAGGGAGTTTCTAGGATACATGTGCATTGCTACCATAGGCTGATTTTCTTTCTTGGGCCTCAGTGTGCATGGATATTTAGGGATTTATGCAACTATCCTAATGCTTTCTGGGGTGTCTCCTATGATCATGGCCTGCGCGGTCTCTTCAGCAGTCATTTCTCTGATATCCATGGCTTACCCTGGCGTGGTCATACTATTGTTCAAAAAATCTCTCAATGGTTCAAGTAGGTGCTCAAATAGCGCCTTCGACTTCAAAATATCAAATAGATCTGGGTTCATAAATCTCTAGGTGTGCAATAGCTCAACTCTCAAATGGCCAAGTGTTGTTTATTGGGCAGCCCTTTGCAATTTATAGTGCCTTTTGAATTTGAATTCGACCGTTCCCCCTAAATCAAGTCCATTAATGCTCCCTCTAGAAATTTTTAATAATAAACACTTATTCACAGATATTATCCCGATTATACACTATTGCGGAATACGTGCATAATACATAACCTCCTCTATGTTGATCATCAATTTAGCAGCGTTAAAAACAATGAAACATCAATCGCATGCACACATTAACACAATATGTAACCCAGGGAAAGCATACAGCTGAAAACCCCACATTATCTATATATTATAATGATTGATAACATGTAACAATACATAGTACAATACTCCTCACAAGTACTCAGTACTATCTCCACCTGTTACACACAAAACTAGCTCAGATCCGAACAAGTCACAAGTTCAAATCTCCTCTACTGCTTTGCTTGCCTCCACTGCACAATACAAAGTGAAAATCACGTGAGAACAGGCTACAATTACCTTAGTATTGGCCCACACTGCGCAATCCTCATTGGCATAACTCAATCCCATGCATGTTCAAATCTCATGCACAACTGATAGTCACAACTCACCCTTTCACTTACCTCTAACACCTGTCTTTGTTGAACTGTCCATGCACTGAATTAACTGATGTATTCTTCTGTTGATTTATGAGTTAATAATTAGTGAATTAATTAACATTTAATTCACACAACTCATCACTGGTGTATTCTTTAGTTACACTAAATACAACTAGTTCAACTAAGTCAAACTGAACACAACTCCATCAACTCCACATCCAACTCCACAGAACTCAGATGCATGAGTTCTAATTGAATTCCTCCATGCAATAGCTCAACTAACACATAAGAAACCACGTGATTCCTTTTGTCAGCTGCATGTGCCACATCCGTAGCTCGAACTAAAGTGCTCCAAGAGAATAAGATAATGTTTAGAGTCCAAATATTACTAAGGGCTAATAATATTTGATTGTTTCTATTTTTAGCCTAGTAGTCTAAATATAGACTTTGATCACTCCACTGTGAACCAAGAATAGAAGTCCATCTATTTTTCCCAACACGACCAATCATCCATAAATAGCATCCTGCAACTCATAGACCATGATCCATATGTCTAAAAATAGACTTTGCACCAAAAATAGACTGCGGGCCCACTTAGTGAAGGCGAATCCTTTCCACTAAGCTCCATCATCTTGTTGCATTTTCAACACTCCCTTGGTGGTATATTTTCCAAAATCTAGCCCACAAAGTTTTCCTTAAATTCCTACCACCCACTCCATTTGGTATAAAACCAAGCATCACATCATCAATAGTGGCTGCAATAGTTACTTCCCAGCCAACCTGCATTGTAGGGCATCTGCCCTTGTGCTGTCACAAACCCTGTGACACCTCACTACTACGCGTAGTTCTGACATCACGCAAGCCTTGGGCAGAGTAGTTTATAGTCCTGCACATCCTTTCAGCTACCTGGAGTGCTAAGACTATGCTTCCAACGGCTAGTCAGGTGGCTGAACCACCTGTATATGGCTTCAACTGGCTACCATTTACTTTTCCTAGAAAGGGTTGACCATTTAACTTCACCAACTGTACCGCACCACCATATGTGATTCCTTAATAACATACGGTCCTATCTCATGCAACAAACTGCTAAACTCTCAGCGGTGGTCCCCAAGTATGTTAATGTAATTGGGCTCAACATGCTCTATTACTTTTCTTTTTCTATCAAGAAAGTCCTTGTTTATTCCTTCCTCAAGATTCTTGACTTCCACTTCCACCATAGCGCTTTTCTCCCTCAACCAAACTCTTTCATTCATGAGTTCTTGGAGCCTAAGATCACCCTACTGGATCTCTTCATTGAGTCACAACCATTCTTCTTCGAGCACTTCCAATTGGGTGAGCCTTTCTTCCAGGGCTCTACGGTCCATTACCTCTCTAAGTGCCACTACGCATGGACTAGACATGATAGACTCGATAGGCATTAGAACTTCTACTCCATCAATCAACCGAAAAGGTGTTTTTCCAAGTACGCACATGTCCCAATCACTTCGTTGCACATTGCATACTGTGTTCAGCGTGTTGCACTCCTTGTCAATGGCCTGTGCGTGAATAACCTTCTGCACAATCATTCTTCCCACATGCTATTTGTCCAACCTTAAGAGCCAAATGCACTTCTACCCTCACAACACATGCTTAGTGACCATACCTCTTAGTGTGGAGTTCATCCGCATCTGCGTAGGTTGTTTTCCATATGCCTGCATCCCCCTGACCAGATGCATGTCCGAATCATCCTGCCCATTCTATTTTTTTGTTAGTCACATCTTAGGATTTGCAAAATGTGCAAATCATCCTTCTACACTCGCACCAGTCATCCAATCTCTCTTTGTGCGTACCTCACCACCTTGCGGGTGTAGTGTGCAATACCCAATACAAGGTCTAGAAACATTGCTTTTTTGGCACCTCCCTTTCAAACTTATCTGGGAAGGTGTCTACCCCACTTAACCCATCATAAGTAGGCATATCCCTCACTTTCGTTGATATGCAACACAATGATTTGGTCATCATATTACAATTTAGTGTGGTTAACTCATGTAACTGGTTCTGCCATCACTCTATCTCCTCATCAGAATCTGATGTATTGGAGATTTCGCACTCCCATGAGATCCATCCGCCCGTGGTGGGATTTACCTAATCTTTCTCTCACACAGTTATTTTGTAAATGCAGTCCAAATCATCGTCACTTTCATAGTCATGCACCGGCTCTATATAGCGAACTCCTTCAATAGGGTCCAAGGGTATAACTATGTGGAGAGAATTCTTCTCAAAAATGATCTTGCGTTTCTTCAGATTAATCACCCTATTCATTTTAGTGGCCCAATCAATTCCTAAGAGCATGGGGTAGGGATTGCTTTTATCAACAATATCTATCACTTCAAAGTTTGCCAGTGCGCTCGCTCCCTCAATATCCATAGTGAGTCCTTGCAACCGCCCCATGGGTATTATCTTTTGTTGGTTCGCCATTCACAGCTGAATAGGAGACCATTGTAGCGTAGGTCTCCCCATTCACTCCTATGTCTACTTTAGGAGAACATTCACATCCTACCCTAAATCCAGAATTACTTGGTCCTTTTCATATTATCAAATCTGCGCAGTTAACCTCATTTCTCTTCATGTCCTCATCTTATGCTTTCCAATCTTCCGGATTAAGTGTGGTTCTCCTGGCGCGGTCTCAGCACATCAGTTAATGAGTTCCTACAATCTGTTTATAGCCTTACTATCATGCAGTAGCTTCATGCATGTTTCTGGGAATGTCGTAAGGATAGATGGGTCCATCTCGAGCTCCGGTTTATCCTTGCTTCCTGAAGTGGAGGCATCAGTGAAGCTATTCTTAGCTTCCATGAAGGTTTCCCAAGTGCTCTCCAAATCAAACTCTGCTTCTTTCGTTGGAGCTTTGTGAGCCCAAGTACTATCTTCAGGCTATTTACCTTTGTCATCTCTCATCGAGATTCCTCTTCGGAGCACAATTCTCACACTTGGATCTTCCTCGCGTGGCTTAGACCTCATCATTTGCAAGTTCTGAGTCAAGGGAGGTGGTAGCGCTCCCTTGTTGCGTATCCTAGCTATCAGCATGGGACAATCTTCTATCTCATGATCAAACAAGGTACAATATAGACATGATGGATGCGTTGGGTTCATACATTCACGGGAATAATGTCTTGGCCCTCCACAATTGTAGCATATTAGCTGTCCATGACCTCATCCAGGTCCTCCTCCACCTCGACCTCATCCGTGATCCTGAAATCCTATTTACGCCACTCCTACATTTAGGTCTAAGGGCCAAAATTTGGCCTGAACTCTGTAGGTGGGAGTTATATCCATCATGAACTCATAACTCCTACAAGTGCACTCATCATGTCCCACAAACCTACAAAAATTACAAAACAACTGTTGTGAGTTTTCTGTGTACTTTTGTAACAAATGGAAGTTGTTCGTAGCATGATTTCCATCGATTTGACAAATAGCGCACCACAAAGCAGGCACTAGGTCATGCTTGTGCTTTCAACCTTAATGGAATTGGTCCTCCTCCTGCGAGGTAATTCATAAACACTAGGCAGTGGTCCTTATCATGACCCTGACCCTTGGATTTTACGCATGACACCTCTTCTCGTACTTCTAGTCGAGCTATCCTGTCCTATTTTACACTCTACATCTCAAGGCACAAGTTTTTCAACTGTGCTTGGATTTGTTGAACTCTTAAGTTAGGATCCCACGTTGGGGTCTCATGAAGCCTCATCGCAATCTCTAGGGCCTCTACTTGAGTTGTTAACTTCTGCTATGACAACGCGCTCCTCATATGTGGTGTTAGCAATGCTACAAACCATTCGCGATGTTGTCCATCTATCATACTCATATTAGCTTTGCAAATCGTACACTTCAACCTATGATACAACTCGAAAGGAGTCTTGCTTGGTAGCATCATGATTTCCTTAAATCCAATGATTGACTGTGCTTTAGAATTAAGCATGCCAAACTCTTTGTTTAGCGTTGCTTGGATAATTCCCGCATTTGGATTATAATTGGAGTGCTTAATATACCAGGTCAGCGTGTGGTCCTGTAGGGCACTAACCAGTGTCACTTTCTTTATATTGTCATATGTAACTCCTGGGCTTCCCATATGGCTCGTATGATGAACAAAAATTGGTCTGGATCCTCATTTCCCACTCCCTTGAACACAGGCAACTTTATTGTGCTTGCCATATTGACTTGCGGTGGTAGAGGAGGTGGTACGGGTGAAGATGGAGGTGATGGTGGTGAAGTTGGTGGCAGTGTGGGTGGGAGTGTTATGTGCGGAATCCTGTGCCTTATCAAATGGATCACACTTTGCGGAGAGACCTTCGCAGGCTCTTCCTTGTCCCCTCACGGAGGTGAAATCAAGGGGCTATTCTTTGGTCCCTTATTTCCTTCATTTTTGTAGGTTTTTCTACTTCGCGTAGCTCCGAACATGAAGGTAATTGCATAACCCTATTTTCACACAATAGCATTTTAGTCCAAGTATTTAGAGACTTTACATACTTACCTCGTGGTCCTTTGAGGAAGCATCACTCTACCTCGCTATACCTAACTGAAGTATCTACCCCAAACTCAGTAATGAATCCTCCTATATTCCAATCGAGCTAGTGATCAACAACATGCAGGATCTTATCCTCCAATGCCTCCAATTTGTGCACCAACTCTGTGGTCCACACAATAGGACCATTGAGTTTCCACCTTCCCTGACTATCTACTAGCTTCACGATCCACTCATACAGCTCAGTAGGAAAAGACGCGAAGAATATTTCATGGATATCTGTGTACATGTAGCAGTCTAACCACTCTTCTTTTGTCAGTGGTAGAATCCTATTCTCCTACGCCGTGAACTCGTGAATTCTCTTGTCCAACCAACCTTCAATCTCCTTCTTAGTTGGATTCCAATGATATGACAACAGACATCGCTATATAGATTCTAGTCCTGGCAACGGAACCATTTTTTGGCTTGAGGGGGCTTGACCCAGGTTCGGAGTTAATTAGCCAAAAAAATCCCTAAACTATTGGCCCTTTTGGAAACATCTTGCAATGTGCAAACTGGAGTCTCACCCAAAGCAGTATGGGGGGATACTGGAACCAAGCTATTGCACCCTTGAGATGTCTTAGGGATCGATTTAGTCCAACTGTGAATACCTTCACCTAGGTCATTCACGCATTATCCTAAAATGTGATACCTTCGCGGTTGGTTATAATCGCCTTTGTGCAGCCCTCACCAGCGACTAAGATAATTTTGCACTGCTAGGGCAACGATCTATGCTATTTCCCCAATTTACACCATGTATCTTACTTATCTTCTTACATTTGTTAGTTAACTTCACGTAAATAGATACCTTATCTCACATTTACTTAACCAACACAATCATATAAGTTTGCACATCATATAAATAGTGAAAATGCAATTCATACCCAATATACTCAAGGCATAAAAATAGTAAATAGATACATATAATTGATGCGAAACTTCTCTTTATTAATGCTTCAATGGTTATTCAGTTGCAAAACCTTCTCCCAATCTATGACCCAAAGACTCAACTCTACACTTAGATCTTCCACTATCCTTCTATTCCATCATCATTGTCATTCTATTCTTAACTTACTTACAACTTAGAGCCTCACTCTATTTATACAATCCCATGGTCCGGGTACCATGGGTAGATCTCTAAAGTTGACATTACATTACAAAAATGAAGGCAAATAACCCTATGAATCATTTACAACTTTGCGCTCCACGCCCACAAAATGTGTAGTCTTTACATCACATTCACATATTTTGACGAAAATATAGGCTTTAAGCCCCAAAAATTCCCTTGGGGGATCCTATGCCCAACAATTTATTGAGGCAATGACGCTAAAATTTTGAAATTTCTGATTTCTTCAGCAGTGTCAATATTACAGTCCTAAACATCTTCTTGTTGTGAATTTAATAATGATTTTTTTCCACATAATTATGATCAAAAAGTTTGTCAAGGGGAACTAATACTTTTGGAATGTAATTATTTGATAATTGAATAATACTGTGATCAATAATGTTCTATTCTAAATGGGAATTTTGATCATCCTCATTTGATTTGATTTCATTAGTGTGTTCTTATTCCACCTGTAAAGAAAAAAATTCATATATTGCTTGTAATTTTTTTTTAACTCTTCATCTTCAAAAACCTGCTAGTGCTTAAGATTGTCAAGAATGAAAGGTTTCTATTTTACTTCAATCTAATAATGCAATTGTAAAGGAATGATTATTTTGAATGAACTAGTAGAAACTCCCAAAGCATCAACATAAATATTTTCTTCTATTGGGATTGATGTCATATTAAATGCTTGAAAATAATTATATACACAATCCCAAACTTCATTCTTATAAGCTTTAAGCCAATGATGCTTATTTTGACAAAGGTTTCTAATTTGTTTTACAATAAAATTAGAATCACCATAGATAGTCAAGTTTTCAACTTTCATACTTGTAGCTAACTCCAATCCCAAAATTAGGGCTTCATATTCTACCACATTTTTTGTGACTTCAAAATATAATTTAAAATATTAGGTTATGTTTTTCTTATCAAGATAGATGAGTACAATTCCGGCCCCAACCCCATCTCTGGAAAATGCCCCATCAAAGTACATTTTCCAAATGCCAGTGTTAAAAATTTTAGGTGTATTAACAGTTTCGTGAATGTTGATTTGAGGATTTGGAAGATCATTAGCAGCTAAAGTAAAGCATCTAAAATCTTGGTCAATTGCACAAATAGGATGATTAATTGCTTGATTTTCTTTATAAATGATATTAATGAATCTTACTTCTATGTATAGCCTTAAAAGCTCTACATAAACTAGGATTGTAGCATAATACATGTCCATTTTTAAAATTCCCCCTAACTTTTCACAATAAGATCTAGATAATAATATTCCAAATTTTGGGGCAATATCTGTAACAATAATGTCCAAGACTGCACTCCTGATAGTTATCTGATCAATTGTTACAACTAAATCCTTAATTAAACCAAGGCAAGGTACTTTCTTGGAATCAAAAGTATATAGATCATGGTATGGTCTATTGATTTGTAGTTGAAGTTGATCCATGATTACTTTAGGCATTATATTATGGGAAGCACCAGAATCTAACATGCAATTATATAAAAGGAAATCATGAATTTTCAAGGTGACATAGAACAAAGGTACACTTTCATCAACCATGTCTAAACTAGGACCAAAAATAAATTGGGGTTTTTCATCATTTAAACTAATGACATCCACATCTGCATCAATACTTGAAGATTGAATCCATTTAGAGACTTGATGTTTATAACCCATATTTTTGGTGAGTTTAGATAATGTGATTATAATTTTAACTCTAATTCTTTTTCAACATTAAAAACAATTGGAATATATTTTTCAACAATATTCTGATCTTGTAACTGATTATGTGGTTGAATTAATGGTGTCTATGTTTCAGCTGATTTTACTTGCACCTCTTCAAAGGTAAAATGTTTCACTGTATGACCAATTCCTTGTCTTAGTATAAGGTAACACGTTCTATTTAATTCAGCAATAAGGAATTCAGGAAAAGCTTGATACTTGGAAATTTGATAATTTTCTTGATTTTGAATTAAACACTAATCTTGATTACATAATTAGAGCAATAACATTCTGTGATGAAGGATATTCAAAATAAGTGATATCATTTGTATTGACGAGAACATATTCTTCGAGATCTTGATCATCAATCATTAAGGGAGGTTTAATTATCTGATCATTGATTGGTCTTTACAAAATATGAGGTTGAAAAGGTATTCTATATTAAAATTGTGGTCCATTTGTGTTGTCTTATTGGGGCCTGACCTACGTTCAGAAGTGTTTTAGCCAAATAAATCCCGCACTATCAACCCTTTCAGCAACAATCTGTAGAGCACGGACTAAAGTCTCACCTGAGGTAGTATGGGAGGGTGCTGGAACCAGGTTTCTGCACCCTAGGGATGTCTTGATGAGGTCTGGATAGGTCGCAAACCAAACTGTGCACTCGCTCTATGTGGCACAACTGTCTGGCCCTCGCGTAGCTCTACTGAGGCACTTCCTAGATTCCTTATTATTATAGCGGTTATTATAGATCTAATCTAATTCTTAGAGTCTTTATCAAGCATTCAATAGTTACAACCAGTGCGTGCAACCATAAATCTTAAAGATATGCATAAAAGTATAACATAAGAATAACCACATAGATCTGCAACCAGATGCACAATAATTGAGAAAAACTTATCTTTATTAATATTTTGTTTCAGTACAACCCAATTCCACCTTGCACACTCAGCTACAGGGGTTTGCACACACAGCTGCGGACTCTACCAGGTCTCTACACAGACAGTTGCAGAGCCTACAATATCTACTACCGACCACGACATAGACTTATAGACTCAGAGAATTCACGCCTTTACAAACCCATAACACTTTTGATCTTCGCCAAAAGCTACCTCTACCCTTATAGCCTTGCCCTATTTATACATTTCCATGGTCTGCGGACCATAGTTAGGCCAACATATTTTGTATTAACTTTACATTATTTTCAGGCAGACAACCCTTTGACCTGACTCATTACAATTCATGCTCCACACACTTCGTGGAACTTTTACAGTATTAATACCCAAAATTGTGGGCTTTAAGCCCCAAAACCATTATGCAGGGGATCCGCTGCCCAACAGGCCCCCAACATAGTCATCGTGACTCATCTCGAGTCACTCATCGGTGCGGCGAGACGCGCTGCTAATGTGTCGTGGTCCAACATCCCTGCGAGTGATGTACTACATTCTGTTGCTTCATCCTCACTTTCTGCAAAATTTCTTCAAGCTCCTGCTCTATTGCCTCTACTCATTTGCTCAACCAATGATGCTCATTCTACTCTGCTTGGTTAACACAAATTGACCCCTCATAGGATTTTAGCTCTAGTTGAGATGTCAAAGGCAGTACTCCTTTGTGCAAGAGCAAGACGTTCCCGATCTTTGGTCCAGTATACACACACTCTGCTAAAGCTTGTGTTGCATTTTTGTAAGGGAGATGATGTTGTCCACGAGGTCCCAATCTTCAAGGTGTGTCAGGGATGAACTGTTAACCGAAATTCCATCATTGGTCCCAAGATTCAACATCTTTCCCTTATCTTTCATGGATCACCTACCAGGCCGTGGTTTAGGTAGCAGCATCCGGACCAGACCTGCTACATGTCTGAGAATTTCTGGTACATCCCCTACCATCATTGTTCAGCTTGGCATGGTGTCCACGGCCATCGACATTAGAACATGCAAAAGGTCCTATATAACTTTTGGCAATATTGAAAACCCCAGGCTTACTCTCCTAGCATCGAAATTCAATGGTTCGATACCTATTGGAAGGTACAATAGCTTAATTCTCCAGATACCACAGTTTGTTCGGTGGATGCCCTGCTGTGATTTATAGTCCTGTTGATATTCAAATTCAGCCATTCCCTCCTTTTCTGGCTCATTAATGCTAGATCTACAGTAGATCATTTTGAATCTGGCTCGTACTTCGTATCTTAATTACCCGTCGCCCGCTACTTTTCGCCATAAATCAGACATATTATCATGAATAGTGATAGCAATGGTCACTTCTCTGTTTATCCATGCAGCAACACAACCCCTTCTGCACAACCGCGACCCTTGTGACCTACCGATCTGGCATGTGCCCCTGTTGTCGCGTAGCTCCCTAACAGGTTGTTTTACCGTCCCACGCTCTCTTCGAACTACCTGGAGCGGTGAGATTGTGCTTCGGTCGGTTAGTCAGGTAGCTAGTGTCGAGCAATAAAAAGGGTCTTTTTCAACTTTATTTACCCTATATTAATTTTCAATCCAAGCACGATTTGTTATCTCAAGGAGTGTACTCAGTCTTAGGCGTTCATTTGTCAGAGTAATGCTAGTAGTATAGTGCCTTTGAATATAAGAGTAAACGGATGCTTGAAATGAAATCTATTTTCAAAAAAAGAAACTTTTAGCACTCTGAGATCTAAATCATTCACTACAACAACTTATCAGTCGAGGGTGCATTAATGATAACTCATCCCTTTGTAAACTGATGTAATTGAGAAGCGAATCAAAGAAAAGATCATCGGCCTAGGAACTGGACAACAATTGTCACTATTCACTACAGTTTCAGATCGTTTGTACACACTAAAGCAATGATAATTCAAATGGAAAGAAATGGAACAACAATTAATCTATTTAACTCAATTGAACATTGAAGCTTAATCCTACGAAATGGACAGTAATTACAATATTCACTTAGAAATGATTTAAACAACAAACATAAATGGGACAGAAAATTAAAGGAAGCTATGAAATATTGAACAACAACTTAAACCAAATGTAAATACATAGCAGACTAAACCAAATGCTATATGCAACACTTTTCTGTTAAAGGAACAATAATCTGAGTTTCGGGCATAATAGTGAATAATCCTAGTTATAAAGAAACATCAACTGCAATCATGGTGGAATAACAGTTCAAATGAACAACAATCACATTTGAAAGTAAACCATAGATAAATAGACAGTGATACCGATTTATGTATACACAACATTGTTACTCTGTAATCAAACAACAACGACAATCTGTTAAGGAACAGAAATGTTGTGTAACAACAACACAATGTAACTTCAGAACAAGTAACATAACATCTTTATGCAGAGAATAACTTCACTATTCAAATGGGAATCAAAATATAATAGAGTTGATACATGAAATAAGGAACAACAGATTATTGAACAAAATAGATAAGAGAAATCAAACCACACGCGACTCGAAATCGAGAATTAATAGTATAGGAAGCAAGTGATCCACCAGGGCTGGGCCCTTATCCTCCAGGGATGCACTGCTTATAATTACTCCAGAATCAAAGATGGAATAGCAACATGATTTATATATTAAACATCAAAATAGAGTTACAGTTAATCTCTCTTTTAGAGAGAGTTGATGATCAAAGTTTCAAGTACAAAAGAGAATTTCATAAAAACAACAATAGTCTCTCCTCAGGCTAGCAATGTTGCCCCTTCTTATAATAGCCGAGCGGAGATATCACTGATACAGAGAATCGTTAAGGTAGTGATCCCTCAGGATCAGAGGATCCTAAGGGATTCACCATAATGTCAGCTCTCACTCATCTTCTCGTTCTCTTGTGCTGATTTGGTATCTCCTCTTCCTTTTCCTATTTTGTACACTCCAGTTTGGATCTTCTTGTTTGGATGTGGTTCCCTATCAAAGGGACATTAGTTGATGGCATCTTACCGTTTCCTTCAGATTGGTAATTTTCCATTTTCCCCTCTTTCTGCATAGAAAAGGGTAATTATTAGTCATATTACATTGCACATAAATCTTCTAGATTTTATCATAATCTCTTGTGATGTACCTAGTTCATAATGTAAAGAGGTTATGAATTTTAAAGAAAATATGAAAAAATGAATGATAATAACATTCCTTCTCTAGTGCTCAACACACCCCCCTTCTTAACCTTTTTCATGCCCTCATGAAAACATTGTAATTGACATGAAAGGCAGTGAGGGAATAGGCTAGAGAAGGGATCTCATGTGGTGGTCTACAACCATGATGCCTAGCTAGGTGCTCAAAAAGATGTCCTATCTAACCCTCAGGCGTTTCATATAAGGCTTGATATCCAAGTGCCAGATGCCAAATGACCGCACTTCGGAACCTACAACCTAACCAAGATGGGCCTTCTCTCAAAATAAGGTTACCATAGTGTTGGCAATAATACTGAAAGGGGGGTGAATCAGTATTATCAAGTCACTCATTTTCTTTTTCAAACACAGATCATATACGCTACTTCAATTAGATAAAACGGCGTATATACGCAACTACAGAGAAGGAAACCCACGTATGTAATGCAAACTTATAATTTAGTTTATCTTACTGATGTTGATCATTAATCTGTGTATTAGGATCTAATAAACAATAAACAGAAACCGTAAAATAGATATGAATACAATCACACACACAAGAACACAAGATATAAGGTGGAAAGCCAATGTGGGTGAAAACCACCTGCTGCAATTCATCTCTATCTTCTTTTAATTAGAAACTTCTTTTTACAATGTACTGGTACAGTCCTTTACTAGTATGCAGGCTGCAACCTGCAGAGAGCTACAACCCTCTCTCATTCTCCAGCTTCTCCTGGAACGGAGCTACAACCCCCGTAGCTCTTGCACTATCCAAGATACTAGTACGTAGGTGCTGGCCTACAAAAGACTACAACCTTCTCTTTCTTCCAGGGACCATGTTTCATAAATTTTCAGACTGGATCCACATCAATAAAATATCAATAATTTATGCATCAACCAATCACCTTTTCACCAATCAAAACTGAATCAAAATAAACACTTCTCTAACAGTTGTACCCAGAACACAGTCCACACCAATTCTGAACCTAGACCACTGCAGCAATAAACAGAAGCAGCTAGAACATGAATTAAGAGATGTACGCTACTTCACTGTTCAGAAACCTGCGTGTATATGCTTCTGTGTCAAAGCCAACCTGTGTATATTCTTCTTTCCCTTACTAAAACAACGTGTATACGCGTCTTCGCTTCACCGAACCTGTGTATAGATCTATAAAGGATAATTCACTCTTTCAAAAATTCAAACATTGATTAGCCCAGAGTATCAGATTTATTGACCAAGCATGTGCCACATATAACAGACAAAAATCATACAAAGATACTATCATTCAAGCCTTAAGATTATGACCCATCAATAGAACTTATCCTTCTCTTTGCGCTAAGGTTCCTCCTTCATTCAGATCCAGATCGGCACCATAACCCCAATCATCAATATTTTAGATCTAGCACTTATTAGATATTCAATTAATTCAGATGATCCTTTGCCAAATGATCTCCTTCCCCTTTTATAGTCTTAGGCCTTTCACAATACCACGGTCCAAAACCATAATAAAACAATACTATGAACCCAATACTTGGGATCAACACTTCTGATGAGATACCATGGTCCAAAACCATAGGTTCAAATACCAAGGACTAACTACCACAGTCCAAAAGTAAGTTCTCCAACATATACGTGATTTTCCTTGCATGAAAGTGCCTGTATATGCATACGCGCCTTTGTAATGTCTAACCCATGTGTATACGTGCCTTAGTCTAGGTCAACCTACGTATATGTCTTTTCCTTCATTCTGAAAGCCTGAACTGAGATCTGTTACCAGAGAGGGTTGCCATCAAGGACAACACCTGTGCCATAGCTCCAAACATGTGCCATAATGCCAACAATCTCCCCCTTTGGACTTGATGGCAACCCCAAGATCCTCAAAGTCATTCTCCCCCTTTGTCATTAAGGGCAAATGGTTTTGCTCCCCCTGAGTACATGTTGAAACCTCAGCGCTACTGTGCTGACCATGCTCCCCCTGACTGTAGGCAGATCTGCAAAAAGATGTTCTTCAAGAAGAAACATGACTTATACAACATAAAGGACCTTCCTATCACCAAAGGACTCAATACATACATCCATCACCCAACCAAGTGGGGATACATCAGAAATTTACATATGACAACCAAGTACATTACATCTTCATCCCGGGCATAGTGGGGAAACCAAAATAGGCTATTACATGACCTTGACACCTTAAAAGAGATACGTGACATAGAGACGAAATAACTAGATCAAGAATTATGAAAGTCACCAATAACTAATATCAACAGCATTTGTCAATCACCATTCAGATCAGCAACCAAGATTTCCTTCTGTTCTCCCTCTACCTTTGTTCTACTTGAAACCAACAACAGCTGTGAACTAGAACCAAAAGCTTCTAAGATAATGCTAAAAATGCATCATTAGAAGTTTATCTACTCCCCTTGAACCTATGCCAGATGGTCTCTGTCAGACCCATATCATAATATCTTCAACCAGAGCCTGTCCCTACTGATATCCATCAAACCTCCATATACGCGACTGTCTCTGCACAAACCGGCGTATGTACATGGATCCTCCTCAGGCAACTCACGTACAACCATTTTTCTCTGAAATAGACAAGATTTAACAACAAGATGATGCATCAACTACTCCCATCTTCTATCTGAGGTATTCAAAAGTTTCCCTGGGCAATGGTTTAGTGAGAATATCAGCAACTTGTTCCTTAGAAGGAACATACTTCAATTTTACCTTTTGTTCCAACACTTGTTCCCGGAGAAAGTGATACTTGATCAGTATGTGCTTGGTCTTTGAATGGATGACTGGGTTCTTTGAAATGTTGATTGCACTTGTATTATCACATAATATGGAGATAGTTGGTGTACAAGCGATTTGAAAATACTGCAAGGTTTGCATCATCCAAAGGAGTTGAGTGTAGAAAGATGCAACAACCACATATTCCGCTTCAGCTGTAGACAAAGCAATCGAACTTTGTTTCTTGCTGAACCAAGATACTAATCTGGAACCCATAAAGAATGCACCACTACTTGTGCTCTTCCTATCATCCACGCTTCCGTCCCAATCTGCATCTGTATAAGCATGAAGTGTGAGATTTTCATCTCTAGGATACCATAAGCCATAGTTTTCGGTTCATTGAAGGTACTTGAAGATTCTCTTGACTGCCTGAAGATGAGTTTCCTTAGGATTTTCTTGAAATCTTCCAACTATTCCTACTTCATGCATGATGTCTGGTCGGGTACCTGTCAAAAAAAGTAGACTTCCAATCATGGTTCTATAGGTTGGTTGATGCACTGTTGCTGATTCATCATTTGCACTGAGGCTGCATCTTGTAACCATGGGGGTACATACTGGTTTTGCATCTTCCATGCCATATTTCTTCAAGATCTTCTTGAGATACTTGGTTTGAGACAAAAAGATACCGCCTTCATTTTGTTGGATTTGCAATCCAAGAAAATATGTCAGTTCTCCACACAAAGACATTTCGAATTCTTTCTGCATCACGAATGCAAAGCTTTGACTCATAGCTTCTTCATTGCTGCCAAATATAATAACATCTACATACACAACAAGTATTAGAAATTTGTCATTTTCAATTTTTATATAAAGATTGCTATCTACTGATCCTTTTGAAAAACCTTGTTGATGAAGATATTTGTCCAAACGGTAGTACCAAGCCCTTGGAGCCTGTTTAAGACCATAGAGAGCCTTTTTTACTCTGCATACAAGATTTGGATCATTCCCAAGAATGAAACCATATGGTTTCTCAATGTACACTTCTTCTTCTAAGTCTCCATTCAGAAAGGATTTCACGTCCATTTGAAATACTTTGAACTTCTGAAAGTTAGAGAGAGCAAGGAACATTTTGATGGCCTCAAGTCTAGCAACGGGAGCAAACGTTTCTTCAAAGTCTATTCCTTCTTGTTGAGCATACCCTTTACAGACAAGTCTAGCATTGTTTCTAATCACCTCCCCATTTTCATTCAACTTGTTCTTGAAGATCCATTTTGTTCCTATGACATTCTTATCCTTTGGTCTAGGGACCAACTCCCAAGTGTTGTTCTTTTCGATCTGCTCAAGTTCTTCATCCATTACCTTGACCCAGCATTCATATTTGCATGCATCTTTTACATTTTGTGGTTCAGTGGAGGAGAGTAATGCCAAATAGCTTTAGGCTTCTGTAATTGTTCTTCTTGTTTGTATACCTGCCTCTTTTTGCCCAAAAATTTGAGATTCTGGATGATTTTTTTGAATGCACCTGGATGGAGTCTTCTCTCCTATCCTTATCTATTCCTCTGGTGCCTCTTGAGGTTCTTCTTCATCATCAGTCTGATTTGAAGGATGGTCTTCATCCTCTTCGATAGTTTCATAATTTACTTGCCTAGGAATGTTTCCTTCTTCATCAACCACTACATCAATGTTGTCAACAATTCTTCCAAGTCTTTTATTGTAACACTTATATGCTTTGCTGTGAGGAGAATAACCAAGGAGAATGCCTTCATCTGCTCTAAGTTCAAACTTTCCAAGATGTTCATCATTATTATTAATATAGGATTTGCTTCCAAAGATTTTGAAATGTTTTACCGAAGGAGTCTCACCATACCAGAGCTCATGAGGAGTTTGAGTGCTGTTCACCCGGACATTTGTTTTGTTGAGAATAACAACCGCAGCAAATGCAGCTTCACCCCAGAAGGTTGCGGGAGTTCCAGACTCATCAAGCATAGCACAAGCCATTTGTTGAACCATTCTGTTCATCCTTTCCACTACTCCATTTTTCTAAGGAGTCCTAGCTGTAGAGAATTCCCTTCTTATTCCATGTTCTTCACAAAAATCAAAAAATTCATTCGAGGTAAACTCCCCACCTTTATCAGACCTGAGGCATTTAATTTTGTGATTTGATTCGTTTTCAACCAAGGCTTTGAAGGATTTGAATTTTTCAAAGGCTTCGTCTTTGTGCTTCATAAGTCTTATCCAAACCATTTTGGAGAAGTTGTCAATGAATAATATAAAGTATTCTTCTCCTCAAGGTGACCTTTTCCTAGATGGACCACATACATCTGTATGGACTAGTTCAAGAGGCCTTCTAGCTGATCCTTCCTTCTCAAGGAAGTTAGTTCTGGTTTGCTTACCAAACTGAGATGATTTGCATATTGTATTGTCTCAAATTCGGATGTCTGGAAGACCACGAACTTCCTGGTACTTGCATGCTTTCCTTATCTGTGAAAAGCTTAGATGCCCGAACCTCCGATGCCATAACTAGTGTTCATCATTTTTGCTGAAATAGAATTGTTGTTGTCCTTCTTCAAATATGTATAAATTATTTGGAGTTCTTATGCCTTTGATCACTGTTTTTCCTATATCAAGATCACGAACACTACATCCATTTGATCGAAATATTACCTCAGTTCCTTGATCGCACATCTGACTGACACTCAGTAGATTATTCTTCAAGCCATCAACATACAAAACATTTCCAGCTTTTGATTTTTCTTTCAACTGAACAATGCCTTTTCCTTTTATGACTGCAGGGGTATCATTTCCAAAAGAAACTTTCTTTCCTTTTTCTAAAGCACTATATGATTTAAGTTTTTCTTTATCACCTGTCATATGCTTCGAACATCCATCGTCGATGTACCATTGATTTTCCTGTCCTTCTGCATATAAAGCTATCCCACATCTTTCTGGTTGCGGTTCCTTCATTCTCCACATTCTGGCACTTGAGGTTTGTTCCTTCTGAGTTGTCTTCCGAAACCTGCTCCTGCATTCAAAATATTCATGACCGAAGTTATTTCAAATAGAACATTCAATTTCATTTTCAAGGGCGGAAAGGTTGTTATAGGTCCTTTTCGTGATTCCAGTCATACTTTTTTTTTTTAGCTTCTCTAGTCATGATTGTCTTATAGGCAACACATTGATATGCTTTGTGGCCAAAGTTATGGCAAGAGAAACATTGGCCATTGAAGAAACTCCTGCGATTATCAAATCTATCAACCAACCGATTGTAGTTTCTACTGACATCCATTCTTGAGGCAAATTGGGAAGATTTAACCTGTGGCTGGTTGTGGCTTTTGTTTGTCCCTAAAGCAGATTTCCCCCGATTTTCCTGATAGTCTTTGTTCATTCTTGAGGTAAACTATCCCTGATTTACCTGATGATTTCTATTAGGCCTTTGCTCGCTCCTCCTTGCTACATCAAGATAATTTTTGGAGGTGGATGCTTGAGATTCTTCTCCATTATATCCCAGAACTGTCTTGATTAGTGGAGAACATTGCACATTGATAATCTCATCCAGAGTTTCAGATCCTTTAACAAATTTAAGATTAATAGCTTTTGTTTTCTCAATCTCTTTTCTAAGACCAACAATTTCACATTCCAATTTTTCTTAATGTTTTTCCCTTTCAGCCAGTTGACATTGCAGAGAATCAATAATCACATTTTTCTCTTCTAAAAAAATTTTGAGTTTAGAAATCTCTTCATAAAGACCTTCTTCATCTATAGCATCCATGTAATCATCATCTTCAAAAGCCATTAAAAGTTTATAATTATTACCTCATTCATCTTCATCACTATTTGAGAGTCCATCACTGTCTTCATGAGTGTAATAGCTTTTATTATTTACATTTTGTTTCTTGTTCCATCTAACAAGTTCCTTCCCCTTGTCAATATTATCCTTATGAGGACATTTTGCAGCATAGTGACTGACTCTTCCACAAGCAAAGCATTTGAAAGGTAACTTACCTCGGAATCTTCCAGCACCCCGTTGAAGGTTCTTGAAAAAATTGATTCTTCTTCTTCTGACATGTGTCCTGACTCATAGTAGTCTCCTTTGCCTGAAGCCTTGAAGACAGCTTCTCTCCTATATGATGGTCCTCCTTTCCTCATTTCATAAGCAGTTAGAATTCCGTGTAGCTGCGACATGGTAAGGTTTCGTAGATTCTCTTTTTCTTCTATTGCAAAAAATTTAGATTCAAACCTAGGGGACAAATATCTTAGAACTTTTTCAACCACAAGCCTCTTTATTTCTTCTCCTAAGTTTTTCATACAATTAACAATCTCATCTACACGAAGGAAATAGTTAGCCACACTTTCATCATTGTGCATTCTGAGATTTTCATACTGAATTCTGAGGGTCTGAAGTTTTGCTCATTTTACCTGTTCATCTCCTTCATACCTCAGAACAATCTCGTCCCATATTTCTTTTGTGGGTTTATAATGCATAACCTTGACGAATTCTGATTGAGATAGACATCCTAATAGGGTATTGACAGCCTTTGCATTTGTTTCATATTTCTTCTTCTCAGCCGGATCTGTACGAGTTGCTGATGGAAAAGAGTACCCTGTATCTATGATATCCTAGACTTCTGTACCAAGAGATTGAAGATAGGCAGTGACTCTTACCTTCCAATATACGAAGTCTGTCCCATAAAAAATTGATGGCCTGATAGATGCTTCTCTCTCGTAGTTGCTCATGATGATGGATCTTTCTTTAAGCGATCAAGCTTCTTCAGAAGGACCAGCTCTGATACCAATTGTTAGAAATAATACAGAGAGGGGCGGTGAATCAGTATTATCAAGTCACTTATTTTATTTTTCAAACCCAGATCATATACACTACTTCAGTTATATAAAATTGCGTGTATACGTAACTACAGAGAAGGAAACCTGCGTATGCAATGCAAACTTATAATTTAGTTTATCTTACTGATGTTGATCATAATCTGTGTAATAGGACCAAATAAACAATAACCAGAAACAATTAAAAAAAAAATTAAGACAATCACACACACAAGAACACAAGATATAAGGTGGAAACCCAATGTGGGTGAAAACCACCTCCTGCAATTCGTCTCTATCTTCTTTTAATTAGAAACCTCTTTTTACAATGTACTGGTGCAATCCTTTACCAATACGTAGGCTGCAACCTGCAGAGAGCTACAACCCTCTCTCATTCTCCAGCTTCTCCTGGAAGGGAGCTACAACCCCCTTAGCTCTTGCACTAGCCAAGATACTAGTACGTAGGTGTTGGCCTGCAGAAGGCTACAACCTTCTCTTTCCTCCAGGGACCATGTTTCATAACTTTTCAGACTGGATCCACATCAATCAAATATCAAGAATTTTTGCATCAACCAATCACCTTTTCACTAATCAAAATTGAATCAAAATAAACACTTCTCTGACAGCTGTACCTAGAACAAAGTACACACCAATGTTGAACCCAGACCATTGCAGCAATAAACAAAAGCAGCTAGAACATGAATTAAGAGATGTACGCTACTTCACTATTCAGAAACCTGCATGTATACGCTTCTTTCCCTTACCAAAACAATGTGTATACGTGCCTTCGCTTCACCGGACCTGCGTATATATCTATAAAGGATAATTCACTCTTTCGAAAATTCAGACACTGATTAGCCCAGAGTATCAGATTTATAGATCAAGCATGCGCCACATATGACATATCAAAATCATACAAAGATACTATCATTCAAGCCTTAATATTATGACCCATCAATAGAACTTATCCTTCAATTTACGCTAAGGTTTCTCCTTCATTCAGATCCAGATCTGCACCATAACTGCAATCATCAATATTTCAGATCTAGCACTTATTAGATATTCAATTAATTCAGATGATCCTTTGCCAAATGATCTCCTTCCCCTTTTATAGTCTTAGGCCTTTCACAATACCACGGTCCAAAACCATAATAAAACAATACCATGGACCCAATACTTGGGATCAACACTTCTGATGAGATACCATGGTCCAAAACCATAGGTTCAAATACCAAGGACTAACTACCACGGACCAAAAGTAAGTTCTCCAACATATACACACTTTTCCTTGCGTGAAAGTGCGTGTATACGTATACGCGCCTTTGTAACATCTAACCCGCATGTATACGTGCCTTATTCTAGGTGAGCCTGCGTATATCTCTTTTCCTTCATTTTGAAAGCCTGAACTAAGATCTGTCACCAGAGAGAGTTGCCATTAAGGACAACACCTGTGCCATAGCTCCAAACCTGTGCCATAATGCCAACACATAGAGACCCAAGTGGTCAGCAGCTATCTTAAAGTTATCATAATTAAATAGTTCCCTTTGTTGGATGTTCGGAATAGAAGTCTGATATCAGAATTTGGCCACTGTAATGGCAAGGTCTTTGATGGTAAAGAAGTATTCTATCCCTTGCCAATTGATTGTTGTATGAATAGGTCCCAATTCCTCAATCACGCTTGGAATCCTCATTAGGCTCCTATGTTTATTCCATAACTGCAATGGGTCTCTAGGTTCAACTCTCACCCATAAGTCTAATCCATTCTCTTGTCTTTGAAAGGCATTGTAGGCTTTAAGCCACTTTACTTGATTAACACCAAAATAAATGAATCCCTTTAGTTGGACATCACCCACAAAAGAGCTGGGATTCTACTCTGTTTCTCCATCTAATATGAGGTTGCGCAAATAAAATTCGCATAATAATCTCTGAACCTTCACCCCGTAAGGCTTACAACAATTGATGAAGTCATCAATGGTTTTTACTTCTATAGGCACTCTTGCTTTAACAACTTTAATTTTCAATTGTAAATATCATTCCATTAAAACAAAGCGTAGTTCCTAGTAGGTGTTGTACATGCTAGCATGTCAACATACAAAGAGCATAAGGTATCCATTTGTTTGATGACTACGTCCAGCCTATGAGTTACTTTTGTGACTCTTTCTTCTACTTTTCACCATTGTTCAAAGGCCTGAGTTTCTCATGCATTAATATCCTTCAGCTGTTGTTTTAATTTCTTGTATTTTTCTCAAGGGACAGTCTACTTTGTGAGTTTCTCTATTGTTTGATGGGCCTGTGCGAAATCTTTTCGCAAAGCTGCTACCCTTGGATCCTTTTCCGACATAATAGTTGTAGGCGGAATATCTACTTGGGTCTTCTTGTCACAGTTTTATGGTCCGAGTTTCCTTAGAGGATGGTGCCTCTGTCTAGATTTCCTTATTACAGGCCGCTACGTTCTCGGTTTGTATTTTGACATGGGCAATAGCTCAATGTTGTTCCTTTCGGTTTTGAATGGAAAGCTGTACTTTAGTCCTCTTAATTTTTTTGTTAAGGGGTTTCGCTGGGGCAGTTGCATGTTTTACCGCCAAGGTCCTTTTTGATTTCTTCCCTATTTTCAAAACCCTTATTTGTTGTCGAGGTCATGCTATCACGTTAAGGAGTCTTTGCTGTTCCTTTCATAATCTTTTTTATTTCCTCTGTTTTCTTGGAAGGAATAGATGTTCGTTTACTCAGGCCAGGGCTTTGTACCTCTAGTGTTGTATCTTTTCCTTGACCAATTTCCTGATTTTCTTCTCGGGGTGCTTCCTCATTGTTCTTCTGATCGGTTTGTTTAGGGGTAGAAACCCTAGCTTGTTCTGCTATCTCCAGGGTGACTTCTTCTTCCACCCATTCTTCTTCATGCAATTCCTGTGGTGTATTCTGGCTAGGAATAGATTGTTCCTCTCCTTCATCTTCATCACTTTTCTCTCCAGATACACTTTCATCATGGGTAGAGTGATTCTCTTCTTCCTCTTCTTTGTCACACAATTCTTCAGATGCATTCTTATCATGAATAGAGTGCTCCTGCAGTCCTTCTTTCTCATTGCATAGTTCCTCAGATGTATTTTTGTCCTGAAAAGAATGCTCCTTCGGTCCTTCTTCACTGTGGAGGTTTAGTGGGCTGAGAGGTTTAGGATATTCACCCATATTGGCCAGAATCTGGGCCAATTCATCTTCTTGCAGTGGGTTTTTTAGTGGGCTTCCACCATGTTGCTCTATTTCCTCTTCCTCCTGACCAGATTTCTCAGTCTCTTCCTCTGGTTCTCCTTCATTGTTTTCCTTCAATTCTTTTTCATTCTCCTCTCCTTCCAATTGTGGGGGTTGCTTGTCCCCTGAATCATCTATTTCCACTGGTTGACTAGTGTTCCCTTGGGAATTTTCCAGCCTTCCTCTCATCTATGCCAATCTAACGGATTTCCTTCATTTCAATGGTCTATTTGATGTACTGGCAGCATGTATTTCTTTTTGGGGCTCGCAAAGCCAGTCCCCCGTCTATTGTGAAAATCAGTTCTTCCCAATTGCTTTGTTGCTGAGCAAGACTGTAGCTAACTATCAGTTGTATCAATCCATGGTGGCTTACTACTGGCTCTAAATGGCGATATTTCTTCATGCTTCAGGCAACATCATGTAATAAAGAATTTAAAAATGCAGGCAAATTCACAGCGCATTTTTGTTTTAACACAACTAAAAGTTTAAGGTGGCGCAGTCTTACCACATCTTTCCTGCCTTCACAAGTGATGTAGCTCTAGATGATTCTCACCAACTCTACCCATGGCTCTCCCAAAGCTACTGGTAAAACTCCCTTTCCTCTTACAGTCAAGTTCTGCCCTTCATCCTGGAAGATTTTTATGGCGTCTTGCAATCTCACCTTCTTCAAAGTCCACATAGGTCCAGTGGTTGGAAATCCCAAAACCTCTGTAATTATGTCATCGGTGACTGTTATCTGTCTCCCTCTCACCGTGGAGTGATGTTCTTTCAAGTTCTGAAAAAATTCAATTGCCACCATCTTGTTGGATTGTTGTAGACAATTGAGATAAACTATCCATCCTGCCCTTGTTAGGATCTCTCATGCAACATCAGAGACCATAAACACTTCTGGTTCTCTACAAATTGATCTTCCTCCCATGCTTAGCACACTGTAAAAAAACACAAAGATGGCATTGGAACAACGGGCTATTCAAACTGTTAGCGAACACAGAGAATATGACGAAACAGCAAGCCTGTTCGAATTTTGAATTACTACTAATTATTGCAGAGCATAACACATAAATAGCTTCAGAACAGCAAGCCATGCAAATTGGAAAACAATATACCATTAAGCTTTACTATTCCAGAGTCAGAATTCTCCAAATGATAAGCTAACACGCATGCCAACAAATAATGACATCACCTGCTCCCCCCCTACAATGTGATAGGCCATCCTTGGCCATCAAATGAAGGAGCAACATGCTGAATTTCCATAGTACAGAGTCATAAAGGAATAGCGTATACAGGGATGTCATGTTTACAAGAACGTGCAGATTGCCAAAATCGAGGTGTATAATGGAATCACTTAATAACTAAGAGAATATCATGATATGATGTGAGAATTGGAGGATAGGATAGCTGACGTGCATAAAAGGTCAATGTGATCATTATCGACTTTTGTCGTCATAATTTATTGTAATATATTTTCATGTATTAAAGGTTCAGAGGGGTTATGTACATAATATCATTTGACCCATTACAAAGATATAAGAAGAAGGGTTTTATAATTGCTATTGGTGTATAAGGAATATGAATTCAATACCATCAACAGAGCTCTGTTTCCCACATGTGTCCATACCCTTGACAGAGTTGTCTATTTCACCCATGGAAAGATAATCCTTTGTGTATGATTAGGAAAGTGTTATGCAATGTCAGAATGGAGGCCATTATGCTAGCTTGGTAACCAGATAAATCATAATGCCATTCACCAGGAAGGAGTGAAAGGTGGGCAGGCCGGCTCATGATGAGACCTCATGTTCCAAGGACTTTTTATTTTTCTGATGTGCCTCTTGGACCATATCCCTAGTGTGGTGGCCATAATGGGAATGCCACTTCACTTTCTTCCTTATTATCATGGTAGGCTAGCTCCTAATCAGACCCCCTATCCTTCATTTAACAAACCATGTCAGCAATCATATAAACATTTTTCTTTTTTTTCCTTTTATGTAGCACTTTTCCTATTTATATACAGAGGGTGGTTCAACACTCCTTAAGAGTAGGGATGGTGGAAGAAGTCTTAACATCTTAATAGAAAAATATACCCTTTATTCTTATTCATTAATAATGATCAAAGAGAATTATGGGAATTTAGGAAGAACCATCATGATAAAGATAACCAATCATATCGGTATTAGTAGAATAATGACATCAAAGTGATCAATAGTTGTGTCCTTTCCTCTTCTCTCATATCAATTCAAAGAAATTTCTTGTAAAGATAACAATTTTTATGTAATTTGTTGATTTCAGTATCGTCTAGTTTTTGTATTCATTGCATGAATGTATAGCTATGCTTTAAATGAGCATAAATAAAAAAATGATTGAAATAGTAAAGCACACAAAGAAGAAAATGCACTCTAAAAATGTTGTCTTCAAGATAGAATAGCTACTGTAGAAAAAACGCAAGAAAAAGGAAAAAAAATATGCTCGAAATTTCTTGTTTATTGGAAGGAACAATAGCTGTCCTTTAATTGGAATAGCAAAGAAAACAAGTGCAAACAAAAAAAAATGTGAAAATGTTGTTCCTTCGGAAAGGAACAACGAAAAAAATGAAAGTTTTATTCCTTCAGAAAGGAACAACAGAAAAATGAAAGTGTTGTTCCTTCGAAAAGGAACAGCAAAAAACACAAGTGTTGTTCCTCTGGAAAGGACAATAGAAGATGAAAGTGTTGTTCCTTCAAAAAGGAACAATAAAAAATGCAAGTGTTTTTCCTTCAGAAAGGAACAACAGAAGATGGAAGTGTTGTTCCTTTGGAAAGGAACAATAAAAAAGGCAAGTGTTGTTCCTTCGGAAAGGAACAGAAAAAAATGAAAGTGTTGTTCCTTCGGAAAGGAACAACAAAAAATGAAAGTGTTGTTCCTTTGGAAAGGAACAAAAAAAAAATACAGAAGTTCTGTTCCTTCAAAAGGAACAAGAAAAATGTGGAAGTGTCGGTCCTTCAGAAAGGAACAACAAAAATGCGGATGTGCTACTCCTTTGGAAAGGAACAACAAAAATGTGGAAGTTCCATTCCTTCAGAAAGGAACAACAAATGGTGAAAATGTTGTTCCTTTGTAAAGGAATGGCAGAATTCAGAGATGTTGTTCCTTTAGAAAGGAACAGAAAAATAGTGGAACTATTGTTCCTTCGAAAAGGAATAGCGGAATGCAAAAATCACTGTTCCTTAAAAAAGGAACAGCAGAACAGTGGAACTATTGTTCCTTTGAAAAGAAACAACAAAATGGAGAAGTGTTGTTCCTTTGGAAAGGAACAACAGAATGGTGAAAATGTTGTTTATCTGAAAGGAACAGCAAGATGCAAAAATTGCAAAAATGCAGAGATCTGTACAGAAAAGAAAACAAAAAAATTATGTACAAAATTTAAAAGCAATCAAATTAGTTAATGAACTAGAGGTGAGGAAGTGTTTGCTTCCTCATCCAGAATTTTCATGTCGGAATCTTCCCAGAGTTGTTGGTAGAAGGACTCCCGAGTGAGTGGTTTGTGGTACAATCGAACTCAGTGGTTGTTTGTGTCCTGGGGAAAAATGCCTATGCAGGACGATCCTATCCACCTAAGGTGTGACAGTGCCTTAGCAACAAACAGAAACAGTTATTCTAGTATTCTTCCTTTATGAATTAAGAATGAAGAGAGATGAATGGACTAACCGGTGTCTTTCGTTTGTCCTTCGATCTGGTTTCTCTTCTCTTTGAGAGTTCCCAGCTACTTGCCTTCTCGCTCGCCCAACTTCAATAGGTCCCTCCAAGATCACAAGAAGAGAGCACTACACAAAGACATGGATTCATATTCATAACTAGTTCAGGATTAGAAATAAACTAAACATACTAATGCAATCATACATCAAAGATACATCAGTATATAGGAGAAACCAAGATAGCTTTATTGATGAATAACAAGGTTCAGGAAGAGATACAACCAAGAAGGCTCCAATCCAACATCTCCTTCCCAGCAAATGGAATTCCTATCTTCGCCTTCCTTCAAATCATTAAGCACCCAATGATTCCAGTCTCAAACCAACAACAATTCTTTGCAATAACAAAATTCCAGCCCCCAGATCTCATGGAGGAGAGATCCATATATAGATGTTTGGAGAGAGGATCAGTCAGCTTGAGATCTGACTAGTGTCCTCTCCCTCTGTCAGTTCTTGCTTCCACTTGGAGGTTCTTGCTTCCACTTGGAGACTAAGAGCCTCTTACTCATCACTAGTCAAATTCATTGAGGCAAGTGTCAATGGAGAAGATTCTGGAAGCTTCCAGGGTCTTTCCACCTCGTTGAATGAACTTGCCATTTGTCACTTTCCCACTCAGCGCACCCTGGTAGTGCTTCTACCTGCGTTGCAGTGCAGGTAGCCAGTGCAGACTTTTCATTTCAGCGCAGACAGCTAGTGGAGCCTCTGAATTGATCCTGAATTGACTTGTTTTTGAGCAGTTTCTAGTGGAGAACTTCTGTGAATTGCTGTGGTTTGTTAGCCTTCTTCCTCTAGGGGTAGGTGTTATAGACATTTTTGTGCCTAACAGCATGGAGCATGAAATGTCAATAATCTGAGGGATCCAAAGTCCCTAAACATGTTGTTCTTACCCTTAGAGGAACAAGGTCTGCAAACCACAGCACTGAAAATCAGTTCTCCACCTGAAAACACTCAAAAACAGGCTATTTCTGGATCATGTCAGCTGCTCCACTGAGCATCTGCGCTGAATGTCAACTGCTCCTCCTTGTACCTGCGCTGAAGGTCAAAACTAATGAAGGCTACCTGCGCTGGGAGAGATTGGCCAAGTGGCACAGTCATTCTGCAAGGTGTCAACTGCCCAGGAAGCTTCCAAACTGACACTTGGGTCAAGGAATTCGCCTAGTGATGAGTAAGAGGGTCTTGATCTCCAAGTGGAAGCAAGATTCTCCAAGTGGACTCAAGAACTGAAGATTAACTAAAGTGGGAGAGGACACAAGTCAGCTTCAGGCCAGTCTCAAGATGACTCATCCTTTCTCCAAAAACCTATATATAGAGCTCTCTCATGAGGTCTAAGGAGGTTGGAATTTTGTGCAAGTAAGGAAGTGCTGTTGGTTTGTGTATAGAGCTATTGGGTGTTTGCTTGAAGGAGGTGAAGAGGAGATTTCTTTTAGCTGGGAGGTGTTGCTGGATTGGGCCCATTGTGGTTGTAACTCTCTCAGAACTTTACTTCTATTATCAATAAAGTATTTGAGATTCTTCTATGTGCATGTGTCTTTATGATGAATAGATGCTTGTACATTTGATTTATGCTAATCCTATAATCGATTATGGATGTATGATTCTTGTAGTTTCCTTTTCTCGTGCTTTTATAGGATCTGTGTGCAGCTGGGCTGGTGAAAGGGCAAGGAGCTAGGAGCAAGCAGCAAGGAGTGAAGACTGGATCGATTATTAGCGCAAGATAACGGTTAGTAGACCATCCTTTTCTTCCCTCTCTCATCTCATAAAGAAGAATCCTTGAATAGCTTTGCATTCTGTTGTTGCTGAGGTACTATCACCCTTAGAGTGGGATAGAGGCATTCTGCATTAGATACTTTTCCCCCCAACAAATTGGCGACTCCACTGGGGACAATATCTTGTTAGTTTGTTGTGTTTCTTTCTATTCATTTCATAAACAAGGAGAGTACTGAATCGAACTGTGTTTGAATCTATCAAACACAAAGTAGAGGGCAGCTACTCTGGCTCAGTTTCTGAGCAAGTTTATGATTTGAAGATCTGATCCACAAGGAATCTAATAAGCTCTTAGTGATAGCTTTTCATCCTCCTTTACATCCCTTAGTGTGTCCTTGACTGATAGCTTCTGATTTGAGCAAAAACTGTGAATTTTTGAGCAATCTGTGACCCGGAAAGCAAGACGGACGAAAGTCTCGTTCTTCATTGCAGGCTGTACAAAGGCAGTCTGCATTTCAACGCAGTTCCTGAAGGGGCTACCTGCGCTGAAGGTCAAACAGGCAGTGTTACACCTGCGTTGGACCAGTCTTGGCTTGAGTTCCTGGGGTTTCCTACTGTGTCTTGATTTGTTTTCACTCTTGTTTTTGTTGTTTGCTGCCAGTCAGTAGGCCTATCTGAAACCATCTTCCTTTGTCATTATTCTGCGTCAGTTGTATATAGAAACTATATTTGTTCTTTTGTATTTCTTGTGTCATTTACGGTTTCCCATAACGAAAGTGAACCAGTCTTGCATTGACCTCTTAGATCTAGACCTGTGATTAAGTGTCGTTCTGATCATAAGAGTTAGTTTATTTGTTGTTCATAGCTGATTGTGTTTGTCGCTTTTGTTATATGGTTTGAATTTATATATTTCTAGTGTCGAAACAAGTAGATCGTAAGGTGTCTTTCGATTTTGGACAAACTTGTTTGCTTTCGCTTGAAATTGAATTCAAAGTTATACAACAACTTTCTTTTTGCATTTCATCAACATTAAGAAAGAGAAAAGAAATACTTGCATTGTGCATGTACATTATGACAATTTGCATGTTGATTTAGGAAAGTGCATTAGTGTGTGCTCTATGATCTGTGTGAAAAGGTGTTATCTTCCTTCTCCCTCAGTAGTTAAGGTTTTCAAAGTTGAAAGATTGAAAAGCTTGCTTATCATCTTAGATTGCATTCAGGAGTGTTTCTATACATCTCGTGGTGATCCATAAAGGCAAACTGCTAAACAAGATCAACCTTAAAATAAATTGAATTTACATAACAACGCATTGAAACATAACACAAACATCTAGAGGTCTAAGCTAGAGACGTGTTCCGGCGTCGTTAAACGTGATATCTTAGCATTGAGTGGTTGGGTGATTCCTCCACGGTGAAGCGATAAGTATCAATACGGACTTGTGCTCCCACGTACCGTCGCATATATATTGGGAGACCCCTATAGGATCAAAGCCTTTATCCATAGGAAACCGTGTCGGTCTCCCTACTGATCGCAATGCAGTGAACATAGCATTCACGAAGATCGACCACTCGTACCGTAAAATGTATTCTGTGGTTTTGCGAAAGGTTTGGCACACCCTCTGCCTAGAACTCCAGAGCAGTTTCTTTTGGCCTTTTTCAAACTCTATAACTGAAAAAGTCCATCCGAGCATTTGTCACTTCGGGCTCGTTAAAACATCGAAGGAGACTAGAGTCATCTTTAGCTTTTTCTCGACTCTTAAAAAGTGAAAAAGCAAGTTGTGTCTAAGCGTCATTATAAAATTTATTTTAAACGGAACATAATCACCTCCTATTCCCGCGTTGATCTTAAAGTTGAGAACATGGAACGCCCCAACCAAGGAACTCCACATGATGGAAGTCCTAGTCCATTCTCCTCTTGGGGAGAAGTTGGTGCGCCCCACATGGCCACATTGTCGCTTCCAGGACTGACAATTGGCCTGCCTGTTTGGCTATTCTGAACTAGTGTAGTTCAGAACACCATGGTTCCTGAGCAGTTGAGTCAACAGTTAGATGAGTCTAGAGCATCCCACCAGCCTTCTACTTCTTCTAACCCTTCCTCCAATCCTTCATCTTCAAAAGGTAGGGCTGGCAAAAGCCAAGCTCCCACGGAGAAGAAGGAAAAGAAGAAGAAAGAGAAGAAGAAGAAGGAGCCTAAGGCGACTGGGGGCAAGCAAAAGACATCTGACAAAAACCCACACACAACATAGACCGGGCCTAAATCGCCATGTGTCAAATGTAGAGGAGACCACTTCCATAGAGATTGTCCCTGTATTCCCCGGATACTAAGGGACTGGTCCCCTCGTCTGCACAATTTGGTAGCATCAACCTCTGATAGCCATGTTGATTGCTTACCGTCAACCAGCGAAAGTGAAGGTTCAAGACAAAGAGGGGGAGCAAGATCCCCCTGCAGACTGTGTGAAGGTGGTCACGCCATCCACCGTTGTCCCTTCTTAGACGAAGCGAAGAGATTTTTGGAAGATCGTCCGGTTTCTCCGGTAATACTTCCTCCTGGATACAAAAAACTCGTGCCAAGTCCTTCGTTGGTTGAAAATACAGCTGGCCCGCTCAAGTGGTCAGCTGAAGCGTCAGTCATTGAAAATGAACCTACTGAATCCAGACCAGACGAAAGTCTAAAGGTCGATACGGCAGTTGACCCGGTTCTTCCTTCAGAAGTTTCATCCTCAAATGACACCGTCACTGAAGATTCATCTTCAAATGACACCCTCACGGAAGAGAATAAGGATGACACCATCCAGATTCTTTTCGTCAACACAGATTCTGATGAGCATCAGGGCAATGTGCCCATTCCTTTATCGCAGGAAGGAACATCGTCAGGATCGTACTTGGCCGTGTATTCGGTCCCACCACCAAGCAACCTGGTTGTGTCCTTTGATTGGAACCAACTGGGCAGACCCCGGTTACCAGCCAGTATACCATTCAGAATCATAGTCCAAATTTATAGAATGGTGATGGCTGGAACTATCATTGATGAAGGGGCATCTGTGAGTATCCTTTCCTCTATTGCTTGGAAAGCACTGGGTTCCCCGGCGCTTTTGCCTGAGATAAGAAATCTCTCGGGCTTTGATAAAGGAACCAGTCGACCATTAGGGATCCTCCCCAATGTGCCTGTTACATTGAAAGGGAAGACCGTTAATATGAACGTGATGGTCGTTCAAGGACCCTTGGATTATAACCTACTCCTTGGACGTGACTATATATATTGCATGGGAGCTATAGTCTCCTCACTCTTTAGAGTAATGTGTTTTCCACACGAAGGAAGGGTGGTCAAGCTCGTAGACCAACTTTCATTTCCGGGATCACGCATCGCAAATAGTCAAATACCAATCCTCAATGGTCTATTCACCCAAGAAATGTCTCCACCTCCAGTCCTCCTTCCCGATGAATGCGAGTGATTCGGAAAGATAGAACTGGGACCCAGGGGGCATGCATCCTGGTCTGCTTCGGGCAGAGGAAACCTTGGGTATAAAGTAGAATTTCCGCGAAAGAATATGACTAGTCCGTACCCCGTCCGTGGATGGAAGAGGGGTTGTTCTAGAATAGGATTCTTTTGATAAGGTTATTTGTCTGACAAAGGTCATTCAACTCTGTCTAAACAAGTAGGCTACCAAGGAAAGAGATTCTATTGCGGCAGCAAATGGAAACCATCTTTGGGTAAAAGGCAAGCCTCACCCATTAAAACTAATGTTTTAGAGGATAAGTAGGGGCAGCCTCCAAAGAAGGGGATTCGTTTGCTGCAACAAGTAGTAACCATCTTTGAGTAACCTAATGATAGACATCGCCGAAGAAAGAGTTTCATTTGTGGCAGCAAATAAAACCATTCTTTGGGTAACCAGGAAGAGGCAAGCCTCACCCTTTAAAACAAATGTTTTATCGGATAAGTAGGGGCAGCCTTGAAATTGTACTTTATACCTGGGGGCATGCGAGCCTTTTGGAGTGTAAGCAAAGAGCGGTCATAGATCGTTTCCTAACTTACATAAAGAAAGGATGAGGGGCAAAGGTAAAAAATTGCCAAATTTAGAGCATAGCTTATGTGAGGTGCAAGCTCTATAAAAATTGGAATCTTGCAGGAAGACATTTCTTATCCTATGACTGGTATTACGAGCAGTTTTAGCATAAAGTTCATGCTCGTTAAAAAATAAACGCAAGATCCGAGCAGTTTTAGCGTCATAGTTCATGCTCGTTAAAAAATAAACATAAGCTTTTGAGCAGTGTTTTGGTGCATTCAAGATCTTTAAAAAATAAACCCAGTACCGGTAAATAACCATTGTGATCATAAAATTATTAGCCATAAAAGCCTTGGTCGTGTTTTACACTTGCCACCTCCATTCCATTTGGCCTATCGTTCACCTCCATATGATTGTTTACCCATTTTGAGGAACAGCTGTGAAGAGTGATTCCACTTAGCCCTCCTTGTGACACTGCCGTGATTGGAAAATTCCAACCTGTACCTGGAATCTGCTGCTATCCCTGTTTATCACTCGTTCCTCAAAAGACGAGTCTTCTTTGAGCTCTTTTCATCTGACTCGTAAAATATGAAAAGTTTGCCGAGTTTTGGCCTTCCAGCTTGTTAAAAGGACCGGAAGAGCTATCCCTCCTCTAGATTTTAATCTTTTTGGACCTGAGGGATTATTGCACAAAAAGGTCGAGCACTTGTTTTATTCGGCTCGTTAAAGTTATCGAAAATTCATCCCTTTTGTATTGTTTTATACTTTTTCGGACTCAAGGGATTAGATGACGAAAAAGGAATTTTGGAGTTAACTTTCTGTACCTTTTCAGACTCCCTAAAAATGAAAAGGACCGAGTTGTATTTGTCGCTAGACTCGTTAAAATGATTAAATAGCGACAAACTTGTCTTTAGACGAGAACGAGTTTCCCTAACACTAGGCTCGTTAAAACATAGTGATGGGCTTGCCCGAAGGGCAGGTTATAGAACAAGCATATGTTATCCTCCTCAAGCTTGACAATAATAAAGAGGTATTGGTCAGAAATGACTGGGGAAAAATTGGGAGAACCTCAAAGCTTTGATGGTAGCAAGTCGCTCTTGAACATGACACTTTGTCCTCTGTACCACATCGGGTTGGGTTGCTTCATTGACCGGTCTCATCACCATGGTCCTCGCCAAACCATCCGTATTTGGGGTAATGCTACCGATCCATCACATTAGTGTCGTTATATGTTCAAGAGATGTGTTCAGAAAGAGTTAACCGTGTCCCATCCACTGCCATACATTATCCTTCATCCACCCATGATCGCCACCCTGAATCATATCTCACAGTTTGTTTTCACCTCCACTAAAGTCATTAGCTCCGTTCCGTGTCACTGATGTGGGATTAATTAAGGCCCTCCTTTGACGGATCGCTTCTTGTCGACTTCAGCTCATTATCCAAGAAGTTGATCTAGGAACACCCCCCCAGTACTTTGAAGCTTGCATGCCTCAATGGCAAGTTTCTCACTTCCGGCGACAGGTATACATCAATGACCTTCGACCAGAAGATTTTGCGTGGTGTTCGACGCCAATTCCTTTATTCACACCACGTGAATTGTACTGTAGTACCTTGAGGGTCATTGTCATTATTGGTGACTCCTCTTGCGCTTGTTAATGGTTTACATTATTGACCGGTAATCAAGCGATGTCTTTCCATGTTCGACTTCAACGCAATTCTCACATGGATCGACTTGTACTTAGAGTGAAGATCAAACGAGATTGAAGACCCCGGATCTAGTTTCATCCATCCGGGTTGCGATATATATTCAGGATATAAAGACATTTGATATGTACATCATTGCAGCAGATGATCATCCTACTCAAAGGATGATAATTTCAGCAGAGAATTATCAGTCTATCATCAGACGATCATCTGTTATATGTACCAAAATGAATTTATAAATCTGAGCATGGGAATGCCCGCCTCAGCTAGATCATGAAAGAAGAATGAAAAATAATGTATTGTATTGTATTTTATTACAGGGCACCTCTCAGCCTATTGAATGAACTTCGGATCCTCCTAATAAAGCATTTCACCCGATAAACGACCTCATACTTTAGGGGGCAACTATTATAGACATTTTTGTGCCTAACAACATGGAGCATGAAATGTCAATAATCTGAGGGATCCAAAGTCCCTAAACATGTTGTTCTTACCCTTAGAGGAACAAGGTCTGCAAACCACAGCACTGAAAATCAGTTCTCCACCTGAAAACACTCAAAAATAGGCTATTTCTGGATCATGTCAGCTGCTCCACTGAGCATCTGCGCTGAATGTCAACTGCTCCTCCTTGTACCTGCGCTGAAGGTCAAAACTAATGAAGGCTACCTACGCTGGGCGAGATTGGCCAAGTGGCACAATCATTCTGCAAGGTGTCAACTGCCCAGGAAGCTTCCAAACTGACACTTGGGTCAAGGAATTCGCCTAGTGATGAGTAAGAGGGTCTTGATCTCCAAGTGGAAGCAAGATTCTCCAAGTGGACTCAAGAACTGAAGATTAACTAAAGTGGGAGAGGACACAAGTCAGCTTCAGGCCAGTCTCAAGATGACTCATCCTTTCTCCAAAAACCTATATATAGAGCTCTCTCATGAGGTCTAAGGAGGCTGGAATTTTGTGCAAGTAAGGAAGTGCTGTTGGTTTGTGTATAGAGCTATTGGGTGTTTGCTTGAAGGAGGTGAAGAGGAGATTTCTTTTAGCTGGGAGGTGTTGCTGGATTGGGCCCATTGTGGTTGTAACTCTCTCAGAACTTTACTTCTATTATCAATAAAGTATTTGAGATTCTTCTATGTGCATGTGTCTTTATGATGAATAGATGCTTGTACATTTGATTTATGCTAATCCTATAATCGATTATGGATGTATGCTTCTTGTAGTTTCCTTTTCTCGTGCTTTTATAGGATCTGTGTGCAGCTGGGTCGGTGAAAGGGAAAGGAGCTAGGAGCAAGCAGCAAGGAGTGAAGACTAGATCGACTATTAGCGCAAGATAACGGTTAGTAGACCATCCTTTTCTTCCCTCTCTCATCTCATAAAGAATAATCCTTGAATAGCTTTGCATTCTGTTGTTGCTGAGGTACTATCACCCTTAGAGTGGGATAGAGGCATTCTACATTAGATACTTTTCCCCCCAATAGTAGGAACAACATGTTCAGGGACTTTGGATCCCTTAGATTATGGACATTTCATGCTTATAGCCGTAAGGCACAAAAATGTCTATAACAGTTGCCCCCTAAAGTATGAGGCCGTTTATCGGGTAAAATGCTTTATCAGGAGGATCCGAAGTTCATCCAATGCTGGGAGGAGACCTGTAATAAGATACAATACAATACATTATTTTTCATACTGCTTTCATGATCTAGCTGAGGCGGGCATTCCCATGCTCAGCTTTATAAATTCATTTTTCTGTACATAGAACAGACAATCGTCTGATGATAGACTGATAATTTTGATGAAATTATCATCCTTTGGGTAGGATGATTATCTGCTGCAATGATGTACATGTCAATATCTTTATCTTTCCTGAATATATATTGCAGCCCGGATGGATGAAACTAGATCCGGGGTCTTCAAACTCGTTCGATCTTCACTCTAAGTACAAGTCGATCCATGTGAGAAATGTTCTAAAGTCGAACATGGAAAGACATCGCTTGATTACCGGTCAATGAGGTAAACCGTTAACAAGCGCGAGACGAATCACCGATAATGATAATGACCCTCAAGGTACTGCAGTACAATTCACGTGGTGTGAATAAAGGACTTGGCGTCGAACACCATGCAAAATCGTTCGGTCGAAGGTCATTGATGTATACCTGTCGCCGGAAGTGAGAAACTTGCCATTGAGGCATGCAAGCTTCAAAGTACTGAAGGGGTTGTTCCTAGATCAACGTCTTGGATAATGAGCTGATGTCGACAAGAAGCGATCCGTCAAAGGAGGGCCTTAATGAATCCCACATCAATGACACGGAACAGAGCTAATGATTTTGATGGAGGTGAAAACGATCTGATGACATATGATTCAGGGTGGCGGTCATGAAAGGATGAAGGATAATGTACAACAGTGGATGGGACACGGTTGACTTCTCTGAACGACTTCTCTTGAACATATGGCGACACTTATGCGATGGATCGGTAGCATTACCCCAAATATGGATGGTATGGCGAGACCATGGTGATGTGACCGGTGAATGAAACAACCCAACCCGATTGTGGTACGGAGGAAAAGTGTCATGTTCAAGAGCGACTTGCTACCATCAAAGTTTTCTCGAGTTTCTCCCAATTTTCCCCAGTCATTGCTGACCAGTACCTCTTTATTTTTGTCAAGCTTGAGGAGAATAACATATTCCTATTCTATAACTTGCCCTTCGGGCAATCCCATCGCTATGTTTTAACGAGCCTAGCGATAGTGAAACTCGTTCTCGTCTAAAGACAAGTTTGTCGCTATTTAATGATTTTAACGAGTCTAATGACAAAGATAACTCGGTCCTTTTCATTTTTAGAGAGTCTGAAAAGGAACATAAAGTTAACTCCAAAAGTCCTTTTTTGTCATCTAATCCCTTAGGTCCGAAAAAGTATAAAACAATACAGAAGGGATGAGTTTTCGATAGTTTTAACGAGCCGAACAAAACAAGCACTCGATCTTTTTGTGCAATAATCCCTCAGGTCCAAAAATATTAAAATCTAGAGGAGGGATAGCACTTCCAGTCGCTTTAACGAGCTGGAAGGCCAAAACTCGACAATCTTTTCATATTTTACGAGTCAGATGAAAAGAGCTTAAAGAAGACTTGTCTTTTGAGGAACGAGTGATAAAATGGGTTAGCAGCTGATTCCAGGTACGACTTGGAATTTTCCAATCACGGCAGTGTCACAAGGATGGCTAGTGAAATCACTCTTCGCAACTGTTCCTCAAAATGGGTAAACAATCATATGGAGGTGAACGATCGGCCAATGGAAAAGTGGAGGTGACGGTGCAAACACAACCAAGGCTTTAATGGCTGATAATGTTACATTCACAGTGGTTATTTACCGGGTAGTTCATTTTTTAACGAGCTTAAACGCGGATTGAAACACTTGCTCAATCTTATGTTTATTTTTTAACGAGCATGAACTATGTGCTAAAACTGCTCGGATCTTGCGTTTATTTTTTAACGAGCATGAACTGAGTGCTAAAACTGCTCGAATATTGCGTTTATTTTTTAACGAGCATGAACTGTGTGCTAAAACTGCTCGAATAATCCAGTCATATGATAAGATTGTCTCATTAAGATTCTATTTTTTATGGAGCTTCATCTCGCAAAGCTTTGCTCCGAATCATTTCGTTATGCAAGTTCGGAAACGACTAATCCTACGAGTTTAAAGGGTTAGAGGTCCTAAAAAATTAAAAAATAAATAGCCGCCCCTTGCTTGCACTCCAAAAGGTTTGCATGCCCCCATGTATAAAACAGAGTTTCAAGGTTACCTCTACTTCCTTTCCACCAAAACAAATGTTTTACCGGGAGAGGCTTACCTCTTTCAAGTTACCCAAAGATTGTTCCATTAATCTTTTAAACAAAACACTTCTTCGGTGATGTCTACCGAGATAAACAAAGGTGAGCGACGATGCCCGCCAACTCACATAACTTTGACAAAAGAATCTTATTCTAGAACAACCCCTCTTCCATGCCGGACGGGGTATGGACTAGTCATATTCTCCCGCGGAAACCTACCCTATACCCAAAGTTTTCCTGCCGAAGCAGACCAAGACGCATGCCCCCTGGGTTCCAGTCATATCCTTCCGGATTACTCGTGCTCATCGGGAGGACGGACCGTGGGTTGAGACATTTCTTGCGTGAAGAGACCATTTAGGGACGGTATATGACTATTTATGATGCGTGATCCGGGAAATGAAAGCTGGTCCACGAGCTTGACCACTCTTCCTTCGTGCAGAAAACACATTACTCTAAAGAGTGAGGAGACAATAGCTCCCATGCAATATATATAGTATCATCCAAGGAGTAGGTTATAATCCAAGGGTCCTTGAACGACCATCACGTTCATTTGAACGGTCTTCCCTTTCAATGTGATTGGCACATTGGGAAGAATCCCTAGAGGTTGACTAGTTCCTTTATCAAAGCCTGATAGATTTCTCATTTCAGGCAAAAGCGCTCGCGAACCAAGAGCTTTCCAAGAAATAGAGGAAAGGATACTCACAGATGCCCCCTCATCAATGATGGTGCCAGCCATTACCATTCTGTATATTTGAATGATAATTCTGAATGGTATGCTTGCTGGCAAACGGGGTCTGCCTAGTTGGTTCCAGTCGAACGAGACAACTAGGTTGCTTGGTGGTGGGACCGAATAGACGGCCGGGTATGACTCTGACGAAGTTCCTTCCTGTGATAAAGGAATGGGAAAATTTCCCCCTTGTTCATCGGAGTCTGTGTTGATGAAGAGAATTTGGACGGTGTCGTCTTTATTCTCCTCTGTGATGGTATCATTCGAAGATAGAGCCTCTGAAGGCAAAATTGGGTCAACTACCGCCTCAACCTTTTGACTTTCGTCAGGTATGGATTCAGACGGTTCATCTTCAATGATAGGTGCTTCGGCTGACCACCTAAGCGGGCCAGCCAGGTTCTCAACTGGTGAAGGACTTGGCAGGAGTTTTTGATATCCAGGAGGAAGTTGCGCTGGTAAAACCGGGCGATCTTCCAAAACTCTTTTAGCCTCGTCTAAGAAGGGACAACGGTGGATGGCATGGTCGCCTTCACATAGTTTGCAGGGAAATCTAGCTTTCCCTCTCTGTCCTGTGGCTTCACTTTCACTAGTTGACGGTGTGCTGTCAGCATGGCTATCAGAGGTTGACGCCACCGAATTGTGCAAACGGGGAGACCAGTCCATTAGTATCCGAGGGATGCAGGGACAATCTCTGTGGAAGTGGTCTCCCTTGCATATGACACATGGCAATTTAGGCCTAGTCAGTGCTGTGTGTGGATTTTTGTCAGACGACACTTGTTTGCCTCCAGTCGCTTTTGGCTCCTTCTTCTTCTTCTCTTTCTTCTTCTTTTCCTTCTTCTCCTTAGGAACTTGGTTTTTTGTTTTACCAATTCCGTCAAGCGAAGAGGAAGGAGGAGAGGAAGAATTAGATGAAGTAGAAGGCTGGTGGGCAATACTGGTCTGGTCTAACTGTTGACTCGACTGTTCAGGAATAGTGGTGTTCTGAACGACATTGGTTGAAAAGAGCCAGACCGACAGGCCAATTGTCAGTCCTGGAAGCGACAATGTGGCCATATGGGGTGCACCAACATCTCCCCAAGAGGAGAAGGGACTAGGATTTCCACCAAGGGGAATTCCTTGGTTGGTGGGCTCCATTTTTTCAACCTAAAGATCAATGCAGGAATAAAGGGTGATTGTTCCGTTTAAAATAAATTTTTAACAACGCTTAGACACAACTTGCTTTTTCAATGTTAAAGAGTCGAGAAAAAGCTAAAGATGACTCTAGTCTCCTTCGATGTTTTAACGAGCCCAAAGTGACAAATTCTCGGATGGACTTTTTCCGTTATAGAGTGTGAAAAAGGCCAAAAGGAACTGCTCTGGAGTTCTAGGCAGAGGGTGTGCCAAACTTTTCGCAAAACCGCAGAATACTTTTTAGCGTACGGGCGGTCGATCTTCCTGAATGCTATGTTCAGTGCATTGTGATCAGTAGGGCGGCCCACACGGCTTCCTATGGATAAAGGTTATATTCCTATAGGGGTCTCCCAATATATACGCGACGGTACGTGTGAACACAATCCGTACTGGTACTAATCGTCCCTCAGGAGGAATCACCCAACCATTAGTGAGGCGACCAGTGACCAGGTTTTACTACGCCGGAACACGTCTCCAGCCTAGACCTCTATGTTGTGCGTTATGTTGCAAAGCGTTGTTAAGTTCATTCAATTTATTTTAGGTTGATCTTTTTAGAAGTTTGCCTTTTTGGATCATCACGAGATGTATGATACAATTCATAAATGCAGTCTAAAGATGATAAGCAAGCTTTATATCTTTTCAACTATGAAAATCATAGCTACAAAGGGAAAAGAAAGACACCATCTTTTCTCAAAGAGCAATCATCACACTCTAATGCACTTTTCCTAAATCAAGCATGCAAACTATCAAGACGCAAATGCACAATGCATGTGTTTGTTTTCCGCTTTCTTAATATTGATGCCTAAAAAGAAAGCTTTTTGTAAAACTTTGAATTTGCTTTTAAATGACAAATACAAACAAGTTTACTTTTTTCGAAATCAGAAAGGGTAGAAGAGAATACAACACTTTACGACTTTCGAAATGAACACTTGTTTCGACACTTAAAAGAGACAAACTCAAACAAAAAGCAAAAGTAAATGTATAATCAACTGTAAACAGCCAATGAACTCTCTCCTAAGATCACAATCAACAGATCTGAATCAAGGGGTACAGGACGATTATTTCACTCTTGCAAAGGAAAACTGTAAATGATGCCACAAACACATAAAAACACTCACAATCTTTTTGTACAAAAGGAGGCGGAATTTAAGCAGAGAAAAGGAGTTATCAGACTGGTACCTATGCTGGTTACAGGCTCCAAAAATCAGAGATCAAAACAAGTCAAAACAGAGCAGAGAACCCCAATTGCACAAGGCCTAACTGGATCAACGCACCCTCAACACACAGGTTTTGACATTCAGCGCAGGTAGCATTCACAGGACTTGTGTTGAAATGCAGAACCTCTTCACAGGGTCTACGCTGAAGGAGAAACGAGAGTTTCTCACTGGGTTCTGGGTCACAGTTTGCTGATTAATCTACGGTTTCAGGCCAAATAAAAGCAACAAGCAAGGTACAATCAAAGGGATTCTTTTAGGGAGGACTAAGATCTATCACAAAGGCTCATCAAATCATTTGTGAGTCCATTTTTCAGATCGTAGACAAATCCAGTGATTGGATCAAAGAAACAGCTGTCTACTTTGCATCTGAGAATAGCAGATGCAGTTCGATTGTTGCTGTTGAGTCTATGAAACAAACAATGATAGAGACACAAATAAAATTACTAAACAGATTTCCCCAGCGGAGTCGCCAATTTGTTGTGGGGAAAAATGCCTATGCAGGACGATCCTATCCACCTAAGGTGTGACAGTGCCTTAGCAACAAACAGAAACAGCTATTCTAGTATTCTTCCTTTATGAATTAAGAATGAAGAGAGATGGATGGACTAACTGGTGTCTTCCGTTTGTCCCTCGATCCGGTTTCTCTTCTCTTTGAGAGTTCCTAGCTACTTGCCTTCTCGCTCGCCCAGCTTCAATAGGTCCCTGCAAGATCACAAGAAGAGAGCACTACACAAAGACATGGATTCATATTCATAACTAGTTCAGGATTAGAAATAAACTAAACATACTAATGCAATCATACATCAAAGATACATCAGTATATAGGAGAAACCAAGATAACTTTATTAATGAATAACAAGGTTCAAGAAGAGATACAACCAAGAAGGCTCCAATCCAGCATCTCCTTCCCAGCAAATGGAATTCCTATCTTCACCTTCCTTCAAAGCATTAAGCACCCAATGATTCCAGTCTCAAACCAACAACAATTCTTTGCAATAACAAAATTCCAGCCCCCAGATCTCATGGAGGAGAGATCCATATATAGATGTTTGGAGAGAGGATGAGTTAGCTTGAGATCTGACTAGTGTCCTCTCCCTCTGTCAGTTCTTGCTTCCACTTGGAGGTTCTTGCTTCCACTTGGAGACTAAGAGCCTCTTACTCATCACTAGTCGAATTCATTGAGGCAAGTGTCATTGGAGAAGATTCTGGAAGCTTCCAGGGTCTTTCCACCTCGTTGAATGAACTTTCCATTTGTCACTTTCCCGCTCAGCGCACCCTGGTAGTGCTTCTACCTGCGTTGCAGTGCAGGTAGCCAATGCAGACTTTGCATTTCAACGCAGACAGCTAGTCGAGCCTCTGAATTGATCCTGAATTGACTTGTTTTTGAGTAGTTTCTGGTGGAGAACTTCTGTGAATTGCTGTGGTTTGTTAGCCTTGTTCCTCTAGGGGTAGAAACAACATGTTCAAGGACTTTGGATCCCTTAGATTATGGACATTTCATGCTTATAGTTGTAAGGCACAAAAATGTCTATAACAGTTTGCCTTAAAGGTATGTCCAGATCCATCGATGGTGGTTAAAGTAATGGTGCCATTATCATGTACCTTCTGGATTTCATATGGTCCTAGCCAGTGAGTCTGAAGTTTCCCCATAAAATCCTAGAACCTGGAATTTTATAGGAGCGCCCAATCTCCTCCTCGAAAGACTTTGTTTTTGATGAGGGCGTCATGCCATTTGACTCTTTGTTGTTGGATTAATGTAGTATGTTGAAGAGCAGAGAGCCTCATTTCATCCAACTCGTTGATCTGCTATAGTCTATTCACCTGGGCCTCGTTTAAATCTAAATCGACTTCTTGTGCTATTCTCAAGGTCTGTATTTCAAATTCTATTGGAAAGATGGGTTCCTTTCCAAATACTAGCTGATATGGTGAATATCCAGTAGTTCTTCTCAATGTTGTTCTATATGCCCATAAGGCTTTTGGTAATCTTTTGGCCCAATCGCGTCTGTGTGACACAATGGTTTTTGTTAGTATTGCTTCTATTACCTTATTCGTGCTTTCTACTTGACCATTTTCCTATGGGTGGTATGGAGTAGTAATTTCATGCTGAATATGATAGTCTTTTAGTGTTGCAGCAATTTTATTACCAGCAAACTGTGGTCTTCTATCCATGATTATGTCTCTTGGGAGGCCATATCGCACGAATATGTCGAACAGGGATTGAATAACGGAATCCTCTGTAGCTCTTGGCAATGCCTCTGCTTCAACCCATTTGGTGACATATTCTGTTGCTACCAGAATATATGTTTTCTGGTTTGATGATGGGTTGATTGGACCAACAAAATCAAGCACCCATCGTTTGAATGGTTCAATGACTAGTTGTGGGTTCAGGGGCATTTTGTCGGACTGTCCAGGGCATCCTCTTCTTTGGCAGCTGTCACAATCTTGAACAAATTTTTTTGCATCTTTGAAGATTGTGGGCCAATAATACCTTGTTTGCAGCACTTTGTGACCAGTTCTTCGATTTGCAAAATGTCTGCCACATGGTCCGTTGTGATAGGCTTTCAAAATGTCAAAAATTTCATCTTCATGAATGCATCTCCTGATGTGCATATCTGCCCCTGTATGAAACAGGTAGCCACCAATCCAAGAAAATTTGGTGTTACGCTAGACAATATGCTTTTGTTCATTGGCAGTCAGATGTTTTAGTAACTTGCCTACTGCTAAATAATTTGCAACATCAGCATACCAGGGTGTTTTGACAGTAACAACGAAAAAATGTTCATCTGGAAATTGATCTTCGACTGCTACTGCATCCACTGGTTTTGGCATTCACGAGAGAAAGTCAGCTACATGATTTTATTTTCTAGGTTGGTATTTTATTGTGATATCGAATTCCTGCAATAAAATCAGCCATTTGGTTGCTCTACCATTTTTGATTGGTTTATTTGCTAAATATTTTATGGCAGAGTGATCTGTATATAAAACAACAAGATATCCAGTAATATAATGCCTAAATTTATTGACAACATGAATCACAGCTAAAATTTATTTTTCAGTAATGGTATAATTGAACTCAGCAGGAGACAAATTCTTGCTAATGTAATAGGTTGTGTATGGTGTTTTGTCTTCTTCCTACCCAAGGACTGCTCCAATAGCTGTGTCTGAAGCATCTGATGAAATTTGAAATCACAGGTCCCAATTTGGACCTTTGAGTACTGGGGCTGTTGACACCAGATTTTTCAGATCTTCAAAAGAACGGTCACATTTATATGTCCAAACAAAGTCAACATTTCCTGTCAGTGCATATAGAGGTGCAGTAATATGAGAAAAATGTTCTATAAATCTCTTATAATAACCAGAAAATCCAAGAAACTGCATACCTCTGTCTGTGTGGTAGGAGTAGGTATTAACAAGATTATCTGAATTTTGGTCAGATCTACCTGTATTCTAGTTGCTGAGATGTAATGGCCTAGGATGATTCCTTCAGTCGTCATCATATAGCATTTTTCATGGCTCAACCAGAGCCTGGTGGCAATGAATCGCCGCAACACTCTTTCTAGTGTGTCTAATGCTGGGTCGAAATCATCTTCGTATGGTGTAACATCATCCATGTATACTTCGAGCCCTTCATTTATTAAATCTGAAAAGATGCAAAGGATAGCCCTTTGAAATGTGGCAGGGACATTGCATAGGCCAAAGGGTAAAAATCTGTAGGAAAATTTTCCCCAAGGACAGGTAAAAGTAGTTTTGTCCTGGTCTTCAGGGGCAATGTGAATCTGATTGTATCCACTAAAGCCATCCAAGAAAGAAAAGAATTTATTTCCTGCTAAAGTATCTAATACCTGGTCAATGAATTGGAGGGGAAAGTGGTCTTTTTATGTTTCTTTATTTAGTTCTCTGTAATCTACACAAATCCTCCACTTTCCATTCTTCTTTGGCACCACTACAAGCAAAGAGACCCATTTGCTATCAGAGATAGGATAAATAAAGTTCACATCTAAAAGTTTTTGTAGTTCAGCTTTCACAATGTCTTTTAGATGAGGGTTAAGTCTCCTTTGGGGTTGGCGAACAGGTCTTACATCCTTTTCTATGTAGATGTGGTGTGTACATAACTGGTGTTTCAGGGAAAACTAGTGTTGATTTGAACTACTAGTCCCACTAAGATGAGTATCTTTCTTAGAAAAAAACAATGAAAGCTTTTCCAGATTTCCTTTAAGTGTGATAGATGGAAGAGAAGAATAGAAGACCAACCTGGATCTCTCGCTTTGATCCAAGATTGATTTCTCCTTTCCTTGATGGAATTTTCCACTCCTTTCCTGCTTGCCCCACTTCAAAGAATACCTATAGAGTCAAAGTAACAGAAAACTATCAAAGTATCTCTATCTAAAACATCATAAACAATGCAGAATCAGAAACACATTGGCCATACAATTGCATTCATAAACAATTAGATTCACAAATACAAGATCATATGGAGGAAAACTCAAATAAATTTATTAATAGTAATGTAAGAGAGGATTACAACCCAGCTGTCTAATCCAACATCATCCTCCCAGTTGTAGAAGCCCTCTTCACCTCATGAACAAGCAAATCACCCAACAATGCAATGTCTCTTCTATCCAAACCAACAACACTTCCTTACAAAATACAAAATTCCAACCTCCAAATCCCTAAGATGAGGGATCCATTTATAGATGTCTTATAAGGGTGTGAGTTAGCTTTGGGTTTTTTATTAGTGTCATTTCTCTAATAGTTCTTGGTTCCACTTGGATATTTCATGATCTCTTACTCATTCCTGGGTGAATTCAGAGAGGAAAGTGTCATAGGAGAAGTTTCTGGAAGATTCCATGATCATCCACCTTGAAAACTGTCTTTTCCATTTGTCTATTCTCACTCATTGCACCCCACAGAAGGCCATTTGAGTATGCATCACACCTAGCCAGTTAGGCATTTAGTATGCATCACATCTTGCCCATGGAGCAGTCTGTATGGTCCAATTTTGGCTAGTTATGAGTAGGTTTTTCAAGTGGAACTTTTGGGAAATGATGTAATCAGTTGACCATGATCCTTTAGGGTGTGGAACAACACTTTTAGGGACTTAAGGAGCCCTTAGTTTATGGAAATATGAGTTTGGGGTTGTAGTGCACAAATATGTCTATAACAATTGCCCCTAAAGCATGAGGTCATAAATATTCTAATGTCGAGTGAAATGCTTTATTGATGAGGATCCAAGGTATTCAAACTAGAAGGTGACCTGTATAAAATACAATATAATACATCATCATCATATTATTTTCATGATCTAGCTGAGGAGGCCATTCCCATGCTTAGCTTTATAAATTCATTTTCATGTACATAGGACAGACAATTGTTTGTTGTTGCAGACTTGTGATTCTTCGCATGAAGAGTAATCTTCCTTGGCTAGATGACTATCTGTGTAGCTTTTGTGTACAATTGATGTCTTTATTTTCTTGAATATATCACAGCTCAGATGGATGAAACTAGATCTTGGGTCTTCAAAACTCATCCAATCTTCACTCGATGTACAAGTAAATCCATGTGAAAAGATGTTCTTAAGTCGAACATGGAAAGACATCGCCTGATTACCAGCCAATGATGTAAGTTGTTAATAGACACGAGAGGGATCACAGATAATGATGATGACCCTCAAGGTACTATAGTACAATTCATATGGTGTGAATACATGAGCTGACGTTGAACACCACACAAATTCTTTTGGTCGAAGGTCATTGATGTAAACCTGTCGCTGGAAGTGAGAAACTTGCCATTGAGGCATGCAAGCTTCAAAGTACTGAAGGGGTTGTTTCTAAGTCAACTTCTTGGATAATGAGCTGATGTAGATAAGAAGTGACTTGTCGTAGGAGGGCCTTGATGTATCCCACATCTACGACGTGAAACAGAGCAAATGATTTTTGTGGAGGTTAAAACGATCTTATGATATGAGGTTTAGGAATGGCGGTCATGAAAAATGAAGCGTGGATGTAACGTAGTGGATGAGGCATTTGCTGGATGGTGAATTCTCTGAATGAATTCTCTTGAACATATTGGTGACACTAATATGGACTGGTAGCATTAACCCCATGGATGGCATGGTGGACCAATGGTGACAGTGAATGGAAACCTAACCCAAGTCAATCACGGTGATGGAGTGAAAGTGTCATGTTCAAGAGCAACTTGCTACCAATAGAGTTCTTCAAGTTTTCTTCCCATTTTTCCTCAGTCATTGTTGACTAGTACCTCTTTATTTTTGACAAGTTTGAGGAGGATAACATATTCTTGGTCTATAATTTTCCCTTTGGGAAAACCTGTCGGTTTGTGTTTAGTGAGCCTAGTGCTAGTGAGACTCGTTCTTGTTTAATGACAAAGATAAATCAATCCTTTTCTTGTTTAGAGAGTCTGAAAATAGACAAAAAGGAGACTACAACAGTCCTTTTTTGTGGCATAATCCCTTAAGTCCAAAAAAGTGTAAAATAATATGAAAGGGATGACTTTTCTATAGTTTTAACGAGCTGACAAAGACAAGCGCTCGATCTTTTTGTTCAATAATCCCTCAAGTCCAAACATATTAAAATATATGAGAGGGATAGCGTTCCCTTTACTTTAACGAGCTGGGAAGGCTAATAGCTTGACAATATATTTATATTTAATGAGTCTAAAAAGAGTTTAAAATAGGCTCGTTTTTTAGGAACAAGTGATATTTCTGGGTAGTAGCTAGTTCCAGGTAAGTTTGGAACTTCTCAAAACATGGCAGTGTGAAGAGGGTGGCAATCAGAATCACTCATCGCAGATGTTCCTCAAAAGGGTAAACAATCAAGTGGAATCGTATGGTCAACCGAATGAAATGGAGGTGACAGAAGGAACACAACCAAGTTCAGAAAGGTAGATAGCAAAGCGATCACAAAAGGTTATTTACCAGAGGCAGGTTTATTTTTTAATGAGCTTGAACCTTGTGCCAACATGTGCTCAGTGTAGGTTGATTTTTTAATGAGCTTGAACCTTGTGGGAACATTTCCCTTACCAATCTTTTGATAATGTCTCTTGGTAGATTTATTTTTTAATGAGCTTGATCACTACTATAACATGTGCTCATGACCTTTTTATGTAAGCTAGAAATGACTGAGCTACGAGGTTAAAGGGTTAAGAACCTACAAACTAAGAAAATCAAAGGTCGTTGTTCACTTGCATGCAAAGGTTTGCATGCCCCCAGGTCTTTCAGTGAAAGGAGAGTTTCCAGGTTACCAAATGGAAGTCCTTGCAGTTAGGCAAGATCGTTTCTATTGGGAGACAAAAACTCTTCCTTTGCAATGTCCATGGAAATAGACAAAGGTGATTGTTGTGAGCTTCCAATCACATAACGTACGAAGGTGAATGTTGTAAGCTTCAATTCACAATCATACAAAGGAAATAATTGCATCAGACTGATCACATAACCTATACAGGAATGTTATTCGGTCTAAGTAGTATGACCTTTCAAGAAAATCTCTCTTTTCCTCTGGGTTCGCCTACTGAAATAGACTAGGGTGCATGCCTCCTAATCTTCATTGCACTCACCGAACTACTTGCAGTAATTAGGTGGGTGGGATGAAGATGGAAGAGACATTTTTGATGCGAAGAGACTATTTAAGGATTATGGTTGATTTATAACCATGTTTGAACCAGGAAATGAAAGCTGGTCGACAAGCTATACCAGTTTGCCTTCATGTGGAAAACACATCACTCGAAATAATGTGGAGACAATGGCTTCCATGCTATATATATAATCATGTCCAAGTAGTAGATTGTAATCTAGTGGACCTTGGACTACCATCATGTTTACATAAATGTTTTTCTTTCTCAAAGTTATAGGCAACTTTGGAAGGATCCCTAATGGTCGACTAGTTCCTTTGTTGAAGCCCGACAAATTTTGTTTTTTAGGCGAAAGCAATGGCAAACCAAGCGCTTTACAAGCAGTCGAGGAAAGGATACTTACTGAAGCCCCTTCATCTATGATCGTACTAGACACGATCATTTTGTAAACTTGTACTATGATTTAGAACGGTACATTAGTTGGAAGGCGAGGTTTCACTAGTTGATTCCAGTCAAAGAAAACAACCAGACTACTTGGAGGAGGTACCAGATAAATGTCCGAATAAGTTTCATGAACTGGGGGGGTCTCTTCCTATGTTGAAGGAATGGGCAGATTGTCCCCAAGTTCATTAGACTCTATATCGACAAAAATAATTTGAACGATGCCATTCTCATCCTCTTTGGAAACTATATCATCTAAAGGTGGATTTTCTAAAGGCAAGACTAGGTCGACTGCCATCTTGACTAATTGAATTTGATCTGGTATGGTCTCAGAAGGTTCACTTTCAATGATAGGTGGTTCAATCAACAATTGAGTTATGTCAATCAGGTTTTCAACTAGTGAAGGACTTGGCAAGAGTTTCTTGTATCTAGGTGGAAGCTGCTGTAGTGAAGCAGGGCAGTTATCCAAAATGCTTTTGGCCTCATATAGAAAAGGAAAATGGTGAAGAGTATGAATACCCTCACATAAGCTACATGGAACTCTAGCTTTTCTTTTCTGTCGATTTACTTCGTTTTCACTAGTTGATGGTGAGCTGTCAACTTGACTGTCAGGGGTTGATGACACCGAATTGTGCAACTGGGGAAACCATTCTCTCAATATCCATGGGATGCAAGGGAAATCTTGATGGTAATGGTTCTCCTTGCAAATTGTGCATGGAGTTTTTGTTTTGGAAACTTTAGTGTGTGGATTTCACCAGACGATGCTTTGGTGTTCCCTTGTTTAGCTAGCTTCTTCTTCTTCTCCTTCCCTTTCTTTTTCTTCTCGGTTATTGGGTTTTTAGTGTCACTAGTTTCACTAAGTGAAGAGGAAGAAGGGGAAGGAGAAACAAACAAAGTAGAAGGAAAAGGGATAATTTATGTATCATCTAGCTGTTGATTACATTATTGAGGAATTGCAGTGTTTTGAATGACACAGGTCGAGAAAAGCCATACAGGTAGGCTGATTGTGATTCCTGGAAGGGACAATGTAGCCATATATGGAGAACCAATATCTCCCCAAGAGGAGAAAGAACTAGGATTCCCTCCAAGGGGGGTTCCTTGATTGGTAGACCCCATTATCTCAACCTCAGATCAACGTAGGAACAAGGATGTTATTCCATTTAAAATAAATTTTAAAGACACTTGGATGCAACTTGCTTTTTCATTTTTTAAGAGTCAAGAAAAAGCTAAAGGTGACTCTAGTCGCCTTCGATTTTTAATGAGCCTGAAATGACAAGTGCTCAGATGGACCTTTTCTTTTAAGGGGTCGAAAAGGAATGAAAGTGACTGCTCTGGAAGTCTAGATAGAGGGTTTACTAAATCGATCGTAAAACTGCAAAATAGACCTTGGTGATAAATGATAGAGAAATTACCAAGGACTTATGTACGGCAGTCAATCTTTCCAAATGCTGTGTTCAGTGCATTACAATCGATAGGGCAGAAGACATGGCTTCCTAAGGATAAAAGATAATAACCTATTGTGGTCTCCCAATATATACACAATGGTATAGGGAGCACAAGTCCATACTGGCACTTGTCATATCAAAGAGGAGGAATCACCCAACCTATGATGAAAATGATAGTTACCAGGTTTTACGACGTCAGAACACGTCTCTAGCCTAGACTTCTAGATGTGTTACGTTAGATTCCAAAGCATTTTTATGTTCACTGAGGTTTATTTTATGGTTTATCTTGCTTAGAAGTTTGTCTTTCAAGGTTCACTGCATGATGTAGATGTGAAATTCCTAAATATGAAATCTAAAATGATAAACAGTAGTTTATGTTCTTTTAGCAATGAAAATCCTAGCTACAGAGGAAAGAAGATAACGATTTTTTCTTTCAGCAGAGAGCATAGAGCATACACTAAATGCACTTTCCTAAATCAAATTTCGCAAGCAATCAAAATGTAGATGCACATGCATGTAATTTTTTTCTGCTTTCTTAATGTGTGAATAACAAAAAATAAAGCTAAGTACAAATCTGAACTATTTTCTTTCAAAGTGACAGTAGTAACAATTTTTCTTTTCAAAACGAAAGGAAGACTAAGACGACACTTTTCGATTTTGAATTTAAAACTATTTTCAACACTTGAAATACTAATAATTTCAAAATCAAGTACAATGACAAAAGTACAATGAACTATCTAGAAGAGGAATACTTTACAACACTCTTCTTTTGATTTAGAATGACAATTACGACACTTGCATCAAAGACAACAGTTCGATTAGGCTACTTTCGACAAAGGAGGATTGTAAATGATTGACAAATACACAAAAAAATTCACAATTCCTAACTGATGGAGGCTGAAATAATGTGAAGGAAGATGGTTACAGCAAGAAGGTATTGATCATGAACAGCAAAACTACTGAATAAAGTTGAAAATAGAGAGAAAAAGTCAAATTTCATAGAAGAAAACACAGTTTACTCAATCATTGCACTTGCAACATAGGGAAACAGGGATGCATCTCACCTGCAACACATGGGAGGTGTGATGCATCCAGGTTGCACAGTTACAAATAGTGCGATGGGCTAGTGAGCGAAACTGAGCTTGGCTTTTGCTCAAAACTTTTAGGTAAGTTCAGTGATTTAGGTTGAGTAATGATGGATAGTAAACACAAAGCATAAGTGTAGGATCTGATGAGGTTCTGAGCTACCACAAGGGCACTTAGGATGCTTTGTGATTCAGATGTTTAGTTCATAAACCAACCTGGAGATTGACTAAAGTAGCGTTTATCTACTTCGCAATTGCATAGCAAAGGTGTTTTGAAGGCTATCTGGCTTAACTTTAGGCTCCGTCTATAGTTTATAAAGAAAACAATAGACAAACAAAACAAACTATTTGTTCCCTAGTGGAGTCGCCATTTTTTTCAGGGAAAACTAGTGTCGATTTGAACTCCTAGTCCCACTAAGACGGGTAGCTATCTTAGAAACAAACAATGAAAGTTTTTCAAGAGTTCCTTTAAGTGTGATAGATGGAAGAGAAGAATAAAAGACCAACCTGGATCTCTTGCTTTGATCCTAGCTTTATTTCTCCTTTCCTTGATGGAATTTTCCACTCCTCTCCTACTTGTCCCGCTTCAAAGACTACCTGTAGAGTCAAAGTAACAACAAACTATAAAAGTATGTCTATCTGAAACATCATAAATAATGTGGAATCAGAAACACATTGACCATACAATTGCATTCATAATCAATCAGATTCACAAATACAAGATCATATGGAGGAAAACTCAAAGAACTTTATTAATAGTAATGTAAGAGAGGATTACAACCCAGCTGTCTGATCCAGCATCATCCTCCTAGTTGTAGAAGCCCTTTTCACCTCATGAACAAGCAAATCACCCAACAATGCAATGTCTCTTCTCTCCAAACCAACAACACTTGCTTACAAAATACAAATTTCCAGCCTCCAGATCTCTCAGGTGAGGGATCCATTTATAGATATCTTGCAAGGGCGTGAGTTAGCTCTGGGTTTTTGATTAGTGTCATTTCTCTGATAGTTCTTGGTTCCACTTGGAGATTTCATGATCTCTTACTCATTCTTGGGCAATTTCGGAGAGTCAAGTGTCATAGGAGAAGTTTCTGGAAGATTCCCTGATCATCCACCTTGCAAACTATCTCTGCCATTTGTCTATTGTCGCTCATCGCACCCCAAAAAATGCCATTTGAGTATGCAGTGAACTTGGCTAGTTAAGCAGTCAGTATGCATCGCATCTTGCCCATGGAGCAGTCTGTATGGTCTAGTTTTGGCCAATTCTGAGTAGTTTTTCAGGTGGAACTTTTGGGAAATGATGTAATCAATTGACCATGATCCTTTAGGGTGTGGAACAACACTTTTAGGGACATAAGGAGCTCTTAGTTTATGGACATATGAATTTGGGGTTGTAGTGCCCAAATATGTCTATAACACTCGGGATCAATTCCTTTCATGTCCGGATAACCCATGCAAATGCTTCCTTGTATTTTCTCAATAGTTGGATTAGCTTCTCTTCTTGTTCAGGAGTCAGGTTACTATTAATGTTTAAAGTTTTTCCTGGCTCAATCTCTACAGTTTTTCTATTTGACATAGAGGTAGTAGGTATTGTTTGATCATGAGTGTCTTTGAGAGGATATTATTCTAATTCATTATCAAATTCTGGTTCTATCATGGGACATTGTATGTGGGATCTGGATTTAGCCTGGTTAATAAAGTTGTTAATAACATCATCCTCTATTTGATATTTGAAATCGAGGGCATCTTCTATGGTTAATGGGGATCTAATGTTTTCGGTGAGGTATGATACATGATGTTTATTAGTTCTTATTATTGTGACACTTGGCTGGACAGGAGGGTATAGGGCTAGATTCTTGATGTTACTCCATCTAATTATAGTCATGATGCCTCGTTGGCAGCCAATATAAGCATCAACGGTTGCAAGCCAAGGTCTACCTAAAATCAATGGATGTCCATCAAGTCGGTTTTTGGGGTTTATTATCAGAAAGTTAGCAAGATATTCCCAGGACTCAACAGATACCATGACATCATGTAGTTTCCCTCTGGCCTAAGCACCGATTGGTCAACTAATTCTAATAAAGTGGAAGTCGATTCTACTGATGTAATGCCCAGTTTTTGACAAGTGGGAGTTGTTAAAATATTAATTGCAGCCCCTAAATGAACTAAGGCATTTGAAAAGGTTTTTCCATTTATTTGTATTGTTACTATCGGGTTTCCTGGGTCTTCATACTTAATAGGTGTTTCTCTTCATGATAACAAGTCAGGTAAGGTGCCAACTACTTGGACTGTTGCATTATTTGTTATTCTCCTCTTTTGTTTTTCTATACATAGCTCTTTAATGGTCTTTGCATATATTGGAATTTTCTAGATGGATTAGAGGAGTGGAATTTTTATGTATGAATTCTTAAGTTCTCCCAGAATATCAAAATCAGGATGCTCTATAGGATGTGGCACAATTAGTCATTCTAGGAATGGGGGAGAAGATGTGGTTGGTTGATCATGAGTCTGTTGTCTGATCACATCCTCTTCTTGTGGTGGTTGTTCTATAGGTAACTGATTTTCAACTTTAACAGTTTTATCTCCCTCTGTTTCTATAATGCGCCCAGATCTTAATTGAAGGTCATTGCACTCCTTTAGATTGGTTTCTAGTTCTGGTGTTTCAATTATTTGAATAGATTGAACCAGTCCGTTATTTGGGTTTGGGTTGGGTTGAGATGGGAGTTGCGGTCTTAAATTGGACTAGGGGTTTTTTTGTAGTGTTGGCAGTGTAGGTTGAGGGAGGGGAATGGTTCCTACTGGCTGATTCATCGGTCTTTACTAGTTTTTCTGCCAGGCTTGACTCTGTGAAGTAGGAGGAGACCATTGTGTTGGATACACATTATTTTGCCAATATGGTGGAGCATAGGGAAAATTTGGCCAATTAGATTGGCTTGTTTGGTTCGGCCATGGAGAGGATGAAGGAAATGGTTGTTGTGTCTAATTTGGGAAGGGGGGCTGATTTTGCCACATTGTATTATATTGTTGAGCATGATATTGCGGAGGCTGAAAAGAAGAAGCTAGATCGGGGAACATACCTGATTGTCGCGGGTGCCATTGACGGTGTTGATTAAGTAGGTACACCAGTTTTGGTTCTTCTTCCGCTTCTTTGTATATTTCTTTCAAACCAGGAAGTGAGGGATAACTCTCTGTAGAGTGGTATTTTGTACAAATGGCGCAAACTTGAACTGCATCTAATGGACACTCTTTGTGGCTATGTTTCTTTCTGCATCTGGGACAGAAGATTGCCAGATTTTGCTTTGCCTCTACTTGTTTATGTTTTTCTTGCATAATATCGAGCTGTGTTGTTAGAGTCCCCAATATATCAGTTTTGAAATTCTCTAATAAATTTCCAATTTCTGCATGAGTTACTCCTTTTTAGAGATCTTGTTGTCTCTTGTAAACCTATCATGTTCTGCTAGTTTTAGTCTTGTGCTACCTCTCGAACTCCTGATACATAAATCAATAATGTCAACAAAACTTTCCTGATAAATATCTCCTTTTCCCATAATATTTAGTGCTTCAATCCATTGTTCCTTCATTCCTTTAATTAATGTTGTTTTTAATACATTATCAGGTAAGGGTAATGATGCATAAGTAGATCTTTGAAGATTATACTGAAAATGTTCAACATAATCCTCTAATGTTTTATTAGGTCTAGCTACCATCTCAAATATTTCATCTTTTAACTCTCTAGACCTAAAATAATCCTGATATTTTTTTAGAAAATCACTTTTCATTTGATCCCAGTTATTTATAACACCTCCACCCAACCCCATAAACCATCTTAAAGTAGCCCCTTTTAATGTAGAGGGAAATACTTTTAGTTTTTGGGGATCGGTGGTATAGTCATATCCTCTGCACAACACATCAAATTCAAATAAAAATACATCTGGATCTTCTGATGTAAGGCCATGGAATGTAGGGATGTGCTGGAGTGGAATTGCCTTCATGGGTGCATTAGCCACAATATCTACAATGGGATATTGCAGTGTGGACGTTTGGGTGTTTGGCTAGTTCTGGGCCATTTGGTCAAATATATGCCAATAACATTCTAGGATGTCTAGGAGGGTATTCCTCGGTTGACGAGAAGGAGCAGGAATGGCCTTAACAACACTTCCTTGATCTGGGATAATGAGAGTTTCTTGTTGATTTAATGTTTGGGGGGATTCTTCATTTTGGATGATCTTTATAGCACTTCACTTATCTGGGCTACTTAATGGCTGAATTATCCCAAGAGGAGATCTTGGTTCTTTAGTTTCCCCTATTTATCCTCTTCCTTCGCAGAGGTTGCTAAGGTTCCCTTCTTGTAATGATTTAGGGCTAGAATTCTCAATTTCTTGAAAATCTTGCTCTTCAGTTTGGCTATGCACCTCAGCCAAGGCTACAGATGGTGATCCTGTGGCTTGAACGGAGCTAGTAGGTTGTCTAGAAACAAATTTTCTATGTCCTACTGAAGGCTGAGATTCTAATTTCTTAAGGATTTCGTCTATAAAGGTTGATCGGCCAAGGGTCACCGATCCCATAGCTTTTTCAAGTTTGGGTAGTGGTTTAGGATTCTTTTCGGGCTTTTTCTTCTTAGTCATGCACACAAATCAAATGCTAATTTCTACCCAAAAACAACAACAAATCTACAAGAAAGCGGGCAGGGGAGCAGGGTTGTTACATGCTTCGTACGTAGGTTCTTACCTTCCATTTTTAAAACCCAATTCTCTCCTAGCAGGTACTTACACAACTCTGAAAAGAACAAATGGATACACTCCTCCCCGGTAATGGCACCAAAATTTCGAGTAGTAAAAGGGATATTTTTCACCTCTATTTACCGTACATTAATTGTCAATCCAGCCACGATTTGTTATCTCAAAGAGCATACTCAGACTGAGGTAGTCATTTGTCAGAGTAATGTGTTGTGGGGAAAAATGCCTATGCAGGACGATCCTATCCACCTAAGGTGTGACAGTGCCTTAGCAACAAACAAAGACAGCTATTCTAGTATTCTTACTTTATGAATTAAGAATGAAGAGAGATGGATGGACTAACCGGTGTCTTCCGTTTGTCCCTCGATCCGGTTTCTCTTCTCTTTGAGAGTTCTCAGCTACTTGCCTTCTCGCTCGCCCAGCTTCAACAGGTCTCTGCAAGATCACAAGAAGAGAACACTGCACAAGACATAGATTCATATTCATAACTAGTTCAGGATTAGCAATAAACTAAACATACTAATGCAATCATACATCAAAGATACATCAGTATATAGGAGATACCAAGATAGCTTTATTGATGAATAACAAGGTTCAAGAAGAGATACAACCCAGAGGGCTCCAATCCACCATCTCCTTCCCAGAAAATGGAATTCCTATCTTCACCTCCCTTCAAAGCATTAAGCACCCAATGATTCCAGTCTCAAACCAACAGTAATTCTTTGCAATAACAAAATTCCAGCCTCAAGATCTCATGGAGGAGAGATCCATATATAGATGTTTGGAGAGAGGATGAGTCAGCTTGAGATCTGACTAGTGTCCTCTCCCTCTGTCAGTTCTTGATTCCACTTGGAGGTTCTTGCTTCCACTTGGAGATTTGGAACCTCTTACTCATCACTAGTCGAATTCACTAAGGCAAGTGTCATTGAGGAAGATTCTGGAAGCTTCTTGGGTCTTGACACCTCTTGGAATGAACTTGCCATTTGTCAATTCCCGCTTAGCGCACCCTGGTAGTGCTTCTACCTGTGTTGCAGTGCTGGTAGCGAGTGTTGACTTTGCATTTCAGCACAGACAGCTAGTGGAGCCACTGAATTGATCCTGAATTGACTTGTTTTTGAGCAGTTTCTGGTGGAGAACTTTTGTGAATTGCTGTGGTTTGTTAGCCTTGTTCCTCTAGGGGTAGTAACAACATGTTTAGGGACTTTGGATCCCTTAGATTATGGACATTTCATGCTCAATGCTGCAAGGCACAAAAATGTCTATAACAGATGCCCCCTAAAGTATGAGGCCGTTCATCGGGTGAAATGCTTTATCCAGGAGGATCCGAAGTTCATCCAATGCTGGGAGGAGACTTGTAATAAGATACAATACAATACATTATTTTTCATACTGCTTTCATGATCTAGCTGAGGCGGGCATTCCCATGCTCAGCTTTATAAATTCATTTTTTTGTACATAGAACAGACAATCGTCTGATGGTAGACTGATAATTTTGATGAAATTATCATCCTTTGGGTAGGATGATTATCTGCTGTAATGATGTACATGTCAATGTCTTTATCTTTCCTGAATATATATCGCAGCCCGGATGGATGAAAATAGATCCGGGGTCTTCAAACTCATTCGATCTTCACTCTAAGTACAATTCGATCCATGTGAGAAATGTTCTGAAGTCGAACATGGAAAGACATCGCTTCATTACCAGTCAATGAGGTAAACCATTAACAAGCGTGAGAGGAATCACCGATAATGATAATGACCCTCAAGGTACTGCAATACAATTCACGTGGTGTGAATAAAGGACTTGGCATCGAACACCACGCAAAATCTTTCGGTCGAAGGTCATTGATGTATACCTGTTGCCAGAAGTGAGAAACTTGCCATTGAGGCATGCAAGCTTCAAAGTACTGAAGGGGTTGTTCCTAGATCAACTTCTTGGATAATGAGCTGATGTCGACAAGAAGCGATCCGTCAAAGGAGGGCCTTAATGAATCCCACATCAATGGCACGGAACGGAGCTAATGATTTTGATGGAGGTGAAAACAATCTGTGGCATATGATTCAGGGTGGAGGTCATGAAAGGATGAAGGATAATGTATGGCAGTGGATGGGACACGGTTGACTTTTCTGAACGACTTCTCTTGAACATATGGCGACACTGATGAGATGGATCGGTAGCATTACCCCAGATATGGATGGTATGGCGAGACCATGGTGATGTGACCGGTGAATGAAACAACCCAACCCGATTGTGGTACGGAGGAAAAGTGTCATGTTCAAGAGCGACTTGCTACCATCAAAGTTTTCTTGAGTTTCTCCCAATTTTTCCCCAGTCATTGCTGACCAGTACCTCTTTATTTTTGTCAAACTTGAGGAGGATAACATATGCTTGTTCTATAACCTGCCCTTCAGGCAAGCCCATCTCTATGTTTTAATGAGCCTAGCGATAGTGAAACTCGTTCTCGTCTAAAGACAAGTTTGTCGCTATTTAATGATTTTAACGAGTCTAACGACAAGGATAACTCAGTCCTTTTCATTTTTAGAGAGTCTGGAAAGGTACATAAAGTTAACTCCAAAAGTCCTTTTTCGTCATCTAATCCCTTAGGTCCGTAAAAGTATAAAACAATACAGAAGGGATGAGTTTTCGATAGTTTTAACGAGCCGAACAAAACAAGCGCTCGATATTTTTGTGCAATAATCCCTCAGGTCCAAAAATATTAAAATCTAGAGGAGGGATAGCACTTCCTGTCCCTTTAAAGAGCTGGAAGGCCAAGGACTCGGCAATCTTTTCATATTTTACGAGTCAGTTGAAAAGAGCTTAAAGAAGACTCGTCTTTTGAGGAACGAGTGATGAAACGCGTTAGCAGCTGATTCTAGGTACAGGTTGGAATTTTCCAATCACGGCAGTGTCACAAGGATGGCTAGTGAAATCACTCTTCGCAGTTGTTCCTCAAAATGGGTAAACAATCATATGGAGGTGAACGATCGGCCAATGGAAAAGTGGAGGTGACGGTACAAACACGACCAAGATTTTAATGGCTGATAATGTTACATTCACAGTGGTTATTTACCGGGAATTTGGTTCATTTTTTATTTTAAAATGAGCTTAAACGCTGGTGGAAACACTTGCTCATTGCTTATGTTTATTTTTTAACGAGCATGAAGTCCGCGTTAAAACTGCTCGGATCTTGTGTTTATTTTTTAACGAGCATGAACTGTGTGCTAAAACTGCTCGATTAACCCAGTCATATGATAAGAGTGTCTCATTGAGATTCTGTTTTTTATGGAGCTTCATCTCACAAAGTTATGCCCCGCATCCTTCCGTTATGCAAGTTCGGAAACGACTAATCCTACGAGTTTAAAGGGTTAGAGGTCCTAAAAATTTTAAAAATAAATAGCCGCCCCTTGCTTGCACTCCAAAAGGTTTGCATGCCCCCAGGCATAAAATAGAGTTTCAAGGTTACCCTACTTTAGTCCGGTAAAGCATTTGTTTTACCGAGAGAGGCCTACCTCTTTCAGGTTACCCAAAGATTGCTCCATTCGCGGCCACGAATAAAACACTTCCTCGGCGATGTCTACCGAAATAAACAAAGGTGAGCGACGATGCCCGTCAACTCACATAACTTTGACAAAAGAATCTTATTCTAGAACAACCCCTCTTCCGTGCCGGACGGGGTACGGACTAGTCATATTCTCCCGCGGAAACCTACCCTATACCCAAAGTTTTCCTGCCAAAGAAGACCAGGACGCATGCCCCCTGGGTTCCAGTCATATCCTCCCGGATTACTCGCGCTCATCAGGAAGATGGACCGTGGGTTGAGACACTTCTTGCGTGAAGAGACCATTTAGGGATGGTATATGACTATTTGCGATGCGTGATCCGGGAAATGAAAGTTGGTCCACAAGCTTGACCACTCTTCCTTCATGCGGAAAACACATTACTCTAAAGAGTGAGGAGACGATTGCTCCCATGCAATATATATAGTCTCGTCCAAGGAGTAGGTTATAATCCAAGGGTCCTTGAATGACCATCACGTTCATTTGAACGGTCTTCCCTTTCAATGTTATGGTCACATTGGGGAGGATCCCTAAAGGTCGACTAGTTCCTTTATCAAAGCCCGATAGATTTCTCATTTCAGGCAAAAGCGCTGGCAAACCAAGCACTTTCCAAGCAATATAGGAAAGGATACTCACAGATGCCCCCTCATCAATGATGGTGCCAGTCATTACCATTCAGTATATTTGAACGATAATTCTGAATGGAATGCTTGCTGGTAACCAGGGTCTGCCTAGTTGGTTCTAGTCGAACGAGACAGCTAGGTTGCTTGGTGGTGGGACCGAATAGACGGTCGGGTATGACCCTGACGAAGTTCCTTCCTGCGACAAAGGAATGGGCAAATTGCCCCCTTGTTCGTCGGAGTCTCTGTTGATGAAGAGAATTTGGACGGTGTCGTCTTTATTCTCCTCTGTGATGGTATCATTCGAAGATAGAGCCTCTAAAGGCAAAACCGGGTCAACTGCCGCCTCAACCTTTAGACTTTCGTTAGGTATGGATTCAGACGGTTCATATTCAATGATAGGTGCTTCGACTGACCACCTGAGCGGGCCAGCCGGGTTCTCAACTAGTGAAGGACTTGGCAGGAGTTTTTGATATCCAGGAGGAAGTTGCGCTCGTAAAATCGGGCGATCTTCCAAAAATATTTTAGCCTTGTCTAAGAAGGGACAATGGTGGATGGCATGGTCGCCTTCACACAGTTTGTAGGGAAGTCTAGCTTTCCCTCTCTGTCTTGGGGCTTCACTTTCACTAGTTGACTGTGTGCTATCAACATGGCTACCAGAGGTTGACGCCACCGAATTGTGCAAACGGGGAGACCAGTCCCTTAGTATCCGAGGGATGCAGGGACAATCTCTTGGAAGTGGTCTCCCTTGCATATGACACATGGCGATTTATGCCTAGTCAGTGCTGTGTGTGGATTTTTGTCAGACGACACTTGTTCGCCCCCAGTCGCTTTTGGCTCCTTCTTCTTCTTCTCTTTCTTCTTCTTTTCCTTCTTCTCCTTAGGAACTCGATTTTTTGTTTTACCAGTTCCGTCAAGCGAAGAGGAAGGAGGAGAGGAAGAATTATATGAAGTAGAAAGCTGGTGGGTAACTCTGGTCTGGTCTAACTGTTGACTCGACTGTTCAGGAATAGTGGTGTTCTGAACGACATTGGTTGAAAAGAGCCAGACCGGTAGGCCAATTGTCAGTCCTCGAAGCGACAATGTGGCCATATGGGGCGCACCAACATCTACCCAAGAGGAGAAGGGACTAGTATTTCCACCAAGGGGAATTCCTTGGTTGGTGTGCTTCATTTTTTCAACCTAAAGATCAACGCAGGAATAAAGGGTGATTGTTCCATTTAAAATAAATTTTTAATGACGCTTTCGACACAACTTTCTTTTTCACTTTTAAAGCGTCGAGAAAAAGCTAAAGATGACTCTAGTCTCCTTCGATGTTTTAACGAGCCCGAAGTGACAAATGGTTGTATGGACTTTTTCTGTTATAGAGTCTGAAAAAGGCCAAAAGAAACTGCTCTGGAGTTTTAGGCAGAGGGTGTGCCAAACTTTTCGCAAAATCGCATAATACTTTTTAAGGTACGGGTGGTCGATCTTCCTGAATGCTGTGTTCAGTGCATTGCGATCAATAGGGCGGCCGACACAGCTTCCTAAGGATAAAGGTTATATTCCTATAGGGGTCTCCCAATATATATGCGACGGTACGTGGGAGCACAATCCGTACTGGCGCTATCGTCCCTCAGGAGGAATCACCCACCTTCAACGAGATCGACAGTCACCAGGCTTTACGACGCCGGAACACGTCTCTAGCCTAGACCTCTATGTTGTGCATTATGTTGCAAAGCGTTGTTAAGTTCATTCAGTTTATTTTAAGTTGATCTTTTTAGAAGTTTTCCTTTCTGGATCACCACGAGATGTATGATACAATTCCTAGATGCAGTCTAAAGATGATAAGAAAGCTTTATATCTTTTCAACTTTGAAAATCCTAGCTACTAAGGGAAAAGAAAGACACCATCTTTTCTCAAAGAGCAATCAGCACACTCTAATGCACTTTTCCTAAATCAAACATGCAAACTATCAAGATGCAAATGCACAATGCAGGTGTTTGTTTTCTGCTTTCTTAGTATTGATGCCTAGAAAGAAAGCTTTTTGTACAACTTTGAATTTGATTTTAAATGACAAATACAAACAAGTTTACTTTTTCGAAATCAGAAAGGGTAGAAGAGAATACAACACTTTGCGACTTTCGAAATGAACACTTATTTCGACACTTAAAAGAGACAAACTCAAACCAAAAGCAAAAGTAAATGTATAATCAACTGTAAATAGCCAATGAACTCTCTCCTAAGATCACAATCAACAGATCTGAATCAAGGGCTACAGGATGATTATTTCACTCATGCAAAGGAAAACTATAAATGATGCCACAAACACATAAAAACACTCACAGTCTTTTTGTACAAAAGGAGGCGTAATTTAAGCAGAGAAAAAGAGTTATCAGACTGGTACCTATGCTGGTTACAGGCTGCAAAAATCAGAGATCAAAACAAGGCAAAACAGAGCAGAGAACCCCAGCTGCACAAGACCTAACTGGATCAGCGCAACCTCAACACAGGGGTTTTGACATTCAGCACAGGTAGCCTTCACGGGACCTGTGTTGAAATGCAGAACCTCTTCACAGGGGTTGCGCTGAAGGAGAAACGAGAGTTTCTCACTGGGTTCTGGGTCACAAGTTTGCTGATTAATCTACTGTTTCAGGCCAAATAAAAGCAACAAGCAAGGCGCAATCAAAGGGATGCTTTGAGGGAGTACTAAGATCTATCACAAAGGATCATCAAATCATTTGTGAGTCCATTGTTCAGATCATAAACAAATCCAGTGATTGGATCAAAGCAGCAACTGTCTACTTTGCATCTGAGAATAGCAGAAGCAGTTCGATTGTTGCTGTTGAGTCTATGAAACAAACAATGATAGAGACACAAATAAAATGACTAAACAGATCTCCCCAGTGGAGTCGCCAATTTGTTGTGGGGAAAAATGCCTATGCAGGACGATCCTATCCACCTAAGGTGTGACAATGCCTTAGCAACAAACAGAGACAACTATTCTAGTATTCTTCCTTTATGAATTAAGAATGAAGAGAGATGGATGGACTAACCGGTGTCTTCCGTTTGTCCCTCGATCCAGTTTCTCTTCTCTTTGAGAGTTCTCAGCTACTTGCCTTCTCGCTCGCCCAGCTTCAACAGGTCTCTGCAAGATCACAAGAAGAGAACACTACATAAGACATAGATTCATATTCATAACTAGTTCAGGATTAGCAATAAACTAAACATACTAATGCAATCATACATCAAAGATACATCAGTATAGAGGAGAAACCAAGATAGCTTTATTGATGAATAACAAGGTTCAGGAAGAGATACAACCCAGAGGGCTCCAATCCAGCATCTCCTTCCCAGCAAATGGAATTCCTATCTTCACCTCCGTTCAAAGCATTAAGCACCCAATGATTCCAGTCTCAAACCAACAACAATCCTTTGCAATAACAAAATTCCAGCCTCAAGATCTCATGGAGGAGAGATCCATATAGATGTTTAGACAGAGGATGAGTCAGCTTGAGATCTGACTAGTGTCCTCTCCCTCTGTCAGTTCTTGATTCCACTTGGAGGTTCTTGCTTCCACTTGGAGATTTGGAACCTCTTACTCATCAATAGTCGAATTCACTAAGGCAAGTGTCATTGAGGAAGATTCTGGAAGCTTCCTGGGTCTTGACACCTCTTGGAATGAACTTGCCATTTGTCAATTCCCGCTTAGTGCACCCTGGTAGTGCTTCTACCTGCGTTGCAGTGTAGGTAGCCAGTGTTGACTTTGCATTTCAGCGCAGACAGCTAGTGGAGCCACTGAATTGATCCTGAATTGACTTGTTTTTGAGCAGTTTCTGGTGGAGAACTTTTGTGAATTGTTGTGGTTTGTTAGCCTTGTTCCTCTAGGGGTAGGAACAACATGTTTAGGGACTTTGGATCCCTTAGATTATGGACATTTCATTCTCAATGCTGCAAGGCACAAAAATGTCTATAACATAATGCTAGTAGTATAGTGCCTTTCAATACAAGAATAAATGGATGCTTGAAATTAAATCTATTTTCAAAAAAAGAAGCTTTTATCACTATGAGATCTAAATCATTCACTATAGCAACTTATTAGTCAAGGCTGCAGTAATGATAACTCATCCCTTTGTAAACTAATGTAATTGAGAAGCAAATCAAAGAAAAGATCATCAACCTAGGAACTAGACAACAACTGTGAGTATTCACTACAGTTTCAGATCATTTGTACACACTAAAGCAATGATAATTCAAATGGAAAGAAATGGAACAAAATTTAATCTATTTAAGTCAATTGAACAATAAAGCTTAATCCTACGAAATGGATAGTAATTGTAATCTTCACTTAGAAATGATTTAAACAACAAACATAAATGTGACAACAAATTAAAGGAAGCTATGAAATATTGAACAACAACTTAAACCAAATGTAAATACACAACAAACTAAGCCAAATGCTATACGCAACACTTGTCTGTTAAAGGAACAATAATCTGAGTTTCGGCATAATAATGAATAATCCCGGTTATAAAGAAATAGAAACTGCGATCATAGTGGAGCAGAAGTTCAAATGAACAACAATCACATTTGAAAGTAAACCGTAGATAAATAGATAGTGATACTGATTTATGTATACACAACATTGTTACTCTGTAATCGAACAACAACGACAATCTTTTAAGGAACAACAATGTTATATAACAGAATGTAACTTTAGAACAAGTAACATAACAACATTATGTAGAGAATAACCTGACTATTGGAATGGGAATCAAAATATAATAGAGTTGATACATGAAATAAGGAACAACAGATTACTGAATGAAATAGATAAGAGAAAGAAAACCACATGCAACTCGAAATCAAGAATTAATAGTACAGGAAGCAAGTGATCCACCAGGGCCAGGCCCTTAGCCTCCAGGGATGCACTGCTTATAATTACTTCAGAATCAAAGATGGAACAACAATAGGATTTATATATTAAACATCAAAATAGAGTTACAACAAATCGCTCTTTCAGAGAGATTCAATGATCAAAGTTTCAAGTACAAAAGAGAATTTCATAAAAACAACAATAGTCTCTCCTCGGGCGTGTTTCCCTTTCTTATAATAGCTGAGTGGAGATATCAATGATACAGAGAATCATTAAGGTAGCGATCCCTCAGGATCAGAGGATCCTGAGGGATTCACCATACTGTTAGCTCTCAGTCATCTTCTCATTCTCTTGCGCCGATTTGGTATCTCCTCTTCCTTTTCCTGGTTTGTATGCTCCAGTCTGGATCTTCTTGTTTGGATGCGGTTCCATATCAAAGGGACAACAGTTGATGGCATCTTGTCATTTCCTTCAGATTGGTAATTTTCCGTTTTCCCCTTTTTCTGCATAGAAAAGGGTAGTTATTAGTCATCTTACGTTGCACATAAATCTTCTAGATTTTATCATAATCTCTTGTCATGTACCTAGTTCATAATGTAAATAGGTTATGAATTTTAAAGAAAATATGACAAAATAAATGATAATAACATACCTTCTCTAGTGTTGAACAGTTCCCCCCCCCGTAGGGCTTTAGGTGACTACCATTTACTTCTCCTAGGAAGGGCTTCCCATTTAGTTTGACAAGTTGGACCGTGCCTCCATCTGTGACCTCTTTTACCACATAGGGTCCTAACCAATGCATTCTAAATTTGCCAGGAAATTTTTCAAACTTACTGTCATATAGTAATACTAAATCATTTATTTTGAATGTGTGAAACTTGATATGGTGATCATACCAAGATTTCTCACGTTGTTTCTATACCTGTTGATGGAATCCTGCCAGAAACTGTTCTTCTTCAAGTTCTTCCAGTTGTGTGAGCCTGTCTTCGAGAGCTTTGCGATCCGCCATGCCTATCATCGCTGCGATCCGTAGACTAGGTTCAATGTATTCCATTAGCATAACTACCTCCATACCATAGACTAATTGGAAAAATGTCTGACCCATAAATTTCTTGCACATGGTTTGGTAGGCCCATAATATGGCAAGTATACACAAGTCCCAGTCGTTTCACTCTGCGTTACAAACTTTAGTCAGGGTTTGCTCTATAATTTTGTTGAAGGCTTCTACTATCCCATTGGCTTGTGGATGATATGGTGTGCTCTGCTGATGGTACACCTGGAATTCTTCGGTGAGTGTGCTAATAGTTTCATTTAGGAAGTGCATTACATGGTCACTCATGAGAATTTTCAGACATCCAAACCGTGTCAGCATTTTGTCGAACAAAAATTTTGCAGTCATGGTAGTTGTGCAGTCCTTAACTGGATGTGCTTCCACCCATCGATTCAGATACTGAGTTGCAGTGATGATGTAGCATGCACCAATTTTCCCCTGAGGCTTGATCGGCCCCACAAAGTCTATTGCCCATTTTTCGAATGGTTGCAACAACATTTGTGGATTGAGTGGCATCGCATCCCTTCGCGATGGTTTCCCAATCCATTGAAATTCGTCACAGGCACGATAGTATGCGTTTGAGTCTTGATGTAGGTATGGCCACCATAGGCCGGTGTGTAGAATCTTCTACAAAGTCATCCATCCCGCATAGTGTCCACTTGCAACCCCCCCATGTGCTTCTACAAGGATCTGTCCCCGTTCAAATTCAGGTACATACCTTCATAAGATCTTGTCATTTCCCATTTTATATAGTTGCCCTGTAATGACAGAAAAATATAATGCTCATATCACCAATTCTTTCTTCTACTAGATGGAATATCCCTATGGCACAATCCATGTGGTTAAGAAATGTATGATATCTTTGAAGTGGCTATCCACGACTCGCACTGCATAGAGCTATGCATCAGGTACTCCTTCCTCCAAATTTGTTGGCTCCTCACTGGTCTCAATTTGTGACAGGTGATCTGGGCCTACATTTAAGCATCCTAGTTTTACAATGACCTCAAAGTCATACTCTTGAAACAAGAGCAGCCATCGGCATATGTTCCCCCCTAACATAGGCTTATTCACTAAGTATTTCAATGTAGAATGATTGGTATACATCTTAAAGTACCCTCCCAGCAGATAGTGGTAGTATTTCTGCAGTGCGTATACCATCGCCAATCCTTCGCGCTCAGTAGTAGAATAGTTCTTTTCAGCTTTGGACAACCACCAGCTTGCGAACGTGATCGGGTGATCGAAACCTTCTACACCTTCTTGCATAAGTACAACACCCAGCACAATACATGACGCATCAACATGTACATGAAATTCAATGTCAAATTTTGGAAAGACCAGAATCAGAGAGGATGCCATTTTTTCCTTAAGAACCTCTAGACTTCTCTTACATTCCTCATTCCAACAATATGTAGCATCCTTTTTCAACAACTGTTCCATTGGTGTCATGATTTGTGTGTAGCTATTAATGAACTTCCATTAGTAACTAGTGTGTCCCAACGTGGCATGCAGTTGTTTGACACTTCAAGGCACTTCCAGATTGAGTATGACAACAATCTTCATGGGATACACCATCAGGCCTTGTCTGCAAACCACATGGCCGAGAAAATTTCCAAAGGGGATGAGGAAGGCGCACTTGTTAAGATTCAACACAACTTGGTACCATCGGCAAGTATCCAACATCAACTGTAAGCTCGCTATATGTTTCTTTACTAAACCAAATACAGTCCAATCGTCAAAATAAACCTCCAAAAACGTATGGATGAATTCCCTGAACGCGGCCACTACTACACACAAAAATTTTGTTGGCATGCTCTTCAATCCAAAGGGCATGATAATGTACTAGAAACATCCCCATTCAGTCACGAAGGTCATCTTGCTTATATCTTCTGACATGATCTTGATCTTATGGTAACCTGAGAACCCGTTTGTGAATGAGTACATTTCCTATCCATCAACATTCTCCAGGACTTCATCTGTAAATGGTGTCGGGAAGGGATCATGAACACAGGCATCATTCAACTTTCAAAGGTCCACGCAAATTTGAATTTCACCTTTTGTTTTTTCTCCTACACTATCATAGGACTCACCCAGTCAGATTCTCCCACTGGTTCAATATTTCCTATAGCTAGAATTTTGTCCAATCCTTCATAGACCTTTTCCTTATACCTCAGATTCAAACGATAAGGATGCTACTTAACTGGCTTCATGTCAGGTTTCAGAGTTATCTTCATCATTCCTAGGTCGTCGAGGATCCCTTTTAACTCTATATTTTTGGTCGAGAATAAGTCTTGATATTTGTGAACTAACTCAACGACCTTATCCACTCTTGCATCATCCCAATAGTCCCCAAGTGTCGTGTACTTTGGATCCTCATCTATAACAATGTTTACCTACTTCATTTTCAATGGTAGAATGATGTTTGGGCCCTCGATTGGCAGCCTCAAATTTCATGACTCCCTTCAGTCTCTGGAATAAAACAAATTCGGGGGTCATCATCCTCATCCTCTGCTTGTATGTTGTAACATTCTAGGGCCGGGCTTAACTGATGAGACCATACTAGTTGAACTATTTCTTGTGGTTCCTACGATATTTTGAAAATGGTGGCTTTCACAACTTGTAGTGCATCGTCAACAGTATCGGCCCACTGGTCTTCAAATAAGAATATTAACAAAAATACCTTGTGTAGGATGTCTCATTTTCTCGTACCATGTCAGAGTTCTGTCTCAGTATACCAGTTTCTTGGGATAACATCTAGGGTATGATAGAATAAGTGTACCCATTTAGGCTAGGGCTCTTCGACATAAGATTTGGTCCATTTTGTGAGGTCCATGCGCAAGTCATCACGTCCATCATACTTCTCAGTTATTCGTAGTTTCAGCTTCCCAAACCGTAGTTGCGTCATCCTTCTGTAGTCGCGCCAGTTTCCAAAGTTTCCTTGATGTGTTCCCCACCAACGTGTAGTTGTTGCGTGTAGTACCCACTTTAATGCATCAAGCATTTGATGCTCTGGTACTGCACTCTCAAACTTGTTCAAGAATTCATCCACCATTGTTAATCCATCATATGTTGGTAGATCTCGAGCCTGGGTAGTTACACAATGCAGTGATTTGGTCATCATATTGCAATTTAGCATCGTCACTTCACTCAACTAATTGTGCCATCATTCATCATCTTCATCTGAATCTGAAAGGTAGGATTATGCGTGTTCCGATGAGACCCTTCCATTTGTAGTCGAATTTAGCCAATCCTAGTTTCGCACAGTTATTTTGTAGATACAATCCAGCTCCTTGTCGCCTCCATCGTTGCACAGGGGTTCAGTGTAGCATTTTCCTTTAGCAGGATCCAGCAGAGCTATCACACGTAGGGAATTTTTCTCGAATATCATCTTCCTGCTTTTTAGGTTGATGACTCCATTCATATATGTAGCCTAGTCTATTCCTAGCAATGTGGGGTACGGATTATTGTCATCTACAATCTCTATTACCTCGAAGTTTGTTTGCATGCTCACACCTTCAATATCCACTATTACCCCTTGCAATCTCCCCATGGGCAAGATATTTTGTTGGTTCACCATATGTAATTGAATAGGAGACCATTGCAACATGGGCCGACCCATGCGTTCCCATGTTTGTTTTGGTAACACATTTACGTCTGATCCCAGGTCTAAAATTACCTGATCAATCTCATATTCGCCAATTTGTGCCGTCAATCTCATTTGACATTTCCTATTCGGTGCACGATGCATGCCTTCCCAGTTTTCGAACTATGTGTGGTTCACCTAGTTGTGGGCACCTACCAATCAAGTCTTGTAGTCCCTTAACCACCTTATTGTCACGCAGTAGCTTCATGCATGTCTATAAAAAAGTAGTAAGCATAGAAGGATCCATTCCTATTTCTCGTTGATCCTTACTACCTGAAGTAGATACCTCTGTGAAGCTCTTCTTAGCTTCCATAAATGTTTCTCTTGCGCGGTCCAAGTCAAACCCAAATTCCTTTGTAGGAGCCTTGCATGCCCAGGTATCTTCTTCAGGCTGCTTCCCCTTATCTTCCCCTGTAGTTGCGCCACTTCTAAGCACCATATTCACATTGGAGTCTTCTTTGTGTGGTTCAGACCTCATCATTTGGACATTTTGAGTTGGAGTAAGCTGTAGCACCACTTTCTCATGCATTTTTGTGATCAACATTGGGAAATCTACCATTTCATGATCAATATATTCATAGTACGGACAAGATATTCTTGTCTAGTTGGTACAATCGTGAGCGTAGTGCCTCGGTCCACTATAATCATAATAGATCAGTTGTCCGCACCCTTGCCTAGGTCCCATTACTCCTTGCCCTCATCTGCGTCCTTGGAATCCACCTTATGCCATTACTATAGCTAGATCGAAACCTTACGTTTTGGTCTGCATTTGATAGGCTGGGGTCCTATCCATCATTAGCTCATAGCTCCAAAACATTCCCTCATCATGATCCATTGATATACATAAATTATAGTACAGTTGTTGTAGCGTCTGCGTATACTTCTGCAACAGGTGACAATTGTCCATCGTGTGTGTTAAAATTGGCAACCAGGGCAAAAATTCATGTGGGTCATATTATTCATGGCTAATAATATTTTTATTAGATTCCTCTCGTTGAGAGGTGTAGGATTGATATAAATATCATCCAATTCCGATAAGTATTCATGTTGATATGAATTTATTTTGATTATGGAATTATTATCAAGCCAACCTACAACTCATGTAGGCTCAGAAGCCCAATAGTTGCATCTATTCACCCACCAAAGTTTTGTATAAATATAAGAGGACTTTTCCTCTTTTGGACTCACTCATCTCATCACATCTCTCTCTCTCTACTGCGCAAATATGAGTCTCTTCTCTACTGCGCTGAAATGGGTCTCTCTCTCTCACACATGTGAAGCTGGAAGCTGTTGAATTTGAAGCTGCAACTGCAGAAGTAAATATTGACTTGCGTGGCCTAGAATATCTCCTCTTTGGAACTGCGCTATAGGTTCAAATGAACCTCCTTTAAAAGCTGCAACTTTTGGTGGTGGAATGAAGTCAATCCGACGAACGGTTTGCAAGATATCCACTGCCCTAGTTTGAAGCTGGAAACTGCTGAAACTGAAGCTGCAACTGCAGAAGTAAAGATTGACTTGCGTGGCCTAGAAGATCTCCTCTTTGGAACTGCGCTGTAGGTTCATTTGAACCTCCTTTGAAAGCCGCAACTTTTGGTGGTGGAATGAAGTCAATCCGACGGTCGGTTTGTGAGATATCGTCTGCCCTAGTTTGATAATGAAGTCGCTAATGCTGGTGCTGCTGATCTAGGGTTTGCTACTGCTGATATGAATCAGATTTATTGTACTATTTCTCTCTGCTGAATTATTGAAGATAAAATAATATTTGATCAAAGGGTTTCCCCACACATTGTGGGGTTTGTCCCTGGCTAGCCGCCACATCTTGTGTCTCTTGTCTTGGCTTGTTTTCTGTCAATCGTTTAATGTTCTAACTGCACTTTACTTTATGTACATGTGATTGCTAATCGGTGGAATATAATAAGAAAAAGAAGTAAATTGTTATAAGCATATAACATACCATAACTTAACATGGTATCGGAGCTGAGGTGAAGACAAAGCCCGAGCAAGAGCAAGATCAATCATTGAAGAGAAGATTGGCAAGGCTATCCTAAAAGAACTATGGGGTCCTCAACACTCTTTCCTGCTGAAGAAAAGCTCCGTGAGAAAGCTAACTATCACGGATGGAAGATGTCTATCGATCTAACCCTTGAAGATCAAGGAGTGCTGGACCATGTAAGAGGCAATATTGTTGAGCCTTCATCAAATGCATCTGCTGCTGCCTGGAACAATGGAAAAATGGAGAAGTCAAAACAAAGGAGATCATCCAGGACTCTATCGACAAGCGCTCGGTGGCCTACATCTCTGATCTAGACACCTCCAAGGAAATCTACGACAGACTGGTTAGTTTATTTAAAGTTGATGATGCAAATCAAGTTTTGTTTCTTAGAAATAAGCTGAGGTAAATCAAGAAGAGTTAGGATGAAAGTATGCAAGCATACTTCTTAAGAATCATCGAGATCAAGAACGATCTCCTATCTATTGGGGAAACTATTACTGATAGAGAAATGGCACTCACAACTCTTGGAGGATTACCATCCGAATGTTAGGTGTTCAAGAATACTCTTCTGAACCATAATGTAATTCCTGGTTTCGAGGAATTAATGGCTAGATCCATTCAAGAAGAAACAAGGGAAGAAGTGCAAGAAATGCCCATGCCTAAAGGTCCTCCTGCTGCCTTTTCTTCTCATGCAAAGAGAAGAAAGGACTCACACTGGGACGATGATCAAAATCCCTCTGATGGCAAATCAAAGGAATGACAAATTCAACAGCAAAGGTAAGAGGAGAGCTGGAGATCGAGGAAGAGGACAACCATTCAAGAAGGCTAGAAAGTCCAGGATGTATTAAATGCACCTGACCTCAAAAGGAACCTAGTGTGCATCTTGGCAATGGAAGACAGAGGATACAAGGTAACCTTCAGCAATGGCAAGGTATGTATATGGAAAAATCATGTTAAATATGCCTTTACTCTTGGGTTTAGTGTTGATTCATTATATCAGGTCGATGGAAGTCCGTTAGGTGTCATGTCTTGTGACACAACTCTTCAGTCTGAACTTTGGCATCAGAGGTTTGCCCACCTTCATTACAAAGATCTACTTGGTGTAAAACAAATGGTGACAGGGATGCCCGAATTCCAAGTAGAGAAAGAAGGTGTATGTCCGGGATGTGTCGAAGGAAAGCTCAAAAGGGGACCATTCTCCTCAAGCCAAAGCAAGACCTCCGATATATTACAATTGGTTTACTCAGGCATACTTGAGGTTGGCATTAAGAGGGAGACTACTACACCACATACTCCTGAGCAGAATGGTGTGGTGGGAAGGAAGAACCACATGATGATGGAAGGTTTCTAGGCCATGCTATATGATCAAAGACTTCCAAAGTTTCTATAGGCTGAAACTAAAATCACCGTTGTATATGTACAAAATCGATGCCCTCATCAAGCATTGGGTTCCTAGACTCTTGAAGAAACATTCACCGGTAAGAAACGTGATGTTTCTCATTTTAGAATTTTTGGAAGCCCTGTATATTTTCATGTGCCGAAAGAGAAAGGAAATAAATTGGGTGCATCTGGAAAGAAGGGAATTTTCTTGGGCTATGGTGAAAATACTAAAGGCTATAGAATCTATGTAGCCAGTCAAAGGGAAGTCGTAATTACTCATGATGTCACCTTTGACGAAGATATGGCTCTCAGCAAGGTGAACAATCTTCCGACTTTGAGGAGCTCTCAAGAAGCCGACAGCAGGGAACCAAAAGAAAAGGCTGATGAATCAATGCCTGATGTAGAAGAACCCATGGATCCGATTGATCCTCCTCCACATGAGCCTTCCTCTTCTAGGAAGAGGCCTTCATGGCTTAGGGGCCTAGTTGATGATGCTGAAGGACATGCTGCACCCCGAGGAACCTTTTGTGAAAGTAAGAAACCTAATAGGTATCAGGGATACCTGACCATCATGAGCACGATCATACAAAATGAGCCTTCATCATTCTCAGATGTCATCAAGCATTAACTATGGAAGGATGCTATGACCATAGAATATGAGTCTATTATGGAGAATGATGTCTGGGAAGTAGTTCCCAGACCCTGGACAAGACAATTGTTACTTCAAAATGGATTTACAAGATAAAGCATGCAACAAATGGAAGTATGGAAAAGTATAAGGCTTTTGTTGCTCATGGTTTCTCCCAGAAGGAAGGTATAGACTATGATGTGATATTTCCACCTGTTGCCAGATATACAACCATCCACTTGATCATAGACCTTGCCGCTTCACAAGGATGGAACCTACATCAGATGGATGTCAAGACTGCGTTCTTGCATGGCTCGATCAAAGAAGAGGTCTACATGGAGCAACCCGAAGGATTTGAGATTTATGATCGAAAATCTCATGTATGCAGGTTGAAGAAAGCTCTCTATGGGTTGAAGCAAGCACCCCGAGCATGGTATGAGAGGATCGATAGCTACTTGATGAAGCTGGGATTCACTAGGAGTGAAGCCGATCCTAAACTTTACTTTAAGGTTGAAGATGACAAGCCTCTCATACTGGTGTTGTATGTGGATGACCTCTTTCTAACAGGTGCAGACCCTCTCATTCACAAATGTAAGAGGGAGATGGCTTCTGAATTTGAAATGAAGGACCAAGGACTTGAAGTGTGGTAGAAGCCAAGGGAAATTTTCCTATCTCAAGGAAAAGATGTGCTAAAGATATTGGAAAGATTCGGTATGATGGACTGCAAGCCTGTGACTACCTAGAGGATCTTAACTTTTAGAAGTTATATGGTAGTGATGTCATACCAGACTTGGGAACTACCTCTGAGTTTCAAAAACTCATTCGCATTGATGTTCTTGGTGAACCTCTGTCCGAACATATGTTTTGCATTTAGCATTGTGAGCTCATATTTGGTTGAGCCTCACTGGATTGATGCCAAGAATCTTCTGAGATGTCTTCAGGACACAATCTCTCATGGATTAAGATACACTACCAGAGATGTGAGACTACTTGGATATACTGATGTTGATTGGGCAGGCAATGTGGTGGACCATAAGAGCACTTCTGGGTACTGTTTCACCTTGGGATCTGCTTCGATATCCTGGATGAGTAGGAAGCAGAAGTCGATGGCTTTGAGCACTACCTAAGTAGGATATATTGTTGTTAGCATAACCTCGTGTGAGGCAGTCTGGTTGCGAAAGCTCTTCAGTGAGCTGTTTGGATTTACATTGGATACCACTGTGATTCTCTGTAACAACCAGAGGTGGGATTCGATTATTGAGGAATCCCATATTCGTCAATTGCTCTAGCAGATAGACATCATCTGGGATATGGTAAGCTGATGAGCAAGGAATCTCCATCACATTAAGATGATGTGCAGGTTGATACACCTTGTCAAAGCCCCGAGGAAAGATCTAATCTGTGATTTTCCAAAACGACTTGGAGTCACCAAGAAACCTTTGTACAAGGGTCCTGAATGTTGCATACATTGAGCTCTGGGAGCTCTAAGGGCTTGTGGTTCCTACTGGAGCAACATATGACCACAAGGTGACTCACCCTCCCCTGGTGGTGCACACTGGAACAAGATGATTCGCTCTCTTGTCGGACAAGATGATTCGCTCTCTTGTGGAACAGGATGATTCGCTCTCCTGTGTAGCAGGATGATTAGTTCTCCTGTGAGGCCTGGATTGATGTGTTCTCCATGGCAGCTTGGATTGATGTGTTCTCCACGGCGATTGTAGCAGGATTGATGTGTTCTCTTGTGAGGCCTGGATTGATGTGTTCTCCATGGCAATTGTAGCAGGATTTATGTGTTCTCCTGTGAGGCCTGGATTGATGTGTTCTCCTGTGAGGACAAGATTGATTAGTTCTCCTGTCAAGGCATCCTACCCATGCAGTCTGAGACTCATGGGAAGTACCTCTCATTTGATCAATGAGCAGGGAAATGAAGTTAGGGACCATAGTAGTACTGATGGACGCATCGTTGTAACTACCGTACTCCCTAAGCTAGGATGACCTCCATTGATCTGGGATCAATGATACTGGTCTGGGACCAGTGGTAGGAGTTGTACCATACTATGACGCTAACTTCGGGTCGGTTGAGTCTGGTCTGGGATCAGTGGTACATACTCTGAGAATGACTTTGAGTCAGTGGAGGATGATATTGGTCTGGGACCATTGGAGTTGTACTCACTATGACGCTGACTTTGGGTTGGCTAAGACTGGTCTGGGACCAGTGGTACATACTCTGAGACTAACTTTGAGTCAGTATGATACATCCTCGATCATTTCTTCTTCTTCATAATTCGGACAAAAGCAGAGCAGAACAGAACAATGCAAGAGCAGAGAAGAACAGAGAAAAACAATATAGATCAGTGTAGGCAGAACAAGACAAAGAAGAACATGCAAAATAGAGCAGAGCAGGGAAAGGGTCAGGCTGTTCAAGGCAGTGCATTCGATGGATGAATAGTAACGACCGATAGACAGATTGCAGATGAAGTTCTCCATGGTTGAGGGGGAGTGTTAAAATTGGCAACCAAGGCAAAAATTCATGTGGGTATTCCTGTAAGTATTCATGGAGATATGAATTTATTTTTATTATGGAATTATTATCAAGGCGATCTACAACTCATGTAGGCTCAGAAGCCCAATAGTCGCATCTATTCACCCACCAACATTGTGTATAAATATAAGAGGAATTTTATTCATTTGGACTCACTCATCTCATCACATCTCTCTCTCTCTACTGCGCAAATATGAGTCTCTTCTCTACTGCGCTGAAATGGGTCTCTCTCTCTCACACATGTGAAGCCGGAAGCTGTTGAATTTGAAGCTGCAACTGCAGAAGTAAAGATTGACTTGCGTGGCCTAGAATATCTCCTATTTGGAACTGCGTTGTAGGTTCATCGTAACCTCCTTTAAAAGCTGCAACTTTTGGTGGTGGAATGAAGTCAATCCGACGAACGGTTTTCAAGATATTGACTGCCCTAGTTTGAAGCCGAAAACTGCTGAAACTGAAGCTGCAACTGCAGAAGTAAAGATTGACTTGCATGGCCTAGAAGATATCCTCTTTTGAACTACACTGTAGGTTCATCTGAACCTCCTTTGAAAGCCGCAACTTTTGGTGGTGGAATGAAGTCAATCCGACGACCGGTTTGCAAGATATCGACTACCTTAGTTTGAAGCCGGAAACTGCTGAAACTGAAGCTGCAACTGCAGAAGTAAATATTGAATTGTGTGGCCTAGAAGATATCGTCATTTGAACTGCACTGTAGGTTCATCTTAACCTCCTCTGGAAGCTGAAACTTTTGGTGGTGGAATGAAGTCAATTCGACGGTCGGTTTGTGAGTTATCGTCTACCCTAGTTTGATAATGAAGCCGCTAATGCTGATGCTGCTGATCTAGGGTTTGCTACTGCTTATATGAATCAGATTTATTGTACTATTTCTCTCTGCTGAATTATTGAAGATAAAAGAAGATTTGATCAAAGAGTTTCCCCACACATTGTGGGGTTTGTCCCTGGCTAGACGCCACATCTTGTGTCTCTTGTCTTAGCTTGTTTTCTGTCGATCATTTAATGTTCTATTTGCACTTTACTTTATGTACATGTGATTGCTAATCGGTGGAATATAATAAGAAAAAGAAGTAAACTATTATAAGCATAGAACATACCATAACTTAACAGTGTGCTTTCCTCCCACCTGAAAAATCGCGCACTAGAGTGTGGGTGCCGCACTTAGCCCTACTTGTGCATCTAGTCTCAATGGCATCGGTCCTCCTCCCACCAAATAGTTTGCAAATACAGGATAGTGATCCTTGTCTTGACCCTGGCCTTTACATTTTAGACACCACACTTCTTTGTGAACCTCTGGCTGGGGCCCCCTATCCTTTTTCAAACTCTTCATCTCTAAGAATAGGTTTTGTAGTTGCACATGGATCTATTAAATTCCCAACCCAGGATCCTATATCAGAGTTTCATGCAACCTCATTTCTATTTGCAATGTTTCTGCCTGGGTTGAAAGCTTCTGCTACGATAGCGCCCTCCTCAAGTGTGGTGTCAAAGATGCTACAAACCATGTGCGATGCTATGCATCCATCAACATCATGTTAGCCTCACGGATTGTGCTCTTCAGTCTCTGATCTAGATCCTAGGGGGATTCACCTGGCAGTATCGTGATCTCCTTGAATCCGATGATCGACTGCGTCTCCGATTTTAGCCAGATGTATTCTTTGTTTAATGTAATCTAGATTTCCACTATTTTAGCATTCGGATGATCATTCGAGTGGTTGATATACCAAGTTAGTGCATGCTCTTGTAACACACTTACCAAAGTGGCCTTCTTAATGTTATCATCTGTAACTTTGTGCTCTTCCCACACCACTCTTACTACAAACCAAAACTGATCGGGATCTTCGCTCCCCACCCCTCTGAATATAGGCAACTTAATCATGCTTGCCATCCTAAACCACTGGTTTGGTGGAGGTGGAGTGGGCGAAGATGGGGGTGAAGGAGGTGATACAAGTGGTGGAGTGCTTCAGGGAAAACTAATGTCTTTTTGATCTGCTAGTCCCACTAGGATTGGTAGCTATCCTAGAAACAAACAATCAAAGCAATTTGTGATTTCCTTTATGTATAATGGATTAGAGAGAAGTAAAGGGACCAACCTGGATCTTCCGCTTGACTCCTTGCTTGATTTATCTCTCCCTTGATAGAGCTTGCACCTCTTCTCTGTTGGCATTATGATACATATGTTGTACTTGATTACAACCCACTCATCTCAGATAATAAATTATAGTGTAGAGAAAAGTTCATGCACTTATATGTAGAGAAAAGTTTATTTCATGTAGAGAAAATTTCACACACTTTTATGCAGAGAAAAGTTTATTTCATGTAGAGAAAAGTTCACGCACTTTTATGCAGAGAAAAGTTTATTTCATGTAGAGAAAAAGTTCACGCACTTTCATGCAAGGAAAAGCGCGTATATGTTGGAGAACTTACCTTTGGTCCATGGTAGTTAGTCCTTGGTATTTGAACCTATGAGGAAAAGCGAGTATATGTTGGAGAACTTACCTTTGGTCCATGGTAGTTAGTCCTTGTTATTTGAACCTATGAGGAAAAGCGCGTATATGTTGGAGAACTTACCTTTGGTCCATGGTAGTCAGTCCTTGGTATTTGAACCTATGAGGAAAAGCGCGTATATGTTGGAGAACTTACCTTTGGTCCATGGTAGTTAGTCCTTGGTATTTGAACCTGTGGTTTTGGACCATGGTACTTCGTCAAAAGTGTTGATCTCACGTACTTTCATGGTTGGTTCATGGTATTAGTCCAACTTTTTTTTGATCCTATGGTTTTGGTCCGTGGTATTGTGAAAGGCCTAAGCCTATATAAAGCAAAGGTGATCACTTGGCTAATTCATTCTTGCAAATCGAATATCTTAAGATCTGAAATATTGGGTTATTGTTTTAAAAGTTTGATCTATGAAAGGGAAGTTGAAAGCTAATCTGTGAAGGGTGATCTCTCGAGCGCTGCAGCTGTGGAAGTAGCATATATGAATCTGATTATGGAAATTAAAAAGTTTTATTAATGTGATAATACTTATTGACCCCCCCCCTCTCAGTATTATTTCCATCAATTGGTATCAGAGCAGGTCCTTCAGATAAGCTTGATCGCTTGAAGGAAGATCATTCATCATGAGCAACTACGAGAGGGAAGCATCAATCAGGCCACCAATTTTTGATGGGACAAACTTCAATTATTGGAAGGTAAGAGTTACTGCCTATCTTCAATCTCTTGGTACAGAAGTTTGGGATATCATAGATACAGGCTACACTTTTCCTTCAGCTACTCCTACAGATACGATCGAAAAGAAGAAATATGAAACAAATGCTAAAGCAGTCAATACTCTGCTGGGATTCTTATCTCAAACAGAATTCGTGAAGGTTATGCAATATAAATCCGCAAAAGAAATATGGGACAAGATTGTCTTGAGCTACGAAGGAGATGAACAGGTAAAGCGTGCTAAACATCAAACCCTCAGGATTCAGTATGAGAATCTCATAATGTATAATGATTAAAGTGTGGCTAACTATTTCCTTCGGGTAGATGAGATTGTTAATTGCATGAAAAACTTGGGTGAAGAAATAAAAGAGGCTATTGTGGTTGAAAAAGTTCTAAGATCATTGTCCCCCAAGTTTGAATCTAAAGTGTCTGCAATAGAAGAAAAGGAAAATATACAAATTCTTACTATGTCTCAGCTACACGGAATTCTAATTGCTTATGCAATGAGAAAGGGAGGTCCATCAGACAGAAGAGAAGCTGCTTCAGGCAAAGGAGACTATTATGAAGCAAGTCACGTGCCAGAAAAAGAAGAAGAAGAATCAAATTTTGTCAGAAATCTTCAAAGGGGAACTGGAAGGTTCAGAGGTAAGTTACCTTTTAAATGCTTTTCTTGTGGAAGAGTAGGTCATAATGCTGCAAAATGTCCTCATAAGGATAAAGGAAAGGAACCTACTAGATGGAACAAGAAACAGATTACAAATAAGAAAAGCTACTACACTCATGAAGATAGTGATGGTCTATCAAATAGTGACGAAGATGAATGAGGTAATGACTATAAACTCTTAATGGCATTTGAAGATGATGATTACATGGATGCTATAGATGTGGATAGCTTTTGTGAAGAAATTTCTAGACTCAAGACATGTATAGAAGAAAAGAATAGGATCTTTGATACTCTACAACTTCAAATTGATGAAAAAGAAAAATATCTTGAAAAGTTAGAAGGCGAAATTGTTGGTCTTAGAAAAGAGATTGAGAAAACAAAGGCTATTAATCTTAAGTTTTTCAAAGGATCTAAAACTCTGGATGAGATCATCAATGTACAGCGCTCTCCTCTAAATAAGACAGGTCTGGGCTATGATGAAAAAACTTCTCAAGCATCCACCTCAAAGAGTTATCTTGATGCAGCAAGAAGGAATGAGCAAAAGCACAATGGATATCACCAAGTAAAGCAGGGACCAATTACAAACAAAGACTATCAGGCAAATCAAGGGCAATTTGTCTTAAGGATGAACAAAAGCTACAACTAGCCACAGGTAAAATCCTGTCAATTTGCTTCAAGAATGAATGACAATAGAAATTATAATCGTTTGGCTGGAAGATTTGATAACCGCAGAAATTTCTTCAATGGACAATGATTTTCTTGCCATAACTTTGGTCACAGAGCAGCTCAATGTGTTGCATATAAAACGATCATGACTAGAGAAGCTCAAAAACAAAGAAGTATGACCGGGATTACAAAAAGGACCTATAACAACTTTTCGGTTCTTGAAAATGAAGTTGAATGTTCTATTTGCAATAACTTTGGTCATGAAGATTCTGAATGCAGGAGCAGGTTTCAGCAGACAAAGGAACAAGCCTCAAGCACCAAAACATGGAGAATAAAGGAACCACTAACAGAAAGATGTGGGATAGCATTTTATGCGGAGGGATAGGAAAATCTATGGTACATTGATAGTGGATGTTCGAAGCATATGACAGGTGATAAAGAAAAACTTGAATCATATTCTGCCCTAGAAAAAGGAAAGAAAATTTCTTTTGGAAATGATACTCCTGCAACTATAAAAGGAAAAGGCACAGCTCAGTTAAAAGAAAAGGTCAAAGCTGGAAATGTTTTGTATGCTGATGGATTGAAACATAATCTTCTAAGTGTTAGCCAGATGTGTGATCAAAGAACCGAGGTGATATTCAGATCAAATGGATGTCTTGTTCGTGATCTTGATACAGGTAAAATAGTGATCAAAGGTAAAAGAACTCCAAATAATCTATACATATTTGAAGAAGGACAACAACAATGCTATCTAAGCAAGGATGATGAGCACTGGTTATGGCACCGGAGGTTGGGGCATCTAAGCTTTTCACAAATAAGGAAAGCATGCAAATATCAGGCAGTTCGTGGTCTTCCAAATATCAAAGTTCCATACAACACCATATGCAAATCATGTCAGTTTGGAAAGCAAACCAGAACTACCTTTTCGGAAAAGGAAGGATCAGCTAGCATGCCTCTTGAGCTAGTACATACAGATACATGTGGTCCATTCAGGAAAAGGACACCTCGAGGAGAAGAATACTTGATATTATTCATTGACGATTTCTCTAGGTTTGTCTGGTTAGGACTTATGAAGCACAAAGATGAAGCATTCGAAAAATTCAAATCCTTTAAAGCATTGGTTGAAAATGAATCAGGATACAAAATTAAGTGTCTTAGATCTGACAGAGGTGGGGAGTTTACCTCAAATGAATTTTTCGATTTCTGTGAAGAACATGGGTTAAGAAGAGAATTCTCTACAGCTAGAACTCCTCAGCAAAATGGAGTGGTGGAAAGAATGAACAGAACTGTCCAACAAATGGCTTGTGCTATGCTTGATGAATCTGGAACTCCCGCAACTTTCTGGGGTGAAGAAACACATGCTGCGGTTATTATTCTCAACAAAATAAATGTCCGAGTGAACAACACTCAAACCCCTCATGAGCTCTGGTATGGTGAGACTCCTTCGGTAAAGCACTTCAAAATCTTTGGGAGCAAATGCTATATTAAAAATATTGATGAGAAACTTGGTAAACTTGAACCTAGAGCAGATGAAGGCATCCTTCTTGGTTATTCTCCACACAACAAAGCATACAACTGCTATAATAAATGACTTGGAAGAATTGTTGACAGCATTGATGTAGTGGTTGATGAGAAGGGATACATTCCTAGGCAAGTAAATCATGAAGATATCGAAGAAGATGAAGGCCATCCTCAAAGACAGAATGATGAAGAAGAAGAACCTCAAGAAGAACCAGAGGAGCAGATAAGGATAGAAGAGAAGACTCCATCCAGATATGTTCAGAAGAATCATCCAGAATCTCAGTTTTTGGGACAGAAAGAAGCAGGTGTACAAACAAGAAGAACAATTGCAGAAGCTTCAAGCTATTTGGCATTACTCTCTTCCACTGAACCACAAAATGTGAAAGAGGCATGCAAAGATGAATGTTGGGTCAAAGCAATGGATGAAGAACTTGAGCAGATCGAAAAGAACAACACTTGGGAGCTGGTTCCTAGACCAAAGGATAAGAATGTTATAGGAACAAAATGGGTCTTCAAAAATAAATTGAATGAATATGGAGAAGTAATTAGAAACAAGGCTAGACTTGTTTGTAAAGGGCATGCACAGCAAGAAGGAATATATTTTGAAGAAAATTTTGCTCCTATTGCAAGACTTGAGGCCATCCGAATGTTCCTTGCTCTCTCAAGCTTTCAAAACTTCAAAGTATTTCAAATGGACGTGAAATCAGCCTTTCTGAATGGAGACTTGGAAGAAGAAGTATACATTGAGCAGCCAGATGGTTTCATTCTTGGAAATGATCCAAATATTGTATGCAGATTGAAAAAGGCTCTCTATGGCCTCAAACAAGCTCCAAGGGCTTGGTACTATCATTTGGACAAATATCTTCATCAACAAGGTTTTTCAAAAGGATCAGCAGACAGCAATATTTATATAAAAGTTGAAAATGACAAATTGCTGATACTTGTTGTGTACGTAGATGACATTATCTTTAGCAGCAATGAAGAAGCTATGAGTCAAAGCTTTGCCTTGGTGATGCAGAAAGAATTTTAAATTTCCTTGTTGGGAGAACTGACATATTTTCTTGGTTTGCAAATCCAACAAAATGAAGGAGGGATCTTCTTGTCTCAAACCAAGTATCTCAAGAAGATTTTGAAGAAATATGGTATGGAAGAAGCAAAACCAGTATGTACACCCATGGTCACAGGATGTAACCTTAGTGCAAATGATGAATCAGCAGCAGTGCATCAACCAACTTACAGATCTATGATTGGAAGTCTACTTTATTTGATAGGTACCCGACCAGACATCATGCATGCAGTGGGAATAGTTGGAAGATTTCAGGCAAATCCAAAGGAAACTCATCTTCAGGCAGTAAAGAGAATCTTCAAATATCTTCAAGGGACTCAAAACTATGACTTATGGTATCCTAGAGATACAGATCTCACACTTCATGCTTATACAGATGCAGATTGGGCCGGAAGCGTGGATGACAGGAAAAGCACAAGTGGTGGTGCATTCTTTATGGGTTCCAGATTAGTATCTTGGTTCAGCAAGAAACAGAGTTCGATTGCCTTGTCTACAGCTGAAGCAGAATATGTTGTTGCTGCATCTTGCTGCACTCAAATCCTTTGGATGATGCAGACCTTGCAGGATTTTCAAATCACTTGTACACCACCCATCTCCATCTTATGTGATAATACAAGTGCAATCAGCATTTCAAAGAACCTAGTCATGCATTCAAAAACCAAGCACATACCAATTAAGTATCACTTTCTCCGGGAACAAGTGCTTGAACAAAAGGTCAAGTTGGAGTATGCTCCTTCTAAGGAACAGGTTGCTGATATACTCACCAAACCATTTCCTAGGGAGACCTTTGAATACCTCAGGCAAAAGCTGGGGGTTGTTGATGCATCATCTTGTTATTGAATCTCTTCTGATTGTTGGTTGTACGCAAGGTTCATCTGAAGTATATGCGTACATGTGCTAGGTTGCGGATTGGTCAAAGATCGAATGGCACAGGTTCAGGGGGAGCATATCATGCATTGTTGGCATTATGGAGGAAGTACAGAAGGAGATCATGGATGCTGGTTTGAATATTGCTGCAATACGTCTCTATCTCTTTCATGGTCATGGATTATGGTTCTTCTTTGCAGATATGGTTTATAGTCAGGCGGAGCATGTTCTTAGGGGGAGCATAACCCTTTGGCTTTGATGTAAAAGGGGGAGAGTGATTGGTTGTTGTTGCCATCAAGTCCAAAGGGGGAGATTATTGGCATTATGATACATATGTTGTACTTGATGGCAACCCACTCATCTCAGATAATAAATTATAGTGTAGAGAAAAGTTCACGCACTTATATGCAGAGAAAAGTTTATTTCATGTAGAGAAAAGTTCACGCACTTTTATGCAGAGAAAAGTTTATTTCATGTAGAGAAAAGTTCACGCACTTTTATGCAGAGAAAAAGTTTATTTCATGTAGAGAAAAAGTTCACGCACTTTCATGCAAGGAAAAGCGCGTATATGTTGGATAACTTACCTTTGGTCCATGCTAGTTAGTCCTTGGTATTTGAACCTATGAGGAAAAGCGCGTATATGTTGGAGAACTTACCTTTGGTCCATGGTAGTTAGTCCTTGGTATTTGAACCTATGAGGAAAAGCATGTATATGTTGGAGAACTTACCTTTGGTCCATGGTAGTCAGTCCTTGGTATTTGAACCTATGAGGAAAAGCGCATATATGTTGGAGAACTTACCTTTGGTCCATGGTAGTTAGTCCTTGGTATTTGAACCTATGGTTTTGGACCATGGTACTTCGTCAAAAGTGTTGATCTCATGTACTTACATGGTTGGTTCATGGTATTAGTCCAACAGTTTTTTGATCCTATGGTTTTGGCCCATGGTATTGTGAAAGGCCTAAGCCTATATAAAGAAAAGGTGATCACTTGGCTAATTCATTCTTGCAAATCGAATATATTAAGATATGAAATATTGGGTTATTGTTTTAAAAGTTTGATCTATGAAAGGGAAGTTGAAATCGAATCTGTGAAGGGTGATCTCTCGAGCGCTGCAGCTGTGGAAGTAGCATATATGAATCTGATTATGGAAATGAAAATTTTTTATTAATGTGATAATACTGATTCACCCCCCCCTCTCAGTATTATTTCCAACATTCTCCTACTTATCCCACTCAATGAATACCTGTAGATACAAAGTAACAAAACACCATCAAGGAATCTCAATCTATTATATCATAAACAATGCAGAATCAGAAGTACATTGATCATACAATGGCATTCACAATTACACGATTGTATGGAGGAACACTCAAATAACTTTATTAATAGTAGAAGGGAGAATTACAACCTAGCTGTCTAATCCAGCATCATCCTCCCAGAGTCAAAACCCTCTTCACCTCATGAAAAGCAAGATCACCCAACAATACAATGCCTTTTCTCAAAGACAAACTATCAACATTTCCTTACAAATTACCAAATTTGAGCCTCTAGATCTCTCAGATGAGGGATCAATTTATAGATGTCTGCAAGGGTGTGAGTCATCTCTGGGTTTTTGATTAGTTTCATTCCACTTGTTGTTCTTGGTTCCACTTGGAGATTTCTTTGATCTCTTACTCATCCCTCGGTGAATCCAGGGAGGCAAGTGTCATAGGAGAAGTTTCTAGAATATTCTATGAGCATCCACTTACCAAACTGTCTCAGACATTTGTCCATCCCCACTCATCACAACCTATAGAAGACCTCTTTAGTATACATTGCACCTAGCTAGTGTAGAAGTTAGTATGCATCACACCTTGACAATGGGGCAATCAGTATGGTCTAGTTTTGGCCAGTTCTGAGTGGTTTTTCATGTGGAACTTTTGGGGAATGATGTAATCAGTTGACCATGATCCTTTAGGGTACAAAAAAACACTTTTAGGGGTTAAATATCCCTTGGTTTATCGACATATAATATTGGGGTTGTCGTGCCCAAATATGTCTATAACAGTTGCCCCCTAAAGCATGAAGTCATAAATCTTTTGATGTCGGGTGAAATGCTTTATCATGAGGATCCGAGGTATTCGAACTAGAAGGTGACCTATATAAGATACAATACAATACATCATCATCATATTATTTTCATGATCTAGCTGAGGTGGGCATTCCCATGCTCAACTTTATAAATTCATTTTCATGTACATAGGATAGATAATTGTTTGCAGTCGCAGACTGGTTCTTCATATGAAGGGTCATCTTCCCTGGCTTAGATGACTATCTGTGCAACTTCTATGTACATTTGATGTATTTATATCCCTGAATATATCGCAGCCCAGATGGATGAAACTAGACCTAGGGTCTTCAAACTCGTTCAATTTTCACTTGATGTACAAGTCAATCCATGTGAAAAGATGTCTTGAAGTCGAACATGGAAATACATCGCCTAATTACCAGCCAATAATGTAAGCTCTTAATAGGCGTGAGAGGAATCACCGTAATGATAATGACCCTCAAGTTACTACAACACAATTCACGTCATGTGAATATATGATCCAATGTTGAACACCACGCAAAATCTTTCGTTCGAAGGCCATTAATGTAACCCTGTCACCAGAAGTGAGAAGCTTGCCATTGAGGCGTGCAAGCTTCAAAGTACTGAAAGGGTTGTTTATAAGTCAACTTCTTGGATAATGAGCTGATGTAAACAAGAAGTGACTTGTTGTAGGAGGGCCTTAATGTATTCTACATATATGACACGAAATGAAGAAAATGATTTTCTAGAGGTGAAAATGATTGACGACACTAGGTTTAGGAATGCAATCATGAAAAATGGAGGTTGAAGGTGTTGCAGTGGATGGGGCACTGACTGGATTGTGAAATATCGGAATGACTTCTCTTGAACATATCGATCACACTGAGATGGATTGGTAGTGTTAACCTGAAAAGATGGATGGTATGGAGGACCAATGGTGATATGACTGGTGAACAGAATAACCCAACCCGACTCAATCATGGTGATGGAGTGAAAGTGTCATGTTCAAGAGCGACCTGCTACCATAAAATTCTTCAAGTTTTCTTCCATTTCTTCCCAGTCATTACTGACCAGTACCTCTATATTTTTGTCAAGCTTGAGGAGGATAGCATATGCTTGTTCTATAATTTGCGCTTCGGGCAAACCTGTCGCTATGTTTTAGCGAGTCTAGCAACAGTGAAACTCGTTCTTGTAAGGGTGGACAAGTTTGTTGCTATTGTTTTAACAAGTTTAACAACAAAGATAACTTGGTCCTTTTCATGTTTAGAGAGTTTGAAAAGGGAAAAAAAGAGAACTCTAGTATTTCTTTTTCGTAGCATAATCCCTTAAGTTTGAAAAAGATTAAAAAAATACAAAAAGGATGAATTTTCTGATCACTTTAGCGAGCCAAAAAAGACAAGTGCTTGAAATTTGTCATGAGATAATCCCTTAGGTATGAAAATTTTAAAATATATAGGAGGGAAGGCACTTCCAATCACTTTAGCAAGCTAGAGAGGCCAATTTCTCAACAATCTCTTCATATTTTGCGAGTCTGAAAAGGGTTTAAAGTGGACTCGTTTTTGAGGAATGAGTGGTATCTGGGGTAGCAACTGGTTCAAGTTAATCTTGAAACTTCTCAAAACATGGTGATGTGAAGAGGGTGGCTAACAAGACCACTCATCGCAACTATTCCTCATAATGGTAAACAATCAAGAGGAAGTGTATGATCGGCCAAACAGATGGAGGTGATGGAGGAAACACAACCAAGGTTCAAAATGGCTGATATAATTGCGATCACAATATTTATTTACTGAAGGTGGGTTCATTTTTTAATGAGCTTTAACTCTGGGGGAACATATGCTCAGTGGTAGGTTTATTTTTTAACGAGCTTGAACCATATGATAACATTTCTCATAGCCTTTTTATGTAGGCTAGAAACAACCAAACTACAAAGCTAAAAAAAACTAAAAGCTAAGGAACTAATGAGGTTAGGTAGGATGGTTTCATCAGCCATTTAGATGAAACCCTTCCTTTTCCTTGTCCGTAGCACAAACAATGGTGAATGGTGGATTAGACCAATCACCTAACCTAAGAAGTTAAAAAAATATAAAGCTAAAAAAAATCTAAAAAGCTAAAAAATGAAATTGGTCATTTTTTGCTTGCATAAAAAGGTTTGCATGCCCCCAGGCATCAAAAGAGAGTCTCTAGGTAACCATATGGAAACTTACTATGGTTAAGCAGGATGATTTTCTATTAGTGGTTAGACAAAACACTTCCTGCACTTTGTCCACAGAATAGACGAAGGTGAAAGGTGTCAGAGACCAATCACATAACTCACAAGGAAACTTATTTTTTCATTTGGGTTCATCTACCAAATAGACAAGGATGCATGCCCCATAAGCTTTGTTTCATTCACTAGACTACTTGCGGTAATTAGGTGGATGAAATGAAGGTTGAAGAGACATTCTTGATGCAAAAGGACCATTTAGAGATGATGTTTGACTTGAAGCTGTGTTTGAACTAGGAAATGAAAGTTGGTCAACAGTGACAATTTTGCCTTCATGCGGGAAACACATCACTCGAAAGAGTGTTGAAACAATAGCTTCCATGTTGTAAACATAGTCACATCCGAGGAGTAGATTGTAACCTAGGTCCTTGCACTACCATCACCTTCAAGTGAATGGTTTTCCTTCTCAAAGTTATTGGCAACTTGAGAAGGATCCCTAAAGTTCGAGTGGTTCCTTTATTAAAGCCTGACAAATTCTATGTAACAGGCATAAGGGATGGTGAACCAAGTGCTTTCCAAGTAGTTGAGGAAAGGATACTCACTGAAGCCCCTTAATCTATGATAGTTCCAGACATGATCATTTTTTAAACTTGTACTATGATCTGGAATGGTACATTATAAGGAAGGCGAGATCTTGTTAGTCGATTCCAATCATAGGAAGCGATTAGACTGCTTCGAGCGGGTACCGAATAAATGGGTGAAATAACCCCTTAAGTAGTGGGAACTGGGGAATTTTCTTCCTGTTGTGAAGGAATGGGTTGATTGCCCCCAAGTTCATCGGACTCTAAAGTGACAAAAAGAATTTAAATAGTATCATTCTCACTCTCTTTGGGAATGATATCATTTGAAGGTGGACTTTCTAAAGGCAAGACTGGGTTGACTATTACCTTGACCTGCTGACTTTGGTCCGATATGGACTCAGAAGATTCACTTTCAACGATAGGTGTTTTGACCAAAGGTTCAGTTAAGTCAGTCAGATTCTCAAGTAGTAAAGGACTAGGGGAGTGTTTCTTGTATCCAGGTGGAAGTTGCTGCAGTTAAGCAGGACGGTTATGCAAGACTATTTTGGCTTCATCCAAAAAAGGACAACAGGGAAGTATATGGTTCCCTTCACATAACGCACATGGAACTTTCCTTTTCTGTCCGTGGACTTCACTATCACTAGTTGATGGTGGATTATCAACATGATTAGTAGAGGTTGATGACACCATTTGGTGCGAATGGGGGGACCATTCTCTCAAGATCCGAGGAATGCATGGACAATCTCGACGAAAATGGTTTAATTTGCAAATTACACAATGATATTTAGGAGATTTAGTGTGTGGATTTTCACCAGATGATTCATGGTTTCCCCCTTGCTTAATTTACTTCTTCTTCTTCTCCTTCGCTTTCTTCTTCTTTGCAGACACTTGGTTACTAGCATCACTACTTTCACCAAGTGAAGAGGAAGAAGGGGAGGGAGAAACAAATGAAGAAGAAGGTGAGGGGTCAATTTTAACATCAACTGGTCGCTGATTCGATTGCTGAGGAATCACGTTATTTTGAACCATAGAGGTTGAGAATAGCCATACTGGCAGACCAATAGTAAGTCTTGGAAGGGATAAAGTGGCCATATGAGGTGCACCAATATTTCCCTAAGATGTAAAATGACTAGGAATTCCCTCCAAAGGGATTCCTTGATTGGTGGACTCCATTATCTCAACCTAAGACCAACGAAGGAATAGGGATGTTATTCCGTATTTAAATAAATTTTATTGATGCTTTGACACAACTTTGCTTTTTAAATTTTTAAGAGTCGAGAAAAAGCTAAAAATGACTGTAGTCCCCTTCGATTTTTAATGAGCCTAAAGTGACAAGTGCTCAGATGGACCTTTTATTTTAAGAAGTCGAAAAGGAATGAAAGTGACTACTCTGGAGATCTAGACAGAGGGATTACCAAACCAATCACAAAATTACAAAATACACCTTGGTGATAAATGAAGGAGAAATTACCAAGGACTTATGTACGACAGTCAATCTTCCCGAATGTTGTGTTCAGTGCATTGTGATCGATAGGTCGGAAGACACGACTTCCTATGGATAAAGGATATCAGCCTATTGTGGTCTCCCAATATATACTCGATGGTATGGGGAGCACAAGCCTATGCTAGCACTTGTCATATCAAAGAGGAGGAATCACCCAATCTTCAATGAAAATTATAGTTACTAGATTTTACGACGCCAAAACACGTCTCTAGCGTAGACCTCTAGATGTGTTGCATTAAGTTCCAAAGCGTTGTTAGGTTCATTGAAATTTGTTTTAGAGTTGATCTTGTTTAGAAGTTTGTCTTTCAAGGTTCATCGTGTGATGTAGATGTAAAATTCCTAAAAATGCAATCTAAAATGATAAACAATCGTTGTTTATTTTTAGTAATGAAAATCCTAGCTACTAAGGAAATAAGATTACGATTCTTTCAAACAAAGAGAAAAGAGCGCACACTAAATGCACTTTTCCTAAATCATTTTTTGCACACAGTCTAAAATCAAATGCAAACGCATGTATTTGTTTTTCGTTCCCTTTAATGTGAAGAATGCCAACAGGAAAACTAATTATAGATCTGAAATATTTTCTTCAAAGCGACACTTCGACAATTTCTCTTGAAAATGATAGGAAGACTAAATGAAACTTTTCGATTTCAAATAGAGAATGCTTTCGACACTTCAAGATATCAACAAATCAAATCAAATACATGACAAAAATTTCAATCGACTATCCAAGGAAGGAAGACTCAATGACACTTCACTTTTTGATACAAAACGATAGTTACGACACTCTTTTGCACCAAAATGACAGTTCAATTTAAGCAACTTTTCGATAATGAATTGCAAATGATGGAAAAATACATAAAAACATTTGCTAATCCTAATCAATGGAGGTTGAATTATGTAAAGTAAGGAGGCTTCAACAATGAGGTACTATTCATAAGTAGCAAAACAATTGAACAGAGCTGAAAACAAGGACCAAAAACCCAAATTTCAAGGAGAGAAATAGGACTACTCAGTCATTGCACCCATGCTTCACAGAACAGGGATTCATCTCACTTGCTACACTCAGGAAGTGCAAAGCATATTGGCTTCCAGTGACAGATAGTGCAATGGGCTAGGGAACACAACTGAGGTGGGTTTTGGCTCAAATTTGTAGTTGAATTCAGTGATTTAAGCTGAGCTATTATGGACAGTAAAGAATAAAGTACATGGGTATGTTCCTGGAAGGTTATTGAACTACCAACAAGGCATCTAGAATGCTTGTAAGTCAGATGTTCAAATTATAAACTAAACCAAAAATTGACTGAAGCAACATTCATCTACTTTGCAATTGCAGAGCAAAAGCAGTTCAAAGGCTATTTGGCTAATTTCAAGCTCCATCTGTAGTTTATAAAACAAACAATCAACAACAAACAAACAAACTATTCAATCCACAACAGAGTCACCATTTTGTTTCTGGGAAATCTAATGTCTTTTTGATCTACTAGCCCCAGTAGGATAGGTAGCTATCCTACAAACAAACAATCAAATCAATTTGCGATTTCCTTTATGTATGATAGATAAGAGAGAAGCAAAGGGACCAACCTGGATCTTCTGCTTGACTCCTTGCTTGATTTCTCTCTCCCTTAATAGAGCTTGCATCTCTTCTCCTACTTATCCCGCCCAATGAATACCCGTAGAGACAATGTAATAAAACACCACCAAAGCATCTCGATCTATTATATCATAAACAATGTAGAATCAGAAGTACATTGATCATACAATGGAATTCACAAATAACAACATTCACAAATACATTATTGTATGGAGGAAAACTCAAAGAACTTTATCAATAGTAGAAGGGATAATTACAACCCAACTGTCTAATCTAGCATCATCCTCCTAGCATCCAAACCCTCTTCACCTCATGAAAAGAAAGATCACCCAACAATACAATGCCTTTTCTCAAAGACAAACTACCAACATTTCCTTACAAATTACCAAATTCCAGCCTCAAGATCTCTCAGATGAGGGATCCATTTATAGATTTCTACAAGGGTGTGAGTCATCTCTGGGTTTTCGATTAGTGTCATTCCACTTGTTGTTCTTGGTTCCACTTGGAGATTTCTTGGACCTCTTACTCATCCCTGGGTGAATTCAGAGAGGCAAGTGCTATAGGAGAAGTTTTTGGAAGATTCCATGAACATCCACTTAGAAAACTGTCTCAGACATTTGTCCATCCTCGTTCATCGCACCCTATAGAAGGCCTCTTTAGTCTACATCACACCTGGCTAGTGTAGAAGTCAGTATGCATCACACCTTGACAGTGGGGAAGTCAGTATGGTCTAGTTTTGGCCAATTCTAAGTGGATTTTCAGGTGGAACTTTTGGGGAATGATGTAATCAGTTGACCATGATCCTTTAGGGTATGAAACAACACTTTTAGGGGTTAAAAAGCCCTTGGTTTATTGACATATAAGATTGGGGTTGCAGTGCCCAAATATGTCTATAACATGGTGTTAGCGGAGATGATAGCTGTGGAATGCGTTGCCTTATCAAACTGACCACACTCCTTGGAGAAGCTCAAGTTCACTCTTCCTCATCCTCTTGTGGAGGTGAAATTAAAGGACTATTTCCTAACCATTCAATACCCTTGTAGGCCCTTTTGCTCCGCGTTGTTCCACTCATTAATGGATTCACATCACTGTTTCTTCACATAGTAGCATCCTAATCCAGGTATTCAATGATTTGATGTACTTACTTCGTGGTCCCTTGATAAAATGTCTTTCTGCTTCATTATAGCTGACATTCATGTCTACCGCAAATTCAGTGATAAACCCTCCTATTATCTGATCCAGCCAATGATCCACAACCCGTGCAATCTTATCTTCAGAGGCCTATAGCCTGCGCACCAACTTTGGAGTCCACACTATAGTTTGATCAATCTTGCACCTTCCTTGGCGTTAGTTCCTAAATCTACCTCAGGTTGAGTAAGGCAGGTCTAGGGTAACATCAAACCACGCTTAACCTGGTAGCTAGCCCTACCAGGTCGGGAGAGGGCTCTCTCCTTGTCAATCTCAGGAAAATATGGCCAATGAAACTTCATATGACTGATGTAAAGACTAATTTTAGGCTAGGTATATGCTCAGAGGAGTTTGATTGAGCTTTATGGTTGATTGCTAGATCAAATGTGAAAGGCAGTTTTGGGTCTCGTGAATGGACTCAGTCTTGCATTGGTTTCTGTGGGGTGAGGTAGGCAAATGCTTTAGTACTTTGCATTAGGTGAAATGGAAAGTCTTAAGACTGGTGAGAAGTTGGAGAGGGAATGGAAGTGTCATGAGGCCTATTCAAGCAATAGAAAACATGTAAAACTAAAGAAACCCTAAGGTAGAGCACTGCAATATCAATGATTTCCACCTTTATAATTGATTCACTTAGTTAAGAAGAAGAGAGATAGATAATGGCACACATTGTTATAGAAATTTTTGGGCACTGCAACCCCAATCATAAATTTCCATAAACCAAGGGCTCCTACGTCCCTAAAGGTGTTGTTCCAACCCCTAAAAGAACAAGGTCAACTGATTACAGCATCTCCCAGAAGTTCTCCATGAAAAACTACTCAGAACTCGTCAAAACTCGACCATTTCACTTGCTCCATGGTCAAAGTGCATTGCATCCCACCTGAATACACATAGTAGGTGCGGTGCATGTTGAAAAACCCTTCTATGGGGTGCGATGGGTGAGAGTGGACAAATGGCAGGGTCAATCCGCAAGGTGGAGGAGCATGGAATATTCCAGAAACTTCTCCTGTGACACTTGCCTCTCTGCATTCGAACAGAGATGAGTAAGAGATCATCAATCTCCAAGTGGAATCAAGAACTATCAGAGGGAGGACACTAATCAAATCTCAAAAGCTGACTCATTCTCCTTACAAACATCTATATATGGATCCCTCATCCCAGAGATCCAGAGGCTGGAATTTTGTATCTTGTAAGAAAGTGTTGTTGGTTTCTTGGTGCAATATCATAGTGTTGGGTGATCTAAGCTTTTAATGAGGTGAAGAAGGGCTTTCTTGCTGAGAGGATGATGTTGGGTCAGAACAATTGGTTTTAATCCTCTTTGCTCTTTCTTGATTATCAATAAAGCTATTCAAGTTTTCCTCCACATTATTGTATGATTGATGTTATATGCATTTGTGTGGTCAATATATATCTGGGCCTATATTGTTTATGATAATAGATCTATGTTCTTGGATAGTGTTATGCTTCTTTGATTCTACAGGTGCTCTTTGAAGCTGGGTAGACAAGGAAGCAAGTGGCGAAGACCTATCAGAAGGGAGAGGAATTGAGCAAGGAACCAAGCGTAAGACAGAGGTTGGTCTCCTTATTCCTCTCTTATCTATTTCTCATAAAGGAAAATGAAAGTAGCTTTTAGTTTGTTTGTTTCTAAGGTAACTACCCGCCTTAGTGGGACTAGCAGCTCTGCATAGACACTAGTTTTCCCGATAACAAAATGGCAGCTCCGCTGGGGAGCGAATAGATTGTTTGTTTATCTACATTTGTTTACTTTATAAACTTACATATGGAGCCTGAAGTCATGCCAGCTAGCCTTCGAACTGCATTTGCTATGCAAGTGCAAATTAGATCAATGTTGCTTCAGTCTATCTCTAGGTTTTGTTTATGAATTAAATGTTTTGATTCACAAGCTCTCTAATTGTCCTCGTGGTGGCTCTAGTAACCTCTTTAGATCTACCCATGTGATTGATTTACTGATTACCACTTACTCGGCCTAAATGCCTGAACTAAGCTACAAACTGTGACCCAGAACCCAGCTAAAGTCTCGTCCCTGGTCCATCTCACTGTGTCTTCACTAAAACATGAATGCATCGCACTTCCCGAGTGTAGTAGGTGCGTTGCATTTCAGTTTCCCTGGGCTACAGGTGCGCTGATCAGACCTCCTTTGCTCTTAGATTTTGGCTTCTATGTTCATACTTTTCAGTTCTATTCAGGAGTTTTACTGCCTGTAGTCAGTACACCTCTATTGGAAACCCCCTTCCTTGCCATTATTTCGCCTCCATTGTGCAAAGAACTGTAAATGTTTTTATGTATTTTTAGTCATTTTCAGTTCTCTTTTACAAAGAAGTAGCATAATTGTACTATCGTTTCTTGATTTGAAAGTGTCGCAAGTGTCATTTTCAGTCATAGAAGAGAATCTGATTGTTCTTGATAGTCGATTACACTGTTACTCTTGTATTTGATTTGAATTAGTAGTTTTTCAAGTGTCGAAAGCAAGTTTTCAATTCCAAATAACAAAGTGTCGTCATTGTCCTCATTTTGTTTTGAAAAAAAGCTTGTTAGTAATTGTCGCTTTGAAAAATAATTCAGATTTGCGCTTAGCTTTCTTTTATCATTCACACATTAAGAAGGCTGAAAACAAATACATGCATGTGCATTTGCATTTAGACTGTTTTTTGGTTTGATTTAGGACAGTGCATATAGTGTGTGCTCTCTGCTCTTTGTTGAAATAAAATCATCTCTCTTTCCTTGGTAGCTAGGATTTTCATTGCAAAAATAAGATTAAACGACTGTTTATCATCTTAGATTGCATTTTAGGAATTGTACATCTACATCACGCGGTGAGCCTGAAAGGAAAATTTCTTAAGCAATATCATCTATAAAATAAATTTAATGAATCTAAAAACGCTTCGGAACCTAATGCACAACATCTAGAAGTCTAGGCTAGAGACGCATTCCAACATCATAAAGCCTGGTAACTGTTGTTTTCACTGTTGGTTGGGTGATTCCTCCACTTTGAGACGATAAGTGCCAGTACATAATTGTGCTCCCACGTACCGTCGAGTATATTTTTGGAGACCACAATAGGCTTTATCCTTTATCCATATGAATCCGATTATACTGCCCTATCGATCACAATGCACTGAACACAACATTCGGGATGATTGACTACCATACCGTAAAATGTATTCTGCAATTTTGCAATTGGTTTGGTAAACCCTCTGTCTAGATTTCCAAAGCAGTCCCTTTCGTCCCTTTTCAGAATCCTTAACAGAAAAGGTCCATCTGAGCACTTGTCACTTCAGGATCATTAAATATCGAAGGCGACTAGAGTCATATTTTGTTTTTTCTCGACTCTTAAAAATTGAAAAAACAAGTTGTGTTAAACCATCTAAAATTTATTTTAAATAGAATAAACATCACCTTTCCTATGTTGGTCTTAGGTTGAGAAAAATGGAGTCCACCAACAAAGGAGTTCCCCTTGGAGGAAATCTTAGTCCCTTCTCCTCTTGGGGAGATGTTGGTGCACCCCATATGGCCACATTGTCTCTCCCAGGATTGACAATCGGCTTGCCCATATGGCTCTTCTCAACTTCTGTCGTTCAGAACACTGTGATTCCTGAACAATCAAGTCAGCAACTAAACGATACCAAGTTACCCCCCAACCCTCTACTTCGTCCAATTCTTCCTCTCCTCCTTCCTCTTCGCTTGATGAAGCTGGTAATGTTGAACTAGGTTGTCATTGATGTCAATATGGCAATATTTTGGATACTAGAGGATGACATGAAGCCAAGGGGATGCAGAGCAGATTCATGAAGAGACAGGAGCAAAGGCCATCAGTATAGCTGAGCCATATATAAATGCGGAAACAGACTTATATGCAAGGAGGTCTTTGAAAGACACTGCCAAGCCAAAGGAGTAGATGGAGACGAGAAGCGAGAGGAGCCACATTGGACATGACTAAAAGGAGCTGCAGGAGGAGCGACATACATATATACATATGCCAAAACAGGTATATCAGAGAGGAGCAGATGGAACAAGAGGAGCCAAGAGGAGACGGACCGAGAAGAGCAGATGGACCAAGAGGAACCAAGAGGATCCATATATATGTATATGTCACATATATATGCCAAAGAAGAGGAGCACACAGAGACCGATCAAAAGGGCATAGAGAAAGAGTGGAGGACACAACCATCGGAGCAACAGAGGAGTAAACAGAGCTATCGGATCCATAGAGGAAGCAGACAGAGTTATTAGGAGCCTATCGTGAGCAGAACAACCATCGGAGGAGCTATCGAAACATATCGGAGCAAGAGGAGCCATCGGAGGAGCCAATGAAGGAAACAGAGCCATATATTTATCGAGAGCTGTTCGGGCAATCAAAACCCACATATGCCTTCATTAATAATATCGGGAGTTGTTCGGGCAATGGAAACCCACATATGCATGTATTAATGCTATCAGGAGTGTTTGAGCGCCCAAAATCTACATATATGCATTTATAATAATCAAAGGCCTTTTTCCTTTTTGGCGGAAACAACACAAGTTAAATGTGTTTCGGCACATATGGACCCGATGACATATATATATATATATATATATATATATATATATATATATATATATATATATATATATATATATATATATATATATATATATATATCGCCAAATCGGCAATCGGGGAATGGAGAATGGAGGATGCGATATGTGATGGACGCGATATGTGATTTAGCGCTGACTGTCCGATCTGAAAGAATAATGAACGGTGGAGATCTAATCGGCAGTCGGCATATCAGAGTGATCGCGTCAGAAGGATCAGGGGAAGCGATATGTGACATCGCTGATAGTTGGAGCCGAAATATTATAAAACAGGAGTATCGGGTCCGTAGACCCATTACATTGCAAATCTGCCGATAGGGAACTGCCAATAGGCCGGACCTGAAATCTCCTTAGAAGAGAGCTTAAAGGAGTGTCGGGTCCGCAGACGCTTTGTGTTACAAAGTCGCCGAGGTGAACTCGTCGAATTGACGGAGCCGAAATTTGAATAGGCTGGATGATAAAAGGGTGTCAGATCCGTCACATCGGAGGAGGCTGTTCTATTGTTTACAACGAATGCCGATGTTCATCGGACCCGAAACAATATTAAAGGGAGTCTAAAGAGCATCAGGTCCGCTCCTCATCGGAGGTCAGAGTAAAGGGATTTATTGTGATCGCTGAAATCCAGACTCGCTGATAACTATAAAGGCAGGCGGATAAGATTTGAAATCCGCAAATGATGATTTGAGCGGATTTACATGGGTTCCTGTGTAGTAATGTATATGTGACCAAAATCTTTATAAAGGGGTTTTATAATGTTTCCCATATATTATATGTGGCTGCGGGTTTAAGCCTTAAGACATATATTGAAATGCTTGTGTTGATTGTATGTGTGGACACGGTTTGGCGATGGCTTTCGATAGACATAAAAGCGGCAATAAAAGGGTGGCTCTGATTCTATAAGTGTGGTGGGTTGATTAAAGCGCTCGGTGATGGTTGATTAAAAGGATCAGTTGGTGGCTTCTGATGGTTGATTAAAACGCTTGGGTGGTGGCTTCCGTTGGGTGATTAAATGCCTCCGATAAAGCTTGTAAGAAAAAATAAAGAAAGCAAAGAAATGGAAGCTGAAGTGTCAAGCGATCAAGTGAGGAGGAAGCCAAAGAGCCAGCATGTAAGAGGAAACGAATGGACAGGGGCATGGAGCATATAAAAGCAGCAAAAACAAATAATTTTGTTGTCGTTGGTGGATGGCATAACTTGAGCATGAGATAGTGGAAGTAGCAGAAGAAAAGGGGGCAGCAGAAGCAGTGGAAGCTGAAAACAGCGTAGCAGCACACCAGTGTATACCAAAGAGGTTGGAGCCTTAGAATTGAAAAGGATTGAAGTCCTTGGGAGTTGGTGCTCCTAAGTCCAAGATTGGTGTCTTGGCAAAATAGAGTTGGTGCTCTGGAGGTTGGAGCCTCACCAAAGTCCAAGTTGGAGCTTGGCAACCGATTGTGACCATCTATATATTGTATTTATTTTACTGCACAGTTATATTAATAAAAGCATTTATTCTTACTGTTCATATTGTGTTCTGAATATATATGTTTTAACTGGTAAAACAACAGTGGGAAAAAGAAATACGGATTCACCCCCCCTCTCAGTATTTCCAACAATTGGTATCAGAGCCAAGTTCCTTCATTCAAAGCTTAACAGCTTGAAGTTTGATTCTCAAAACACAAATGGCGAGATCAAGGAAGAAAGTCTCAAATCCTCCTAAGGATGTGTCTCCCTCTACTACTAAAATAGAAGACAATGAATTTGAGGAGGCTCCAAGGCTCAATGGGAACTTTAATATATGGGAAGTAAGAATGAGGAATTTCTTATAGACTCAAGGCTTTGAAATCTGGAAATCTGTGATTGATGATAGCAGTATGGATGAAAAATCCAAGGAGTACAATGCAAAAGCAGTAAAGGCAATCTTGAATGGGCTACCTGATTCTGTAAAGAACAATCTAGGAAAATGTTCATTAGCAAAGGGTATATGGGACAAACTTGATGACCTTCACTCAAAAGGAGCATTGACCATGAACATCAATCAAGAAGATAATGGAAATCTAGAAGGAAATCCAGAACCCATCATAGAAGCTGAAAATAAGAATGATGACATCAAGACTGTAGCAGACCAAAAAGATGAAGAGAATGAAAAAGACTTTATAGAAGAACTCCTTGCTTGACTTATGACTGTCATGGAAGAGAATAATAATTTGAAAAAAGAAAATGAGGCACTTAAGAAGATAGCTCCAGTTGGTGACCAAGATCAAACAAGGAAGAAAGTTGATATCATCAAGCTTCAAGTACAAGAAAGGGATGAAGAGCTTGCCAAGCTTAAGAAGGAATATCATAAAGCAAAGAAGCAGGAAGATATCTTGTCAAGTCAACTTGAACAAAGGCACAAGAGTGTGAACAAACTTGAAGAAGGGATTGGTCAGTACAAGGTAGAGGTCTCCTCCCTTAAGTCTCAATTACAAGAAGCCAGGAAACAGGCACAAGGAGCTGAGAAGAGAATGGAGAGCAGTCAAGCAAAGAATGAAGAAATCTTCAAAAATGAAGTCAGATATCATCTCCCTTAAAATAGTAGCAGCTGAAGCTACTCTTAGCAAGGAAGAAACTGAGGAACAACTTGCAAAGAAGAATAATGAGCGTGAAAGATTGGAAGAAGAGATTGTCCTCCTCAGGAAAAAGGTTGAAGGGATGAACAAAATCATGAAGAGCTCTCAAGCCTTGGATGACATGCTCAGCTATCACAGATGTCCATCTGATAAATTAGGTCTCGGATATGTAGGTGAATCCTCAAACAAGAATGAAAATGCTTCAAACAAAAGAGATGTGAAGAAGATAGAAAGAAATAGTGATGCTCCCAGTTCCAGCAAAGGCAAGGAGAAAAATCAAGGCTACAATAGAACAAATCTTGCTCCAAGAAGAAATCCTGCTCCAAGAAGAAAACCCGCTCCAAGAAGAAATATAGATGATGACAAAGATGCGAGAGGCAATGGTTATCATCGAAGGATCTCAAGGAAGCAAGGCTTTAGAAGTACACCAAAGAAACCTCCATCTCCCAGGTACCAAAGTTCATTTTTTGGTTATTGTTATTCCTGTTCAAACTTTGGTCATATGGCAAAAGACTGTAAAGTATATCATAAAGATAGATGTTGTGGTCCCCAACCATCTCATAGAGATAGATGTTATAGCCTCCGACAACCTCCAAGAAACAATTTTGCAAGAAGAAACCATGAATTCTTATTCATGTACAATGTAGAATGCCTCAAGTGTCATAACATTGGTCATATGGCACGAGATTGTAACTTAACATGGGCCGTTACACAAGCTAGAACCGTACAAAATAAGAAAGTTATGCAAGTATGGAGAAGGAAGGAAATACAATCCGAAAGTCCCTTGAGTTCTTCAGTCAACAGCATGTATCAATGGACTAAATTCTGACAATCTAAACATTTTATAAGAAGACTCTGCCAAGGGGAGATGATGCATACAGTTAGGGGGAGCCTATCATGTTTCAGAAGCACTCCATTGAAGCATATGATCCTGTAACCATTCTTTGGACTGTTGTTAAAGAAATAGGGCAAACATACATGGTGTTGTTATCACAGAGGTTTATGTCTTAACTCAGGAATTTAATGTGAGAATAGATAAATTATGGACACTAATAGAGGCAGTCTTCAAAGAAACAGATACATATGAAATGGAGGTTGAAGTAAGAGCCGCTAGCAGCATATAACAAATTGAAGCATTGTAAAAGGATGCAGATCAGCAATTGGATTTAAAAGGCAGTCACAGATTGGATATTTGAATCTGCAGAGATATGTACAAGAACGCAAGGAAAAGATGGCTCATAGGAAGGAGAATGTTGTGTAGTCAAGCATAACTGAAACTGATACAGATCACTTAAGGAATATAGCAACAGCAAGGCACAACTCCTCACATTTTTGTCTAAATTCAATGATGATTGAATACTAGATGGTAGTAACTTAAGGGGAAGCACAAAGACACAAATAAACTCAGATCTGAAGAAAGACAATCTCAGTAGCAATTTCTCTCTTGATTCGAACTATGAAGGTCTCTCAATTCTGCCTATGGAGACATCAATATGGATTGAGCATGAAAGCCTGGAATTGGACACCTGTGTATGGCCATTTGCAATCTGAATGAAAGCATTAAAGTAGAGCATCCTGAAGCATTGTTGAAGCCATGATAAAGCAGTTCTGAGACATGAAGATGATAAAGCATCAATCCTTCTATCTTGAAGAAGAAGAAGAGCACTATGACAGGGGAGTCACAGACCCATGAAGATCTACCATTCATGAAGAACAGAAGCAGTTTGATAGGGGGAGTCCCAGAGCACTCCTTTGCCATTGATGTCAAAGGGGGAGAGAAAAAGAATATTGCCATCAATAACAAAGGGGGAGATTGTTGAACTAGGTTGTCATTGAGGTCAATATGGCAATATTCTAGATACTAGAGGATGACATGAAGCCAAGGGGATGCAGAGTAGATTCATGAAGAGACAGGAGCAAAGGCCATCAGTATAGCCGAGCCATATATATATATATATATATATATATATATATATATATATATATATATGCGGAAACAGACTTATATGCAAGGAGATCTTTGAAAGACACTGCCAAGCCAGAGGATTAGATGGAGACGAGAAGCCAGAGGAGCCACATTGGACATGACTAAAAGGAGCTGCAGGAGGAGCCACATACATATATACATATGGCAAAACAGGCATATCAGAGAGGAGCAGATGGAACAAGAGGAGCCAAGAGGAGACGGACCGAGGAGAGCAAATGGACCAAGAGGAACCAAGAGGAGCCATACATATGTATATGTCACATATATATGCCAAAGAAGAGGAGCACACAAAGACTGATCAAAAGAGCATAGAGAAAGAGCGGAGGACACATCCATCGGAGCAACAGAGGAGTAAACAAAGCTATTGGAGCCATAGAGGAAGCAGACAGGGTTATTAGGAGCCTATCGGGAGCAGAACAACTATCGGAGGAGCCAGATATATCAGAGCAAGAGGAGTCATATCGGAGGAGTGCCAGAGCAAGAGGAGCCATCGGAGGAGCTATCGGAGCATATCGGAGCAAGAGGAGCCATCGGAGGAGCCAATGAAGAAAACATAGCCATATATTTATCATGAGCTGTTCGGGCGATCAAAACCCATATATGCCTTCATTAATACTATCGGGAGTTGTTCTGGCAATGGAAACCCACATATGCATGTATTAATACTATCGGGAGTGTTTGAGTGCCCAAAATCTACATATATGCATTTATAATAATCAAAGACCTTTTTCCTTTTTGGCGGAAACAACACAAGTTAAATGTGTTTCGGCACATATGGACCAACTGACATATATATATATATATATATATATATATATATATATATATATATATATATATATATATATATATATATATATATATATATATATATATATATATTTCGCCAAATCAGCAATCGGAGAATGGAGGATGCGATATGCGATGGACGCGATATGCGATTTAGCACTGACCGTCCGATCTGAAAGAATAATGAATGACAGAGATCTAATTGGCAATCGGCATATCAGAGTGATCGCGTTGGAAGGATCGGGGGAAACGATATGTGACATTGCTGATAATTGGAGCTGAAATATTATAAAACAGAGCCTAAAGGAGTATCGGGTCCGCAGACCCATTACATTGCAAATCTGCTGATAGGGAACTGCCGATAGGCCGGACCCGAAATCTCTTTAGAAGGGGGCTTAAAGGAGTGTCGGGTGCGCAGATCCTTTGTGTTACAAAGTCGCCGAGGTGAACTCGCGGAATTGATGGAGCCAAAATTTGAATAGGCTGGATCATAAAAGGGTGTCGGGTCTGTCGCATCGGAGGAGGCTTTTCTATTGTTTACAACGAACGCCGATGTTCATCGGACCTAAAACAATATTAAAGGGAGTCTAAAGAGCATCGGGTCCGCTCCTCATCGGAGGTTGGAGTAAAGGGATTTATTGTGATCGCTGAAATCCGGACTCGTCGATAACTATAAAGGTGGGCAGATAAGATTTGAAATCCGCGAATGATCATTTGAGCGGATTTACATGGGTTCCTGTGTAGTAATGTATATGTGACCGAAATCTTTATAAAGGGGTTTTATAATGTTTCCCATATATTATATGTGGCTGCGGGTTTAAGCCTTAAGACATATATTGAAATTCTTGTGTTGAGTGTATGTGTGGACACGGTTGGGCGGTGGCTTTCGATAGACATAAAAGCGGCAATAAAAGGGTGGCTCTGATTCTATAAGTGTGGCGGGTTGATTAAAGTGCTCGGTGATGGTTGATTAAAAGGCTCGGTTGGTGGCTTCCGATGGTTGATTAAAACGCTCGAGTGGTGGCTTCCGATGGGTGATTAAACGCCTCCGATAAATCCTGTAAGAAAAAATAAAGAAAGCAAAGAAATGGAAGCCGAAGTGTCAAGCGATCAAGTGAGAAGGAAGCCAAAGAGCCAGCACGTAAGAGGAAACGAATGGACAGGGGCATGGAGCATATAAAAGCAGCAAAAACATAGAACTGTGTTGTCGTTGGTGGATGGCATAACTTGAGCATGAGATAGTGGAAGCAGCAGAAGAAAAGGGGGCAGCAGAAGCAGTGGAAGCTGAAAAGAGCACAGCAGTACACCAGTGTATACCAAAGAGGTTGGAGCCTCAGAATTGAAAAGGATTGAAGTCCTTGGGAGTTGGTGCTCCTAAGTCCAAGATTGGTGTCTTGGAAAAATAGAGTTGGTGCTCTGGAGGTTGGAGCCTCACAAAAGTCCAAGTTGGAGCTTGGCAACCGATTGTGACCATCTATATATTGTATTTATTTTACTGGACAGTTATATTAATAAAAGCATTTATTCTTGCTGTTCATATTGTGTTCTGAATATATATGTTTTAACTGGTAAAACAATAGTGGAAAAAAGAAATACTGATTCATCCCCCCTCTCAGTATTTCCAACAGGTAAATCCCAAAAACAAGTAACTGAAAAGAAGAAGGAGAAGAAGAATAAAGAGAAGAATAAGAAAGAGAAGAAGAAGAAGGAGCCAAAGATGAAAAGGGGCAACCAAGCATCGTCTAGCAAAAATCCACACACTGCACCGACCATGCCTAAATCTCCATGTGTCATTTTCAAAGGAGACCACTATCATCGAGATTGTCCTTGCATCCCTCGGATCTTAATGGACTGGTCTCCTTGTTTGCACAATCCGGTGTCATCAACCTCTAACAATCATGTTGAGCACACACCATCAACTAGTGAAAGTGAAGCCCCTGGACAAAAAGGAAAATATAAATTTCCTTGTAAATTGTGTGAAGGCGATCACGCCGTCCACCATTGTCCCTTCTTAGATGAAGCTAAAAGAGTTTTGGACGAATGTCCAGTTTCACCGTTACGACTTCCTCTTGGATATAAGAAACTCTTGCCAAGTTCGTCAATAGTCGAAAATCTGGCTAACATGCCCTTGTGGTCGACCGAAGTGTCTATCATTGAAGATAAACCATCCGAATCCATACAAGACGAAAGTCAAAAGGTCGAGGTGGCAGTTGACCCATTCTTGCCTTCAGAAGGTCCATCTTCAGATGATACAGCCACCGAAGAGAACAAGAACGACATCGTTCAAATTATCTTCGTAAGCACAGACTCCGATGAACATGGTGGCAGTCTACCTGTTCCTTTACCGCAGGAAGGAAGTTTATCAGAGTCATATCCAGCCATCTATTCGGTCCCACATTCAAGAAACCTCGTTGTTTCCTTTGACTAGAATATACTAGGCAGAGCCCGTTTACCGGCTAGTGTACCATTTCGAATCATTGCTCAAATATATAGAATGGTCATGGATGGTACCATCATATATGAAGGGGCTTCTGTGAGTATCCTTTCCTCAACTGCTTGGAAAGCGTTTGGTTTTCCATTGCTTTTGCCTGAGATGAGAAATCTAATGGGCTTTGACAAAGGAACCAGTCGACCGTTAGGGATCCTTCCTGATGTGCCGATAAGGTTGAGAAGGAAAACCGTTCACATGAACATAATGGTAGTCCAAGGACCCCTGGATTATAATCTACTCCTTGGACGAGTCTATATTTATTGCATGGGAGCCGTCATCTCCTCACTCTTTAGAGTAATGTGTTTTCCGCATGAAGGAAGAGTGGTCAAGCTCATAGACCAGCTTTCATTTCCCAGTTCACACATAGCAAATAGTCATATACCAACCCTAAATGGTATTTTCACACAAGGAATGTATCATCAATCCCCAATCCATCCTCCTGATGAGTGCGAGTGATTCGGAGGACATGACTGAAACCCATGGGGCATGCACCCTAGTCTGCTTTGGCAGGAAAGCCTTGGGTATAGGGTAGGTTTTTGCGGAGGATATATGACTAGTCTGACACACCCGTCCATTTAGGAAAATGGGATTAGGCTGGAATAAGATTTCCTCGTCAAAGTTATGTCAGTGGAGGTGTCTGCACCACTCACCTTTGTCTATTTCGATAGACATCGCCGAGGAAGTGTTTTATCTGTGACACAAATAGATCAATCTTTGGTAACCTGGAAATTTTTCGCTATACCTGCGGGCATGTAAACCTTTTGGCATGCAAGCAAATAGCGATCATTTATTTTTTAAAATTTATAGGTCCTCTAACCCTTTAAACTCATAGGATTGGTCGTTTCCTAACTTGCATAAAGAAAGGATGCGGAGCAAATCTTTGTAAGGTGCAATCTTCTTAAAAATGGCATCTTAGAGTAGACATCCTTATTATACAACTGGATCGAGCAGTTTTAATGCAGAATTCAATCTCGTTAAAAAATGAACATAAGCAATGAGCAAGTGTTTCCCCCAACATTTAATCTCATTAAAAAATGAACCATTTTCTGGTAAATAACCATCGTGAATGTATTATCATTAACCTTTGAAGCCTTGGTCATGTTCTCATGATCACCCGCACTCTATATTGGCTGATCATTCACCTCCACTTGATTTTTTACCCCTTTTGAGGAGCAGCTACGAAGAGTGATCCTGTTAGCCATCCTTGTGACACTGGCATGATTGGAAAATTACAACCCTTACCTGGAATCAGCTGCTGCCCGAATCTATCACTCGTTCCTAAAAAACGAGTCCCCTTTAAGCTCTTTTCAATTGACTCGTAAAATATGAAAAGATTGTCGAGCCATTGGCCTCTCTAGCTCGTTAAAGTGACCGAAAGTGCTATCCCTCTAGATTTTAATCTTTTTGGACCTGAGGGATTATTACACAAAAAGATCGAGTGCTTGTTTTGTTCGGCTCGTTAAAATTACCAAAAATTCATCCTTTTTGTATTATTTTATACTTTTTCAAACTTGAGCGATTAGAAGACGAAAAAGGATTTTTGGTGTTTCCTTTACATCCTTTTTCAGACTCTCTAAAATTGAAAAGGACCGAGTTATCTTTGTCATTAAACTCGTTAAAACTAAATAGCGACAAACTTGTCCATAACAGACAAGAATGAGTTTCACTATCGCTAAGCTCGTTAAAACATAGCGATGGGTTTGCTCGAAGGGAAAATTATAGAAAAGCATATGTTATCCTCCTCAAACTTGACAAAAATAAAGTGGTATTGGTCAACAATGACTGAGGAGAAATTGGGAAGAAAACTTGAAGAAACTTTGTTGGTAGCAAGTCGCTCTTGAACATGACACTTTCACTCCGCATCCGAGTTGGGTTGGGTTGTTCCATTCACTAGTCACATCACCATGGTTCCATCACACCATCCATATTTGGGGTTAATGCTACCAATCCATCATGTCAATGTCGCCGATATGTTCAAGATAAGTCGCTCAGAGAATTCACCTGTGTCTCACCCACTGCAATACATTTACGCTCCATTCTTTCATGACCGCCATCCTGAACCTTATATCACCAGATCGTTTTCACCTCCATTAAAATCATTTTCTCCATTCCATGTCATTGATGTGGGATTCACTAAGGCCCTCCTATGATAGATTTATTCTTGTCGACATCAGCTCATTATCCAAGAAGTTGATCTAGGAACAACCCTTTCGGTGCTTTGAAGCTTGCATACCTCAATGGAAAGTTTCTCTCTTCCGGGGATAGGTTTACATCAATGGCCTTCGACCAAAATATTTTTTTTGGTGTTCAAAACCAAGTACCTTATTCACACCACGTGAATTGTACTATAGTACCTTGACGGTCATCATCATTATTGGTGATTCCTCTGGCACCTGTTAACAGCTTACATCATTGGCTGGTAATCAAGCGATGTCTTTCCATATTCGACTCGAGAACATCTCTCACATGGATCGACTTGTACTTTGAGTGAAGATCGAATGAGATTGAAGACCCCAGATCTAGTTTCATCCATCTGGGCTACGAAATATATTCAGGAAAATAAAGACATCAAATGTACATCACTACTGCACAGATAATCATCCAATCTAAGGGATGATGCCTCTACCAGAATCATCAGTCTACACTCAGACGATTATCTGTCCTATGTACATGAAAATGAATTTATAAAGCTGAACATGGGAAATTCCCACCTCAGCTAGATCATGAAAATATTATGAAGATAATGTATTGTATTGTATCTTATTACAGGTCACCTTTCAGCTTGAAAAAACTTCAGATCCTCATGATAAAGCATTTCACTCGACATCAAAAGATTAAGGACCTCATGCTTTAGGGGGAAACTATTATAGACATTTTTGGGCACTGCAACCCCAATCATAAATGTCCATAAACCAAGGGCTCCTAAGTCCCTAAGGGTGTTGTTCCAACCCCTAAAAGAACAAGGTAAACTAATTACATCATCTCCTATAAGTTCTCCATGAAAAACTACTAAGAACTGGTCAAAACTAGACCATTTCACCTGCTCCATGGTCAAAGTGCGTTGCATCCCACCTGAATATACACAGTAAGTGTGATGCATGTTGAAAAGCCCTTCTATGGGGTGCGACGGGTGAGAGTGGACAAATGGCAGGGTCAATCCGCAAGGTGGAGGAGCATGGAATCTTCCAGAAACTTCTCATGTGACACTTGCCTCTCTGCATTCGACCAAGGATGAGTAAGAGATCATCAATCTCCAAGTGGAATCAAGAACTAGCAGAGAGAGGACACTAATCAAATCTCAAAAGCTGACTCATTCCCCTTGCAAACATATATATATGGATCCCTCATCCTAGAGATCTGGAGGTTGGAATTTTGTATCTTGTAAGGAAGTGTTGTTAGTTTCTTGGTGAAATATCATAGTGTTGGGTGATCTAAGCTTTTCATGAGGTGAAGAAGGGCTTTCTTGCTGAGAGGATGATGCTGGGTCAGAACAATTGGTTGTAATCCTCTTTTCTCTTTCTTGATTATCAATAAAGCTATTCAAGTTTTCCTCCACATTATTGTATGATTGATGTTATATGTATTTGTGTGGCCAATATATATCTGGTCCTATATTGTTTATGATAATAGATCTATGTTCTTGGATAGTGTTATGCTGCTTTGATTCTACAAGTGATATTTGGAGCTGGGTAGATGAGGAAGCAAGTGGCGAAGACCTCTCAGAAGGGAGAGGAATCAAGCAAGGAACCAAGCACAAGACAGAGGTTGGTCTCCTTATTCCTCTCTTATCTATTTCTCATAGAGGAAAATGAAAGTAGCTTTTAGTTTGTTTGTTTCTAAGGTAGCTACCAGCCTTAGTGGGAATAGCAGCTCTGCATAGACACTAGTTTTCCCGATAACACACATAAACATATGATAACTTGAATCATAGAAGGAAAAACAATACTAAATCACCTTGAGACAAGAATCCCACAAAATGGTACAAACCTTGGTCTATTTCCTCGCCAAACTGCAGAAATGATGTACAATAGTGCTCAAAGCATTCACAAGAGTCGAACCTTTACAAATGATTGAAAAAACACATGATATAGACCTCCAAACCACCTGTGCTATCCTTCAGGAGTTGAAACCATGAGAAAATGGGTGGTTTCAACCATATTTAAACTAGGAACACAAAAATAGATAGTGGAATAGCTTGCCTCTAAAACCTGGGAAACTGATTCATTCAACTCTAAACCACCTACAATTGATGTATCTACCTTATCAAGTCAATTTTTATCATTTTTACATCATAATACATCAATTTACATCATTTCACATCATGAATTTGACCATAAGAGAGAAAACGTCAAACTAGAAGAAAACTAGGCGAAAACAGAGTTTTTGAGCAAAATTGGCACTTTTTCATCCTGTACGTAGCGCCACTTTTCTGTGCGTAGTTCTTTTTCCAAGCTGATTTTGGAAGGCTTGATAAGGTCCAAATCAGATGTAGAATAGCTCATTGGAAAGCCACGTGAGTCTAATTTCTTGGACAACTTGAATTTTTTGATTTGGAGTCCATTTTTCCCTCCAAAATTGCAATCTCCCAAGACTGCTTCCTGTGTGGCCAAAAAGTGGCAGAGGGGGCATTTTTGAGGTGTTTTTGGCCCTTTAGGTGACCCAAAACTTGTCAAAATTTCCTAGTAATTTCTGAGAATGCATAAATTTTCATAAGGAATCCAAAAATTCCATTTTTTATTGAAATGGAGGTCCCCATTAAAAGCGAGCACTAGGTGGCGCTACGCACCTGTTGGAAAAGCCTGTGTTAAAATTTTCTATGCATAGCGCCACTAATTCTGTGTGTAGCGCTATTTTCAGATCAAGTTTTTGAGGCTTTCTCGGCATCCACATTGGAGGAATGATAGCTTGTTGGAAATATTATTGAGTCTACTTTCCAATAGAACTTAAATTTTTAAATTTGGAGTTCATTTTCCCTGTCAAAAGTCAAATATCCCAAGACTGGTCGAAATGTGCAAAATGAGGCTGCCTAAAGGAAGAGTGTTATTTCAGTCAACTTTTGAAGGTCTTCCTCAACTCCAAATTGAGCACATGATAACTAATTGGAAATATATTTGTGTCTACTTATCATTTGACTCATCAAGCAAGTCATTTGGCCAACCAAGCTAGGAGAAATCTTGATTTTCCCAAGGTCTCTTCAGAGGTGCATCATTTCTCCTGAGACAACTGTATTTTTGCATTTCCCTAAAACCATGACACCTATTGAAAACGTGAAGGAGGTTTTTCTTCCTTGGCCTATTATGGACAACAACCTCTCTCACATTTTCCAAATTCATTTTTTCTTGCTCAGAAACATCATTGGAGTAAAACCTATCCCGATGTGTGGAACAGGGGATTTGCTGAAATGAAGTGAAATGAAAGGGATAAGGGGCTTCTAAATTATTAAGAAAATTTTTTGAAGTAGGGAGGGATGTTAGGAAGCATATAAAGGTGGAATTTCAAATATTTAGTGAGGGGAAGGGGTCCAAAAGGGTAAAACACAGGCCTAGCCTAGAAAATTGTCAAATTGTAGCAAGAAACTAGGGTTTGTGTGAAAATGGGGAATTTGAGGGAAATAAGTGATGGGAAGTGTTTAGTAAGGTACATTAAGGATAGTGGAAACTGTATGAACATCAGGATACAATTTTTATTGATGATTTGACCATCCAAGAGAAATTACCTTCAAAACCCTGGGAGAAGGAAATGAACCTTACCTAGGCAGAACTGAAGCATGAACAAGGTGTAAAATGACCCATTGGAACCTAACATTAGATGAAAACCTTATGAATGATGGTACACTTAGCTGAATGGCGACATGAAACTTTTGGGAAGAATCAGTGACAGTTTCATCATCCCTCTCATATGCTGAATCTGTTTCCATGCTTGCAAATATAGAGTGTAGAATGATGAGTATGAAGAGATTTTCTCAAATATAGGGTGACTGTTGTTTTCTTTTTAGGAATTGAGAGGATGACTGATAGTGGAACTGTGAATAAGGTTTTTGATTATGGCATCAGAATTTTAGGGAATGATAGGGTTTGGGAAATAAGAATTAGGGTTTCGGGAATGGTAGGAATTATGTATAGGGTTTAGGGTTTGGTGATAAGGGGTAAGGTCAGTGTCAATGGGAGACGAAAAGAGGAAGGGAATTAGGGAAATTTAGTGTAGGGGAATGGGATAGAGAAAAAACATAACAAGGGAGTGAAAACAACAAAAATAACAAAACCCTAGACAATATGGCAAGATAACTTTTAGAGTAGTTAGGGTTTCATTTTTCAACATTCAAATCACCACCATGGATGAAAATATCTCTTGCTAGGCCAGTTTGGAGGGTGTACTTACTTGTTGAGAGATTTTTTGCAAATTTGGAAGCTTCGAAAAGCAATCCAATGTGTTTTGTAACTCAGCCACCAGATGTGTTGCGTCATGCACAGGTGCGTAGCGCACTTTCTATGAGTAGCGCCTATTGAAATTCATTTGTAAAACATGTGCCCATTGCGTAGCACCAAGCAGGTGCGTCACGCTAGTGCCCAAGTGCATCATGCTGGCAAAAAACTTGCATTTTGCTGCAATTTCCCTTATTTCTCCTCAAAGTGCGATTTTACCTCTTGCTCTCTCTCACTTGTACAAATGAAGTTTTCAAATACCAAAGATTACTTTATATCCACCTTGGCTTTTAATTTTTCATTTTAAAAACCCATTTTTCTAAAGTTCCTTTTAACTTTGCTTTAAAAACCCTGTTTTTTTCAGTTTGGCTCTTTTTGTCATTTGATGAATTAATGCTTGGATTTTTTTGTTTCTTTTGCAGTGGTTGGAGTGCTGGAGTTTGGCAGGGTGACCAAGGGCTGTAGCTGAAGCTTTATTATATATGAAAACATTAAAATTACATAAAATTTGTACATAAAATAGAAAAACTTTGTTTTCACCTCAAAACAAAGTTTTGAGATAAAAACCCTTTATGAAGCAAATTATCAGTGAAATTTGTGATTTTATGAACTTATTAAACATCCTCATGTGGCTGCTGACCTATTATTGAGTTTTTGTAGATCATGGTGACAAACCCTAGACCTAATGAAACCTAAAAACCCTCAAATGACTTTTGCAAATGGAATGAAATAAAAATGACAGAAAATAATATATACATGTGAAAATAGACTAGCAGATGAAAGCATGCGGGAAATTGACAAAGAATCACTACCATCAGATGATACATGACCTAATGGAGTGTAGCTGATCGGATGAGACACATAATATGCATGCAAAAGAGAAATTTTCTCACTGATGGAGAGATAAAGATACCGACACTAACACCTGGCTGTCTGCTAGCCTTACGATCTAATCCTACAGCTCTGAAGAGAAAGGCGTGAAGAAGATCTCATGAATTTCCGTATATACGTAGCAATCCATCCACCTCTTCTCAGATATCTGCAGGGTTTTGTTTTCCTGTACCACGAACTCGTGAAGCTTTTGATCCAACCAATCTTCAATCTCTTTCTTTGTAGGGTTCCAGTGTTCTAACATGAAACATCCCTTAGGCAGATCCTGGTCCCAGCAACGGAACCATTTGTTGGCTTATTGGGGCCTGGCCCAGATTCGGAAGTATTTTAGCCAAACAAATCCCGCACTATCGGCCCTTTCAACAACAATCCGCGAAGCGTGGACTAAAGTCTCACCTGAGTTAGTATGGGAGTGTGATGGAACCAGGTTTCTGCACCCTAGGGATGTCTTGATGAGGTCTAGAGAGGTCATGAACTAATCTGTGCACTCACTCTATGCAACACAGTTGTTCGGCCGTCTCGTAGCTCTGTGACAAGGCACTTCCTAGATTCCTTATTATTATAGTGGTTATTATAGATCTGGTCTAATTCTTAGAGTCAATAGTTATAACCAGCACATGTAACCATAAATCTTAAAGATATGCATAAAACTATAACATAATAATAACCATACAGATCTGTGACCAGATGCACAATAATTCAGAAACACTTATCTTTATTAATATTCTATTTCAGTACAATCCAATTCTTCCCTGCGCACTCAGTTGCAAGGGTCCATGCATACAGCTGCGGACTCTACTAGGTCTTTGTGCACATAGCTATAGAGCCTACACTATCTACTACCGACCATGACACAAACTTACAGACATAGAGCATTCACACCTTTACAAATCCATAACACTTGTGATCTTCACCAAAAGCTACCTCTGCCCTTAGAGCCTTGCTATATTTATACATTTCCATGGTCTGCAGACTATCAATAGGCCGACATATTCTATATTAACTTTACATTATTTTTAGGCGAACAACCCTTTGACTTGACTCATTACAATTCGGGCTCCGCACACTTCACGGAACTTTTACAGTATCAATACCCAAAATTGTGGGCTTTAAGCCCCAAAATCGTTACGCAGGGGATCCGTTGCCCAATAGTTTGCAAATTGTTGGGTTATTATACGTTGACTTTCCATTCTTGAGATTCTATTAGAAATATTTCTAAGTAGAGAGGTAATTTCATCAATTTGATGATCTTCATCTTTGGTTTTTTATGAGGAACATTCTTCTCTAGCTTTCATAATCTTTTCAACTTTTTTTGCTTTAGCTTTTAGTTTAGCAGATGTTGATCTATTAGCTTCAACTTTGATTGCATTGATTTTCATGTCTGCTAAAGTTTCTAATTTTCTTTCCATAAGCATGATAGGAAATTCATCTTCGAATTATTTGGAAAAATTAATCTTAGCAGTAGTTAATGTAGTTTTGCAATTTAGAGGCATTTAGTTATAGAGTTTATTAAATATTTTAATGAAATCAGGTATAGGTTCACTAGGGTTTCTTTTCAAGTTTTCAAATTCATTTAAGTAATAAGCAACATCATTTTTTACTCCCCATTGATTTTTGAAAATTTTAACTAGTTCAGGCCATGAATTAATGGAATTAGCTTGGAGTTGTCTAAACCATATCCTAACATTGCCTTCAAGTGATTGAACACAAAGTCTTGTGTAGACATATTCATGCTCAATATTCATGTTATTGGCAAAGTCTAGGAATGAAGCTACGTGATCTTCAGCCAATGGTATTGTCTCTCCATTAAATCTAGGTAAATTTTTTAGATACCCATCAAGAAAAGCATCAAGTTGGGTTGCAGTTGGAATAACTGACGCTGCATAATGGGCTACCAAAATTGGTTGAATACTAGCCTTTTGATGTTATGATGGTTATCTTTTTAGGAGAAACAACTTTACTAGAAGAAGGAGGTGATTGAAGGTTTGGGTTTATGGAAGAATTGAGGATTAATGACCAACTTTTGAACTTCAAGAAGAACCTTTTTAGGATCCTCAAAATCTAGAGGATTAGTATAAATACTAATTTTCTCTTCAAATTTAATAGTGGATGGGTAGGTATGTTCAAAAGAAGATTTTAAATCAAATGGTTTAAACTAAGAAAGAAAAAGTTTAGGATATTATTCACTATCAGAATGTTCCAAATGGGAATAAGGAAGTTCAAAACCCTCAAGTTGATGGACTAAAAGTTTAGTTTGAATATATACTCATTTAGACTGGAGTTTTAAAACTTTTGGAGGAAGATCTGATAATTCAACAGGTGTTGGAGTTGACTATGAAGGGTCAGATACTGAAGTATTTTTGGATAGAACAAAGGCATAAGTAGTAAGAGAGGCTTATAACCTACGTCTAATTGATGCAATTCTAACTAATCTCTTTGTATTTGATAATGGAGAGACAAGCTCAATATCTGATTGGGATCTGGTATGCCTATGTGAAGCTAGTTTTAATATATAGAGTCGCCAGGTGAAGGGTTTTATCCTATTGACCTCTTATTCACATTTAAGAGGTAATTATAATCATTATCCCAGGGAAACAATCTTTAGTTTTCATCCCCTAGAAACAACACCAATCTGATGTTGTCCTTTGTAGATATTTCTAGGCTAAGGGACTTTTCCAAAGCATCTAAAGTAATGTTTTTGATTTTAAGTGGATGAAAAATGCTTAAGATTTTAAACAGATGCAAATCCTAACTATTTTTGAGAAAGTAGAAGGGTTGATTCTTCATTCTTAAAAAACTTTAAGCTTTAAATTTTTTTGGAAAGCATAATTTAAGATGATATATAATTATTTAGATATTCAGACTGAACTTCTTATTTTTTATATATAGCAGATGTGTATAGAAGCTTTCTATAGCCAAACAATACATGTGAAATAGATGATAGAAGGAAAAAATTAAAAAATTTAGTGCAATTAACTAAGACAGATAGTTTAAGTTAATTGATCTCTTTTAATGATGATAACTTTGCAAGGGATTTCAGAGAGATTGATACTCACTCTATTCATTCTTAGATTTCTATGTTACCTTGAACATGTGCAGAGAAAATAAAAAATGAAAACATATTTGAATAACCAAAAGAACCCAGAAAGATACACAAGTTGCTCAGAATGAATCTAGAATCCTTCTATTAATTTCATAAATAACTTTAAAAGTTACAAGCATGTTGATTGGTTCATTGTAAGGGTTCAACACTTTTTCCGTTGAATTAAAGAATATTTATAGAGCTTGACTTCATACATATCTACATTGAAATCAAAATTGATTACAAAATATAATATCATCCAAAATATTTGGGATATTACAAAAATAAAATCAAAAAATAATAGATCTGGACTTATTTGAGCACTTTGCACAAATTTCGAGGGTTGTTGTTGATATCTGCAGCTGGAAATCTACTTTTTTGTTCACTTTCTATAAAATTATTTTGTCTACTCCCGAAATTTAGCATTTTGTTCCTATTCTATGAGCTCACACAATTTATCCCATCTCTTTTCATCATGGACAGAGAAATTCAACAATTTTCTATATGGCTCATCAAATTCAGTAAATTTTTCAAAAGTGGGCCTAGTTAGAAACACATGCTTAATTTCATGCTAAATTAACAAATCATTACTTAAACCTCCAATGAAATATTTTGCAGTTATAACTCATCTTATTTTGGCAAACTTGGTTTTGTCCATTGCAATTTCATGTAACTTGTGTTGATAATCTTCAATTGGAATCAATTTTCCACCTCTATCCTACAAACTTGGAAGTCCTTTCTCATGCAGAGCATTGAATTTATTTGTGAAATTTATTAATATGAATATCCAAATTTTGGCACTTGTTCTCAAGCTGTAGCATCAAATTCCTTTTAGTTAAAACTTTCCTCACCTCCAAGACAACATTAATTTTGTCTTCAATGTTGAATTCTTCAAGCTCATCTTTTGTCTTGGAGTTCAAAATTTTGATTATCCTTTTGGAATATCCTGGCTTATGGTCCAACTCTTCTTTTATTTCTCGTACTGCTGCTTTTGACCTTTGCAATAAACATTCCAGCTAAAAAATAATTTCAATTGAAGGTCATAATTCAATCACTGATGCATTAATGTCTATCCAAAAATTTTCTTTGACCTGAGCAATAATATGTTCAATTAAATATTCATTCTCATAAACATCTAATTGTTGAGTTAATTTATAATTCTTTTGAATCTCAGCTGAATATGCATTTTCAAATTTTATTTTCTGCTATTGAATCTTTTGGGGCTTCATTTTGAGTTTTTCAATTTCAAGAACCTTCAAGGATAAGTCTCCCATGGCCTTTGATAGTTTCTCTGTTGAGTTAGTAGACTATCTCTCTACTATGATGGTTGTTGTTGTAGATGTCCCTACTGATGAAGTTCCTATTGTCGAAGTTGTTGCTATAGGAATGGTTGCTGAAATACTAAGTTGTTGTCATTTTTATTTTAAGAGTGTTTCCATGTCAGTTTCCATATTTTCAATTTGAAGATTATGTTCAACTATAAATCTAAACAAAATTTCCTTTTCCCTCTCAAGTTGACTTATTTCCTTGGCTTGTGGATGTTCAGTAGTAGGAAGTTTACATTTCTTCCTCAATTATTGAATGTAAACATTCTTATTCTTTATCAACTCTTCTGCTACTTTAATATCACTAGGATCATATCCTAGTTTGATCACCAAACCTTCAAGAGATTTAATTATGGTACCTTTAACCAAAGATGACATTCTCTCCATCTTCAACTATGTATGGATATTGTTTAAGGAATCTTGAAGTTAAGAGGCGGCCATAGCTAAACTTGTCAATTTAGAATATATCATTTCACCAGCCTACTTATGTAGGTCAATTTGATCAATGACATGAATTTTCTTGGTGTCAAAAGAAAAAATGGATATTTTGTAGGCTCCTTCATTTTTAGGTATTGGTACTTTAGGTTCTAAGAAAGTTAATTGAAACTATCCCTTTTTAGTATCAAGTGTACACAACAGTTGATGTTGTGTAGTGGAAGATCACTTCCAAAATTATGAATAGGTAGTGTCCTTTAATGCTTCATTATTTCCTTTGATTTATCTGTATCTGGAAAAAATATTTTTTTTGTTGTATCTTGAGAAACATATGAAACATAATAATTTGTGATCTCTTCAATCTATGGAAAGGAAGTGGTAGGAAAATATGATAACACCATTGTAGCCTACTCTTATGAACTATTTTCCTCTTAGGACTCCTGATTAGTGTTTGTCTTCTTTATCCTTTTGAAAATTGTCAAACCTATAGCTTGAGTTTTTGAGTCCGTAGGAGAAAGAATTTCTCTTGGTATTTTGGTTTTCTTTTCCTTGAGGAACTAGAGTCTGTGAGTATGTCTGACTAACAACTTGTTCCTCTGTAATATATTTTCTTTCCATTCTTCTTTCTTAACATGTTGTTCTATATATGGTCTAGTTGTATGTACATAAGGTGTTGTTTTGTGCTCAACTCTCAACTTTGAAATAATTCCTAAGGGATCATAGGACCAGGTAAAACTTAACTTGAATTTCATCTACTTCCTTTCTCACTACTATGGTATTGGTAATGGAAGGTCCAACTTGTGCCTTCAACTTGAATTGTGGTTTTTGCTTCCTGGATACAAAGTGAAAATCATCCATATTCATCATTTTCTTGATGTATTATAAGGCCAAAATTCTTATTGGCACAAATATTGGTAACCTGTAGAGAGGGATTTCACATCCATATATTATGATCTCTGCATAACTTTAGCAGAGGTACTAGTTTCTGTTGGGTGCAACCCAACATGGCTTAGTTTTTGGTGAGGACTCTACATTTTGTTTAGTCGAGTGTGATGTAAAGAATGTAGCTGAGTGTGAAGTAAAGAATGTAGTGGAGTGTCTAGTCAATTTAATGTCTTAAATTTCTCTACATAAATCATCAATCCGGGTATCGTAAATTGAAGAAGTGTGGTGCACCATATGTGCTTAGTTAACCTTTTTCTTACTTCGTTGTTTTATAGATTTTATTTTGTTTTGGGGTTTTGTTTTTGATGGTTTCCTAAAGTGTCTAATGCAAATGGAAATCCTCTTCTAAGGTCTTAAGAATACTTTTAAAAGACAAGTATGGATTTCAAGACAAGGCCTATGTCCCTAATGGTAACTTCAAAAACTTAGCACTTCAAAAGATCTTAAAACATGTTATTGATGGAATTAGTACTTAAACAAAAGTGTAAATATGCAGCTACTTCAATCAAAATAGAATGCAATAACCAATCAATGAGCTAGTGACTATGAAACCCAATATCCTTGCTACTGTATAAAAAGAAAACTGAAGAAAGTAAAAACTGAACTTAAAGCAACTCAAAGACCGAAAGCAAAGCAACTAATTCACACTACTTCAACTCTTCTGATCCTTTACCCTTCAGCTCAATCTACCTTATGGGAATCAATCATGAACAAGTTAAGCAATATGATATCTAAATTGCATAAAGGAAACTAATCACACTACTTCAACTCTTCTGATCCTTTACCCTTCAGCTCAATCTACCTTATGGGAAGCAATCATGAACAAGTTAAGCAATATGATATCTAAATTGCATAAAAGAAACTAATCACACTACTTCAACTCTTCTGATCCTTTACCCTTCAGCTCAATCACATTATGGGAAGTAATCATGAACAAGTTAAGCAATATGATATCTAAATTGAATAAATGAAACTAATCACACTAATTCAATTGTTCTGATCCTTTACCCTTCAGCTCAATGTACCTTATGGGAAGCAATCATGAACAAGTTGAGTAATATGATATCTAAATTGCATGAAAGTAAATGAGCAAAATAAAACTGAAAGAAATAACAATGATGGAATTAGAACTCAAAAAAAATAAATCAGCAGAAGGACAAGATGATTATGTCATGTCATTAGTCATTAAAAAGCTATGTGCATTATTAACCTACAATCAACCGGTTGAACACACTTGCATGAATTAAAATTGCATGAATGAAAAATCTAATCTACCAACTTGAAAGCAATCAAATGACATAATGAAACCAAAGCAAAATTTACAAAATGAAATCTACTCTACCTTACATTCTAATATGCTCCATGACATCTACTTCACATTTCCTTCCATGTTGAGAACATCAAAGCTTTATTCAAAATCTTCAAAATTACAAAGTACAACAAAGCTCTCCAAAGCTTTCAAAAGCCATCAAGGAAGAACTACAAACTCACAAGCTAAAAATACTTAAGAACTCCAAAATCTAAGCTAAAGAGGACTCACAAGCTAAAAGACTAATAAGCTTAAGCTAAATAGACTAACAAATGAAGGAGAGATATCTCCTATTTATACAAAAAATGAGAAACCATATCATTAATGAGAGTCCATGAATCTCTCCCTCTACCTCTAGAGTCCTAATCAAAATAGGAACTGATAAGACACATGTCTTCTTAGAGTTACAATACAATTAGGAGATGTGACACATATCCTCATGATCCCATGAATCTTTCCAACCAAATTCGAATTTGGCCTTAGAGTGCCACATAAGGGTCTTCTAGAAGTCTCCTTTCAACCTACACATGTCAACAACCTCAACGCATTTGTTAGGTATAAGCATATGCACATTATTTTCTAATTTTTAACCACAAATTCACTTAAAAGACTTAGAATTAATAAAGATTGGAAAAACATAAATGTGGCCCAATGATAATGAAAGTGGGATGAATGTGGTGACATAGTAGTGAAATGGAGGTGATATAATGTGTTATCACTGAGAACTGCAGTCACATGTATATAAGTTGAGTCCAAAATTTCATTGTTAAAAATGGATGTCAAATGGTTGTTATCCTATATTTACTACTTAGGAGTCATGTTTTTCAATGATATCGATGAGAATCATTTTCAAAACCGTTAGTCATCCTTCATCATGATTGATTAAGATATGTCTTATCTCGTATATGTCATTTGTCCTTTTCGCAGTTTCGTAGCGCAGTTTGATTGGCTGATTTTGAAGCGCAATAATGTTTTAGCCTTTTCGTAGCGCCAGCCATTTCGCAGCACATGTCGCTAAGTTATAACTATCTGCGCTACGAAATCGCGGATTCGGGGATTTTGCAGCGCAGATCTTCGAAATGTCATGTCCGGGGATGAGTCATTGTGTCCAGTCAGTTGTTGTCAGTTAGTGTACCTTCCAAGCACTTACGAGCCATCATTCCACCAATAGGATCATAGTCATGCACATTAAGTTCATTCAAATGTTTCTGTCATGCATAGTTGTGTCATGATGTTTTGTTAGTATTACATGAAGTGGCCAACTTATATGTTAAGACATTTGAGTTGAAATGAGCCCGAGTTTCTTCTTCAAGAGAGCTGCATTGTAAGCGAGCCTGCGTTCTAACATTTGAATTTTCTTTTCGAGTTGAGACTGCCGGTGTTTCTCTGTGCAAAAGTTTTTAAAGCGTAATGGAGAAGAAGGAGCATCGGTCTGGAAGGTGTCAAAGGGCAGAACCCGAAGGATTGGACCTGACATTGAGGGATGAAGGTGTTAAAAAGGCCTTCAAAGACGCTGGTTGCTGGAGTTTCTGTGAAAAGCTAAAGGGAGGACACACTCAGGTAACAAAATAAGTTGCCTTGAATTTTACAGGTTTAGGTTCCAAAGTATCTATGTTAGAATTCCCAGTATCTCCAGAGGCTATTGCTAGGGTAACTGAGATTCCTAGAGGAGGGCAGGAGCGGTTCAAAAATTTCAAATTTGATATGAGCCCCTGTAAAGTATTCTTGAAGGAAGCCTATGTGAATGAAGATTTGACCAAGGCTATACCTAGAAGTTATGTTAAGGAGAGTTATGCTATGCTTCTTACTTGTATTCAAAAATATTTAACTTGTGAGGGCAGATTTAACAAAGTTTATTCCTATCATTTCAAATTGTTGCTTCATTTCACGGGTAAAGCATCTATAGACCTCCCATTTTACTTGTTTCGAAGCCTCAGCAAGATGTGTGACAAAATCCAATTGAGGAAGGATGATTGTGAGACATCATCGTTTCATCATGGCCTAGTTAAACTGTTAGTGCTGGATGGTTTGCAGAAGATTGGTAGGGATTGGAGTTCTTTCATCTATATGGCCGTTTCCAGAATAAGACAAGCCTCACCCCACAGCCACTTAGAGAAAAAGAAGAATCAGTGGAGGAACCTACTATTGCTGAGCTTAGAAAGGAGGCTAGGGGGAAAAAGAAGGTTAAATCTCAGTTGAACAAACCAGTCAAGCCCTTGGTTATTAAAGAACCACCTCAGCCACCTCAGTCATCATCAAAGGAGAAGGTCAAGCAGAAGAAAGATGTACAGGGATCAACTGGATCCGAAAAAGCATCAAGAGTTAAAACACGAGGTCAATTAAGCAAGGAGAAAGGTAAATCAGTAGCTGTGGAGGAAAGTCCAATTTCAAAGGCCAGCCTAAGTGATCTACTTGAGGCTATTGAATTTGAGCAGGAAGAACTAGTGCATCTTGAACCCATGCATATTGATTTGACCCAATCTTCTCCTGAGAGCACTAAGAAATCAAAAGCCTCAAAGAGATTAAGGTTTGATGAGCCTAGTGAGGAGTTTATGTTCAAGCCAAGAAGGCCAGTTACAAGGAAACAAATTAAAGAGGCTGAGAAAGCACATAAAGGAGAAGAAGCTGTAAAGGAGAAAGTGCATAAAGGAAAGAAAGCTGTAAAGTCACCCAGAGCAGAGGTAATTGAAGTATTGACCAAAACGGTGGAGGCAGTCAAACATAAAGACAAGAACAGAAAGGTTATCATCACCCAAGGAGGAAATGTGATTGCCATAAAGAATCAAGTGGGAGCAGCCAAAGAGGAAATTGTCAAAACAAAGAATGTGATTAAGGAGCGTGCAGTCAGGTATGCCAATTATAGAAAAGTTGTGTTAAAAGGTACCAGAAGCCTAGGGAGTCATGAAGATTCAGTGGCTGATGTATATACTTGGACGGTTCCAGCCCTCAAACAAGCTAAACATATCAGGAAAATGAACATGACCCTGAGAGCTGAAAACAAAGCTTTGAAGAAGGAGATTGTAAATTTGAAGACACAGCTAGGTCAACTAGCTCACTGATTTGAGGAAAAGGTGATATTCTTAGTTTTGGTCAATTTTGTTTAAGTTCCACTATTTTGAAGTCATCTAAGTCTTTGACACCTGTAGGGGAGGTTTGAAAAGTCATAAGTTCAAACAAAAGATGCTTTAGTGCAGATGTACTCTGTTTTAGCAAAAACAGCAGTTTCGTAGCGCGCTACGAAACTGCTGTAGGTGCTGATTTATTAGGAAATCAAAGAGTTTAATGATGAGGTCAGCAAATTTTTGAAGGAAAAACCTCAAGGACATAAGGGAAACTATAAAAGACTCTCCTAGCTATTCAGAGAATGACAGATGTGCATTTTGGAAAAGGTGAAACATTTTGTTTATTGCTAAAGTTTCGTTAAAGGTACTTTATGATCGAATTGTTAGGGTTCTGGTTAAGGTTACCGGAGATGTTTGTTTGTACACCTGTTTAGTTCATAAGGCTTCCAGCTCATTGGAGAGTATGGTGATATGCATTGTTTGTGAAGAATTAAAGAGCTGGGAACATGTTCTTTAAGTAGTGAAGAATGATGGGAGACAAGGACCGTGGAAACAGGGCACTTATCTTAACTGATTAATGAGCCATCTACGTAGCCAGTATCCAAAGCCAGCTCGTTCAGTGTATTCTCCTCCAACATATCTCGGCCAAAACAGAAAATATACAGGTGTCAAGGATCAGAAAGTCATCATGCTACGAGGAGGACAAATTTGAGTTTTGAATTAATTAGGATCTTTTGTAATTACAGTTCAGCACTTATGTAATTAATGAAATAGTTAAACAGCAGATAGGAGTAGTTAATAGCAGCCTTCGAGCTCGCTCTAGGTGGTTAATAGTGTATTCCTATATATCGATCAGACTTGGATGTAATTGGGGTTGGAGATTTTGATAAAGAACAAGTCTATTTTGGTTTATGTAAAAAAGCAGATTTCAGTAATACAAACAACTGTTGTTTCTTCTCAAGATTCTCAATAGACCTTATTATTCAAATGTATGGTGTTTATTCTCTTAGTGTTCTTTTACAGTCTTGTTACAGCATAATCACTCAGAATTCATGTTTCATGCTCTGACTTCCTGTATGCTTTGCAAGCTATGGTTTATGTAGAGTATGTTTGAACATCTGATGTAAAGAGCCTTGATTTCCATGAAAAGATAGTGTTTTTGTTTGCTGAGATGTGTGAGACTCCATAAGCCCAATGGAGATTAATTTGATATTTGTCCAACCAGCTTATTTACATGTGTTTTTTTGAAGAGTTAGCCATCTTTCCTTGTCAGTAGTCTATATTAATAATCTGTGAGAGAGCCCTCTCTGACTAAGGAGGCTAAGCCTTAGTCTAAAGCCTGGTCTGGAATAGTTACATAAGATCTTGCTGATTGGTAGCCCTCAGTATCTGATTTTGTGATAACATAATGGACATAATAGTGAAATTGTAATGGAAATGAATGACATTTTCAAGACTCAACATACCCCCCAACTGAAGCTATTGCATGTCCTCATGCAATATATATTACATTAACTCTTTTGATCCTTGAGCTTTGGCTTAACTTTGCATGATATCATTTGATAACTTCATATTTCTGCAAAGTGTTTCACTTGAATTGCAACATGGTTGGTTCTTGTGTTACAACCATTTTTTGTTGTTGCCTTATATTTTAATCTTTGAACTTTGCATAATGATATTTTGATTATTGTTGCAAAGTATATATTTATTGGATTTCATGATGGTTGGTTCTTGTGTGACAACCATGATTTTGTTTGTATCCAATTTATCCTTTAAGCACTTTTTCAAAAGCCATTGTATGCTCATAATAACAATGTAATAATTAATATATGTTGGAATTATGTGAGCTCCTGAATATGATATGGACATGGCAAGATATGAATATGAATGTATTCCTCCCCCAACTGATGGTATTAACAATTTTATGAAATGAGGAAGAGAAATGTTTTTCCAACAATTATCATTCTAGCTTTTTATGGAATTCTATGGTCAAAAGTTAGAAAATGACGTACCTTCACTTACCCTTTGGAATGGATGAGTTGTATGTGTGGTGGCTGAAAAATTCTGATCATATTCTTCTTCAAGTGGCTGAACAAGAGGAGTCATGGATAGAGAGATAAGATGACTTTTTATTGCTTCTACTAAAACTTGTTGAATCTGCTCCAAAATGCTGAAAATAATAGTCTTCACATCTTCAAAACTCATTGGCACAATTCCTACTATGTGAAAAGATGTTCTGATGTCGAACATAGTAGGAAATTATTGGCTTAGTGGCCATTAATGGATGCCACTAGTTAACACGAGAACTCTCACCATTGATGACAATGAGAGTCAAGATGCCCAAACACATCTTGCTAGGTACGAATGAATTTGCTGATGTCAAGTAACCTAGAAGATCTAACGAACAAGGGACATTAATGTATTCCCATTTTTTGTCAACATGAGGACTTGCCATTAAGGCATGCAAGCCTCAAGGTGTTTTTACAAAGAACTTAGACTCAAAGGACTATGAACTCAATAATTTGCATTAAAGCAGGGCTTATTTGTAGAATGAAAATGACAGGAAATGGAAGATGAAAATGGAAGATGGCAATAGAGAGTAGAAATGACAATGGGTAATAAGCATATGAATGAGCCTCTTGCTTTTATTTGTGGGTTATGAATGGACAAAAAGAGATGGAAAGTGTATGTGAATGTAAATGGAAAATATGGAGTGGAATGAGGTGAATAGTTTATTATGAAGTATGGATGTGATGGAGACAATAGTATTTGAAAGTTTTTCAAGTGTTTGGATCTGATTTTGCATCAGCATATTCCATCTTTGTTGTTGATCATCCTTTTATGAAACAAATTGGTCTCTTAGAGAGACACCATTCTCTTGTAGTCATTTGTCCTTCCTCCTGGAACCTGCAAAAAAAAAACTAATACTTCTTCTGCAATGGAATGTAAGATTATCAAAGGCGAGAGATGGCCAATCTCTCTAGTTATGATATTTACACACAAAACTTAAGAATTTGTGTTAGTGAAACAAGTTCTCAAAGGAAAAATCAAAAAGAATTTATACCTGATTTGGAATTAGTGCCTCAAGTTGATGTTACTTCTTTTTAGCAATTTATTTCATTATTTTCCATTTCAAACTCTAATGATGGATTTCTCATTGTGTAGATCTTATTGAGATCTTTCCAACGATACTTAAATCATCAAAATATGATTTTGTATGAGAAAGATAGGCTGATTTGAACAATGAGGTTTTTCTGGCTACGGAATTAGACTTTAGCTGCGGAATGTGCACGGTTTTGTAGCTACAATCTTGGATACAAAGTTAGCCATTCATTTTTCATCATCAATCCAAAATTAATCAATACCTTCAGAAAAGTGAGCAAATAACTTATTCATTTCATTGATTCAAAATTATTATTTTTCTTGACATGTAGCGACTTAGTGTGGCGACTCAGTGTGGCGACTTAGTGATAACACACAATTTGACTTCCTTTTGATGGGGGTATTTTTCATCAAATTTGACCAAATTAAAGGACACCATCCATGTACTGACATTCCCCCATCAACCCATGTGGCTTGTTTTGCTTGATGACACCTGCAACCTAGAGTTTAACAAAACAACTGCGGAAAGTTAAGCCAGCTGCGGAAAGTTGAGCCAGCTGCGGAAAGTGGCTAAAACAGTCGATCATCAATTTTGAAAAAAAAAAAATAATTGTCTGCATGTAGGAACTCTGTGAATGGAGCAAAACAATTTTATTGATGGACTTATAGTTTGATAAACAGTCTATAACCATAAACTTGGGCCCTTCCGGTTCTGCCCTCAACAACAGACCCATTCTTTCCTTCTTGTTCTAACAATTCGTCTGCATGAATGATGGATGAAGAAGATTCATTATGTGTTAGCGGGGAATTGACATGGTTTTATGGAGAAAAATACATTGATGGTAAATGGAGAAAAGAGAACAAGTGGTAGGAATGGAGCGGAGTAGTGAAGTTAGATAGAAATTGCCAGATCAGTTTGGACTGGTTCACGTAATGGAGTGTCGTCTTCAATTGGATTGTTTTTAACAGGTGTTTTGTTTAATTCGAACTGTTATTAATCGAGAGGTGGCAGAGCAAGTGCTTAGACGGGTGGCAAAATCAACAAACGGTTTTTTTTAATGACAGAGAGTCGTATTTCAACTACAGCATGCCGTGTTTGAATTGTTCTCTGTTCATTTAATAAAAATCTTTTTTTTCTCTCATATTTAGTGACATGGTGGATGGCCTGGCCGCCAAGGAGATCAGACCTGAGCGGATTTCTCAAGGAAATCAAAATATGGCCGCAACTGTTAAAACAAACACTGATTTTTTTCACACGCGGCAGACAAAAATGGGCTCCAAAGAACCAAAGATTTCTCCCAGACCGCCACAAATTTCTTCAAACGGTTTCTGGGTTATCTAACTGACCCACCTGGAAAAAAACCCATGTTTTAGTTTTTCCTAATTCGTCTCTGTTTGGGAAAATAGAGCATTTGAAATTTGACGTTTTTCTGTGTTTACGTTTTTCTGAGTTATTATGTTCACTGTTTTGCATTCGGCCTGCAAATTTTCTGAATTAGTGGTTGGATGATACGAATTTGTGCATTCTCATACATGTCAAGCTATCCACCATAATTTTCACCTTTTCTCAGCAATGAAAAGAAGAAGAAGAGCGAATCCTCAAAAGAGTCCAAGTACTTTCTTGTTAAGCCTCTGTTGTTTCCCTCATGGAAAAAAAAATTATCATTTGCCTATCCATATGTTCATCCAACTAAACCCCCATAAGCAACAGCCAACCAGCCAGCCGAGCTTCCTACCACTGGTCATCATCATGGCCCAATTCGTTCCCCCTAACAAAAAGCTTAATGTGCTTTTGTCTTTCTTTTGTCATGGAAGTGGACATGAGCAGGGTTCAGTGTCATTTTTTCAGTGTGAATTATAATTATACAACCTAGCCCCCGTGTGCTGCTCGTAGCTTTAGATTTTTTTCTAAAAAGTCCTTGCTTCAATCCATATTTTTTATATATATATAGTGCATTTGTTTTATGTTGCAGGTTTGTTTCAGGCCAAAGCTTGATCAAGGAGGCAGATTTTTTTGTTGAAGCCACAGTGTAAAGCTAGGATTCAAGATGGCCATAATTTTTCTTCTTTTTTCTTTCTCTGAAATTGTAAATTTTTATAATAAGAATTAATGATTTTCAATTTCAGGCAGCAAAGTCTTCAAGAAAAACATGTTAAAAACAGGACTTTGATGGAGGTCTTAGGTTGGTTTTTCATTGATCTGAGCTAGGTTACTAGGATAGGATCCATGTCGATCCGATTATGGAGATGCCCATGTGGTCGGTTTTTTCATTGGACGCTTGTAACCTGCTAAACCTTGAAACAACTGTGGAATTCTCAACTAGCTGCGGAATCAGGGTACTTTCCGCAGCTATGTTGCAAAACCTTATTAGAACAGGATACAGTGTTTTGAAGACCACTACAAACCATAACCAGAAAATTTTGGACAATTTGAACCTATCAAAGCAGTTCAGTTTCATTTTTTTTTTTTTGAATCAATTGAAATGATGAAGTTTATTTTGTCTCCTCTTTTTTTTTCTTTTTTTTTTACATAACAATTATTTTTCTGATCCTCCAGATCACACAAAGTGCAAGAGGAGAGCATACTCAAGAACTATTAATTTTTTTTTACATAACAATCCTTTTTCTGATCCTCCAGATCACACAAAGTGCAAGAGGAGAGCATACTCAAGAATTGTTAATTTTTTTTTAGATGTAAGAAATAAGGTCTCCTAATTACACTTCCCCGGCAACGATGCCAAAATGTCTAGTCAATTTAACGTCTTAAATTTCTCTACATAAATTATCAATCCGGGTATCGTAAACTGATGAAGTGTGGTGCACCATATGTGCTTAGTTAACCTTTTTCTTACTTAGTTGTTTTATAGATTTTATTTTGTTTTGGGGTTTTGTTTTTATTGGTTTCCTAAAGTGTCTAATACAAATGGAAATTCTATTCTAAGGTCTTAACTTTAAGAATACTTTTAAAATACAAGTATGGATTTCAAGACAAGGCCTATGTCCCTAATGGTAACTTCCAAAACTTAGCACTTCAAAAGATCTTAAAACATGTTATTGGTGGAATTAGTACTTAAACAAAAGTGTAAATATGCAGCTACTTCAATCAAAATAGAATGCAATAACCAATCAATGAGCTAGTGACTATGAAACCCAGTATCCTTGCTGCTGTATAAAAAGAAAACTGAAGAAAGTAAAAACTGAACTTAAAGGAACTCAAAGACTAAAAGAAAAGAAACTAATTCACACTACTTCAACTCTTCCAATCCTTTACCCTTCAGCTCAATCTACCTTATGGGAAGCAATCATGAACAAGTTAAGCAATATGATATCTAAATTGCATAAAGGAAACTAATCACACTACTTCAACTCTTCTGATCCTTTACCATTCAGCTCAATCTACCTTATGGGAAGCAATCATGAACAAGTTAAGCAATATGATATCTAAATTGCATAAATGAAACTAATCACACTACTTCAACTCTTCTGATCCTTTACCCTTCAACTCAATCACCTTATGGGAAGCAATCATGAACAAGTTAAGCAATATGATATCTAAATTGCATAAAGGAAGCTAATCACACTACTTCAACTCTTCTGATCCTTTACCCTTCAGCTCAATCTACCTTATGGGAAGCAATCATGAACAAGTTGAGTAATATGATATCTAAATTGCATGAAAGTAAATGAGCAAAACCAAACTGAAAGAAATAACAATGATGGAATTAGAACTCAAAAAAAATCAATCAGTAGAAGGACAAGATGATTCCGTCATGTCATTAGTCATTAAAAAGCTATGTGCATTATTAACCTACAATCAACCAGTTGAACACACTTGCATCAATTAAAATTGCATGAATGAAAAATCTAATCTACCAACTTGAAAGCAATCAAATGACATAATGAAATCAAAGAAAAATTTACAAAATGAAATCTACTCTACCTTACATTCTAATATGCTCCATGACATCTACTTCACATCTCCTTCCATGTTGAGAACATCAAAGCTTTATTCAAAGTCTTCAAAATTACAAAGTACAACAAAGCTCTCCAAAGCTTTCAAAAGCCATCAAGGAAGGACTACAAACTCACAAGCTAAAAGACTAATAAGCTTAAGCTAAATAGACTAACAAATGAAGGAGAGAGATCTCCTATTTATACAAAAGATGAGAAGCCATCTCATTAATGAGAGTCCATGAATCTCTCCCTCTACCTCTAGAGTCCTAATCAAAATAGGAACTGATAAGACACATGTCTTCTTAGAGTTACAATACAATTAGGAGATGTGACACATATCCTCATGATCCCATGATTCTTTCCAACCAAATTCGAATTTGGCCTTAGAGTGCCACATAATGGTCTTCTGGAAGTCTCCTTTCAACCTACACATGTCAACAACCTCAACCCATTTGTTAGGTATAAGCATATGCACATTATTTTCTAATTTTTAACCACAAATTCACTTAAAAGACTTATAATTAATAAAGATTGGAAAAACATAAATGTGGCCCAATGATAATGAAAGTGGGATGAATGTGGTGACATAGTAGTGAAATGGAGGTGATATAATGGACATAATAGTGAAAGTGTAATGGAAATGAATGACATTTTGAAGGCTCAACATGGAGCATGAAGTGGAGCAGTGAAGCACCAAGTGGACCGTGTAGTAGATATACCACGTGGTATATGGACTTTGGGGTGGGACGAAGCCCCTCCTTTTTGTAAAATAATGTAATGCTGTGAAAGATAAATGGGTTTTGGACCATAGTAGGTTGTATTAGGGGAATCCATGGCATGTGAACCAAGGTATTTTGATGATATATCCATCAATGTAATAGTATATATAGGGATCAATAATAATAATAAGAATAATATATATGTTGATGGTTGAAGTATTGTGATTTGTAGTTTGTGGTGAAGAAAAGGCTCTCCAGCTAAGTGCATGAGCAACCTATAGTTGAGTGCGTAGGCCAAGAATTATTTATTGTACAGATTAATTATTATAATAAATAGTTCTTGTGCGAGTAGTCCCATATTGGGATGAACGATGGTAAAATTTTTGTCTTCATGTGCATATTTGCTTATTTTCTATTGTAGCATAGCAGTTTATTACAGTTTCATATTATTATAGGACAATGATGATTATGGGTTTATATGATATTTTTGTGTGATTAAATAAATGTGGTGAAGTAATCTATGTATGTTAAAGATACAAGTGTTGGAAATAATATTGAGAGTGGGGGGTGAATCAATATTAGCCAAGTCAATAATATTTTTCTTTTCTTACTCAATTTCATATGCGTTACTTCAATGAAGGCAACCCGCGTGTATACGCAACTGTGATTAAGGAAACAAGCATATATCCAGCAAACTAATGATTCTGTTAATTCATCATATGTGATCTTTAATCTGAGTATCAGTACTTTATTAAACATTAAACAGTAACCATGTGCAGTTCATAATAGAAAAACCATCACACATAAGTATTGCACATGAACACCAAGATGTAAGGTGGAAACCCAATGTGGGTAAAAACCACCTGCTACTGTCGTCTCTATCTTCTTTTAATAATAAGAAAATATGTTTACAATGTACTGGTGAAGACTCATACTAGTACGCAAGCTTCTACCTGTAGAAGGCTACATCTTCTTTCATTCTCCATCTTCTACTGGAAAGGAGCTACAACCCCCTACCTCTTGTACTAGTTGATATATTTACTAGTACGTAGGGGTCGACCTACAGAAGGCTACGACCTTCTTTCTTCCTCCAAGTACCACATTTCATAAATTTTCAAACTGGATACTCATGGAACACAACATCATAATTAGAAGGCCACGTTTCATCCAATTTTCATACTGGACCCATCAATAACATTGAAGCACAAAATCAATCACCACTTGCATCATCAATCTCTAAATCACCCAACACTAAATCACTAAAATCCTGTCAACAAAAACACAGTCACCAGAACACAGAGAAAAACACAGAAATATACAACAATATTTAGAGCCAACTGTATCATCAAAAATCATGCATTAGAGTGCATACACTACTTGGAAGAGCTGAACCGGTGTGTATACACAACTTCACCAAAGCGAACCAGAGTATATGTCATCAAATACTTACTTATAACTTTGTTTCACTTCCTGACTTCAAACATACCCAGATCATTACATATACAAGGATAATGCATGTGTTAGCAACCAGAGCTAGTCCATTAGATCACATAAAGATAATTCATTATGATCTTGATCCATTATTAGATCTCATCCATCAACTCTGAAGCTAATCATAATCGACCAATCTGAATATGCAAAATACTGACACCAGTAAACAGTCACTAGAACTCAGAAATTTTCATCAACAACCAGAACCACCTATAACTTCAAATATCATAGTTCATATGGTATACACTACTTAGATGTATCTAACCTGTCTGTATATGGACCTTTATCAAAGTCAACCAATGTATACAGCTGTAAGTATTCATTCATAATTTTGCAGCTATTCTAGACTTCAGTTATACCCAGATCATCATATTTATAGAACATTACATGTGTCCGTATACAGATCTAGAATAAGCATGATTAAACCATATAGAGATGATTCATTCCAAGCCATAAGATCCCGATAAATCATTAGACCTTGTCCTCCATCAACTGCTAAGATTCCTCCTTGGCTCAGATCAAGAAAAGCATCATAAATCCATAACCTGCAAACTGGATCTCACACTTCATTAGATATTTGAGACTTATTGAGTGCCTTTGCCTAATGATCTTCTCCTCCTTTTATAGTCTTAGGCCTTACTCAATACCATGGTCCAAAATCATGTAGGACCAATACCTTAAACCCAATACCTAGGGTCAATACCTAGAACCAAATATCGTGGACCAATACCAAAATTCCATGGTCCAAATACCACGGACCAAAACCAAGTTTTCCAAAATGTACGTGCTTTTCCTTGCGTGAAAGTGCATGTATACTCATATGCGCCTTTTGGTCTACTAGCCTGCGTGTATATGAGGCTTGGTCAAGGGGAACCTGCTTATGCCTTTCTTTCTTCATTCTTGTTGTTTACCTGCGATACTGTGATCTTTCATCTAAGAGAGTTGCCTTCTGAACTGATTCCTTCACGCTGCCCTGCATTTCATCACATCTATAAATACTACTATCATGCACTCTGTCACATTTGATATATCTTCTGTAGATTCATCTAGTTACCATGTACAAGTGAGTTGTTCTACTACAAGTGGGTTGCCATCAAGTACAACACATGCATCATAATGCCAACAATCTCCCCCTTTGGACTTGATGGCAAAATGATAATGAAAGTGGGATGAATGTGGTGACATAGTAGTGAAATGGAGGTGATATAATGGACATAATAGTGAAAGTGTAATGGAAATGAATGACATTTTGAAGACTCAACATGGAGCATGAAGTGGAGCAGTGAAGCACCAAGTGGACCGTGTAGTAGATATACCACGTGGTATATGGACTTTGGGGTGGGACGAAGCCCCTCCTTTTTGTAAAAGAATGTAATGCTGTGAAAGATAAATGGGTTTTGGACCATAGTAGGTTGTATTAGGGGAATCCATGGCATGTGGACCAAGGTATTTTGATGATATATCCATCAATGTAACAGTATATATAGGGATCAATAATAATAATAAGAATAATATATATGTTGATGGTTGAAGTATTGTGATTTGTAGTTTGTGGTGAAGAAAAGGCTCTCCAGCTAAGTGCATGAACAACCTATAGTTGAGTGAGTAGGCCAAGAATTATTTGTTGTACAAATTAATTATTATAATAAATAGTTCTTGTGCGAGTAGTCCCATATTGGGATGAACGATGGTAAAATTTTTGTCTTCATGTGCATATTTTTTTATTTTCTATTGTAGCATAGCAGTTTATTACAGTTTCATATTGTTATAGGACAATGATGATTATGGGTTTATATGATATTTTTGTGTGATTAAATAAATGTGGTGAAGTAATCTATGTATGTTAAAGATACAAGTGTTGGAAATAATATTGAGAGTGGGGGGTGAATCAATATTAGCCAAGTCAATAATATTTTTCTTTTCTTACTCAATTTCATATGCGTTACTTCAATGAAGGCAACCCGCGTGTATACGCAACTGTGATTAAGGAAACAAGCATATATCCAACAAACTAATGATTCTGTTAATTCATCATATGTGATCTTTAATCTGAGTATCAGTACTTTATTAAACATTAAACAGTAACCATGTGCGGTTCATAATAGAAAAACCATCACACATAAGTATTGCACATGAACACCAAGATGTAAGGTGGAAACCCAATGTGGGTAAAAACCACCTGCTACTGTCGTCTCTATCTTCTTTTAATAATAAGAAAATATGTTTACAATGTACTGGTGCACACTCATACTAGTACGCAGGCTTCTACCTGTAGAAGGCTACATCTTCTTTCATTCTCCATCTTCTACTGGAAAGGAGCTACAACCCCCTACCTCTTGTACTAGCTGATATATTTACTAGTACGTAGGTGCCGACCTACAGAAGGCTACGACCTTCTTTCTTCCTCCAAGTACCACATTTCATAAATTTTCAAACTGGATACTCATGGAACACAACATCATAATCAGAAGGCCACGTTTCATCCAATTTTCATACTGGACCCATCAATAACATTGAAGCACAAAATCAATCACCACTTGCATCATCAATCTCTAAATCACCCAACACTGAATCACTAAAATCCTGTCAACAAAAACACAGTCACCAGAACACAGAGAAAAACACAGAAATAAACAACAATATTTAGAGCCAACTGTATCATCAAAAATCATGCATTAGAGTGCATACACTACTTGGAAGAGTTGAACCAGTGTGTATACGCAACTTCACCAAAGCGAACCAGAGTATATGTCATCAAATACTTACTTATAACTTTGTTGCACTTCCTGACTTCAAACATACCCAGATCATTACATATACAAGGATAATGCATGTGTTAGCAACCAGAGGTAGTCCATTAGATCACATAAAGATAAGTCATTATGATCTTGATCCATTATTAGATCTCATCCATCAACTCTGAAGCTAATCATAATCAACCAATCTGAATATGCAAAATACTGACACCAGTAAACAGTCACCATAACTCAGAAATTTTCATCAACAACCAGAACCACCTATAACTTCAAATATCATAGTTCATATGGTATACACTACTTAGATGTATCTAACCTGTGTGTATATGGACCTTTATCAAAGTCAACCAATGTATACAGCTGTAAGTATTCATTCATAATTTTGCAGTTATTCTAGACTTCAGTTATACCCAGATCATCATATTTACAGAACATTACATGTGTCCGTATACAGATCTAGAATAAGCATGATTAAACCATATAGAGATGATTCATTCCAAGCCATAAGATCCCGATAAATCATTAGACCTTGTCCTCCATCAACTGCTAAGATTCCTCCTTGGCTCAGATCAAGAAAAGCATCATAAATCCATAACCTGCAAACTGGATTTCACACTTCATTAGATATTTGAGACTTATTGAGTTCCTTTGCCTAATGATCTTCTTCTCCTTTTACAGTCTTAGTCCTTACTCAATACCATGGTCCAAAATCACGTAGGACCAATACCTTAAACCCAATACCTAGGGTCAATACCTAGAACCAAATATCGTGGACCAATACCAAAATTCCATGGTCCAAATACCACAGACCAAAACCAAGTTTTCCAAAATGTACGTGCTTTTCCTTGCTTGAAAGTGGATGTATACTCATATGCGCCTTTTGGTCTACTAGCCTGCGTGTATATGAGGCTTGGTCAAGGGGAACCTGCTTATGCCTTTCTTTCTTCATTCTTGTTGTTTACCTGCTATACTGTGATCTTTCATCTAAGAGAGTTGCCTTCTGAACTGATTCCTTCAAGCTGCCCTGCATTTCATCACATCTATAAATACTACTATCATGCACTCTGTCACATTTGATATATCTTATGTAGATTCATCTAGTTACCATGTACAAGTGAGTTGTTCTACTACAAGTGGGTTGCCATCAAGTACAACACATGCATCATAATGCCAACAATCTCCCCCTTTGGACTTGATGGCAAAATGATAATGAAAGTGGGATGAATGTGGTGACATAGTAGTGAAATGGAGGTGATATAATGGACATAATAGTGAAAGTGTAATGGAAATGAATGACATTTTGAAGACTCAACATGGAGCATGAAGTGGAGCAGTGAAGCACCAAGTGGACCGTGTAGTAGATATACCACGTGGTATATGGACTTTGGGGTGGGACGAAGCCCCTCCTTTTTGTAAAAGAATGTAATGCTGTGAAAGATAAATGGGTTTTGGACCATAGTAGGTTGTATTAGGGGAATCCATGCCATGTGGACCAAGGTATTTTGATGATATATCCATCAATGTAATAGTATATATAGGGATCAATAATAATAATAAGAATAATATATATGTTGATGGTTGAAGTATTGTGATTTGTAGTTTGTGGTGAAGAAAAGGATCTCCAGCTAAGTGCATGAACAACCTATAGTTGAGTGAGTAGGCCAAGAATTATTTGTTGTACAAATTAATTATTATAATAAATAGTTCTTGTGCGAGTAGTCCCATATTGGGATGAACGATGGTAAAATTTTTGTCTTCATGTGCATATTTGCTTATTTTCTATTGTAGCATAGAAATTTATTATAGTTTCATATTATTATAGGACAATGATGATTATGGGTTTATATGATATTTTTGTGTGATTAAATAAATGTGGTGAAGTAATCTATGTATGTTAAAGATACAAGTGTTGGAAATAATATTGAGAGTGGGGGGTGAATCAATATTAGCCAAGTCAATAATATTTTTCTTTTCTTACTCAATTTCATATGCGTTACTTCAATGAAGGCAACCCGCGTGTATACGCAACTGTGATTAAGGAAACAAGCATATATCCAGCAAACTAATGATTCTGTTAATTCATCATATGTGATCTTTAATCTAAGTAGCAGTACTTTATTAAACATTAAACAGTAACCATGTGCGGTTCATAATAGAAAAACCATCACACATAAGTATTGCACATGAACACCAAGATGTAAGGTGGAAACCCAATGTGGGTAAAAACCACCTGCTACTGTCCTCTCTATCTTCTTTTAATAATAAGAAAATATGTTTACAATGTACTGGTGCAGACTCATACTAGTACGCAGGCTTCTACCTGTAGAAGACTACATCTTCTTTCATTCTCCATCTTCTACTGGAAAGGAGCTACAACCCCCTACCTCTTGTACTAGATGATATATTTACTAGTACGTAGCTGCCGACCTACAGAAGGCTACGACCTTCTTTCTTCCTCCAAGTACCACATTTCATAAATTTTCAACCTGGATACTCATGGAACACAACATCATAATTAGAAGGCCACGTTTCATCCAATTTTCATACTGGACCCATCAATAACATTGAAGCACAAAATCAATCACCACTTGCATCATCAATCTCTAAATCACCCAACACTGAATCACTAAAATCCTGTCAACAAAAACACAGTCACCAGAACACAGAGAAAAACACAGAAATATACAACAATATTTAGAGCCAACTGTATCATCAAAAATCATGCATTAGAGTGCATACACTACTTGGAAGAGCTGAACTGGTGTGTATACGCAACCTCACCAAAGCGAACCAGAGTATATGTCATCAAATACTTACTTATAACTTTGTTGCACTTCCTGACTTCAAACATACCCAGATCATTACATATACAAGGATAATGCATGTGTTAGCAACCAAAGCTAGTCCATTAGATCACATAAAGATAAGTCATTATGATATTGATCCATTATTAGATCTCATCCATCAACTCTGAAGCTAATCATAATCAACCAATCTGAATATGCAAAATACTGACACCAGTAAACAGTCACCAGAACTCAGAAATTTTCATCAACAACCAGAACCACCTATAACTTCAAATATCATAGTTCATATGGTATACACTACTTAGATGTATCTAACCTGTGTGTATATGGACCTTTATCAAAGTCAACCAATGTATACAGCTGTAAGTATTCATTCATAATTTTGCAGCTATTCTAGACTTCAGTTATACCCAGATCATCATATTTACAGAACATTACATGTGTCCATATACAGATCTAGAATAATCATGATTAAACCATATAGAGATGATTCATTCCAAGCCATAAGATCCCGATAAATCATTAGACCTTGTCCTCCATCAACTGCTAAGATACCTCCTTGGCTCAGATCAAGAAAAGCATCATAAATCCATAACCTGCAAACTGGATCTCACACTTCATTAGATATTTGAGACTTATTGAGTTCCTTTGCCTAATGATCTTCTCCTCCTTTTACAGTCTTAGGACTTACTCAATACCATGGTCCAAAATCACGTAGGACCAATACCTTAAACCCAATACCTAGGGTCAATACCTAGAACCAAATATCGTGGACCAATACCAAAAATCCATGGTCCAAATACCACGGACCAAAACCAAGTTTTCCAAAATGTACGTGCTTTTCCTTGCGTGAAAGTGCATGTATACTCATATGCTTCTTTTGGTCTACTAGCTTGCGTGTATATGAGGCTTGGTCAAGGGGAACCTGCTTATGCCTTTCTTTCTTCATTCTTGTTGTTTACCTGCTATACTGTGATCTTTCATCTAAGAGAGTTGCCTTCTGAACTGATTCCTTCACGCTGCCCTACATTTCATCACATCTATAAATACTACTATCATGCACTCTGTCACATTTGATATATCTTCTGTAGATTCATCTAGTTACCATGTACAAGTGAGTTGTTCTACTACAAGTGGGTTGCCATCAAGTACAACACATGCATCATAATGCCAACAATCTCCCCCTTTGGACTTGATGGCAAAATGATAATGAAAGTGGGATGAATGTGGTGACATAGTAGTGAAATGGAGGTGATATAATGGACATAATAGTGAAAGTGTAATGGAAATGAATGACATTTTGAAGACTCAACATGGAGCATGAAGTGGAGCAGTGAAGCACCAAGTGGACCGTGTAGTAGATATACCACGTGGTATATGGACTTTGGGGTGGGACGAAGCCCCTCCTTTTTGTAAAAGAATGTAATGCTGTGAAAGATAAATGGGTTTTGGACCATAGTAGGTTGTATTAGGGGAATCCATGGCATGTGGACCAAGGTATTTTGATGATATATCCATCAATGTAATAGTATATATAGGGATCAATAATAATAATAAGAATAATATATATGTTGATGGTTGAAGTATTGTGATTTGTAGTTTGTGGTGAAGAAAAGGCTCTCCAGCTAAGTGCATGAACAACCTAGAGTTGAGTGAGTAGGCCAAGAATTATTTGTTGTACAAATTAATTATTATAATAAATAGTTCTTGTGCGAGTAGTCCCATATTGGGATGAACGATGGTAAAATTTTTGTCTTCATTTGCATATTTGCTTATTTTCTATTGTAGCATAGCAGTTTATTAAAGTTTCATATTATTATAGGAAAATGATGATTATGGGTTTATATGATATTTTTGTGTGATTAAATAAATGTGGTGAAGTAATCTATGTATGTTAAAGATACAAGTGTTGGAAATAATATTGAGAGTGGGGGGTGAATCAATATTAGCCAAGTCAATAATATTTTTCTTTTCTTACTCAATTTCATATGCGTTACTTCAATGAAGGCAACCCGCGTGTATACGCAACTGTGATTAAGGAAACAAGCATATATCCAGCAAACTAATGATTCTGTTAATTCATCATATGTGATCTTTAATCTGAGTATCAGTACTTTATTAAACATTAAACAATAACCATGTGCAGTTCATAATAGAAAAACCATCACACATAAGTATTGCACATGAACACCAAGATGTAAGGTGGAAACCCAATGTGGGTAAAAACCACCTGCTACTGTCGTCTCTATCTTCTTTTAATAATAAGAAAATATGTTTACAATGTACTGGTGCAGACTCATACTAGTACGCAGGCTTCTACCTGTAGAAGGCTACATCTTCTTTCATTCTCCATCTTCTACTGGAAAGGAGCTACAACCCCCTACCTCTTGTACTAGCTGATATATTTACTAGTACGTAGGTGCCGACCTACAGAAGGCTACGACCTTCTTTCTTCCTCCAAGTACCACATTTCATAAATTTTCAAACTGGATACTCATGGAACACAACATCATAATCAGAAGGCCACGTTTCATCCAATTTTCGTACTGGACCCATCAATAACATTGAAGCACAAAATCAATCACCACTTGCATCATCAATCTCTAAATCACCCAACACTGAATCACTAAAATCCTGTCAACAAAAACACAGTCACCAGAACACAGAGAAAAACACAGAAATATACAACAATATTTAGAAACAACTGTATCATCAAAAATCATGTATTAGAGTGCATACACTACTTGGAAGAGCTGAACCGGTGTGTATACGCAACTTCACCAAAGCGAACCAGAGTATATGTCATCAAATACTTACTTATAACTTTGTTGCACTTCCTGACTTCAAACATACCCAGATCATTACATATACAAGGATAATGTATGTGTTAGCAACCAGAGCTAGTCCATTAGATCACATAAAGATAAGTCATTATGATCTTGATCCATTATTAGATCTCATCCATCAACTCTGAAGCTAATCATAATCAACCAATCTGAATATGCAAAATACTGACACCAGTAAACAGTCACCAGAACTCAGAAATTTTCATCAACAACCAGAACCAACTATAACTTCAAATATCATAGTTCATATGGTATACACTACTTAGATGTATCTAACCTGTGTGTATATGGACCTTTATCAAAGTCAACCAATGTATACAGCTGTAAGTATTCATTCATAATTTTGCAGCTATTCTAGACTTCAGTTATACCCAGATCATCATATTTACAGAACATTACATGTGTCCGTATACAGATCTAGAATAAGCATGATTAAACCATATAGAGATGATTCATTCCAAGCCATAAGATCCCGATAAATCATTAGACCTTGTCCTCCATCAACTGCTAAGATTCCTCCTTGGCTCAGATCAAGAAAATCATCATAAATCCCTAACCTGCAAACTGGATCTCACACTTCATTAAATATTTGAGACTTATTGAGTGCCTTTTCCTAATGATCTTCTCCTCCTTTTATAGTCTTACGCCTTACTCAATACCATGGTCCAAAATCACGTAGGACCAATACCTTAAACCCAATACCTAGGGTCAATACCTAGAACCAAATATCGTGGACCAATACCAAAATTCCATGGTCCAAATACCACGGACCAAAACCAAGTTTTCCAAAATGTACGTGCTTTTCCTTGCGTGAAAGTGCATGTATACTCATATGCGCCTTTTGGTCTACTAGCCTGCGTGTATATGAGGCTTGGTCAAGGGGAACCTGCTTATGCCTTTCTTTCTTCATTCTTGTTGTTTACCTGCTATACTGTGATCTTTCATCTAAGAGAGTTGCCTTCTGAACTGATTCCTTCACGCTGCCCTACATTTCATCACATCTATAAATACTACTATCATGCACTCTGTCACATTTGATATATCTTCTTTAGATTCCTCTAGTTACCATGTACAAGTGAGTTGTTCTACTACAAGTGAGTTGCCATCAAGTACAACACATGCATCATAATGCCAACAATCTCCCCCTTTGGACTTGATGGCAAAATGATAATGAAAGTGGGATGAATGTGGTGACATAGTAGTGAAATGGAGGTGATATAATGGACATAATAGTGAAAGTGTAATGGAAATGAATGACATTTTGAAGACTCAACATGGAGCATGAAGTGGAGCAGTGAAGCACCAAGTGGACCGTGTAGTAGATATACCACGTGGTATATGGACTTTTGGGTGGGATGAAGCCCCTCCTTTTTGTAAAAGAATGTAATGCTGTGAAAGATAAATGGGTTTTGGACCATAGTAGGTTGTATTAGGGGAATCCAGGGCATGTGGACCAAGGTATTTTGATGATATATCCATCAATGTAATAGTATATATAGGGATCAATATTAATAATAAGAATAATATATATGTTGATGGTTGAAGTATTTAGATTTGTAGTTTGTGGTGAAGAAAAGGCTCTCCAGCTAAGTGCATGAACAACCTATAGTTGAGTGAGTAGGCCAAGAATTATTTGTTGTACAAATTAATTATTATAATAAATAGTTCTTGTGCGAGTAGTCCCATATTGGGATGAACGATGGTAAAATTTTTGTCTTCATGTGCATATTTGCTTATTTTCTATTGTAGCATAGCAGTTTATTACAGTTTCATATTATTATAGGACAATGATGATTATGGGTTTATATGATATTTTTGTGTGATTAAATAAATGTGGTGAAGTAATCTATGTATGTTAATGATACAAGTGTTGGAAATAATATTGAGAGTGGGGGGTGAATCAATATTAGCCAAGTCAATAATATTTTTCTTTTCTTACTCAATTTCATATGCGTTACTTCAATGAAGGCAACCCGCGTGTATACGGAGCTGTGATTAAGGAAACAAGCATATATCTAGCAAACTAATGATTCTGTTAATTCATCATATGTGATATTTAATCTGAGTATCAGTACTTTATTAAACATTAAACAGTAACCATGTGCGGTTCATAATAGAAAAACCATCACACATAAGTATTGCACATGAACACCAAGATGTAAGGTGGAAACCCAATGTGGGTAAAAACCACCTGCTACTGTCGTCTCTATCTTCTTTTAATAATAAGAAAATATGTTTACAATGTACTGGTGCACACTCATACTAGTACACAGGCTTCTACCTGTAGAAGGCTACATCTTCTTTCATTCTCCATCTTCTACTGGAAAGGAGCTACAACCCCCTACCTCTTGTACTAGCTGATATATTTACTAGTACGTAGGTGCCGACCTACAGAAGGCTACGACCTTCTTTCTTCCTCCAAGTACCACATTTCATAAATTTTCAAACTGGATACTCATGGAACACAACATCATAATCAGAAGGCCACGTTTCATCCAATTTTCATACTGGACCCATCAATAACATTGAAGCACAAAATCAATCACCACTTGCATCATCAATCTCTAAATCACCCAACACTAAATCACTAAAATCCTGTCAACAAAAACACAGTCACCAGAACACAGAGAAAAACACAGAAATATACAACAATGTTTAGAGCCAACTGTATCATCAAAAATCATGCATTAGAGTGCATACACTACTTGGAAGAGTTGAACCGGTGTGTATACACAACTTCACCAAAGCGAACCAGAGTATATGTCATCGAATACTTACTTATAACTTTGTTGCACTTCCTGACTTCAAACATACCCAGATCATTACATATACAAGGATAATGCATGTGTTAGCAACCAGAGCTAGTCCATTAGATCACATAAAGATAATTCATTATGATCTTGATCCATTATTAGATCTCATCCATCAACTCTGAAGCTAATCATAATCAACCAATCTGAATATGCAAAATACTGACACCAGTAAACAGTCACCAGAACTCAGAAATTTTCATCAACAACCAGAACCACCTATAACTTCAAATATCATAGTTCATATGGTATACACTACTTAGATGTATCTAACCTGTGTGTATATGGACCTTTATCAAAGTCAACCAATGTATACAGCTGTAAGTATTCATTCATAATTTTGCAGCTATTCTAGACTTCAGTTATACCCAGATCATCATATTTACAGAACATTACATGTGTCTGTATACAGATCTAGAATAAGCATGATTAAACCATATAGAGATGATTCATTCCAAGCCATAAGATCCCGATAAATCATTAGACCTTGTCCTCCATCAACTGCTAAGATTCCTCCTTGGCTCAGATCAAGAAAAGCATCATAAATCCATAACCTGCAAACTGGATCTCACACTTCATTAGATATTTGAGACTTATTGAGTGCCTTTGCCTAATGATCTTCTCCTCCTTTTATAGTCTTAGGCCTTACTCAATACCATGGTCCAAAATCACGTAGGACCAATACCTTAAACCCAATACCTAGGGTCAATACCTAGAACCAAATATCGTGGACCAATACCAAAATTCCATGGTCCAAATACCACGGACCAAAACCAAGTTTTCCAAAATGTACGTGCTTTTCCTTGCGTGAAAGTGCATGTATACTCATATGCGCCTTTTTGTCTACTAGCCTGCGTGTATATGAGGCTTGGTCAAGGGGAACCTGCTTATGCCTTTCTTTCTTCATTCTTGTTGTTTACCTGCTATACTGTGATCTTTCATCTAAGAGAGTTGCCTTCTGAACTGATTCCTTCACGCTGCCCTGCATTTCATCACATCTATAAATACTACTATCATGCACTCTGTCACATTTGATATATCTTCTGTAGATTCATCTAGTTACCATGTACAAGTGAGTTGTTCTACTACAAGTGGGTTGCCATCAAGTACAACACATGCATCATAATGCCAACAATCTCCCCCTTTGGACTTGATGGCAACAAAAACACCAAGTCACTCTCTCCCTTTGACATCAAGTGAAAATGGCGACCAATATCTTCTCCCCCTAAGAGCAGAAGACTTTCATAGTAGAATAGATGAATATTAATCATGCTCCCCTACGTATATGTTGAATTCTTTGATTGAACTCCCCCTTTGTTCATGCTGAGATGTACTGTATCATCCATGCTCCCCCTGAGCACATGCATAGTCTGCACATATTTTCAAGAAAATAACATGACTATATAACTCAAATATGTGAGTTTGACCTTCCTATCATCAATGACTCATACATACTTTCATTCTCCCAATCAAGTGAGGATAAGCTTGACTCAAACACCCAACCAAGTGGGAATATACCAAATACCAATTGTTTATACATGACTTAAATATTACATCATCCTTCCCATGCATAGTGGGGATACAAATTACATCATATGACTAAAAGGGATTCATAAAACGACTACAATAGACGAAGTCAAATTATTACATCATGGGTCTTGCTATGACTTTTACATCGAATGATATACATGACATTTATAAGAGAGACCAAACATATAAACAAGACCATGATAGTCATCAGTGACTATCATACATAATGTATGATCTGCTCCATAAGCATCTATCAACAGCATCCAGACCAACAACCTGTATATGTCCATTAGTGTAGATATCATCAACCTGCAACAAGGTATGTTTGCATATAGATATCAACTCATCCTTTTGAAAATTATCATAGCATTCCATGAATGAATTCTGCATATGTCATACAAAATCATTCACATTATATCATATGTGCAAAACACCATAGTCATCACATCATCATCAAGATCTGCATGACCTCTTATACCATCCATGTATCATCACTCGGGAACATCCCTCATCCGATAAGAATCAATCAACATATGTGAGTATCAACCTATCATCATATAGGTAAGAACTCATCATCATCATGTCTCCAACAATGAAACTTTAAGTAATCATCCATGTATCCAACATACTGTATATAGCACTATGTATCTAGGAAACCTTGAGCTCAAGATCTTTTGTCAAGACTTCTTGATATCATTAACAGCAACAATCCTCAACCATGTGAGAGCCAAGAACTATATTATATGATATTTATGCATATGACGACAACAACATATGAGTGACTCATCATCAAGTAATGAAGTTGTGTATTCAAGCTTTGTACTTCTCCTTATCCTTATGAAGATCACCATGTAAGAAACATATATGCATCATCAGAGAATCATCCACAAATCTGATCTGAACACCAACTATGTAACCCCAAGAATCATATGAGATTTTTTCATGGGTAACTCATAACCATATCATAGCAAGATGTATCATTTAGCCATTTAAGCATCATCACCCAGGAATTCTAACCATAATGCCAACAATGCATTATTCAAAGCATATGCTCCCCCTGAACCTATGCCATCTGTTCACTATCGGATCTGATCATGCATATATCAGCAAGAAGTATCAAGGCATCATCATCATCAAGTTAGGATAAAAAAAACTTCTAAACATGTTATGAGTACCAAGACATTTCCACACAACATCAACAAATTGTAACCATTATCAAACAAAGAAAATAATGGACTGAATCATATCAGACCCTTTTTCCTAATTTTGTCCCACTGCTTTTCTCAAACTAACATATACGCGACTGTGCAGTGTCGAACTCGCGTATATACACAACTTCTCTTCATGAAACTTGTGTATGAGATTTAGAACATCGAAGTCTCACACTTTTAGCTCCCTCTAAGTTTGTTATGTCTGTACATTGTGTTGTGCCACATATTTCTGATTGTACTTCCGTCTTCTTCCATATCTTCAAGTGTGATGATGTTTTCTCCTTTTGGTATGGTGCCCGTACTTTGTTCCTACATTTCTTTGCTATATGTCCAAGCTTGTTACATGCATAACATCTCATATGTTTCATATTCCTTCTATAACAATCAATGGCTTTGTGACCAAACATATTGCAAGAAAAACAATATCCCTTAAAGTACCTGGAACGTGATGATCATTCAGTGTGATGGTATTGAACCATTCTTCTTCTGCATCTGGCTGCGACATGTCCAAAATTATGACATACATAATATTCAACATTATTCATTTGAGGAATTGACCGACTATCACTTCCATAGTTAGGAGTAAGAGATTTTCTTTGAAGAATTTCTTTCCTTGGTTGTTGATGAGATTGACCTCTCAACTCCTTGTTGAGAATTTCAGATTTTGCATTAGAGTCCCTTTTCTTACTTTGTGAACTAGATTCTCCTTCAACAAATTCATGAAAACCAAGACCAGTTTTGATATTAGGAGATCTTTGACTACTAATAATATCATCCAAGATCTTAGTACTATCTTGAAATTGTAAGATCTTACACTTTTCTTCTAATTTATCTTTTAGAATATTTACCTCAACCTGATGTTGCTCTTCCTTTTCAAGATACTGCTTCTTCATGATTCCTTCAATTTTTCTTCCTTCTTCCAACTGATGTGTTAATTCAAGAACTTCGTTTTCTTGTTTTTCAAGACTTGGAGTAGATCTTTGTTCTGCTTATTTGATTCTTGAAGATCTTCTTTTAGCGAGAGTATCTTAGCTTCAATACTTTCATAGTAACTGGATCTATCTTTGAGTTTCTTGATTATTGTGCTCTTTTCATTTACTTCATTTCTTAGTGATGTCACTTCATCCTGTAGCTTTTGACATTGATCTTCCTTTTTGTTGAATTGCTTCCTTGCCTTGTTTCCTTCCTCTAGTTGAGATTTTAGTTTGGTAGCTTCTTCTTTGGAGGCACATTCCCTTTTCTCCAATAGAACTTGTTGATCTCTAATTTTAGCCATAAGCCTTTTAAATTTTTCCTCTATTTGATATCTTTCTTCCTCACCCATAAGAGAAAATTAAGTTGTTTCGCTATCACTTTCATCATCTTTAAATGGATGGAGAACTGTATCTCCAGAGGATAACAAATTCATACCTGATAGTTCTTTTGCTTGTTCATCTTCATTCTTAGGTGATTCTGAGTTTGAAATGGTTCTTCCACATATTCCCCAATTGATTCTCCCACTGTCATAGTTCCTTTGAGATGTCTTCTTCTTCTTAGCCACTTTCTTCTTTAGCTTCTTTTCCATTGTTATATGGATCTCCTTCAAATGATCAAGCTTCTACCAAAGGACCTGCTTTGATACCAATTGTTGGAAATAATACTGAGAGGGGGGGGGGGTGAATCAGTATTAGTCAAGTTAATAATCATTTTCTTTTCTTACTCAATTTCATATACGCTACTTCAATGAAGGCAACCCACATGTATACACAACTGTGATTAAGGAAACAAGTGTATATCTAGCAAACTAATGATTCTGTTAATTCATCATATGTGATCTTTAATCTGAGTATCAGTACTTTATTAAACATTAAACAGTAACCATGTGTAGTTAATAACAGAAAGAACCATCACATATAAGCATCACACATGAACACCAATATGTAAGGTGGAAACCCACTGTGGGTAAAAACCACCTGCTGCAGTCATCTCTATCTCCTTTTAATAAGAATAAAATCTTTTGCAATGTACTAGTGCAGACTCATACCAGTACGCAAGCTTCTACCTGCAAAAGGCTACACCCTCTTTCATTCTCCAACTTCAACTGGAAAGAAGCTACAACCCACTAGCTCTTGTACTAGCTGATATATTTACTAGTACATAGGTGCCAACCTACAGAAGGCTACAACCTCCTCTCTTCCTCTAGGTACCACTTTTCATAAATTTTTAGACTGGATACTCATGGAACACAAAATCATAATCAGAAGGAAACTTTTCATCCAATTTTCATACTGGACCCATCATTAACATTGAAGCACAAAATCAATAACCAGTTGCATCATCAATCTCTGAATCACCCAACACTGAATCGCTAAAACCCTATCAACAAAAGCATGATCACCAAGACGTAGAGTAGAACACAGAACTCTGCAACAATATTTAGAGCCCACCGTATCATCAAAAATCATGCATCAGAGTGCATACGCTACTTAGAAGAGCCAAACCGGCGTGTATATGCAACTTCACCAAAGCAAACCAGAGTATATGTCATCAAATACTTACTTATAACTTCGCTTCACTTCCTGACTTTAGACATACCCAGATCATTACATATACAAGGATAATACGTGTGTTAGCAACCAGATATAGTCTATCAGATCACATAAATATAAGTCATTATGATCCTGATCTATTATTAGATCTCATCCATCAACTTCAAAGCTGATCACAATCAACCAATCTAAATATGCATAATACTGACACCAGTAAATAGTCACCAGAACTCAGAACTTTACATCAATAGCCATAACCACCTATAAATTCAAATATCATAGTTAATATGGTATACACTACTTAGATGTATCTAACCTACGTCTATACACACTTTTATTAAAGTCAACCAGCATATACATTTGTAATTATTCATAGTATTTACAAAACATAATATTTACAAAACATTACATGCGTCAGTATACAGATATAGAATAAGCATGATCAAACCATATAGAGATGATTCATTCCAAGCCATAAGATCCTTATCCATCACTAGACCTTGTCCTCCATCAACTGCTAAGATTCCTCATTGGCTTAGATCAAGCAAAGCATCATAAACCCATAACCTGCATACTGAATCTCACACTTCATCAGATATTCGAGACTTGTTGAGTGCCTTTGCCTAATGATCTTCTCCTACTTTTATAGTCTTAGGCCTTACTCAATACCATGCTCCAAAACCACAAAAGACCAATACCTTGGACCCAATACCTGGGGTCAATACCTCATACCAAATACCATGGACCAATACCAAAATACCATGGTCCAAATACCATGGACCAAAACCAAGTTTTCCAACATGTGTGCACTTTCCCTTATGTGAAAGTGCGTGTATATGTATACGTGTCTTTTGGTATGCTAGCCTACGTGTATACGCGACTTAGTCAAAGATAACCTGCACATACCTTTCTTTCTTCATTCTTGTTTTTTACCTTCTATAATGTGATCTTTCATCTGAGAGAGTTACCTTCTGAATTGATTCCTTGAAGCTACCCTGCATTTCATCACATCTATAAATACTACTATCATGCATTCTATCACATTTGATATCTCTTTTATAGATTCATCTAGTTACCATGTACAAGTGAGTTGTTCTGCTACAAGTGGGTTGCCATCAAGTACAACACATGCATCATAATTACAACAACAAGAACAATAAAATACTACATTGCATCATCCCTCAAGGATTCATAAACCTAGTTCTGCATCCTCCCATAGCCACTTTGGGTGAGACTGTGATTTTATTGGAGGTCATTGCAGAAAGGGCCAGTGATTAAGGGTTTTGTTGGTGTGCAGTATAGAACGATCCTCGGTCAGTCCAATCATAACCAACAAATGGTTCTGTTTTCAGGACTAGGATGAGGGATATGTTTATGTGGCATTCATCGAAGAAGGTGATTCAATATTGGATAGAATCAAAGGAGTGAGAATTTGAAGATCAAGAGAATAGAAACCCTCATATGAAGTCTGAAGTTTGGTTACAAAGACCTATTTTCAAATATCAATACAATTTTTTCTTTGCATTAGTTCATGTTGAATTATACGAATGGATATCAAGGTTGACTAAAATAAATACCTATTTTAAGGGTGGAGAACCTATAACATGGACTCCTAAATTGGTACAACGACTCAAGAGCACTGACAACAAGATTTCAAGGGTTGTCAATTTCTAGATTGATATCATATTGGGAGGATTTATTATTAAGTTCACAGTACACCAGATCGTGTCCTATAATGAAGCAGGATGATGATTATTCAAAGTACTATAAGGTAAGTATTTGAAATCTTTGAAGCTCTGGATTAAGATGATTCTACATGAAAAATGATTTTTACGAATGCAAGTAGATTGCTAGCTTACTTATGTTTGGAAGAAGAGAAAATAAATATGAGCAAGAGATTGGAACAACGCAAAGTGGAAAAGCATATAGAATAGATACTAGAAAGAGAGCTCATGGAGAAGATCTGAATACCTTTGTAGAGACTAATTTTAGTCTTCTTTTTAGTGAATTTGAAAGTGAAAGGGAAGATGGCCACCCTGATAACCCTCAAGTAACTTTGCAGTATTCACCTTCCAGTCCTGAGAGCTTTCATAAGCCATAATCCAGCAAGAACTAGGGTGTTTTTTACTCTCCCCCTCCCGATCCCCCTCCCCCTACCTCTCCTTCTACCCCTCCGACCTCCCATCCCCCTCCCCTTACATCTCCCCCTCCCCCTCCCCCTCGAAGAATAAATATGGATGATGATATTAAGCTACTTGTTTTCAAAGGAACTAGATTGGAAGATCCAAAGGTGTTTTTGGTTTTTATGTGAAGTCGTATGGACCGCGAAGCAAATCAACGATGAAAATATAAAGAAAGTGCAAATCATTATGATGCTGGGACATAGAGCTCTGACATGGTTTATGAAGTCTTTCAATAATTATATTAGAGCATTTCCATATATTAAAGTAGCACTGATAAGAGAATTTAAGAAGTCGAATTCTAAGTCATATTGCATCACTGAGTTAAAAGAACTAAAACAGAAACCTACTGATTCTATTTAGGAATTTGATCATAGATTTAAGGGATTTTTAGATGAAGTGAGCTTCAAAATATCTCCATGAAAACATCAAGAATGATTTATAGTTGTTTTGTTACTGCATATCAGACTACCATTGATGCAACAAAAGGTAACAACTCAAGCCAAAGCTCTGCATCTTGCGATGAAGTTCGAAGCTTCACCTATATCAGATAATAATGAAGGTATGCATCAAATTTAGAGTTATCTGGCGAATATAACCCTGGAGATATAAGATATCAAGAAAATCAAAGAAGTCAAAGAAGAAGTATGGTGTACGAAGTGTAGATCGGAGGGCCATTCTAAAAAACAATGTTGTATCTTTAGTGATTAGATGGATAGTGGGGTAAAAAATACCTTAAATGAAGGATCCAACCTATGGTATGGTATATGTAAGACTAGAGGCCAACATCGCTGAGAATATTGTTACTTGTAGAGAAATATGTGCAAAATCCAAGGAATTTATATTGCAAATTTTGTAAATTACTAGGACATGATGAGAAAAATTGTCGAGCATATGAACTAATGATGGAGCATAGTGCTGCCACTTATAGAATGCAAGAAGAAGAACATGGACATGAAGGCTTTGGAAATCTTGGTGGTCAAGGAGGCTACCAATGAAGAGTTCGAGGTGCTAGAGCTGGTCGAGGATGTGGACCAACTATTTGTTATAACTGTGGCTAGGCAAGTCATTTTACAGGAGATTGTCAGAACTATACTATGACATGTAAGTACTATAAATATTTTGATCATGTAATTGAACAATTTCTTGTACTTATGGAAAAATGTAAGAAAAAAGGAATTAGTAGCCTACACAAAATATTCAAATGATGATCATTGGAAGAGGAAATGAAGAACCACAAATTAGTATTATTATTTGAAGTGGAGTTCGAGCGAAAGTGATAAAGAAGATGAGAAGAAAGAATATGAAAGTAGATGGGTTAGAAAAACTGTTGAGAAAGCTCTCTTTTATATTCAAAAGGAAAAATAAGTGTTTATGGAAGCAAAGCAAAGCTTTATGAATGTTGGAGCCTCGACCTCTAGTGCAGTAGCCAAAGGAGAAAACTAGTTGTGATGTATCATTAGCCTCGAAAGAGAATCAAGTTTCGACACAGAAGTGATCCTTGACACAGGATCGAGCTCTGACACAGGACCAGGAGTCTACAAATCAAGAAGGTACTTTAAAGTATTTTCTACAAACTTGTATGAAATTATTAAGAGATCAAAAGGATATAGAGGGGCTTCAACAGTTGCTAGATTATTATGCATCAAAAGAAAGAACTCGAAGTGATATGCATGCAGTGAATAATTGTCATTGACATAAGAGAACTAGAAGAGAAATGAGGCTTAGTGCACATATAGGAGAATGTGAGATGGATCAAGTTATTCTAGATTTGGAATTTTATGCTAATGCTTTGACAAAGAAGACATGGGAATTAATGGGTAAGTCGAAGCTATAATGGTCACCAATTCAGTTAAGGATGGAAAATCAACAAAATATCTTCCCCTTAGGATGACTACCAGGTGTAACAATGAATATTGAAGGAGTTTGCACTACTTCTGAATTTTAAGTAATAGATATCGTTGATGATAGTAACCATTATCATGCATTGCTTGGACTTGACTTGGTATTTGATAATATGCCCATAATTAGTTTGAAGAAGAGTCAGATGATATTTGAAGGAAGCAATATGAGAATAATTATTCCCTTGGATCCATTAGAAGGAGTAAGATATACAAAACTAGTCAAAAAAGAGTACCACATAGCTAATATAGATAATATCTATCAAATGAAAACATGAGAACAAGAATTTGTTAACCCTACTAAAAAAGACAATTTGACTTGGGAGCATGATAGTTCTTGTGCATCAAACTCGGAAGAAGAATTGGAGAATTGGTAGAACATGCTACATGTATTATCTACAGGGCATTTTGCAAGAATTTCCAAACCAGTCTATTGCATCACATCTGAAGTATGTGATATGCCTTCTTATGATGGCTTAGGTGATGTGAATATTTTACTTAATGAATATGAGGAACATGTTCCAAAAAGTCAAATATTGTTAGCCTTGGATATAACCCTGAAACAACTCCTGCTAGATGTTGGGGTGAACACAAGAAGAATATAGAAGGGTGGAAAGCATGTTGAATATTGATGTGGATAAGGTTTGGAAAGCTAGATACAGTGATAGAGATGAAATATGATGGTGAAACTAACCCTAAGAAGAATATCCAACTATGCTCTACAACATGGAAGGTGATTCCACAACAAGAATGGGTACATGGATTCATTCATATATTAGAGACAATACCTAAGAATTGGTACTGAGAAACAAATCTTTGACATGGTATAGTAAACTAGAAAGACACGGTTGATGGTTTCATATTAACATTCATCTTTGAAGATGATTATCCATACATAGTTTTGGCCCTTCAGACAGTGAAGAAGAAAATATTTGAGAATGTAACTCCATTGACATGGCAACAAACTGATTGGGCTGCATAGATAGAAAATTCACTAGAATGTTATAGCCTTACTGTAGAAGAATAAGAAAATCCTTGCAATATTGACATATAAGAATCATAAGGATACTGCGAAATAAATGGGTCTGAGTTAGAGATATCAGATATAACGAAGCCATTGAAGACCAAGAAGGTGAACATAAGATCAGAGAAGGAACCAAAGTTCACAAAAATAGGAGATTATTGGGATGAAGAGATATTTAGTAAAGTTATAGAGTTACTTCATGAATATCAAGAATTGTTTCCCATAAAGTTTTTAGAAATGGAGGGTACAGTAGGAGATCTAGGAGTTATGAAGATTTCCCTTAAACTTGATGCGAATCCAATCAAGAAAATACCTTACATATTGAACCCAAAGTATAAGGAGAAAGTAAAGATAGAGCTAGATAAGATGATAATAGCGAGAATTATTGAACCAGTAGAGGAATCAGAATCGGTAAGTCCTATGGTGGTATAAGAAAAGAAGACTCAAGGAGAAATCAATATTTGTGTTGATTTTAGAAAGTTAAATGATGCACGGTTACATGATCCATTCCCTACCCCTTTCATAGATGAAGTGCTAGACAATGTAGGAGGTCAAGAAGCTTATTCATTTATAGATGGATTTTTAGGTTATCATCAGATTAGGATTTCACCTGAAGATCAACATAAGACCACCTTTGCTACAGAATGGGGCTCATATCAATATACAGTAATGTCTTTTGGATTAAAGAATGCCCCTGCTATATTTTCTAGAGTGGTGGTTGCAAATTTTAAAGAATATATCCACAAGTTTTTGGAGGTATACTTTGATGATTGGAAATTATTTGGGTTGTTAAGCAAACATATTGGAAGTTTAAGACGTATTATTGACATATGTAGACAATATCAGATCTCCTTGAATTTAAAGAAGTTCATATTTTGTGTACCTTTTGGTATACTATTGGGAAATATTGTTTGTAAGCAAGGATTGATGGTGGACCTTGCTAAGATTGTTATCATTGTGAAGTTTCCTCCACCTACGACAGTAACATAACTTCACACTACATTGGGACATACTGGGTATTATACGAAATTCATCAAAGGGCATGCATAGATCACTGCACCTATTGGAGAAGTTTTTAAACAAGGATGTACACTTTTAGTGGGATGAATAATTTCAAAAGAGCCTCAACATTTTGAAAGAAAATATGGTAGTTGCACCTATATTAGTGCTCCCTTATTGGAATAAGGAATTTCATGTCCATGTGGATGCATCTTGTATAGATTTGGGAGTGGTACTAGCATAACCTAGTGAAGGAGAAATTGATCATCCTATAGCCTTTGCAGGTAGAAATTTGTCCAAGGCAGAAAATAATTCCACAACTACAGAAAGAGAAGGATTGGCTATGGTATATGCTTTGCAGAAATTTAGACATTATTTGTTGGGATCACATTTTAAAATGTTTACATATCGTTTTTCACTGAAGTATTTGGTTAATAAGCTTCTCTTAGGAGGAAATATTTGTCGATGGTTAGTATTATTGTTATTGTGTTTTCTTAGCGAAGGTGTACGGAAAGAAGACACTTTAGACCATGGATGAAAAATATTCCTAACAATATAAATGGTTGTTAAACAGTGTAGATCTGCAGCGAATGGTAGAGACAAAACCTCCCAAAGCCCTAATCTATGCAACAGACATAGTTAAACATCAAAATGGAATACTAAAATAAGCGCAAATAACTCTAATAATCCAATGGAAACAAGATATATAAATAATATATTTTATTTAACAACATCTATGAAGGGAACAAATAATGTTACCAGTCCCCCTCTATGGGATGGGTTCTTGGCTATCCTCAATGTCTACATCTTTTGTAGAGTCTCCCTCCTATATAATTCGTAAAACCCAACAAACAAAATGATTGAGCTCCATGAGAACTCAAAATGAAAAAGAAGATGGTGTGCAACAATGATAATAATCAGAGCTACAACAGTGAGTGTAACAATGAAAATAATCAAAAGTGAATAATGAATGAAAAACCCTTCTATTTATAACAAAATGTTAAGTTATCCTTGAATAATGAGCAATAATAAAATATTATTAACCCCATTCTAGGAATAATCATTTGGAATATTTTACTATATTTGGTTAGAGGGAAAAAGTATTTAAACTTTTATTTAGAAATAACAAATAAATAAATGATTTATTTATCATCTCAAGAAATATGGTTAAAGAATAATAAACAAATAATGATTTATTTAATTATTCCTAACGTATTTGGTCAAACTTGACAAGGAATAATAACTAATTAGTGATTAATTCATTATTTCTAGAGAAAAATAAGATAATTAATGATTTATCTATGTATTTCTCATAATTGGGTCAAATCTGACAAGGAATATTAATTATACAATGGTTTAATTAATTATTCCTAGAAGACAATTAAACAAATAGTGATTTATTTAATTATTCTTCATGGGTTTAATTATAAATTTCTTAACAAATGTGGTTTATTAAGTAATTTCTCACAGTGAAAGTAATTTTACTATGGTAAAATTGATCTTACATGGTGAATTTTGATCCATCTAGTAAATTATGGCTAGATGATAATTTTTTTGTGATAACAATTATTTCAAGAATATGACTTTGAGATCATTGTTAAACTAGGAAGAGTGAATCAAGGACTTGAGCATTTGTCAAGGTTGGAGATAGGGGAAGAACCAACTAGAATTGAAGAAAATCTCCTTGATGTGCAGTTATTTGCAGTCAGAATTATAGATGACCATTTTGTAGATATTATTTAGTTTTTGAACATAGGAATAACTCCTTCAGAATATACTACACGGCACTAGAAAGAACTAGTGGTTAAGGCAACTGATTTTTCATTAATAGCAAGATTGTTATATAAGATGGGACTAGATGAGATATTGTGCATGTGTGCTTCTGAACATGAAAGATAGATGATTCTAATGGAGGCTCATGAAGGCGCAACTGGTGGACATTATGCAAGGAAAGCTATTGTGCAAAAGATTTTGAGAGCATGATTGTGGTGTTCTACACTACACAAAGATGCAAAGGAGTACTGCAGAGCATGTAACGTATGCCAAAGAACAAGAAAACCTTGAAGAAGGGATGAGATGCCATAGGTACCACAAGTTACATTGTAGGATTTTGATAAATGGGCTATCGATTTTGTTGGACATATAAACCCACCTGGAAAGAGGAATAATGTGAGATACATAATTACTACACCTAATTATTTGACAAGGAGGGCCGAAGCAGAACCAGTAAAGGATTACAGCGCAGAGATTGATGTGAAGTTTATTTTTGAATACATACTATTGAGATTTGGACGACGAAATATTTTGATGAGTGACCAAGGTTCCCACTTCATGAACAAAACCATTGAAGCATTGAGTGAGGGATTCCAAGTTTGTCATAAAATGTGTACTCCTTATCACCCTCGAGCCAATGGAATAGTAGAAGAAGTTAATAAGATTTTGTAGAATAAATTGACTAAGTTATGAAATGTGAACAGAGATGACTAGAACCTTAGAATCCCAACAATATTATGCACTTATAGGACTACATGTAACAAGTTGACAGGACAGACACCCTTCAGATTAGTTTTTGGGAAAGAAGCTATGATTCCCATGGAATACATTATGCCTATCTTAAGGATTACAATTTTTACAAATATGGAAGACCCTAACATAATGGAGGAAATAATGTCGCAGTTGATTGCTTTAGAGGAAGACACACTTATAGCAGGATTCCATCAGCAAGTACAAAAAGCAAGAGAAAATGCTTGGCATGATAGACATATTAAGAAGAAGAAGTTCCAAGTAGGAGACCTTGTTCTCCTCTATGACAATAAGTTTGTAAAATTTCCAGGAAAATTGAAGATGCATTTGTTAGGCCCCTATGTTATTAATCATATTAATTATGGAGACACAATTCAATTAGCAAAGTCAAATGGAGAGTTTATTCAAGAAAGAGTAAATGGAAGTAGGTTAAAGTTGTATATGGACAACCTTGTCCCTACAACATTTATGTAAAGAAGAAAGGGGAAAAGTATTAGTGCCACCTACAATTGAAAATGGGCAGGGGACTATAAACTATGCTGCAGAAAGAACATCGACGTATGAAGTTACTTCACGACAGTATGGATTATGTTGAAGTACATAGGAGCTGTGACGTAAGATGGATGTTTTCTACATTATGGGATGCATCAAAGTTCACTAGAAAACATAAATATGACTGTTAAAAGGGAAAAATATGAGGAAAGTTATATTTATGAGGAAATATTGGAAAAATCTAAGGATAAATATGCAATTAATGAACACAATCTAGAAAATATCTGATCTAATTATGGGGTTCAAATTTCAAAATTGTTATGGAAAGCTACCTCTTGCTCAGATCGAACACTTTGCTGAATTGAGAATTCGAGTATTGATAATGTGAAGAGATTGTAGAGAATTTCCACATGAATTTCCTGTCAACTAAAGAATTTGTGTGTAATTCAATGAGAGAGGCTTAGAAGGAGTGATGGAAGCAGTCGCCATAGAAACCATTGGTGCAACTACAACATTAGCTGAGATGCCCATATTAGCATCACCCACATTAGCATTAACACAAAGACAATAGAGATCGCCAAGGAAGAAACTGAGAAAGGAAGAGAGAACTAAGAAGAAACAGGATAAGAAACCTGTCAAACATTGACAATAAATCGATAAATTCAGAGATAGTGAGGAAGAAGTGGAGCATGAAAAGCAGATGGAAATAGAGGGCATAAAATTTTTGCCTCTACCACCATATATTCTATCGAGGAAACCAAATGAAAAACTATTCAAAGACTTGAAGGATGCAAAGTTCGACACCTTCACACCCCTACCACCAAAGAAAGTATCATTTACTAGGGAATTACTTAGAAAAATACCGTAGCTAAATTTTCCAGATTATGACTTTAACAACAGGAAGAAGTACCCTCAGTTTAGACTAGACCAATATTTGTAACCTAATAGATAGGTGACCATGGAAATGACATGCATTGACATTTCTAGAAAAAATAAGGTGGAATAACACAGATTAGTCCTAGGAAAATAAAAAAATTTCAGCTAGGTATTACTCAATGATATGGGCTCGTTGAGGAAATGTGAGTTTTTGATAGATATCCATGAGGGAATCAGTAGTAAAAGGGTGCATAGGAGCTAGAATATTGATTTGGAGTACTTAGCAGATGTATTCAGGTTTTATGGTAAATACAACTTCATTATTTCGGGCAATCACTACCATCTCATTGGGAAGATACCTGAGATGGCACTAGGTGATGAATTCTCGAAGGGTATGAGTTTAGGGAAGATAAATTGGGGTAATAAAGACTCCCAAATACTCAGTTCATCACTCACATCTAAGAATTTATGGTTTTCCTAGTTGTGGAGTTCATAAATATTGAACTCGCATTGGGTTTATGAGATTTCATATTGCTTGTTGACCAGAGGGAGCTCATCTAAGTTAATTACATATGGAAATGTAGGGATTTCTATAACTAATTTTAATTTTCCTTTTTTAGAAGACATCGTGAAAAGAAATTACAGGAAAGGGTGGTGAATTACGAAGAAATGATGATGAATGGCATATGATAATAACTGCATGATGGTGAAATTCCATACCACATTGGTGTTGCTAAAAGAAGGAATGAAGAAAGAAGAGGATGTAGGGTGATGCGTGAATTTTGAAAGAGGGGATTCTGTTGTAGTGTTTTCTTCTCAAATATTTACGAAAATAACCCAGTTAAGATTGTGGATGACAAACAATCTTAACAATATAAATGCATATTAAACATTGTAGATCTGCAACAATTGATAGAAACAAAACCTGCCAAAGTTTGGATATATGCCACAATCATAGTTAAACAACAAAAAGAAAGAGTAATAACTCCAACCATCTAATGGAAACTAGATATGTAGAGAATAATTTTATTATAACACCTGTGAAGAGAACAGATAAATGTTCAACCCCCCTCTATGGGATGGGTTCTTGGCTATCCTCAAACATCTTTAGCTTGTGTAGAGTATCTCTCCTCTATAATGTGTAAACCCAACAAAAATATGGTGTGCGAAGATGAAAATAATCAGAGTTACAATAGTGAGTGCAACAATGAAAATAATCAAAAGTGAATAATGAATCGAAAACCCTTCTATTTATAACAAAATATTGAGTTATTGTCAAATAATGAGAAATAATAAAATATTATTGATCCCATTCTTGGAATAACCACCTGGAATATTTTATTATATTTGTTTAGGAGGGAAAAAGTATTTAAACTTTTATTTAGAAATAATAAATAAATAAATGATTTATTTATCATCTCAAGGAATTGGTTAAGGAATAATAAACAAACGAAGATTTATTTAATTGTTCCTAAGGGATTTACTCAAATTTGTCAAAGAATAATAATTAATTAGTGATTAATTAATTATTCTTGTAGAAGAATAAGATAATTAATGATTTATCCGTTTATTTTTCATCATTGGGTCAAATACGACAAGGAATAATAATTGAACAATGGTTTAATCAATTATTCCTAGAAAAAAATCAAATAAAAAGTGATTTATTTAATTATTATTCATGGGTTTAACTATAAATTACTTGAAAAAGGTTGTTTATTAAGTAATTTCTCACAGTCAAAGCAATTTTACTATGGTGAAATTTGGTTTACATGGTGTACTTCGATTCGTCTAGTAAATTAGGCTAGATGATCGCTTTTTTGGTGATAACAGATTGGCCCCCAACGTACGAGTGTTAGGAACAAAATGTATGACCGAAGTACATTGTAAAGACAAAATAACTAGACAACAAAGGGGAGTCAGAGAGAGAGAGAGAGAGAGAGAGAGAGAGAGAGAGAGAGAGAGAGAGAGAGAGGGAGAGATCAGTGAAGCTAAATTTGAAAGAGGATAGGGACAAAGGGGGAGAGATTATTACAAGTCTCCTTTTATGTTGTGGTACTAGACTCACTGAGGTGGGGAAGGGATACCCATACCCGTCGAGATAACTTAGTACAAAATCAATGGCTCACCCAGAAACATAAAACTAAGAAATGAAGTACATGCTGAATGGTACATGACATGCTAGCATAACAGAGCTAGAAAATAATACAATGTGTCCCATATACATAATGCACCTAGAAAAAACATGAGCTAGGACTGAATACAATAATATCTGAGTACATGAGATACAAAGGCCCTTCCCTAAAATAATGGGTGGAAGGGAGGGTAGAACAATAGAAGAAGCCCTGCTCAACATGGAAGGGCTCTACAAAATTGAATGGATCATCTAGAGGAGACATGCATGCCATGAACACTGCAATTGGTAGGAACCAAACCAATCAACTCTGTGGAAATCCATATAAGGTTGTAGCATAGTACGTATGCATTCAAGCATGTGGAGGGTTACCTAAAGGGCCACCCCTTCATGAGGTCTGAGACATCTCACACACACCATGGAATCACTAGTACAATCTGCTGCATCACTGGACCATCAAGTGTATGGATCACGAACATGAAATGACCATGTCAAAGGGAAACAATGGGACCCTTTGCTCGATCCAAGGCATTGAACAGGAATGGAAGCAGGAACTGATATAAACTTCCCTCTAGGCTATAATTATGGGACAAATGAGCCAATGTCGATAGAATAGGGCCTACGATAGATGAGACAATGAGGATCCTCAACTAAATAATGAGGGAAAATAGTAATGTGACTAATGAAATGACACTAAGGATAATGGGGAAAATTTTGTTCGAGGGACAAACAAACGACTTCCCTTGTGAGAGAATAAAGTGCATGGTTGACCTAACAATGACTGACTCAACTCCAGAGGGGATGGGGATAGTACGACTAGAGGCCAAAAACACAGGATGAATGATATGAAAATATGGATGGAATATTGTGACATGATAGAATGGGACATGAAATGGACTATGAATGAAAGGGTGACTCATCACGGATGCTATGAACAAGGGTGACACGATGACACTGTCACACAGATTAGGCCTGGTGGGGACCATCAAAACATGAGTAATTGATGGCTACTCGTGACAAAACTTGATATATGGTACGAAAAGTATTAAGAGGAGGTGGACCTCAAAGTAAGTGTTTCTTTATGATGAAATTCAATTTTTAGAGGCAACGAAGTGAAATTTCTTTCAAAAATGGCTTCCTAGTGAAGTGTTAAGTCATCAAAAACTGAGGAAAACCCATTATAGAGCTTGGTGAGATCTTTCCAACAGTGCTAATGATTCATCAAACTGAGCTACAATCTAGTTGCAATGGGCGACAGAATAATTGGGGATTTTTCTATGAAGGGGTGTTTTCCCTCCAATTTGGATTCATTTTCTAAGTGATTTGTGGTGAATTTGGAGAGGAGGAAAAGGCCCTAAATCTTGTCGAGATTGTAGCAAACAAAATGATCATCGAAATCGGGATCTACGACTTTGAGCAAGGAAAATTTTAAGGATGGAAATTTTTTTTGAAGTTTAAAAACATTGGCGAATCTCACTAATCCCTAATATGCAAACTGTAAAATGTTTATTGATACCTTTGTAAAATTATTAAAATTTATAATGATTTTATATATAGTCTCTATATAATGTTGGCGATTTTGAAGGTAAAATAATTTTATATTCTCGAATTTGGGCGAATCATCTTTTATAAAAACTGGAAATTGGCGAATCTTTTTTGTGGAAAAATCATGGAAAATTAGCCCATTGGGCGAACATTAGCCCCTAAAATTTTCCATGACTTTGAGGCAAGTGACCTTACTTGTCTAAAGATGGCCTTAATGCTTCTTGGAATGATGGTTCCTGATGAAGAATAAAGGGAAGAGGAAATTGAGAATGAACTACCAGAGGAGGTCTACAATCATCCTCTCCCACTAGGTCAAACATGGGGACTATGTGGACATATAGTAGAATATTTGAAGATATGTTATCAAACATCTATGATATGCGATGTGCATATGGCTCGTCTGGGAGGCAAATAGGACAAACTATCTGGTGAGCACCAGTATTGCAGCAATAATGCTGCAACTCTTGAGATGCCTACTTTACTCTTATCAACCTGGTAGTTTGTAACAAACTTGGAAGCGATGGTGTTGTATGCACAAGCACTAGTTCTTACTGCAGGTTGTCACTTGGTCAGCTAGTGCAAGATCACTAGGAGTTCAATCCAACTTCTATGGATTCCAGAAGAAGCTCTCTATGTGATGGGAGCAAAAAGAGAGATTACTCTATAGATGCTACTATTTGCATAAAGGAAGACTGAAATGTAAAGCGAACCAAGTAAATCCTAATTAACCAACTAATCGTACTTTTGCAGATAGCACTATGAAAACCATGAAAAGAATTCCATTACCTACTCAAGGAAGTAGACAACATCTAACTAACTATTTCTGGAAGTAAATGAGAAAAAAACATTTTTTTGGATTTTTGGGTATTTTTATGTGAATTTTTCATGCATGTAATTTATTTGTTTGTGAATGTGGTAGCAAATAGGTGGTGTTGAAGGGTGGTTTTTGGACTTGAGAGGATGTAGGATGGTGTGGTTGGGTCTTAGGAGGTCTCAGGTGGCCTTTTGGAGGCTTTTCCCAAACTTAGCCTTCAAAAGAAAGCCTACAAGAAAATCTACAGGAGGACACAGGAGATCCACAGGAGGAAAAACAACGCTCTATAGGAGGCCTACACGAGGAGGTCGAGAGTATTTTTCACTATTTTGAAGGTGTGAGAGTCGGTGAAAAAGGTGTATGAAGGTTGGGATGAAGTGTTATGGAACCTAGGGTCTACAAAGAATCATTAAGAGAGAGAAAGATGATTGGACTTGTTCAAGGAGAGAGGAATAAGTTCTATGGAAAATGCAGGAAACTAAGGCAGAATTGAGGGGAGACTTGGGCAACCTCTAGGGCATGGATAAGATGGAGGATGGAATGGCTGATAGGCTAGCCTATTGCTAGAAGATATCTGTTGTGTAAATAACATAAATTCAACCAATGAGATTAAGCAAGAAAGGAAATAAGTACATCTAGAAAAATAGAGTTTTTGCATCAAGTAAACTATGATCTATGAAAGGAAATGTTGATAACCATTGCAGGAAAATAAAGTATGAAAGAAGGCTATTGAAAATAAGGAAATGAGCATGATGAAGAACCTCTGAACCAAAGCTAAACTAGTCTATGAACCAACTAGAAAGTTGCAAACACTAGAAGTCCTATGAATGAGGAAAATCTGTGTTTTTGGGGCAACAAGAGGGTCTTTGCGTCAAATAATTTCCCCAAAGGGAGGATGATAGGACAAGGCACTATTACTAGCCTTTTGAATCTTTTCTTTATCACTACTTAATCTACCATAGAAAGCACAAATGGAAGCAAACTACTAAATCATCAAAAGCAACCTATTCTTAACCATAACAGAAATGCATCTAACAACAACCTAATCTACAAATTGAAATGAAACATATAAATAAAAGTAAAAACGATCTTGGATGCTTAGATTGGGGCCTAACCCAAGAGCTTCAACCCTTTGAGGTAACTCAGTGCTAACTAAGAAAGGATTCCATCTTTTTTCTCAAAACAATAACAAGATTACATGAACTATTAAGATAATATGCTCGAAGTTGAGCAGAGTTTACATAATAAAAAATGCAACAAAAATCCAAAGAAAATCCAACCCCAGTGAGGCCCTAAGCCCCTTTACTTATAAAAATGAAGCTACCAACAACTTCCTTAAACTCAGGGAGGCTTGGTTCCCAAAACTTGAGATAATCATCAGTCATCCTCCACTTGCTCGGTTGCCTACTAATGCATGAATTGGCTGCTTGTCCTCCGAGCTGAATGAAGCAGAAATCAAAGTGGGGATTAATAAATGAGGGAGATTCCCTCCTATAAGTCCTCTCCTTTGTCGACTTTGAGTTATTGCTGCCATTTGTCCACTGGATCCTTGACTTTGACCATAAAGTTCATCAATAATCTGCATTAAACACATATTAGACCAAATGGTATCATAAATAACTCAACTCACTCTATAAGCATAAATATAATCAGAAAATCATACAATAAGCTAAAAGAATGGTTGATTTGACTAGTTTAGGAGGTAAAAAGAGCCCATATAAATACCCATTTATGAGGCTCATCATCACCCCCCTAATGAAAGTGTTGCTCATCCTCTGAGCAATTTAGCCCATCTCTTAATCTTTTATGGCCCTAGTGGCCTCCCTAGCATCCCATGCTTCTTATGTGCTCTGCACTTCCTTTTCATAGAACCCTACCTTCCTATCTATCTCTTCACACTGCTCCTGCTCTTCTTATCCTCTTCTGCCTTCCAACATGCCTAGCAGTGGTGGGGGACTTAATTTGATGCCAATCCAAACGAACCTCAACCTTTGCATGGAGCGCTTGTACATTAGCAATCTCATTAATGCCTCTTTCATCCTCATTGGGGAATGATATTCCCTAATCTGCAGACTGTGTGGTAAGGTGTTCCATCTCCTCATACATCCATGCACACAGTCATCTCCAAGTAACCATTCCATATCCTCAAAATGTACATTGGCTTGTGCCTGATCACTTATATATCTAGGGGCAATCAAAGGATTATGTGCAAGTAGGTTATGTGTGCTGATGAGTGCCATGGGGTCTAATGGATCAGCTCTAATCATCAATGGCTCATTCTGCTCCTTTACCATCAACCTTTTTATTTCTGCTGCCCTTAACTCTTCGTGGTTCATCCATGAGGCCATGGCCATTAGTTGCAGGTCCCCTAGCCTAGCATTGGGGTTCCACACATTCATGTCTGTGAGGGCCATGTTATGTAGGTAGAATTCTACCATATTTGCCTTATCTTCTGATGTACTTTGGTCACACAGGTCCATAAACTACCTGTAATATTGGAAAGGAATTGCGCCTCTTTGTGCCAAAGTCTTTATCTGAAATTGCATCCATTGGTCCTTGAGATACAGGCCATAACATTTTGCTAGTGTCTGTTTCTCTTGCAACTGTCTTCTTAGCAATACATTTTTAGTTCCAAGGTGACTTCTTGTGATTGCTTCCCTGTGTCTGACAACACTTAACTCTCTGCCCATTTCTGTGAGTTTTTTCTCCATATGGCCAATATCCTCAAATCCCTTGGATTTGGCTATTTGCATCCACCTATGGGTCCTTATTCTTTCTTTCTCTAATTCAAAGAATAGGGGAATTGCAAATATTTAGGGAATGATTCTTCCCCCTTCAAGAATATTGTAGTAGGAGCCAAGACTAGGCTGGGGATCAAGTTCTTGTGCCCTTTTTGCTTCCTCTTTTCCCTGTGACTATCGTTCTACCCTTTTTTCCAGCTTTTGGGTCTCCTGTAGTTTTGACAGGGTCTCTTGTAGAACTGTCTATGCCTCCTGTAGGATTGTTTTTGAGTCCTGTAGTTCTACTTTGTCTTTCCATTTCGGAGATCTAGCAGTCCCCCTTTCATATGTGAGAGGTGCCTTGGAAGGGGATCCTTTTCCTTGGGAAGAGGGTGAATCTTCAATAATAATTGGCACTTTTAAAGAAGGTTGGCGTTTCCATGATTTGATTCTTGTGCTCTTCCTAGCTCTGAAATATATTGAGGTCTACCTCTTCCTCTTCTGTTTTGGCTTAATTGGTGTGTTGAGGTTAGTGAGAGCAGCTGCTGCCTCTCTTTCTAGGGTCTTAGGGGACACTTCTATCTTCTCTGCCCCTTTTACTCCTCCTTCTATCTCTTTCTCTGTCTGTTTCTCCCTGCTCTGTTTCTTTAGCTTTCTCCTCCTCTATCTTGGTTTCCTTTTTCTTCCCTTATTGTTCTTCTAAATCCCTAGTTGCTTCACCTTCTCCCCCTTGTTGCTCTTCCTCCTCACTATCAGTTAGGATGATATCATAGGTCAGGGTCTTTATGTCATCTTCAGTTGTCATGTTTCTGAAGATTTCCCATGCTATAGGGAGTGTAAATGTATGTAGGGCTTCTTCCACTAATATATTTATTAACCCATGGTGAGCTAGCTACTCTAGATTTCCTACTTTTACTTTAGTACTCGAGTTAATGAGGGACTGTAGGAGTAAGTAGGGGATGCTGAGATTCTCAGGGGTTGGAGAGTCCATGCCATACCTTAATTCATGAAGGATTCTAAAGTAGTAACCATAGACAATGTTGTACCTCCCCTCATAGGAAATATACTTGATTATTTGATAGCTAGCCTCATCCCAAGGATATGGTATGCTAGCCCTTCTTATGCCAATTTTTATCCTCTACAAGGGTTTCATTGTTTTGGAAGAAGTTTTTCTTGGCAGCCTGGCCAATTGGTTTTTCATCCTTACTCCAATGCAACCCAAGAGGAAGGGTAGTGACCCTACTAATAAATTCAGGAGTGATCTCCATGGAAAGGACTCTAAAGGTGACAGTAGCATGTGTTCTAGTGTGAGGTGCCAAAGAGTGGGAAAACTCTTGAGAAATTTCCTCATCAAACCCTTGGAATTTCTCAAAAAAAATCATCTAATTTTCTCTTGTGAATATGTCCACTACTTGGGGATGTGCATGGAGCCTGGAGGAGTTGGTGGGCTCCTTCCTCATAAAACCTCATATCATTTTTTTTATGCTTCCTTGTAAAACCAAATATGGATATGGAGAGAACAATTTTTGAAGAAAAACAGAGAAACAGAGAGATTGTGTTTTTTTAAGAAATAAGCAAAAATTCTTTTATGTATTTCCTCCACCTAGAGGCTTTATTTACTCCTTAGAATTAAACCACTGCTTTCATATTTTGATATTCAATAGGGGTATGAAAAGAACCTACCTCTTCAGCTTGAGAATTGTGCTAAAATCCGTGTTTTCCCTCCCCAAAACAACTTGCTGGCCTTCCTGTAGAATTCTTGTAGGTTCTCTTATAGAACCTGTAAGTGCTCCTGTAGAAAACACTGAGAACAGGGATATGGGAGGGATTAATGGAGAATGATAGTTTTGAGGCTATGGGGGCATGAGAAGGTTGCAACAGCGGATTTTCGAGGAGAGAATGAAGGAAAATGTGGTGAGAGTGCTCGGGGAGGAGTACTTATTTATTTTTATGGATATTCCCGGTGAAGGAGGGTGAGCTGGCGAAGTGTACGTTGGCCATATTAGGACTGTTGGTCCCCACCCACCTTGTCATCATGGCCCTTTCCTCGTAATCACCACTCATTATTGCATCAAAGTTCACACTACCTCCACTACCTGTCCTTGACATCTCTCTTGAGTTGACTGTGCGCACGTGTGGGTGACATCTTCAGATGATTTGAGTTAAATAGATGAAGGTGGCCAAGTTAACTGGCCACCTTTCCTCGTTCAACCTCAACCATCTCATTGTTGTTACATTCCTTCTAATTACAGAAATGAAAACAGAGGGGTGGGTTAGTTACTTACCTATGATCCAAATGCATTCGCTGTGAGGTGTTTTGGCTCTCTCTCTCTCTGTTGCATGCCTTTGGTTCCTTTGATGCATTTTGTCTTCTTGCTAATGTGTTTTTGTGCTTTGTGTAGGTTCCTCTCTGGCTGGATCTGATCTTCAAGTGTCTTCTTCAACTTTCATCTTTGCACCTTCTTGCTGTTGATGCTGGATTTTAATGGGATCAACTGCTACAGGAATTCCTACAGGAGCTCCTGTAGCCTTTTCTCCCATTGAAACTTCAGCTTCTTTCTATGCCTAGAGCTATGAGTATGATGCCAAAGATGTAGATAGGGATGGAGAGGTAATGGGTGGCTTTAAGTGAGGTGGATGGTGTTGTTTCTTTTCTCAATTTTTTTTTTTTCCTAAAAACTGTTTTTCTGTGTTTTTTTCTTCAACAGGAAGAAGAATGATGCTTGGGATGTGATGCAAGCTTGGAAATTATAGAAAGGAGGTTTGAAGACTGCAGGAGGATTTATATACTTTTTATGAAGCTTCCCTATTCCTCAAACTATTTTTTATATCCATTTCTGGCTCTCGATAATTCCTACAGGAGCTTCCTATAGAAAACACAGAGCCTCCTGTAGAAAACACAGTTTTTGGAAAAGAAGCAAAGTGAGGTGAAAAGACTGCCAAGAATGATGGAGAAAGGTGTGGAAAGGTAGGATAGGTGTTGATGTTGGTTCCATGGCTTCCTTGGCACCTTTTGTTGCTTCCTGTAGTCCTCCTGCAAACTTGCAATGCAACTAGAAATTTGTTTTTCCCTCTTTTTTTTTTGGAAACAACCAGGGCACCTCTGGGAGGTTTTCACCCTAATTTCCTGCCTTGGATGCCTCCAAGGGAGGTTTCACCTAGGGATATTATTTTATTTCTTCTCTTTTTTGACATCACTGGGCCGCCTCAGAAGAGGTTTTCAACCCAATGATGGGACTCAAGCACCTCATGAAGGTTTTCACTTGAGTCCTTATTTTTTTTTGTTTTTTATTTTTCTTTAGTGAGTGGGTGAAGTGGAGGCTAAGACATGCTCCACTACCATCACTGTTTTATTAAAATCTTCAATGAATTCTCGCTTAGAGAGGGGTTTCTTACAAACTTTCAACCGGTGTCCATTGACAAGCATGGGGATGGCTTCATCATCAATTGTTTTGATTAGAATTGAACCATTGTCATTGCATTTCTCCATAGTGTAGTGTCCCAACCATCTTTTGCTCAGCTTGCCCTTGAAATCTTTGTATCTTAAGTCATAGAGTAGTGCCCAATCTCCCTCTTGAAATTTATTTTCCTTGATGTGTTTTTCATGCCATATCTTTCTCTGAAGCTGAACTACCTCTGTATGGAGAAGGGCTTGCATTCTGTGTTCATCCAATCCATTAAGCTGAAGTAATCTTTTCTTCTATGCACGACTGAGGTCTAGGTCCAGTTGAGCTACCATCCACAGGGTATTGAATTTAAATTCTATTGATAGCAAAGCCTTCTTCCCATAGACCAGCTCATAGGGTGTGAACCCTATAGTAGTCTTCCATGTTATATTGTAGGCCCAAGTGGCTTCAACTAATCCATCCGCCCAGTGTTTCCTACTGCTGCTCACTACCTTTGTCAGGATCCCTTCCAATCCTCTATTAGTGACCTCCACCTGCCCATTGGCTTGTGGATGGTAAGGGGTGGAAGTCCCATTCTTAATTCTATGATGTGTGAGTAGGCCTTCAATCAAATTAGAAGTGAACTGGATACCTCGATTTGTGACCAATTATTTGGGATACTTGAACTTGTAGAATATATTCTCTCTCAAAAATTCAGCTACTTTTTCCTCTGTCACTGCTTTGATTGCTTTTGTCTCTACTCACTTTTTCAAGTAGTCAGTGCACACAATGATGTATTGCTTCAGTTGTGAAGGAGGGCTGATAGGCCCCAAAAATTCCATGCCAAACTTCTCAAATGGCTGAAAGGTCACTTGAGGCTACATAGACATTTCATCCTTTGGAGTAGGTTTCCCCATCGTTTGACACCGATCACACTGGTTGGTATATCCCCTCACATCCTGATGAATAGTGGGCCAATAGTAGCCTGCTTGTAGTATCTTGAAGGCAATTCTTTTTGCTGCAAAATGTCATCCACAAGGCATGTCATGATAGGTTAGGAGGATGTCAAATACTTCCTCCTCCCTGACACATCTTCTCAAGATCTGATCTGGGCCAAGTTTGAAGAGATTTCCCCTAATCCAAGTGAAAGGGGTGCTTTTCCTCACTATCTTTCTCTTCTCTTTCGACGATAGGTGTGGTGGGAACTGTGATGAAACCAAGTAGTTTGCTATATCAGCAAACCATGGGGAGAGTACTGAGATAGAAAACAGGTGTTCATCTGGCATTTGGTCATCCACCATTCCTTCTTCACCTGCAGGCAAATTTACTCTAGACAAAAAGTCAGCAACAACATTTTCTTTGCCAAGCTTATCAACAATAGTCAAATCAAACTGCTGTAGTAAAAGCAACCATCTAATAATGCAAACATTTACATCTGGTTTGTTCATTAGATATCTAATTGCAGCATGATTAGTGTGCACAAAGGTTTGAGAGCTTGTGATATAACGTCTGAATTTGTTTAAGGAATGCATGACAACTAAGAGCTCCTTCTCGAAAACTATATAGTTTAACTCCGCCTTTGACAACTTTTTGCTTATAAAGTATATGGCATAAGGCAACCTTTCATCAATTTTTCCCAAGGATACTCCTATTGCTTTGTTTGAGGCATCAGTGTGAATGTGGAAAGCTAGGGCCTAGTTTGGGCCTCTCAAGATTGGGGCAGTCACGAGTTTTCTCTTCAAGGTATATAGGGCTTCTTGATAGTTTTTGACCATAAATAATCGACATATTTACCTAAAATGCCAAACAACGGAGAGGCTAGCTTGCTGAAATATTTAATGAATCTCAGATAATACCTAGCTAAGCCTAGAAAACTTCTGACATGCTCACTTTTTGAGGAGGTGGGACCCTTTGGATGATGGAAATTTTGTTGGGGTCCACCTGCTATACTTGTTGAGATATTGCATGACCTAGCACAGTCCCTTCAGTCATCAAAAATTAACTTTTTTCGAACTGAGGGACAGGTTCATCTCAATAAATTTGTCTACAACTTTTCCTAGATTAGATAAGGCTTCCTGAAAGTCAGAGCCATAAGGAGTAAAGTCATCCATATATATCTCTACTACATCGTGAACTAATTCAGAAAATATACTCAGTACCTCTCTTTGGAAAGTGGATAGAGCATTACAAAAACTGAAAGGAAGGACACGGTATGCATGTTGGAAATAATACTAAGAGGGGGGGTGAATCAGTATTATCAAATTCTTTTCAATATATCTTCCTTATTTATACTTTGAATAATTCTTAAAATATTGATCATTACTTTGTATGTCAGTATCATAAAATAATGAGCAGCAACAAGAAAAGCAAATAGTCACACAAAAGAACACCAGATATAAGGTGGAAACCCAATGTGGGTGAAAACCACCTGCTGCAATATGTCTCTATCTTCTTTTAATAAGAAACTCTTTTAACAATGATTTTGTACTGGTGGAGTCCTTTACCAGTACGCATGCTACAACCTGCAGAGAGCTACAACTCTCTCTCTCTCGTTTTCCAGTCTCTCCTGGAAGGGAGCTACAACCCCCTACTTCTTTTCTTTCAAGGACCACTTTTCATTAATTTTCAGACTGGATCCAAGAACATCAAAAACCCATCAACTACACTTGCATCATCAATCTCTGATTTCACTAAAGCCAACCCACATACAGATCTGCAAATATTTCCTTATAACTTTGCAGTTGTTCCATACATTAGACATACCCAGATCATAACATGTGTACAATAAAACATGCATCAATAATTCAGACCCAGATTATTAGATTTATAGATCAAGTGTGTGCCACATATCACAAATCAAAATCATATAGAGATACCACTATTCTAGCCTTAAGATTTTGACCCATCAAAATAACTTATCCTTCTCCTTACGCTCAGGTTCCTTCTTCATTCAGATCCAGATCTGCACCATAACCCAATCACCATATTCCAGATCTAGCACTTTATCAGATATTCAATAATTCAGAAGATGCTTTGCCAAATGATCTCCTTCCTCTTTTATAGCCTTAGTCCTTTCTCAATACCACGGTCTAAAACCATAGGATCAAAAAACTGTTGGACTAATACCATGAACCAACCATGAAAGTGCGTGAGATCAACACTTTTGGATGCAATACCACGGACCAAAACCATAGGATCAAAAACTGTCAGACTAATACCATGAACCGACCATGAAAGTGTGTGAACTTTTCTCTTGCATGAAAGTGCGTAAACTTTTCTCTACATGAAATAAACTTTTCTCTGCATAAAAGTGCGTGAACATTTCTCTACATGAAATAAAATCTTCTCTATATAAAAGTGCGTGAACGTTTCTCTACATGAAATAAACTTTTCTCTGCATAAAAGTGCGTGAACTTTTCTCTACATGGAATAAACTGTTTCTCTGCATAAAAGTGCGTGAACTTTTCTCTACATGGAATAAACTTTTCTTTGGATAAAAGTGCGTGAACTTTTCTCTACATGAAGGAAACTTTGTTGCACTATAATTTATCAAATAAATTTTCTGCACTATAATTTATCATTTGTGTGATTTTCCATCAAGGACAACACTTGTCTCATAATGCCAACAATCTCCCCCTTTGGACTTGTCATACTGAGAATTGTCATCTGATATCTCTTCCGTAGATTCATCTAGATATATATAAGTGAGTTGATCTTCTATGAGTTGTTTACCATCAAGTACAACACATGCATCATAATGCCAACAATCTCCCCCTTTGGACTTTATGGCAACAATACCAAATCACTCTCCCCCTTTGACATCAAGGGCAAAGGGCGAACCAAGATATTCTCTTTCGTAGAAAGGCATTCCACTGTTCATACTCCCCCTAAGTACCTGTTGAAATCTCTGAATGAGCTCCCCCTTTGTATATGCCAAGGTGTACCAATATGTTCATGCTACATGCTGAAAGCTCTGCTCTTTCTGAAGTGTGTTGTTCATGTTCCCCCTGACTGTAGGAAAGATCTGCAAAAGATGTTCTTCAAGAAGAACCAAGATTTATACATCATGAAAGAGATAGAGACGTATTGCAACAATATTCAGACTAGCATCCATGATCACCTTCTGTACTTCCTCCATAATGCCAACAATTCATGATATGCTCCCCTGAACCTGTGCCATTCGATCTTCGAACAATGTACGCATATACTTCAGATGAACCTTGCGTACAACCAACAATCAGAAGAGATTCAACAACAAGCTGATACATCAACAACCCCCAACTTTTGCTTGAGGTATTCAAAGGTCTCCCTAGGCAATGGTTTGGTGAGTATATCAGCAACCTGTTCCTTAGAAGGAACATACTCCAACTTGACCTTTTTTTCAAGCACTTGTTCCCGGAGAAAGTGATACTTGATTGGTATGTGCTTGGTTTTTGAGTGCATGACTGGGTTCTTTGAAATGCTGATTGCACTTGTATTATCACATAAGATGGAGATAGGTGGTGTACAAGTGATTTGAAAATCCTGCAGGGTCTGCATCATCCAAAGGAGTTGAGTGCAACAAGATGCAGCAGCAACATATTCTGCTTCAGCTGTAGACAAGGCAATCGAACTCTGTTTCTTTCTGAACCAAGATACTAATCTGGAACCCATAAAGAATGCACCACCACTTGTGCTCTTCCTGTCATCCACGCTTCTGGCCCAATTTGCATCAGTATAAGCATGAAGTATGATATTTGTATCTCTAGGATACCATAAGCCATAATTTTGAGTCCCTTGAAGATATTTGAAGATTCTCTTTACTGCCTGAAGATGAGTTTCCTTTGGATTTGCCTGAAATCTTCCAACTATTCCCACTGCATGCATGATGTCTGGTCGGGTACCTGTCAAATAAAGTAGACTTCCAATCATAGATCTGTAGGTTGGTTGATGTACTGCTTCTGATTCATCATTTGCACTGAGGCTACATCCTGTGACCATGGGTGTACATACTGGTTTTGCATCTTCCATGCCATATTTCTTCAAAATCTGCTTGAGATACTTGGTTTGAGGTAAGAAGATCCCTCCTTCCTTTTGTTGGATTTGCAGGCCAAGAAAATATGTCAATTCTCTAAGCAAGGACATTTCGAATTCTTTCTACATCACCAAGGCAAAGCTTTGACTCATCGATTCTTCATTTCTGCCAAAGATAATGTCATCTACATACACAACAAGTATTAGCAATTTGTCATTTTCAATTTTTATATAAAGATTGCTATCTGCTGATCCTTTTGAAAAACATTGTTGATGAAGATATTTGTCCAAATGATAGTACCAAGCCCTTGGAGCTTGTTTAAGACCATAGAGAGCCTTTTTCAGTCTGCATACAAGATTTGGATCATTTCCAAGAATGAACACATCTGGCTGCTCAATGTATACTTATTCTTCTAAGTCTCCATTCAGAAAGGCTGATTTCACGTCCATTTGAAATACTTTGAACTTTTGAAAGCTTGAGAGAGCAAGGAACATTCGGATGGCCTCAAGTCTTGCAACAAGAGCAAAATTTTCCTCAAAATCTATTCCTTCTTGCTACGCATACCCTTTACAAACAAGTCTTGCCTTGTTTCTAATTACTTCCCCATTTTCATTCAACTTATTTTTGAAGACCCATTTTGTCCCTATAACATTCTTATCCTTTGGTCTAGGAACCAACTCCCAAGTGTTGTTCTTTTCGATCTGCTCAAGTTCTTCATCCATTGCTTTGACCCAACATTCATCTTTGCATGCCTCTTTTACATTTTGTGGTTCAGTGGAGGAGAGTAATGCCAAATAGCTTGAAGCTTCTGCAATTGTTCTTCTTGTTTGTACACCTGCTTCTTTCTGCCCCAAAATCTGAGATTCTGGATGATTCTTCTGAACGTACCGGGATGGAGTCTTCTCTTCTATTCTTATCTGTTCCTCTGGTGCTCCTTGAGGTTCTTCTTCTTCATCATTCTGTCTTTGAGGGTAGTCTTCATCTTCCTCGATATTTTCATGATTTACTTTCCTAGGAATGTATCCCTTTTCATCAACCACTACATCAATGTTGTCAACAATTCTTCCAAGTCTTTTATTGTAGCACTTATATGCTTTGTTGTGGGGAGAATAACCAAGAAGAATGCATTCATCTGCTCTAGGTTCAAGTTTGCCAAGTTTCTCATCAGTATTCTTAATATAGAATTTGCTCCCAAAGATTTTGAAGTGCTTTACTGAAGGAGTCTCACCATACCAGAGCTCATGAGGAGTTTGAGTGTTGTTCACTCGGACATTTGTTTTGTTGAGAATAACAACCGTAACATATGCGGCTTCACCCCATAAAGTTGCGGGAGTTCCAGACTCATCCAACATAGCACGAGCCATTTGTTGGACTGTTCTGTTCATCCTTTCCACCACTCCATTTTGCTGAGGAGTTCTAGTTGTAGAGAATTCTCTTCTTATCCCATGTTCTTCACAGAAATCGAAAAATTCATTTGAGGTAAACTCCCCTCCTCTGTCAGACCTGAGGCACTTAATTTTGTAACCTGATTCATTTTCAACCAAGGCTTTGAAGGATTTGAATTACTCGAATGCTTCGTCTTTGTGCTTCATAAGTCCTAACCAAACAAACCGGGAGAAATCGTTAATGAATAATATCAAGTATTCTTCTCCTCGAGGTGTCCTTTTCCTAAATGGACCACATACATCTGTATGGACTAGCTCAAGAGGCATGCTAGCTGATCCTTCCTTCTCTGGAAAGTTAGTTCTGGTTTGCTTTCCAAACTGACATGATTTGCATATGGTGTTGTCTGGATTTTTGATATCTGGAAGACCACGAACTGCCTGATATTTGCATGCTTTCCTTATTTGTGAAAAGCTTAGATGCCCCAACCTCTGGTGCCATAACCAGTGTTCATCATCCTTGCTCAAATAGCGTTGTTGTTGTCCTTCTTCAAATATGTATAGATTATTTGGAGTTCTTCTACCTTTGATCACTGTTTCACCTGTATCAAGATCACGAACACGACATCCGTTTGATCTAAATATCACCTCGGTTCCTTGATCACACATCTGGCTGAAACTTAGAAGATTATGCTTCAATCCATCAACATACAAAACATTTCCAGCTTTGACAGTTTCTTTTAATTGAGTAGTGCCTTTTCCTTTTATAGTTGCAGGAGTATCATTTCCAAAAGAAACTTTCTTTCCCTTTTCTAAAGCAGAATATGATTCAAGTTTTTCTTTATCACCTGTCATATTTTTCGAACATCCATTGTCAATATACCATAGATTTTCTTGTCCTTCTGCATAAAATGCTATCCCACATCTTTCTGTTTGTGGTTCCTTTATTTTCCATGTTCTGGTGCTTGAGGCTTGTTCCTTTGTCTGCTGAAACCTGCTCCTGCATTCAAAATCTTCATGACCAAAGTGATTGCAAATAGAACAATCAACTTCATTTTCAAGAGCCGAAAATTTGTTGTAGGTCCTTTTTGTAATCCCGATCATACTTCTTTGTTTTTGAGCTTCTCTAGTCATGATTGTTTTATATGCAACACATTGAGCTGCTTTGTGACCGAAGTTATGGCAAGAGAAACATTGCCCATTGAAGAAACTTCTGCGATTATCAAATCTATCGGCCAAATGATTGTAATTTCTATTGTCATCCATTCTTGAAGCAAATTGAGAAGATTTTACCTATGGCTGGTTGTAGCTTTTGTTCATTCTTAAGACAGATTTCCCCTGGTTTACCTGATAGTCTTTGTTCGTTCTTGATGTAATTCATCCCTGCTTTACCTGGTGATCTCCATTGTGCTTTTGCTCATTCCTTCTTGCTGCATCAAGATAACTCTTTGAGGTGGATGCTTGAGATGTTTCTCCATTATACCCCAGACCTATCTTATTTAGCGGAGAACGCTGTACGTTGATGATCTCATCCAGAGTTTCAGATCCTTTGACAAACTTAAGATTAATAGCCTTTGTTTTCTCAATTTCTTTTCTAAGGTCAACAATTTCACCTTCTAACTTTTCAATATATTTTTCTTTTTCATCAATTTGAAATTGTAGAGTATCAATGATCATATTGTTTTCTTCTATACATGTCTTAAGTCTAGAAATCTCTTCATAAAAACTATCCACATCTATAGCATCCATGTAATCATCATATTCAAATGCCATTAAAAGTTTATAGTCATTACCTCGTTCATCTTCATCACTATTTGATAGACCATCACTGTCTTCATGAGTGTAGTAGCTTTTCTTATTTTCATTCTGTTTCTTGTTCCATCTAGCAGGTTCCTTTCCTTTGTCAATCTTATCCTTATGAGGACATTTGGCAGCATAATGACCTACTCTTCCACAAGAAAAACATTTAAAAGGTAGCTTACCTCTGAACCTTCCAGTACCCCGCTGAAGATTTCTGACAAAATTTGATTCTTCTTCTTCTTCTGGCACGTGACTTGATTCATAGTAGTCTCCTTTGCCTGAAGCCTTAAAAGAATCTTCTCTCCTGTCTGATGGACCTCCTTTTCTCATTTCATAAGCAGTTAGAATTCCGCGTAGCTGAGACATAGTAAGAGTTCATAGATTTTCCTTTTCTTCTATTGCAGATACTTTAGATTCAAACTTGTGGGACAATGATCTTAGGACTTTTTCAACCACAACAGCCTCTTTCATTTCTTCACCCAAGTTTTTCATACAATTAACAATCTCATCTACCCGAAGGAAATAGTTAGCCACACTTTCATCATTATACATTCTGAGTTTCTCATACTGAATCCTGAGGGTTTGAAGTTTTGCACGTTTTACCTGTTCATCTCCTTCGTAGCTCAAAACAATCTTGTCCCATATTTCTTTTGCGGATTTATATTGCATAACCTTCACGAATTCAGATTGAGATAGACATCCTAGAAGAGTATTAACTGCATTTGCATTTGTTTCATATTTCTTCTTCTCAGCTGAATCTGTAGGAGTAGCTGATGGAAGAGTATACCCTGTTTCTATAATGTCCCATACTTCTGTACCCAAAGATTGAAGATAGGCAGTAACTCTTACCTTCCAATATATAAAGTTTGTCCCATCAAAAATAGGTGGCCTGATTGATGCTTCCCTCTCGTAGTTGCTCATGATGTTAGATCTTCCTTCAAGCGATCAAGCTTCTTCAGAAGGACCTGCTCTGATACCAATTGTTGGAAATAATACTGAGAGGGGGGGTGAATCTGTATTATCAAATTCTTTTCAATATATCTTCCTTATTTATACTTTGAATAATTCTTCAAATATTGATCATTAATTTGTATGTCAGTATCATAAAATAATGAGCAGGAACAAGAAAAGCAAATAGTCACACAAAAGAACACTAGATATAAGGTGGAAACCCAATGTGGGTGAAAACCACCTGCTGCAATATGTCTCTATCTTCTTTTAATAAGAAACTCCTTTTACAATGATTTTGTACTAGTGCAATCCTTTACCAGTACGCAGGCTACAACCTGCAGAGAGCTACAACTCTCTCTCTCATTTTCCAGTCTCTCGTGGAAGGGAGCTACAACCCCCTAATTCTTTTCTTTCAAGGACCACTTTTCATTAATTTTTAGACTGGATCCAAGAACATCAAAAACCCATCAACTACACTTGCATCATCAATCTCTGATTTCACCAAATCCAACCCGCATACAGATCTGCAAATATTTCCTTATAACTTTGTAGTTGTTCCATACATCAGACATACCCAGATCATAACATGTGTACAATAAAACATGCATCAATAATTCAGACCTAGATTATTAGATTTATAGATCAAGCGTGTGCCACATATCACAGATCAAAATCATATAGAGATACCACTATTCTAGCCTTAAGATTTTGACCCATCAAAAGAACTTATCCTTCTCCTTATGCTCAGGTTCCTTCTTCATTCAGATCCAGATCTGCACCATAACCCAATCACCATATTCCAGTTCTAGCACTTTATCATATATTCAATAATTCAGAAGACGCTTTGCCAAATGATCTCCTTCCTCTTTTATAGCCTTAGTCCTTTCTCAATACCACGGTCCAAAACCATAGGATCAAAAAACTGTTGGACTAATACCATGAACCAACCATGAAAGTGTGTGAGATCAACACTTTTGGATGCAATACCACGGACCAAAACCATAGGATCAAAAACTATCGGACTAATACCATGAACCAACCATGAAAGTGTGTGAACTTTTATCTTGCATGAAAGTGCGTAAACGTTTCTCTACATGAAATAAACTTTTCTCTGCATAAAAGTGTGTGAACATTTCTCTACATGAAATAAACTCTTCTCTGCATAAAAGTGCGTGAACTTTTCTCTACATGAAATAAACTTTTCTCTGCATAAAATTGCGTGAACTTTTCTCTACATGGAATAAACTTTTCTCTGCATAAAAGTGCGTGAACTTTTCTCTACATGGAATAAACTTTTCTCTGCATAAAAGTGCGTGAACTTTTCTCTGCATGAAGGAAACTTTGTTGCACTATAATTTATCAAATAAATTTGTTGCACTATAATTTATCATTTGTTTGATTTTCCATCAAGGACAACACTTGTCTCATAATGCCAACAATCTCCCCCTTTGGACTTGTCATACTGAGAATTGTCATCTGATATCTCTTCCGTAGATTCTTCTAGATATATATAAGTGAGTTGATCTTCTATGAGTTGTTTTCCATCAAGTACAACACATGCATCATAATGCCAACAATGCAAAGGTACCATAAGGACAAGTTAAAGTGGTCTTATCTTGGTCTTCCGGGCTGACCTCAATTTGATTGTACCCATTAAATCCATCTAGGAAAGAGAAAAAAAATTTCCCTACCAGATCATCTAACACTTGATCTATGAAAGGTAAAGAAAAATGGTCCCTTTTAGTGGCTTTGTTCAATTCCCAATAGTCGACACAGATTCTCCACTTACCATTTTTCTTTAGTACCAGCACCAAAGGAGAGACCCATTCACTGTCAGAGATGGGATAGATGAACCCTGCATCAAGAAATTTATGCAGTTCTTCCTTAACAATATCTTTAAGTGTTGGATTCATCCTCCTTTGAGGCTACCTAACTGGCTTGCAACCCTCCTTGATGTATATATGATGAGTATAGACTAAAGGGTGCACTCCCTTCATCTCCTTATAACTCTAGGCGAAGGCATCTCAGTGCTTTCTCAACAGGCTACACAGTTCCTTCTCCTGGGAAGTGGATAGAGATGGATTGATTTTCAAGGTTCTTTCTGGACTGAACTCTATATTATTGATACGTAGAGAAGTAGAGTTAGCCGCACGAAGATTAGTTGAGGGGTTTTTTTGGGTTTCTCTTACTATGTCCTCAAATGGAAATACACTAGGAGGTGGATTCTGGATCAAATTTTCAATCATATATTTCTCATCTTGTTGTCCCCCCCATGGCGATTCCTAATGTACAAAGTGGTGCAGAATAAACTTCATCCTCATCTTGCTCCTCCAACTAGAGGGGTTGTGTTACAGGGAAAAGTGTCTATATATAACTACTCTATCCCACTAAGGTGTGACAGCTACCTTAGAAACAAACAGAGAAAAGCTACTTTCATTTTTCCTTTATGAATGATAGATAGAGAGGAACAGAAAGACCAACCTCTGTCTTGCGCTAATCTCCTGATTTGATTCCTCTCTTCTTTAATATTCTTCAGATACCTGCTCCCTTGCACACCCAGCTTCACAAAGTACCTGTAAGATCACAGAAGCATAGCACTATACAAAGACATGGATCTATATTCATAAACAATCTATGATCAGATGTAAATTGACCATACAAATGTAGCAAGCATCAATGACACAAAAGCATGGAGGAAAACTTGAATAGATTTTATTGATAAACAAGAAAAGAGCCAAGAGGAGTTACAACCAGTTGTTCTGACCTAGCATCAACCTCCCAGCAAAGAAGCGCCTCTTCACCTCAAACAAATCTTATATCACCCAACAATTTGATGTTTGTCTCAAGAAACCAACAACAATTCCTTACAATATGCAAAATTCCAGCCTCTAACCGCTGGATCTCTGGGATGAGAGATCTATATATAGATATTTTCAGAGGTGTGAGTTAGCTCTAGGTTTTTGATTAGTGTCTTCTCTCTGATATTTCTTGATGCCACTTGGAGATCTCATTGATATCTTACTCATCCTTGGGTGATTCTGAGAGGCAAGTGTCCCAGGAGAAGTTTATAGAAGATTCCATGAACATCCACCTCGCAAACTGTCTCTGCCACTTGTCTTTTCCCATCCATCACACCCCATAGAAGGGATTTTTGAAATGCAACACACTTCCCGTGTGTACAAGGTGCGATGCATCGCACCTTGGCCATGGAGCAAGTGAAATGATCCAGTTTTGACCAGTTATGAGTAGCTTATCATGGAGAACTTTTGGGAGAAGCTAAAATCAGTTGACCTTGTTCCTTTAGGGTTTAGAACAACACTTTTAGGGACTTAGGAGCCCTTGGTTTATGGACATTTCATGCTTGGGGTTGAAGTGCCCAAAAATGTCTATAACAGTTGCCCCCTAAAGCATGAGGTCATTAATCTTTTGATGTCGGTTGAAATTCTTTATTATGAGGACCCGAAGTTCTTTCAAGCTGGGAGGAGACCTGTAATAAGATACAATACAATACATTATCTTCATAATATTTTCATGATCTAGCTGAGGCGGGCATTCGCATGCTCAGCTTTATAAATTCATTTCCATGTACATAGGACAGACAATCGTTTGAGTGTAGATTGATGATTCTGGTAGAGCCATCATCCCTTTGATTGGATGATTATTTGTGCAGCAATGATGTACATTTGATGTCTTTATTTCCCTGAATATATATCCCAGCCCGGATGGATGGAACTAGATTCGGGTCTTCAATCTCATTCGATCATCACTCGAAGTACAAGTTGATACATGTAAAGTTGTTCAGGAGTCGAACATGGAAAGACATCGCTTGATTACCAGCCAATGATGTAAGCTGTTAACAGGTGCGAGAGGAATCACCGATAATGATAATGACCCTCAAGGTACTGGATTACAATTCACATGGTGTGAATAAAGGACTTGGCATCGAACACCACGCAAAATCTTTCGGTCGAAGGCCATTGATGTAAACCTGTCGCCCGAAGTGAGAAACTTGCCATTGAGGCATGCAAGCTTCAAAGTACTGAATGGGGTGTTCCTAGATCAACTTCTTGGATAATGAGCTGATGTTGACAAGAAGCGATCCGTCACAAGAGGGCCTTAGTTAATCCCACATCAATGACACGGAATGAAGAAAATGATTTTAATGCAGGTGAAAATGATCTGGTGATATAAGGTTCAGGGTGGCGGTCATGAAAGAATGGAGTATAAATGTATGGTAGTGGGTGAGACATAGGTGAATTCTCTGAATGACTTCTCTTGAACATATCGGCGACACTGATGTAATGGATTGGTAGCATTAACCCCAAATGTGGATGGTATGATGGGACCATGGTGATGTGACCGGTGAATGAAACAACCCAACCCGACTCAGACATGGAGTGGAAGTGTCATGTTCAAGAGCGACTTGCTACCAACAAAGTTTCTTCAAGTTTTCTTCCCAATTTTCCCCAGTCATTACTGACTAGTACCTCTTTATTTTTGTCAAGCTTGAGGAGGATAACATATGCTTGTTCTATAATTTTCCCTTTGGGCAAACCCATCGCTATGTTTTAACGAGCCTAGCGATAGTGAAACTCGTTCTCGTCTATAGACAAGTTTGTCGCTATTAAAATTTTAACGAGCTTAAAGACAAAGATAACTCGGTCCTTTTCAATTTTAGAGAGTCTGAAAAAGAACGTAAAGGTAACTCCAAAATTCCTTTTTCGTCATCTAATCCCTTAAGTCCGAAAAAGTATAAAACAATACAGAAGGGATGAATTTTCGATACTTTTAATGAGCCGAACAAAACAAGCGCTCGATCTTTTTGTGTAATAATCCCTCAGGTCCAAAAATATTAAAATCTAGAGGAGGGATAGCACTTCCTATCCCTTTAGCGAGCTGGAGAGGCCAATGGCTCGACAATCTTTTCATATTTTACGAGTCAGTTGAAAAGAGCTTAAAGGAGACTCGTCTTTTGAGGAACGAGTGATAAAATGTGTAGCAGCTGATTCCAGGTAAGGTTTGGAATTTTCTAATTATGGCAGTGTTACAAGGATGGCTAGTGAGATCAATCTTGGTAGCTGTTCCTCAAAATGGGTAAACAATCAAATGGGGGTGAATGATTGGCCAATGCAAAAGTGGAGGTGACGGTGCAAACACGACCAAGGCTTTAACGGCTGAAGTACTACATTCACGATGGTTATTTACTGAGGAATAGTTCATTTTTTAACGAACTTAAACGCGGGGGGAAACATTTGCTCATGGCTTATGCTTATTTTTTAATGAGCTTGAACTATGTGCTAAAACTGCTTGATGTGGGTTTACTTTTTAACGAGCTTGAACCTTGCGGTAACACTGCTCGATTGAATGGTCCCTTTTTTATTTTACCATAAATAGCTCTGTTCTTTCAAAGGTTGTACTGTATTTTCAAATGCTTCATCAAACTAGTCAGAAATGAACAATATATGTTTGAAAACGAGTTAGAACACTAATATTTTACTTTGAACTACGTAAAAAGTAATGAAAAAGTGTCTTTACCTCTCATTTTACCATTTCATTTGAACTTTGGTTTGTTGGAGCTTTGGAGGTGCTTTCCCCCTTCGATTTTCATAGCTGATTTTGGGAGATTCTGTGGACGATTCTCGGCGACGTCTGGACCAGGTAGGAGCTAAACTTGAGCTCTTTCATTTCATGGTTTCCATTTTACATTTTGAGCTTGATTCCTAGTTTTTCTAAGCCTCTCGGGTTTGAAAAACTCGTTCTGCCTTCAGCGCACCCTCTGTGTATCGAAAGGTGCATTGAATGTTTGCCTGTCTAAAGGCTATCTGACATGCAATGCACCCAGAGCACTATTGTAGGTGCGTTGGGCGCAGAGAATGAATTCTGTGCACAATTTTTGATGGAAATTTTGCCTGTTTCTTACCAAAATCAGGATCTAACTCATCTCTTGATTGTCTTTCAGAGATCTTTGGAGTAAGATGACCATTACATGGCGAGAACGTGAGCATGAAGAAGAGGACATGCTTGCCCTACATGATCCGGTTACAGTAAACGCACTGCGGAACTGTGGCTTGTTGAAGTTTTTCTGCATTTCTAGCATGAGACAACAGATCAACTTATTGCAGTCTTTTCTCGATGCTTGGGATCCCACCAACCAGGTTTTCTAGATCAGGGGAAAATCTATCCCCTTAACTGTAGTAGACATCTATTTCTTGACTGGCTTGTCGAGGCGGGGTGCCCCCATTCTTTATCCGGTTCAGCCCGAGGAGGCGACTCTGTGAGAGATTATGTTCACCGGTACTGCAGAGATGGATCTCAGCCGAGTAAAGACAGCAAGATTATCATCCGTGATGTCACTGACAGGTCCCTCGGGACTATTCTATTTACTTTTGGTAGGATGGCCGATGGTGCGGCTCTTCATGTAGCCAACCGATCTTATATGCAGTATGCCTTGGAATGCCTCCAACCGAAGGTGTTTAACTGGTGTGACGCGGTACTTCTTGTGATGAAAGAACAGTTGACCAAGATAAAGAGTGGGAGGTTGAAGAACTTTGGGTATGGTTCTATTTTGACTACCTTTGCCTTGGAGAAGATACCACTGATGCAGCCGCAATATATTGCACTCGATTTACCTTCACCTACTGAACCACGTATGCAGAGATGGGTTGACAATATGCCTAGGCATGCTAGTCAGTCTTAGATTTCATTTTCTGATACCTTCTTTAGGTGGTTTGATCGTCAGGAGATGGTTTATTCCGAGTATCCATATGCTGGCATGGACTTCCGGGGTGATCCAGATTTAGTACTGTCGGATGGCGAACAGTGGGGTGCCATTGGTAAAATCTTTGACCATTTTCCTATTTATCGTTTTTCATTTATAATGTCGTTGTGCTTTATTCTTTCAAGACTTTTAATCAAACTCATGTGTACATGTAGATGTTGGTCTTGTTCGTCTAGTGGTCCGCCTGAGAGTACCAACTGCTGCCCCAGTAGGAAAGGCTGTGGGAAGGGCTATCAATCGTGACCTTGATGTGGCCAAGACTCTCACAGCATTACAGGAGCAGGTTGAGGGCCTCACTCTTGGTATTCCAGATGTGCGGACTGACGAGTTACCTTTGAGGTTACAGCGGCATACTACTGGTGTGCCAAGACGATGGACTCGTCTCTTACGCATGATCACACAGGCTGTGACTTGCTATCACGAGCATCATTAGACTAGGGTGCCCCCTAGCATTTTGAGTTTTTTGGTCATTTGACCGATTTTGTCTTGGTTACAGAACATTATATGTAAACCACAAACAGTTATATATATTTTTGATTTTTGGAGTTTTATTTTGGTTAAGTTACATGATCCAAATGCAAACATTGATGGTATGTTTCTTTTTATAAATGTTGCAAATGTCTATCTAACACATAATTTTCCAATGAGTCAGTTAATGTGTTTAAGTTTCTGGAAATATGTTGATATTGAATAAAATCAAGTTGTCTTTCCAAAATCTTAACTCTTAGGAACATGCGATAAATAGCTAGATTTCGGACAGAATAGATACCAGTGGGTTGTAGTATTACGAGTTGTGAGTCTAGCCTAACAGTTAGCTGACATATACCATGTGTGATGGCATCAGAGAGAAGTTCTATCAACGCGCTATATTCAGCGATCTTATTTGTTGATCGACCAATACATACCCCTCTGAAACTTACTAACTCGCTGCTTGGATAAAAAATGGCCAAGGCCACGGAAGATAGATTCCGCGAACTACGACTCACTCCATTGGCATATCCAACACATATCTCCAATAGGTTTGACATCTGCAATAAATGTAAAAAGTGGATTTACTTGACCAAAATAAACACTTTAGCGAAAACAAAAGCATACAGGTTACCATTACGCATAGTAACGCTGGAGGTACAACCCATTACGAGGTTGTGCTAGTGGAATTCCATCATAATCCATTAACTCGTAGGCTCCTTTTGGTAACACTCATTTAAGAATATAGGGGCCCATCAATAAAGACTTAAATTTACCTGCTCCCAATTTATCGGATTCTTGGTCGTAAAGTAAGACCAAGTCACCTTCTGAGAAGACACGGGGTTTGACATTTTTGTCGAACTGCGCCTTGACTCGTTTCTTATGGGCTTCGTTAGCCAAAGCGACTTCATGACGGGTTTCATCCAATTGGATTAATTCCAAGAAACGATCTCCTTCTTCTAAAGTTTCGGGGAGGAGATCAATTGCGAGTTTGAGAGACGAAATTTCGCACTGGATTGGTAAGACTGCTTCCAGGCCATATACCAGTTGGAAAGGTGTAAACCCAGTTGCATTCCTTACTGATGTTCGCTAAGCCCACAAAGCTGAGTACAAGATTAGGTGCCATCTTCTCTTGTGAACTCCAATCATCCTTTGCAGTATGCGCTTCAGGACCTTGTTGATTACTTCAACTTGTCCGTTGGCTTGTGGATAATATGGAGTAGAGCTGTCATGAGACAACCCTAGTTTGGCAGCAAATTCGACCATCATGTGATTGCGAAAATGCGATCCATGATCTGTGACTATAGCCTGTGGTACGCCGAATCTGGCGACTACATGATTGAAAAAGAAGAGGGCAACTATTTCACCAGTATTATCTAATGTAGGCATTGCCTCGGCCCATTTGGTAAAATAGTTAACTGCAACTATGATATACCCATGCCCCCCGGTCGAGGTGGGGTCACATGTCATGAAATCGATGCCCCATTTGGCGAACGGACCAACAACAACTATTGGCTGCAGAGGTGCAGGTGGTTTTCTGGTTTTGCTATCGAAAATTTGACAAGCATGACAACTTCTGACTGTGGTTATGCAATCTTTGAACATTGTTGGCCAGAAGTATCTTGTTCGTAAAATTTTCTGCGTTGTAGCATAACCGGATTGATGCCCCCCACACACGTCTGAATGACAATCATTCAGGACTTTTCGGCCTCCTCATGGGTGAGGCACCTTCTCAGAACTTTATCGATACTGTGACGGTAAAGTTTATCACCGACGATCATGTAGTATTTTGCTTGGTATCGAATACGTTTTTGTTCGGAGCGGGAGGTGTTTGGCCTATATTTTTGGGTTTGGAGATAAATGATTATATCCCCATACCACTCATTGGTTGAAGATATTAGAAACAAAATTTCGTCCACGATTGTTTCTTCGGATGTTTCATCGTTAGACGACGACGGGAGATTGCACAATAATTCTACGAAAACTGGAGCTTTCTTTGACTTGGATTTTACAAATTCCAGATCAAACTCTTGCAGGATTGCTATCCATTTTGAATATTTTCTCCCCAGCGGAGTCACCATTTTGTTACAGGGAAAAGTGTCTATATAGAACTGCTCTATCCCACTAAGGTGTGACATCTGCCTTAGAAACAAACGGAGAAAAGCTACTTTCGTTTTTCCTTTATGAATTATAGATAGAGAGGAAAAAAAATACCAACCTCTGTCTTGCGCTAATCTCCTGATTTGATTCCTCTCTTCTTTGATAGTCTTCAGCTACCTGCTCCCTTGCACGCCCAGCTTCACAAAGTACCTGTAAGATCACAGAAGCATAGCACTATACAAAGACATGGATCTATAATCATAAACAATCTAGGATCATATGTAAATTGACCATACAAATGTAGCAAGCATCAATGACACAAAAGCATGGAGGAAAACTTGAATAGCTTTTATTGATAAACAAGAAAAGAGCCAATAGGAGTTACAATCAGTTGTTCTGACCCAGCATCAACCTCCCAGCAAAGAAGCCCCTCTTCACCTCAAACAAAGCTTAGATCACCCAACAATATGATGTTTGTCTCAAGAAACCAACAACAATTCCTTACAATATGCAAAATTCCAGCCTCTAACCCCAAGGTCTCTGGGATGAGAGAACTATATATAGATATTTGCAGAGGTGTGAGTCAGCTCTGGGTTTTTGATTAGTGTCTTCTCTCTGATAGTTCTTGATGCCACTTGGAGATCTCATTGGTCTCTTACTCATCCTTGGGCGATTCTGAGAGGCAAGTGTCACAGGAGAAGTTTCTGGAAGATTCCATGATCATCCACCTCGCAAACTGTCTCCACCACTTGTCTTTTCCCGTCCATCGCACCCCACAGAAGGGATTTTTGAAATTCAACGCACTTCCTGTGTGTACAAGGTGCGATTCATTGCACCCTGGCCATGGAGCAAGTGAACTGATCCAATTTTGACCAGTTCTGAGTAGTTTTTCATGGAGAACTTCTGGGAGAAGCTGTAATCAGTTGACCTTGTTCCTTTATGGGTTAGAACAACACTTTTAGGGACTTAGGAGCCCTTGGTTTATGGACATTTCATGCTTGGGGTTGTAGTGCCGAAAAATGTCTATAACAGGTAGATCATGTTCTAACAAGGGTTGGGCAGGAGGATATAGGATTAACTGCTTGGACATATACCCATTCTTTATGGTCATGTTCCCAGCTCGACGGTTGATGTAGGCATCGACAGTAGCCAACCAGGGTCTTCCTAGAATGAGAGGATACCCAGTGAGCTTTTCCTTTGGCTTGAGAACTAAGGAATCAGCAGGGTACTCCCAAGAATCAATGGAGACTATCACATCTTCCAGAATCCCCTCAGGGGTCACAGTTGAGCAGTTTGCTAACTATAGCACGGTTGTGGTCTTCCTCAAGGAACCCCGGAGGTTGAGTTTGAGCATTGTGTCCTTTGTGATCACATTAATGGCAGCTCCCAGATCATAAAAGTGTGTGGGATAATAGTGCCATTGATGTGGACATCAACTACTAGGCTTCCAGGGTCTAGATATTTTGGATAGATTACCTACACCAACATTAGGTCAGACAGTTGCCATATGACATTGATGGTTGGGACATCTCTCTTGCACCATCTTGGATGCTTGAAGCACTTCTCTTTGATCAACATATTGTAGATAGGCACATATTTTATGGCTTGGAGAAGTGGTATCTTCACACATAAATGTTTTAATTCCCTTAGAGGTTCAGTTTCTTCTAGGGTAGGCTAAACTGTCACAGATAGTCTTTCAGGAAAGGGTGGAATTTCTTTCAGTTCATTTCCCTTTTATCTTCCTCAACCTCCCTAGGTAGAGTCTGACTGTCTAGGAGAACTTTCCCAAATCGTAAGTTAATTTCCTGAATCTCCACAGCATAATTTGGGCATGATGGTTCCCCACTATACACTTGTTGAGCCTATCTATTGTTGGCATTTGGGATCGGTTGAGAAGGAATTTGGGGTTGCTTTGGAGGAGCGGGAGGTAACGGTTTTGGTTGGGTAGGTGGTGGAGGGAAAAGAGTGGGAAGAGATTTGTATTGGGGCCTCCACCCTTGATGAGGTGCATTCCACTGAGGTGGTGGTTGAGCATAGGATTGAAATGAATGCTTGGTTGGTTGGGAATGATATTGAGATGTGAAGGACCAAGGAGGAGGCGTGGACCATGAAGATGAGTAGGGGGACCCCGAGAAGGTATGGAAGTGACTGGGTTGGAGTTGCAGTATGCCTGGGGTGTCCCTTGCATCACTTGCTAGTATGGGTATAGGTCCATGCGGCCTTATTTTGTTTATGTAATAGATTTGTTCAGTGACTCCCTCAACCCATTGATATACAGCTTTAAGTCCAGGCAAGGAAGGGCACTTATTTGTAGAATTATTTTCTTCACAAACTGAACAAACCTCTATAGAGTTCAATGGGCATTCATTCCTAGGATGCCTCTTAGTACATCTAGGGTAAAAAATGTTCAAATCCCTCTCTTCTTCCTATTGTTTCCTTTTGATATGTAAGGTATCCATTTGCATGGCAAGAGTCTGCAACATCTCACTCTTGAAGTCTTCCAGCATGTTTCCAATTTCCCCCTTAATGGATGAGTTTGAGGAAGAGGTACTGGCTATGGGTTGAGTCCCCCTACATTTCTTTCTAGCTGCTCTAGAATGGTTTCTAAAAATAGTCTTTATGTCTTTATAGATAGTTGGTAGATGTCTCCCTTGGCTAGTAGATGGAGGGTGTCTAAAAGATCTTCCCAAATTTCCCTGAGCAAGACCATCTTTACAGACTCAGGGTCAAGTGTACACCTAACCCTTTTGTAACTGAGCTGGAATCTCTCCTCATAGTCTTCCCGAGACTTATCACTTCCTATGGTCATTTAGAAATTTTTCTTTAATATCTTTTGACCTATAATAAGCTCGATACTTGTTGTTAAAGACTTGCTGCATCTGAGCCCAAGTTGTGATACTATTGCCAGGTAATCCCGTGAACCAACGCAATGCTACATCCTTGAGAGTAGAAGGGAATAGTTTCAACTTTTGCTCATCTTCTGCATAGTCATAGGTTCGATAGGTAACAACAAAATCAAACAAGAAGGTGTTAGGATCTTCTGTAGTCAGAACATGGGAATGAGGTAGGGGGAAAGGGCTTATAATGTTCATTTTGGTGTCTCCATTGGTCTGTCGAATGGGAAAGGTACCTTCTATTCTTTCTCCATTCCCCTTAGCATTTTTGTGTTCAACCATTGGCTCTAAAGGAATGTTTTCTTCTTCTTCTTTCCCTATAGGTTCTGCAAATATGTCTGGTTGTTCACCTAAGGGTTCTTCTTGATCACAGCCACCAAAGAAGAGAGAAGGTTGGATGTGTGAAGCAATGGGGGTGTTGGGAAATTTTTTTTCCTGAATTATCTCTATTCCTACAAGGAATGAAAGGAAATATTTTTGGTTGGTTTTGTTTCTTTTTTCCCACACTGATAGTACCTACAAAACTGAAATTCATTGAATAAAACATTTTGCAAGTAACTAAAATGAACTTGCTGAAATGAAATTTGCAGAATTGAAGAGGAAGGCAAGGAAATGTAGAATTGAAAGAAAGGAAATGAATAATATACCTTTGATTAAATGGAAATTGCAAAATTGAAAAGAAAATCAAAATAAATGCAGAACTAAAAGAAAGGAAATGACTATTCTACTTTTGCCGAAATAAACTATTAGTAGAATGTTGCAAAAAGAAAATAGAAGAAAATAGTAATCACAGAATACTCTGATGCTTCCTCGGCAGCGGCGCTAAAAAATGGTGAGCACCAGTATTGCAGAAATAATTTTGCAACTCCTGGGCTGCCTACTTTACTCTTATCAATGCGGTAGTTCATAACAAACTTGGAAGCGATGATGGTGTATGCACAAGTACTAGTTCTTACTGCAGGTTGTCACTTGGTCAGCGGGCACAAGATCACTAGGAGCTCAAGCCAACTTCTATGGATTCCAGAAGAAGCTCTATATGTGATGAGAGAAAAAAGAGAGATTACTCTACAGATGATATTCTACTTGCAGAAAGGAAGATTGAAATGTAAAGAAAACCAAGTAAATCCTAATTAACTAACTAATCGTACTTTTGTAGATAGCACTATGAAAACCATGAAAAGAATGCCATTACCTACTTAAGGAATTAAACAACATCTAACTAACTATTTCTGGAAGTAAATGAGAAAAAAACATCTTTTGGATTTTTAGGTATTTTTATGTGAATTTGTCATGCATGTAATTTATTTGTTTGTAAATGTGGCAGCAAATAGGTGGTGTTGAAGGGCGGTTTTGGGACTTGAGAGGATGTAGGATAGTGTGGTTTGGTTCTAGGAGGTCTCAAGTGGTCTTCTAGAGGCTTTTCCCAAACTCATCCTTCAATAAATCCTACAGGAAAATCTATAGGAGGACACAAGAAATCTACAGGAGGAAAAACAACGTTCTACAGGAGGCCTACAGGAGGAGGCCGAGAGCAGTTTTCATTATTTAGAAGGTGTGAGAGTGGGTGAAAAAGGTGGATGAAGGTTGGGATGAAGTGTTAGGGCACCTGCGGTCTACCAAGAATCATTAGGAGAGATAAATATGATTGGATTTGTTCAAGGAGAGAGGAAGAAGTTCTATGGAAAATGCAGGAAACTAAGGCAGAATTGAGGGGAGACTTTGGTGACCTGTAGGGCATGGATTAGATGGAGGATGGAATGGATGATAGGCTAGCCTACAACTAGAATATATCTGCTACATAAACAACTAACAATCAACCAATCAGATTAAGTAAGCAAGGAAATAAGTGCATCTAGAAAAACAAAGTTTTTGCATCAAGTAAACTATGATCTATGAAAGGAAATGTTGATAACCAATGCAGGAAAATAAATCATGAAAGAAGACTGTTGAAAATAATAAAATGAGCATGATGAAGAAGTTCTAAAGAAAAGTTAAACTAGACTATGAACCAACTAGAAATCTACAAACACTAGAAGTCCTATGAATGAGGAAAATCTATGTTTTTGGGGTAGAAAGAGGGTATTTGCCTCAAATCATTGTCCCAAAGGGAGGAGGAGAGGCCAAGGCACTATTGCTATCCTTTTGAATATTTTCTTTATCACTACTTAATCTACCATAGAAAGCACAAATGGAAGCAAACTACTAAATCATCAAATGCAACCTATTCGTAACCATAATAGAAATGCATCTAAAGCAACCTAATATACAAACTGAAATGAACCATAAAAATACAAGTAAAGAGGAGCTTTGTTGCTTGGATTGGGCCCTAACCCAATAGCTTCAACCCTCTGAGGTAACTCAGTGCTAACTCAAAAAGGATTCCATCTTTATTCTCAAAACAATAACAAGATTACATGAACTGTCAAGATAATAAGCTCGAAGTTGAGCAGAGTTTACATAAGCAAAACTGTAGAAAAAATCTAAAACAAATCCGACCCTAGTGAGGCCCTAGCCCCCTCTACTTATACAAATGAAGCTACCAACAGCTTCCTTAAAATCATGGAGGATTGGCTCCCAAAACCTGAGATAATCATTAGTTATTCTCCACTTGCTCGGTTGCCTGCTAATGCATGACTTGGCTGCTTGTACTCCGAGCTAAATGAAGGGGAGTTCAAAGTGGGGAGTAATAAATGAGGGAGATTCCCTCTTATAAATCCTCTCCTTTTTCCACTTCGAGTTATTTCTACCATTTGTCCACTAGATCCTTGACTTTGACCACAAAATTCATTAATAATCTGCATTAAACACATATTACACCACATGGCATCATACCTAACTCAAATCACTCTATAAGCATAAATATAATCAAAAAATCATACAATAAGCTAAGAGAATGGTTGATTTGACTAGGTTAGGAGGTAAAATGAGCCCATATAATTGCCCATTTATGAGGCTCATCACTATCTAAGGAATGTGAGGATAATTGACCATACCTAGGTCCAATGTGATCTAGGCCGAGAGTTATGTTAATCAATTAAGAACATGGCTAGGGGAAAACCATAATGCCCCCAAGCATGGGATGTTGATCTGGTATGCAAAGGTGGGAATGATGTTCCCTAGAGGAGGAGTTTATGGAGTGTCATTGTGTTCTGCGTGCTCGAAAAATGGATTCAAGCATCTTGGTCCAACTTGGAACAAGATCCCCCAAAGGAGATGTAGGGGCCTATGTGCCCCCCAGTATTCTATGGGCATACCTGATGTATTTAGAGTGGTGGAATCCAAATACTTATATGATACATATTTTTATTATGCATTTTGATATGCCGGTGATGTTTCTCAATGTGTTTTGTTTATGTTTGTCTTCTGTGGTATACATGTGATAAATTCCAATCTAGAATATTATTTGCGATGGTAACTACATAGTGATTTTGGGCTCTAGGAACGTGGCTGAACATAATGGTTTCAAATTCATGTACCAACATCTTAAATCATAGATATTTTCTAAATAGGACTTGGTTATGCACATGATACACACCATTCAATTACACGAAAATTAGAATGAATCTAAACGAACATGAAGATGAAGGATGTGATCAGTGAGGGAATTGACTAACAAACACATCACTACATCATATTCTACCTAATTATTGGTTCAAGATCCAATGCACACATAATTTGAAATGAATAATGTATGCAAGGGGGTAAAAATGGCCTAGATTTCTGAGGCTAGATTCTAGGAAGAGCGACTCGCACTATCGGCATGACCGATTTATAGTGTGGATGATGGATCCATCTGAAAGGTGCAAAAGACAATGGATGAGATGATGAAATCTACCTAACTTCATGGTAGAAATAAAGACATGCAAATCAAAGGGATGTGCTATGAGTGAAAGTTCTTGATGTAAATCACATTGGGAGAATTAGGAAGGAAATGGCCTTCAAAATCCTTTAAAGAAATGCCCCCTTACTTAAGTGCAGGGGTAATCAGGGGTAGACATAGCTTCCATGGTGTCCTCATCAAGCTAGGAGATATGAAGATGGGAGGAAGACTACCTACATGATGTGGTGGCATTACCTGGTCCATCAACTAGAGGAAGAAGGTTCACATACACATTATCTAGAATGGTAGACAATGAGCTAGTAGATGGAGGTTCTACAGATGTTGAGACCTGAGATTTTGTCGAAAGAGGTTCGATAGAAGAGCACACATAAACCTTCGAAAGTTTTTTCTTTGAGGAACTCAAGGATGATGACAAGTAAAGGATATGGACTATGGTGTCCATCATCTCAACATCGGGGGGAGGTATCACAAAAGTAGGGACAGAGTCTCCCTGTTTTGGTTGACTAGTGGTGCCAGAATCCATGGGTAGAGGAGTAGATGATCCACTATGAGTGGCCTCATATTCGCAAATCACCCCAAGGAAATTGTGAAATTCATTGAGACGAGGAAAAAAATGGGAATAGTGACCATGATGATCACACAAGGCATAAGGGTCGTTTATGCGTAGCGTTTTTAGTTTCTTAGGTGGGACTGGTAAGTTAACATGGACTTCTATGATATTCGAATCAGGGAATGCTTCATGAACCAAAGGTTTAAGTTGAGGAAGCTCGAGACAACTATTTATGGTGTGCCCAACAACTTTACACAAAGTGCACAAAAGTGATGACTTAGGGGCCTTACAGGCTGGAGGATCTAGGGGAGCCTTGTCCTTAGGTTCTTTCCTCTTAGCTTTGCCACCATGTCTGGATGCTTTCGCAATAGGAATGGGTTCCTGTTGAGGTTTTCACTGAACTGAAGCTGAGGCAGGGGATGTAGGGGCCAGTTGGATCGGGGTCAAAGCATGATATGGTTTGAGCTGACAAGGTGAAGTGTTCTCTGGGGCATCAATGCACAATACTGGCATCCCCAAAGTCATGTTAGTAAGGACCAGAGAAGACATGAGACACACATAAAATATTCCCGGAGGAGGAAATAAGAAAGGTATCTGACCTATAGGGTAATGTCCCGATGGAGCAGTTCTTGGTCCTAGTGAAAACATAAGAGAGGCACCCAAAAATGAAGGAGGTCATGGGTGGGTGGATCTGGATGACTCGGATGAGATGGTAACAATAGAGTGTTGAGGAGCTAGACATTGATCAGAGGTATTGACCTCATCAGAATCCATCATAAGAATCTGGTAGTCACTGTGACTAGAATGTTTGAGGAGATGGGCTGCTTGACCTAGCTGAGGTTGAGCATCAACAAATCCTTGCTGAGGGAAAGGATTTTTGAGCACTGCTCGTTGAGATGGTGCAAGATTCTGAGGAAAGTTCTGACCTCTAGAAGCTACATAAGCTTCCCACATTTGGCACATTTGGGTTAAGAGAGGACACTCATGTGTATAATTTCCTTGTACACCATGACATGCACAAGGTTTGTTCGTACGAATAACCTTGTTTTTCTTGGTTTGGATACCCTATTTCTGGTTGTTGGCATTAGGCTGGTTTCCCTAGGGTTCACTAGGATGGTTACCTTGATTAGCCTGGTTACCCTTGTTACCCATCCACTTATTTTTTTCTTTGAATTTGGGGGATTGGTATCACTCTGCTGCAAAAACACCTGACCCTGAGGGGGGGGTGGTTGCTAGGGCTGAGGATGCATCAGAGGTTGTGGTGCTAATGTTTGCGGGGCTAGAGTTCTAGGTTGTGCATAAGGAGGAGCAACAATTTGGTAGACATGTTGGGGTCCTGGAAACATGTTGCTAGCAGGAGGGGCATAAGTGTTGGAGGAACTGGTGACCCCATGTGGGTAGCCATAAATTTGTTGAGTATATGGTGAAGAGTGTGAAAGGGATCTAATGATACCAGCGGTAGCATTAGATGCCCCATGTGCATTGAAACTTCCTAGATGAGGGATGTCTGGAATGATGGTATAGACATAACCAGATTGTTCATAAATCAGATCATATCTCAAAGCAGTTTGGGGAGCATCTTCCTCGGTCTGAGGAAAATAGGACGCGACATGTGCACAACATGTGCTTCTCCTTCGACGCCACTCTTGAACATGTTTAGAAAGGCGAGTGGCAGAGGACTGATGGAATGTGGTCAATAGCTCCGTACCAGTGTCGTACTGGAGAGGTAACTAGAAATATGAAAGGAATGCTTTAGCAAGCATCACAAAAATGGAATGAGATGCGAAGGGATGGTCTACATACCATCTTGCAGTGTCTCCAGTGAGCGTGCGTTGGAATAGTTGAAGACAAATGGGGTCATCGGTTATAGAGTTGGACGAACACCACATGTGGAAGGATCGGACATGGTTGGCAAGATCCTCTCCAACATTACCTTCAAACTTTGGGATGTCTAAGGGAAGCTTAGTTGGCATAGAGGGCTAACCAGCATCATGGTGTATGGGGCCATTTATCAACTAGTTAAAATACAGTAGACTTAACCCAGCCATAAAGGGGAGCATGGGGGCTATCGGAATGGTTCTTGACACTATTCCATTTGATGTGACCATTGGTATAGAACCGGGGCCAACACCAGGTTGGCTTCCTACAATAGCTATGGGTCTAGACATGGTGACGATATGTGGTGAAGGAGGATCATAATCAGATGAGGAATGAGAAGGACCAGGAGAGGAGTCAGTATGGGGACTTTGAGGGCTGTGAAATCAAACCCAATGAGCAGGGCTAATATGCCCAAGCAAAAATTAGTGATGAAGGACTAATAGTCTTCGTGAAAAATTCCTTGGTGGCGCAATGGTGGTAGGAAAAATGTGACACAAAAATGGTGGACGAAGTTCAAGAATATATATTTGTCTCGATGTGGGGAGATAAATTTATTATGTTAAGTCTTGGATTAGTGGTGTAAACCAAGCACCCTTCACTTAAGGTGTGCTTGTATGTGAAAGTCTATTAATTGATTAAGGCCAGATCATGTTTATAAAAATGAAAAAAACTTGTTGAAAATAAATTGAAATAAATAATAGAAAATGAAAAGAAAAACAATTAACCAAACCCCACCTAAACTGGGTTTTCAAACACTGTACTGCTTGGTGGCTAAACCAATGGAAAATACACTAAAATAGTCAAGAGATTTAAATTTCAGTGTGACTAGGATCAAGTGACACTAAGCTGCTGGAAAGTGGTGTAATAGCAGTAAAAAACCGGAGAGGAAGATCGCTACAAAAAGATAGGGAGATGGGTGAAACACCTAGGGCAACTGATGGGACCCTAAGGCAAATGAACAAACAAGTTTAAATGTGAAACTATGGATGGTAACAAGCTATCTTAACAGATCTGAAATAGAAGGGTACAGATCTAGAAAGTGTGGTTGAAAGTGTTACAAAAACTCAGACTACTCACTCAGCTAAACTCCTCCTAGAAAGGTGGAAGTGTACTAGAAGCCGTATGGGAGGGTAAATTCAAGTTCGATGATTAAATCAGAGTGGATCAAGGCCTAATCAAGATGAGATAGAGGTCACATAACCCAGAAGATAAATCTCTGTAAAACGCAAAAATAAATTTGAGACAAGCCCTAAAACCCAGAAATCGCATGTACTGAGTTGTTTCTCTGTAGGGATCACACCTTTTGGGCTGATAAGTGTGTTATGGCAACCAGATCACAGTTTTTGGGCCAAAAAGTGTAATTTTTTCTCCGTGGATATTGGTCAACAAATCTCGGAAAAAAGTGCCACCTTTGTCTATGTTGGTTCTTGTGACCTGCAGAAACGACCAGAAAGCTTGCGAAAGTCATAAATTTACCAGATCTAGGGTTAAAATTCTAGGAAACATTAATAGAATTGAAAAAGGAAGAAACCCTAATCTGAAAACCTATGGTCACCCAAGTTTTTGGATCTGAAGTATAAAACCCAACGAAGTAACCAATTTTGTATCGGAGACCCAGGTTTCTGAATTAGAATTATTCCCTAGTGGAGTTGCCAATTTTGTTGTAGTGTTTTCTTCTCAAATATGTACGAAAAGAACCCAGTTGATATTGTGGATGAAAAACAATATTAACAATACAAATTTCTGCTAAACATTGTAGAACTACAACAACTGATAGAAACAAAACCTGCCAAAGTTCAGATATATACCACAATCATAGTTAAACAACAAAAATATAGAGTAATAACTTTAATCATCAAATGGAAACTAGATATGTAAAGAATAATTTTATTATAACACCTATGAAGAGAACAGATAAATGTTACTAGTCCCCCTCTATGGGATGGGTTCTTTTCTATCCTCAAACATCTTCAGCTTGTGTAGAGTCTCTCTCCTTCATCATGTGTAAACCCAACAAAAATATGGTGTGCAACAATGAAAATAATCAGAATTACAACAATGAGTGCAACAATGAAAATAATCAGAATTACAACAGTGAGTGCAACAATGAAAATAATCAAAAGTGAATAATGAACGGAAAACCCTTCTATTTATAACAAAATATTGATTTATCCTTGAATAATGAGCAATAATAAAATATTATTGATCCTATTCTTGGAATAACCACCTGGAATATTTTATGATATTTTTTTAGGAGGGAAAAATTATTTAAACTTTTATTTAGAAATAATAAATAAATAAATAATTTATTTATCATCTGAAGGAATTAGTTAAGGAATAATAAACAAACGAGGATTTATTCAATTATTCCTAAGGGATTTAGTTAAATTTGTCAAAGAATAATAATTGATTAGTGATTAATTAATAAGTTTTGTAGAAAAGTAAGATAATTAATGATTTATCTATTTATTTTTCATGATTGGATCAAATATGAAAATGAATAATAATTGAACAATGGCTTAATTTATTAGTCCTATAAGAAAATCAAATAAATAGTGATTTATTTATAAATCTTTAGGGGTTTAACTATAAATTACTTAACAAAAGTGGTTTATTAAATAATTTCTCACAGTGAAAGCAATTTTACTATGGTAAAATTGACTTTACATGGTGTACTTCGATCCATCTAGTAAATTAGGCTAGATGATCGATTTTTTGGTGATAACAGATTTGAATGTGTAACTATTTTTCGGTACATCTTGTTAATGAGTTTAGACATTGACATGAAGGGTTAATGATAAAATGCTTACATAACCATTTTACTGGAGAAATTAAATCATGTAATGGTTATTTGGTGGGAGAGAATAGGAGAGGGACACATTGCAAGGTGTGAGCAGGGGAGAGAGTGGTGCAGGAATGAAAAGGCAGATTTTGAAGGGGTGAGTGGTTTTTGGTTTAGGAGAAGAGGGTCCCAAAATTATTGTGGAGGCACCACATATAAGTGGGTGGTTTATTGAAATCTTTGTTTTGGGCCCCCATTGTTAAACCCTGAAAGTGTAAGGGGGTTGTTATCACTGAAAATTCTAATGCCAAAATTTCAAAACCGCTCACAAAGCTCTTTAGGTTATTTTGTAGCTCATGTAATAATTTTTAAGTGTTTTTGCAGCGCATGAATCCTTTTAGCAGTTTCGCAGCGTTACCTGTTTAGGTGATTTCGTAGCGTGCTACGAAACTGGGGTTTTGTTCGAATCCATAGCAATTGTCATGCAAAATAGCTCTGGGGTGGATGCATTTTACAGGTGGCATGTTCTCAAGCTCCTGCATGTGTGCTTGGTGACTTTTATGCTTTGCATCCACCACTGTTGCCAAATCCCTCTGGGGAAAGATTGAAATTTTATCAGATATCAAAATCAAAGTGTAGCATTGAGCAACCTATTGCCAATGAACAGCAAATCGCCCTCCAGAACTACATGATACAGGAGCAGATCAAACAATAAATCAGTGTTTAGAGCCACACCAGAGCCTTTTTGGTCCATCACAAACAGTTGTTCAGTTGCAGCTTATTAAAATTAATCTTCAAGAGGAATCATGTTTAAGAATTACTTCTTCTGTGGCTGATGGCATTGTGGTAATTCTTGGTGAGGTTTTACTTGATACTTCGGTGAACGCCCTTTACTTCACTCTCAAGGAGATTGACTTTACAATTCCGGTAGATGCAGCAAAGCTAGATCAAGACATTTGCATAATTGTTGATAACTGCTTCACAGGGGCAAGTCTTCATGTTGAAAGATCGTTTTTATACAGTCACTATATTTGTCATTTGAACTTCTCAATCTTGAAAAGGATCCAGCTTGCTTTTCTTTATGGAAAAGCCTATTCGGATAATAAGTTGCTTGGTGAGTTTGAGCTTGTTGTCACACATTCCAAGGTAAAGAAACTCAAGACAGTCAGATTTTGGCAATAAGCTGTGATTTTTGAAATTACACAGCAGTTTCGCAGCGCGCTGCGAAACCCCTGTAGCAGCCTGTTTCAGCAGAAAAAACTCTGTTTTCTGCGTTTACTAGCAAAGTTCCAGAAGGGATTCTGAGCAGCGGAAAACTTAATTTTGAAAACTGAAAGAGGCTTTTATTCCTAACATACCAAACTACAACAACCTCTTTCATTTTCTTCAAATTCGTTCTGAGGTGGGAGGAACTTATGTTTAAACTTGCGCTACGAAACTGCGAAACTGCTGTAGGTGCTGTTTTATAAGGAAGATGAGCAGTTTAATGGTGAGGTCAACAGATTTCTGAAGGAAACGCCAAAGTAATGAAAGAGATATCACTCAAGGCTATCCTAGCTATTCAGAGAGTGACAGGTGGACCTTTTGGTAAAGGTAAAATTTTTATCTCAAGTTAAACTTTTGTAAAGCTACTTTATGACAAATTAGGGTTTAGCAGAATGGCATACGAGGAGTATCTTTTTGGTTCATACACCTGGCTATCCATGAGGCTTCCAACGCATTTGAAGTATGGTGAGGCTCGTAAGTTTTGGGATATTAAAGGAGCTGGGACATGTTGCTTGATTTTCTGAAGATGGTAGGAGACAGGCACCATAAAAATAGGAGTTTTGATCCTAATTATAAATGATCCATCAGCGTCTTCAGGTATCCAAAGTCAGCGTTCCTTGCACCTGTAGCTCAGTCATCTTGAGCCTAACCAACAAAAGACAGTTGTCAAAGATCAAGAAAGGAATCAGGCATACGAGGAGATGAAGTTAGAGTTTTAGTGTGATTAGGACTCTTTGTAATTACAACTCAATACTTTATGTATTTAATGAGTTTGTTTAAAAATAGATAAGGGTAGTTAATGATAGGTCATCGAGCTCCCCTCATGCTTGAGGAGGAGACTCGAAGTAGTTAAGTATGTTTTCCTATATATAGTGAAAACTCTGATGTAAGTAGGGTTGGAGATTTATGAAAAAACAGAGTTTTTATATCAGCTTATGTAAAAGACTTTTGACAGTAATATAAAGATTACTTTTTCTTCCCAAGATTCATCATGTGTTCAAGTGCTCAGAATATATGTGGCTTTGTTTTTATCCTTTTATGTTTTACAGCTCACTAAATATGCAATCACTCCGAATTCACCTAGTGCTCAGACTTCCTGTGTATATTTATGAGTTGAGTCCTTTTGAGAAATGTTCTGAGTGTTAAACATTATATGCCTTGGCTTCTATGATTGAGTGGTTAATAGTTTACTGCAGAAGTGTTTGACTCCATGAGCCCAATGGAAGAAGTGTTATTTTGTTGTTCCAACCAGCTTGTTTTCATAAACTGTTTGAAGAGTTAGCCATCTTTTCTTGTTAATATTTCCTATCAAAAATCAGTGAGAGAGCCCTCTCTGACTAAGGAGGCTAAGCCTTAGTCTAAAGCCTGGTTGAAATAGTTACATGAGATCTTGCTAGGTAGCAGCCCTTAGTACTAATTTTGTGATAACCTTTTGGTGCGTCTGCCGGGAGCCTGAAGCTTACTCTCTCCCGTAATTTTAAGATTGAATTTCTGAAGGTAGCAGGAGTTCAAAGAAGGTTTTCGAGGCTGCAAAACTACCTTGGCGACTCCATTGTTGAAGAATTCAAAGTTCATACATTCATGGTGATTCCACTGGAGTTATGAAGGACCCGGAAGCTGCCATTCTTAGTTCAAGGTATGAATGCATAGATTTCTCAGGAATTCATGGTTTCCCAAATCATTTTCCCAAGGATGCATATTTTCTAAGGAATGGTCCCAAATTCAACGGAGAAAATTTGAGTTTAACCTTGAAGCATATATCAGATTTTTGTGAATTTTTAGAGCTTCTTAGAGTTAAACATGAGGATGTTTGTATAAGGTTATTCTATGATTCACTTCAAGGGAAATGCAAAGAGTGGGTTGAATGCTTTCCTGCCAAATCTATTAAGTCATTTCAAGACCTTTGGCTCATGTTTTTGGAGGAATGGATAGATAGGTCAGAGTTGGTGGCAGACTCTCCCTCAGTTGAAGATTTTAAGAAATGGAATAATGATTATAGTAAAGAAGAAACAAATGAATATTTTTCTTTGTCCTTGTCCTCATACCTAAAATCCTTTGACTGCAAGGCAGAGGATAAGATGAAATTTTTTGATGAATTTGCCAAAGACATTGAGAAAGACATTGAAGGTTTAGAAGCTCAAATTCAGGCATATAATTTTCATAATCATGATCATTATTTTCAGCAGCTTTCTATGGCAGAACATAAGGAGAGAGTATTGTTTCCTTTCTCTTTTACACTGGAGGAAATGCACACTGCTGTTGAAGGTCAGCTTGCACAGCCGAAAGGTTACGAGAGAAATCAAGCTGATCATGTATTCTGGGATCCTGTAGCTGATTACATGGAAGAGTTTTACTCTCTAGTATTTCAGTTTTTCAAAGAAGATCAGAGACAATTTCAGTGGCAGCGGTCATCACACTATCACATTGGCTCTGAAATCCGATGCAGTCAGAGACAATTTCAGTGGCAGCGGTCATCACACTATCACATTGGCTCTGAACTCCGGTACAGTCAAAGAAATCAAATATCAGATGAGACAAATGATTGCCTGCATTGGAAATTTCATATTGATTGAGCTAAGGGAAGTTTGAATTGTTAGGGTAGGTAGGTAGGAAATTGCAAATAAGCTCAAGGTTGACTGAGCATTTATTTTTCAGTAGATGTAGTTTTCTTTCTCCTTCAGTCATCATCAAGCTTAAGCCCGAGGTGAAGGCCCCAAAAGCTTGAAGGGGATGATTGTCGAGCAAATTTCAGTTTGTCAAAATGGATAAGGCACTGGAGCTGCATGTTCTTAGTGTACCACAAGGGCACACTATCCCAAGTGGAGCCACTGTTATCACTGAAAATTCTAATGCCAAAATTTCAAAACCGCTCACAAAGCTCTTTAGGTTATTTTGTAGCTCATGTAATAATTTTTAAGTGTTTTTGTAGCGCATGAATCCTTTTAGCAGTTTCGTAGCGTTACCTGTTTAGGTGATTTCGTAGCGTGCTACGAAACTGGGGTTTTGTTCAAATCCATAGCAATTGTCATGCAAAATAGCTCTGGGGTGGATGCATTTTACAGGTGGCATGTTCTCAAGCTCCTGCATGTGTGCTTGGTGACTTTTATGCTTTGCATCCACCACTGTTGCCAAATCCCTCTGGGGAAAGATTGAAATTTTATCAGATATCAAAATCAAAGTGTAGCATTGAGAAACCTATTGCCAATGAACAGGAAATCGCCCTCCAGAACTACATGATACAGGAGCAGATCAAACAATAAATCAGTGTTTAGAGCCACACCAGAGCCTTTTTGGTCCATCACAAACAGTTGTTCAGTTGCAGCTTATTAAAATTAATCTTCAAGAGGAATCATGTTTAAGAATTACTTCTTTTGTGGCTGATGGCATTGTGGTAATTCTTGGTGAGGTTTTACTTGATACTTCGGTGAACGCCCTTTACTTCACTCTCAAGGAGATTGACTTTACAATTCCGGTAGATGCAGCAAAGCTAGATCAAGACATTTGCATAATTGTTGATAACTGCTTCACAGGGGCAAGTCTTCATGTTGAAAGATCGTTTTTATACAGTCACTATATTTGTCATTTGAACTTCTCAATCTTGAAAAGGATCCAGCTTGCTTTTCTTTATGGAAAAGCCTATTCGGATAATAAGCTGCTTGGTGAGTTTGAGCTTGTTGTCACACATTCCAAGGTAAAGAAACTCAAGACAGTCAGATTTTGGCAATAAGCTGTGATTTTTGAAATTACACAGCAGTTTCGCAGCGCGCTGCGAAACCCCTGTAGCAGCCTGTTTCAGCAGAAAAAACTCTGTTTTCTGCGTTTACTAGAAAATTTCCAGAAGGGATTCTGAGCAGCTGAAAACTTAATTTTGAAAACTGAAAGAGGCTTTTATTCCTAACATACCAAACTACAAAAACCTCTTTCAGTTTCTTCAAATTCATTCTGAGGTGGGAGGAAATTATGTTTAAACTTGCGCTACGAAACTGCGAAACTGCTGTAGGTGCTGTTTTATAAGGAAGATGAGCAGTTTAATGGTGAGGTCAACAGATTTCTGAAGGAAACGCCAAAGTAATGAAAGAGATATCACTCAAGGCTATCCTAGCTATTCAGAGAATGACAGGTGGACCTTTTGGTAAAGGTAAAATTTTTATCTCAAGTTAAACTTTTGTAAAGCTACTTTATGACAAATTAGGGTTTAGCAGAATGGCATACGAGGAGTATCTTTTTGGTTCATACACCTGGCTATCCATGAGGCTTCCAACACATTTGAAGTATGGTGAGGCTCGTAAGTTTTGGGATATTAAAGGAGCTGGGACATGTTGCTTGATTTTCTGAAGATGGTAGGAGACAGGCACCATAAAAATAGGAGTTTTGATCCTAATGATAAATGATCCATCAGCGTCTTCAGGTATCCAAAGTCAGCGTTCCTTGCACCTGTAGCTCAGTCATCTTGAGCCTAACCAAAAAAAGACAGTTGTCAAAGATCAAGAAAGGAATCAGGCATACGAGGAGATGAAGTTAGAGTTTTAGTGTGATTAGGACTCTTTGTAATTACAGCTCAATACTTTATGTATTTAATGAGTTTGTTTAAAAATAGATAAGGGTAGTTAATGATAGGTCATCGAGCTCCCCTCATGCTTGAGGAGGAGACTCGAAGTAGTTAAGTATGTTTTCCTATATATAGTGAAAACTCTGATGTAAGTAGGGTTGGAGATTTATGAAAAAACAGAGTTTTTATATCAGCTTATGTAAAAGACTTTTGACAGTAATATAAAGATTACTTTTTCTTCCCAAGTTTCATCATGTGTTCAAGTGCTCAGAATATATGTGGCTTTGTTTTTATCCTTTTATGTTTTACAACTCACTAAATATGCAATCACTCTGAATTCACCTAGTGCTCAGACTTCCTGTGTATATTTATGAGTTGAGTCCTTTTGAGAAATGTTCTGAGTGTTAAACATTATATGCCTTGGGTTCTATGATTGAGTGGTTAATAGTTTACTGCAGAAGTGTTTGACTCCATGAGCCCAATGGAAGAAGTGTTATTTTGTTGTTCCAACCAGCTTGTTTTCATAAACTGTTTGAAGAGTTAGCCATCTTTTCTTGTTAATATTTCCTATCAAAAAATCAGTGAGAGAGCCCTCTCTGACTAAGGAGGCTAAGCCTTAGTCTAAAGCCTGGTTGAAATAGTTACATGAGATCTTGCTAGGTAGCAGCCCTTAGTACTGATTTTGTGATAACATTTTGGTGCGTCTGCCGGGAGCCTGAAGCTTACTCTCTCCCGTAATTTTAAGATTGAATTTCTGAAGGTAGCAGGAGTTCAAAGAAGGTTTTCGAGGCTGCAAAACTACCTTGGCGACTCCATTGTTGAAGAATTCAAAGTTCATACATTCATGGTGATTCCACTGGAGTTATGAAGGACCCAGAAGCTGCCATTCTTATTTCAAGGTATGAATGCATAGATTTCTCAGGAATTCATGGTTTCCCAAATCATTTTCCCAAGGATGCATATTTTCTAAGGAATGGTCCCAAATTCAACGGAGAAAATTTGAGTTTTAACCATGAAGCATATATCAGATTTTTGTGAATTTTTAGAGCTTCTTAGAGTTAAACATGAGGATGTTTGTATAAGGTTATTCTATGATTCACTTCAAGGGAAATGCAAACAGTGGGTTGAATGCTTTCCTGCCAAATCTATTAAGTCATTTCAAGACCTTTGGCTCATGTTTTTGGAGGAATGGATAGATAGGTCAGAGTTGGTGGTAGACTCTCCCTCAGTTGAAGATTTTAAGAAATGGAATAATGATTATAGTAAAGAAGAAACAAATGAATATTTTTCTTTGTCCTTGTCCTCATATCTAAAATCCTTTGACTGCAAGGCAGAGGATAAGATGAAATTTTTTGATGAATTTGCCAAAGACATTGAGAAAGACATTGAAGGTTTAGAAGCTCAAATTCAGGCATATAATTTTCATAATCATGATCATTATTTTCAGCAGCTTTCTATGGCAGAACATAAGGAGAGAGTATTGTTTCCTTTCTCTTTTACACTGGAGGAAATGCACACTCCTGTTGAAGGTCAGCTTGCACAGCCGAAAGGTTACGAGAGAAATCAAGCTGATCATGTATTCTGGGATCCTGTAGCTGATTACATGGAAGAGTTTTACTCTCTAGTATTTCAGTTTTTCAAAGAAGATCAGAGACAATTTCAGTGGCAGCAGTCATCACACTATCACATTGGCTCTGAAATCCGATGCAGTCAGAGACAATTTCAGTGGCAGCGGTCATCACACTATCACATTGGCTCTGAACTTCGGTACAGTCAAAGAAATCAAATATCAGATGAGACAAATGATTGCCTGCATTGGAAATTTCATATTGATTGAGCTGAGGGAAGTTTGAATTGTTAGGGTAGGTAGGTAGGAAATTACAAATAAGCTCAAGGTTGACTGAGCATTTATTTTTCAGTAGATGTAGTTTTCTTTCTCCTTCAGTCATCATCAAGCTTAAGCCCAAGTTGAAGGCCCCAAAAGCTTGAAGGGGATGATTGTCGAGCAAATTTCAGTTTGTCAAAATGGATAAGGCACTGGAGCTGCATGTTCTTAGTGTACCACAAGGGCACACTATCCCAAGTGGAGCCACTGTTATCACTGAAAATTCTAATGCCAAAATTTCAAAACCGCTCACAAAGCTCTTTAGGTTATTTTGTAGCTCATGTAATAATTTTTAAGTGTTTTTGCAGCGCATGAATCCTTTTAGCAGTTTCGTAGCGTTACCTGTTTAGGTGATTTCGTAGCGTGCTACGAAACTGGGGTTTTGTTCGAATCCATAGCAATTGTCATGCAAAATAGCTCTGGGGTGGATGCATTTTACAGGTGGCATGTTCTCAAGCTCCTGCATGTGTGCTTGGTGACTTTTATGCTTTGCATCCACCACTGTTGCCAAATCCCTCTGGGGAAAGATTGAAATTTTATCAGATATCAAAATCAAAGTGTAGCATTGAGCAACCTATTGCCAATGAACAACAAATCGCCCTCCAGAACTACATGATACAGGAGCAGATCAAACAATAAATCAGTGTTTAGAGCCACACCAGAGCCTTTTTGGTCCATCACAAACAATTGTTCAGTTGCAGCTTATTAAAATTAATCTTCAAGAGGAATCATGTTTAAGAATTACTTCTTTTGTGGCTGATGGCATTGTGGTAATTCTTGGTGAGGTTTTACTTGATACTTCGGTGAACGCCCTTTACTTCACTCTCAAGGAGATTGACTTTACAATTCCGGTAGATGCAGCAAAGCTAGATCAAGACATTTGCATAATTGTTGATAACTGCTTCACAGGGGCAAGTCTTCATGTTGAAAGATCGTTTTTATACAGTCACTATATTTGTCATTTGAACTTCTCCATCTTGAAAAGGATCCAGCTTGCTTTTCTTTATGGAAAAGCCTATTCGGATAATAAGCTGCTTGGTGAGTTTGAGCTTTTTGTCACACATTCCAAGGTAAAGAAACTCAAGACAGTCGGATTTTGGCAATAAGCTGTGATTTTTGAAATTACACAGCAGTTTCGCAGCGCGCTGCGAAACCCCTGTAGCAGCCTGTTTCAGCAGAAAAAACTTTGTTTTCTGCGTTTACTAGCAAATTTCCAGAAGAGATTCGGAGCAGCTGAAAACTTAATTTTGAAAACTGAAAGAGGCTTTTTTTCCTAACATACCAAACTACAAAAACCTCTTTTAGTTTCTTCAAATTCGTTCTGAGGTGGGAGGAACTTATGTTTAAACTTGCGCTACGAAACTGCGAAACTGCTGTAGGTGCTGTTTTATAAGGAAGATGAGCAGTTTAATGGTGAGGTCAACAGATTTCTGAAGGAAACGCCAAAGTAATGAAAGAGATATCACTCAAGGCTATCCTAGCTATTCAGAGAATGACAGGTGGACCTTTTGGTAAAGGTAAAATTTTTATCTCAAGTTAAACTTTTGTAAAGCTACTTTATGACAAATTAGGGTTTAGCAGAATGGCATACGAGGAGTATCTTTTTGGTTCATACACCTGGCTATCCATGAGGCTTCCAACGCATTTGAAGTATGGTGAGGCTCGTAAGTTTTGGGATATTAAAGGAGCTGGGACATGTTGCTTGATTTTCTGAAGATGGTAGGAGACAGGCACCATAAAAATAGGAGTTTTGATCCTAATGATAAATGATCCATCAGCGTCTTCAGGTATCCAAAGTCAGCGTTCCTTGCACCTGTAGCTTAGTCATCTTGAGCCTAACCAACAAAAGACAGTTGTCAAAGATCAACAAAGGAATCAGGTATACGAGGAGATGAAGTTAGAGTTTTAGTGTGATTAGGACTCTTTGTAATTACAGCTCAATACTTTATGTATTTAATGAGTTTGTTTAAAAATAGATAAGGGTAGTTAATGATAGGTCATCGAGCTCCCCTCATGATTGAGGAGGAGACTCGAAGTAGTTAAGTATGTTTTCCTATATATAGTGAAAACTCCGATGTAAGTAGGGTTGGAGATTTATGAAAAAACAGAGTTTTTATATCAGCTTATGTAAAAGACTTTTGACAGTAATATAAAGATTACTTTTTCTTCCCAAGATTCATCATGTGTTCAAGTGCTCAGAATATATGTGGCTTTGTTTTTATCCTTTTATGTTTTACAGCTCACTAAATATGCAATCACTCTGAATTCACCTAGTGCTCAGACTTCCTGTGTATATTTATGAGTTGAGTCCTTTTGAGAAATGTTCTGAGTGTTAAACATTATATGCCTTGGCTTCTATGATTGAGTGGTTAATAGTTTACTGCAGAAGTGTTTGAATCCATGAGCCCAATGGAAGAAGTGTTATTTTGTTGTTCCAACCAGCGTGTTTTCATAAACTGTTTGAAGAGTTAGCCATCTTTTCTTGTTAATATTTCCTATCAAAAAATCAGTGAGAGAGCCCTCTCTGACTAAGGAGGCTAAGCCTTAGTCTAAAGCCTGGTTGAAATAGTTACATGAGATCTTGCTAGGTAGCAGCCCTTAGTGCTGATTTTTTGATAACAGGGGTCATGAACTCATCCTCCACCATTGATCTAGGTGAGGATGATCCCATTCATTGGTTGCCAATCATGCTTCATAGATTGGTGACAAAGCATCAAATCAATAATTTTTTACAAGTAAAATATAACCTTCGGAAAAATAAAAAGAACTTTTAAAATAATAGCAATATAAATCAAATGAACGTGGCATTTGAACTTGCTCGCAAACTTTGGTATTATATATATATATATATATATAGATAGATAGATAGATATATCCCTTTTCTCATTTTTTTCTATTTTGATTTATTTATTTTTTCTATTTTTTATTTTTCTTTTCATTTCTTTATTTCTTTCTCCTTTTCTTTTTATATTTTTTTATTTTCCTTTTTTTTCAACATAAATGAAAAATTTAAAGAAACTAGGGTAAAAATAAGTTACAATAGAATCCATTGGGGAACAAGGATCATGGGAACAAATCACAATCCTCCAATGATAGTGCACCTTATAGAGGAAGAGCCAAGGAAAGCTCTCGTTGTAAAGATTGCACCAGAGATAGCCAAGAGAGGTACAAAAGGTCTCAATATTCTCAAGTTCATTTTGATTACAATAATATCGTTAACGATGAGAAGAAATAATTTTGTATAAAACCATGTAGTTTTTTTGGCTTGCATAACAACATGGTTTCTGAGTGTTGGAAGAGAATTGTAGAAAGAAAGAGGATGAGGCATGAAAGGCCTTCTCCACATCAAGGAAGGAATAAGGTTAAGCAGGCATGGAGGGAGAATAATTTTTGCAATCATTACAATAGAGGTGGACATCACAGAGCCATATGTTGGAGGCTCCATCTAGACCAACGTCTCAAGGACAAAGCGCCCATGTAGGAACTAGCTAGTGAAAATGTTCAACAAGCGAATCTACCACACGGAGGTGACCCATTCACTTTGATGGGTGAGATATGGTTTTACTAGATATGGTAGCCTTTCATGGATGCATTTTGTAAATCACGTGTTGCGATGTAATTGTAAAAGTTATGATGTTTTTAGCCTTTTGTTGATAGTTGGGGTATTGGTTTCTATTATGATGTAAACTTCACCAAGGAGTGTATGTTATAAACTCTTAGCAATTATGGGGATGCTGATCTAGGTGGGTATAGGTAGCCACTTGCCTAATCCACTTGGACCCCCACCACTCTTTCTTTTAGTTTTTCAGTGTCATTAATTATAGCAAAATTTACTATTTTTGGTAGTTTTTCAGGTCCTAAATGTCCAGAGTCATTTTGAGGCCCTAAACGATGTTTTTTTCAGAAATACACAAACTTGAGTGTTGAGGAGATGTTTGTAGCCGAACATTGTAGTCCTCATATATATATTTCTAACAAGGTATGGTGCATTTCACATAGAGATCATATGGCAAAATTACGACCTCGGGAAGTTGATGTACCAATTTACCCAAACGAGACCCATAGTTTTGACGCTTCATCTACTAGAGTTAGGTTTTTGGATGTTTAGGGTTTTCCATTATTTCTCAATAATAAATTAGCCTTCAAGCCTCATTTTAGTAGAGTTTAGTGGCATGTAGGCACCACATCTCTTATTATAGGTAATCTACCATCACTCGAGCTAGTTTATTTCCATTCTATTTGTAAGCATATTTCTGTTTTTTGATATTAATGAAATGAAGTGTTATTTCTACCGTATCTCTCTATTTGTGGTTATATCTGTATTTTGTTCCATTCTTGTTTAAGTTCAGATCATTGGTATCAGAGTGTCTACTCTTTCTTTTTTTTCTTTCATTTCCCCAATGAGGTCGGGGTATAAAGAGTTAGGTTTCAAACTAGTTGAACCCTTACAAGACCAGCCTTGCAAACCTCAATGACCTCCATGGAGGAAGAAAAGAAAGATGAGGGAACAAGCGATCCTTTCAAAATATAGCTTGAAGAAGCCCTCGAGCGATAGAGGAATGTGATGATCGACAACTATGCTCACATCCTTCGGCGACTACCCATAGGTAATGCATCTTCTTCCAATAGGCACTCTGGCAATACCACTCCCTTTAGGGTAAAAGTTAACTTTGACATCCCCATATTTGAAGTTTAGATAGATATGGATGTCGTAGATAAATGGTTAAATCTTCTAGAAGGACCTGTTATCACTCAGAATATTTTTGTAGAAGTTAACAGAAGAAGGAAAAACCCAAGGTAACCAAAAACGAATCTTTTAAGTATAGGTTCTAGCCAACCTATGACTCAGAGAGGGCTCTTTTTACATGTTTTAGCTTTATTTACTAGGATTTTAGGCTAGTTCTTAAGGTTCAGAGGGGTTTGATTTGTATTGAAGGTTGGATGGTGGATGGTGGAATCCTTAAAACAAATGGATAGAAGGATGTTTTTCAACCATTGGGCTATGAATTCAAACAAGGGCAGCAAAACTAGATTTAACTCACTAAAGGGAGTGTTCAGAGGGCAAGCTAGCAGAGGAAAATGCAGGTCTTTGGGCCAGATGGATGAAATGATCTTAACCAGGGTGAGAGAGCATTTAAGAATTCTCAGACTAGGATTAAAATTAGGAATAGATGATAATCATGAACAAAGGGCAATTAAGAATCCTTTTCTATAGATGACAGTGAGACTACCTAAACTAAGGAGCAATCAAGGATTCCTTAACTAGATAATTAGCAGAAAACATTAAAATGCATAATAGTTAAAACAGAGTGAAATGAATCAAATTCTGAGATATCATTCCATATTATAGCATTCAGATTTCAGATATACAATAAATATGGTGGGAAATCTTTAAGAAAGATAACAAAACAAGAGAAAATTCTTGCCTACACTTCACTCTACACATGAATCCTGTGAAATGTCTTGTCTTTATTCATTAATCTAGCTTGCTGGTCCAATCATTGATACAATAGCTTACAGTCTTTTGATCAAAAGTTCTATAGAAATGTCTAAGAATCTACCCACATACTTTGAATTGTGAAGTATTTATACAAAAAATTATTACAAAATATCTAAAACTAACTTGAGATTTAATTTAGGAAATACAAATATCTTCTTGCAAGAATATAGAGACAGTTAATGAACTATTTCATGCTGACCCTTTTTATTTGGTACTGTTAACACCCAGGTTGTTCCCTATGACTCCCAAGGGAATATGGCCGGGGTAACCACTAACCAATCTTTGGATCACTGCTTCTAGCCAAACAGTGATCAGAGAGGGCTCTCTCTTTATGATTTGTAACTGTTTGTTGTAGGGTTTTAGGCTAGCTATTATGCACTGTGTTTTGTTTATGTTTGATTGATGAAATTCCTTTAGGTTCTAGTGGAGTAGTTTTCTGAGAGGTTGAGTACCATTGGGCAATGGAGTCTGTGGCTTAATGTGTTTGAATCTGTGAGATGAAAGATGGGAATTACAGGGCCATTTGGGTGTTTAATAGAACAGATTTTTGATTAAAAGACTGGAGACAGGTAGCGTGAACAGTGAAAGCATTTAAGAATTTTCACTATTTATCTATACGTTCCCAACAGATAGCTTTAAGAAGAGAAAACAGAGGTCTTAGGGGCAAAGTTGAATCCCTGAGAATGGCTGTTACAATAAAAACACAGTTTTGAATTGCAGCAATTAAGAATTACAATTCTATTACTGTATTTGAGGAAAACATATAAAATAGCTCAGTTTGAGTCCAGGGTAAACATGGTTAAATCCTGGTACTATCCTTTTACCTTGCTATCAAGTGTAAAACATAAGAACAACAAAGAGAACAAGAGACTCAAAACAGACACAACAAAGAGATTTAAGAATACTTATAGTTTTATGCAACACCCATGGAATCCTGTAACATGCATCCTTCACCACAAGACATCAAATAACACCGAGCCTTGGAAATTCCATTCTTCCTTTGTATTAATTCTCTGAAAATGTTACAACGAGCTAGAGCTCTTCTAAGAAAATAACAACCATCAACCAACCCCTTTCACTGCTGTGAAGGGTGAATATATACTTGCGGTCATTTACAAAATATCTGAGTCCTCAGTTATCTCAGATTTTACTTCCTTACCAACTATCTAAGATATTATGGGCAGAATTTAATGCAGCATTTAATACACAGTACAGGCATTTTAATGCTCTGTCAGAAGATATTTTAGCTTTGTAGGAATAGCTAAGTCGGTCTGAATATTTGGAGTTAATGCACAGAAAACCCGACTGTAGGCTGGTACTGTGTCTCGGACCTGTCCGCTGTGACTTTGACTGCTGCTGGTGGTGAGTCATTGGTCTGGCTGAGTTGGCTCAGCCTCTGCCTTTTCCTGTGGGTATTAATTCCCAAAATTGTCACTGTATGTACCTGCTTCTTTCCTTTTGCGCTATTGGTTCTGTCCCGTCAAAATTGTCTGGGTCAAATGCCTCCAGACATCCTGTGTGGGCAGTTGATGTGCCAAAATTGCCCCTAGAGTCTCATCTGCTTCTGTGAACTTGAAGAAATTGGGTGGTGTATCAAACAGATGCTCTATCTCATTCATGAGGAAAAACAGGTTCTCCACCCTGTCATACATCATTTGCCCTGTAGCTGGCCCTGGCTCCTTTGAAGTGCTGGCTGTCTGTGCAATCTCTGCCACTGCATGGGCATCAATCCTCTTGTTATAGTTGTCCAGGGTGAGCAGTCTTCCCACGCTGCTCAAAATGTTGGGGAGGCCTCTGTTCTGCAGTGTTACAAACTTCTCCAGGAATCTGTTAATTTCTGTTTGCATATCCTGTGTCCTTCTCTCCAGGGTTCCAATCAAGTTTCTCAATGTAACAACTCTCTTGGCTATGGCAATTGTTTCTGTCCTGTTGTTGATCCCCATGGTAGCCAATTGAGTGCTGGTCTTGTAATTCAGGATATTGATCATCCTGGTAGCTGCTTCTGGCATGTGCCCAAGGCTTGCCCTTGCTCTCTGTATTTCCTTGTTTGCTTTGGTGATGAGCACCATTTGTTCATCCATGGTTTCAATGTATTGCCACTGTTTGGCAATGGATCTCCCAATGTTGCTCCACAACACTGCTTTCATATCAGCTGTCACCCTTTCCAGTACAAGCTCCTTCTCTAATTCAGCAATCCTCTTCTTAAGAGCTTTCACTTCTCTGTCCTTGGTTGCCTCATTCTGTTTACTTTTATCGAACCTTTCATTTACCTTAGTTAAGGTCTTCTTAAGCTCATCCAGCTCTTTCATTTGAGATTCCATGGCTTGGATCTCAGCTTGCAGCTTTTGCATATCTAGGCTAGCAGCCTGTTCTGATTTTGTTGTTGTTGCTGCTGTGGATGGTGCTGTGGTTTCTGTCTGCTGTAGAGGAGGAGTAACCTTGGGAGGGGTTTCCTCAAGGTTTATTATAATAGGAGGAGGCTGGGAGGGTTGGCCCTCTTCTCTTTGCTTTAGTGTCTCCTGCAGTGCTGCCTTTGCAGCTTCAGTCTGTCCTAGCTGGTCCTGAGTCCTGACCAGCTCTTTATACAAGGATATCAGCAGGTCTGTAGCCTCCTTTTCTTGCCTTTGCTGGGCAACTTCATCGGTCTGTGGATGGATGGTGGCCGGTAGCTTGATCTTCTTTCTTAGGGCTGCCATATCTGCATCCCTTATCTTCAGAAGTTCTTGGATGCCTTTGACATCTTTAGGGTCATGCCCTATCTCTATGATTACCTCTTCCAAGGACTTGATCCTATTGTCCTTGGCCTGTGATGAAGCTCTTTCTAACTCCAGCTGAGAAGCTGTGTTGTCTAGGCTGCTCTTTAATTTGTAATTTTCTAATGTCTCATCTGCCAAGGAGGCATACACCATTTCCCCAGTCTGCTTATGTAGTTCAATTTTGTCCATGGGGTGTATGTCTTTGGCAAGAACCTCCATGTTGGTTCTTAGATAATCTGAGGTGGACTGAGGCTGCAAAGATGTAGGCATGAAATGGCTCATTATCATTTTTCCTTCGCTCACATCAAAAGCAGACATGAGTCTCTGCTGGTTACTAGGAGCTAGGTTTAGCAAGTGATCATATAGCTGCACCTTTATGGGATCACTCCTCCTCTTGATGTCGATGAATTGCTGTTTTATGCCCGACTGTCCCTTTCTTGTTTGAGTGGAGGAGCTGACCTCTCCCCCCGTTGTCATGTCATGTCCTCGCTGGGATGAGCTGGCCGAAAGTTCTCCACTAGGTGGGCCCATACCCATGGCTTGCCTTACTGCAATATCCTCCTCTTGGGAGTCATTCAATCTTTGTCTCTTCTCTCCCCTGATGAAAGATGAGGTGTGGGGGGTCTCTCTCTCCCTTTTCCTTGTCACATCCTCCTTTTGTGGTGTTTGGAGGACTGATGTGTCAACATTGGTGTCTGTCCTGGGAGGCACATTTGTTTGAGGCTGCTGCTCGGTGCTGCCAGGTTGATCTGTCCCCTTTTCCTGTTGCAAGGGCTGCTCACTGGACTGTGCTTTTTCTTGCTGCTGTCCCAGTTCTTGCTGTTCCATTTCCTCTTGCTGCTGTAGCAAGGTGTCCACTTGCTCCTCTGTCAATACAGGTGGCTGCTCCACCTGTTTACCTTTGTCTTTGCTTGCTGCCTGGGATGTCTTTTCAGTGGTTTGCTGCTGTGCTGCTGAAGATCCAGCAGCTGTTCCACTCTGTCTTCTGTAGGAGTAAGGCACCTGTGCACAAGTTTCCAAGTCAGTTTCCTTTTGTATATTTCTGGCTTCTTTCTCAAGCATTTCTACCTCAGTGAGTGGTTCTATCAATGTACCCTCTTCCCAATCTAGTGCATTGGCATACTTTTCTATTTCTGGTTGTCTCTTGTGTGCATAGTTGCCAAGTCTGTATCTAATTCTCCTGAGGGAGATACTATGATTGGGGTCATAAGGAATCCACTCAAAGCTGGTCTGCAATCTGAGGCCTTCTAGCATGCTGTGTGCCTCCTTCCATCCTTCCTCTTTCTTGTTATACAAGAAGGAACCTAGCTGGTTTCTTACCTTCAGCTGTGACTTTTTGTTTTTACTCTGAAAATGAAGGTAATCTGAGTTCCCAAACTGCCTGAAATACTCCAAGGCAAACAACCTCATGGGGACATACCTTGGCAATCTAAATGGGCTCATTTCACAGCCATATATCCTAAGGACTGTGTGGTTCTGGTAGAAGTACCAGTTGCCAATATTGTAGGATTTGTTCAGATGTAAAATCCTCCTCATTTCATCTGTTAATCTGGGAGGAGGAGTACCTTGCAGAACTGTTAGGGCCGGATGAACAAACAGATCAATGAACTCACAGTATGTATAAGGTGATACTGAGGTAAAATGAAACACAGAGGTCCAGAAAATAACTGATCTTGGGCTTCCTTGGGCATTGAGTGGCCTCAAAGGAACTGAAAAGGTGGCTGGCTGATTGAAGAGGAACAAATGGTAGATATACGAGGAGTATCTGAACAGTCTCTCTCTCTTCAGGTTCATGAACTGATCATGAATCTTCTCTGCAATGTAGGCTGCATAGTCATACTGCACAGCTGGAGGCTTACCCGGGGCAAATATAGACAGCATTGCCAATATGCAGTCATCTACATCTTCCAGTCCTCTGAATCCTAGGACATAGCTAATTAGGTCCACCAGCATTCTGCCCAACTCATTCAGATAATGGTAACCAATGGGAGGGGTTCTGACTGCTTCAGAGCTAGGTGTGACAAATAGCTGGTTAATCTTCACAATCTGGTCATTAGACAGGTTATTTCCTCTCCTTATCAAATCTTGCATGGAAAGAGGGGTCAGTTTCTTGGCTGTATGGAAATGCAGCATCTGATTTATACTCTCTGAAGTGATCTGAAACAGGACTAGGCCTGTGGGGCTAATGACTGCCCTTTGGCTGGGGTCATAGCACTCCTGGCAGCTGTAAATGAGCTCTGGCATTGGATTGACTTGGGGAAGGTTGTATATGGGCAAATTTGACTCCCAAATCCCCAAGATATCTGCTCCACTCATGTGCTGGGCTCTCAGTTCATTAAACATTAGGATATTATACTTAGTTCCCATAGGAAACCAGTCCAACATCTGGTAATCCATGTCTCCCAGGGCTTGCCATGCTAGTTCTCGGTGAGGAGCATTGATAGGCTTGATATTTAATGCAATAGGGGTCTCCATAGCTTCTGAATGGGCGAATATTGCAATTTGACAAGTGACTGGCAAAAACAGACTGCAGACTGCCCTCAGTGGGAAAATAACTTGATTTTCTGAACTGTCAGATGGGAATTCACCAGCTAGAAATTGAAATACTGCTGGTAATTGGTAACAAAGCCTCTTTGGGGCCTAAGTGAGCTTCTGGTAGTAGTTCGGAGGTATTTAGCAGTGAATTTGCCGGGGAAACGCAGAGCTGAGGGGTTTTTAGATGAATTGCAGCTTATTATGGCTCTGCAGGGGATTTTTGGACCTCACAGTGACAATGGTGGAGGTACAACTAGATTCTAACGGTGAAAAGGTTGATTTTATGGTCCTATTATGCCTGTGAGCAGTTTTGAGCTGAATGCAGGTCGTATGGAAGGCAGGGCAGGGTAAATACCTGTAATTCGACGTGCAGAGGTCGTGGCAAGGTGTACTGCAGCTGCTGACGTGGTCGCTTTGGCTAATTGTACCGGTTGGCGGAAATCCAGGCAGAAATGGTTGAGCAGAGAGTTCAGACGAAATAACAGTGAAATGGTAAAAAACGCGTCAAATTCGGTTAATATGAGTTTTTTACCCATTTGGCGCTTTTTTATGATGACGTCAGCATGACGTCATTGGTGGGTCACGGTGATGTGACGTCAGCTGACGTCATCGGGGAGGACGTGGCAGCAGACGACCGGTCAAAGGGCGGTGAGGTGGCAGTCCAGTCAGCGGTGAGCTGGACGTGGCAGAACGGTCAATAGCGGACGGGCGGAGGTGAAACCGTGAGGGTTACGGTTAAGGGCCTAACCGTCACGGTCTCTCGGGGCGGTTAGAGTACGGCGCCCAGGGTGTCAGAGGGAGCTCCGAGATGGTCTATCGGGCGACGCGTGGCGGAGGCATGACGAGGCGCAACGTCATGTTCTCGGGAGTTAACGGGCGGGTGTGGACGGCGTTCCGATATTGTGGTGGGCCGTCGGATCTGGAAGGCTTGATCCGACGGCTGGCGGAGGAGTGAGGTGCACGGCCGATAATGCGGCGGAAAAATTAACGTTTATGGGTTTTGGCATAGTTTTTTCAAATGTTTTTTTCTGCCCACCCGCGCTTGCCTTTGGGAACGTGCTGAAGGCAGGATTTTTATTTTTGTAAGGTTTGCAGAGGGTTTTGTAGATCAAAAGGGGTTTAGATACGGGTTTTACCCATGCAAAGGTAAATTGTTTGGGGGATATGATTTGCAGCAAAGGAAAATAGTGGAGATAGGTTCACCATGGTGGCCAGGTGCCATTATGGTCCCTCTTTGCAGAATTCTCGGCTATTATGCCTAGGGGAGGGAAAATATATATCATTTGGGGTTTTATACACCTTAGTGTTATTATTATTAGGGGTAGGGGTGAAATGGGGAATTACATAATAGAGTTAGGAGTTAGTATGAGGGAAGGAGGGGGATTTAGAAAGGGGGTGTTAATGATGGAGTAGAGGGGAACGAGTGAAGTTAGTGATGCTCTCTGCTGTGAATCCATGAAATTTCACCACCTTTTTGCTGATATATTCATTGCCTTGGCAAAACATCTTTGACAACTATGTGATGGTGAACATGTCTTTTCTGCAACCACAACTGCCTACCCACTATTTCACCTAGCATTTTTTGTTTCTTCATGGAGGGGCACTTGGACTTGCAACCCTCAATTGCCTTTTCTTTTCTTTGGCTTTTTCCTTTTTTACTCTATCTGCTTCTACCCTTATCTCTTCCAAGGTCCCAGATTAGACTTTTGGGAACCTTTGTTTCTCTACCTGAACTACTTGTCTGCCAAGATTAAGCTGTTTGGACAGACTTCTTTCTCTATTCTACAACTCAAAATTGAAACATGGCATGATCCAGATTAGACTGTTGAATCATCCACAAAATTTGTAATAAGGTCCTCAATATCTGAAGTGATTTCACACACCTCTGATTACCTGGAAATATGGGATCTTTGTAGTAACAAAGCAGAGCATATTTGGATTTTCAATAATCAATCATGAAATATGAAACCTATTACTATAGGTATCCAACAGTGGCTCCACATGGGGATGGTTTTTCTTTTGAAAGACCAAGAACAGCAGGTCAGATTGCCTTGTTCCTTGAATGTCCATCTTAATCTTTGAGATCTGATGCATGTAACCTGTCAAAATAGTGTGCTTCTTTCTTAGGGAACCTCTGATATTATCTGCCTGTTGCTGCTAGTTGCAGCACTTGGGAAAACCTCTTTATACAATATAAATCAAAAGAGAATATGTACAATTGCATATATACAATGAACCTTTGGATCCTTATCATATTGAACCATCATAATAGTGCTTCAGCATCCTGCCATTGACAGGACCTTCATCTAGTTCAGTCACAGTCAAGCTTTTAAGGAAATAAGTGTTATTACCTTGCACTGCTTGGACAGCAAATGGTCCCTTCCACAAGGAATCAAATTTCCCATGTTTCCCTTTCTCTTCTCTTCTTGCATCCCACTTTAGAACTTTGTCTCCTAGATTGAAGTCTTCTGCCTTGGTTCTTCTGTCAAAGGCCTTTTTCAGTTTTTCTTGTAGTATTTGCACTCTGCTGAAAACTTGTTCTCTGGTCTGCTGTAAACAGATTATCTGGTTGATCCTTCTTTGCATGTCATTTGGCTCTGCTTGACTTTCTTGTAGAAGTTTCATAACTGGCACCCCTAGTGATGAAGGAAATCTGGCCTCTAATCCATAGACTAACTCATATGGGCTGGTCCCAATTGATCTTTTGGTGGTTAATCTGTCTGCCCATAAAGCATTTACTAGTTTCTTGTGCCAGTTCTTTTTGTTCTCTTCTAGCACTTTCTTTATGATGTTTATCAGGCTTTTGTTTGATGATTCAGCAAGACCATTTCCCTGAGGATAGTAAGCTGTAGAATGGCCCAAAGTAATATGAAATTTATGGCAAAAGTTTACCATTTTCTTGGATCTGAAGGCAGCAGCGTTGTCTGTTATTATCTTGTCTGGGCAGCCAAATCTAGCCAGTATATTGTTCTCTAAGAATTGAATGATCATTGAATCATTTGCTTGTCTGCATGGGGCAGCTTCAATCCACTTGGTGAAGTAGTCTGTTGCTGTTAGAATCCATCTGTGTTGTCCTGAAGATGAGGGGTGAATTTCTCCAATGAAATCCAAGCCCCATTGTTGAAAAGGTCTCTCTGTTGCAATGGGCCTCAAAGGAAGTGGCAGCAACTGTCTTTTGCCTTCAAACAGTTGGCACTTGTGGCATGATGTTGTGAATTTCTTCATATCTGAGAACATAGTGGGCCAGTAATAACCAGCCCTTAATATCTTGTCCACAGTGGACTTCCAGTACAGATGTCCACCACAGTCTCCAGCATGGAATTCTTGCATAATTTTATCAGTTTCATTCTCAAGAAGACAGTGCAGCAAAATACCTTCATGGTTTTTCCAGAGTAGATTCTCATCTAACACACAGAATTTGGACGTTTTCATTTTTAGGAACCTAGACTTAGTTCTGGACAGTCCTGGGGGAGCACACAGGTTTTGTAACACATAACAGATATCAGAGTACCATGGAGATTGTTCAAAGGCTACATTGATCTTTGGAGTCGCCAGCTCTGTTTCACTGTCCAGTTGGTTTATATCTAAGGCTTGGAAATTTGCTTCTGTCATTAACTTAGCCAAACCTTGCCCTTTTATCAACTTTGTAGGCTTTATTTCAATGTCAAATTCAAGTATGTTTGCAATCCATTTTCCCCTCCTTCCCTCTAAGTTTTCTTGGGTGAGAATGTCTTTGACAATAGGACTTGGTACATAAGCCACAACATGAGAGTAAAGGATATAGATCCTAAAATCTTTTATAGCTTTGATTAATGCATAGGCTTGTTTTTCCATTATTTGGTACTTCAAAGGAGCATCTCTAAGAGCTCTGCTGAAGAAGGCAATGGGCTTTTCATTCCCTTGATCATCTTTCTGCAATAAAACAGCAGCAATAGTATGTTGGGAGGCAAAGGAGAAAATGATAAAGTCTCTGTCAAACTGGGGGTTAGTTAACACTGGGGTTTGAGTTAAAGCCAGTTTTATGCTTTCAAAGGCTTGTTTTGCTTCCACAGTCCACTTAACCTTTGAATCTTTCTTTAGCATATTGTTTAATAGTCTGATCAATTCTGCTAAATTTGGGATGAACCTTCTTAAAAAATTGAGTTTTCCTAAGAATCCTTGCAACTCTTTGACATTCCTAGGGTGAGGCATTTGTAGGATCGCTTGTATCCTATCTGGATCAATTCTTATGCCATCTTTTGAAATGATGTGTCCTAAAAGTTTCCCTTCTTCCAAACCAAATAAAGACTTCTTGGGGTTTAAGGAAATGCCATATTTTCTGCATGTTATGAAAATCTGTCTTAAATGTTTCAAATGTTCTTGGTCAGATTTTGAGAAGGGTGTAAGATCATCTAAGTAAATGACTAAGAAATCATGAATTTCTTTTGCAAAAGCAATGTCCATTGCTCTTTGAAATGTTGCCCCTGCATTCTTCAATCCAAAGGGCATTTTCACATACTTGAAAGTTCCCCATGGGGTAGTAAATGCAGTTTTGTCTTGATCATCAGGGTGTACCAGGATTTGATTGAAACCTGAGAACCCATCCAACAATGATATTCTTGAGGCTCCTACTACTCTTTGAAGGATGTGGTCCATTTTGGGTAAGGGATAGTTGTCTTTGAGTGACACTAGGTTCAAATTCCTTAAGTCTACACAGAGTCTAATCTCACCAGTTTTCTTTCTTGTAGGGACCAAATTTGAAATCCAGTCAGAGAACCTGATTGGTGCTATGATCCCAGCTTTGAACATTTTTTGTAATTCCTTTTCAATGGAAGGAAGAAGCACAGGATTGATTCTTCTCAATTTCTGTTTGAATGGTTTTTGATTAGGCTTGAGGGGAATGGTGTGCTGTATAACAGAGGTATCATAAGACTTCAAGTCTTCATAACCCCAGGCAAAGACATCTTGGAACTCTTTAAAGAGGTCAACATATTTGGGTTTTTGGTCAGGGGGCAAAGCAGCAGATAGCTTTATTATTTTAGGCTTGTCAGTGGTACCAATGTTACATTCTTCAATTGTTGCATCTAATGGCTGCATCTTTGGTTTCCTGGAAACATCATTTGAGTCAAAAATATCCTCTAGTGGGGTAAGGCCTGCTGGAAGAAGATTGTCTTTGAGTTGTATGATTTCATCTTCAGCATTGCCCAGCTCTTCACAATCAATTTGGTGAATTTGATGAATGTTTTCTTTGTTGAAAATGGTTGGACTGAGTAGTTGTTTTGCTGTCCTAGGTGACATTGGGTGAGCAGACTGTTGAAACTGTAATTGTGATTGACTTGCTCCATCAGTAATTTGAGATTGACTTGCTCCATCAGTAATTTGAGATTGACTTGCTCCATCAGTAATTTGAGATTGACTTGCTGTCTCAAGGTCAATATTTAATCCTGTAAACTCTTGTTGCAAGGTTAAAAAGTTGTTTATTTGCTTATCATTCTCAAATACTTGCCACTCTTTGACATTGTTTGGGATAGAAGGCCTATATTTGACCTCTGCTGTGAAACAATTTTTGGGTTGTAGTGGGAATTTGAAGGTGCTGGCAAATGTTGCCAAGCTGTGAGCATGGAGATTGTGGCCCCTTGGAATCTTTGTGATAACAAACTCGGGGAAAGTTTCTAATATTTCAATTACAGCAGACCTATAGGACCTTAATCTTTTGTCATTGGTGACAAAATCCCCTTTTACTTGTTGAATTATTAGATCAGAGTCCCCCATGATGGAGAGGCTATGTGCTTGTAATGATTTTGCAATCTTGAGACCTAGTAGCAGAGCTTCATATTCTGCCATGTTGTTAGTGCATTTAAAGTTCAATCTATAAGCCCGGCCTTGTGCACAGCCTTTCTCTTTGTTATGTATCCATACTCCAGCTCCTGCCCCTAACTTGTTAACTGAGCCATCAAACTCTAGGACCCACAGACTATCTTGTTGGTCAGGGGATCTTAAATTCTTTTCATGGGATGGCCATGTGAGCATGAGTTGAGGTTTCTTTTCCCATTTGTCTCCTAGGATAATTTCATCATTTGTTTGACAATTTTTTACAACTAGAGGGGGGTGAATGGGTGCTGTTGGGCTGATTGAAATTTGGCAGGTGTCAGTTATTTGACCGATGTTTTGTTCCTGTATGGGTATTTCAGTCTTAATGTCAACGTTTAAGGAGCTTGTGCTGTCATTGAAGAGAATGAAGGAGTCTATGTCTGAATGGACAGCATATATTGGAAAATTTTGAGGCTTTTCTTCACTGCTGACCATGTATTTCATGAGTGTTTCCCTATAAAGTCTTTTGGGTTGTCCAAAGACAGAGATGGTTGCATATGACATGTCTAATTGCAGGGAGCCTTGGAGTTTGGCTCCCCATGATCTTGATAAGAGCATTCCATATTTGGGTGGGATATCAGCAACAACAACATCCATTAAAATGGTTTTGTTGGGAAATTGGACCAAGGACACACACAAATCCTTAATCAGGCCCAAGCATTTGACTTGACTGGAATCAAAAGAAAACAGGTCTTTGTATGGTCTTGTTATATCCAAATTTAATCTTTCCATGACTGCTTTTGGCATGAGGTTATGAGATGCACCTGAGTCAAACATTGCATTGTGCAGTATTTTATCATGAACGTGCAAACTGACATAAAAAGGTAAAACCCCTGTGACTACTGTTTTTCCATCTACCTCTGGACCAAACAGTAATTCTGGAGTGTCATCTAGCACATTTACATCATCTTTGTTGTTGGTGAGCTGAAGGGATTTTTTGATCTGTTGTTTGTATATGTCATGCTTTGCTAACTCTGAGAGGGGAATTGCTACCTTTAACTTGCCAATCTCTACTCCTAAGTCAAAGGGTTTATCCACCTGAATTTTAAGGTCACGGACAGCAGTCCTTTCCTTGTTCAATGACTCTTCTTGTTGGATTTCATCTTGATTTTGGAACCTGCCCCTCATGCCCATGTCTTGAGGGGTGATATTCGGATTTGGGTGAGAGGATGAAGTTGCTGTGGGCTCTTGTGATGTAGGCAGTAATTCAGTGACCTCCTCAACCACTACTTCCTTAGCAGGCAAGTTTGATTTGTTATTAGGTTCAGTGACTGAGTTTTCTTTAGATTGCTGTTTATCCTTTACCTTTTCTGGCTGATTTGCATTCACAGTCCGACTTCTTAGTTTGTACTGCTTATGGACTTCGTAGACAGCAGTATCATATCCTTGCTTGAAGTCAAAGGATTCTCCTGATTGTGTTTGGAATGTTTTGTTTTCATCCTCATCATGGTCTTCTTGTGTTAGGAAAACATGGCTTTTACCATCCAGCCCTATTAAATTGATCTCAGGATCTTCATTGAGCTGATTAGCCGAGGAAGTTTCTGCATAATTTTCTTGAAAAGGGGGTCTGATATCTTGGTCAGCCCCTATTTTTCCTATATTGGGGTTCTGTGTTCTCCTAAAATTTGGGTTTCTAGGAGTATTGTTTTGTGGTGCTTCCCAGGATGACTTTCTTTCTACTGATTCCACTCTCTCACCTAGTCTTTTCATGCTGTTTAGTATTGCATCCAACTTCTGATCAAAGCCAGAGGGCTCTTCCTTGAAACCAACCTTCTTTTCCAGCTTTTCCCGGTTTCTTTTGGCAATTAGGTTGGCCTCTACAGTGACTGCAACTCTTTGGGCTTCTGCAAGGGTTGGAGGGTCTCTTTCTCTCAACTGATAGGCCATATCAGAATCAAAACCATCATGGAAATTATAAAGGGCCAAATCAGGAGGCGGCCTTAAGTTCTGGGGAACAGCATTGTATATGTTATTGAACCTAGCACAATACTCCAAAACCGTTTCTTGGGGACCTCTTCTAATGGTGTTGTATTCACCAAGTATATGGTGTGGATCTCTCTTTTTCTCCCATCTGTTGGTAAATTCTTGGTATAGAGCTTCAGAGGTTGCAATGGAATTTGCATTCAAGGATCTAAACCAAGTTCTGACATCCCCAGTTAGGCTTTGGACAAAAATTCTCATTCTAACACTGTCATCATCTATTTCAAAAGTCTCAAAGTGATCTTGCATCTTCTTAGCATGCTGGGTAGCTGTCATAGGGCCCTGGGAGTCAAAAAATGAGAGTCTAGTTTGGTAGTCTTGGGGTAGAGCTGGAGCATTGGCTGGTATCTGCAGAGGTGCATATCTGTTAGCCATATTTATGGGATTTATAGGGTTAATAGGAACAAATGGACCAGCTGGTATCACAGGTACAACAGGGGTAACAAGAGGGAAACTGATTGAAAAATTATGTGCAGAAGGTGAAGATGGGAGAGGAGGACTTTGAGGTGTTGATGATGAACTAGGGGAATTAGGTGTGGAACGGAAAAGGACTTTACAAGGAGTTGGTATGAGGATAGGTTGGTCTAAACTTATGACTGGATCAGCAGGCCTCTCCTGCTTGTGCTGTTTCCTTATGTTCTTTGGGATGATATTTGGATTATCAACAATGATAGGCTGATCAGGGTCAGGGTGTGCCCTAGTGTGCCTTGGGTTTCTTTTAGGAGCCAGCTTCTAAGTGTTCTTTCAGAGCTTTATACAGAAGTTTCGTATTTACAAGGGCTAAATAAGAACTCTGGAATGACTATATATGTTTCAAGGCTAGGATAAGTTTCCCTAGTTAGCTCTTCCCTAAGACTGAGAAACAGTCCTAAGATGTCTTGGCTAGTTTCAGGCTTGATGAAAGCTTTGGAAGATAGATAGTGATTGAATAGTCTTAAGTCCCCAGCGGAGTCGCCATTTATGTTAACACCCAGGTTGTTCCCTATGACTCCCAAGGGAATACGGCCGGGGTAACCACTAACCAATCTTTGGATCACTGCTTCTAGCCAAACAGTGATCAGAGAGGGCTCTCTCTTTATGATTTGTAACTGTTTGTTGTAGGGTTTTAGGCTAGCTATTATGCACTGTGTTTTGTTTATGTTTGATTGATGAAATTCCTTTAGGTTCTAGTGGAGTAGTTTTCTGAGAGGTTGAGTACCATTGGGCAATGGAGTCTGTGGCTTAATGTGTTTGAATCTGTGAGATGAAAGATGGGAATTACAGGGCCATTTGGGTGTTTAATAGAACAGATTTTTGATTAAAAGACTGGAGACAGGTAGCGTGAACAGTGAAAGCATTTAAGAATTTTCACTATTTATCTATATGTTCCCAACAGATAGCTTTAAGAAGAGAAAACAGAGGTCTTAGGGGCAAAGTTGAATCCCTGAGAATGGCTGTTACAATAAAAACACAGTTTTGAATTGCAGCAATTAAGAATTACAATTCTATTACTGTATTTGAGGAAAACATATAAAATAGCTCAGTTTGAGTCCAGGGTAAACATGGTTAAATCCTGGTACTATCCTTTTACCTTGCTATCAAGTGTAAAACATAAGAACAACAAAGAGAACAAAAGACTCAAAACAGACACAACAAAGAGATTTGAGAATACTTATAGTTTTATGCAACACCCATGGAATCCTGTAACATGCATCCTTCACCACAAGACATCAAATAACACCGAGCCTTGGAAATTCCATTCTTCCTTTGTATTAATTCTCTGAAAATGTTACAACGAGCTAGAGCTCCTCTAAGAGAATAACAACCATCAACCAACCCCTTTCACTGTTGTGAAGGGTGAATATATACTTGCGGTCATTTACAAAATATCTGAGTCCTCAGTTATCTCAGATTTACTTCCTTACCAACTATCTAAGATATTATGGGCAGAATTTAATGCAGCATTTAATACATAGTACAGGCATTTTAATGCTCTGTCAGAAGATATTTTAGCTTTGTAGGAATAGCTAAGTCGGTCTGAATATTTGGAGTTAATGCACAGAAAACCCGACTGTAGGCTGGTACTGTATCTCGGACCTGTCCGCTGTGACTTTGACTGCTGCTAGTGGTGAGTCATTGGTCTGGCTGAGTTGGCTCAGCCTCTGCCTTTTCCTGTGGGTATTAATTACCAAAATTGTCACTGTATGTACCTGCTTCTTTCCTTTTGCGCTATTGGTTCTGTCCCGTCAAAATTGTCTGGGTCAAATGCCTCCAGACATCCTGTGTGGGCAGTTGATGTGCCAAAATTGCCCCTAGAGTCTCATCTGCTTCTGTGAACTTGAAGAAATTGGGTGGTGTATCAAACAGATGCTCTATCTCATTCATGAGAAAAAACAGGTTCTCCACCCTGTCATACATCATTTGCCCTGTAGCTGGCCCCGGCTCCTTTGAAGTGCTGGCTGTCTGCGCAATTTCTGCCACTGCCTGGGCATCAATTCTCTTGTTATAGTTGTCCAGGGTGAGCAGTCTTCCCACGCTGCTCAAAATGTTGGGGAGGCCTCTGTTCTGCAGTGTTACAAACTTCTCCAGGAACCTGTTAATTTCTGTTTGCATATCCTGTGTCCTTCTCTCCAAGGTTCCAATCAAGTTTCTCAATGTAACAACTCTCTTGGCTATGGCAATTGTTTCTGTCCTGTTGTTGATCCCCATGGTAGCCAATTGAGTGCTGGTCTTGTAATTCAGGATATTGATCATCCTGGTAGCTGCTTCTGGCATGTGCCCAAGGCTTGCCCTTGCTCTTTGTATTTCCTTGTTTGCTTTGGTGATGAGCACCATTTGTTCATCCATGGTTTCAATGTATTGCCACTGTTTGGCAATGGATCTCCCAATGTTGCTCCACAACACTGCTTTCATGTCAGCTGTCACCCTTTCCAGTACAAGCTCCTTCTCTAATTCAGCAATCCTCTTCTTAAGAGCTTTCACTTCTCTGTCCTTGGTTGCCTCATTCTGTTTACTTTTATCGAACCTTTCATTTACCTTAGTTAAGGTCTTCTTCAGCTCATCAAGCTCTTTCATTTGAGATTCCATGGCTTGGATCTCAGCTTGCAGCTTTTGCATATCTAGGCTAGCAGCCTGTTCTGATTTTGTTGTTGTTGCTGCTGTGGATGGTGCTGTTGTTTCTGTCTGCTGTAGAGGAGGAGTAACCTTGGGAGGGGTTTCCTCAAGGTTTATTATAATAGGAGGAGGCTGGGAGGTTTGGCCCTCTTCTCTTTGCTTTAGTGTCTCCTGCAGTGCTGCCTTTGCAGCTTCAGTCTGTCCTAGCTGGTCCTGAGTCCTGACCAGCTCTTTATACAAGGATATCAGCAGGTCTGTAGCCTCTTTTTCTTGCCTTTGCTGGGCAACTTCATCGGTCTGTGGATGGATGGTGGCCGGTAGCTTGATCTTCTTTCTTAGGGCTGCCATATCTGCATCCCTTATCTTGAGGAGTTCTTGGATGCCTTTGACATCTTTGGGGTCATGCCCTATCTCTATGATTACTTCTTCCAAGGACTTGATCCTGTTGTCCTTGGCCTGTGATGAAGCTCTTTCTAACTCCAGCTGAGAAGCTGTGTTGTCTAGGCTGCTCTTTAATTTATAATTTTCTAGTGTTTCATCTGCCAAGGAGGCATACACCATTTCCCCAGTCTGCTTATGTAGTTCAATTTTGTCCATGGGGTGTATGTCTTTGGCAAGAACCTCCATGTTGGTTCTTAGATAATCTGAGGTGGACTGAGGCTGCAAAGATGTAGGCATGAAATGGCTCATTATCATTTTTCCTTCGCTCACATCAAAAGCAGACATGAGTCTCTGCTGGTTACTAGGAGCTAGGTTTAGCAAGTGATCATATAGCTGCACCTTTATGGGATCACTCCTCCTCTTGATGTCGATGAATTGCTGTTTTATGCCCGACTGTCCCTTTCTTGTTTGAGTGGAGGAGCTGACCTCTCCCCCGTTGTCATGTCATGTCCTCGCTGGGATGAGCTGGCCGAAAGTTCTCCACTAGGTGGGCCCATACCCATGGCTTGCCTTACTGCAATATCCTCCTCTTGGGAGTCATTCAATCTTTGTCTCTTCTCTCCCCTGATGAAAGATGAGGTGTGGGGGGTCTCTCTCTCCCTTTTCCTTGTCACATCCTCCTTTTGTGGTGTTTGGAGGACTGATGTGTCAACATTGGTGTCTGTCCTGGGAGGCACATTTGTTTGAGGCTGCTGTTCGGTGCTGCCAGGTTGAGCTGTCCCCTTTTCCTGTTGCAAGGGCTGCTCACTGGACTGTGCTTTTTCTTGCTGCTGTCCCAGTTCTTGCTGTTCCATTTCCTCTTGCTGCTGTAGCAAGGTGTCCACTTGCTCCTCTGTCAATACAGGTGGCTGCTCCACCTGTTTACCTTTGTCTTTGCTTGCTGCCTGGGATGTCTTTTCAGTGGCTTGCTGCTGTGCTGCTGAAGATCCAGCAGCTGTTCCACTCTGTCTTCTGTAGGAGTAAGGCACCTGTGCACAAGTTTCCAAGTCAGTTTCCTTTTGTATATTTCTGGCTTCTTTCTCAAGAATTTCTACCTCAGTGAGTGGTTCTATCAGTGTACCCTCTTCCCAATCTAGTGCATTGGCATACTTTTCTATTTCTGGTTGTCTCTTGTGTGCATAGTTGCCAAGTCTGTATCTAATTCTCCTGAGGGAGATACTATGATTGGGGTCATAAGGAATCCACTCAAAGCTGGTCTGCAATCTGAGGCCTTCTAGCATGCTGTGTGCCTCCTTCCATCCTTCCTCTTTCTTGTTATACAAGAAGGAACCTAGCTGGTTTCTTACCTTCAGCTGTGACTTTTTGTTTTTACTCTGAAAATGAAGGTAATCTGAGTTCCCAAACTGCCTGAAATACTCCAAGGCAAACAACCTCATGGGGACATACCTTGGCAATCTAAATGGGCTCATTTCACAGCCATATATCCTAAGGACTGTGTGGTTCTGGTAGAAGTACCAGTTGCCAATATTGTAGGATTTGTTCAGATGTAAAATCCTCCTCATCTCATCTGTTAATCTGGGAGGAGGAGTACCTTGCAGAACTGTTAGGGCCGGATGAACAAACAGATCAATGAACTCACAGTATGTATAAGGTGATACTGAGGTAAAATGAAACACAGAGGTCCAGAAAATCACTGATCTTGGGCTTCCTTGGGCATTGAGTGGCCTCAAAGGAACTGAAAAGGTGGCTGGCTGATTGAAGAGGAACAAATGGTAGATATACGAGGAGTATCTGAACAGTCTCTCTCTCTTCAGGTTCATGAACTGATCATGAATCTTCTCTGCAATGTAGGCTGCATAGTCATACTGCACAGCTGGAGGCTTACCCGGGGCAAATATAGACAGCATTGCCAATATGCAGTCATCTACATCTTCCAGTCCTCTGAATCCTAGGACATAGCTAATTAGGTCCACCAGCATTCTGCCCAACTCATTCAGATAATGGTAACCAATGGGAGGGGTTCTGACTGCTTCAGAGCTAGGTGTGACAAATAGCTGGTTAATCTTCACAATCTGGTCATTAGACAGGTTGTTTCCTCTCCTTATCAAATCTTGCATGGAAAGAGGGGTCAGTTTCTTGGCTGTATGGAAATGCAGCATCTGATTTATACTTTCTGAAGTGATCTGAAACAGGACTAGGCCTGTGGGGCTAATGACTGCCCTTTGGCTGGGGTCATAGCACTCCTGGCAGCTGTAAATGAGCTCTGGCATTGGATTGACTTGGGGAAGGTTGTATATGGGCAAATTTGACTCCCAAATCCCCAGGATATCTGCTCCACTCATGTGCTGGGCTCTCAGTTCATTAAACATTAGGATATTATACTTAGTTCCCATAGGAAACCAGTCCAACATCTGGTAATCCATGTCTCCCAGGGCTTGCCATGCTAGTTCTCGGTGAGGAGCATTGATAGGCTTGATATTTAATGCAATAGGGGTCTCCATAGCTTCTGAATGGGCGAATATTGCAATTTGACAAGTGACTGGCAAAAACAGACTGCAGACTGCCCTCAGTGGGAAAATAACTTGATTTTCTGAACTGTCAGATGGGAATTCACCAGCTAGAAATTGAAATACTGCTGGTAATTGGTAACAGAGCCTCTTTGGGCCTAAGTGAGCTTCTGGTAGTAGTTCGGAGGTATTTAGCAGTGAATTTGCCGGGGAAACGCAGAGCTGAGGGGTTTTTAGATGAATTGCAGCTTATTATGGCTCTGCAGGGGATTTTTTGGACCTCACAATGACAATGGTGGAGGTACAACTAGATTCTAACGGTGAAAAGGTTGATTTTATGGTCCTATTATGCCTGTGAGCAGTTTTGAGCTGAATGCAGGTCGTATGGAAGGTAGGGCAGGGTAAATACCTGTAATTCGACGTGCAGAGGTCGTGGCAAGGTGTACTGCAGCTGCTGACGTGGTCGCTTGGGCTAATTGTACCGGTTGGCGGAAATCCAGGCAGAAATGGTTGAGCGGAGTGTTCAGACGAAATAACAGTGAAATGGTAAAAAACGCGTCAAATTCGGTTAATATGAGTTTTTTACCCATTTGGCGCTTTTTTATGATGACGTCAGCATGACGTCATTGGTGGGTCACGGTGATGTGACGTCAGCTGACGTCATCGGGGAGGACGTGGCAGCAGACGACCGGTCAAAGGGCGGTGAGGTGGCAATCCAGTCAGCGGTGAGCTGGACGTGGCAGAACGGTCAATAGCGGACGGGCGGAGGTGAAACCGTGAAGGTTACGGTTAAGGCTCTAACCGTCACGGTCTCTCGGGGCGGTTAGAGTACGGCGCCCAGGGTGTCAGAGGGAGCTCCGAGATGGTCTATCGGGCGACGCGTGGCGGAGGAGTGACGAGGCGCAACGTCATGTTCTCGGGAGTTAACGGGCGGTTGTGGATGGCGTTCCGATATTGTGGTGGGCCGTCGGATCTGGAAGGCTTGATCCGACGGCTGGCGGAGGAGTGAGGTGCACGGCCGATAATGCGGCGGAAAAATTCACCGTTTATGGGTTTTGGCATAGTTTTTTCAAATGTTTTTTCTGCCCACCCGCGCTTGCATTTGGGAACGTGCTGAAGGCGGGATTTTGATTTTTGTAAGGTTTGCAGAGGGTTTTATAGATCAAAAGGGGTTTAGAGAGGGGTTTTACCCATGCAAAGGTAAATTCTTTGGGGGATATGATTTGCAGCAAAGGAAAATAGTGGAGATAGGTTCACCATGGTGGCCAGGTGCCATTATGGTCCCTCTTTGCAGAATTCTCGGCTATTATGCCTAGGGGAGGGAAAATATATATCATTTGGGGTTTTATACACCTTAGTGTTATTATTATTAGGGGTAGGGGTGAAATAGGGGAATTACATAGTAGAGTTAGGAGTTAGTATGAGGGAAGGAGGGGGATTTAGAAAGGGGGTGTTAATGATGGAGTAGAGGGGAACGAGTGAAGTTAGTGATGCTCTCTGCTGTGAATCCATGAAATTTCACCACCTTTTTGCTGATATATTCATTGCCTTGGCAAAACATCTTTGACAACTATGTGATGGTGAACATGTCTTTTCTGCAACCACAACTGCCTACCCACTATTTCACCTAGCATTTTTTGTTTCTTCATGGAGGGGCACTTGGACTTGCAACCCTCAATTGCCTTTTCTTTTCTTTGGCTTTTTCCTTTTTTACTCTATCTGCTTCTACCCTTATCTCTTCCAAGGTCCCAGATTAGACTTTTGGGAACCTTTGTTTCTCTACCTGAACTACTTGTCTGCCAAGATTAAGCTGTTTGGACAGACTTCTTTCTCTATTCTACAACTCAAAATTGAAACATGGCATGATCCAGATTAGACTGTTGAATCATCCACAAAATTTGTAATAAGGTCCTCAATATCTGAAGTAATTTCACACACCTCTGATTACCTGGAAATATGGGATCTTTGTACTAACAAAGCAGAGCATATTTGGATTTTCAATAATCAATCATGAAATATGAAACCTATTACTATAGGTATCCAACAGGTACTGCTGGCTTTCATGGTTGGATTTGTAGCCCTTTGTGCTAGCTTGCAGTTGTGATGTTTCACACTGGAATCTTTTTCAACTTTTATCTTTCACCTGATACTCTTTGACCATGCTATCATGTTTTCATCTGTTTACCTAGTTGCTCTCATTTTTACTATGTAGTAACTTTTAGCTGTAAATTTATCACAATAAATCAGTCATTGTCTCCCACCATTCTGCATTAGGTAATTTCACATACACCATCGTCCTGTAGATCGCATCAGCTTCAGTATGTTTCGCAAAATTTCCCTTGGTGAGGAATAAGTGTTTTATCTCATGCTTAAGAAAAAACAAGTTTTCAAATGTGTTGTACAAAACTTTGTTGTTGGCAATGCCTTTATGCATGAAGAGATATCTTGTTCCTTAGCCAAATGTCTAAGTCTATTACCATAGTCCAACTGCGTCATGAGTTTGTCATTGATAACCAAAGGACTGGGCAGACCTTTCTCCCTCAAAATTTGGAATGTAGCCATGAACCTATCAATGGCTACCTACATGTTGTGGCACTTTTCTTCTAAGTTAAGCATAAGGTTCCTTTTGGAAAGGACCTTCCTTATTTCCAAAATCGTCTCAGTCATATCTTCTATATTTAGCTCATGGGTCTCATACCTATTCATGCTGTTGACAAAGTGGGTGAGTCTATTGGCATCCTCAAGCTTGTCTCCCAACTCCTCCTTTACCTTCTAGATAGCTTCTGTAGTTATCTTTATTAACTTTGTCTGTTCAAAATAACTTGAATTGATGGAAAAATATCATTGACAGAGTCAATGATATTGGTTCACAACATTTCCTTGGTTAGCCCAAGGGGTTTCTCCAGTTTTAAGTCTTTTTATAAGACTTTGATTCTTTCACTCATTCTCTGGGTCGTTTGTGCTTCTTCCTTTTGCTTAAGCTGGGAAAGTTTGTAGTCAGTTGCCAAACTTTCCACCTTTTCTCTTAATGTCAAAGGCTAACATTAGTCTTGTTTGATTTGTGGGAGTCAGCTTCAGGTTCTGGGAATATTTTTGGGCCTTAAGCCTCTCATTTATCTCTTTTATTTCTTTCTACCTGTCTTTTATGTCCTGGTCTTTATCAGTAGGCCTACTAAAGGATGACACTTCCACACCAAGTTGCTTTTCCAACATCTAAGTCTGTGATGTGGAAGGCTCTTGCATGCCTTCAGATGGAGTAGTGGGCCTACTTCTTTCTACTTCTATGATTGTAACATGTGTTGATTCTTCTGTGTATTCCTGTTCAGAGGCCGGATTGAGCCTTTGCCTCTTACTTGTTTCCTGTTGCAAATTTGATGTGTCCATTCCTGAAGTGGAAGCTCCCTCTCCATTTCTTTTTGGAATTTTCTCCTCATTCTGAGGAGTTTGCATGACTATAGGGGTACTCATGGTTCTTTCTTGCTCTTCTTGTACCTACAGAAAAGAGTTGTCATCAAGATTCTTTTCCAAATCAATCAGAGCATTTTCTACATCTACTTTGGTGTTTTCTTTGTCTACTAGAGTACCTTCCACCCATTCTATTTGATTGGCATATGCCTCTATTTTTGGTATGGGGTGGTGGATGAAGGGTCCTAGCTTGAACTTTTGTCTTTTCTTGGTAATGAATTCTAAAGGGTCATATCTCCATAGAGAACTCCTTTGGAACTTCATTCTTTATAGGATTAGGTCTGTCTCTTTCCCTACCTCTTTGGAATTGCATATGAAGGGACCTAATTGATCTTTGATTTTGAAATAGGCCTTCATCTTGGCATTAACAAAGTTGACTTCATCTACATTGTTGTTTTTTCTATAATACACTAAGGCAAACAACCTCATAGGGAGGTATCTTGGAAACTTATATGGTGCAAGCAGGAAACCATATATTCTGATTTCAGTGTGGTTCTGATAAAGGTACTAGTCACCCACTTTGGTTTACTTGGAGAGTTGGGTACCCATTTTATCTCTGGGCTTATCCTAGGTGGAGGATTCCTAGTGAGCATGGTCATGACTAGATGCACAAAAGAATCTATAAAAATCTGAGTATGTATAAGGTGACCCATATTCATGGAAAAGTGGGGTCCAAAAAATGATTGATATGGGCTGGCCCCTGGTGTCAAGCTTCTGGAGGATAAAAGGAAACCTCTCTAACTGATAATACAGAAATAGATGGTATAATACAGAGGAGTATTTGAACACCCTCTCATTTCCCATTCTTGTGAACTTCTCATGCATTCTATCAGCTATGAATGTGGCAAAGTCATATATGGTTGTAGGAGGTTTTCCTCGGGTATAGATGGGCATGAAAGAAAGAATAATTTCATCAATGTACTCACTTGTGGTGTAACCCAAAACACATGATATCATGGCTACAATGTTCTAGCCCCATGGAGAGAAAAATAGCTAATACATATGGAGGGGAGTCCTTAGGGATGTTTTCCTCCTCCATAATGAAGGTTTGGAACAACTGCACCAATTTTGTAGGGCTAAGCTTGGGATACTGGTCAAACATGTCTCCAATTGAGAGTGGGGTTAGGTTTCGCCCTGGTTGGAATTGCAACATTTCATTAATGGACTCAGCTGTGTTAGTGAATAGGACCTTCTCATCGTGACAAATTATGGTTCTATGGAAGGGGACATAACATGCATAACACATATGAACATTTTATGGAAAGATGTGTGTTGACTGATAAAAGGTGCCTTTTAAAACTCCTAATTATCCCACATTAATTATCAACCCAGGCAAGTCCTCTGATTTCAAGAGTGTACATAATATGTGGCTGCTATTAATTGAGAGAGTAATGTTTCCTATATTGCAGTATAGATCTTTAAATACAAGTGTAAACAGATGCATCTAAGAAACTCCAATTGCAATAATCAAAGGAAATGTAACACCTAAGCTTCAAGACTCGATCTTCTACTGAAATTGTAATCAATCCTCACTCAAGCAATTCAACTAGTAATGGCATCAACGAAGAGTACAATAGTAATAACTCGTCTCTTCTTTACCGATTTAATCCAAATCAAATGCAATCTCTAGCAAACAATCCAAATAGCAATGATATCAATCTGAGAGTCCGATAGCAATAATCAAACTCTTCATAGATGATTACATCAATGCAATTAACTATATAGATAATATTCTCTATAATAATCATAACTGGAATTAATTGAAAAAACTGTAACTTATAAATAGAGCATACACTATCTTAGTTCAAGAAAGTAATGAACATCAAATAAAGTAAACTCACAAAAATAGGAAATTATCAAACCAACCAAAGTTTAGAAGAATCAAAATATAACACAAGAAAGTAGTTAAATCCACTAGAGGCAGGGCCCTTACCCACCAGAAAACACTACTAAGCTACTTTAGATGATGTGAGGGATCAAAAACTTCAATTATGTATTAATCATTGAATGTAAGTAACATTACAATATAACCGTGTTCTCTCAATAGCGAGAGTCTGTAATTAAAATTACAATTTCAATAATAACAGAGATTTCCTCCCCTTCTTCTTACAATCATCTCCTTTTATAATCAGAAAGGGTAAAAGATAAATGGTAAATGCAATCCCTCAGGATCTCTCAATCCTAAGGGATTCACAACTGATTTCTAACTTCAGAAATCCTTTCCTTTCTCGTGTTGATCCTTCTGATTTGCCTTTAGCCTTGTCCGCAACCATTGAGTTCCTTCTATTGCTTATTGGTTTTTGTTGTTCCTTCATTAGGGAACAACAATTTCCCTTTTGTTGTTTTCCTGCATACAGAATGGTAAAAATTAGCTAAATTGTAACTAAAATTAATTCCTTCATTTCTTACCATAATTCCTCAATAGATTAATGCATTAAGATATAGAAAAGATAAGAATAAGGAAAAATGATGATGAGATTAATAGTAATCACATACCAATTTCGTGACTCAACATACTCCCCTGCTTACCCTGCTTCATGGCCCCATGAAAAGCAAGTAATTCATATGCAGAGTAGTTAAGGAGTAGGCTAGAGAAGGAATGTCGTAAAGTGGTCTAAATCCATGATTTTGGGCCAAGAACTCGAAGATGGGCCCTGTATTTCATTCAGGAAATTCATATAGCCCGATAACCTTTAGCAGGATACAAAATGATGGCACTACAGAATCGAAATCCTAACCAATAAGGACCTTCTCTTAAAATGAGATTGCTATATGTGACAAAATAGTTTGTAGCTAGTTTAAAATTTCTATAGTTAAATGGCTCTCTATCTTGTACACTACTAGTAGAGACTTTCCACCTGAGCTTGGCTATAGGCAAGGAGCTTTCCTGAATGGAGAGGAAGTATTCTACTCCCTTCCATATAATATTTTTCTAGATAGGCCCTAAAATTTTAATCACACCTTCCCTTGTCATCATATTCTTGTGATTGGCAAGCATTTGGAAAGGGTGCTTGGGTTCACTTCTTACCCAAAGATCCAATCCATGCTCTTGTCTTTGGAATGTATTATGAGCCTTGAAACATTTCAGTTGATTGATTTCAAATGAAATAAAGGCTTGGAATTCTACATCTCCCACAAAAGGGTCGGGGTTCTTTTCCACCTCTTCCTCTAATACAAAATTGTGTAGGTAAAATTCACAAAGCAACCTTTGAACTTTTACCCTATGTTGTTTGCAACAATTTATAAAATCCTCAATTTTTTTTAATTCAATTTGTTTTCTCGATTTCATAGCTTTAATATTTAGCAGCAAGTATCATTCTAACATAAATAAGGCATAATTATTGGTAGGGGATCTGCATGCCAAGACATCATTATATAATGAGCAGATAGTGTATGTTTGACTCATGACCCTCTCTAATCTGAGCTTAATTTTCTCAATTTTCTCTTCTACTTTTCGGTATCTGTCGAAGGTCTCGCTCTTTGATGTATTCATGTCCCAAATCTGCCTCTGCAATTCTTGGTATTTTTGCTGGGAAACAGTTTCTTGTTCAAGACATTCTAAGGCGAGCCGGGGCTATGCTAATTCTTCGTGAAGATTCAATATAATGGGGTCATTGCATGTCATGACATCTTTCACTTGAATGATTTTCTGAGTACTTCTGCTATGAGAAGGGATGCCTACCGTTTGTTTTTATTTATTATGGGAGGTCCAATCCTCTGTTTGGGTGGCCATGCTGTATGAGGGTACCACTTCCATTTGAGTAGCTACGTTATAAGAGGGTACAACCTTTGTCTGGGTAGCTACTTCTGCAAGAATTGCATGTTGTTCCTTAACAGGTTCAGTGAGTATGGGCTCAGTTTGAGTCCCTGTAGCCCTACTTTCATATAATTCAGTTTGAACTACCATGTTTACTGCCTCCAGGGTTTTGCCTGGAACCTTCCCTGCTGATTTTTCTTTTATGTTTCTTCTGAGCCTTTTTACCAGTTTGTGAAGCCTCTATTGTTCCTTCTTGATCTTCTTCAATTTGGCTCTGTACTTTTTCGAAGGAGAAAATATTATGTTAATAGTTTCTTCTTCTAACAAGCCTAGTTGCTCATATAGGCTCTATTCTAAAAGAACCGTGTCCCCACATTGGTAATCATTTTCCTAGTTTATTTCTACTCCTTTTGCTTGGCCTATATTCTCCATGTTTAGGCCTACCTAGCTAGGTTCTCCTAGAAGCATATCACCAGGTTGGTTCACCTCTTCTTGAAAGGCCTCTATACATGTTTCTGATTTGCTGCTTACTTTTTTTGATAGAATTCTATCATGGCTAGAGTTCTCTAGAGATTGGGTTTCTCCCAAATTAAAATTGAGAGGGATTTCAGGTTGTATGAAATCATTCATATTGGCCAGGATCGGGGCCAATTCAATATCGTGTAATAAATCACCTGGGGGACTTGTATTTGGTGTTGAGGGAAGTCCTAATTCATTTCTTTGCTCATCTTTGGAATGCCCTATTTCTTCCTCATGGTCTGTTTCAAGGTTATCTTGGACTTTTGGCTGCAAGTGTTGTTCACTTCGCAGGCTAGACAATTATATCGGTTGACTGACATTGCCTTGAGGATTTTTGGCCACTCCTAATTTTGACCTCAGCCTTGTGGATCGTTTGTGATTTTGGGGTATGTTCCTTGCAAGGGTAGTCCTCCTCCTTTTCAGAACAGAGTTAGGCACAGGTAGAGCTAAGCCTCCTTCAATAGCAAATATTAGTTCCTCCCAGCTTGATTGTTGCTGGGCGAGGTTGTAGCTAATTATCAGTTTGATCAAATAGTGGTGGCTTACTACAGTTTATATGTGTTGGGACTATCTTAGCCTTCCAATGGTGTCATGTAGTAGAAAATTCAATAATGCAGGTAAATTTACAGAACACTTTTGTTTCAGAACTACTAAGAGTTTGAGTTGACGCAACCTTACCACATCTTTGCGCCCATCGCATATGATTTAGTTCTGGATGATTCTTGCTAGTTCTCCCCATGGTTCTCTAAGAGATGATGGCATAACACCATTTCCTTTGATGATAAGCTCCTGTCCTTTGTCCTTAAAGGTTTTGATCGTATCATGTAATTTCAAATGTTTGTTATCCATACGGCTCCTTCAGCCAGCAACCCGGATACTTCTGCTATCATAGTGTCTGATACTATGATTTTCCTACCCCATACCATGGACTATCCATTCTGTAGATTTCATATGAATTCAATGGAAATTTCCTCGTTGGGTGGCTGAAATCACGTAAAGTATGCTATCCACCCAGCTCGAGCTAAAATTTCTGGCTACATTAGAAATAACCAGTATTAGTGGTTCTTTGCGCACTGTTCTTCCTCCCATACTACCTAAATTCTACAAACAGTTAGTGTAACAAAGATAGCACAACAACAAACAGAGCTGAGTGATGGAACAAAAAATTGTTATAATGGCTATATCGGATGATACTTTATAAATATACATACCTATTGATGGTTGTCACCATACCCCATGCTCTGTGATCATAGAATGTCATATCATTATGTAAAAGCCAATGAAAAAATGACAGCATATGGGTAAGTACGTTGGAGGTCCCCACCCCCCTTCAAAATGATAGGTCACCTATGACCAAATGAATGAAAGGGTAAATTGTTGGCGGTGAAGTACAGGGGTGATGTATTGGCAAGGTACACTTATTAATGCAAGGATTATAATGAATATTGGAGTGGTGAAATCAAGGCTTGTACCCAAGAATTATCAATAAGTGATAGGCTGTCGTGATGTGATATGATAAGGAAAGAAGGACAGTATGTGCTAGAATAATACTTTACTACCTTATTCCACGTAAAACTGCTATGATTAATTTTGTACAAAATTATTCATGCATAAAGGTTCAAGGGACTTTAGGGACATAGTCTCTTCATAAAAAATAATCATAAGAATAGGGTATTATAATAATTATTGATGTAAAATAAAGCTTCAATAGCTTCAGCAGAGCTTTTTTTGCCTGCAGGCATCCATAGCCTCGACAGAGTTGCTTTCTAACCCTTGGAACCATGGTCCTCTATGTATAATTTGGGGAAGTGTCTTATGAAGTCCATAATAGAGACCAATGTGCTATCTTGGTAACCAGGTGAACACATTGCCATTCACTGGGAAGTAGCGAAAGTGGTCAGTCCAGCTCATGATGAGACCCCCTATCCTCCATCTATGGAAAAGCATCATAAAACTTGTTGGTGAATATATATATATATATATATATATATATATATATATATATATATATATATATATATATCTATATATATATATATATCTATATATATATATATATATATATATATATATATATATATATATATATATATATATATATATATATATATATATATATATATATATGTCCCCATTTTATACATAGAGGGTGGCTCATCACTCCTTAAGAGTAGGGATGGTGAAAGAAGTTTGACATATCAATATATAAAAAAAAATATACCCATAATCTTATTGATAATACATAGAGAGGGTTATACAGGAAAGAGTGAACCAGCATGGTATAGATAATCAATCAGTTTGGCTTATAGTGGAAGTGAGAATAGAGAAGTGATATAGATAACTGTGTCCTTTCCTTTTTTTTTATCATCACAAAGAAATCTTGTTAAAGATGATAGTATTTAAGGTATTTTCCTGTTCCACTAGACTCCATATTTGTTTTCCTTAAATATGTATTCTACCTTTCATGCCATTAAGAGGGCTATAAAGAGTGAGCAGGGATGGTCATGAAAAGGGAAGAAAGGGTGTTCTCCAAAAAAATACTCACAAAGTGCTATGAAACAACAAAAGGAAACTCCACACAAAAGGTGTTGTCCCTTCTAGGGAACAGTAAGGAAGGACACGCAAAAGATGTTGTTCCTTAGAGGGAACATCAGTTGTTCCCTGTAATGAATAGCAAATGAAAATACACGCAGATGATGTTTTTCACTATAGGGAACAATAGTTGTTCCTTGTAGGGAACAACAACTGTTCCCTGTAGGGAACAACAAAAAGATATATACGCAAAAGTGTTGTTCCTTATAGGGAACAATAGTTGTTCCGTGTAAGGAATAAGAAAGGTAATGCACACAAAAGTTTTTGTTCACTGTAAGGAATAGTAAGGGAAATACATGCTAAAAAATTTGTTGTTCCCTGTAGGGAATAAATATTATACCCTACAGGGAACAACAAATAAAATGCATGGAAAAATTGTTGTTCCTTATAGGGAACAGTAGTTGTTCCCTGTAGGGAACAACAAGGCAATCTATGCACAAAAATTGTTGTTCCCTATAGGGAATAGCAACTGTTCCTTATAGGGAACAAGAAGAAGAAAATTCATGTCAAAACTACTATTCCTTATAGGGAACAACAACTGTTCCTTAGAGGGAACAAAAAAGCAAAACTCACACAAAAATTGTTGTTCCCTGTAGGGAACAACAACTATTCCTTAGAGGGAGTAGCAAAGTGAAACATACACAAAAATTGTTGTTCCCAGTAGGGAACAGTAGTTGTTTCCTATAAGGAACAAAAAATCAAAATACACATGAAAATTGTTGTTCCATATAGGGAACAACAACTATTCCCTATAGGGAACAACAAAGGAAAAATAAAAAAACTAATATATAATCTATTATCCGAGCAAATCCAATCAAATAGAAAGAAAACAAAAAGGTAAATTTATGTACAGGTTTCAAAAAAAGAATAAATTATTCACTAGATTGGTGTCATGGGAGGGTTGCCCTCCTCAGCAAGAATTTGTATTGTGGGATATTCACATATGTGCTAGCAAAAGGACTCCCTTGTAAGCAGTTTATGGTAGAGGTGCACTCTATGCCCATTTTATTTAAAAGAGTAAACAGACCTATCGATATTGGTTAATGTAAGGGTGTCATTATTGTGCACCTCCTTTATCTCGTAGGGACCTAACCATCTGGTCTAGAGTTTTCTCAGGAAATCCTAGAACCTAGAATCATATAGAAGTGCCCAATCACCTTCATGAATATCTTCTTCTTGATGAGGGCATCATGTCATTTTTCTCTTTGTTGTTGGATCAGTGTAGTATGCTGAAGAGCTGATAGGTGGATTTCATCCAATTCATTAATTTTATGTAGTCTGTTAAGCTGTGCTTCATTCAAATCCAAGCCTACTTCTTGAGCTATCCTCAATGTCTGAAATTCAAATTCTATTGGGAAGATAGGTTCTTTTCCAAACACTAACTGGTATGGGAGTATCCTGTGGTATTTCTCCATGTCATGCGATATGCCCACAGAGCTTCTAGAAATCGGGTATCCCAGTCACATCTATGAGATACAACTATCTTTGTCAGTATAGCCTCGATTACTTTATTGGTACTTTCTACCTTGCCGTTTGCTTGCATGTGGCATGGAGATGTGTTTCTGTGCATAATATGATGATTTTTTAATGTAGCAGCCATCTTGTGGCCTACAAATTATGGTCCTCCATCCGTGATTATTTCTCTTGGCAAGCCATACTGCACGAAAATTTGGAAAAGAAAGTGGATTACTAAGTCCTCCATTGCCCGTGATAATGCTTCTACCTCCACCCATTTCATCACATTTTTTGTTGCAACTAGTATATATGTCTTTTTATTAGATGATAGGTTTATTGGGTCGATAAAGTCTAACACCCATTGTTCAAAATGTTCAATGACTAATTGTGGATGTAGGGGCATCTCGTCAGACTATCCAGGGCCCATCCTTTGGTAGCTATCGAATGCCTGAACAAAATTCTTGGAATCCTTAAAAATGGTGGGCCAATAATAGCCCATCTATAAGAATTTTTTACCAATCCTGCGATTTGCAAAATGTCCACCACAAGGTCCATCGTGGCAAGATTTTACGATGTCAAAGATTTTGTCTTCCCTGATACGCCTTCAGATATGCATATCAGCTCCTGTGTGAAAGAAATATCCTCCGATCCAGGAGAACCGAGTGCTACGTGTTGGCACTATGATTCAGGTTTGGCACTATGGCACCGGTGTTGTCCTTGATGGCAACTCACTCAAGTGGAAAATCTTTGTTCAAGCTCTCAAATAATAGAAAATGAGATACCCACAAGTGAGACTAACAAAAGCCTGTGGACCCGCAGGTGCCCCGAACAAGAAGTGCGGACATACCCGCAGGTTCTCCGAACAAAATGTGTGGATGTCAAATTCAGTCACTTTCATGCAGAGAAGTGCATACACGTGGAAATTTTTATGATTGATCCATGGTATCTAGTCCGGCGTGTTTGATCCTATGGTTTTGGTCCATGGTATTGCATCTAAAAAATTGAACCCCGGTTTTTGGGTCCCTTGTATTGGCTTTCTGTGGTTTAGAAACAAGGCAAGACTTGTTTGTAAAGGATATGCACAACAAGAGGGTATAGACTTTGAAGAAACCTTTGCACCAATTGCTAGACTTAAGGCTATAAGAATGTTTCTTGCTCTCTCTAGCTTTCAAAAGTTCAAATTATTTCAGATGGACATAAAATATGCCTTTCTGAATGAAGACTTGAATGAAGAAGTGTACATTGAACAACCAGATGGGTTCATCCTTGGAAATTATTCAAATCTTGTATGCAGGCTCAAAAAGGCTCTATGGTCTTAAACAGGCTCCTAGTGCATGGTATTATCGGTTGGATAAATATCTTCATCAACAAAGTTTTATAAAAGGATCAACTAATAGCAATCTATATATAAAGGTTGATAATGAAAAGTTGCTAATACTTGTGTATGTAGATGATATCATCTTTGGTAGAAATGAAGAAGACATGAGGCAAAAGTTTGCCTTGGTGATGCAAAAGGAGTTTGAAATGTCCATGCTTGGTGAGCTCACATATTTCCTTGGTTTTCAAGTCCAAAAAAACAAAGACGGTATTTTTCTATCACAAACCAAGTATCTCAAGCAGATCTTGAAGAAATATGGGATGGAGGATTCGAAACCAGTATGTACCCCTATGGTGACAGGATGCAGCCTCAGCACGAATGATGATTTGGCAACAGTACATCAACCAACCTATAGATCCATGGTTGGAAGTCTACATTATTTGACAGGTACCCGACCAGACATCATGCATGCAATGGGAATTGTTGGAAGATTTTAGGCAAATCCAAAGGAAACTCATCTTTAGGCAGCTAACAGAATCTTCAAGTACCTTTAAGGAACTCAAAACTATGTCTTATGGTATCCTAGAGATACAGATCTCACACTTCATGCTTATACAGATGCATATTGGGCAAGAACTGTGGATGATAGGAAAAGCACTAATGGTGATGCATTCTTCATGGGTCCTAGATTAGTATCTTGGTTCAGCAAGAAACAAAGCTCTATTGCATTATCTACAGTTGAAGTAGAATATGTAGCTGCTGCATCTTGCTGCACACAACTCCTTTGGATGATGAAAACATTGCAAGACATGTAAATCACTTGTACTCCACCTATCTCCATCTTCTGTGATAATACAAGTGCAATCAGTATTTCAAAGAATCCTGTCATGCATTCAAAGACCAAGCACATTCCAATCAAGTATCATTTTCTTCAAGAACAAGTGCTTGAACAAAAGGTCAAGTTGGAGTATGTTCGTTCTAAGGAACAAGTTGCCGATATACTTGATGAGCCCCAATTTTTGGTACAATTTGGGCTCATTTGGCCTACTTCCTCTGCTCAAACCATTCATTTTTTATTACTTATGCATTCATTTCTTGGTTTATTCGTGTTGTTTGTAGGAAGAAGGGTAGGCATTCTATCTACGTGACTAATGCATGATGCTTTCAGGTTTTTGGCATTAAAAGGGAGAAAAGACCATGAGAAAGGAGACAAGGAGACAATGAGGTGGCACTGCTGGTTTTTAGGAGAGGATGTCCACAGTCTTGGGGACCTTCCTCGTGATTCCCACCATAGCTCCGAGCTCCAGCCAATCTCCCCACCGAGCTTAGAGGCAGCCAACTGTTCTATAGGAACCGCAGTTACAACTGTTCTACAGGAGCAACAGTTATAACTATTCTACAAGATTAGCAGTTTAACCTTCAGTTGGACAGCCGAGCTCCACAAATCAAGGACACTTGTTGGATGATCATTTTGCATAAATACTGAGGCCGTAGCCTTGGATAGAAGCTTTTTGAACTTTTGCATTACTCTTGTAATTTGGAAGTACGAGCTATAGCTCGGTTTTTGTTCCTTTTGTAAGCTAGTTTTGGCATGATATCAGATGTTTGGTTATGAATAAAAGAGGCAGATTTTGATCTCATTCTGAGTTTCTAAGGGAGCTATAGCTCTCAGGTTAGGGCCCAACCTGAGAGCAATAGATCTCCTCGGTGTTGTAATGTTATTTGCATTTCGTTCCAGCACTTTGAGTTTTTACTTTAACATGCAATTGGAATTTACAGTCTGTTAATTTAGTCTTTTTCATGAGATTGAATAGGATTAGTTTATGGTGAATTGGTTTCCAGTTGCTTAGGTTAGAAGAGGATAGATATAATTTATTGGAGCTCCAGAAAAAGGTTTTTAAGGCTCACTGCCATCTCTCTTAGGGATTGGGGTGCAGCCCATAACCAACCACCAAAAAGAAACGCAGTTCTTCTCATTTCCATGCAAGCCACAACATAGACACTTTCGTTGAAGATCCATCCATGCACTTTTGATATTGAACCATACTTCTACATTCCACTTCCATCCAAAAGTTTCTTTTCTTGGTTTTCCATTACTGTTCATAGGTTTCATGGCACAGTTATCATAGGTTAATGAATTCTCGTTTTTGGTGCATAAGTCATTTGTTTCATTTACGCTGCTCCATATCATTTCACTTCCTTCTTCTTCTTCTTTTTCTCACCTCAAGCCCTACTCGGCCTCTGTCCAGCTCATTTACCCTCCAACTCATCCATTGCCACGTAGCTTCATTTACTTAACCTTTCGTGATCCCATCCTTCCAGCCATCAACCCACTGCATGCACTCTTCCTCCACCTGATTTCTCTGCTCCTGAGCCATCACCAGCTCCATCTCCATCTCACTTATCCTCCCACACCACTCCAACACTTCACCATCTTCCAAAACTTCCACGGTCAAACATCTTGTAGAATTGCACAGACTTCCTGTAGAAACCCCGGAGTTTCCTGTAGGATCCCCTGCAGACTTCCTGTAGAAGCCTGAAAACTCGGTTGTTGAGCATCCGAACGTGGTAGACTTCTGTGGACTGATGCTAGAGACCCTCTAGGACCTCCCCTAGCCATCCTGACCTTGCCCATGCTTTCCTTCCATTCAAACCGCTCCTGCGCATTCAAACCCGAATCAAAAGCACAATCACAATAAATCCAACCACTTAATGACAAAATACAAAAACATGTATTTTCAGATGCAAATAGCTTAGATTCATGTATTTCAACTCACTGCAAGTAATGGCATCCTTGGTAGAAGTTTCATTCACATTTTTGCATTGTAGGGGTCAAGCTAGTTAAATTAGGGTTTATTAGGGTTTCCATGCTTTGTTGTCTTTCAATTTCCTTTTTGCAAAATATGTTAGCTTCCTTCAAGATAGCTTTCGTCCATCACTCATAAAGCTTCTTCTGAGAGCATATAGAAGTTGGCTTGAGCCCTAGTGGACTTGTGCCAGCTGACCAAGTGACACCTGCGACAAGAGCTAGTACTTGTGCATACAGCACCGTCGCTTCCAAGTTTGTACGAACTACCGGGTTGATAAAATTAGAGATAGGAAGCTCCAGGATTTCTAGCATCATTGCTACAATACTGGAGCCCACAATATTTTTGGCACCGTTGCTGGGGAAGCGTCAGAGTATTAGTAATTGTTGCTTTTCTTCTACTTTCTTACTCTTGCCTTCTGCTAAGTAGTTTACTTCATTTCCATTCTGCAAAAGTAGCATAGATATTTCCTGCTTTCATAGATTAGCATTTCCTGCTTTCATAGATTAGCATTTCCTTTCTGCAAGCGTAGACTAGCATTTCCATTCTTGCAATTTCATTTGAGCAAAGTAGATTAGTTCTTTCCTGCTTTCAGTTTAATTCTGCATCTTTCATAGTTAGTTGTAGATCAATCTGTTTCAGTTTTGCAGGTACCAAGAGAAAAGCAAAGCAAAAACAATCAAAAGAAAAAGAAAGTCTTTTCCATTTCATGCCTCGTAGGAACCGAGATAGATCAGGCAAATTCCTACCAAACACCCCCACCACATCACTGAGTCACCCTTCTCTCTTCTTTGGTGACAGTGACCCAGAAGAACCTATAGGTGAACATCCTGAGATATCCAAAGATCCTATAGTAGAAGAAGAGTTAGAGACCACTCCATCTGAAGCTATGGCTGACAATAGAAGAGAAGATGAGAGAATAGAAGGTGCCTTCCCCATCCAAGAGACCAATGGAGAGATGAAAAGGAAGAACATTAGCCCCTCCGCCTTACCTCACTTCCATGGGCTGACCACTGAAGATCCGGATACCTTCCTGTTTGAGTTTGTTGTCCTTTGTAGAACCTATGACTATACTGAAGATGAGCAAAAGATGAAACTTTTCCCTTCCATTCTTAAGGATGCAGCACTACGCTGGTTCATGGGCTTACCTGGGAATAGTATCACCACTTGGGCTCAGATGCAACAAGCTTTCAACACCAAGTACCGGGATTACTGTAGGTCCAAGGAAACAAAGGGGGAAATCTTTCGGATGTCCATGGGAAATGATGAGTCCTTAGAGGATTATGAGGAGAGGTTCCAACTAAGCTATAAGCGGGCCAAGTGCACACTTGACCCTGAATCCCTCAAGCTGGTCCTGCTCCGAGGAGTCCCTGAAGACCTCTTAGATACCCTTCAGATGTTAGCTGGGGGGGACATTTACCAACTGCCTTATGAGGACATCAAGATTGTGTTTAGAAACCACTCCAGGGCAGCTCAGAAACGAGGTAGAGGAAACCACCTCTCAACTAGTGTCCCTTTCTCCAAACATGAGCTTGCAAATTAATTAGAAGATCTTAAGAGTGAGGTGAGACAGACCATTGCCATGCAGCTTGACACATTCAGGATTCAGCAAAAGAAAGAAGAAGCTGAGAGAGCCTTGGCTGTCTTCTGCCCTAGGTGCACAAGGAGACACCCTAAGAACGAATGCCCATTGCATTCGGTTGAAGTGTGTTTCGTTTGTGAGGAGGACCATCCCACAAATCAGTGTCCAACCTTACCTGGGTTTAAAGCCATGTACCAAGGGACACAAGCTCCCACAGAGCCTCTCTATTACCTCAACCAAAGGAGGCCACAAGGATCTAGACCTTATCAGCAGGGGATGCAAGGGGCATCTCAAGCTTATTACAGCCCCAACCAATCGACTCCTATGCCTTCCTGGGGTCCCCCTGCTCATCCTTCATGGTCCAGGCCTCCTCCATGGTCTTATCCACCTCAGTACCCCACTCAACCTACTTCTCATTCATATCACTCACATGCCCAGCCACAGCCTCAATGGAATGCACCTCAGTCGGGGTGGAGGCCCCAATACAACACTCCTCCTGCCATCTTGCCTCCACCACCAGTTCAACCTCAGCCATTACCTCCTGCTCCTCCAAGGCAACCTCAAATTCCTGCTCAACCGAACCCGAACCCCAACAATGGACAGGCCCAGCAGGTATACACTGGGGAGACCTCATGTCCTACCTATGCTGTGGAGATCCACGAGATCAATCTTCGATCTGGAAAGACTCTACCAGGTCGCCAACCTCCTCCCCCAGAGGATGAGGAAGATAAACAGGAAAGTGAACCAAAGGCTATTCCACCCTTTCCTGAGAGACTAACAGCCACCACACAACCCAACCCAGAGGAGGATGAGCTTCTGGGTGAGCTCAAGCAGTTGTGTGTAAAAATCCCACTTCTCCAAGCCATCAAGGATGTGCCAATATACAACAAATTGGTTAAGGAGAAGTGTTTCAAACACCAAGGCAGACGGAATAAATATGCCTCAACTATCAATGTCATAGGACAACTGTCTGACCTTATGTTAGGACAAGTCATCTGCCCAAAGTACCTAGATCCTGGAAGTCCTGTAGTAGATGTTCACATCAATGGCACCATTATACCTCACACCTTGATTGATCTGGGGGCTGCCATTAATGTGATGACCAGGGATACCATGCTTAAGCTTAATCTTCAGGGTTCCTTGAGGAAGACCTCGACAGTACTGCAATTAGCAGATCGCTCCACTGTGACTCCCGAAGAGATTGTGGAGGATGTCTTGGTCTCTATTGACTCTTGGGAATACCCTGCAGACTTCCTGGTTCTGCAACCAAAGGCCAAGCTTACTGGATATCCTCTCATTTTGGGAACGCCTTGGTTAGCTACTGCAGATGCTTACATAAGTTTTCGTGCAGGAAACATGACCATAAAAGATGGTCCCATGTCCAAGCAGCTAGTCCTATACCCTCCTGCCCAACCCTCCTTAGAGCATGAATTACCACTCTGGTTGGAAGAAGGAGAGGAGGACGAGGTGTACTCAGCACCTCTGTGCACCTTAGATACCACTAGAAGAGACCCCCCAACCGAGGATGACTTGATCGAGACCTTGATCCAGAATCCACCTTCCAGTGCACTACCCTTAGAGAGATTGGTGGAGGATGCCCAAGCCAGCACCTTAATGGATCTTTGTACAACCAACCCTGTTACTCCCAGAGTCAAGAATGTGGAGTTCGGCCCTGAGAAAGCATTGAAGATCAGCTCCTCCCTATCTCCTTCCCAGGAAAAGGAGCTGTGTAGTCTGTTGGCCAACCACCTAGATGCTTTTGCTTGGAGCTATAAGGAAATTAAAGGAGTCCATCCTTCGGTCTGTACCCATCATATATACATCAAAGAGGATTGTAAACCAGTTAGGAAACCTCAGAGGAGAATGAATCCAGCCCTTAAGGACATTGTCAAGGAAGAATTGCAAAAACTATTGGATGCTGGATTCATCTACCCCATCTCAGATAGTGAATGGGTGTCCCCTCTAGTGTTGGTTCCCAAGAAAAATGGGAAATGGAGAATCTGTGTGGACTACCGAGAAGTGAACAAAGCTACCAAGAAGGACCATTTCCCTCTACCTTTCATAGATCAAGTGTTGGATGGACTGGCAGGAAAGAAGTTCTTCTCTTTCCTGGATGGGTTTAGCGGGTACAACCAAATCCAAATCAGTCCGGAAGACCAAGATAAGACCACCTTCACTTGTCCTTGGGGTACCTTTGCCTACCGAGTCCTTCCCTTTGGGCTATGCAATGCTCCTGCTACCTTCCAGAGAGCTGTCTTGAGCATCTTCTCGGAGCTGGTCCATGATGCAGTAGAAATCTATATGGATGACTTTACTCCTTATGGGGCCAACTTCCAGGAAGCATTGTCCAACCTGGGAAAAGTCCTAACCAAATGCACCGAGATGAACTTGTCCCTCAGTCCTGAAAAATGTGAATTCCTAATGACTGAAGGGACCGTGCTAGGCCATACCATTTCTTGCCAAGGGTTGCAGGTAGATCCCAACAAAATTGCTCTCATCAAGAGGGTTCCCCCTCCTCAAAAGGTAAGGGATGTCCGGAGTTTCTTGGGGTTAGCAGGATACTACTGGAGATTCATTAAAGATTTCAGCAAGCTAGCCTCGCCATTGTTTGGCCTGTTGGCAAAAGATGTGGAGTTTAATTGGACTGACGATTGTCAGAGGGCTTTAAATGAATTAAAGGACAAGTTGGTGTCAGCCCCAATCCTGAGAGGTCCAAACTGGGCCCTACCTTTCCACATCCACACTGATGCCTCGAACAAAGCCATAGGTGTAGCTTTAGGACAAGTTGAGCAAAAACTCCCATATGCCATTTACTTTGTTAGCAAAAATTTGTCCAAAGCTGCGCTAAATTACACTGTAACCGAGAAAGAATTCTTGGCTATGGTCCATGCACTGAACAAGTTCCGACACTATATTACTAGTTACCAGACCTTTTTACATACTGACCATGCTGCAATTAGATATTTAATGAATAAACCTGATGTGAATGCTCGTATTATTAGATGGTTACTTTTATTGCAGGAGTTTGATTTGACCATTGTTGACAAACCAGGTAGAGAAAATGTTGTTGTTGACTTTTTATCTAGATTGGATTTGTCTGCAGATGAGGATGGGACAGTGGATGACCAGATGCCCGATGAACATCTGTTTGCTATTTCAGTACTCTCTCCATGGTTTGCTGATATAGCAAACTATCTTGTTTCAGCACAGTTCCCTCCACACCTATCCTCCAGAGAGAAGAGCAGAATCATCAGAAAAAGTGCCTCATTTACTTGGATCGGGGGCAATCTGTTCAAGCTTGGCCCCGATCAGATCTTAAGGCGTTGTGTAAGGGAGGAGGAAGTCTTTGATATCCTCCTCACTTGTCATGATGGGCCTTGTGGAGGACATTTTGCAGCAAAGAGAACTGCCTTCAAAATCTTGCAGGCAGGATACTATTGGCCCACACTTCATCAAGATGTCAAAAGATATGTCAGTCAGTGTGACCAATGCCAAAGAATGGGGAAACCAACCCAAAGGGATGAGATGCCTCTCCAACCTCAAGTGACTCTTGAGCCATTTGAGAAGTGGGGCATGGACTTTGTGGGCCCAATCAACCCCTCTTCGAGGCAAAGGACTTACATCATTGTGTGTACTGACTATTTGACAAAGTGGGCAGAGACCAAAGCAATCAAAGCAGCAACAGAAGAAAAGGTGGCCAAGTTCCTAAGAGAAAAAATTTTCTATAAGTTTGGCTATCCAAGAGAGTTGGTTACCGATCAAGGGAGCTAGTTCACCTCCAACCTGGTTGAAGATCTACTAGCTCATCACAAGATCAAGCATAGGACTTCCACCCCTTATCACCCTCAAGTAAATGGGCAGGTGGAAGTCACCAATAGAGCATTAAAAGGGATCTTGACTAAGGTGGTGAGCAGCAGCAGAAAGGACTGGGCAGATCGCCTGGTTGAAGCCACATGGGCTTACAACACCACTTGGAAGACCACCACCAGCTTCACACCGTATGAGCTGGTCTATGGGAAGAAAGCTTTGTTGTCCATTGAGTTTGAATACAACACTTTGAGGATGGCAGCTCAGCTGGACCTAGATCTCAGCCATGCACAACAAGAAAGGCTATTGCAGCTGAATGGCCTGGATGAGCACCGAATGTAGGCCCTCCTTCACTCAGAAGTGGTTCAACTTTAGAGAAAGGTGTGGCATGACCAACATCTCCATGACAAGCAATTTCAGTCGGGAGATTGGGCTTTGTTGTATGACTCCAGATACAAAGATTTCAAGGGGAAGCTGAGAACCAGATGGCTAGGACCATATGCAATGGAGAAATGCCATGACAATGGATCTGTCCTCATTCGAACCATTGATGAGGAAGCCATTCCCATGCTTGTCAATGGGCATCGTTTGAAGATCTACAGAAGACCTCTCTCAAGACAAGAGTTCATCAAAACTATGGAGAAATCTGTATTGGTCATAGAGAAGGGTTCTGCCTCTGCCTCTGGCATACCCTGAAGGATGAAAAAAACAAGAAAAAAAAGAAAAAAGAAAAAGAAAAAAGAAAAAAGAAATAAAGATCCTTGGGTGAAAACCTCTCTGAGGCGCCCAAGGCAGGTAGTAGGGGTGAAAACCTCATTGAGGCGCCCCTAGAAAAAAAGGTTTGAAAAAGACCCTTGAGTGAAAACCTCTCTGAGGCGCTCATGGCAGATGGCACGGGTGAAAACCTCTTTGAGGCGCCCCTGATATCTTTCAAAAAAAAAAAAAAAAAAAACAATAAGCAAAATATGGTAAAATTGCATGCAGGTTGAAGATGTTCTATGGAGGAGAGGAAGCCCTTCAACTCAAAGCCAAGGGTCCTTAGCATGCTGTCAAGAGACCTCACCAGCACCTCCTCCAAGGGTACCCATGTTTTTTCAAGGTATGTGCAATTTTATCATGGTTTGAATCCTCTACAGGAAGATGCAGTCTTTCTACAGGAAGATGCAGTCTTTCTACAGGAAGGCGCGGATTTTCTACAGGAAAGTACAGACTTTCTACAGGAAGGCCGAACTTTCTACAGGAAGCTCTCTGTTCTACAAGAAAATTCCTGTAGAAGTTTGGGACGGCCCAGAATTCATCTTACAAGGAGATTTAGCGACTATGGATTGGTTTGGATGCATGCAAGCCTCTGTTGGCACCCTTGCACATTGTTGTCACCTTGCTCCACCATCCTTGTCAACATGCAACCAAGTTCCCTGCACCAACAAAGAAGATCGATGAGTTCTCGCGGGAAAAGCCATTTTCGAAGTTAAACAAATGCTGAGATCTCATACCACAGGCATCAGAAGCTCCGGGAACGTGGTTGAAAGGCCAGATCCTCCATCGTGCAGCATGCACCCAAGGAGGAAGAACTGTTACGAGACCCCTCGCGGGAATCCTGTAACAGTTCAACCTGCTCGAGTGGATACCATTCACAGCACCGCCATCTGCAATAAAACGCGGGCGCATGCAACCAAAGCATCCACTCCATCGTTGGCAGCCTGTAACCACGAGCCCCCGGGTCTGTGTAAGTTGCATGCAGCAGGTAGATCCACTCACCATCGTCCAAAAACTGGAAAAATCGTGTGCAGCCATGCAGGTAAGTGTCTCAACCCTTCCTTCCATCAAATCGCATGAATTTTACTTTGAAATTGTTTTCATAGCGTAAAATTGAATGGTTGAGCGGCCGTATGGCCAGTCGACTGGCCACGTCGGCTAGTTAAAGTGTAATTGGATGTTTGGGTGGTGGCCACGACAAAGAGAATGAACGGCACGCATGTGAGAACAATCTCGTCAGAAGCATGAGTTTAACAGGAAAAGGCGGCGGCAAATCTGTGGGAATGGATGCAGCAGCAAGTGAATACGCAGGCGAATGATGGATGACGTCTCCCAACGGTCCGGTGGGGACAGCTCATCCCCCGCGCCACTGATTGCGCCAATTCAAAATCTAATCGGCTAGATCATGCACATGCATTTATCAACCACCACTTCAAACTCGAGTGGCTATTCTGATCTCCTCTGCACTTTGATACGCCGAGCTGTTGGCTACCAGAACACCGGCGAATCACACCTCGAGCGCAGGCCGACTACAGTCCTCCTCGAAAATTGCGCACTGTTTCTACAGGAACGCAGTTCTACAGGAACACAGTTCTACAGGAACGCAGTTCTACAGGAACGCAGTTCTACAGGAACGCAGTCTCTACAGGAATGCAGTCTTCTACAGGGAAGCGGGTCCCTCACGAAAAAAGGTGGCCAATTAAAGAGGTAACCCTGAACTCTTCATGCAACTGGTTAGTAAGAGTGGCAAGACCATCGTCCACAGTCGGGTCATAAAGATATCGGTGAAATTATTGTTTGCTGTGCCTATGCTGTCGTTCTACAGGATGTCAGTATAAGTAGACTGTGTTGAATTTTGTGGATAATGTGCATGCTCTGTCTTAATAGACCAAATCTCTTTCGCATTTGCCACCTTTAATTAAAACAACCGTGTTCATCATGCCGGGTGGATTTATAAGACGGGAACCCACTAATTCAGCCAAATTAAGGGAAAACCCGGCAGTGGTAGAGCTCTTTACACGAGCACAGTGGATGTCTTTTTGTGATAAGCTGCAGGGCTACGATGATGAAGTGGCCGAAGAATTCTTACAGGCTCTGAAGCCGAAATCCCAGACACTGGCCACAGTAAACTTCAGAGGTCTAAGCCTCAAGCTCACCCCGGAACACATCAGTCGGATCACAGAACTTCCTATGGGTTTGCCGTGGGATAAGGAAGAAAGAAAGCTAAGCCAGCAGGCAAAGAAGGAATTCTTCCCACCTGAGGAAGAATTCTCGGAGGACAAAAATGGGGTACGAAGAATGAGCCTGTTGCCACCTTGGAATGAAGTCAGCTTGCAAATCATGAAATATATCACTTGTGAAGGTCGTTTCAGCATTGTGTATGCATATCATTTTCGGCTGCTCACTGAATTGAGGCACCGAATTGATCTTCCTGTAGAACAAAAACTGAGCATCCCTTATTACCTACTGCAGTCTCTAATGGAATGTGCCACAAAGCTGAAAGAGGGCATACCAGATCAGATAGCCCACCATAGGTTGATCAAGCTTCTTGTGGAGGATGCGCTGCACTCATATAAGGTCCCCCTCTCATGGGAATCCTTCCGGAATTTGACAAAAGATGGGGACATTAAAATGTTGATCGAAGAAACGGGTTCCTCCAGCAGTGAGGAACAAGAAGCAGTGGCCGAGGAACAGAGAGAAGAAGGTGGACATTCTGGCACGGGAGGCAGCAGCTGTATTAGCTGGCCTCAGCATGCCACCTAAGCCAAAAGGAAAGAGGAAGAGGGAGGCCCCTCTATACTTTAAAGCTCGAAGAAGTGTTAGGATAAAGACGGGCAAGCCTCAGCCTCAATCCAGCAGCCCGATCGTCATCGAAGATGCACCTGCCTCTCCCAAGGAAAAGTCACCCTCCAAGATTACAGTCACATACGAGAAGGGGAGTCCAAAGAAAAATACGTGGCAAGAAAGGTTAGAAAAAACTCAGCTATAAGAAGCTGAAAATGTTCTACAGGATACTCTGGCCTGGCTACAGGAAACGGAAAAAAGGGAAGGAGAAGGACCCTCCTCACCACCAAGGGAGGGTGAGGTAGAACCGCCTGAAGAAATAGAAAGGGAACATATACCAGAACCTAGCCCTTCACCTAATCTAAATTCATACTACACCTTTTTAGAGGCGGGCAAAATCATACCGCAGAAATTTAATGTGCCTCTATTTTTTGCACTAGAAGAAGAGAGAGTCCGTTCCCACACATGGATGCAGATCACCAAATCAAAGGGTGTGGCAGACATAGGCCCTTTACAAGAGAAACTCAAGGAGGTCAGGAGTGAATTCACCATGGCTAAACATGTGGCTAATTGCCAACGTGTGCTTCTACAAGAAGAAAATCAGAAGCTAAGATTGCAGCTACAAGAACTAAGGGCAGGGGCAGGAACATCCTCCAAGGACATCACAACTGAACAACAAAGCAAAAAGGAGCTGACCACCAGTCTTGAAGAGCCAATGACACTTCTACAGGAAGCAGAACAACAAACAAAAATTGAAGTGCAAGCCCTAAGAGAACAGCTGCAACAAAAGGAAGCACAATTAGCCTGCATGGCCAGTTGGGCCATGGAGGCAATTCAGTGCAGACCACCTGCAAAATCCTATGGATTGTTCTTAAAAGATCAATGGCTGCAGTTCCAAATAAACACCCTGGCACAAAGAGGTATTTCACATATCCAAAACCCACAACAATTTTCTGAATTGTGCAGTACTAGTTCGTCAGAGGACAAAGCCAAATTAGCAGAGTTTTACCTCCACAATTTGGCTTTGCCTAATGAAGTCTCCTGGGATCCCAATATTGCCTTGGGTGATATGCAATTGATGGCGTTCGCCTCATGGTTAAACCATGAGGATCAAAGAGCAATTGAAGCTAAATCGGTCATGAACCGAGAAGTGAGCGAGCCACTATTCATTAGGCTAGAACTAGAGGATCCGGTGGCACTCATCTCAGCCCACGAACAGTTGGCCACAGATCCCACAGCTTCCTTGAGATTTATGGACCAACAGGCCCTAGCCATAGCTCACTTTGAAGACATGGAAAGGTTGTTGGGAGAAAGTGTTGCCCAAGCATGTGCACGAAGATGGAATACCCTGGCCCACATCTTGAAAATCCGAGAGTGCCATACCCCCATTCGGATGAGGGAAGCTTTGGCAAGGTTTGACCTTTACAAGAAATCCATGCAAAGCCTCCAGGCCAGCTGGATTGGCCTTAACCTCAGCCCACCACTACTGCTAGGATTGACTGAAGGAAATACAAAGGAGGATGACAGTCAACAATGGGAAGAGGTGAACATGAAAGCAGGGTTTCATATCCACAGAGAGGACACTACCACAGAGCCTTGGGATGCAAGGGAAGCAGTGAAAGCAATGAAGGATGAGGATTTGGACTAAGTTGCTCAAGGATGAGCAAATAGTTTAGCTAGGGGGTGATGATGAGCCCCAATTTTTGGTACAATTTGGGCTCATTTGGCCTACTTGCTCTGCTCAAACCATTCATTTTTTATTGCTTATGCATTCATTTCTTGGTTTATTCGTGTTGTTTGTAGGAAGAAGGGTAGGCATTCTATCTACGTGACTAATGCATGATGCTTTCAGGTTTTTGGCATTAAAAGGGAGAAAAGACCACGAGAAAGGAGACAAGGAGACAATGAGGTGGCACTGCTGGTTTTTAGGAGAGGATGTCCACAGTCTTGGGGACCTTCCTCGTGATTCCCACCATAGCTCCGAGCTCCAGCCAATCTCCCCACCGAGCTTAGAGGCAACCAACCGTTCTACAGGAACCGCAGTTACAACTGTTCTACAGGAACAGCAATTATAACTGTTCTATAGGATCAGCAGTTTAACCTTCAGTTGGACAGTTGAGCTCCACAAATCAAGGAAACTTGTTGGATGATCATTTTGCATAAATACTGAGGTCGTAACCTTGGATAGAAGCTTTTTGAACTTTTGCATTACTCTTGTAATTTGGAAGTACGAGCTATAGCTCGGTTTTTGTTCCTTTTGTAAGCCAGTTTTGGCATGATATCAGATGTTTGGTTATGAATAAAAGAGGCAGATTTTGATCTCATTCTGAGTTTCTAAGGGAGCTATAGCTCTCAGGTTAGGGCCCAACCTGAGAGCAATAGATCTCCTCGGTGTTGTAATGTTATTTGCATTTCGTTCCAGCACTTTGAGTTTTTACATTAACATGCAATTCGAATTTACAGTCTGTTAATTTAGTCTTTTTCATGAGATTGAATAGGATTAGTTTATGGTGAATTGGTTTCCAGTTGCTTAGGCTAGAAGAGGATAGATATAATTTATTGGAGCTCCAGAAAAAGGTTGTTAAGGCTCACTGCCATCTCTCTTAGGGATTGGGGTGCAGCCCATAACCAACCACCAAAAAGAAACGTAGTTCTTCTCATTTCCATGCAAGCTGCAACATAGACACTTTCGTTGAAGATCCATCCATGCACTTTTGATATTGAACCATAATTCTACATTCCACTTCCATGCACAAGTTTCTTTTCTTGGTTTTCCATTATTGTTCATAGGTTTCATGGCACAATTATCATAGGTTAATGAATTCTCGTTTTTGGTGCATAAGTCATTTGTTTCATTTACGCTGCTCCATATCATTTCACTTCCTTCTTCTTCTTCTTGATCTCACCTCAAGACCTACTCGGCCTCTGTCCAGCTCATTTACCCTCCAACTCATCCATTGCCACGTAGCTTCATTTACTTAACCTTTCGTGATCCCATCCTTCCAGCCATCAACCCACTGCATGCACTCTTCCTCCACCTGATTTCTCTGCTCCTGAGCCATCACCAGCTCCATCTCCATCTCACCTATCCTCCCACACCACTCCAACACTTCACCATCTTCCAAAACTTCCACGGTCAAACATCCTGTAGAATTGCATAGACTTCCTGTAGAAACCCCTGAGTTTCCTGTAGGATCCCCTGCAGACTTCCTGTAGAAGCCTGCAAACTCGGTTGCTGAGCATCCGAACGTGGTAGACTTCTGTGGACTGATGCTAGAGACCCTCTGGGACCTCCCCTAGCCATCTTGACCTTGCCCATGCTTTCCTTCCATTCAAACCGCTCCTGCACAGTCAAACCCTAATCAAAAGCACCATCACAATAAATCCAACCACTTAATGACAAAATACAAAAACATGTCTTTTCAGATGCAAATAGCTTAGATTCATGTATTTCAACTCACTGCAAGTAATGGCATCCTTGGTAGAAGTTTCATTCACATTTTTGCATTGTAAGGGTCAAGCTAGTTAAATTAGGGTTTATTAGGGTTTCCATGCTTTGTTGTCTTTCAATTTCCTTTTTGCAAAATAGGTTAGCTTCCTTCAAGATAGCTTTCATCCATCACTCATAAAGCTTCTTCTGAGAGCATATAGAAGTTGGCTTGAGCCCTAGCGGACTTGTGCCAACTGACCAAGTGACAGCTGCGACAAGAGCTAGTACTTGTGCATACAGCACCGTCGCTTCCAAGTTTGTACGAACTACCGGGTTGATAAAATTAGAGATAGGAAGCTCCAGGAGTTGTAGCATCATTGCTACAATACTGGAGCCCACCAATACTCACCAAACCGTTGCCCAAGGAGACCTTTGAATACCTCAGGCAAAAGCTAGGGGCAGTCGATGCATCATCTTGCTGTTGAATCTTGTCTGTTTCAGAGATTGTTGGTTGTACGTGAGTTTCATATGGGGTATACGCATACATTCACTGGTTTATGGATTGATCAAAGACCGAATGGCACATGTTCAGGGGGAGCATATATTCTTCTAATAATGCATTGTTGGCATTATTGTAGAAGATCTTGGAGGAGCAAGTACAGAAGCAGTACATGGATGTTGATCTGAATATTGTTGCTAATGTTCTGTCTCTATTTCTTTTGTCAAGGTCATGTAACAGCCTATGTCCGGGATGAATAATGTAATTGGTTGTCATATATAAATTTCTGATGTAACCCCACTTGGTTGGGAGGATGATCCCCACTTGGTTGGGTGATGAATGTATGTATAGAGTCTTTTTCTGATAGGAAGGTCATTTGGTGTATGGTGGTTTATGGTTCTTCTTGAAGAAAATTTCTTTTGCAGATCTAGCCTACAGTCAGGGGGAGCACGATCAGCACAACAAAACAAGTTTTCAACATGGTCTCAGTGGGAGCATAACCCTTTTCCCTTGATGACAAAGGGGGAGAATGACTTTGAGGATCTTGGGGTTTCCATCAAGTCCAAAGGGGGAGATTGTTGGCATTATGATTCAGGTTTGGTGCTATGGCACAGGTGTTGTCCTTGATGGCAACTCACTCAAGTGTAAAATCTCTGTTTAGGCTCTCAAAATAATAGAAAATGAGATACCTGCAGGTGAGAATAACAAAAGCCTATGGACCCGTAGGTGCCTTGAACAAGAAGTGCCGACATACCCGGAGGTTCTCCGAACAAAAGGTGCGGACGTCAAATTCACTCACTTTCATGCAGAGAAGCGCGTGCACGTGGGAATTTTTATGATTGGTCCATGGTATCTAGTCTGACGTGTTTGATCCTATGGTTTTGGTCTGTGGTATTGCATCTAAAACATTGAACCCCGGTTTTTGGGTCCCTTGTATTGGCTTTCTATGGTTTTGATCCATGGTTTGAGTAAGGGCTTACCTATAAAAAGGAAAGGAGATCAATTGGCTAAGTACTTATTTGTTGAATATCTTAAGAGGAACAATATCTAAAATAATTGTAATCAGTTGGTGAGTTAGAGTTGACCTTGAGCATGAGAAGACAGATCAATTGAGGGGTTGTGATCTCTTTGGCGCATGATCAGATCTGTGGATCTGACAGTCTGTGGCACATTGGAGGACTGATAATTTGGCTCTATTCAGAGGTCCGTAGGTGATCCACAGCGCAGGTGCAGTGGTACACAGCTCAGCGACAAGATCAGGTGTGGAGGTACGCAGTCCAGTAAAAGGAGAAGGTGTGGAGGTACGCAGTCCAGTAGAAGGCACAGGTGTGGAGGTGCGTAGTCCAGCAGAAGCCGTAGGTGCGGAGGTGCACAGTCCAACAGACGGATCAGGTGCAGAGATCTGCAGTCCAGTAAATGGCACAATGTGGAGGTCCGCAGTCCAGCAGAAGCCGCAGGTGCGGAGGTGCGCAGTCTAGTAGACGGATCAGGTGCAGACATCCGCAGTCCAGTAAATGGTGTAGTGCATAGGTGCATAGTTTAGCAGGCGAATCAGGTGCAGAGGTATGTTGTCGAGTAGACAGAGCAGGTGTGGAGCTACTTAGGCTAGACACCGAAGAACTGTGGATATTCGCAAGTTTCTATTGGTGAAGTTGCGGAATTTTCTTGAAATATTTGTTGGCTTCCTTTTGTCCATTGCTGCAGAGTTCTGGGTTTAGATTACTAGTATTGCTTTTCTGGTTACTGCATTCTGAGAAGCTATTGGTTGATTCATTACTTGATTATAAAAGGAGATTGGTTGATTCACATGTACTTGATGATTATTTGATGTTCATGGATCCAGTCTGAAATTAATGAAACATGTTCCTTGGAAGAAAAGAAGTAGGTCAGCACCTACTTACTAGTAGCTCAGCTAGTACAAGAGCTAAGGGGGTTGTAGCTCCCTTCTAGGAGAGACTTGAAAACGAGAGAGGGTTGTAGCTCTCTGTAGGTTGCAGCCTGCATACTGGTAAAGGTGATCCAGGTGGATATTGGTGGCCACCTGCCAAGTCCACCTAGACCCCCACCATTGTTCTTCTCAGCATTTTCAGTTTCCTTAATTGTAGCACAACTTACTATTTTTAGCAGTTTTTCGGGTCCTGAACCTCCGGAGCCGTTTTGAGGCCCTAAACGACATTTTTTGGGGAATCCGGGGGCAACATCGGTCCATGGAATGGACCGATGTTGCCCATTCCAACAATGATAGTGCTCGGATAGATCTTTCTAACGAGCTATTGTATGCGTCAAACGGAGATCGTATGCCAAAGTTACGACCCCGGGAACTTGATGTACCAACTTACCCCAGACGGGGCCCATAGTTTGGCGTTTCATCTTCTAGGGTTAGGTTTTGGAATGTTAAAGGGTTTTTCCACTATTTCTCAACAATAAATAGGCCTTTGAGCCTCATTGTAAGACAGTTCAAAGGCATGTAGCCATCACATCTCTTCTTAGAGATAAGCTACCATTGCCCTAGCTGGTTTATTTCCATTTCTGGTTGTAAGCATATTTCAGTATTTTCCATTAATAAAATGAAGTATTATTTCTGCTACATCTTTTTGTATATGGTTATCTCTGTAATTTGTTGCATTCCTATTTAAATCCGGATTAGTGGTATCAGAGCGGTCTGCTTTTTCTCTGTTTTTATTTGCATGTCCCCAACAAGGTCGGGATATAAGGAGTTAGGGCTTGAACTGGTTGAACCTTTGCAAGACCAGCCTCGCAAATCCCGACGGCCTCCCATGTAGGACGAGAAGAAAGACGAGGGGGCAGGTGATCCCATCAAAATCTTGCTTGAAGAAGCCCTCGAGCGACAACGGAACGCGATGATGGACAGCTTTGCCCAGATCCTTCAGCGGCTACCCAGAAGCAACACATCGGCTTCCAGCAGCTACTCTGGAAACGCCACACCCTTTAAGGTACAAGTTAATTTTGAAATCCCCATATTCGAGGGTCAGATAGACGCAAATGCTGTAGATAAATGGTTAAATCCACTAGAGGGCTATTTTTCTGTTCATGAATTTTTGAGTAGGGAAAAGATTGTTTTTGCTCTTCTCAAATTAGCCCCCCACATCAAGGACTGGTGGGAAACCTACTGCGAGCAGAAGGATGAAAGTACTGGCTCACTATTTTCAGCCGCACCCACCTGGGATTCGTTCCGGGATGCCATCAAGGAGCAGTACTACCCTGTTGGAAGCTATGAGGATGAATACATAAAGTGGACCACGTTGCGGCAGGGAAGGGATCAAGACATGCTGGAGTTCACCAATCTTTTCCATACCCTTCGCACAAAGTTGGGTATCAAGGATTCGGAGCAACATTTGATACTCAAATACCGTGGCTGCCTGCACAAGTACATCCAGGAAGAAATACAATTCCTAAACATCTCCTCGCTCGGTGCCGCATACCGATATGCCGTCAAGGTCGAGCAGAAGTTTAAACAAAAGAAGCGAGACTTTGGATCTGTGAATCCAAAGCAGGGGAAAGGTGCCCCTAAACCATAGAAAAAAGGACAAATCCAAGGCGGGACAACCCAAGACAACAAATCGAAGCTGCAAGCAAAGAACATCGTCGCGAAGCCAAGAAAGGACACTGGAAAATGGTGCGAGTTCCATAAGAGCTCCACTCACAACACAAGTGAGTGTCGGGCCAAGCAGTCACTGGTGGCTGAGCTAAAGGTTCAAGAATCAGATGCATGTTCCGACTCTAAGTCAGAACCTGAGAAGGGGAATGAAAAAGAGAAGCAGATCATTGATGTGGATCCTAGCACCACTGTTGCTACCGCAAAGATCCAGAAAAATGAACCCGAAGATCCAGAGGAGGAGGAGCGTCTCTTCCACTCCCAGATGTGGGTAAAGGGCTCCCCGATACAGTTCATTGTTGATAGCAGGAGTCAAAAGAACCTCATTTCGGCAGAGGTCGTGAAGCGGTTGGGCTTACCGACCACAGCACATCCACAACCATACACAATTGGGTGGCTTCACCAAGGACGAGATCTTCGAGTGAGCCAGCAGTGTCGCCTTCCATACAACATCAAGCCCTTCACGGATGAGGTATTGTGTGACATTTCTCCCCTTGAAGTCTGTGATGTATTACTAGGACAACCATACTTGTGGAAGCGACATGTTGTGTATGAATCAAGGCCCCGTGCTATTATTATTACATTGGGAAATAAGTTGTACAGGATACCAGAGGTAGCACCACCTACCGCCATCTCTTTGATTACTGCAAAACAATGCAGTAAGATCATTTCCAAAACCAGGAAATTTGTTTTCCTGATGATACGCCCTCAAGGAAAGAAGAAGACAGTGGCCGCGGCCTCCAGACGGGGTCCCTCTGCATGACAACTACAGATGGACAAGGTTGTGGAGGAGTACGAGGACATCTTCACCTCCCCGGCAGGGGTTCCTCTGCACTGTCAAGTCAAGCACTCCATCGATATGACCCCAGGTGCACCACTACCTAATGGACCAATTTATTGGCGCTCCGTTCTGGAGAACGATGAAATCAAGAGGCAGATTCAGGAGCTCCTGCAGAAAGGTCACATCCATCCGAGTTCATCGCCCTGTGGGAGCCCGATCGTGTTGGTACAGAAGAAGGATGGGACGTGGAGACTCTGTATTGACTATCGGGTGTTGAACAAGATCATTGTCCGTAATAGGTACCCGATCCCACGGATTGATGACCTCTTAGACCAACTAAACGGGGCGAAATATTTCAGCAAGATCGATCTGAAGTCAGGATCTCACCAGGTACCAATCGAACCCTCTGATGTGTGGAGGACTGCCTTCAAATCCAAGGAGGGCCTCTTCGAATGGTTGGTTATGCCTTTCGGATTGACGAATGCTCCTGCAACCTTCATGAGGCTAATGGATGACATCTTGTGACCATTCACCAACTCCTTTGTAGTAGTATACTTGGATGACATTCTGATCTTCAACCAGAGTTGGGAAGAGCACCTCCACCACATCTGACAGGTTCTCCAAACACTGCGGCAACACAAGCTATGTGCCAATTTGGAGAAATACACTTTTGGCATGACCCAGGTTCAGTATCTGGGATACATCATTGATGAACAGGGGGTGCATGTCGATCCAGCCAATATCCAAGTCATTCGGGATTGGCCCTCTCCAACCACTCTAACAGAGCTCCACAGCTTTCTAGGTCTTGCCAACTTCTACCGCAGGTTTGTGTTGGGGTTTTCTCATATTTCTTGGCCCTTGAGTCAAGTCACCAAGGGAGGAGCGAAAGAAAGATTATTTTGGTCTGAATCTCAACAGAAGGAATTCATGGAGTTGAAGGATCGCCTCTGCACGGCACCAGTGCTCGCGTTACCAGATTTACAACAACCATTTGAGGTCGAGACAAATGCCTCTGACTATGCTATTGGGGCAGTCCTTACTCAAGATGGACATCCAGTGGCATATCACAGTGAAACACTTTCAGACACAGTCCGAAAGTACCCCACTTATGATAAAGATATGTATTCCATTGTACAGGCCTGCCGACAATGGAAGCATTACATTTTGGGGAAGGAAACGGTCATCCACATAGACCACCGACCCCTGCAGTTCATACAGACCCAAGGGAAATTGCAGAACGATCGCCATCAGAAGTGGTCTACATACCTGCAACAGTTCCAATTGAATATCAAGTATAAGAAGGGCATCACCAATAATGTTGCAGATTGCCTCAGTCGACCACCGATCATGGCATTAACCACCGTGCTCAACTCTTGTGGGCACGAGACTTCTGATTGGCCACTTCTCTACAAAAGCGACCCAAAATTCGGTCGCACATACCAGACACTCTTGGAGGGTCGGCATGTTCTAGATTTTCACCTCCATGATTCCCTATTATGCCACCTCAGTCACCTTTGTGTTCCTTCAAGCGAGCGTGCCAAGATGATTTGGGAAGCCCACTACAGTCGGGCCGTTGGGCATTTCGGGGTCGAGAAAATAGTGGCAGTTCTGCAAAATTATTTCTATTGGCCGAATCTTCGACAGGATGTTGGGAAGTACATCAGATCATGTACTGCCTGTGCCATTGCCAAACCGACCATTAAGAAACACGGCCTCTATACCTCGTTGCCTACCCCTAGTCGACCTTGGGAATCGATAGCCATGGATTACATGTCAGGCCTTCCTTCCACTAAGCATGGAAATGACTGTGTTTTTGTGGTCGTCGACAGGTTCTCGAAGATGGCCATCATGGTGGCCTGCAAGAAGAATATCACAGCGGAAGCCACTGCTAAACTCTTCTTTGAACGAGTGTGGGTGCACTTTGGGATCCCACAGTCTATCATCTCAGATCAGGACAATCGGTTTCTCAGCACATTTTGGTCCAGTCTCTGGTCAATGCTGGACACCAAACTCACGAAGTCCACAGCCTTCCATCCTCAAACTGATGGCCAGACAGAGGTGGTCAATCGGATGATTGTGCACATTCTGCGCATGTATAACTCAAAGCATCCACGCACATGGGACGAGAGCCTCCCCTATGTTTAGCACAGCTACAACCGAGCTCTTCACAGCTCCATTGGCCATATCCCTTTTCAGGTGGGTTTGGGATTCCAGCCACTATGCCCCATTGATGTGGCCATGCCACTTGCAGCTACTCACATAAATTCAGCTCATGTCCAGTCCGAAACATATAAGGCCACCAACTTCATTGAGCGCATCCAACACATTCGCCAGCAGGTCCATGAAATTCTTGAGAAATCAAATGCCAAGTACAAGCAGCGACATGACCAACATCGGGTGCCACACAAGTTTCAGGTGGGCGACAAATTCTGGTTGCATTTGCAAAAGGAACGCCTTACTGGAGCCTATCGGAAATTGAGACCACTCCGATATGGTCCTTACACCATTACTAATGCTATGGGAGATAATGCATTTGAGCTCAGCATTCCCCCATTCCTTGGCCTGCACCCAGTGTTCAATGTGAACCGACTTCGGCCATACTTTCCACCATTGCTAGACACATCCGACATTGCAGAACAGCTCAAACCCACAGAATTAAATCCAGATTGCATGGAACAAGCTGCAGCTGATCGGATTAATGACACACAGATCAAGAACACTCGCCAATAGAATATCCAACTGTATCGAGTTGTCAAAGCAGGCCAACTCCTTCAGCAGGGAAAGTGGCTCACCAGGGAACAAGTTCAGCAAAAGTTTCCTCATCTCATGGAGGAGCTCAACGCAATGGGGACCATTTCTTCCTAAGGGGGAAGGAATGATCCAGGTGGATATTGGTGGCCACCTGCCAAGTCCACCTGAACCCCCACCATTGTTCTTCTCAGCATTTTCAGTTTCCTTAATTGTAGCACAACTTACTATTTTTAGCAGTTTTTCGGGTCCTGAACCTCCGGAGCCGTTTTGAGGCCCTAAACGACGTTTTTTGGGGAATCCGGGGGCAACATGGGTCCATGGAATGGACCGATGTTGCCCATTTCAAAAATGATAGTGCTCGGACAGATCTTTCTAACGAGCTATTGTATGGGTCAAACGGAGATTGTATGCCAAAGTTACGACCCCGGGAAGTTGATGTACCAACTTACCCCAAACGGGGCCCATAGTTTGGCGTTTCATCTTCTAGGGTTAGGTTTTGGAATGTTAAAGGGTTTTTCCACTGTTTTTCAACAATAAATAGGCCTTCGAGCCTCATTGTAAGACAATTCAGAGGCATGTAGCCATCACATCTCTTCTCAGAGATAAGCTACCATCGCCCTAGTTGGTTTATTTCCATTTCTGGTTGTAAGCATATTTCAGTATTTTCCATTAATGAAATGAAGTATTATTTCCGCTGCATCTTTGTGTATATGGTTATCTCTGTAATTTGTTGTGTCCCTGTTTAAATCCGGATCAAAAGGACTGCGCCAGTATAAAATCATTGTAAAAAGAAGTTTCTAGTTGAAAGAAGATAGAGACATATCGCAGTAGGTGGTTTTCACCCACATTGGGTTTCCACCTTATATCTGGTGTTCTTTGGTGTGACTATCTGTTTTCCTTGTTCTTGTTCATTATTATATGGTATTGACATCCAAATTAATGGTCAACATCTGAAGAATAAATTAAATTTTAAATCTAGAGGGAATATTGAAAATAATTTGATAATACTGATTCACCCCCCCTCTCAGTATTATTTCCAACACTGCGTTGTACTATTTGTTTTCTTTCAATGGGTACCAATTGCTTGGGTAATTTTCCCACTACTAGGTAGTTCGCAACATCCGCATACCAAGGTGCTTTCATGGTTACAGAGAATAAGTTCTCACCAGGGAACTGGTCTTCTACTATTGACGAGTCATCTGTTTTTGGTATACGCGAGAGGAAGTCTACCACCGGATTTTCCTTTCCTGGTTGATCCTTGATTGTTATGCCAAATTCCTGCAAAATGATCAAACATAGTGTCACTCTCCCATTCGTAACATGTTTATTAGCTAGATATTTAATAGCAGAGTGATCAATAGACAAAACCATAGGGTATCCTGTTATATAATGTCTAAATTTGTTAATAGCATAGATTACAGTAAAAAATTCTTTTTAGGTCACAGTGTAATTCAACTCAGCAGGAGATCAATTTTTGCTGATGTACTATATCGCATATGGTTTCTTATCTTCCTCCTAACAGAGAACTGCTCCAATGGTCGTATCTGATGCATCAAATGAGATCTAAATTGGAAAATCCTAGTTTGGGCCCCATAATACTGGGGCTATTGATACTAGTCATTTAAAATCTTCAAAAGCAATGTCACATTTGTCAATCCAAATGAAATTGATATTTCCTGTTAATGCACATAATGGTGCAGCAATTTAGAAGAAATTCTTTATAAATCTTCTATAATCTCCATCAAATCCCAAAAAACTACATGCCTTAGTTTGTGTGGATGGGTAGATATTAAGTGAATTATCTGAATGTTTGCTGGATCTACCTGAATTCAAGCTACTGAGATGTAGTGACCTGGAATGAGGCCCTTGGTCATCATCATGTGGCATTTTTCATGGCTTAAATAGAGCCTGGTACAAATGCATATTTGCAGAACTTTCTCTAGTGTTTGTAATGTCGGTTTGAAGTCATCTCCATAGGGTGAAAATTCATCCATGTACACCTCGATCCCTTCATTTATCAAGTCTGAAAAAATGCTGAGTATAGCGCTTTGGAATGTGGCAGGTGTGTTTCACTGTCCAAAAGGTAAGACCCTGTAAGAAATCATTTCCCAAGGGCAGGTGAAGGTAGTCTTATCCTGGTCTTCAGGGGCAATTTGGATTTTATTGTAGCCATTGAGGCTATCTAGGAAAGAGAATAATTTTACCTACCAATGTGTCCAAGACCTGGTCGATGAATAAGAGGGGAAAATGGTCTTTTTGGGTTGCTTTATTAAGCTCTCTATAATTGACACATATATGCCACTTTCCATTCTTTTTAGGCAACACAACTAATGGAGAAACCCATTTGTTATTAGATATAGGATAGATCAAATTTACATCTAATAGTTTTTGTAGTTCATCTTGTTAACACCCAGGTTGTTCCCTTTGACTCCTGAGGGAATACAGCCGAGGTAACCACTAACCAAGCTTTGGATTACAGGTTCTAGCCAACCTGTAATCAGAGAGGGCTCTCCCTTTTAGTTTTTTAACTTTATTCTTTGAGGATTTTAGGCTAGTTATGTGGTAGGAGTTTTGATTTAAATTTTGGTTGAGTGATGTCTTCCAGTATCTAAGATGAGATCTTCAGACAGTTTCAGTCCATTGGGCAATGGAGTCTGTGATTATGGGTTGTTTGAGGTATTGAGTAAGATTGCTAAAACTGCAGGGCCATTTAGATATATCATGAAACAAACTTAAAATTGTGATGATGAAATATGATTAGCCAGTGAAAGGCAACTAAGAGTTTTTCACTAAGCTGGTGATGTGAGAAAGAGATATATCACCCAGGAGCAGATTTGAATTCCTGAATAATAGTCACTGTGAAGTTTTAGTCTAAAGGTGAAGCAATTAAGAATTACACTTTCATAACTAATACTTAGAGGAAAACATTCATAACAGCATAGATTGAGTTCAGGGTATTCAATGAACAAATCCTGAAACTATTCTTTTTCTGTGCTATTAAACTGTGAAATATAGAGCATGAACGGATTATGAAAGAATGAAATACATAACAAAAGGGTTCAAGAAAACTTATTGTGCCATGAAATATACAGGAATCCTGTAGCAGTAAGCCATCACACCACAACACATCAAACAACTCAGAACTTTGGAAATTCCATCAGCTCCCTGTATTAAAACTCTGAAATTTACAGCATAGGTTCTTTAGAAGAGAAAATCAACAACCCCTGCAAGCTTATGCGAGGGGATATATATACAATCGGTTTTTACAAAATATCTGAACGCTGAGTCATTTGCTTAATAACTGCGTTCACCAACTTTCAGAATAGCAGATAAGAAAGTTATTGCTACTCTAAATACACAATGAATACTCTTCAGTTCTGTCAGAAACCTTTTTGACTTTTGGAGGCCACTGAGTCGGCTGAGTGCTCTGCATTAATTCTGAATGATATGTTATTTATGGCTCTGTCATACTATAGCTTTCTCGGCCCTATCATCCACATCTGTCAGTGTTTCTTTAGTGGCTGAATTGGTTTGCTGAGTTGGCTCAGTCCACTCTCTTACAGTCATTGTGAAAACTTGATGAAGACCTGTTTTTTCACAGCAATGTCTGTATCATGCTGGTCCACCATTCCTGTGTAGGCAACTGATGTCTCAAAATTGTGCATAGTGTTTCATTTGCCTCTGTATATTTGTAGTAATTATGAGGCACTTCAAACAAATGTCTCATTTCATTCATAATAAAAAATAATTTTTCTATTTTCTCATAGAGGCTCTGCCCAGATGCAGGTCCTGCTTCCTCTGGGGTACTTGATCCTGCAGTGATCTGATTTGTGGCAAATGTATTCACCCTTTTTGCATAGTTTTCATGGGACAGCAACCTACCTGCACTGTTTAGTAGGCTGGGAAGGCCTCTGCTATGCAATGCTATGAATTTATCTGTGAACTTGTTCACCTCTGTTTGCATTTCCTGACACCTTCTATCCAATGTGTGCACCAGATTTCTCAAAGTGAGGACCCTCTTTATTAGTAAGATGGTGTCAGTTCTATTGGTGATTCCTATTGCTGCCAGCTGAGGGCCTGTGCAGTTATTGAGGACATTGATCATTCTATTGGCTATCTCAGGCATAGTGCCTAGAGATGCCCTTGCTCTTTGGCTTTCCTTGTGTGCCCTGCCTATGAGATCCATGTGCTCATGAATGGTTTCTATGTACTGCCATTGATCTGTTATTGATTGACCAATATTAGCCCACAAAACTTTCTTGATCTCAGCCACCACTTTCTCAAGAGATAGCTCTTTCTCTAGTTCTTTTATCTTTTTCTCAAGAGCTCTTACTTCCCTGGTTTTCTCAGCCACAGTTTGCTTTGATTTGTCATATTTCTCATTAAGTGTAGCCAATTTCTCCTTGGCCTCATTTAGCTCTGCCATTTGGACCTCTAGAACTTGAATCTCCTTCATCATCTTTTGCATATCCAGGCTTGGAGCCTGTTCTGATGTTGTTGCTGGTGCTAATGTTGATGGGCCTGTTTCAGTTGTCTGCCCTGTGGGAGGAGTGATAGTTTGAGGGGGCTCCTCAAGGTTTATAACTTGCTGAGGGGGCTGAGATTTATGGCCTCCCTCTTTCTGCTTCAGGGCTTCCTGTAACGTAGCCTCTGTTTCTACCAGTTTCCCTTCTGTTTGTACCAATTGTTTATGGGATGTTAGCAGCATGGCTGCTACATCCTGGTCCTTCCTCTGATCTTCTGTTTGAGGGTGAAGGATTGCTAGAATCTTTACCATCTTCCTCAAAGCTGCAATATCTGCCTCTTTTTCCTTTAATAGTGCCTGTACAGCTTTGGGATCCTTTGGGTCATGCCCAAGATCAATAATGATATCCTCCAAAGACCTGATCCTGTTGTCTTTGGCCTGAGAGGATGATTTCTCCAATTCAAGTTGGGCAGTTGTATTATGCAGACTGTTTTTCAATTTGTGTGCAAGGAAGGTCTTGTCTGCAAGAGTGGTTTGCTTATGAAGCTCTATCTGGTCCATAGGATGGATGTCTTTTGCAAGAACCTCAAGGTTGGTCCCTATATAATCTGCAGCTAACTGTGGCTGCAGCATAGTGGGCATGAAATGACTCATAGTCATTTTCCCCTCTGTTATGTCATATGCTGACATAAGCCTCTGCTGGTTTGTGGGAGCCATTTTGAGTAATTGGTTATATAGCTGGAGTCTCACCGGCTCATTCCTCTTCCTGATATCAATGAATTGTTGTTTTATGCCAGATTCAGCGCTCCTTTGTTGACTTGAGGAGCTGACCTCTCCTCCAATTGTTCTTTTTGTTCCTGCTGAAAGGAACTGGAAGATGCTTCCATAGTAGGGGAGCCCATACCCAAGGATTGCCCAATAGGCATCTCTTCTTCAGAAAGGGGATTTATTCTTTGCCTCTTCTCCCCTTGTTGATTTGTTGATGTGGTGAGGGGAGTTTCCTGCTCTCTATCCCTCTTCCTGCTTCTTTCTTCGTTTAATGGAGTTTGGAGCACCGAGGTCTCCACTATTGTTTCCTGCCTTGGAGGCACACTCTCTTGAGCCTGCTGCTCTGTAGATATGGGAGCTTCAGCCATTTCTTCTTGCTGTTTGGGGTGCTCCTTCTGTTGTTCTGTTGTAGGGGGTGGTAGTTCCTGTTCCATTTCTTTTTCTTTACCTTTGCTGGCTACCTGAGGAGAAGTTTTAGCTGCCTGTTGGGGGGCTATGGAGGATGAGGCAGCTGGTCCGAGTTGCACTTGATAAGAGGAGGAAACCTGCCCACAAGTTTCCAAGTCAGCCTCTTTCTCAAGATTCTTTACTTCTTTTTGTAGAATTTCCTCTTTTTTACTTGCTTCTTCTAATGTGCCCTCTTTCCATCCTAACAAATTGGCATATTTTTCAATATGGGGCAGCCTGACATGATCATAGCTAGCCAATTTATATTTGACCCTTCTAAGGCTAATGAAGTGATTTGGATCATAGGGTATCCAGAGGAAACTAGTTTGCAATCCAAGACGTTGCAGGATCTTGTCTGCTTCTTGCCATGCCTCTTCTCTATTATTATAGATGAATTGGCCTAGCTGATTTCTGACTTTCAGTTGTACCTTCTTGTTTTTGCTGTGGAAATGGACCATGTTTGCATTTCCAAACTGCTTGAAGTACTCTAAGGCAAAGAGTCTCATAGGTACATATCTTGGCAGCCTATATGGGGCTAGCTCACAGCCATATATCCTGATCACTGTGTGGTTTTGGTAAAAGTACCAATCCCCAATGCTGTAGGACTTTGAGAGCTGGAGGATCCTTTGCATCTCATCTGTTAATCTTGGAGGAGGGGCACTCAGCAGCAAGGACATGGCTGGATGGATAAATAGGTCTATGAATTCACAGTAGTTGTATGGTGAAAAACATATTAGATGGAAAACTGAAGACCAAAACACTACAGACCTTGGGTTCCCTTGGACATCAAGCCTCTTGAGAGTAAGAGGGAAGCTATCAGGCTGATAGAAAAGAAACAGGTGATAGATATAAGAAGTTTACCTAAATATTCTTTCCCTCTCTAGATTCATCAATTGTTCATGAATCTTATTGGCAATGTAGGCAGCATAATCATAGTGCATAGCAGGAGGCTTTCCAGGGGAAAGGATGGACAACATGGCCAGAATGGTTTCATCAACATCCTCAGATGTTCTGTATCCCAGAACATAACTGATCATATCCACCAGCATTTTTCCCAGCTCATTTAGATATGCATTTCCAATAGGGGGATACCTCACAGTTTCAGAGCCTGATTGAATGAATAACTGATTGATCTTTACAATCTGGGCACTGGACAGTTTGCCTCCTTCCTTTATCAAATCCATGATGGAGAGGGGAGTCAATGGCCTTGCAGTATGAAAGTGTAGCATTTCATTTATAGCCTCAAGGGTGACATGGAACAAAAATGAGCCTGAGGAATTGAGGACAGCTCTTAGACAGGGGTCATAGTTGGCATTGCATCTGGGTATCAAGTCTGGGAGGATATTGACTTGAGGGAGATTGAAAATGGGCAAATTGGAGTCCCAAATCCCTAGGATATCATTACCACTGAGATGTTTGGCTTTAAGGTCATTGATTACATGAATGTTATATTTGGTGTCCATTGAGGGCACTTCTGCCATCTGGTAATCTCTGTCAGCCAGGGCCTGCCACTCTAGCTCTCTTTGTGAGGCATTAAGGGGTGCAACATTCAATGCAACTGGTGTTTCCATGGTTTTGGTACTTTGAATTGTGTTTGAACTTGTTCTTCTGGGCACAATGATACAGAGCAATGAATTCTGCAAAAGCAAGGCAATTTACAGAGGAGACAGGGTGAATTATGGTGAAAACAAGTTGGAAGGCTCCTGAGAAAAGTTTAATGAGCAAGTACTGGGATTTAAGGGTGGTTTTCCCGGTGAGCTAGTGAAGCAGATGTTTTAGTTTACGAATGCGCAAACTGACTGTAAATTGATGGAAATTTGGCTCAATGTGGACTTATATAGGTGAATTCGACCTTATAACTGAAGATAAATGGTGGTCACCGAGGATTTGTTGGTGATTACAGTGATTTCTCTCTCTTTTCTCACTTGTTTTGGTGAATTATACAAAAAACCAGGCGCGGAGGGGAAACTTGGATAAATACCTGGTGAACTCTGGAAATGGTGGCAAATGCAGGCAAATTCACGGCGCCCACGGTCTTTAAATCAATTTCTATAGGTTGGTGGCGAAATGGTCGTAAATTGCATGCAGAGAGAACAATAGTTCTTTTGGTAAAAATGAGAAAAAACACGAATTTTGGTGAAAATATGGACATTTTGGGTTATTGGCACGTTTTTTGGATGATGTTAGCATGACGTCATCGGGAGGGGTCGGCTACGGCAGGGTGACGTGGCGACCTGTGAGTGGTCCACGGGGACTGGTAAGGTGGCGGACAAAGTGGAGCAATGGCAGGCTTAGCGCTGATGCGGGGCCGACTTGGCATGACGTGGGCGTGACGCGGGCAGGCGGTAAACCAAAGCGGTAAGTGGTTCCATCGGACAACTTATGGTACAGGGGCGGTATTGGCAGGCGACCTCTCGATACGATTTAGGAGCGACGCGTGGCCGAGGCCTGATGTCACCCTCTGACATTTTTTGGGTGCTATCGTCCAAACATCGGGGGCGGCCCGATATTGATATGGGCCGTTGGATGGGAAAGCCTAGATCTGACGGACGACGGGTAGCAAAGGTGATAGGACAATATGGCGGGACCCGGCGGCATTTTTTAATGATTTTCTTTGTTTTTTGTGAAATGCGCATTATAACCCAAAACTTTGGATAGGCAGAAAAAGTGGGTTTTTACAATGTTTTTGCAAATAGCGCGGGTGAAGCTTTGTGAAGGGGTTGTAAGGGGAAAAAGAGTACGGCTTAGGTTATTAAACCAACCAGGGGTTAGTTTAATCCACGACTGTGAGCAACCATCTGCAACAAGACTTTGTTTCTGCATGGTTTTCCAATATTTGAGTATATGGCTATAATGCCAAAGGGGAGGGAATATACATAATTTTTGGGGTTTTATACACCATAGTGCTATAGTAATAGGGAAAGGGGAACATAGGGAGTTAAGTATAGATAGAGTTAGTGGTTAGTATTGGATGGAAGATATGGAGAAGAGGATACAAAGACTAAGTTTTATAGGAAGCAAACTTAGTTAGGAGAGTAGATCAAAATGAAAAGATTTTTACACAGGAAATGTGGCTCTTTATGCAACAAGGATCAATCAATGAGTTTGTTTTCTCTCATGAGCAAAGGCAGTATTGAGATGTTAGCAAGGAATGTGATGTGGGATGATTGGGAAGTTAGAAATGCCTCATTTTATTGCTACAAAACTGCTGAATAAGAGATCTGCACTAGCACCATGTGCTTCCTTTGCTTAGGCCAGTGATACGAAAGAAATCATGCTTCTGCAACCCCATCTACCTACCCATTCTATTGCCTAGCATTTTTTGTTTCTTCAAGGAGCGTGCACTTAGACTTGCAAAACCTTATGTGCATTTTCTTTTCCTTTGGCTTTTTCTTTTGATTTTCTATCTAAGGCTAGCCTTATTACTTCCAAGGCCCCAGATTAAACAGTTGGGAACCTTCATTCTCTACCTAACTACTTATCTGCCCAGATTAAACAGTTTGGACAGATTTCTTTCTCTAGTCTACAACACAAAAATTGAAATATGGCATGACCCGGCTTAGACTGTTGGATCACCCATTCAAAAGTAGGACAGCATCAACCAACTGTAGATATGTGTTTTCCACAAAAATATGAGATCTTTGCATCACCAAAGTAGATCATATTGGCACTTCCCCTGCCAATCATGAAAAATGAAACCTATTCGTATAGGTAGCTAACAGTGGCTCCACTTGGGGATGGTTTTTTTACTTGAAAGACCAAGAACAGCAGGTCAGAATGCCTTGGCTTTTGACTTTTTCTCAAAACTTGCAAAATGTCTCTTTGGACCTCAAAACTGGAATCTGTCACCATTGTGGAACTTGCTGAAATAAAAGCCTTTTCCTGCTTATTTACAAAGCTTCTTAAACTGAACTATTTATATGCTAAAAGAAAATAGTATATACAACTGATTATGTACAGGGGAAAAGCCATGCTATATACATGGAAAGTAATCAAAGTAGTGCTTTAACATCCGGCCATTTACAGGGTCCTCCTCAGCTTCAGTGCCATCCAAATTCTTTAAGAAATAAGTGTTATTTCCTTGTACTGCTTGAATAGCAAAATGCCCCCTCCAAAGGGAGTCAAATTTACCATGCTTTCCCTTGTCTTCTCTTCTTGAATCCCATTTAAGCACTTTATCACCCGCAAAGAAATCTTCAGCCTTGGTTCTTCTATCAAAGGTTTTTTTCAGTTTTTCTTGTAGGACCTGAACTCCGCCGTACACTTGATCTCTAGTTTGCTGTAAACATATAATCTGATTGTTTCTTCTTTGCATGTCATTTGGTTCAGCTTGACTTTCTTGAAGTAGCTTCATGACAGGGACCCCTAAGGATGAGGGGAATTTGGCTTCCATTCCATAAAACAACTCATATGGGCTGACCCCAATAGATCTTTTGGTTGTTAGCCTTCTGCCCATAAGGCATTCACAAGCTTCTTGTGCCAATTTTTCTTATTCTCTTCTAGTATCTTCTTAATGATGTTGATAAGACTTTTGTTAGATGACTCAGCTAAACCATTGCCTTGAGGGTAATAGGTAGTAGAATGGCCCAAAGTAATGTGGAATTTGTGACAAAATTTCACCATCTTCTTGGATCTGAAAGCAGCAGCATTGTCTGTTATAATCTTGTCAGGACAACCAAATCTGGAGAGAATATTGGTTTCGAGGAAATGAATGATAGTAGAATCATTTGCTTGTCTGCATGGAACATCCTCAATCCATTTAGTAAAGTAATCTGTGGCTGTTAGAATCCATCTATGTTGGCCTGAGGATGAAGGATGAATTTCCCCAATGAAATCCAAACCCCATGCTGAAAAGGCATTTCTATTGCAATAGGCTTTAAGGGAAGTGGTAGTAACTTTCTTTTTCCCTCAAACACTTGACACTTGTGACATGAAGTGGTAAAACTTTTAACATCAGAGAAGAGAGTGGGCCAATAGTAACCTGCCCTCAATATCTTATCCACAGTGGACTTCTAGTACAAATGTCCACCACAATCACCTGCATGAAATTCTTTCATAATATTGCTTGTTTCATCCATAGTCAGACAATTCAACAATATACCTTCATGATTTTTCCATAACAAATTACCTTCTATAACACAAAATCTTGAAGCCTTCATTTTTAGAAATCTAGATTTGGTTCTGGACAACCCTGGGGGAGCACACAGGTTTTGCAATATATAATAGATATCAGAATACCACAGGGATTGTTCAAAGGCTACATTGATCTTTGGAGTCGCCAGCTCTGGTTCATTGTCCAGTTGGTTAATGTCCAAGGCTTGGAAGTTTGCTTCAGACATTAATTTAGCCAAACCTTGCCCCTTTATCAGTTTTGTAGGTCTTATTTCAATGTCAAATTCTAAAATGCTAGCAATCCATTTTCCTCTTCTGCCCTCTAAGTTTTCTTGAGTCAGTATGTCCTTCACAATGGGATTTGGTACATAAGCAATAACATGGGAATATAGGATGTAAATCCTAAAGTCTTTAATGGCTTTGACCAAAGCATAAGCTTGCTTTTCCATGATCGGATATTTCAGAGGTGCATCTCTAAGGGCTCTACTAAAGAAAGCAATGGGTTTTTCATTCCCTTGATCATGTTTTTGCAATAAGACAGCAGCAATGGTATGCTGGGAGGCAAAAGAGAAAATGATAAATTCTCTGTCAAATTGAGGATTTGTTAAGACTGGGGTTTGAGTAAGGGCCAATTTAATACCTTCAAAATCTTTATTTTCTTCTACTGTCCACTTCACTTTTGAATCCTTCTTAAGCATGTTGTTTAGTAATCTGATCAGTTCTGCTAAGTTTGGGATAAATCTCCTTAAAAAATTGATCTTTCCCAAGAAGGCTTGTAATTATTTAATGTTTCTTGGATGGGGCATTTGCAAGATGGCCTGTATTCTGTCTGGGTCAATTCTAATGCCATATTTTGAAATGATATGACCCAACAACTTACCTTCTTCCAAACCAAATAGAGATTTCTTAGGATTAAGGAAATTCCATATTTCCTACATGTTATGAATATTTGTCTCAAGTGCTTTAGATGTTCTTGGTTAGACTTTGAGAAAGGTGTGAGGTCATCTAAGTAAATAACAAGGAAGTCACGAATCTCTTTAGCAAAAGCAATATCCATTGCTCTCTGAAATGTAGCTCCTACATTTTTCAATCCAGAAGGCATTTTAACGTATTTGAAAGTTCCCCATGGGGTTGTGAAAGCTGTTTTATCTTGATCATCAGGGTGAACTAGGATCTGATTGAAACCTGAAAATCCATCAAGTAATGAGATTCTTGAAGTGCCCACCACTCTTTGGAGAATATGGTCCATTTTTGGTAAGGGATAGTTGTCTTTAAGGGATACTTGATTCAAATTCCTTAGATCAACACAAAGCCTAATCTCCCCTGTTTTCTTTCTTGTGGGGACCAAGGTTGAAATCCAGTCTGAAAACCTGATTGGTGCTATGATACCGGTTTTAAACATTTTTTGCACCTCTTTCTCAATTGAAGGGAGAAGCATAGGATTGATTCTTCTCAATTTTTGCTTGAATGGCTTTTGATTAGGCTTGAGAGGGATAGTGTGTTGAATAACATAGGTGTCATAGGATTTCAAATCCTCATAACTCCATGCAAACACATCTTGGAACTCTTTAAAGAGGTCAATGTATTTAGGCTTCTGGTCAGGGGGTATAGAGGCAGACAATTTTATTATCTTGGGGTTTTCAGTAGTTCCAATGTTGCATTCTTCAATCGTAGCATTAAGGGGATGTATTTTTGGTTTTCTAGGAACATCATTTGAGTCAAAAATGTCCTCCAATGGAGTTAGGCCTGTTGGTAGGAAATTGTCCTTCAGCTGTATGACCTCAGCCTCTGCCTCTGCACCAGTTATTTCATCAAAATGCAATTGTTCAAGTTCTTGTATATTTTCCTTGTCAAAGGTTGTTGGAAAGAATATGTGATTTGTTGTTTTGAGTGATATTGTTGTTTGGTCTTGCTCACTCAATGGCTGTGGGTCCTTCACGGGGTCAACATCAATGTTCAAGCCTGAAAATTCATGCTGCAAGGTCAAGAAACTGTTTATCTGTGTGTCATCCTCAAACACTTTCCAATCTTTGACATTGTTTGGGACAGAGGGTCTGTGTTTTATCTCAGCTGTAAAACAATGGTTGGGTTCAAAAGGCAATTTGCATGTGCTGGCAAATGTAGCTAAACTATGTGCATGAAGGTTGTGGGTCCTAGGTATCTTGGTCATTTGAAATTCAGTGAAAGCTTTGAGTATTTCAATAGTAGCAGACCTGTATGATCTTAGTCTTTTGTCATTGGTGACAAAATTTCCTTTTACTTGTTGAATAATAAGGTCTGAATCTCCCATGATTGAAACTTTTGTGGCTTGTAAGGATTTTACCAGTTTGAGGCCTAGCAGAAGAGCCTCATACTCTTCCATATTATTAGTGCATCTGAAATTAAGTCTATAGGCTCAACCTTCTGCATGATTGCTTTGTTTGTTATGAATCCAAACTCCAGCTCCTGCCCCTAATTTGTTGACTGATCCATCAAACTCAAGAAACCATAGGATCTCATGATTTAAGGGATTTTCAACATCTTCTGTATGATTTGGGATTATAAGTTGGAGCTCTTGTCTTCCATCTGGTTTGTCTTCTAACATTACCTCATCAATTGATTTCTCAATCTTGATTTCTTGGGGACTTGATTTCTCACTCATATGCTGATCTTGTTCAAGCATGACAGATTTGTTATCACTCATTGGGCTTATATCAGTATTGAACAGAATGAAGGAATCCATATCAGAATGGACTGCATAAATAGGGAAATTTTGAGGTTTTTCTTCACTGCTTACCATGTACTTCATGAGTGATTCTCTGTATAGCCTCTTTGGCTGCCCAAAGACAGAGATAGTGGCATATGACATGTCCAATTGCAGGGAGCCTTGGAGTTTAACCCCCCAAGATCTTGATAACAACATTCCATACTTGGGTGGGATATCAGCAACTACCACATCCATTAATATTGTTTTATTTGGATACTGGACAAGGGATACACATAGATCTTTTATCAAGCCTAAACACTTAACTTGGCTGGAGTCAAATGAAAATAGGTCCTTATATGGTCTTGTGATGTCTAGATTCAATCTTTCCATTACTGACTTAGGCATCAGGTTGTGGGAGGCGCCTGAATCAAACATTGCATTGTGTAATATCTTATCATGAACATGCAGGCTGACATAAAAAGGTAGGATTCCAGTAACTGTTGTCTTTCCATCAACCTCTGGACCAAAAAGTAATTATGGGGTGTCATCCAATACATTGACATCATCTTTATTATGAGTGAGTTGAAGGGATTTCTTGATTTGTTGTTTGTAAATGTTATGCTTGGCTAGCTCTGAAAGAGGAATGGCTATCTTCAATTTACCAATTTCAGCTTCTAAGTCAAAAGGTTTTTCAGATTGGATCTTGGTGTCCTGTTTAACAACCTTTTCTTTGTTAATTAAGTTTTCTTCTTGACTCTCACTCCGATCTTGAGGCTTGTCCTTTTTGTTTACCTTTTGAAAAGTGTTGCTTGGATTCTGCTGTGAAGGAGGTGTAACCATTGGTTGTTGTTTCAAGGGAAATGGTTCGGTTACCTCTTCAAATGTTACTTCATTTGCAATTGAATCAGTTTTGTTAATAGGCTCTGTGACAATAGCTTTCTTAGGCTGCAGGCTATCCTTTGTTTTCTCAGGTTGTGTCACATTTATAGTTCTGCTTCTTAATTTGTATTGTTTATGAACTTCATAAATAGCTATGTCATAGCCTTGTTTAAAGTCAAATGACTCTCCTAACTTGGTTTGGAACTGCTTGATGTCTTCATCTTCATGATCCTCTTGACTCAGAAAAACTTGCTGATCATTGTTGAGGCCCATCAATTTGATGTGGGTATCATCTATCTTCTCGTTAGAAGTTGATGTTTCAGCATAGTTTTCTTGGAATGGAGGTCTAATTTCTGGTTCAGGGCTGGCCTTGCCAACATTAGGATTTTGGTTTCTTCTAAAATTGGGATTCCTGATAGGATTATTCTGTGGTGCTTCCCATGATGACTTCCTTTCAACTGATTCTACTCTGTCACCTAACCTATGCATACCAGTGATTATTGCATCCAATTTCTGATCCCAGCCTGAAGGCTCTTCTTTGAAGGTAGTTTTTCTTTCAGTTTTGGTCCTATTTCTCCTAGCTATCAGGTTGGCTTCTACACTCACTGCTATGTCTAGCATTTCAGCTAAATTTCGGGGAGCTCTTTCTCTTAATTGGTATGCCATATCCGAATCAAACCCATCAGGAAAGGTGTACAGAGCTAGATCAGGTGGGGGCCTGATATTTTGGGGAATAGCATTGCAGACATTGTTAAACCGAGCACAGTAGTCCAAGACAGTTTCTTGGGGACCTCTTTTAATAGTATTGTATTCAGATAAAATATGAAGTGGATCCTTTTTCTTCTCCCATCTGTTGATAAAGGTTTGATACAGGGCTTCAGGGTCAGCTATTGAGTTTGCTGGAAGTGACCTAAACCATGATCTTACATCTCTTGTTAGGCTTTGTGTTATCACCTAGAACTGCAGTCACATGTACATAAATTTTGTCCAAAAAATTTCATTGTCAAAAATGGGTGTCAAATGGTTGTTTTCCTATGTTTACTACTTAGGGGTCATGTTTCTAAAGGATATTGATGTGAATCATTTTCAAATACCGTTAGTCATCCTCCATCATGATTGTATAAGACATGTCTTATCTTGTATACGTCACTGGTCCTTTCCGCATTTTCGCAGCGCAGTTTTATTGGTTGATTTTGCAGCGCAATGATGTTTTAGCCTTTTCGCAGCGCGTCAGTATCCAGCCATTTCGCAGCGCATTTTGCTAATTTATAACTATCTGCGCTACGAAATCGCGGATTCGGGGATTTTTAAGCGCAGATTCTTAAAGTGTCATGTCTGGGGATGAGTCATTGTGTCCGTCCGGTTATTGTCAGTTGGCGTTCTTTCCAAGCAATTATGAGCCATCACTCCACCAATAGGTTCATAGCCACGCACATAAAAATCATTCAAACAGTTTTGTCATGCATGGTTGTGTTATGATGTTTGTTAATGATGCATAAACTGACTCGCTTGGATGATAAGACAATTGAATTGCAAATGAACCCGAGTTTCTTCTTTAAGAGAGCCTGATTGCAAGCGAGCCTGCGTTCTAAAATTTGAATTTGCCATTTGAGTTGAGGTTGGTGGTGTTTCGCTGTGCGAAAGATTTCAAAAGCGGAATGGAGAAGAAGGAGCATCGGTCTGGAAGATGTCAGAGGGCAGAGCCTGAAGGATTGGACCTTCCATTGAGAGATGAAGGTGTAAGAAAGGCTTTCAAAGATGCTGGTTGCTGGAGTTTCTGTGAAAAACTGAAGGGTGGCCACACTCAGGTAACAAAAGAGTTTGCCTTGAACTTTACAGGTTTAAATTCTAAAGTGTCTATGTTAGAATTCCAAGTATCTCCAGAGGCTATTGCTAATGTAACTGAGATTCCGAGAGGAGGGCAGGAGTGGTTTAAAAACTTCAAATTTGATATGAACCCCTGCAAAGAGTTCTTGAAAGAAGCCTATGTGAATGAAGATCTAACCAAGGTTGTGCCTAGAAGTTATGTTAAGGAGCACTATGCCATGCTTCTTAACTGTATTCAAAAGTATTTAACCTGTGAGGGCAGATATAATAAGGTTTATTCCTATCATTTTAAGTTGTTGCTGCATTTTACGGGTAAAGCATCTATAGATATCCCATTTTACTTGTTTCGTAGCCTCAGCAAGATGTGTGACAAAGTCCAATTGAAGGATGATTGTGAGACATCATTATTTCACCATGGTATAGTCAAACTGTTAGTGCTGGATGGTCTTCAGAAAATTGGTAGGGATTGGAATTCTTTCATCTATATGGCTGGTTTTCAGAGTAAGACAGGCCTCACCCCACAGCCGGTTAGAGAAAGAGAAGAATCAGTGGAGGAACCTACAATAGCTAAGCTTAGAAAGGAGGCTAAGGATAAAAAGAAAACCAGGTCTCAGTTGAAAAAACCAGTAAAGCCCTTGCTTATTAAAGAGACATCTCAGCCATCATTAAAAGAAAGGGTTAAGCACAAGAAAGATGCACCTAGATCAAGTGGGTCTGAAAAGGTATCAAGAGTAAAGACGAGGAGTCAATTAAGCAAAGAGAAGGGCAAATCAGTAGCTGTTGAGGAAAGTCCAATATCAAAGGCCAGCTTAAGTGATTTTCTTGAGGCCATTGAGTTTGAGCAGGTAGAACCGGTGCATATTGAACCTATGCATATTGATTTGACTCAATCATCACCTGAGAGCACTAAGAAATCAAAAGCTTCGAAGAGACTAAGGTTTGATGAACCTAGTGAGGAGTTTATGTTCAAACCACGAAGGCCGGTTACAAGGAAACAAGTTAGAGAAGCTGAGAAAGTGCATAAAGGAGAGATAGCTGTAAAGATGCCCAGAACAGAGGTAATTGAAGTATTGACCAAAACAGTGGAGGCAGTCAAGCATAAAGAAAAGAACAGAAATGTTATTATTACCCAAGGAGGAAATGTTATAGCCATAAAGAACCAACCGGGAGCAGAAAAAGATGAAGTTGCCCAGGTGAAGAATGTTACTAAGGAGCTTGCAGTTAGATATGCCAACTATCGAAGAGCTGTGTTAAAAGGTAGCAAAAACCTAGTGGGTCAGGTAGATTCAGTGGCTGATGTGTATACATGGATGGTTCCAGCCCTCAAGCAAGCTAAACTCATCAGAAAAATGAACATGAGCCTGAGAGCTGAAAACAAAGCCTTAAAGAAGGAGGTTGCAAATTTGAAGATACAGCTAGGTCAACTAGCTCACTGATTTGAAGAAAAAGGTGCCATTCTTAGTTTTGGTCAATTTTGTTTAAGCTCCATTATTTTGAAGTCATTTAAGTCTCTGACACCTGTAGAAGAATTCTAAAGAGTCATAAGTTCAAGCAAAAGACGCCTTAATGTAAATATACTCTGTTTTAGCAAAAACAGCAGTTTCGTAGCGCGCTACGAAACTGCTGTAGGTGCTGTTTTATGATGAAAACAAACAGTTTAATGATGAGATCAGCAAAGTTTTGAAGGAAACGCCTAAGGAACATAAGGGAGACCACTTGAGGCTATCCTAGCTATTTAGAGAATGACAAGTGTGCCTTTTTGAAAAGGTGAAATATTTTGTCTTTAGTGAAAGCTTTGATAAAGGTACATTATTATCGGTTGTTAGGGTTCTGATAGGAAATGCATACGGAGATTTTGGTTTATACACCTGTTCAATCAACAAGGCTTCCAGCACATTGGGGAATATGGTGATGCTCGTAGTTTTTGAGGAATTAAAGGGCTGGGAACATGTTACTTAATTTGTGAAGAATGATGGGAGACAAGGACCGGGAAAACAGGGGACTTATCTAGATGATTAATGAACCATCAACGCATCCAGTATCCAAAGCCAGCTTGTTCATTGCATTCTCCTCTAAGCTATCTCTGCCAAAACAGAAAGAAGACAGGTGTCAAGAATCAAGAAGGAATCATGCTACGAGGAGGACAAAATTTGAGTTTTGATTAAATTAGGACTCTTTGTAATTACAGTTCAGCACTTAATGTATTTAATGAATTAGTTAAACAATAGATAGGAGTAGTTAATAGTAGTCTTCGAGCTCCCCTCATGCTGGAGGAGGAAGCTCAAGGTGGTTAAGAATGTATCCCTATATATAGATCAGACTTGGATGTAATGGGGGTTGGATGTTTTTGGAGAAGACTGTTTTGGTTTATGTATAGCAGATTTCAGTAATGCAAATGACTGTTGTTTCTTCTCAGGATTCAAAATAGATCTTATTGTTCAAATGTATGATGGTTTATTCTCTTTAATGTTCTTTTACAGTTTGGTTAATGCATAATCACTCAAAACTCATGAATCATGCTCTGACTTCCTGTATGCCTAGGCAAACTGTGTTTCATGTAAGTTATGTTTGAACATTAGATGTAAAGTGCCATGATTTCTATGAAAGGATAGTGTTATTGTTTACTGAGATATTAGTGACTCCATAAGCCCAATGGGAAGCAATTCTGTCCAGCCAGTACATTTTTCATGTGTCTTGTAAGAGTTAGCCATCTTGTTCAATATCAATAACCTATGAGAGAGCCCTCTCAGACTAAGGAGGCTAAGCCTTAGTTAAAAGCTTGGTTTGAAACAGTTACTTAGAGTCTTGTTGATTGGAAGCCTTCAGTACCTGATTTTGTGATAACACTTTGCACAAAAATTTTCATCCTAACCCCATCATCATCTATCTCATAATTTTCAAAGTAGTCCTGCATGTTCTTAGTATGTTGAAGGGATGGATAAGAGCCAGTACCATCAAAATATGAAATCCTTCTTTGGTAATCTTGAGGCATAGGCCCTGGATTGGCCGGTAACTACAGTGGAGCATATCTATTAGCCATGTTTGGTGGTATAATAGGGAAAACAGGAACAAATGGGACAAGTGGAGGAAAGGGGATGAGAGGGGTATGTGTAGTTGATGGAGTGGTTGAAAGGATACCTTGTGAAGTGGATGAAGAACTAGGAGATTGTGGAATGATGGTATGAGGAGGTAGAGAAACCTTAGCATGGGTTGGAATATTAATTTGACATCCTGCTTCAGAACTTGAATCTGATAGAGTCCCTTCTGATTTGTGTCTCTTAAGGATTCTTGAAATCAAGTTTGGATTTTGGAACTCAGGTGATGGATCAAGATCTGGGTTTGATCTTGTATAGCGAGTTTTCTTCTTAGGAGCCAATTTCTGTGATTTTCTATAGGAGAACTTTCTGAGAGGTAGTGATATTTGACAAGGACTGATCAGGTATAGCAGAACTGTATGGAACTTAAGACTGAATAAAGATTGACTGAGGCAGCTTTTATATACTCCTGCAAATGCAAAGCAGAGGCAGTTTCCAAGGCTATCTGGCTGTCACTCAGGCTTTATCTACAGTATTAAGAATCAGACAGGGGGTTATGAAATTCGTTCGATCCCCAGTGGAGTCGCCATTTATGTTAACACCCAGGTTGTTCCCTTTGACTCCTGAGGGAATACGACCGGTGTAACCACTAACCAAGCTTTGGATTACAGGTTCTAGCCAACCTGTAATCAGAGAGGGCTCTCTCTTTTAGTTTTTTAACTTTGTTCTTAGAGGATTTTAGGCTAGTTATGTGGTAGGAGTTTTGATTTAAATTTTGGTTGAGTGATGTCTTCCAGTATCTAAGATGAGATCTTCAGACAGTTTCAGTCCATTGGGCAATGGAGTCTGTGATTATGGGTAGTTTGAGGTATTGAGTAAGATTGCTAAAACTGCAGGGCGATTTAGATATATCATGAAACAAACTTAAAATTGTGATGATGAAATATGTTTAGCCAGTGAAAGGCAACTAAGAGTTTTTCACTAAGCTGGTGATGTGAGAAAGAGATATATCACTCAGGAGCAGATTTGAATTCCTGAATAATAGTCACTGTGAAGTTTTAGTCTGAAGGCGAAGCAATTAAGAATTACACTTCCATAACTAATACTTAGAGGAAAACATTCATAACAGCATAGATTGAGTTTAGGGTATTCAATGAACAAATCCTGAAACTATTCTTTTTCTGTGCTATTAAACTGTGAAATATAGAGCATGAACGGATTATGAAAGAATGAAATACATAACAAAAGGGTTCAAGAAAACTTATTGTGCCATGAAATATATAGGAATCCTGTAGCAGTAAGTCATCACACCACAACACATCAAACAACTCAGCACTTTGGAAATTCCATCGGATCCCTGTATTAAAACTCTGAAATTTACAACATAGGCTCTTTAGAAGAGAAAATCAACAACCCCTGCAAGCTTATGCGAGGGGATATATATACAATCGGTTTTTACAAAATATCTGAACGCTGAGTCATTTGCTTAATAACTGCGTTCACCAACTTTTAGAATAGCAGATAAGAAATTTATTGCTACTCTAAATACACAATGAATACTCTTCAGTTCTGTCAGAAACCTTTTTGACTTTTGGAGGCCACTGAGTCGGCTGAGTGCTCTGCATTAATTCTGAATGATATGTTCTTTATGGCTCTGTCGTGCTGTAGCTTTCTCGGCCCTGTCATCTACATCTGTCAGTGTTGCTTTAGTGGCCGAATTGGTTTGCTGAGTTGGCTCAGTCCACTCTCTTATAGTCATTGTGAAAACTTGATGAAGACCTGTTTTTTCACAGCAATGTCTGTATCATGCTGGTCCACCATTCCTGTGTAGGAAACTGATGTCTCAAAGTTGTGCCTAGTTTTTCATCTGCCTCTGTATATTTGTAGTAATTAGGAGGCACTTCAAACAGATGTCTGATTTCATTCATAATAAAAATAAATTTTCTATTTTCTCATAGAGGCTCTGCCCAGATGCAGGCCCTGCTTCCTCTAGGGTACTTGATCCCGCAGTGATCTGATTTGTGGCAAATGTATTCACCCTTTTTGCATAGTTTTCATGGGACAACAACCTACCTGCACTGTTTAGTAGGCTGGGAAGGCCACTGCTATGCAATGCTGTGAATTTATCTGTGAACTTGTTCACCTCTGTTTGCATTTCCTGGAACCTTCTATCCAATGTCTGCACCAGATTTCTCAAAGTGAGGACCCTATTTATCAGTAAGATGGTGTCAGTTCTATTGGTGATTCCTATTGCTGCGAGCTGAGGGCCTGTGTGGTTATTGAGGACATTGATCATTCTATTGGCTATCTCAGGCATAGTGCCTAGAGATGCCCTTGCTCTTTGGCTTTCCTTGTGTGCCCTGCCTATGAGCTCCATGTGCTCATGAATGGTTTCTATGTACTGCCATTGATCTGTTATTGATTGACCAATATTGGCCCACAAAACTTTCTTGATCTCAGCCACCACTTTCTCAAGAGAAAGCTCTTTCTCTAGTTATTTTATATTTTTCTCAAGAGCTCTTACTTCCCTAGTTTTCTCAGCCACATTTTGCTTTGATTTGTCATATTTCTCATTAAGTGTAGCCAATTTTTCCTTGGCCTCATTTAGCTCTGCCATTTGGGCCTCTAGAACTTGAATCTCCTTCATCATCTTCTGCATATCCAGGCTTGGAGCCTGTTCTGATGTTGTTGCTGGTGCTGATGTTGATGGGCCTGTTTCAGCTGTCTGCCCTGTTGTTGTGGGGAAAAGTATCCGACTCGGATGACCCTACCCCTACTCTAAAGGTGACAGTCTTTAGCAACAACTGAAAGTAAAGCTTTGATATTTTCCTTTATGAAAGTACAGAGAGAAGGAAGAAAAGATTAACCAACCTGGTGTCTTTCGCTTAGTCGATCCTTACTCTCTCTCTTTGTCTCTTGTTCCCAGCTCCTTGCTCTCTTTGCCGGTCCAGCTACACACAGATCCTGCACAAAACAAGAGAGGAAACTACAAGATACATGTACTCATAACTGATGCATGGATTAGAGTGAATCAAATATACATGTAAATACAATACATCAATGCAATACAAGTATATAGGAGAACATGCAAAACTTTATTGATAGAAGTAACAGGGTTCTGAGAAGGTTACAACCATTGATGGCTCCAATCCAGCAGCACCTCCCCAGCAGCAAGAACTCTCCTCTTCACCTCTAGTAAAACAATCACCCAATAACTCTAACTGTAAACCAACAGCACCTCCTTGCTTTACACAAAATTCCAGCCTCCTTAGACCTCATAGAAGAGCTCTATTTATAGGAGAGAAGAAGAAAGGATGAGTCAGCTTGAGGCTGGCATAGAGCTGACTAGTGTCCTCTCCCTCTTCAGTTAATCTTCAGTCCTTGAGTCCACTTGGAGATCCTTGCTTACACATGGTGATCAAGTACCTCTTACTCATCACAAGGCGAATCTCATGAACCAAGTGTCAGTTTGGAAGCTTCCTGGGCAGTTGACACCTTGCAGAATGACTGTGCCACTTGGCCAATCTCGCCCAGCGCAGGTAGCCTTCATTAGATTTGACTTCCAGCGCAGGTACAAGGAGGAGCAGTTGCATTCCAGCGCAGATGCTCAGTGGAGCAGCTGACATGATCCAAAATTAGCCTGTTTTGAAGTGTTTTCAGGTGGAGAACTGATTGGAAGTGCTGTTGTTTGATGACCTTGTTCTTTTAGGGGTAAGAACAACATGTTTAGGGACTGAGGATCCCTGTAATTATTGACATTTCATGCTCCATGTCGCGAGGCACAAAAATGTCTATAACAGTTGCCCCCTAAAGTATGAGGCCGTTTATCGGGTGAAATGCTTTATCTAGAGGGTCCGAAGTTCATTCCAGTGCTGAGGAGGCGCCCTGTAATACAATACAATACAATACATTATTTTTCATTTTATTTTCATGATCTAGCTGAGGCGGGCATTCCCATGCTCAGCTTTATAAATACATTTTGGTACATAGAACAGACGATCGTCTGATGGTAGACTGATAATTCTCTGCTGAAATTATCATCCTTTGAGTAGGATGATCATCTGCTGCAATGATGTACGTGACAAATGCTTTTATATTTCCTGAATATGTATCGCAGCCCAGATGGATGAAACTAGATCCGGGGTCTTCAAACTAGTTCGATCTTCACTCTAAGTACAAGTCGATCCATGTGAGAATTTCGCTGAAGTCGAACATGGAAAGACATCGCTTGATTACCGGTCAATAATGAAAACCGTTAACAAGCGCGAGAGGAATCACCAATAATGACGATGACCCTCAAGGTACTGCAGTACAATTCACGTGGCGTGAATAAAGGACTTGGCGTCGAACGCCACGCAAAATCTTCTGGTCGAAGGTCATTGATGTATACCTGTCGCCGGAAGTGAGAAACTTTCCATTGAGGCATGCAAGCTTCAAAGTACTGATGGGGGTTGTTCCTAGATCAACTTCTTGGATAATGAGCTGAAGTCGACAAGAAGCGATCCATCAAAGGAGGGCCTTAATGAATCCCACATCAATGACACGGAACGAAGCTAATGATTTTAGTGGAGGTGAAAACAAACTGTGACATATGATTCAGGGTGGCGATCATGAATGGATGAAGGATAATGTATGGCAGTGGATGGGACACGGTTGACACTTTCAGAATGACCCCTCTTGAACATATAACGACACTGATGCGATGGATCGGTAGCATTACCCCAAATGTGGATGGTTTGGCGAGGACCATGGCGATGAGACCGGTGAATGAAACAACCCAACCCGATGTGGTACGGAGGAAAAGTGTCATGTTCAAGAGTGACTTGCTACCATTAAACTTTGATGTTCTCCCAATTTTTCCCCAGTCATTTCTGACCAGTACCTCTTTATTTTTGTCAAGCTTGAGGAGGATAACATATGCTTGTTCTATAACCTGCCCTTCGGGCAAGCCCATCGCTATGATTTAACGAGCTTAGCGATAGGGAAACTCGTTCTCGTCTAAAGACAAGTTTGTCGCTATTTAATCATTTTAACGAGTCTAACGACAAGGAAAACACGGTCCTTTTCATTTTTAGAGAGTCTGAAAAGGTACAGAAAGTTAACTCCATAATTCCTTTTTCGTCAGCTAATCCCTTAAGTCCGAAAAAGTATAAAACAATACAGAAGGGATGACTGTTCGGTACTTTTAACGAGCCGAACAAGACAAGCGCTCGATCCTTTTGTGCAATAATCCCTCAGGTCAAAAAAGATTAAAATTTAGAGGAGGGATAGCGTTCCGGTCATTTAACGAGCTGGAAGGCCAAAACTCGGCAAACTTTTCATATTTTACGAGTCAGTGAAAAGAGCTCAAAGAAGACTCGTCTTTTGAGGAACGAGTGATAAACAGGGATAGCAGCAGATTCCAGGTACAGGTTGGAACTTTCCAATCACGGCAGTGTCACAAGGATGGCTAGGTGAAATCACTCTTCGCAGCTGTTTCTCAAAAGAGGTAAACACACAAATGGAAGTGAATGATCGGCCAAATGAACAACGGAGGTGATGGATGAAAACACGATCAAGGTTCTTATGGCTGATGAATTTACAATCTCAAAAGGTTATTTACCGGTTCGTTTTTTCTGAATGAGCTTGAACTCTGAAGGAAAGCCTGCTCATAAACTTATGTTTATTTTTTAACGAGCATGAACTATGTGCTAAAACTGCTCGGATCTTGCGTTTATTTTTTAACGAGCATGAACTATGTGCTAAAACTGCTCGATATACCAGTCATAATAAGAACGCCTCCAGTGAAATAGCTATTTTTTAAGGAGCTTTATCTCACGAAGCTATGCTCCAATTTTGGCAAATTTTACCTTTTCCCCACAGGCTTTCTTCATGTAAGGTCGGAAACGGCTAATCCTATGAGTTTAAAGGGTTAGACCTACAGGTTTAAAGGGAGGACCTAAAAATTTAAAAAAATAAATAGTCGTCCCTTGCTTGCATTCCAAAAGTTTGCATGCCCCCAGGTATAGGATAGAATTTCGAGGCTGCCCCTCCTCTCCCCTACCTCTGCTTTTCTTTGGGTGTTCACAGTTATTTGTCATCTTGCTAATCTAATGTTAACGATACTTGTCTTCTCGTTATTTTAAGGGGTCTTACGCAGTACTCAGGCTTCCCGTCGGCCCACTTTTAATAAACAGCTATTTGTGACAATAGAAGAACACTACTCAAAGACAAAACATCGGTATTATTGAGGGAGGCTTGCCTCTTTCTTATTATCCGAAGAGGGTTCTATTCGCTGCCGCAAATCAATCTCTTTCTTCGGCGATGTCTAACGTTGGGTTACTAAAGATGGTGACCACCTGTTGTAGCAATAGAATCTCTTTGAAGGCTGCCCCTGCTTATCCTTCAAAACATTTGTTTTAATGGGCGAGGCTTGAATTCAAAGACGGTTACTACTTGTTACCGCAAACGGTCTTCATCTTTGGTATCCCTCTTACCTAGACAAGGGGAGCGAGAAGCCAATTATCTCACTCACATAACTTTGACAAAAGAATATTATTCCAGAACAACCCCACTTCCTTCCACGGACGGGGTACGGACTAGTCATATTCTTCTGCGAAAATTCTTCCTTATACCCAGGGTTTCTTCTGCCCGAAGCAGACCAGGGTGCATGCCCCCTGGGTCCTAGTCTTTCTTTCCGAATCACTCGCACTCATCGGGAAGGAGGACTGGGGGCGGAGGCGAATCTTGAGTGAACAGACCATTTAGGAATGGTATTTGACTATTTGCGATGCGAGATCCCGGAAACGAAAGTTGGTCTACGAGCTTGACCACCCTTCCTTCGTGTGGAAAACACATTACTCTAAAGAGTGAGGAGACTATCGCTCCCATGCAATAAATATAGTCCCGCCCAAGGAGTAGGTTATAATCCAAAGGTCCTTGGACGACCATCACGTTCATCTCGACGGTCTTCCCTTTCAATGTAACAGGTACATTGGGGAGGATCCCTAATGGTCGACTGGTTCCTTTATCAAAACCTGAGAGATTTCTTAACTCAGGTAAAAGCGCCGGGGAACCCAGTTCTTTCCAAGCAACAGAGGAAAGGATACTCACAGACGCCCCTTCATCAATGATAGTACCAGCCATGATCATTCTATAGATCTGGACAATGATTCTGAATGGTACACTGGCTGGTAACTGGGGTCTGCCTAGTTGATTCCAATCAAAGGATACAACCAGGTTGCTTGGTGGTGGGACTGAATATACGGCCGGATATGACTCTGATGATGTTCCTTCCTGCGATAAAGGAATGGGCGCATTGCCCTGACGCTCATCGGAGTTGGTGCTGATGAAAAGAACCTGGATGGTGTCATCCTTATTCTCTTCAGTGAGGGTGTCGCATGAAGACGACTCTTCGGCGACGGTGTCATTTGAAGACGGGTCTTCAATGACAGAGTCATTGGATGATAGAACCTCTGAAGAAAGAACCGGGTCAACTGCCGTTTCGACCTTTAGACTTTCACCTGTTCTGGATTCAGTAGGTTCATTCTCAATGACCGACACTTCAGCTGACCACTTGAGCGGGCCAGCTGGATTTTCAACTATCGAGGGATTAGGCACGAGTTTTTGGTATCCAAGAGGAAGTCGCAACGGGAAAACCGGGCGATCTTCCAAAACTCTCTTGGCCTCATCTAAGAATGGACATTTGTGGATGGCATGATTGCCTTCACACAATAGACAGGGTGATCTTGGTCCCCTCCTTCGTCCTTCACTCTCGCTAGTTGACGGAATGCAATCAACATGACAACCAGAGGTTGATGCTACCGGATTGTGCAACCTTGGGGACCAGTCCCTTAGTATCCGGGGAATACAAGGACAATCACGATGGAAGTGGATCCCTTTGCAAATGACACATGGCGATTTAGGCCCGGTCGGTGTAGTGTGTGGGTTTTTGTCAGCTTTCTTCTGCTTGCCCCCAGTCGCCTTCGCCAGAGGCTCCTTCTGCTTCTTTTCTCTCTTCTTCTTTTCCTTCTTCTCCTTAGGAGGCTGACTTTTGCCAGCTCTACCTTGCGAAGATGAAGGATCAGAGGAAGTATCATAAGAAGTGGAAGGCTGGTGGGTAGTTCTAGATTGTTCTGACTGTTGATTCGACTGCTCAGGATTAGTGGCGATCTGGACTACATTAGTTGAAAAGAGCCATACAGGGAGGCCGATTGTCAACCCTGGAAGTGACAATGTAGCCATATGAGGCGCACCAACATCTCCCCAAGAGGAGAAGGGATTTGGACTTCCGCCAAGGTTACCTCCTTGGTTGGTGGGCTCCATACTTTTCAACTGAAAGATCAACATGGGAATAACAGGTGATTATGTTCCGCTTAAAATAAATTTTATTAACGACGCTTTTAGACACAAACTTGCTTTTTCATGTTTTAAGAGTCGAGAAAAAGCTAAAGATGACTCTAGTCGCCTTCAATGTTTTAACGAGCCCGAAGTGACAAATGCTCGGTTGGACTTTTTCAGTTATAGAGTTTGAAAAAGGCCAAAAGAAACTGCTCTGGAGATCTAGGCAGAGGGTGTGCCAAACCTTTCGCGAAACCACAAAATACGTTTTACGGTACGGGTGGTCGATCTTCGTGAATGCTGTGTTCACTGCATCGCGATCAGTAGGGCGACCGACACGGTTTCCTAAGGATAAAGGATAAAAGCCTATAGGGGTCTCCCAATATACGCGATGGTACGCGGGAGCACAAGTCCGTGTTAGTGCCACCAACTCTCAGGAGGAATCACCCACCTTCGTAGAGATCGACAGTCACTATGTTTAACGACGCCGGAACACGTCTCTACCTAGACCTCTAGATGTTTGCGTTATGTTACAAAGCGTTGTTATGTAAATTGGGTTTATTTTAATGTTGATCTTGCTTAACAGTTTGCCTTTCAGGGTCGCCACGAGATGTATATATACAACTTCCTATATGCAATCTAAGATGAGAAGCAAATCTTTTCAATCTTTCAACTTTGAAAACCTTGAATCTACTGAGGGAAAAGAAAGACACAACTTTTTCCACGGATCATAGAACACACACTAAAATGCACATTTCCTAAATCGTCAAGCACACAGTCAAATGCAAAATGCACAATGCATGTATTTCTTTTCGTTGTCCTTAATGTTGATGTAAGACAGAAAGGAAACTGTTGTATAATTTTGAATCTAATTTCAAGTAGAAATAAACAAGCTTGTCCAAAATCAAAAAGACACCTTATGATCGACTTGTTTAAACACTGGAAATGTATAGATTCAAACCATAAAGTGAAAAACAAACAAACTCAAACAGCCATGAACAGTAATAAAACTAGCTCTTAAGATCACAAAGACACTTTTACAGTTCAGGATCTAAGAGGTCACAACTATACTGGTTCGCTTTTCACAATGGGAAACTGTAACTGAAACAAGAAATACTGAAAGAACATTCACAGTTTCATCACACAACTGAGGCGGAATAATGTCAAGGAGAAGTGGTTTACAGCAAGTACAATGACCAGCAAGCAATCAGCAAAAAATCAGTGAAAACAGGGCTCAGACACAAAGGGAAACCTCAGAAAGACACTGGCTAACTGGACCAGCGCAGGCTCTGGTCTGTCAAATTGACTTCCAGCGCAGTTCCCGAAGGGAGTACCTGCGCTGTAATGCAGACTTCCTATGGACAGCCTGCACTGAGACACGAGAGTTGCGTCTACAAAGTTTTCCGGGTCATAAAAAGCTCAAAAATGCACTGTTTTTTGCTGAAATAAAAAGCTATAGGTCAAGTACAGGCTAAGAGATGATCAAGAGGATGAAGATCTATCACAAAGAGTAAAGAGTCTTTTGTAGATAAGCTCTTTAAATCTTGAATTTGCTCAGCAAATGAGCAAGAGTAGCAGACCCTCTACTTCGCTTTTGATATAGTCAAAAGCTTTTCGATTTGGTACTCTTTTCTTCAAGAAATGAATAGCAAAATACTACAAACACCAACAAGATACTAGGTTCCCCAGCGGAGTCGCCAATTTTTTGTGGGGAAAAGTATCCGACTCGGATGACCCTATCCCTACTCTAAAGGTGACAGTCTTTAGCAACAACTGAAAGTAAAGCTTTGATATTTTCCTTTATGAAAGTACAGAGAGAAGGAAGAAAAGATTAACCAACCTGGTGTCTTTTGCTTAGTCGATCCTTACTCTCTCTCTTTGTCTCTTGTTCCCAGCTCCTTGCTCTCTTTGCCGGTCTAGCTACACACAGATCCTGCACAAAACAAGAGAGGAAACTACAAGATACATGTACTCATAACTGATGCATGGATTAGAGTGAATCAAATATACATGTAAATACAATACATCAATGCAATACAAGTATATAGGAGAACATGCAAAACTTTATTGATAGAAGTAACAGGGTTCTGAGAAGGTTACAACCATTGATGGCTCCAATCCAGCAGCACCTCCCCAGCAGCAAGAACTCTCCTCTTCACCTCTAGTAAAACAATCACCCAATAACTCTAACTGTAAACCAACAGCACCTCCTTGCTTTACACAAAATTCCAGCCTCCTTAGACCTCATAGAAGAGCTCTATTTATAGGAGAGAAGAAGAAAGGATGAGTCAGCTTGAGGCTGGCATAGAGCTGACTAGTGTCCTCTCCCTCTTCAGTTAATCTTCAGTCCTTGAGTCCACTTGGAGATCCTTGCTTACACATGGTGATCAAGTACCTCTTACTCATCACAGGGCGAATCTCATGAACCAAGTGTCAGTTTGGAAGCTTCCTGGGCAGTTGACACCTTGCAGAATGACTGTGCCACTTGGCCAATCTCGCTCAGCGCAGGTAGCCTTCATTAGATTTGACTTCCAGCGCAGGTACAAGGAGGAGCAGTTGCATTCCAGCGCAGATGCTCAGTGGAGCAGCTGACATGATCCAAAATTAGCCTGTTTTGAAGTGTTTTCAGGTGGAGAACTGATTGGAAGTGTTGTTGTTTGATGACCTTGTTCTTTTAGGGGTAAGAACAACATGTTTAGGGACTGAGGATCCCTGTAATTATTGACATTTCATGCTCCATGTCGCGAGGCACAAAAATGTCTATAACACCTGTGGGAGGAGTGATAGTTTGAGGGGGTTCCTCAAGGTTTATAACTTGCTGAGGGGGCTGAGATTTATGGCCTCCCTCTTTCTGCTTCAGGGCTTCCTGTAACGTAGCCTCTATTTCTACCAGTTTCCCTTTTGTTTGTACCAATTGTTTATGCAGTGTTAGCAGCATGGCTGCTACATCCTGGTCCTTCCTCTGCTGAGAAACATCTTCTGTTTGAGGGTGAAGGGTTGCTGGAATCTTTACCATCTTCCTCAAAGCTGCAATATCTGCATTTTTTCCTTTAATAGTGCCTGTACAGCTTTGGGATCCTTTGGGTCATGCCCAAGCTCAATAATAATACCCTCCAAAGACCTGATCCTGTTGTCTTTGGCCTGAGAGGATGCTTTCTCCAATTCAAGTTGGGCAGTTGTATTATGCAGACTGTTTTGCAATTTGTGCAAGGAAGGTCTTGTCTGCAAGAGTGGAATATACCATCTCACCCGTTTGCTTATGAAGCTCTATCTGGTCCATAGGGTGGATGTCTTTTGCAAGAAACGCAAGGTTGGTCCTTATATAATCTGCAGCTGACTGTGGCTGCAGCATAGTGGGCATGAAATGACTCATAGTCAGTTTCCCATCTGTTATGTCATATGCTGACATAAGCCTCTGCTGATTTGTGGGAGCAATTTTGAGTAAATGGTTATATAGCTGGAGTCTCACCAGCTCATTCCTCTTCTTGATATCAATGAATTGTTGTTTTATGCCAGATTCAGCCCTCCTTTGCTGACTTGAGGAGCTGACCTCTCCTCCAATTGTTCTTTCTTGTTCCTGCTGAAAGGAACTGGCAGATGCTTCCATACTAGGGGGGCCCATACCCAAGGATTGCCCAATAGGCATCTCTTCTTCAGAAAGGGGATTTATTCTTTGCCTCTTCTCCCCTTGTTTATTTGTTGATGTGGTGAGGGGAGTTTCCTGCTCTCTATCCCTCTTCCTGCTTCTTTCTTCGTTTAATGGAGTTTGGAGCACCAAGGTCTCCACTATTGTTTCCTGCCTTGGAGGCACACTCTCTTGAGCCTGCTGCTCTGTAGATATGGGAGCTTCAGCCATTTCTTCTTGCTGTTTGGGCTGCTCCTTCTATTGTTCTGCTATAGGGGGTGGCAGTTCCTGTTCCATTTCTTTTTCTTTACCTTTGCTGGTTGCCTGAGGAGCAGTTTTAGCTGCCTGTTCGGGGGATGTGGAGGATGAGGCAGCTGGTCCGAGTTGCACTTGATAAGAGAAGGAAACCTGCCCACAAGTTTCCAAGTCAGCCTCTTTCTCAAGATTATTTACTTCTTTTTGTAGAATTTCCTCTTTTTTACTTGCTTCTTCTAATGTGCCCTCTTTCCATCCTAACAAATTGGCATATTTTTCAATATGGGGCAGCCTGACATGATCATAGCTAGCCAATTTATATTTGACCCTTCTAAGGCTAATGAAGTGATTTGGATCATAGGGTATCCAGAGGAAACTAGTTTGCAATCCAAGGCGTTGCAGGATCTTGTCTGCTTCTTGCCACGCCTCTTCTCTTTTATTATAGATGAATGGGCCTAGCTGATTTCTGACTTTCAGCTGTACCTTCTTGTTTTTCTTGTGCAAATGGACCATGTCTGCATTTCCAAACTTCCTGAAGTACTCTAAGGCAAAGTGTCTCATAGGTACATATCTTGGCAGCCTATATGGGGCTAGCTCACAGCCATATATCCTGATCACTGTGTGGTTTTGGTAAAAGTACCAATCCCCAATGTTGTAGGCCTTTGAGAGCTGGAGGATCCTTTGCATCTCATCTATTAATCTTGGAGGAGGGGTACTTAGCAGCAAGGACATGGCTGGATGGATAAATAGGTCTATGAATTCACAGTAGTTGTATGGTGAAAAACATATTAGATGGAAAATTGAAGACCAAAACACTACAGACCTTGGGTTCCCTTGGACATCAAGCCTCTTGAGAGTAAGAGGGAAGCTATCAGGCTGATAGAAAAGAAACAGGTGATAGATATAAGAAGTATACCCAAATATTCTTTCCCTCTCTAGATTCATCAATTGTTCATGACTCTTATTGGCAATGTAGGCAGCATAATCATAGTGCACAACAGGAGGCTTTCCAAGGGAAAATATGGACAACATGGCCAGAATGGTTTCATCAACATCCTCAGATGTTCTGTATCCCAGAACATAACTAATCATGTCCACCAACACTTTTCCCAGCTCATTTGGATATGCATTTCCAATAGGGGGATACCTCACAGTTTCAGAGCCTGATTGAATGAATAACTGATTGATCTTTACAATCTGGGCACTTGACAGCTTGCCTCCTTCCTTTATCAAATCCATGATGGAGAGGGGAGTCAATGGCCTTGTAGTATGAAAGTGTAGCATTTCATTTATAGCCTCAGGGGTGACATGGAACAAAACTGAGCCTGAGTAATTGAGGACAACTCTCTGACATGGGTCATAGTTGGCACTGGATCTGTGTATCAAGTCTGGGAGGATATTGACTTGAGGGAGATTGAAAATGGGCAAATTGGAGTCCCAAATCCCTAGGATATCATTACCACTGAGACGGTTGGCTTTAAGGTCATTGATTACATGAATGTTATATTTGGTGTCCATTGAGGGCACTTCTGCCATATGGTAATCTCTGTCAGCCAGGGCCTGCCACTCTAGCTCTCTTTGTGGGGCATTAAGGGGTGCAACATTCAATGCAACTGGTGTTTCCATGGTTTTGGTGCTTTGAATTGTGTTTGAACTTGTTCTTCTGGGCACAATGATACAGAGCAATGAATTCTACAAAAGCAAGGCAATTTACAGAGGAGACAGGGTGAATTATGGTGAAAACAAGTTGGGAGGCTCCTGAGAAACGTTAAATGAGCAAGTACTAGGATTTAAGGGTGGTTTTCCCGGTGAGCTAGTGCAGCAGATGTTTTAGTTTACGAATGCGCAAACTGACTATAAATTGATGGAAATTTGGCTCAATGTGGACTTCTGTAGGTGAATTCGACCTTATAACTGAAGATAAATGGTGGTCACCGAGGATTTGTTGGTGATTACAGTGATTTCTCTCTCTTTTCTCACTTGTTTTGGTGAATTATACAAAAAACCAGGCGCGGAGGAGAAACTTGGATAAATACCTGGTGAACTCTGGCAATGGTGGCAAATGCAGGCGAATGCAAGGCACCCACGGTATTTAAATCGATTTCTTCAGGTTGGCGGCGAAATGGTCGTAAATTTCATGCAGAGAGCACAATAGTTCTTTTGGTAAAAATGAGAAAAAATGCGAATTTTGGTGAAAATATGGACATTTTGGGCTATTGGTGCGTTTTTTGGATGACCTCAGCATGACTTCATAGGGTGGGGTTGGGTACGACAGGGTGACGTGGCGGCCTGTTAGTGGTCCACGAGGACTGGTGAGGTGGCGGACAGAGTGGAGCAATGGCAGGCTTAGCGCTGATGCGGGGCCGACTTGGCATAACGTGGGCGTGACGCGAGCAAGTGGTAAACTAAAGCAGTAAGTGGTTCCATCGGACCGCTTATGGTACGGGGGCGGTATTAGCAGGTGGCCTCCCGATACGATTTGGGAGCGACGCGTGGCCGAGCCCTGACGTCACGCTCTGACATTTTTCGGGTGCTATCGTCCGGACATTGGGGGCGGCCCAATATTGATATGGGCCGTAAGATGGGAAAGCCCAGATCCGACGGACGATGGGTAGCAAAGGTGATAAGACAATACGGCGGGACCTGGCAGCATTTTTTAATGATTTTCTTTGTTTTTTGTGAAATGCACATTATAACCCAAAACTTTGGATAGGCGGAAAAAGTGGGTTTTTACAATGTTTTTGCAAATAGCGTGGGTGAAGCTTTATGAAGAGGTTGTAAGGGGAAAAAGGGTAGGGCTTAGGTTATTAAACCAACCAGGGGTTAGTTTAATACCCGACTGTGAGCAACCATCTGCAACAAGACTTTGTTTCTGCATGGTTTTCCAATATTTGAGTATATGGCTATAATGCCAAAGGGGAGGGAATATACATATTTTTTGGGGTTTTATACACCATAGTGCTATAGTAATAGGCAAAGGGGAACATAGGGAGTTAAGTATAGATAGAGTTAGTGGTTAGTATTGGATGGAAGATATGGAGAAGAGGATGCAAAGACTAAGTTTTATAGGAAGCAAACTTAGTTAGGAGAGTAGATCAAAATGAAAAGATTTTTACACAGGAAATGTGGCTCTTTATGCAACAAGGATCAATCAATGAGTTTGTTTTCTCTCATGAGCAAAGGTGTTATTGAGATGTTAGCAAGGAATGTGATGTGGGATGATTGGGAAGTTAGACATGCCTCATTTTACTGCGACAAAACTGCTGAATAAGAGATCTGCACTGGCACCATGTGTTTCCTTTGCTTAGGCCAGTGATATGAAAGAAATCATGCTTCTGCAATCCCATCTACCTACCCATTCTATTGCCTAGCATTTTTTGCTTCTTCAAGGAGGGTGCACTTAGACTTGAAAACCCTTATGTGCCTTTTCTTTTCCTTTGGCTTTTTCTTTTGATTTTCTATCTAAGGCTAGCCTTATTACTTCCAAGGCCCTAGATTAAACAGTTGGGAACCTTCATTCTCTACCTAACTACTTATCTGCCCAGATTAAACAGTTTGGACAGATTTCTTTCTCTAGTCTACAACACGAAAATTGAAATATGGCACGACCCATCTTAGACTGTTGGATCACCCATTCAAAAGTAGGACAGCATCAACCAACTGTAGATATGTGTTTTCCACAAAAATATGAGATCTTTGCATCACCAAAGTAGATCATATTGGCACTTCCCTTGCCAATCATGAAAAATGAAACCTATTGGTATAGGTAGCTAACACATCTTTACCAACATCTTTAAGGTGAGGGTTTAACCTTTGTTGAGGTTGTCGAATGGGCCTCACATCTTTCTCTGTATAGATATGGTGCATGCATAATTGGGGATCAATCCCTTTCATGTATGGGTAATCCCAAGCGAAAGCCTCTTTATATTTTCTAAGGAGTTGAATAAGCCTCTACTCTTGGTCATCAATAAAGTTTTTGTTGATGTTTAGGACTTTCCCTGGTTCAATTTCAATGGTTTTGTTGTTATAAACAGTAGTTGTTGGTATTGTTTGGTCATTAATATCTTTTAAGGGATCTTCTTCCATTTCTTTATCCAGGGCTGCTTCGATCATGTGACATTTTAGATTGGATATGACATTTGGTTGGTTAATGTAAGTGTTGATAATGTCATCTATTATTTGATCCTTAAATTAAAGAGCATCCTCTACAATTAGCGGTGATCCAATTTTTTCAGTTAAATATGATACAGGTTTTTTTCTAGTTTTTATTATTGTTAGGCTTGGCTAAGCCAGAGGATATAAAGCTAGATTTTTCACATTACTTCCTCTTGCTATCGTCATGCTGCTTGTTTGATAGCTTATGTAAGCATCTACGGTTGCTAGCCAAGGTCTTCCTAGAATTAGGGGATGTCCATCTAGCCGGTTTCTAGGATTAATTATCAAGAAATCTGCTGGGTATTCCCAAGAACCTACAGACACCATTACATCCTATAATGTCCCCTCTGATTTGACAACTGATCAATTAGCCAATTCCAGTAAGGTTGTGGTTGGATCCAAAGCTGTAATGCCAAGTTTTTGACAGGTTTTTGTTGTGAGAATATTGATGGTTGCTCCTAAATATACTAATGCATTGGGGAAGGAACATCCATTTATTTGTACCGTGACTATAGGGTTTCCTGGGTCCTCATATTTCACCAGTGTTTCTTTCTGTGATAATAAATCAGACAAAGTTTCAACTACGTGGACAATTGGGGTTGTTTTTATTTTCCTCTTAGGTTTTTTAGTAAATAATTCCTTAATAATCTTTTCATAAATGGGAATGTCCTAAATAGCCTGGAGGAGGGGTATTTTTACACAAAGTTTTTTTAATTCTCCCAGAAGATCAAAATTAGGATATTCTATTGGGCAGGGTATAATCAATCTCTCTAGGAATTGTGGAGAAGAGGTAATAGTTTGATTGTGGCTTTTCTGTTTAACCATATTTTCCATTTGAGGTGTTTGTTCTATAGGTAACGAATATTCTATTTGTATGTGGTTATCCCCCTCTAACTCAATTATCCACCCAAACCTTAATTTGAGTTCATTACACTCCCTCAACTCAGTTTCTGGCTCCGGTCCTTAAATAATTTGTACATATTGGACGAGTCTATTGTTGGGATTTGGGTTAGGCTGGGCTGGGAGTTGTGGTCGTAGATTGGTTTGAGGGTTCTGTTGCAATGTGTAAGCTGTTGGTAGTGTAGGTTGAGATAGGGGGATTTTTCTTGTTTGCTGGTTTGTAGGTCTTTTCCAGCTTGGCTACCACTTCTGGTTTTGTGAAGTGGAGGGTGGCCATTAGGGTGGATATGTATTGTTCTACCAAAATGGTGGGAAGTAAGGGGAATTTGGCCAACTATTATTTTGATTTGATTGAGTGGGGCAAGGTGGCATAGAGAATGGTTGCTGTGACCAATTAGGAAAAGGTGGTTGATTCTTCCACATAGCTCCTATGTATTGTTGAGCATTATATTATGAGGGCTGAAAGAAAGAAGATGGGTTAGTAGGCATACCTGTTTGTCATTCTTTCCATTGGCAATTTTGATTTAGCAGGTAGACTAGTTCTGTTTCTTCCTCTGCCTCCTTGAAGACTGCTTTTAACCCTGGGAGTGATAGGCAGCTTTCTATGGCATGATATTTAGTACATATGGTACAGGTTTGTACCATATCCAGAGGGAATTCTTTATGACTACGCTTCTTCCTACATCTAGGGCAGAATATCACCAGGTTCTGTTCTACTTCAACCTGCTTCTACTTGGTTTGCATGATGTCTAATTACGTCATCAAAGTTCCCAGGATATATGATTTGAAATCCTCCAGCAGGTTGCCGATTTCTACATGAGTAATGCTTCCACCAGAGATTTTACTATCCTTGGTTGTCATATTGCGTTTACTGGTTTCAGTATCGTACTACCTCTTGAGCACTTGATACACTTTTTAATAATATCAGCATAGTCTTCTTGATATATATCACCTTTCCCCATAATATTGGTCTTTCATCCCTTTAATCAGTGTAGTTTTTAGCACATTATCAAGCAAAGGCAGATTTGCATAGGGAGACCTTTGGAGGTTATATTGAAAATGCTCCACATACTCCTCCAACGTTTCACTAGGTCTTGCTACCATTTGGAATATTTCGTCTTTCAGTTCCCTAGATCTGTAATAGTCCTGATATTTTTTAAGGAAAGTAGTTTTCATTTGATCCCAATCATTTATGGTTCCCCCACCTAGTCCCATAAACCAATGCAGGGTTGCTCCTTTTAATGTAGAGGGAAACAACTTTAGTTTCTAGGGGTCGGTGGTGTAATCATAACCCTGACATAATACATCAAATTCAAATAGAAATGCATCTGGATCCTCTGATGTGAGTCCATGAAAGGTGGGAATATTTTGTAGAGGGATGGCTTTCATGGGTGCGTTGACAGCTATGTCAACGATGGGATACTATAATGTAGAGGTTTGGCGTGCTTGTGGATTGTTGGCCATTTGATCAAATATATGTTAGTACCCTTCTGGGATCTCTGGAGCTGGAGAGTTATCCCTAGGATGTCTAAAAGGGGTGGAAATGATCTTAACATCACTCCCTAGGTCTGGGATACTGGGTGTCCCTTGCTCGATTACTGCCTGAGGGGATCTTGGTTCCTTTGTTTCCCCTGTTTCTCCTCCTCCTTCATGAATATTACAATAATTCCCTTCTTGTGAGAAAATTGGGCGTGAATTTTCAATTTCTTGAAAACTCTGCTCAGTTCCTACCATTTTGCTGTGGACCTCAGCGTAGGCTACAGATGGTGAGCTTGTGGCCCGAAGGGAGACAGTAGATTGTCTAGAAGCGACGTTTCAGGGACCTACTGATGGTTGAGATTTAGCTTTCTTTAAGATATCATCTATGAAAGTTGATCGTCCAAGGGTCACTAATCCTTTAGATTTTTCAGGTTTGGGTAGTGGGATTGGATTATTTTCAGGTTTTTTCTTCTTAGTCATTCATGAAAACAATTCAAATGTTTATCTCTACCCTAAGTTCCTAACAATTTTTCTAGAAAGCGGGTATGGGAGTAGGCATTTTACTTGCTCTGTACATAGGTTCTTACCTTCCATTTTTAATACCCATTTCTCTCTCAATAGACAAGCATCAAATACCTACTTCAGTTTTCTATAATTGTGTTGAAAAGTGGGCGGAGGAGCAAGAACTTTACTTGCTCATTACGTAGGTTCTTACCTTCCATTTTCAATACCCAATTCTTCCTCAACAAAAATTATCAAATGTATATCTCTTTGTAAATGGCTACAGTCTCCCTGGCAATGGCGCAAAAATGTTGACTGATAAAAGGTGCCTTTGAAAACTCCTAATTATCCCACATTAATTATCAACCTGGGCAAGTCCTCTTATTTCAAGAGTGTACACAGTATGTGGCTGCTATTAATTCAGAGGGTAATGTTTCCTATATTGCAGTATAGATCTTTAAATACAAGAGTAAATGGATGCATCTAAGAAACTCCAGTTTCAATCATCAAAGAAAATATAACATCTAAACTTCAAGACTCAATCTTCTACTGAAATTTTAATCAATCCTCACTCAAGAAATTCAACTAGCAATGGCATCAGCAGAGAGTACAGTAGCAATAACTCGTTTCTTCTTAACTGATTTAATCCAAATCAAATGCAATCTCTAGTACACAATCCAAAAAACAACGATATCAATCTGAGAGTCCAATAGCAATAATCAAACTCTTTATAGATGATTACTGTTGGAAATAATACTGAGAGGGGGGGGTGAATCAGTATTATCACATTAATAAAACTTTTTCATTTCCATAATCAGATTCATATATGCTACTTCCACAACTTCTTATGATTAAGTTAATTGATCTTCAATGAGTGCATTAGAACATTATCAACCATATTATCAGATAACAGATGCCGTAATAGAGAATAGATCATCACACATAAGGCACACACATGAACACCATGATATAAGGTGGAAACCCAATGCGGGAGAAAAACCACCTGCTGCAAGTCATCTCAATCTTCTTCTTAATAAGAAAATCCTTTTACAATATTTGTACTGGTGCAGTCTTATACCAGTACGGGAGCTACAACCCCCTTTGCTCTTGTACTAGCCGATCCATTTACTAGTACGCAGGCTGCTACCTGCTACAATGCTCCAAAGATCTCCCTTAGCTTTTGTACTAGCTTAGATACTAGTACATAGGCACTGGCCTACAATCTTCTCTCCTCCAGGTACCACGTTTCATCAATTTTCAAACTGGATACACTGAAGCACAACACATAATCTGAAAGGCCACTTTTCATCCAATTTTCATACTGGACCCAACAACAACATTGAAGCTCATAATCAAACAACCTTCTGAATCACCCAATCACCAGATCCATACATATACAATGATATTATGAGAGTTATCAACCAAATCTAGTACATAAAGATAAGTCATTAATCATGCTCTTATCTGAACTCAATACCAGTAACCAAACATCAGTTATGCACCCAAAACCCTGCAGAATAGTCAAAGGTAGTTAAATTTTTTTTTAAGCAGGGATCGCAACTTCACTGGTATAAATCTGCGGATATCTGTACTACCTCCGCACCTGCGCCTTCTGTGGCGCTGCGACCACCGCACCTGCGCCTTCTGTGGCGCCTCCGCACTGCGCCTTCTGTGGCGCCTCTGTGGCGTCTCCGCACTACGCCTTCTGTGGCGCCTCCGTACTGCGCCTTCTGTGGCGCCTCCGCACTGCGCCTTCTGTGGCGCCTATGTGGCGTCTCCGCACTGCGCCTTCTGTGGCGCCTCTGCACTGCGCCTTTTGTGGCGCCTCTGCACTGCGCCTTCTGTTGCGCCTCTGCACTGTGCCTTCTGTGGCGCCTCCGCATTGCGCCTTCTGTGGCGCCTCCGAACTGCGCCTTCTGTGGCGCCTCTGCACTGCGCCTTCTGTGGCACCTCCGCACTGCGCCTTTTGTGGCGCCTCTATGGCGTCTCCGCACTGCGCCTTCTGTGGCGCCTCCGCACTGTGCCTTCTGTGGCACCTCCGCACTGCGCCTTCTGTGGCGCCTCTGTGGTGTCTCCGCACTGCGCCTTCTGTGGCGCCTCTGTGGTGTCTCCACACTGCGCCTTCTGTGGTGCATCCGCACTGCGCCTTCTGTGCCGCCTCCGCACTTCCGCAGCTGCAGCGCTTGAGAGATCACCCTTCACAGATTCGCTTTCAACTTCACTTTCATAGATCAAACTTTCAAAACAATAACCCAATATTTCAGATCTTAAGATATTCAATTGCAAGGATGAATTAGCCAAGTGATCTCCTTTGCTTTATATAGGCTTAGGCCTTTCACAATACCACAGGCCAAAACCATAGGATCAAAAAACTATTGGACTAATACCATGAACCAACCATGAAAGTACGTGAGATCAACACTTTTGATGAAGTACCATGGTCCAAAACCATAGGTTCAAATACCAAGGACTAACTACCATGGACCAAAGGTATGTTCTCCAACATATACGCGCTTTTCCTCATAGGTTCAAATACCAAGGACTAACTACCATGGACCAAAGGTAAGTTCTCCAACATATACGTGCTTTTCCTCATAGGTTCAAATACCAAGGACTAACTACCATGGACCAAAGGTAAGTTCTCCAACATATACACGCTTTTCCTTGCATGAAAGTGCGTGAACTTTTTCTCTACATGAAATAAAATTTTCTCTGCATAAAAGTGCGTGAAATTTTCTCTACACTATAATTTATTATCTGAGATGAGTGGGTTGCCATCAAGTACAGCATATGTATCATAATGCCAACAATTACGTCAATGCAATTCACTATCCAGATAATATTCTCTGTAATAGGCATAACTGGAATTAATTGACAGCACTGTAACTTATAAACAGAGCATACACTATCTTAATTCAAGAAAGTAACAAACAACAAATAAAGTAAACTCATGAAAAAAGGAAATTATCAAATCAACCAAACTTTAGAAGAATCAAAATATAACACAAGAAAGTAGTTAAATCCACCAGAGGTTGGGCCCTTAGCCGCCAGCAAACACTGCTAAGCTACTTCAGATAATGCGAGGGAACAACAACTTCAATTATGTATTAATCATCGAATGTAAGTAACATTACAATATAACCATGTTGTCTCAACAACGAGAGTGTGTAATTAAAATTACAATTTCAATAATAATAGAGATTTCCTCCACTTCTTCTTACAATCGTCTCCTTTTATAATCAGAAAGGGTAAAAAATAAATGGTAAATGTGATCCCTTAGGATCTCTTGATCCTGAGCAATTCACAACCAATTTCTAAATTCAAACATACTTTCATTTCTCGCACTAATCCTTTTGATTTGCCTTTAGCCTTGTCCACAACCACTGCGTTCCTTCTGTTGCTTGTTGGTTTTTGTTGTTCCTTCGTTACGGAACATCAATTGACCCTTTTGTTATTTTCCTGCATAAAGAAGGGTAACAGCTAGCTAAATTGTAACTGCAAATAATTCCTTCATTTCTTACCATAATTCCTCAATATATTAACGCATTAAGATATAGAAAATATAAGAATAAAGAAAAAGGATGGTGAGATTAATAGTAAATGCATACCCATTTCGTGACTCAACAATGTGAACTTGGGGGAACTAGTATTTTGGCAAATTTGACTCCTAAAGGCCATTCTCATCAGCATGGTTAAGGTATGTATCCCTACTTTGGCAATTCACTTTGAGCAAGGGCTCTAGGGAAGTAGTGTCTTTTATTTGGAAGTCCTTGTCAGCCAGGGGAAGGTGGTCTAGGTCTAAATGGGGAGTTGTAATTGGTTTAACATCCATGGCAATGGGGGAAGCCATAATTCAATTCTTGTGGATTTTAATTACGCTCTGGGGGTTTCAGCAAAGGTTCTTGGGACTTTTAAAGGGTTCAGGTAAAGTTTTTCTTAAAATTGGCAATATTTTACTTAATTTCTCAATTTAAAATACTACACAGGCCAATGGTTTTGAAATTTTGCAGGGGTAAGAGGTATTTCGTGGTGAAATACCTGGAATTGGGTGATTTGGCTATGAAATTATTGTTTCACGGTAGCTGCAATGGTTGGCGTAGTCCTGGTACGGTCTAAAAAGGTTTCCTGGCTATCTGCAACGTCCTCTGGGGCAGAATTAGAATTCTGTCAGTGATTTCAAAGTTTACAGTGGTTGCAATGGTTTACACAGTTTACAAAGAGAATGCATGAAAAAAAAAGCAAAAGAGGGCTTTGCAGCTTTTATAGAAAAAAGGGTTAATTTTTTGGCAGGTTCACCTTCGGATGAATAGTGACGGTTTTTCAATCAAACGAGGGAAATGATTTTGGAGGGCCATCACACTGCTTTTGTGGTGTAGACGGTATTCAGGAGGGGTCGCTCGATTCCATACATCACTTGACACGTAGCATATGGGGTCGGGAGGAAAACCACTTTATCAGGAGGTTATTTTTCGGTCATCGGGCCCGACTGTTATGATTATGGTCCATTGGATGTGGGGAAGGGATGATTAATGGTGGTCGGGGGGAAAAGTTGCACAATGTGAAATGATGGGAATTGATGGGAGCCCGGGGATTTAATTATGGTGGTTTCAGGATTAGTTTAGGGACTAATCCAGGGTTAAGTGATCAGGTCGCGCTTTAATGAGGGATTTAGGGAGTTGGAAGTGGCCGATGTGAGATTAACCTTAAATTTTACTGGGTTTAGGTACATTAAGTGAAATTATATCGGGATAAGGGGTAGTTTATATTAGTTTTTATTTAAAACTAAGGGGTTGGGATATTCTATATAGGGTTTTAATTTAATACTAGCTTAATGGTTATTTGGGAATTTATATAATAAAGTTAGTTTAATTAATATGAAAGTGATGGAGAAGTGGATTTTCTTAAGGAAAAAGGGGTTAAGTGTATGCGATTGCGCATTTTGATTTACACTTAGGATAAAAACTTTTGATGGGTTTTTGTGTGAAAGGGTTTTACATGGGGGTGAGTCACTTTTCCTAGGAAAAAGGTGTTTAAACCTTAGGAAAAGGGGTTTTCTTAGGTTAATGAGGGGAAATGGATTCTTATGAAGGGAGAATGTGTTTTTATGAAGGGGGTTCTAGTACTTGTCCCCCTAAGTCATTAAGCCGAGGGTCTGGTCCCTCCAAAAGTTAGAGAAATTCTCTGAGCCTTTTTGACTTGTAGGTTTTAAGTACTAGAACTTATTTATGGGAAATTAGTGAAGTGAAGGGGTGAAATAAATGAGGGGGTGTTAAATAAACCATATTGTGAACCATTGTTTTTGCTTTTGTTCACTACTTATGTATTTTTGAAAATTGCATTTAAGACAATGACATAAGTACTTTTGTATAATCACATGATATTTCTGCAACCTTTCTACTACATACCCATTTACTCATCCTACCATTTTTTCTTCACTTTATTAGGGTGCATTTAGGCTAGAAAACCCTTATTGATATTTTTCTTTTATTTACAAAGTAAACTAAGTCTGACCTTATATCATCCAAGGGCTCAGATTAAACTGATGAGCACCTTTTATTTACTCTACCGATCTAATGATCTGCCAAGATTACACTGTTTGGTCAGATTTTATTATCTAACTATAAACATAAAATTCAAAATGTGAAATAGCCAAGTTTAAAAAATTTGACTATCATGGATTGTGGCATGAGTAACAAGCTTCACACAATCATTTATTATGCATTAAAGTAAACAGTAGTAGCATTTTGACTTGCTCACTTTCATGGTCTCTTTTTTTCTTTTGGGGTTCATATATTTTCATTTTTTTTGGACCTTATTATTATTCTTTTTGTCCTTTGTTTATTCTTTTAGGACATACCCTCTTTAAATTTTTTTATTTTTTAATATGGAAAACATTTGCAGAAAGCAAAGGTATGTACAATATTACAAGGCTCAATCTTAGTCATTCAAAATTATGACTCCTATTGGTATAGGAACCTAACAGTGGCTCCACTTAGGGATGGAATTTTCTAGTGAAATGTCAAGAACTTTGCAGATCAGTGGCCTTTGAATCATTGTTGATGTTACCTTGAAAAATATTCCTCTGTGCTTTTGCATTATTAATACTTATTACAGTGAATATTTCAAAGCTTAGGGACTTCTCTTTAGGCTTCAACTTCAAATAAGCACCATCCAATCCAACCTAGACTTTTGAAAATAAAATATGGTCTAATGCAAAATGAAAATTAGTAACCAGGTTGAAAATAATGTTTTAGCATTCGACCATTCACTGGCCAACCTTCTTCTACTTCTATACCATCCATTTATCTTAGGAAGAAAGCATTATTACCTTTGAAATCATAAATGACATATGAGCCTTTCCATAGAAAATCAAATTTCCCATGTTTACTTTTGTATTCCCTCCTTTAATCCCAGTTGAATACTTTGTCACCAAGGTATAAATATTTAGCTTTGGTTCTCTTATCAAAAATCTTTTTAATCCTTTCCTGCACAACTTGAGACTTGATATATACTTCCTCCCTGGTTTGTTGAAGATGAATTGTTTGGTTGATTCTTATTTGGATACTATTTGGCTCAACCTGCATTTCTTGAATCAAATTCATCACTGGTGTTCCCAAGGAAGATGGAAAAATAACTTCCAACCCATAAACTAGCTGATAGGGAGAAGTACGAATTTATTTCTTAGTGGTTAGCCTATCTGCCCATAAGGAAGTGACTAGCTTTTTATTCCATGTTTTCTTATTGTCCTATAACAGCTTTTTGATGATGTTTACCAGAATTTTGTTTTAGGATTCTGCCAGTCCATTTCTTTGAGGATAATAAGCTATGGAATGTCCCAGTGTTATATGATACTTGTTGTAGAAATCTATCATTCTTTTGGATTTAAAGGCTGCTGCATTATCAATAATGAGCTTAGTTGGACATCCAAATCTTGACAAAATATTGGTTTCAAGGAAAGCTATGATAACATTGTTAGTGTCTTGCCTTGAAGGTATGGCCTCTATCCATTTTTTGAAGTAGTCTATGGTAGTAAGGATCCATTTGTGTTGGGTAAAGGAGGGTGGATGAATTTCGCCAATGAAGTGTAAACCCCATTGTTGAGAAGGTATTTCAACAGAGATTGGCTTTAGGGGTAAAGGTAAAACCCTTTTCTTTCCCTAAAAAATTTGACATTTGTGACAAGAGGTCACATATTTCTTGACATCATAAAACAAAGCAGGCTAGTAGAAACTAGCTCTAACAATTTTATTTGCAGTGGTTTTCTAGTAAAGGTTTCCTCCATAGTGACCTACATGAAATTCTTGCAATGTCTTGTCAACTTCATCTTTTAATAGATAATTGAGAAGAATGCCTTCATGATATCTCCAAAACAAAGTGTTGTCTAATATATAAAATTTTAAGGATTTCATCTTTAAAAACCCACTTTTAGTCCTAGATAATTTAGGAATATCTTTTAAATTTAGTAAAATGTATATAACATCAACATACCATGGTGATTCAATAAAGGCCTAGCTGATTAGTGGAGTCGCCATCTCCTCCTCATCATCTATTGCTGCAATGAAGTTTATATCCAAGGCCTGACAGTTTGATTCAACCATGAGCTTGGCTAAACCTTGGCCCTTGATTAACTTAGTTGGTTTGATTTCTATGTCATATTCTAAAATAGTAGCAATCCACTTTCCTCTCTTTCCATCTGGACCTTCCTGAGTTAGGATGTCTTTGACTATTGAATTAGGAACGTAGGCCACTATATGAGAATATAAAATGTATACCCTAAAATCCTTGATGGCTTTGACCAAAGCAAAGGCTTGTTTTTCCATTATGTTATATTTCAAGGGGGCATCTCTCAGGGCTTTGCTAAAGAAAGCAATAGGTTGTTCATAGCCCTAGTCATTTTTCTGCAGTAGGACTGCAGCAATTGTGTGCTCAGAAGCAAAGGAAAATAAAATGAAATCTCTATCAAATTTTGGACTGATTAACACTGGTGTTTTAGTTAAGGCCAGTTTAATGTCTTCAAAGGATTTCTTAGCCTCAACAATCCATTTTATGGTCGAATCTTTTTTCATCATATTATTTAGTGATCTAATTAATTCTGCTAAATTAGAAATAAATCTTCTAAGAAAGTTAATTTTCCCTAAGAAAGCTTGCAATTCTCTAATGTTCCTAGGATGTTGTATATGTAAGATGTCTTCTATTCTTGCAAGGTCTATTTGGATACCATCTTTTGAAATTATACGACCTAATAACTTTCCTTCTTCTAACCCAAGCAAAGACTTCTTGGGGTACAAAAAAATTCCATATTTCTTGCATTTAATAAAGACTTTCCTTAGATGATCCAAATGTTGGTTGTCAGATTTTGAAAATACAGTAATGTCATCTAGATATATCGTAAGGAAATCATGGATTTCTTTTGCAAAGGCTATATCCATAGCCCTCTGGAAAGTGGATCCTGCGTTCATTGGTACAAAAGGAATTTTCACATACATGAATGTGCAACAAGGAGTAGTAAAGGTAGTTTTGGCTTGGTCATAAGAATGAACTAATATCTTATTGTAGCTAGAAAACCCATCCAATAATGAGATTTTGGTTGCTCCAACTACTTTCTATAAAATGCGGTCCAATTTTGGGGGGAGGGTAATTGTCTTTTAGTGACACTATGTTGAGGTTTCTAAGATCGACACAGAGTCTGATCCCACCAGTTTTCTTCCTATTTGGAACCAAGTTTGAGACCCAATCAAAAAATCTAATTGGTGCGATTATTGTGGCATCATATATCCTCTGAATTTCCTTTTCAATTGCAGGTAATAATATAGTATTAATCCTTCTAAGGTTTTGTTTGAAAGGCTTTTGATTTTGTTTTATAGGAATGGTGTGTTGTATGATGTTGGTGTCATAGTATTTCAGGTCCTCATAACTCCAAGCAAAGACATCTTGAAATTCTTTTAATAATTCAATGTATTTCACTTTTTCAGTTGGAGGTAATGATTTCGAAAGTTTGATCAATTTTGGATTTTCATCAGTGCCTATATTACACTCCTCTATATCAGATTTCAAAGGTTCCATTTTGGGTTTCCTAGGAACATCATTTGAATCAAGAAAATCTTCCAAAGCGGTTAATCCATTAGGTAAGAAATTATCTTTGACATTAATTACTTCAGTGTCTTCGTTAATTATTTCATCAATCTCAACTTGCTCTAGGTTTTCTACATTTGACTTAGTAAATTTAGTAGGATGAAATCTATCTACTTCTTCTCCTTCTATATGATTTAGTTCTATCTCATTTTTAATGTTAGGATCTATTGTGGTATCAATATCTATCTTGCTATTTACAAATTCTTCTTTTGAGATTAAAAATTTGTTTATCTACTTGTCATGAGAAGATATTTGCTAGTTCTTCAAATTATTTGGAATTGTAGGCCTGTGACTAACTTCAGCAGTGTATTGATGGTTAGGTTGGAAGGGTAAATCACAAGTGCTAGCAAACATTGCTAAAATATGGGCCTGCATATTGTGTTTTCTGGGAATTACTGCAAGCTTGGTTTCTAAGAAAGTGTTAAGTATTTCTACAATGGTTCCTCTATAGCAACATAATATAGGTTCCTTTTTCATATATACATAATCAATATGTTTTATAACTAGCTTAGAGTCTCCCATGATAGAGACTCTTTCAGCTCCTAGACTTCTAACTAATTTAAGACCTAAAATTAGTACTTCATGCTCGGCCATATTGTTAGTAAATTTAAAATTCAGTCTATATGCATGGCCTTCTGGGTGATTATTCTCCAGATTGTATATCCATACTCCTGCTCCTTCTCCTAATTTATTGACTGACCCATCAAACACAAGATGCCATAATATTTCATGCTCATAATTTTCATCATCTGGTGCAACAAACTTTTCCTCATTTATAAAAATTTGTCTACCTTGTTTATTGGAAAGTTCTAAAGTTTGGTTAGCTTTATTTTGAATATAAAATGCAATTTATTTTGGTTCTATATCAATATTGTCTAAAAGAGTTTCTTGTGTTTGATAAGCATTATACAGGATAAAGGAATCAATTTTTGAATGTATGGAGTAGATAGGAAAGTTTTGAGGCCGATCTTGGCTACTTACCATGTATTTCATTAAAGTTTCTCGGTACAGCTTCTTAGGTTGTCCAAAAACAAAGATTGTTGCATATGACATATCAAGTTGTAAAGATCCATGAAGTTTGGCTCCCCATGATATGGATAACAACATGCCATACTTTGGTGGGATGTCAACAACCACAATATCCATAATGATTCTTTTGGCAGGATATTAAACTAAGGTAACACATAGGTCTTTAATAAATCCTAGACACTTTACTTGACTTGAGTCAAATGAGAATAAGTCCTTGTAAGGCCTTGTAATGTCTAGGTTTAATTTCTCCATTACTGATTTGGGCATTAAGTTGTGGGAGGCCCCAAAATCAAACATTGCATTGCATAGAATTTTATCATGGATGCTAAGGCTAATGTATAAAGGTGGTACTCCTCCTTCTAGTGGTTTTCCATTAACATCTGTACAAAATATAAGTTTTGGTTGGTCATCAAACAGGTTGAACAAATCCTCATTTTCAACAATGTTTAAAGTTTGGTTTATCTGTGACTTGTAGGTTTCATTCTTGATTAGTTCTGTTAAAGGGACTGAAATCTTTATCTTAGCTACCTCTGCTCCCATATTAAATGGTAAAGAGGCTTTCTCTATTTGAGGGTTTTGAATTTTCACAGCAGGGATTTGAGTGGGATGGTCTTCTTTTCCTTTATTGGGGACCTCTTTATGTGGGTTTTCAAATATGGTGTTTTGAGGTTTTTCCACTAGTTCTTTAGGGGGAATTGAAGTGGATGGTTGATAATCAGAATGTTGATTAGGGGTTATATTTACAATGGTTGGGCCAGAAGGATTCTATTTTTGTCTCGGAAGAATATAGATGATTTTAGAAACGGGGGCTGTTTTTATTTTCTTGGGTTCATTTGACACTTTTTTATTGGTTTGATCAGGGATATCAGAGTTCTTTTTACTCCTTAGGTTATACTATTTATGCACTTCAAAGATGGCATAATCATATCCTTGTTTATAATCAAATGACTCTCCTGACTAGATTTGCAATTGATGTAGCATATGCAGTTCCTGCTCATCTTGGATTAGAAAAACACTATCCTCATCATCTAATCCCATTAGGTTAATTTGTGTATCTTGTTTTGGATAATCTGGCTGGGATGATTCTAAATAAAGTTCTTGAAAAGGAGGTCTAATATTCTAATCAGGCCCATTTTTTCTAGTGTTTTGGTTTTGGTTTTTCCTAAAATTTGGGTTTCTAACTGGAGGAGCTTGTTGGTTATCCCATTGAGGTTTCCTCTCCATATTGTCTATTCTATCCACTAGTTTCTCCATACTTTTGGCTAAACCATCTATTTTGAGGTCATATGGTGAAGCTTCATCTTTTGAAGTTTGTCTCCTTTCATTCCTAAATCTAGTTCTTTTAGCTAAAAAATTAGCTTCTACACTAACTCCTACACTTTGCATTTCCTCTAAGGTTGGGGGGTTCGTTGCTTGAGTTGGTATGCCATTTTCGTGTCAAAACCATTAGGAAACTTTATTGATGCCAAATCAGGTGGGGGTCTAAGATTAATTGGAATTACATTGTATATATTATTGAATCTAGTGCAGTAATCTTGTATAGTTTCATTGGGTCATCTCCTAATATTTTCATACTCTTAAAGGATTTGTAAGGGGTTCTTTTTCTTTTCCCGTATATTTCAAAATTGTTGATAAAACACATCTAAATTGTCAATACTATTAGCAGGTAACCCTCTAAACCATTTCCTAACATCACTAGCTAAAGTCTGAGCAAATAGTCTCATTTCAACATCACATATATCAATTTCATGTAATTCAAAGTAATTTGTCATCTTATTAACATGGTGTTGTGTAGTGTAGGGTCCTATGCCATCAAATTGAACAATTTTTCTTTGTTAGTCTACTAGCATAGCACCGAGTGGGGCAAGTAAGAAATGAGGAGCATATCTATTGGTGATGGCTATAAGATGGGAGTGGCTAAGATGTGGGGTTGAGATAATGGAAGATGATACAGTAGTGTAGGATGAACTAGTACTAGTAGATGGTGAATGAGTAATGCTAGGTTGGTGAGGAAGTGAAGGTATGAATGGTGGTGGAGAATAGACTTCAGAAATTGAAGGGAACAATGGTGAACTAAGAGTAGTGGAAAATTGTTCAGAAAGCTCAGGGATCTTACCAGTACTAAGGGATGATTGTGGAGAATTCAAAATGTATTCTGTTATCACTTAGAACTAAAAAAAAAAAAAAATTGTATATAATCCTTTGTCCTAGTTCAATGTCAAAAGTCCGTGTCAAATTGTTTTCGTTTTATGTTTCTTACTTAGGGTTGGAGCTTTAAAGGTGTTTCATTTAAATTATACTCGAATCCTATTGGTCCTCCTCCACCATCATGGTTTCATAAGTCATGTCTTGTCTTATCCTAGTCACCGATTCTTTTCGTGATTTCGCAGCGTAATCTCCTATTGGCCAGTTTCGCAGCGTAATCATTGTTCAGCCATTCCGCAACGCGTTATCGTTAAGCCGTTTCGCAGCGCATTATTAGAATTCAAAACTAACCGCGCTGCGAAATCGTGGATTCGTGCATTTCGCAGTGAATCTTTCCCAAAGTGTCAAGTCTGTTGATGAGTCACCAATTCTGTCCTCTCATGTCAGTTTGTGTACCTCCCGTAGCATGTCTAAACGCTCATTAGTCACTACTCCACCAATAGATTTGTTGAAATGCACAGAAATATCATTCCAATGGATTTTACCGTGCATGGATCTTTATGATGATTGTAAGTGATGCATAAGTGACAAGCTTGTATGATGATGTATTTGAGTTTTCAAGCGAGGCTGTTTTCAAGCGAGCCTGATTACAAGCGAGGCCGAGTTAAAGAGAACTGAACCGCCATTTCAACTGAAGCTGTTGGTCATTGTGTGTGTGAAGATTTCAAAAGCAAAATGGAGAGGAAAGAACACAGATCTGGAAAATGCCAGAGGACCGAACCTGAAGGTTTGGACATAGCATTGAGAGATGAAGGCGTGAGGAAAGCATTCAAAGATGCCGGGTGCTAGAACTTTTGTAAAAAGCTGCAAGGAGGACATGCGCAGGTAACCAAAGAGTTTGCTTTAAACTTCACCGGTTTAAATTCAAAAATAGCTATGTTGGAAGTTCAAGTGTCTCCGGAGGCAATAGCTGCTGTAACAGAGATCCCAAGAGGGTGGCAAGAATGGTTTAAGAATTTTAACTTTGATATGAATCCATGCAAAGAGTTTTTAAAAGAGGCATATGTGAATGAAGACCTAACAAAAGCAGTGCCCAGAAACTATGTCAAGGAGCATTATGCCCTTCTTCTCACCTGTATTCAGAAATACTTGACCTGTGAAGGAAGATACAATAAGGTCTACTCTTATCACTTCAAGCTGCTTTTACATTTCACTGGGAAAGCTTCCATAGACATTCCTTTTTACTTATTTCACAGTTTGAGTAAAATGTCTGATAAAGAGGATTGTGAAACCTCTTTGTTTCACCATGGTTTGGTTAAATTGTTAGTTTTAGATGGCCTCTAGAAGATAGGCAGAGACTGGAATTTGTTCATTTTCATGGTTGGTTTCCAAAGCAAAACTGGCCTTACTCCACAACCAGTTAAAGAACAACCAGTCAAAGAACTCACGATAGCTGAGCTTCAAAAAGAGGCAAGAGATAAAAAGAAAGCCAAGTCACAGCTAAGAAAATCAGTGAAGCCACTGACCATTAGAGAACAACCTCAGCAATCAACAAAAGAAGAAGCTCAGCATAAGAGGACTGTACCTGAAATAGTGTCAAGGGTAAGGACAAGAAGCCAAATAAGTAAAGAAAAAGGTAAAGCCATAGCTGTTGAAGAAAGCCCAGTATCTAAGGCAAGCCTAAATGATTTATTGGAGGCCATTGAGTTTGAGCAAATTGAACCAGTGCATATTGATTTGACACAGTCATCACCAGAAAGTACCAAGAAGTCTAAGGCCTCAAAAAGGCTGAAGTTTGATGAGCCAGGTGAAGAATTCATTTTCAAACCCAGAAGACCTATTACAAGGAAGCAAGTAAAGGAAGCCGAGGAATTGCCCAGAACAGAGGAGGCAGAGAAAATTAAGCAAAAAGACACAAATAGAACAGTCATCATATCTCAAGGAGGTAATATTATAGCTATAAGGAACCAATTAGAAGCAGCTAAACATGAGATTGCTAAGGTGAAGAATGCCACTAGGGAGTCTGCAGTCAGGTATGCAAATTATCGTAAAGCTGTATGGAAAGGAAGTGAAAACCTAGTAAACCAGTTGGATTCAGTAGCCGATGTTTACACATGGACAGTTCCAGCAATCAAAGAGGCCAAATTCATCAGAAAGATAAATATGCATCTAAGAGCTGAAAATAAAGCTATGAGGAAGAAAGTTGAAGACTTCAAGGCACAGCTAGGTCAGTTAGCTGCTAAATGAAGTTGTTGTTCAAAGAAAGGTTTTGTTCCAAATTTTGTCAAATTTTGCTTAGTTTTATTGTTTTGAGGACATGTAGATCCCTGCTATATGTATCAAAGATCAAAAGGAGTTTTGGCAATCAAATGTCTAGGTGGTAAATACCTCAGGGCAAAGACAAGCTGTTTAAACAATTCAGCAGTTTCGTAGCGCGCTACGAAACTGCTGTAGGTGGTGTTTTCAACGCAGACAAACAGTTTGGTAATATGTGCGGAAATTTTCAAAAGGAAACACCTAAAGGATATGTAAGAGACCAAATGAAGCCATCACAACCATTCAGATCAAGACAGGTGTACCTTTAAAAGGTGGAATGCTTTAACTCAAGTTTAAAGTTTCTGTTATAAAGCCACTTTATTACCGGTCATAGGGTATTGAATGAGTTGCATACAAGGAATTTTGGCTTGCACACTTGGCCATCGATGAAGCCTCCAACACATCAGGAACATGGTGGTGTTCTATATTTTTGGGTTATTAAAAGGGCTAAAAGACATGCTGCTGTATATTCGAAGTTATGGAGGACTGGAACCGAAAAGCAAGGGATATCACCTAACATCACTGAGCAGTTAAAGAATTCAGCATCCAAGGCCAACATGGAGCATTAAATACTCATCTCAGCAATCATCTCAGCCATCTCAGCCAAACTGAAAGGAGACCAGGTGTCAAAGAACAATGAGGAATCATTCTACGAAGAAGATATAGTTAGAGTCATAGTCAAATTAGAACTCTTTAGAACTCCAGTTAGCACTTATTGTATTTAATAGTTTGTTGCAAAGCAGATAGGTGTCATAAAAAGTAGTTATTGAATTCCCCTCATGCTGGAGGAGGAATCGCGAATTAGGTAGAATAAGAATTCTATATATAGCTAAGACAGTGATGTAATGAGGGTTGGATATTTTATAAAACAGAGGACTGTTTTGGCTTATGTAAAAAACAGAGTTCAGTAATATAAATGACTGTTTTGCTTCTCAGGATTCATAAGGGATTTTCTTGTTCAGAATGTGTGATGGTATATTTTCTTTAGTGTTCTTTTACAGTTGTACAAATGCATAATCACTCAGAATTCCTTGATCATGCTCTGACTTCCTGTATGTCTTTGTAAACTGTGGTTTTATATAAGTGGTATTCTGAACATCCAAATGCTAAATGCCCTGACTTCTATGTAAGGCATCATCATTGTTTGCTGTAGTATGTTTGACTCCATAGGCCCAATGGAAACTTATGTAATGTTTGTCCAGCCTTCATTATTTGTCAATGTTATTCACAAGAGTTAGCCATCTTATTAATAGTCAAAATCAATAATCCTTTGAGAGAGCCCTCTCAGGCTAAGGAGGCTAAGCCTTAGTCAAAAGATTGGTGTGAAATAGTTACTTGAAGTCTTCCTGGGTTGTAGCCTTCCAGGGCTTGATTTTGAGATAACATATTCATCAATTGACTGGTTGGCCTTTTGGACTTCGAGGTCTGCAATGAAATTAGGGTCTAGAACAGGTTTTGTTTATTTCAATTTTAGACTTTGATTTAAATAATGACAAATCAAATTTCTCATCAAAGGGAAGATCTTCTAAAAACAACCACTCATCAGGGCATGAATTAGCTTTAACTAAGGGTGTGTGACTAGCTGAACTTTCTTCTTTTTTGGATTTTCTTGAAATCAGGTTGGGATTATGAACTACTGGCGTAGGGTTTGGATCTAGGTTAGCCCTAGTATAATGAATCCTCCTTGAAGCTAGAATTTCAAAAAATTTCTAATTGTTTTCTTTCTGTGATATTTTTAAAATAACTTCTAATAAATTACTTTAAGAGGCTCAAAATACAGATCTAAAAATTTCTTAAAGATTTATTAGCACTGAGGGTTTGAGTTCCCCAGTATGGTCACCACTATGTTATCACTTAGAATTTTTTCCTATAATTTATCAGAATAAGGAAAAACCCAAGGTAACCACAAACCAATATTTTAAATATAGGCTCTAGCCAACCTATGACTCAGAGAGGGCTCTCTCTATATGATTTAGCTTTGTTTGGTGGGATTTTAGGTTAGTTCTTAAGGTTTAGGGGTTTTTGATTTGTATTGAAGGTTGGATGGTGGAATCCTTAAAACAGATGGATAGAAGGATTTTTTTGGACCATTGGGCTATGGATTCAAAGAAAGGTAGTAGAATTGGATTTAACTCATTAAAGAGAGTGTTTAGAGGGAAAGCTAGCAGAGGAAAATGTAGGCCTTTGGGCCAGATGGATGAAATGATCTTAACCAGAGTGAGAGAGACTTAAAGAATTCTTAGACCAGGATTAAAATGAGGAGCAGAGGATAATCATGAACAAAGGGCAATTAAGAATCCTTCGCTATAGATTACAGGGAGACTACCTAAACTAATGAGAAATCACGAATTCATTAACTTAGATAATTAGTAGAAAACATTAAAGTGCATAATAGTTAAAACATAGTGAAATGAATCAAATTCTGAGATATCATTCCATATTATAGCATTCAAATTTCAGATATACAATAAAGATGGTGGGAAAAATTTAAGAAAGATAACAACACAAGAGAAAATACTTGTTTGCACTTTTCTTTACACATGAATCCTGTGACATGTCTTGTCTTTATTCATTAATCCAGCTTGCTGGTCCAATCAGTGATACAATAGCTTACAGTATTTTGATCAAAAGTTCTATAGAAAATGTCTAAGAATCCACCCACATACTTTGAATTCTGAAGTATTTATACAAAAATTTATTACAAAATATCGCAAACTAACTTGAGATTTAATTTAGAAAATACAAATATCTTCTTGCAAGAAGATAGAGATAGCTAATGAACTGTTTCATGTTGTCCCTTTTTATTTGGTACTGTTGTGTTTTATGGTTGGATTTGTAGCCCTTTGTGCTGGCTTGTAATTGTGATGTTTCACACTGGAATCTTCTTCAACTTTTATCTTTCACCTGATACTCTTTGACCCTGATACTCTTTGACCCTGATACTCTTTGACAATGCTGCCCTGTTTTCATCGGTTTACCTGGATGCTCTCATTTTTACTGTGTAGTAAGTTTTAGCCATAAATTTATCACAGTAAATTAGTCATTGTCTCCCACCATTCTACATCAAGTAATTTCACATTGATCATCCTCCTATAGATCTCATTAGCTTCAGTATATTTTGAAAAATTGGGCTTGGTGAGGAATAAGTGTTTTATGTCATGCTCAAGAAAAAACAAGTTTTCAAATGTGTTGTACAAAATTTTGCCTATTGGCAGTTCTTTTATGGATGAAGAGCTAGATTGTTCCTTAGCCAACTGTCTGAGTCTGTTACCGTACTCCAATTGCGTCATGAGTTTTTCATTGATAACCAAAGGACTGGGTAGGCCTTTCAGCCTCAAAATTTTGAATTTAGCCATGAACCTATCAATGGCTACCAGCATGTTGTGGCACTTTTCTTCTAAGTTAAGCATAAGATTCCTTTTGGAAAGGACCTTCCTTATTTCCAAAATGGTCTCATTCCTATATTCTATATTTATCTCATGGAGCTCATACCTATTCTTGTTTTTGAGGAAGTGGATGAGTCTATTGGCGTCCTCAAGCTTGTCTCCCAACTCCTCCTTTACTTTCTAGATAACTTATGTTTCTATCTTTATTAACTCTGTTTGTTCAAAAATAACTTGAATTGATGGCCAAATATCATTTACAGATTCAATGATATTGGCCCACAACATTTACTTGGTTTGCCCAAGGGGTTTCTCTAGTGTTAAGTCTTTCTATAAGACTCTTATTCTTTCACTCATTGTTTGGGCCCTTTGTGCTTCTTCCTTTTGCTCAAGCTGGGCAAGTTTGTAGTTTGTTTCCAAACTTGCCAACTTTTCTCTCAACCTGTTCATCTTTGTAGCCTGAATAGACATCTCTTCCATGGATTTAACCAATTCTGCTGCTTTCTCTCCTGATGCACCTGTTGTTGTAGATTTTTTTGTGACTAGCAATGCTGTGGCAGGTGGAGTTGTAGGTGCTAGTGAAGCTACCAGTGTAGAAGGGACTGTTGTGGATACTGTAGGGATGAAATCTTTAGAAGTTGTGGCCAAGTTGCTTTTATTAAATTGAATTAAAGCGTTCAACTCCTTTTTTGTCTCCTTTAATTGATCATTCAGCTTTAGGACCAAGTCCATCAACTCCTCATGTCTGGATTGGCACTCTACGACTTGTAGATTTTGAGAATGTTGCAGTTGTGGTATTTTTAATTGCCTGTTAAGTGCAACAATATCATCGTTTTTCTTCTTTATAAGCTACTCTATAGCTTTTATATCCTTGGAATCGTGTCCCAATTCAATCACTAAGTCCTCTAAGGACTTGATCCTTGTACCCTTGGCCTGTGAGGAGGCCTTCTCTAACTGAAATTGTGCTGAGATGTTGTTTAAAGAGTTTTGTAGCTGATGAGCAGCTATGGCTTTACTTGTCAGGGTGGAGTATATCATATCTCCAGCCCGTTTTTGCAGTTCAATCTAGTTTATAGGATGAATATTCCTTTACAACACCTCAAAGTCAACCTTTTTGAAATTAGATGTTGTCCTGGGTTACTGAGCTGTAGGTTTGATGAAAGACATATGCAGCTTTCCCTCTTTAATGTCGAAGGCTGACATTACTCTTGTTTGATTTGTGGGAGTCAACTTCCGGTACTGAGCATATGTTTGGGTCTTAAGCCTCTCATTTCTCACTTTGATTTCATTGTACCTTTCTTTTATGTCTTGGTCTTTATCAATAGGCCTGCTGAAGGATGACACTTCCACACTAAGTTTCCTTTCCAACATCTAAGTCTGTGATGTGGAAGGCTCTTGCATGCCTTTAGATGGAGTAGTGGGCCTACTTCTTTCTACTTTTGTGTTTGTAACCTATGTTGATTCTTCTGTGTATTCCTGTTCAGAGGCCAGATTGAGCCTTTTCCTCTTGCTTGTTTCCTGTTGTAAATTTGAGGTTTCCATTCCCGAAGTGGAAGCTTGTTCTTTGTTTCTTTTTGGAATTTTCTCCTCATCCTGAGGAGTCTACATGACTAGAGGGGTACACGTGGTTCTTTCTTGCTCTTCAGGTACCTACAGAAAAGAGTTGTCATCAAGTTATTTTTCCAAATCAATCAGGGCATTTTCTACATCTACTCTGGTGTTGTCTATGTCTACTAGAGTACCTTCCACCCATTTTTTTTTATTGGCATATGCCTCTATTTCTGCCTCTTTCCTTGCCTCTCTGGAATTTCATATGAAGGGACCTAATTGATCTTTAATTTTGAAATAGGCCTTCTTCTTGGAATTGACTAAGTTGACTTCATCTGCATTGATGATTCTTTTGTAATACTCTAAGGAAAACAACCTCATAGGGAGGTATCTTGGCAACTTATATGGTGCAAGCTGGCAACCATATAGTATGATTTCTGTGTGGTTCTCATAAAGGTACTAGTCACCCACTTTGGTTTGCTTGGAGAGCTAGAGGACCCTTTTTATCTCTGGGATTATCCTAGGTGGAGGATTCCTAATGAGCATGGTCATGACTGGATGCACAAAAGAATCTATAAAATCCGAGTATCTATAAAGTGACCCATATTCATAGAAAAGTGGGGTCCAAAAAATGACTGATATGGGCTGGCCCCTAGTGTCAAGATTTTGGAGGATAAAAGGAAACTTCTCTAACTAATAATACAAAAATAAATGGTATAATACAAAGGAGTATTTGAACAACCTCTCATTTCCCATTCTTTTGAACTGCTCATGCATTCTATTAGCTATATATGTGGCAGTCATATATGGTTGTAGGAGGCTGTCCTAGGGTATAGATGGACATGAAAGAAAGAATAATTTCATCAATGTACTCACTTCTGGTGTAACCCAAAACACATGATATCATGGAAACAATGTTTTGGCCCCATGGAGAGAAAATAGCTGATACATATGGAGGGGAGTCCCTAGGAATGTGTTTTTCAATCCTAATGAAGGTTTGGAACAACTAGGCCAATTTTGTAGGGCTAAGCTTGGGATACTAGTCCAACAGGTCTCTAATTGAGAGTGGGGCAGAATTGGAATTCCGTGGGTGATTTTAGAGTTTACAGTGGTCACAATGGTTTACATAGTTTACAAATAGAGTGTGCGAAAACAAAGCAAAAGAGGGCCTCGCTGCTTTTATAAAAAAACGGTTAATTTTTTGGCAAGTTCACCTTCAAATGAATAGTGACGGTTTTTTAGTTAAATGGGGGAAGTGGTTTTGGAGGGCCATGGGTGGTATTCGAGAGGGGTCACCCGATTCCATATAGTGCCTGACACGTAGCATCGGGGGCCGGGAGGAAAGCAACTTTATCAAGAGGTTATTGTTCGGTCATCGGGTGTGGCCGATATGATTATGGAACGTTGGATGTGGGGAAAGGATGATCAACAGTGGTCGGGGGGCAAAGCTGCGTGGTGGGAAATGATAGGAATTGAAAGGGGGGTCAGGGATTTAATTATGGTGGTTTCGGGATTAGTTTAGGGACTAATCCAGGGTTAAGTGATCGGGCCAAGCTTTAATGAGTGATTTAGGGAGTTGGATGAAGTCGACGTGGGATGAACGTTAAATTTCACTGGGGTTAGGTAAATTAAGTGAAATTATATCAGGATAAGGGGTAGTTTATATTAGCTTTTATTTAAAACTAAGGGGTTGGGATATTCTATATAGGGTTTTAATTTAATATGGGCTCAATGGTTTTTTGGGGATTTATATAATAAATTTGGTTTAATTAATATGAAAGTGATGGCGAAGTGGATTTTCTTAAGGAAAAACGGGTTAAGTGTATGTGATTGCGCGTTTTGATTTACACTTAGGATAAAAAATTTTGATGGGTTTTTGGTGTGAAAGGGTTTACATGGGGGTGAGTCACTTTTCCTAGGAAAAAGGTGTTTAAACCTTAGGAAACAGGTTTTTCTTAGGTTACTGAGGGGAAATGGATTCTTATGAATGGGGAATGTGTTTTTATGAAGGGGGGTTCTAGTACTTGTCCCCCTAAGTCATTAAGCTGAGGATATGATCCCTCCAAAAGTCAGAGAAATGCTCTAAGCCTTTTTGACTTGTAGGTTTTAAGTAATAGAAATTATTTATGGGAAATTAGTAAAGCGAAGGGGTGAAATAAATGAGGGGGTGTTAAATAAACCATATTGTGAACTGTTGTTTTTTCTTTTGTTCACTACTTATGTATTTTTGAAAATTGCATTTAAGACAATGACATAAGTCCTTTTGTATAATCACATGATATTTCTACAACCTTTCTATTGCTTACGCAGTTACTCATCCTACCGTTTTTTCTTCACTTTATTAGGGTGCATTTAGGCTAGCAAGTCCTTGTAAATCTTTTTATTTTCTTTACAATGTAAACTAACTTATTCTAGCCTTATATCATCCAAGGGTTCAGATTAAACTGATGAGCACCTTTTATTTACTCTACCTATCTAATGATCTGACAAGATTACACTATTTGGTTATATTTTATTATCTAACTATAAACATAAAATTCAAAACATGAAATAGCCAACTTTAAACAATTTGACTATCATGGATTGTGGCATAAGTAACAAGCTGCACATAATCATTTATTATGCATTAAAGTAAATAGTAGTGGCATTTTGACTTGCTCACTTTCATGGTCTCTTTTTGTCTTTTGGGGTTCATATATTTTCATTTTATTCCTTGTGGACCTTATTCTTATTCTTTTTGTCATTTATTTATTCTTTTAGGACATACCCTCTTTACATTTTTTAATTTTTTAATATGTAAAACATTTTCAGAAAGCAAAGGTATGTACAATATTACAAGGCTTAATCTTAGTCATTCAAAATTATGACTCTTATTGGTATAGGAATCTAATAGGACCTTTCATGGTTTACGACTTTTCCAACCATGAAAATGTTACTTTTTCACTCCTCAAAGGCACCCCCTAGGTCAAGGATTGGTGGGAAACCTACTGCGAGAAGAGGGATGAGAGTGAACCATCACTATTCTTAGTTGCACCCACTTGGAATTATTTCTAAGATGCCATCAAGGAGAATCATTACCCTATCAAGGGTTCTGAAAATAGATACATAAAGTGGACCATGTTGTGGTAGTGAAGGGAACAAGATGTGCGAAAGTTCATAAATATTTTCCATGCCCTTGGCACAAAGTTGAGTATCAAGGATTCTGAGCGGCAAGTGGTACTGAAATTTTGTAGCTATCTACACAAGTACATCCCAGACAAGATGGAATTCTTAGACATCTCCTTTCTTGGTGTTGCCTATCGATACGCTATCAAGACTGAGCAAAACTTTAAACACAAGAATCGAAACTTTGGATATGTTAATCTGAAACAAGGGAAAGGCACCCCCAAGCAACAAAATAAAGGAAAAATCCAAGGCAGGGAGACCTAGGAAAACCTATCAAAGATGCAAGAAAATAAAAACATCACGAAGGGAATGAAGGACATGGGGAAATGATGTGAGTTCCATAAGATCCCCACTCATAACAAAAGTGAGTGTCGGGCCAAGAAGTCACTGGTGGCTGAGTGGAAGCATTCCAAATCAGATGCATCTTTTGACTATGAGTCAATACCTAACAAGGAAAATAATAAAGGGAAGTAAATTATTGATGTTGAGCCAAGTTCCACCATTTGCACCACCAATATATATAATAATGAGCTTGAAGATATAGAAGAGGGGGAGCACCTCTTCCACTACCTTATTTGGGTGAAGGGTTCTCCACTGTAGTTCATTGTCAACAACGGGAACCAAAAGAACCTCATTTATCCAGAGGTCATGAAGTGGTTGGTGCTATAGGGATTAATGCACGGGTGTTTGGTGATGTAGAAAACCCTCAAGGATCTTCCCGGGATCCTCGACAAATATTCAGTTTAGTTGTAACTGCCACAAAGGTACATGCATATCTATGTTTAACAAATGAATACCAAAGCGAGAAATAATTATTACCTCGAGTCTTAGTGTGGTGTTGCTGGAGAGTGCAATGTAGCTAGGCAGAAGACCCTTGAGCGGGCTCTAGATCAAAACCTACACGCAACAAAGACAAGCATAATATCACAACATAAAACCTTGATAAACAAATGTATGAACATATAAAATATATCTAGTTACATATAACTTAGCCACTCTTGCTAGAAGATATTAGATCGACATATAAACAAGTTTATACTACCAACATCATGGAGTGGACAACACAATTTAAATTCTTTATTGATGTAGAAAGAGTGATTACAACCATCACATGCATCGACCTTCCCTTGCCCCTCCAAATCCTCTCTATCTCTCTCTCCCTTCTTAACCTCTTTTGATGCCTTAGTATAAGACTCTTCTTGACAGTCAAATAGGCAATCGTTTCAAATGTTTTGACCCCTTTCACAATCGCCTGAGCCTTGCATATATAACATCTAGGTTTATGGTTGCCAAGTCCTCCATGATTTCCATTAGGAAAAATCGTTGATGTTTCTTGTTGTAGTGCTCTTTCCCATTTGCATACTCCATTAGGAATTTGTAATTCCTCCAAACTGGTTGAGTTCAAATGTTTCCCTGCTTTTATGAGCTGACATAGGAGAGAATATAGGGACATTTTCTTAGTCAATTCACTCCTTTGACCCATAGAACTTGATGTAGGTTCATCAACATTGTTCCTGAGGTAGCAACTAGAGTTACCCTAGGCACTAATGCACCCATAAGCTTGTTGAGAAGCTTTATAAAGTAGGTTGCTAGTGTCTAGACAACATTAGCTTGAAAACTGGGCCTGTGAACTTGGTCAGTCCTTCAGTCATCATGTCTTTGTCCTCTGAGTTGATGAGGGGGTCATTTTCCAGTATAACATATGCCCCCTAAAGTGTGAGATCAAAGGCTATGACGATGGCCAACATATTTTATATTTAACTGTCCCTTTCTTTGGAAAAAGGAGACATAGGATCAGAGCTTCGAGCAGTACGGGAAACCTGATACAACACATATATAAAACAAATACAATCATGTCTTGAGTCAGGCATTCCCACGTTCAGTAGCTATGTCAGAGTGATTTTCTCATAAAAGAGATATGACGATGCTGGTCGCCGATAAGCACAATGTGGAACCGATTTAATAATAGGATCATTCTGATGAGTTGTCTCCAAAAACAGTAATCACAGCTTGGGAGAAGAAACAAGGCTGAGTGATGCAAGGCTTTACCCAAGGTCTTTATTTCTGCTTCACCAAACAGCATAGATCGATACGTGTGAATATATGCATTGATGTCAAACATGTAGAAAATCATCTGATTACCAGTCAATAATGGAGACCATTAACGGACGCGAGGAAGGCCACCAATAATGGTGATGGTCTTCGAGATGCACATTACAATCTAGCGAGTGCAAAAAATGTTTTTTTCGTTGAACACTCGTAGAATTGTTTAACTAGGAGCTAGTAAGGAGAACCATTGATCAAACATAAGGTGATCTACCACTGATGTTTGCAAGTACCAAGGCACTGAAGTTTTTTGGGTCTTCTTCCTAGATAGAGTGTTGAATTCGATAGGAAGAGACCTATCAAAAGGTAGGCAATAAGGTGCCTACATCATTTGAGACAAAATAGGACAAGGATGATTGTTTTTTGAGGAATATTTTGAACATTGGGTCAAAGCGACAAAGCGCATGATGGTAGGATATGATTGATAGGTTGATGGAGAAAACAAAAGTAAAAAGGTTTTTTCCCTTGAACAATAGAAGGCACGACAATGGTTTTAACCATGCAGCACTAGACTCATGAACACCAAGAGTGTTAGGATACAGAGATGCAGAAAAATCGAGGTATGTATGCTAAACTCATAGGATGGCAAGATTCATATTGAGAGGCTGTCACAAGGAAGGTTTAACTGAGGGAGTGCCATGTTAAAGGGAATGACTGCTGCCAAAAAACACTTCCAAAATATGGAACATAACACGGTTGTATTGTCCACTTTCCCCATCTGAGTAGTGAGTTTATATGGGTAAAATCATCGATATTTTCATGTTTTAAGAGTCTGAAAAGGACCACAAAAAGAGTGACTCTATGCCCTATCTGATTAGTTTAATGAGTCCATACAGGAAAACTCGCCGATATTTTCATGTTTTAAGAGTCTGAATGGATCGTAAAAAGAGTGACCCTATGTCTTCATCTGTGTAATTTAATGAGTCCGTATGAGATAACTAGATGGTCTTCTCATATTTAGAGAGTCTTAAAATATTGTAAATAATGACTCCAAGGTGGTCCGTTTTTCATATTTTTTAACCAGGTGTGACAAAAGTTCAATAGTATACCCGGAATGGTTCCTTTTCCATGAGTTAATCTAATGAGTCTGGATAAAGAGAAACCTATGCTCAATAGATGTTGGCCTCATTTTGTTACGAGTATGAGGAGATGAAGTAAACTCAATTTTTATTGTGAAATTTTAATGAGTCACACGATGACAAACTCAATACCTTCATCGAATTTTAATGAGTCAAATGAAGAAAACTCAGGGTAACTTTTTCAGTTTGGTGAGCGAGGAAAAAGAGATAAAAGAACTACTCATTCCTTCTTCATATATTTAATGAGCCCGCAGAAGGGAAAAACTCGGGGATTTTTCGATTTAAGAGCAAGAAACATTCCCAAAAGAGAAAGCACTTATATCACCGTCGTAAATGTTTAATGAGCCCAATGACGAAAACTAGGGGTTTTTTTAGTTTAACAAGCGAGAAAAGTTCCTAAAAAGAATGCTCAGATGTTCTTCATAAGTATTTAAAGAGTGTGAAGAATGAACTCTGGGTTTTTTCAGTTTTATGAGTGAAAAAAAAAGTCCCAAAAAAGAATGCTCAATCGAACTTTTTCAGTTTAACGAGCTAGAAAAAGAGGGAAAAAGAGTTGCTCGGACTGTCATCGTATGTGCTTAATGAGCCCAACGATGAAAAGTTTATGGATTTTTCAGTTTTAGAGCAACAAAACATCCCATAAAAGAAAGCACTCATAGAGAATTTCACATGGTCATTTTTGTCATTTATTCCTGAAAATTCTTTCATCAAAACATGAGCAATTTCTATCAATCTGGGGTCATGGCACATGATAATTATCATTGGAAATGGACTACTTCTACTTTAGTGACTTCAATTAAGATAATTCATACCTCAAAAGTGACTATAAGGGAGTTCTTCAGCCTCAACTTTCACCATTTGCATCATTTGAGAGCTTTGAGAGTGTTTTGGAGCTAAAGAGGAGCATATTTTCCATGGACGATTGTGGGAGATCCGAGTGACCATTCGACGTGTTGTCAGTCCCAGGTAGGAGCTAAAACGTTAATATTTCATTATTCAACCTTTTTTATGAATATTTGGGGTGATTTTTTAGAGATATGGGGAGCCCTATTTCTTCAAACTTGTCTAACTCCCACTAGTAGGCATGTAGAGGGTGTTTAATGCCCTTTACGACCTGCTAGAGGGAATTAATCCTCTTTGTACCTCACAAGGGGGGGGCATCTATGCTTGAGGGCTCACTCCAAAACCCCAAGTAGTGGTTTAATATGAGTTTTTTCCCCATTTGCACTTATTTTTGGGTTGATTTGTGCAGGCTTTGAGCCATTATGACTAGTCTGTGAAGAGAGTGGGCCCATGACCAACACGAATTGTTGATGTGAAATGATCCTACTTGCATACTTGCATTGGATCGTTGTGGGTTGATGAAGTATGCTAAGTTGGACTTGAAGAAAGAGCAGGAGGATTTGTTGAGATGGATTATTCAGTGCCGGGATGAACATGAGCAGGTGTTCAAGATTGGAGATCATGAGTTGGCCATTAACCACGATGATAATACTTTTTGACTAGTTTGTCCTACAGAGGAACACAAGAAAAACCTAACCAGGGGCAGGCCTGATCCTTGATCCACCCTAGAGCTAGTTTAATCTTATTTTATCCCTAAGAGTGGACTCGTCAGCAACAAAGTCCCCATAGAGAGGATTAGGTCTAGATCTATAATCGCCATTTTATGGTTGATTGTGCATTCGGCAGGGTCAAAGAGTCCCCGTGTTGCAACAAAGGCCCAACTATTGCTTGCAGTTGACAGTGTCCAGCCTGAGATGTTCAACTGGTGCAAAGCAGTGCTTCTCTAGTTGAAGGCAGAATTGACCGCATGCAAGACTCAAATCGAACAAAGTTTTGGGTATGGCACTCTCATTGTCTCATTCATACTTGAGAGGGTACCTGTTATGTGTCCGAGGATGAGCTTAGGTCCCTTTGATCCGAGGGAGCTGAGATAGGGGTGATGGGCATCATTTGATCCTTGCACAGGAGGAGGACCTATCCAACACTTCTTCGAGGAAGAGTTCATAGAGTGGCTTATGTCCAGATTGTGATGATTGATGAATATACCTATGAGGGCATGGAATTCACCGATGACCCTGGCTTGATGCTACCTCCTGGGACCAACTCGAGTCATCAAGGTAAGAATGATTTTTGAGAGTACTTAAAGTATTTTTAATATTTTGAATATTTATGTTCTGTTTTTGTTGATTTTATGGGTGAACAAGTACTGACATGAAGCTTTTTGCTTGACATAGATGTGGCGCTGGTATGACATGCAAGTGAACCTCGCCAAGGGAGGTGAGGTGGACTAGTACCTAATGGGGGGTGATGCTGACAGTCTTCACGAGGTTTTGAGGAACCTAGAGGGCTTGTGCATTGGTGTGCCCCCCCTTCCGATAAGGGAGATCCCTGCTCATACGCAACGACACATAGTCGGTGTTCCTGAGTGGTTTTTGGTTCTCATTTGGAGGATAGCTAGAGTAGTGTTACCCTTTCATGAGTAGTAGAATCTTTTAGCAGGTGCTTTGGCAAAGTCAACAATTATTTATAGCTAGGCTTAGTAACCATTTTGTACTTAAAACACCCAAGTTTTGGAGTATTTTGATGTAATAGATTGGATTCAATATATATATATATATATATATATATATATATATATATATATATATATATATATATATATATATATATATATATATCTACATATATTTTGGTATTTTATGATGTAAATGTCTTTTAAGTGTTTTTGTAAATTTTTAACTGTATAAATATTTACTTTCATACATGTATCTATAGTGAATGAGACAGATGCCAATCTAACACATATTTTTCCAATCAATCAAAAACTGTATTAAATTCTCTAGGAATTTCCTCATATGTGATAACTTCAAATTGACGTTCCAAGATTCGTACCCTTAAATAATTCCATAACATGATTGGATTACGAACGTGATAATGATTTGTCAATTTCATAACAACAAGCTGAGAGTCTAACTTGACCACCAGATTGGAGATGTCCCTTGATGACACTTCAATGAGAAGTGAAATTAGGGACATGTACTATACAATATTGTTGGTGGTAGCACCAAGAAAGACTCCCCTGGAACAAAACATTTCTGACTCAGGTGTGTAAATGACCCAAGCAATTGATTCAATGTGCCATGTGTGACAACTGGCACCATCCGCGTATCCTATGTATGCTAAGGGTAATGAAGGCATCTACATTATGAGAAATATGTAAGAGAAAAATACTTAAATAAATACCAAAAAAATACAGTCACATCAAAAAATAAACAAAACTTATAAATACATAAAATTACAAAGCACATGCCTAGTGTAGTACTAGGCATAATACTTTTTCAGATAGAGCCCATTTCGGGGCTCAGCAAGCGGGACTCCTTCGCAGTACTAAAGTTCATATTCCCCTTTTGAGAGGGCCTTTTTGATTGCATATGGATTGAGCCATAAGGGTTGAAGTGTTCCTGCCCCCAAGAGGTCATGTTTTTTATCGTAAAGTAAAACAAGATCTCCCTCTCAATAAGAACGAGGCTTGACCTTTTTGTCGTACTGGGCTTTGACTAGGTGCTTGTGGGCCTCGAGTGCCAATTTGGAATCTCAGCGAGTTTCATACACTTTATTTAGGTATAGCAAGCACTCTTCTTCGGTAGTAGCTTCAGGCAAGAGTTCAACGATGATTTGTAAGGAAGGAATCTGAAACTCAATTGGTAAAACTACTTCCAGGCCATAAGCTAGTTGAAAAGGTGTGAAGCCTGTAGTAGTCTTAACTGAAGTTCGGTATGCCCATAGCACAAGATATAACATTCGATGCTAGTGGGTTTTATGATTCCATACTAACCTATGGATCATGGCTTTTAAGAATCCATTGACGGCCTCTACTTGACCATTAGCTTAGGGGTAGTAGGAGGATGATTGATCCTGGCGAAAAGCTAGCAATGATGTTAAGTTAGACATCATGTGATTCTGAAAATGAGACCCATGATCTGTAAAAATTGTGTGGGGCACATTGAACTGATAGATGACTAGATTAAATGGGAAAAATGCCACGATTTCTCCGTTGGCCTTGAAAGTGGGAAGGGCTTCAACCCATTTCATGAAATAGTCCATAGCTTCAATAATATAGTTTTGTCTAGCAAAGGAAACAGGGTTGCAAGTTACGAAGTCTATCCCCCATTTGGAAAAGGGGCCTACGGATATAACTAAGTGTAGTAGGGCAGGAGGAGCGTGCATTTTCTTTGTAAACACTTGACAAGGATGGAATTTCCTGATAGCCTTAATACAATCATTGAACAAGGTCGGCCAATAGTAGCCTGCGCGTAAAATCTTTTGTGCAGTAGATATGCCAATAAGATGACCTCCACATACCCCAGCATGGTAGTCATTTAAAACATGTTCTACCTCTCCATGAGTGAGGCAACATCAAAGAACTATATCCACACCATGGCGATATAATGTATCGTTAAGCACGAAATAGTGTCACACTTGGTGGTGGATGCGATGACAGTCACCTGACAATAACTAAGGGTGGAACCATTGCACTTGGAGGTAGACAAGAATATACCAATGGTCAGTAGTGTCCATAAGATAGACAACTTCATCTAGAAGAGGATTGTGGCCTATCTCATTAGGATCAACAATGGGAAGATCCGAAAACATTTCTGTGAAGACTAAGGAATTTTTCGCCTTGACAACTGAGAAAACCAAATCAAATTGTTGGAGGGTCACAATCCATTTTGAATATTTCCATCCAATTACTTGACGAGAAAAAATGTGTCTCACTGGATTCTCCAAGGTGATGACATTAGTTTGTCATTGTAGTATGTAATGTCAGAAGCGGTTGAAGGCAAAGACAACTACCAAGGACAACTTTTCCACATGTGAATATCTGAGTTCAAGCCCAATCAGGCCTTTCAATAGATAATATATCACGTGTTCACTCCGGTCATCATGAGTTTGAACCAAGACCATTCCTAGTGAGGATGGTGAGGCTTCCAGGTATAGAAGAAAGTCGCGCACATAATTGGGAGTGCTAAGGAGTGGGGCTGATATAAGCACCTTTCTGAAGGCATCAAATGATCATTGAGCTTGATCATCCCATAGATACGGCACTCCCTTCTTCAGTAGGCGCATAAAACCTTCTGTCAACTTAGCATAGTTTACGATGAACCATCGTAGAAAGTTTGATTTCTCTTGCTAACATTGGAGCTACAAAATGGATTGTGGTTCGGGAAATTGAGTAATTGCCTTTAACTTATTGGGATCAACCCTAATCCTGTACTTGGAGACAATGAATCCATGTAAGCATCCAAACTAGAAAAAGAAAATGCATTTATGCAGATTCAAACGTATGTTATAAAACCAGCACCTAAGAAAGATAGCTCTTAAATGATCTAGGTATTGCACTCACTGCTTGGAATGGGATGGAAGGTCATCCAAGTAAGTGTCGGCTTGTTGGGCCTTGACCTAGGTTCGGGAAAGTTATTAGCCAAACAAACCCTACAGCTACCAGCCCTTTTGGCAATAACCCGCGGAGCACGGACTTAGGTCTCACTCGAGGTAGCAGCGGAGGGTGCTGGAACCAGGTTACCACACCCTTGGGATGTCTTGATGTGGTATGGAGGGGTCACGATCTGTATGTGGCCTCGCACCACTCTGTATTGTTATCGAGATTTCGTGTAGATCCGCATAGGCACACTTTCTTATTAATAAAATTATTACAGATCTGAGCTCTTTATTATAGTATTTAAGCAAACATTTAAACTTAAAACCCTATGCATGTAATTGTAATAGATAAGGCATAAATTCAGAACATAAGCAATAAATAGATCTGTAAGAAAGCACACAATTATTCAAAAATTCTTATCTTTATTGATCTTCTCTTCAGTACAACTAGATCCGCCCTACATACTCACCTGCAGGGGTCCGCGCACACAGCTACGGACTCTACTAGGCCTCTCTGCATACAGCTATAGAGCCTCTATCTAGCTATCAACTCCCTTGACTTAGACTTACAGATGCTCCAAGACTTCTTTCTTTACAAACCCGTTATGTTCCAGATCAAAAAATACTTACTAAAAACTGACTTCTAACCATAGAGCCTTGCTCTCTTTATAAATTTCCATGGTCCACAGGCCATGGATAGGCTGACTCATTTTACATTATTTTTGGGTGGACAATCCTTTGACTTGACTCATTACACTTCGTGCTCCACACATCTCATAGAGTCTTTAACATATCTTTACCCAAAAATCGTAGGCTTTGAGCCCCAAAACCGTTACGTGGGGCCTTCGCTACCTGACAATCCCCCAACACAATCACCATGACTTATCTTGAGTCACTTGGCTGGTGCAAGAATCTTCACGTGGAGGTCAGTCAACAACTTTTGTGCTTCTCTTGTACTTGCAGCAAACTGTTCCACGATCCGCTGTACCTGTTCGACGCAGGTCGTTGACACATCAGTCTCTATTGCAGTAGCCTGTCTGGGATCATATGATACCTGCATGTGTGCTAACTTTCCCTCAATGGTGTTGGAGACTGCGAATGCTTCATCAAGACAGGGCTGGTTGTGGTCTTTAAGAATTACCTCTTTCTACCGAGCGGCATCAACTTGTTCCTTGAGAGCCTGGGCCTCCTTCATTTTAGCCAATCACTGCATGATAGCAATCATCTGCACAGTCCCTCGGACTGTGTCATAAGCCTGCTGTAACTCTCACACTTCTGTTTCCACTTGTTGTATGGTTGGGTCTCCCTGGAGAGAGGTGAGCGTAAGGAGGGATTGATCTAAAAATCCCAAGCAATCTTGGACCACATGCTTTATCATTTCCAATCCTACTTGAATTTCATCGTGGCGCCATTCTTGAATTTCCAGAGGTGTGTGCGGTTGTGCCTTCAGTCTTAGCTCTACAATTTGTAAATTCAATTCCCATTGAGCCTTCACGGCCTCCTCTTGGGCCGTACAGAATCCTGCGGCCATGCAATGAATCTTGTCAGTTGTTGGAAGTTCAGCTAGGATAGCTAGCTCTGGTACCTTGATGTAAGCTTCTGTCATAGCCTGTTCCACTTCCTTGTTATGTGTAACCAAATCATCACATTGGAGACTGACCTGCTCTAGATTTGCCTTATGCTCCATCAAAATTTGGAGGGTGCGGCCTTCCCTGGGATGAAGCTCAGTGGTTACCCCATCATGTAGTTGGTATAGGGTTTCTCTACAAAGAGTGGCTAGATTCAACTACCAAATACACATGTCACCCTCAACTTCTACTAGGATAGCGCCTATTAAAAATGCAACAGAACCATTTGTTGGCTTGTTGGGCCCTGACCCAGGTTCAAAAAAGTTATTAGCCAAAAAAATCTCACAACTACCAGCCCTTTTGGCAACAGCCCGCAGAGCGTGGACTGAAGTCTCACCCGAGGTAGTAGGGGAGGGTGCTGGAACCAAGTTTCCATACCCTTGGGATGTCTTGATGTGGTCTGGAGGGTTCACGATCTCTATGCTGCCTCGCACCACTCTGTACTGCTATCGGGCTTTCGCATAGATCCGCACAGGCACACTTTCTTATTAATAAAATCATTACATATCTAAGCTCTTTATTATAGTCTTTAAGCAAACATTTAAACTTAAAACCCCATGCGTGCAATTACAATAGATAAGTCATAGATTCAGGACATAAGCAATAAACAGATCTGTAATAAAGCACACAATTATTCAAAAATTCTTATCTTTATTGATCTTCTCTTCAGTACAACCACATCTGCCCTGTGAACTCAGCTGCAGGGGTCCATGCACACAACTGCGGACTCTACCAGGCCTCTGTGCACATAGCTGTAGAGCCTCTATCTAGCTACCAACTCCCTTGACTTAGACTTACAGACACTCCAATACTTCTTGCTTTACAAACCCATTACATTCCAGATCAAAAAATACTTACTAAAAAATGACTTTTAACCATAGAACCTTGTTCCTTTTATACATTTCCGTGGTCCACGGACCATGGACAAGCCGAATCATTTTACATTATTTTTGGGTGGACAACGCTTTGACTTGACTCATTACACTTCACGCTCCATGCATCTCACGAAGTCTTTACCATACCTTTACTCAAAATTGCGGGCTTTGAGCCCCAAAACCATTACGCGGGGCCTTTGCTACCCAACAATAAGCTTGAATGATATGCCTAATATTGTGAAATGCATAGTCCATGGCCGTTTGAAATGTTTCTCTAGCATTCTTTAAACCGAATGGTAGTTTTTGATAGGCAAAGATTCCCCATGGGAAAACGACGGTGGTTTTGTTCTGGTCTTTGGGTTTTATAGCAATCTAGTTGTAACCTAAGAATCCATCCATGAATGAAAATTATTTAAAACTGCTATAGTCATTGATGATTTGGTCGATGAATGGTGTCAGATAATTATCCTTTGTACACATGGCATTCAAGTCTCAATAGTAGACACATATGTAGATGGTTCCTCGTTTCTTGTTCAGAGGAACCAGATTGGAAGCGCATTTCGTTAAGGGAAGGGGATAGATGAAACTAGCACATAACAAATTTTCCACCTCAAATTTGATGGCTATCGTTTTGCAGGGGTGGACTAGTCGAAGCCTTTGGAGGACAGGTTTAGCATTGTCATATATCTTGATCTCATGCCCAACAATAGACAGAACTATACCAGGCATTTCCTTACAAGACCAAGCGAATACATCATGAAATTCCTTAAAAAGGCAGGTGAAGCTTGCAGTTTCCTCAGGATTAGAATCTGCTCCAACCTAGATATTTTCTGCGATGCCTGTAATGACAAAAGTATCGATGAGCAATGTCTATGAAATATTTCCCATGTTTCCTTCCGAGTCCAAATTTTGTATAATCGTATATGGTGAGGAAATTATTTCTGGCACATCATGTGACAGGATTTAAGGAGGCATCATGTCTGAATCAGATATCGAAACAAGATGGTGTGAGTCCTCCCAAGGTCACTCTTCTAAACTCATGATCTCTCTAATAGCTTTCTCTGTAGGTAGAACTTGATTGAGGGGATCAAAAGAAGGAGAAATTATGGGAGCGGCAGTGGTACCATTGGTCGTGACCAAAGTGACCGAAGACTTAGATGCAGATTTAATGGCCTAGTAGGCCAATTCAGATGGTGAAAGTGTCATTTATTCTCCATAAGTGTCAATGTCTGAAGGGGCTGGTAGGATCTAAGGATCGGCCGAAATGGATGAAACCATATTGACCATCTATGGAACCATTGGCAGCAAAAGAGGGAAACAACCCATCAAGGAAGAGCCCTTCAGTAGACTAGTACCGATACTGACGTAAGAGTTAGGTACACAACCCACTAGGCTATAGAGGCTCTTGGTAATGGGGAATAGTCAAGGATGTAAGAGGACAACTGGTCCACTATGACTACCTTTCCTTCCAATGGAAATAGGATGATGCGAAATACAGTAAAAACAATGACAGTCATGGCATAAGTCCAACTGTGACCCAAGAATAGATTATATTTGAGCTTTCTATCTATGACTTCGATGTCCACCATTACGATTTTCCCATACAAGGTGATGGGGTAGCTAGCTAGGTAACCTTTTGGGATGAAAGTGTGGCAGTTGAAAGCTTTAAGGGAATTTGATGACGGGGATAGGGTTGGAGAACCCAAAGCGATCCAACATGAAGATGACATTACGCAGATAGAATCACCTTCGTTAATGACAGTTCTATGTATACCTTCACCTTTCAAAAGGATTTGCACCTAAAATGCAAGCTGGTGATAAAGGGGAGGTTTACATTTCTCCATGTTGAAAATTGCAAGCATGGAATCTTTAGGGTCAATACCACCAATGGCCAAAAGAAAAGCTTTCCTTTGTGCTGGACATGTTTGTAATACTTCAAGTGTTTACATAGTCGATGGTGGTTGCGCCAGGTCTTCTACAATGCTATAGTTTTGGGCAGCACATGTAGATGTATTGTGCATTGTGCGTCAGCAACTAATATTTTGATATGAATATCATTAGGTGGTCGTGGGTTTTGACTTGAGGAGGGTTCGTCTACATGAGTGACAGGAGCTACATAAGATTTGGCTATAGATTTTAGGTCTACCATTTCAAAGGTGTAAATGGTAGAAGGTCCACCAACTGAAGAATTTTGCGAACTACCATTGCCCTGTTGCGAGGGTTGGGGTTGGTTTGCAATAAGGCATTGCTGCTGCTAAGCAAGGAAAGGATTATTCAAGATGGTAGGGAATCTGGCAGGTTTATCCTTTCCATCATTAGGGGGTACAATAGCATTCTGCTTTGGGTTTTGCTACTTTGTTAACTCCTCTTCAGAAGGAGAAGTATTTTTCTTATTCTTCTTGTTCTTACCACCACGTTTTGTGTAGACTGCACATAGTTGATCTCGATGGTAGGAAGAGCAGTCAATTTGGTAGTGGGGTCCACTGACATCTCGACAATGTGACCGCTGAGCTGTTTTACAATAGCCTAGGAGGTTGCGCTAATAATCCCATTAGTGTGTGTTCTAGGTTGCTAAGTATCAAGAGCATTGTAGTTGTGAGAGGCATTGGGAATTACATAGTATAGAGTTCTAGACTACGAATATATCAGATCCAATTGTTGGGCCCGACAAATGGATTGGTCTTCTATGACCGCACCAACTAGGGTGACATCCTTAGCAATTTGGAGGAGTAGATACTTTTAGAACCAATCCTCTAAGACATAATCTGGGAGGATACCTTTGACTAACCTCTACCTACAACTGCATTCATGTATATTATCAGAGATGTGGGTGGTGGTATCTTGACGTAATGAAGTGAGGAGTTCCATCACTGTTTCACAGTGGATGGGTAATTGGAAGTGCTTTAAGAATTCCATTGCTAGAGTGCCAAAAGGTATTTACTGACATGCGTGGTAACTCAATGTACTTCTTGGCTGCATTGCCAGTAAGGGTGTGGGGAAAAAATGTAACTGGATACTATCATCCACCATGGAGTTAGAAACACAACATAGATGATAGGTGGTGATGTGTACCTGGATCCTCCCCTTGTTTCCATTCGAACTTAGGGATGTCTATCAGTATTTTATGCGGGATTGGCGGCCAAAGTAAGTTATGATAGATGGGGTCATTTGTAAGTTTGTACAAGTTGGGGATATCAAGCATTGCCAAGAAAGGCAAAGTGTTTGATGCCCCCAAATCGGACCAAGGAGATGACATATGACTTGAGCATCCTTGCGGTCCTCCCATCATGTTGTTCCCAATATTATACATAGGTTGTGTGGTTTAGTAGGTGCCTTGGTGTATGATATTGTATTGTGGATTTCCATAGGGATTGTTAGGTTGGGGGATATAAGTGTCCCCAAGATAAGTAGTGCCCCCATGACTCATTTGAGGTTGTGAGTATGGTACCCCCATGGATTGATTGGGACCTCCTTAAGGGTTCCCGCTCACCACAGGAACTAACCATAAGTCCTTAACTAGCATAAGGAGTGTTCACGTCAATTAGTGACTGAACATGCATGCCCGAAAATGGAAGGGGAACTGTTACCCTCTCGACTGATATATATGCATATTGGAAGTGCCCACAGATACTTGAATCTAGGGGTTATAACTATACAATGGATGTCAACCATATTTTTGGTTGAAGGGAACTACGCTAACTATGCTATATTGAGCGTTATAAGGAGTGTTATCTGTATCACTTGTCGAAGGTACAGGGTTTGACAGTAAAGGGGTAGAACCCAAAATAGACTGGGATCCACTCGTGGAGGGTGTCACCATAGGGGTTGAACTTGGGAAAAATGGGATAGTAGGGTTCGCCATCAAAGGTGCGGTATTGACTGTTGACTCGGGAAGTGGTGGGGGACCAAAAGTGTCCAAAAAGTCCCACGACCCATTAGTCGTTGACGGGATGGGTCAAAGTGTTCGAACTAAAGATAAAGGAGCTACAAATGCAATGGGAACCAAGAGTGGGCCCAACGGATTCATGATCAGAGGATTGTATGGAGGAAGAAATCCTTCACTAAAGAAATCCTCTAGTAAGCTTGAATCGTGGGATGTCCAAACTGATTCTGTGTGAGATCTCAGAGACAGATTTATCGAAGATGGAGAATCCGATTCGCTGGAGCTCGGTGGATCCTCCATAGTGAATGGAGGAAGTCCTAACAACTGTCTAGATTGAAGACCAGGGACAGATGTAGCCATGGTGGCCGATAATTTTTATCAGTAAATTTTATAGTGATGTTTATTAAAGTCTCAATGATAACACTCTGGTGCCTAAAAAATGAAAAATACACTAAGTAAATAAATCAACAAGCAGAGGGAAATGACCCTATTTGATAAACACCGATCACTGGAGATGAAACCCAGTATCGCAATGAATAACAAAGAGAGTTGACCCAATGTATAGTTACGGTTACTTTAGAGCTTTTCTCGAACCTCAGATTAAGGGGCCAAGTACTCTCATGAAGATGAGCACCCTCCCAAAAACTAAAGATAGAGTAGGTCCATCTATGTTAGGTACCAGGGAAGGCCACCCCAGTCACCTTAGGTTAGTCCCTAAAAGTATGGCCACTAAGGGTACCTTAGATCACAAACACTACCGGGGGGGACATAGTAGCAGATAGTACGTGGTGTGGGCAAGATACCCGAGTCCCCGACTCAGCTCTGATATCCCTGAAGGGATCCCCGATACACAGAATACCCAAAGGAGATGTAAGAAAAGGTGGGCTACCTTCACTTACAGTCTAATGTTGTCTCATATTTAGCTCTTCTTTTATTGGAATGGTCCCGGATAGTATGCGTGCAAAAGGATTTCTCTCTTTTAGTGACACTAGTTTTAGTGTATGATATTGGGCAGTTAATGCACACTGCCTATCCCAAGATCCTAGCCTAAATTGAAGTGTGTTTACTCTAAAAATAGTTGCTGATTGATTTTATTAGGTAGATTTTAAATGTACTTCATTAGAGTCTTTGGTAGGGGTGTTGACATATGAAATTATATGGGACTCTGACTCAAATCATGCAAAAACAATGCTTGTAAATTTTCACTTTCGATGAATAAGTTGCTTCTACAAAGGGACAATCATTAATATATCAATGTTCATTCTATGCATCCTATTCAGTACAACACTAGCATAACCGACAAAACTTTAATGCTCACTAACAACTATTTAAACCAAATAATGCAAAACTTAACCAACTATGTAGAAAATAGTAAAAATTTTGTATTTTTCTTTTAATGAAAACAAAAACTTATTAAGTAAAGCTATTTTTTTCTTTTTTAAATTTCTTCAGGACACAGATTAGTCAAACAAGTGCAACTATAGATCCTTGGTCAGCCTGTAAGCAGAGTTCCTAGCCCATGAGTTAACAAGGCAAGTTGTTTATCAAGAAATGGCTAACTAATGCTTCGTACTAGAGGCTACAGAGAGTTAGTTTCAGCACTAACGCTCTGTTTGTGAGGGCACAATGCTTTATAAAGCACTGTTTTCACTAGTAACCTACGTTAGTGAGGAAAAAGACTCAAAAAATAGGCTATGGGGATCAGATCTAGGGCTGATCACTGAAAGAAGGGTGTTGTATTGGTCTAGAGTGGTCAGAAAGGGAATGAAGAAGTACAAGAAGGCATGGAAGAAAGAGAGATCTAGGAACTTTCTGGGAAAAACCAAGAACTAAATGTAGTCCCTAGTGGAGTTTCCAATTCTACTATAGGGATTAATGCATGGGTGTTTGGTGATGTAGAAAACCCTCAATGATCTTCCCAGGATCTTCGACAGACAGTCCGATTAGCTACAACTGTCACAAAGATACATACATATCTATGTTTAACAAACAAATATTAAAGCAAGAAGGAATTATTACATCGAGTCTTAGTGTGGTGTTGCTTGAGAGCACAATGTAGCTAGGTGGAAGACCCCTGAGTCGGTTCCAGATCAAAACCTGCACATAGTAAATACAAGCATAATATCACAGCATAAAACCTTGATAAACAAATGCATGAACATATAAAAGATATCTAGTTGCATATAACTAAGCCACTCATGCTAGAAGATATTAGATCAACATATAAACAAGTTTATACTACCAACATCATGGAATGGAAAACACAACTGTAATTCTATATTTATGTAGAAAGAGTGATTACAACCATCAGTTTCATTAGCCTTCCCTTACCCATCTAGCTCCTCTCTCTCCCTCCCTCCTTAACCTCTTCTGATGCCTTAGTCTAAGACTATGCTTAACAGTCAAATAGGAAATCCTTTCAAATATTTCGACCCCTTTCACAATGGCCCAAGACTTGCATATATAACATCTAGGTTTAGCATTTCCAAGTCCTCTATGAGTTCCATTAGGCAAAAGCAAAGACGTTTCTTGCTTTAGTGCTCTTTCCCATTTGCATACTCCATTAGGAATTAGAAATTACCCCAAATAGGTTGAGTTCATATGTTTCCCTACTTTTATGAGCTAACATAGTGTTATTGGGAAAACTAGTGTCTATACAGAGCTGCTAGTCCCACTAAGGCTGGTATCTACCTTAGAAACAAACACACTAAAAACTACTTTCGTTTTCCTTATGAGAAATAGATAAGAGAAGAATAAGGAGACCAACCTCTATCTTGTGCTTGGTTCCTTGCTTGATTCTTATCTCTTTTGGTAGGTCTTTTCCGCTCGCTTCCTTGTCTACCCAACTTCAAGGAGTACCTGTAGAATCAAAGCAGCATAACACTATCCAAGAACATAGATCTATTATCATAAACAATATAGGATCAGATGTACATTGACCACATGAATTAATAAATCATCAATCATATAAGAATGTGGAGGAAACCTTGAATATCTTTATTGATAATCAAGAAAGAGCAAAGAGGATTACAACCAATTGTTTTGACCCAACATCATCCTCTCAACAAGAAAGCCCTTCTTCACCTCATGAAAAGCATAGATCACCCAACACTATGATATTGCACCAAGAAACCAACAACACTTCCTTAAAGATACAAAATTCTAGCCCCTAGATCTCTGGGATGAGGGATCCATATATAGATGTCTACAAGGGAGGTGAGTCAGCTTTTGAGATTTGATTAGTGTCTTCTCTCTGATAGTTCTTGATTCCACTTGGAGATTGATGATCTCTTACTCATCCCTGGTCGAATTCAGAGAGGCAAGTGTCATAGGAGAGGTTTCTAGAACTCAGCTGCAGGGGTCCATGCACACAACTGCGGACTCTACCAGGCCTCTGTGCACATAGCTGTAGAGCCTCTATCTAGCTACCAACTCCCTTGACTTAGACTTACAGACACTCCAATACTTCTTGCTTTACAAACCCATTACATTCCAGATCAAAAAATACTTACTAAAAAATGACTTTTAACCATAGAACCTTGTTCCTTTTATACATTTCCGTGGTCCACGGACCATGGACAAGCCGAATCATTTTACATTATTTTTGGGTGGACAACGCTTTGACTTGACTCATTACACTTCACGCTCCATGCATCTCACGAAGTCTTTACCATACCTTTACTCAAAATTGCGGGCTTTGAGCCCCAAAACCATTACGCGGGGCCTTTGCTACCCAACAATAAGCTTGAATGATATGCCTGATATTGTGAAATGCATATTCCATGGCCATTTGAAATGTTACTCTAGCATTCTTTAAACCGAATGGCAGTTTTTGATAGGCAAAGATTCCCCATGGGCAAACGAAGGCGGTTTTGTGCTGGTCTTTGGGTTTTATAGCAATCTGGTTGTAACCTAAGAATCCATCCATGAATGAAAATGATTCATAACCGCTACAGTCATTGATGATTTGGTCGATGAATGGTGTCAGATAATTATCCTTTGGACACATGGCATTCAAGTCTCGATAGTAGAAACATATGCAGATGGTTCCTTGTTTCTTGTTCACAGGAACCAGATTGGAAGCCCATTCCGTTAAGGGAAGGGAATAGATGAAACCAACACTTTACAACTTTTCCACCTCAATTTTGATGGCTATCGTTTTGCAGGGGTGGACTAGTCGAAGCCGTTGGAGGACAGGTTTAGCATTGTCATATATCTTGATCTCATGCTCGACAATAGACGAAACTATACCAGGCATTTCCTTATAAGACCAAGCAAATACATCATGAAATTCCTTAAAAAGGCAGGTGAAGCTTGCAGTTTCCTCAGGATTAGAATCTGCTCCAACCTAGATATTTTCTGCGATGCCTGTCATGACAAAAGTATCGATGAGCAATGTCTTTGAAATATTTCCCATGTTTCCTTCCGAGTCCAAATTTTGTATAATCGTATATGGTGAGGAAATTATTTCTGGCACATCATGTGACAGGATTTAAGGAGGCATCATGTCTGAATCAGATATCGAAACAAGATGGTGTGAGTCCTCCCAAGGTCACTCTTCTAAACTCATGATCTCTCTAATAGCTTTCTCTGTAGGTAGAACTTGATTGAGGGGATCAAAAGAAGGAGAAATTATGGGAGCGGCAGTGGTACCATTGGTCGTGACCAAAGTGACCGAAGACTTAGATGCAGATTTAATGGCCTAGTAGGCCAATTCAGATGGTGAAAGTGTCATTTATTCTCCATAAGTGTCAATGTCTGAAGGGGCTGGTAGGATCTAAGGATCGGCCGAAATGGATGAAACCATATTGACCATCTATGGAACCATTGGCAGCAAAAGAGGGAAACAACCCATCAAGGAAGAGCACTTCAGTAGACTAGTACCGATACTGACGTAAGAGTTAGGTACACAACCCACTAGGCTATAGAGGCTCTTGGTAATGGGGAATAGTCAAGGATGTAAGAGGACAACTGGTCCACTATGACTACCTTTCCTTCCAATGGAAATAGGATGATGCGAAATACAGTAAAAACAATGACAGTCATGGCATAAGTCCAACTGTGACCCAAGAATAGATTATATTTGAGCTTTCTATCTATGACTTCGATGTCCACCATTACGATTTTCCCATACAAGGTGATGGGGTAGCTAGCTAGGTAACCTTTTGGGATGAAAGTGTGGCAGTTGAAAGCTTTAAGGGAATTTGATGACGGGGATAGGGTTGGAGAACCCAAAGCGAGCCAACATGAAGATGACATTACGCAGATAGAATCACCTTCGTTAATGACAGTTCTATGTATACCTTCACCTTTCAAAAGGATTTGCACCTAAAATGCAAGCTGGTGATAAAGGGGAGGTTTACATTTCTCCATGTTGAAAATTGCAAGCATGGAATCTTTAGGGTCAATACCACCAATGGCCAAAAGAAAAGCTTTCCTTTGTGCTGGACATGTTTGTAATACTTCAAGTGTTTACATAGTCGATGGTGGTTGCGCCAGGTCTTCTACAATGCTATAGTTTTGGGCAGCACATGTAGATGTATTGTGCATTGTGCGTCAGCAACTAATATTTTGATATGAATATCATTAGGTGGTCGTGGGTTTTGACTTGAGGAGGGTTCGTCTACATGAGTGACAGGAGCTACATAAGATTTGGCTATAGATTTTAGGTCTACCATTTCAAAGGTGTAAATGGTAGAAGGTCCACCAACTGAAGAATTTTGCGAACTACCATTGCCCCATTGCGAGGATTGGGTTGGTTTGTAATAAGGCATTGCTGCTGCTGAGCGGGGAAAGGATTATTCAAGATGGTAGGGAATCTGGCAGGTTTATCCTTTCCATGATCAGGGGGTAGAACAACATTCTTCTTTGGGTTTTTCTACTTTGTTAACTCCTCTTCAGAAGGAGCAGTATTTTTCTTATTCTTCTTGTTCTTACCACCAAGTTTTGTGTAGACTGCACATAATTGATCTCGATGGTAGGAAGAGCATTCAATTTGGTAGTGGGGACCACTGACATCTGGGCAATGTGACCGCTGAGCTGTTTTACAATAGCCTAGGAGGTTGCGCTAATAATCCCATTAGTGTGTGTTCTAGGTTGCTAAGTATCAAGAGCATTGTAGTTGTGAGAGGCATTGGGAATTACATAGTATAGAGTTCTAGACTACGAATATATCAGATCCAATTGTTGGGCCGGACAAATGGATTGGTCTTCTATGACCGCACCAACTAGGGTGACATCCTTAGCAATTTGGAGGAGTAGATACTTTTAGAACCAATCCTCTAAGACATAATCTGGGAGGATACCTTTGACTAACCTCTACCTACAACTGCATTCATGTATATTATCAGAGATGTGGGTGGTGGTATCTTGACGTAATGAAGTGAGGAGTTCCATCACTGTTTCACAGTGGATGGGTAATTGGAAGTGCTTTAAGAATTCCATTGCTAGAGTGCCAAAAGGTATTTACTGACATGCGTGGTAACTCAATGTACTTCTTGGCTGCATTGCCAGTAAGGGTGTGGGGAAAAAATGTAACTGGATACTATCATCCACCATGGAGTTAGAAACACAACATAGATGATAGGTGGTGATGTGTACCCGGATCCTCCCCTTGTTTCCATTCGAACTTAGGGATGTCTGTCAGTATTTTATGCGGGATTGGCGGCCAAAGTAAGTTATGATAGATGGGGTCATTTGTAAGTTTGTACAAGTTGGGGATATCAAGCATTGCCAAGAAAGGCAAAGTGTTTGATGCCCCCAAATCGGACCAAGGAGATGACATATGACTTGAGGATCCTTGCGGTCCTCCCATCATGTTGTTCCCAATATTATACATAGGTTGTGTGGTATAGTAGGTGCCTTGGTGTATGATATTGTATTGTGGATTTCCATAGGGATTGTTAGGTTGGGGGATATAAGTGTCCCCAAGATAAGTAGTGCCCCCATGACTCATTTGAGGTTGTGAGTATGGTACCCCCATGGATTGATTGGGACCTCCTTAAGGGTTCCCGCTCACCACAGAACTAACCATAAGTCCTTAACTAGCATAAGGAGTGTTCACGTCAATTAGTGACTGAACATGCATGCCCGAAAATGGAAGGGGAACTGTTACCCTCTTGACTGATATATATGCATATTGGAAGTGCCCACAGATACTTGAATCTAGGGGTTAGAACTATACAATGGATGTCAACCATATTTTTGGTTGAAGGGAACTACGCTAACTATGCTATATTGAGCGTTATAAGGAGTGTTATCTGTATCACTTGTCGAAGGTACAGGGTTTGACAGTAAAGGGGTAGAACCCAAAATAGACTGGGATCCACTCGTGGAGGGTGTCACCATAGGGGTTGAACTTGGGAAAAATGGGATAGTAGGGTTCGCCATCAAAGGTGCGGTATTGACTGTTGACTCGGGAACTGGTGGGGGACCAAAAGTGTCCAAAAAGTCCCACGACCCATTAGTCGTTGACGGGATGGGTCAAAGTGTTCGAACTAAAGATAAAGGAGCTACAAATGCAATGGGAACCAAGAGTGGGCCCAACGGATTCATGATCAGAGGATTGTATGGAGGAAGAAATCCTTCACTAAAGAAATCCTCTAGTAAGCTTGAATCGTGGGATGTCCAAACTGATTCTGTGTGAGATCTCAGAGACAGATTTATCGAAGATGGAGAATCCGATTCGCTGGAGCTCGGTGGATCCTCCATAGTGAATGGAGGAAGTCCTAACAACTGTCTAGATTGAAGACCAGGGACAGATGTAGCCATGGTGGCCGATAATTTTTATCAGTAAATTTTACATTGATGTTTATTAAAGTCTTAATGATAACACTCTGGTGCCTAAAAAATAAAAAATACACTAAGTAAATAAATCAACAAGCAGAGGGAAATGACCCTATCTGATAAGCATTGATCACTGGAGATGAAACCCAGTATCGCAATGAATAATAGAGAGAGCTGACCAAATGTATAGTTACGGTTACTTTAGAGCTTTTCTCGAACCTCAGATTGAGGGGCCAAGTACTCTCGTGAAGATGAGCACCCTCCCAAAAACTGAAGATAGAGTAGGTCTATCTGTGTTAGGTACCAGGGCAGCCTGCCCTACTCACCTTGTGTTAGTCCCTAAAAGTACGGCCACTAAGGATACCTTAGATCACAAACACTACCGAGGGGGACATAGTAGCAGACAGTACGTGGTGTGGGTAAGATACCCGAGTCCCCGACTCAGCTCTGATATCCCTGAAGGGATCCTCGATACACAGAATACCCAAAGGAGATGTAAGAAAAGGTGGGCTACCTTCACTTACAGTCTAATGTTGTCTCATATTTAGCTCTTCTTTTATTGGAATGGTCTCGGATAGTATGAGTGCAAAAGGATTTCTCTCTTTTAATGGCACTAGTTTCAGTGTATGACATTGGGCAGTTAATGCACACTGCCTATCCCAAGATCCTAGCCTAAATTGAAGTGTGTTTACTCTAAAAATAGTTGCTGATTGATTTTATTAGGTAGATTTTAAATGTACTTCATTAGAGTCTTTGGTAGGGGTGTTGACAGATGAAATTATATGGGACTCTGACTCAAATCATGCAAAAACAATGCTTGTAAATTTTCACTTTCGATGAATAAGTTGCTTCTACAAAGGGAGAGTCATTAATATATCAATATTCATTCCATGCATCCTATTCAATACAACACTAGCATAACCGACAAAACTTTAATGCTCACTAACAACTATTTAAACCAAATAATGAAGAACTTAACCAAGCAAGTAGAAAATAGTAAAAATTTTGTATTTTTCTTTTAATGAAAACAAAAACTTTAAGAAGTAAAGCTATTTTTTTCTTTTTTATTTCTTCAGGACACAGATTAGTCAAACAAGTGCAACTATAGATCCTTGGTCAGTCTGTAAGCAGAGTTCCTAGCCCATGAGTTAACAAGGCAAGTTGTTTATCAAGAAATGGCTGACTAATGCTTCGTACTAGAGGCTACAGAGAGTTAGTTTCAGCACTAACGCTCTGTTTGTGAGGGCACAATGCTTTATAAAGCACTGTTTTCACTAGTAACCTACGTTAGTGAGGAAAAACACTCAAAAAATAGGCTATGGGGATCAGATCTAGGGCTGATCACTGAAAGAAGGGTGTTGTATTGGTCTAGAGTGGTCAGAAAGGGAATGAAGAAGTACAAGAAGGCCTGGAAGAAAGAGAGATCTAGGAACTTTCTGGGAAAAACCAAGAACTAAGTGTAGTCCCTAGTGGAGTTGCCAATTCTACTATAGGGATTAATGCATGGGTGTTTGGTGATGTAGAAAACCCTCAATGATCTTCCCAGGATCTTCGACAGACAGTCCGATTAGCTACAACTGTCACAAAGATACATACATATCTATGTTTAACAAACAAATATTAAAGCAAGAAGGAATTATTACATCGAGTCTTAGTGTGGTGTTGCTTGAGAGCACAATGTAGCTAGGTGGAAGACCCCTGAGTCGGTTCCAGATCAAAACCTGCACATAGTAAATACAAGCATAATATCACAGCATAAAACCTTGGCAAGCAAATGCATGAACATATGAAAGATATCTAGTTGCATATAACTAAGCCACTCATGCTAGAAGATATTAGATCAACATATAAACAAGTTTATACTACCAACATCATGGAATGGAAAACAAAACTGCAATTCTATATTGATGTAGAAAGAGTGATTACAACCATCAATTTCATCAACCTTCCCTTACCCATCTAGCTCCTCTCTCTCCCTCCCTCCTTAACCTCTTCTGATGCCTTAGTCTAAGACTCTGCTTAACAGTCAAATAGGAAATCCTTTCAAATATTTCGACCCCTTTCACAATGGCCCAAGACTTGCATATATAACATCTAGGTTTAGCATTTCCAAGTCCTCTATGAGTTCCATTAGGCAAAAGCAAAGACGTTTCTTGCTTTAGTGCTCTTTCCCATTTGCATACTCCATTAGGAATTAGCAATTACCCCAAATAGGTTGAGTTCATATGTTTCCCTACTTTTATGAGCTAACATAGTGTTATTGGGAAAACTAGTGTCTATACAGAGCTGCTAGTCCCACTAAGGCTGGTATCTACCTTAGAAACAAACACACTAAAAACTACTTTCGTTTTCCTTATGAGAAATAGATAAGAGAAGAATAAGGAGACCAACCTCTATCTTGTGCTTGGTTCCTTGCTTGATTCTTATCTCTTTTGGTAGGTCTTTGCCGCTCGCTTCCTTGTCTACCCAACTTCAAGGAGTACCTGTAGAATCAAAGCAGCATAACACTATCCAAGAACATAGATCTATTATCATAAACAATATAGGATCAGATGTACATTGACCACATGAATTAATAAATCATCAATCATATAAGAATGTGGAGGAAACCTTGAATATCTTTATTGATAATCAAGAAAGAGCAAAGAGGATTACAACCAATTGTTTTGACCCAACATCATCCTCTCAACAAGAAAGCCCTTCTTCACCTCATGAAAAGCATAGATCACCCAACACTATGATATTGCACCAAGAAACCAACAACACTTCCTTAAAGATACAAAATTCTAGCCCCTAGATCTCTGGGATGAGGGATCCATATATAGATGTCTACAAGGGAGGTGAGTCAGCTTTTGAGATTTGATTAGTGTCTTCTCTCTGATAGTTCTTGATTCCACTTGGAGATTGATGATCTCTTACTCATCCCTGGTCGAATTCAGAGAGGCAAGTGTCATAGGAGAGGTTTCTAGAATATTCCATGCTCCTCCACCTTGCAGAATGACCCTGCCATTTGTATCTTCTCGCCCATTGCACCCCATAGAAGGGTTTTTTGACATGCATCACACCTACTGTGTGTATTTAGGTGGGATGCAATGCACTTTGCCTATGGAGTAGGTGAAATGGTCTAGTTTTGACCAATTCTGAGTAGTTTTTCATGGAGAACTTTTGTGAGATTCTGTAATTAGTTGACCTTGTTCTTTTAGGGGTTGGAACAACACCTTTAGGGACTTAGGAGCCCTTGGTTTATGGACATTTATGCTTGGGGTTGCAGTGCCCAAAAATGTCTATAACAGTTGCCCCCTTTACGAGTCAGTTGAAAACAGCTTAAAGGAGACTCGTTTTTTGAGGAACGAGTGATAGATTTGGGTAGCAGCTGATTCCAGGTAAGGTTTGGAATTTTCCAATCATGGCAGTGTCACAAGGATGGCTAACAAGATCACTCTTCGTAGATGTTCCTCAAAAGGGGTAAACAATCAAGTGGAGGTGAATGATCAGCCAATACTGAGTGGAGATGATGATGAGAACACGACCAAGGTTTCAAAGGCTGAAGTAATACATTCATGATGGTTATTTACCAGAAATTGGTTCATTTTTTATTTTAAAATGAGCTTAAATTCTGGGGGAAACACTTGCTCATTGCTTATGTTTATTTTTTAACGAGCTTGAAGTCCGCGTTAAAACTGCTCGATATAACGGTCATTTCTTGACTTTACCATTAATGACTTTGTTCCTTCAAAGTTTTTGCTGCATGCTTAATTGCTTCATCAAACTAGTTAGAAATGAGAAATACATGTTTGCAAAATGAGTTCGGACACTAATATTTTACTTGAATTATGTAAAAATTAATTTAAAAGTTCTTTTACCCCTCATTTTACCATTTCATTTGAACTTTGGTCTGTTGGAGCCTTGGAGGTGCTTTCCACCTTGATTTTCACCAGCTGATTCCGAAAGATTCTGTGAACAATTTTTGGTGTTGTTTGGACCAGGTAGGAGCTAAACCTGAGCTCTTTCATTTCATCCTTTCCATTTTGCATTTTGAGCCTAATTTTTGGTATTTTGAGCCTCTGGGGTTTGAAAAACTTGCTCTGGCTCCATCGTACCCTTTCTATATCGAAAGGTGCATTGCATGTTGGCCTACTCACTGGACAGTTGGCATGCAATGCACCCAGAACACTGTTGGGGGTGCGATGGGCACAAGGAGGGAAATTTGTGCACAGTTTTCAATGGAAATTTTTGCCTTTTTCTCACCAAATCATGATCTAACTCTTCTCTTGTTTGTTTTCAGAGATTTATTGGAGAAAAATTCCTATTACATGGCAAGAACGTGAGCATGAAGAAGATGAAATGCTTGCTTTACATGATCCGGTTACGGTAAATGCACTGTGGAACAGTGGCCTGCTCAAGTTTTTCCGCATCTCTAGCATGATACAACAAATCAACTTGTTGTAGTATTTGCTTGATGCCTGGGACCCTACCAGCTAGGTGTTCCAGATTAGGGGCAATTCCATCCCGTTGACTGTCATGGACATCTATTTTTTGATCGGCTTATCGAGGTGGGGTGCCCCTATCTCCTTATTAGGTTCGGCCCGTGGGGGTGAATCTGCGAGAGATTACATTCGCAAGTATTGCATAGAGGGATCTTAGCCGAGTAAAGATGGCAAGATCATCATCCGAGATGTCACTGACAGGTCCCTGAGGACCATTTTTTTGACCTTTTGTAGGATGGCTGGTGGTGCGGCTCTTCACGTGGCCAACTGGTCTTATATGCAGTATGCCTTAGAATGTCTCGAACCGAAGGTGTTCAACTGGTGTGATGCAGTACTCTTTGTGATGAAAGAATAGTTGACCAAGGTGAAAAACAGAAGATTGAAGAACTTTGGATATGGTTCTATTTTGACTGCCTTTTCCTTGGAAAGGATCCTGCTGATGCAGCCGCAGTATATTTCACTTGGTTTACCTCCACCGACTGAACCACGGATGCATAGATGGGTCGACCATATGTCCAGAAATGCTGGTCAGTCTCAGATTTCCTTTTCTAATACCTTCTTCAGGTGGTTCAATCGTTAGGAGATGGTTTTTTCCGAGTATCCATATGCTGGTATGGACTTCCGGGGTGACCCAGATTTGGTATTGCCAACTGGCGAGCAGTGGGGTGCCATTGGTAAATTCTTTGACCATATTTCTATTTATAATTTCTCTTTATAATGTCCTTGTGCTTTATTATGTCAAGACTAATCAGAACTCATGTGATCATGTAGATGTTGGTCCCGTTCGGCCAGTAGTACGCCTAAGAGTGCCAGCTACTGCTCTAGTAGGAGAGGCTATGGGAAGGGCTATCCTTCGCGACCTTGATGTGGCCGAGACTCTTTTAACATTACAGGATCAGGTCGAGAGCCTCACTCTAGGTATTCCAGATGTGAGGACTGATGAGCTGCCTCTGAGGTTGTAGCAACATACTACTAGCATGCCAAGTCAATGGACTAGGCTTTTACGCATGATTTCACAGGCAGTGACTTGTTATCACCAACATCATTAGACTAGGGTGCCCCCTAGCGTTTTGAGTTTTGGGTCATTTGACCAATTTTGTCTTAGTTACAGAACATTATGTGTAAACCATAAACAATTATATATATATTTTTGATCTTCGGAGTTATATTTTGGTTAAGTTACATGATCCGAATGAAAATGTTGATGAAATGCTTCTTTTTATAAATGTTGTAAATTCCTATCTAACACATAATTTTCCAATGAGTCAGTTAATGTGTTTAAGCTTCTAGAAATATGCTGATATTGAATAAAACCCAATTGCCTTTCCAAAATCTTGACCCTTAGGAACATGCGATAGATAGCTGGATTTTGGATGGAGTAGATACCAGTGAGTTGTAGTATGATGAGCTGTGAGTCTAGCCTGACGACAAGTTGGCGTATGCCATGTGAGATGGCATCAGAGAGAAGTTTTATCAACGCACTATATTCAACGATGTTATTTGTTGATCGACCAATACATACCCCTCTGAAACTTACTAACTCGCCGCTTGGAACAAAAATGGCCTAGGCCGCAGAAGATAGGTTCCCCGAACTACGACTTGCTTCGTCAGAATATCCAACAAAAGATTCCAATAGGTTCGACATCTGCGATAAATGTAAAAAGTGGATTTACTTGACTAGAGGTCAGACTCATAAGAAGGTTGGTAGACACTAAGGTGATCTGAAGTCCCTACAACTTCTAAGCTCAGAGCCACTACACAACCAAAATGAAAAACAAACCCAACAAGCAAAACTCCTAGGAATTTCACCTAAAACCCTAACACTAGTGAAATTAAACCAAGGAAAGTTTTTGACAGGGTACAAGCAGGTTTGGGCAATGGCTAAAACCTATAAACAAATTCTAAATTGGTAAAAAGGAGAAAAATTTAAAATTTCTCAAAATTTTGACAGGGTACGCAGGCAGCCTGTTTACACAGGTGCATTCACGCTCTGTTCATAAAGCAAAAGCGCATACAGGTACACACTATGCTTAACTCAGAGGGTGCGTACTTCTCCCAAAACTATGAAAAATAAAAACTAACTCAAAATTAACTAAATCCACCCAATCCCACAATCATCAAGCCAAAAACAGAAACAAAAATAGAGTTTCTCAGGTCAAAGTATAAACAAGGAAAACAATCAATTCCCCAGCGGAGTCGCCATTTTGTCACATGGAATAAGTCGATCTTGCGGACAAGATAGACCTTCCTAGAATCTAAAGAAGACCTAATGACAAGCAAACCAACCAGACACTATCTTTCTCTAAATATGCTTTAATAAACAATAGCAAACAAGTGTTTTTAGGGCCTACCTTAGGTCCAACGCTAGCTTGTGGATGCCTTCGATCCTTTATCCAAATGAGCTCCTCTTCATGAATCTGCAAACACAAACAAGGCAAACAAATTAAATAGCACCTGAAAAGCCAATTGCATAAAACATATTTAACATGAAAATCAAGGAGTCCATGAAACAAATAACATAAGATACTTGTTGAGAAAAATGAGTTTGATTGTATTAATTCAAAAGAAGAAGAACCTTACAACCTTTGCCTTGATGCTGTATAAGCTCCTCCTAGGGTCCAGCAAGAAGTCTCCTCTACTTTGACAAGTTTCACTCACTCCCCAATGAAACCAAAAAGGTATGTGATCTCTCCTCTTTAGGCTTAACTAGGAAGTCTTGATTTCACCAGCATTTACCCTAAAAAATGTTCAGCTTCTAACCTCCCCACCAACCAGCCCAATGCCTGTATTTATAGTTAAATGGAGGGAGGTTACTAGGTCCTACTTCAAAGGGATAAATCCCTCCTTCAAAGGGATAGCTCCTCTCATCAAGGGATTAGCTCCTTCTCTTTTGGGATGCATGAACCACCTCAGAGCGAACAATCCGCGTCAAAATTCCTTCTAGAAACCTCTAGAATTAACCCAAAGTGAGTTTTTTAAGATAAAACTTGCACCTTTTGACTTTCACAGGGGCCTACACCTACACCGTTAGGGATAGAGCGGGCAAGTACGTAGCTTTTGTACACAGAAGGTGCGGGACTGCAGGTGACTATGAGAGAAAGTGCGAAACCAGAGTTACATTTATTTTTAATGTCTTTCTCTCATTTCCAAAGCTTGATTTGAAGAGCTGAGGTCTGAGACTTGCTTAGGAGGACAGTACAAGTGATGATAGACCCATACTGACTGCAAATAATCATGGTGACAATATTTTTGTGTAATAGGTGGTATGGCATACTTTTTTGGTGATATATCTAGAATTACTTAGTGAGTGCGCTGATCATTTCATTTAAAAAATGCATTCCCTGATCGCTCATGAGAATTTCAGGACACCCACACCTTTTCAGTATGTTCTCAAACAAAAAATTTGTAGTTGTCACAACCATGCAGTCCTTAACCCGTTGTGCCTCTGCCCATCAGGTCAAATATTCTATCACAGGGATGATATAACGTGCACCCATCTTCCCTCATGGCTCGATAGGTCCTACGAAGTCGATTGCCCACTTCTGGAATGGTTGTAGCTTCATCTGTGGCTAGAGTGGCATTTCGTCTCTCTGCAATGGTTTCCCCGTCCGTTGACATACGTCACAGGCTCGACAGTATGCTTTCGAATCTTGATGTAGATTGGGCCACCATAACCCTATGCAAAGAATCTTCTGGGCTATGGCGTGACCCACATAATGTCTGCCAGCAACCCCCCCATGTGCTTCGGCCAAGATCTGTCCTCGCTCGAACTCCAAGACATACCTACGTAATATTTCATCGTTGCCCATTTTGTAGAGATTTCCTGCAATCACGTGAAGTTTATTGCACATATCACCAATTCCTTATTTTGTTGAATAGAATATCCCTATGGTGTGGTTCCTGTAGTTAAGAAATGCATTATATCCTCAAAATGGCCATTCGCTACGTACACCACATATAGCTATGCATCCGGGAGTCCATCCTCTAAATTTGTGGGCTCTTCGTCGGTCTCAATTTGCGACAAGTGATCTAGGCCTATGTTTAGATGTCCCAGCTTTACGATGACCTCAAATTCATATTACTAGAATAACATAAACCATCTACAATTGCACCCCCTGAACACATGCTTATTCACTAGGTATTTTAACACAGAGTGATCGATATACATCTTAAAGTGGCCTCCGAGTAGATAGTGGCAGAATTTTTGAAGTGCGTATACCATCACTAATCCCTCTCGCTTAGTAATGGAGTAATTCTTCTCAGCTTTTCACAACTAGCAACTTTTGAACACAATCGGATTGTAAGTTCCCTCCACTCCTAGTTGAGTAAGTACCGCCCCCAATGCAATACATGACATGTTGACATGCACATGAAATTCGATGTCCCATTTTGGAAATACCAATATAGGGGCAGATGCCATCTTTTCCTTAAGTGTCTCCAGACTTTTGTTGCATTCCTCATTCCAGTAATAAGTAGCATCCTTCTTCAACAACTGTTCCATTGGAGCCGTGATCTGGGCGTAGCTTTTAATGAACTTTCGATAGTAGGCCATGTGTCCCAGTGTGGCACGTTGTTGTTTGACACTTTGTGGTGCTTGCAGGTTGAGTATCACAGGGATCTTTGCCAGATCCACCATCAGGCCTTTCTTACAGACCACATGGCCCAACAGGTTCCTGAATGGGACAAGGAAAGTACATTTCTTTAGGTTTAGCACAATCTAGTGTTGACAGCAAGTATCCAACATTAACCGTAAGCTCGCTATGTGTTTCTTAACTAGTTCGAACATAGTCCAGTCATCAAGATAGACCTCTAAGAACTTGTGTATAAATTCCTTGAATGCTGCTACCATTATTCGTGAAAATATTTCAGGTGTGTTCTTTAGTCCAAAGGGCATCACCATGTACTAAAAGAAAGCCCATTTGGTGGCGAACATTATTTTACTCCTGTACTCTGGCACGATCTTGATCTGGTGGTATTCTGAGAACCCATCCGTGAAGGAGTAGGCTTCTTGCCCCCCCCACATTTTCTAGTACCTCATTTGTAAATGGTGTCATCAACAGATCGTTAGCATAGGCGTCATTGAGCTTCCTGAGATCCATGTAGATGTGAATCTCACCATTATGTTTCTTCTCCTACACAACCGTCGAACTTACCTAGTCAAACTCCTCGACTAGTTCAATGGTTCCTGCTAAGCATCTTGTCCATTTCTTCACGGAGCTTTGCTTTATATTTTGAATTCAATCGGTAGGGTCACTGCTTAACTAGTTTCACATCTAGCTTCAACATTATCTTCATCATTCCTAGGTATCCTAGGATCCATTTTAGCTCTGTGATTTTTGTTGGGAATAAATCTCGATATTTCCAAAGGAATTTTATACATGTCTCTAAAAAGGTAGCTATCATCGAGGGATCCCTGTCGACTCAGGCTCATCCCTACTGCCTAGGGTTTAGACCGCCACGAAGCTCTCCCTAGCTTCCATATATGTCTCCTTACCAACCCATGCTTCTTCTTTACTTAAGTTTCGGATACCCGCTCCTATGGCTGTGCCACTTCTCAGTACCATGTTTACTTTGGGATCTTCCTCATGGGCTTCGGACCTCATCATCTGCATGCTCTGGGTCGTTGTTGGTTGCGCTGCCCTTTTTTCATGAATCTGTGCTATTAGCGTAGGGGAATATATTAGCTCATGATTGAATTTTTAACAATAACTACATGAAATTCTAGTTGGGTTGGTACAATCTGGCGTGTAATGTCCTGGACCTCTGTAATTGTAACAGTTTAGCTGCCCGCAACCCCTTACTAGCCCCATTCAACCCCGTCCTCATCCACAGCCCTAGAACCCACCAAATGCGATCACTACAGCTGGATCCTAACCTCGTACCTTAGTCAACATTTTGTAAGTAGGTGACATGTCCATTAATAATTGGTAGTTACGATAGTCTCTTTCCTTGTGGCCCACTAATCTGCGAAAGTTGGAAAATAGTTGTTGGGGGTTCTGGTTGTATTTTTGCAGTAGATGACAGTTATCAGTGTTTTGTTTTCCTCCCACCTGACAGATTGTGCACTAGAGTGGGGTTGTTGTGCTTGGCCCTGCCTATGCCTCTGATCGCAATGGTGTTGGTCCCCGCGTTGCCACATAATTCACTAAGACTGGGCAGTGATCTTTATCGTGCCCCTCGCTCCTGCATTTTATACACCATACTTCCTTCCAAACTTCTAGTCGCAGTGCCTATTCTTGTTTTAACTTCTTCATTTCCAAACAAAAATTTTGGATCTGCCCTTGGATTTTCTGAACTCCCGACCGTAGGTCTTGTAACAGAGTTTCGTGCAACCTCATCGTTGTCTCTAATGCTTCAACCTAGGTTGAGATCTTCTGTTCTGACAAAGCCATCCTCAGATGTGGTGTTAAGGATGCCATAAACCAAGCGTAGTGTTGTGCATCCATCAATGTCATGCTAGCCTCGCGAATAGTACTTTTCAGTATTTGGTCCAAATCCCACAGGGTTTCACTAGGAATCATCGCAATCTCTTTGAACCCTATGATCGACTATGTTTCTGACTTTGGCCAGCTAAACTCTTTCTTTAGTTCGATCTAGATTTATGCTATACTTGTAGTTCGGTGATCGCTTGAGTACTTTATGTACCATGTCAGCGCCCAATCCTGTAGCTCGTTAACTAAGGTAGCCTTTTTGATATTATCATCTGCAATTCTATGTGCATTCCATACTAAGGTCAGCATGAACCAAAATTGTTCTGGGTCGTCGCTTCCTGCTTCTTTGAATATCGGTAGCTAGATCGCGCTCGTCATTGTCAACTCTGCCACCGTACTCTGAACTACTACTTCTCTTGGTCCCTTCGATACTTCAATTCTTTTTCTATAGAGTCCCCACATTCCACAATAGACACCCCTTAGGCAGATCCCAGTCCTGGCAATGGAGCCATTTGTTGGCTTATATGGGCCTGACCTAGGTTCGGAAGAATTACTTAGCCAAACAAATCTGGCAGCTACCGGCTCTTTTGGCAACAGCCCACGGAGCACGGACTTAGGTCTCACCCGAGGTAGTAGGGGAGGGTGCTGGAACTAGGTTTCTACACCCTTAAGATATCTATATGTGGTCTGGAGGGTTCGCGCACTATTCTGCAGCCTCACGCTACTCTACTTCCGTGTAGATTTGAATTCGGGTTAATTCATAATATTAATTACTTTTATAAATCAGATCTACTTAATAGGGTCTTTAAGAAAACATTTATCATATTTAACTAGTTCACACACTTAGAATAAACTTAGATTCACATACATTCATAACATAAGCATATTTGCATAGATTAAATAGTTATATTCACCATATAGAAAGCCAGATCACAGAATTACAGAAGCAACTTATTTTTATTTCCACTTTATCACCAATACATCTAGATCTGTTCTGCGCACTCAGCTATAGGGGTCTACGCACATAGCTGCAGACTCTTCCAGGCCTCTGCACACACAGCTACAGAGCCTCTATCCCCTCCCCAATACCCTTGACTTAGACTTACATACGCTTTCAGACTTTTCTCCTCAAAGATCCATTACAATTCAGATGCAAGATCATACCAAAAAAAGAACTGCCTTCTCCCCATAGAGCCACACTCTATTTATACCTTCCTATGGTCCGCAGACCAACCTACTTCCTATTATTCTATATTATTCTTTTGGGTAGACAACCCTTTGGCTCGACTTTCTCCATTTCTCACTGCACATATTTCAGAGGTTTACAATGTCTTTACCCTAACTTCTAGGCTATCAGACCCAAAACTGTTACACAAGACCTCTGCTACCCAACAAGCCTCCCCCAATTCAGAATATACAAATGATGAGGTTTGAGCCATGTGAAGAAGACCCGAATGTCAACATGATGCTGAGAAGTGGTACAGCCACAGGAGAGGATACAGGGAAGCATCCAAAGGAAAGTACATCGGTTCGCAAGGCTCCTGCAAAGGAACCCAAGTTTGACTTTGAACGCACAAAGGAGACATTCATGGAAGCTAAGAAGAGCTTCGAGGAGGCCTCCACTTCAGGTAGTAAGGATCAACTAGACCCAGGAATGGATCCTTAAATTCTCACTACCTTTTTGGAGACATGCATGAAACTAATTCACGAATGCAAGGTGGTTAAAGGACTACAGGAACTGATCACCAGGGGTGCGGGGTCAGAAGAACTGCGCGTAGTTCTGAAATTGGGGAAGCATGTATTGCACACTGGAAGGGAAATGAGGTTGACTGCATAGATTGGGGAGTATGAAATCGATCAGGTAATCATAGATCTGGGTTTGGACGCTAATGTATTACCAAAGAAAATATGGGAACGCATGGGTAGGCCCATGTTACAATGGTCCCCTATTCAATTACGAATGGTGAACCAACAAAAGATTTTTCCCATGGGAAGGTTGCAAGGGGTAAGAATTGATATTGAAGGCGCGAGTGTGCAGGAGGATTTTGAAGTAATAGAGATTGTTGATGACAACAATCCCTATCCCGCATTGTTAGGAATATACTAGGTCACTGATAAGAATGAAGCCATCAACCTAAAGAAGTGCAAAATGATCTTCGAGAAAAAGTCACTACGCGTAGTAGTCCTATTGGACCTAGCCGAAGGAGTGCAATAAACTGAACTAGTGTGTGATGATGATCTTGATAATTGTATTTATAAGATAACTGTGTTAGACCAGGATTGGGTGAGTTCGACTACCAATGGGAGAATCTCATGGGAGCACGAAAGCTCCTGCACTTCGGATTCAGATGAAGAAGTAGAGCGTTGGTAGAATCGGTTGCACGAAGTGACAATGCTGAATTGAAACATGATGGTTAGGTCACTGCATTGCGTGACAACATAGGAAAGATAGTTATCGACATATGATGAATTGATAGGGGTGGATGGATTCCTGAGCAAATTTGAAAGCACAATATCGGAACAACAGTGGTTCAATGTGTTGAAGTGGGCACTGTGCGCAACACCTGCACGATGGTGGTATACACATCAAGGAACTTTTTGAGGACTAGCGTGGATGTAGAAGGATGATGCGCCTACAGTTTGGAAGCCCCCAGCTTCAAACAAAAGTCGGTTAAAAAGGAAGAAGCAACTTGTGCGCCCACCTGTCTCGATGGGTACACACATGTGCAGGGCAGCGAGCACACCCCAAACTTAGGATCGAAAATTGGAACAGGATGCAGTAGCAGGAAAGGCGATGCGCACCACAGATGTTCCATGTGGAAACATTCAATAAGGTATGTGGAGTCCTAAACAGGGTTCACCAGGTGAAACGAACTGATTGGGACCTACGCATGCTAGCAATTCGATGGGCTTATAGGACCATGTGCAAAAACCTGAGTGTGGAGATGATTCCGAAGCTAAGGAACAGAGTCGAGATAAAAATTTTGGAGGAAAGGAATCCTCACACAACAACTCCCACAGTTGGGACAATACGCAAGGACTAGGATGAAGGAATTATGCAGCTACGAAAGGGCGAACATATAGATAGTGGTGATCTTTCTGGAGAGCGTATACCATCACTAATATCTCATGCTCAGTCGTAGAGTAGTTATTTTTGGCTTTGTACAATCGTCAACTTGTGAATGCGATCAAGTGATCAATGCCTTCTACTCCTTCATGCATGAGTACAGTGCCCAGTGCGATACACGATGCATCAACATGTACATGAAATTCAATGTCCCATTTTGGGAAAACAAAAATGGGGGAGGATGCCATCTTTTCCTTGAGAATATCCAAAATTTTCTTACAATCATCATTCCAACAATATTTAGCATCACTTTTCAACAACTGTTCCATTGGTGCCATGATTTTTGCATAGCCCTTAATAAACTTTCGATAGTAGCCAATGTGCCCCAACGTGGTGCGGAGTTGTTTGACACTTCGCGGTGCTTGTAAATTGAGTATGACAACAATCTTCGAAGTGCCCACCATTAGGCCTTGTCTGCAGACCACATGGCGAAGAAAATTTCCAAAGGGGATGAGGATGGTGCACTTCTTAAGATTCAACACAATTTGGTGTCATCAACAAGTATCCAACATCAACCGTAAACTCGCTATATGTTTCTTGACTAGCCCAAATATAGTCCAATTGTCAAAATAAACCTCCAAAAACCTATCGATGAACTCCTTGAATGCGGCCACTACTACACACGAAAATATCGCTAGCGCATTCTTCAACCCAAAGGGCATAACAGTGTACTGAAAACATCCCCATTCAAGCTCCCAGAAGGAGAACTAACAACAGAAAGCATTGAGGATAGAGCAGTGGTGGGCTGGATCAAGGGACTTGGCCTAAACTTGGCTGCGCTTCGGTGGGATATATTATACTAGCTACAGGATAGAGCAACAGAAGAATTGTGCACTAGGGAAGGATGCATAGTACAGATGCTCAGTGAAAAACGAATCAACATCAAGCAGCTTAGTCTACAACGCGATGAAGTGCTGGCGTAGAATCAACAGCTGGAGAAAATGGTAGAGGAAGCATGTCACCATGCTCCAGAGCTAGAAATTGCGACAGATCTACCAGTAGGAGTGCAAATTCACAAATTGGCCAATGCATTTCGTGAGGCAAAGGAGGAAGCAACGAGGATACAGTTGGACCTCAACCTTCAGATTTTTAAACTGTGATTAAAGGTTCAGTCATCCACACCACGATAAGTTAGGGAACAGCACACTGGTGTTATCAAAAAAGGGCTGGAGGAAATAAAACAGGCAGTGCATAATTATACTACTATGTTGGAAGAATCCTTCGCAGTCCTCACTTCCTTATAGGAGTACCCCACCATACAACACCTAGAAACAGAGGCGCTGGAGCTTCAAGTGCAGTATGACAGTGTGTATGGAACAACATAAACAGTTGTCCTGACCCAATGGTTGGTGAAGCTATAGTAAGCGAAGGCATTAAGGAACAGGTGAACACCACACAACAAAAGGAGGTAGTACTTAAGGCACGCTTCCAACCTTGGATTGATGAGGCCTTCCTCATCACTACCAATATCGAATGAAATCTCGTAAAGATGAAGGTGATGCATGCCATAAGTGAGGGATCTTCCCTGACAGTGAGCATTCAGTCAAAAGAATAGAGCAGATCCAATAGACAGTATAACAGTGTGCTATGGACCTTCGTGCAGCATAGGCATAGTTGCAGGGGCTCCATGCCAAGATCGTCACATCAGTAGAGTGACTCAGGATGAGTCATGATGATTGTGTTGGGGGCCTGTTGGGCGTGGGATCCCCCACGGCATGTTTTTGGGGCTCAAAGCCAAATTTCTGGTCAATTATATTACAAGACTCTGCGAATTGCAGGTGCAGAGCACGAAGTCTAGGATGAGTTATAGGGTTTTCCACCCTAAAATATTGTAATTTAATGTAAAGTTGTGTTTCCCTACCTATTAGTGTTGATATCTTCATCCCTCCATCAGTGATAAAATTCTCTTATTTCATTGCATGTTAGGTGTCTCACTCGATCAACTGCATTCCATTAGTATCATGGATCATGTGATGGTATTGGCATATTATACATTATCCCTCATGTTCTTTACCTGTTGTCCCATTTTCATACATCTAGATCACCCGCAGTCATTTTTTGTCTTTAAATCTACAAAAGTCATTTTTAGGGTTTTAGGTCTCATTAGGTCTAGGGCTTCGTCAATAAGGTCTTCAAAATGTTCAATAATGGTCAACAGGTGCATGAGGAGGTCAAATAAAGTCTGACCAACAATAATTTCAATAATCACATGCTCAGTGATTGATTTTTCCTTAAAACCCTGTTTTGACGAAAAATAGAGTTTTTATGTTTCATGTACTAAAATCTTATGTAATCTCATTTTTCCATATGTAATAATTTTAGAGGTAGCCTTGGTCACCTTGCCAAGCCTCTGCAACTCCACAACCTGCAAAACAAACAAAAAGTCAAAGCATTCGGTCCATCAAAGGCAAAAGTAAAGAAAACTGCACAAAACAAAGTTTTATAAAGCAAATGAAAATAAAACATTAGTAAAGTGGGTTCTCTTGAGTGAAAAATTAAATACATTGCTATATAATGCTTTTTCATGACAAAGAAGGCTCATTTTTGTCCCCAAGTGAAGGAAAGCAAGTGCATTTCCATTTTCAAAAGCCAAGATAGAGATTTTGAGTTTAAAGGGTGAAAATTGCAGGCGCGACGCACCTGGGTTAGAGCACGATGCATAGAAGCAGCGCGGCACAAACAGAGCCCACTCCCCATTGAAAATCTATATTGGCATGATGCACTAAGGTAGCGTGGCACACCTATGAGGTGGCGCGACGCACAGGTCTACAAGGCCCAAAAACACTCACAGCTTCCTCCAAACTCTCAAAATCGCTTATTCCTCATTGTCCACGTACGTTGACACTCCCTCATGGCCAATGAATGATTTTTGCTAAGTCTTCTTGGTGATTTAATACGAAAATATTGAAACCCTAGTTCCTTACAGTTTGATGAAAAAACATTGCATAGGGTTTACAAATTGCATTTTTTGCTGCTAAACCCCACTCCTATCATTTTCACTCCCTCACTTCATTTTCTCCCTCCCTTTTCATTCATATTTACCCATTCCCTATTCCCAATATCCCTAAATTACCAAACCTTAATCCCTACCTTTACTTATCCCAAACCCTAAAAAAATAATCCCAAATCCTAAATACTATTCCCTAAACCCTTTCATTACCCCAGAAAACCATACAAACAACATACCCAATCTCTCATACACATTCCCTCCACAGTCCCTCATAAATTCATATCTTTGGCAATCAAAACCTATTGACACCATAAAATCTCTTCATACTCATCTAAGAAAACTCAAGTATTGGCAAACATGGAGTCAGATTCTTCCTATGACAGAAAGGAGGAAATGGTCAGGGACTCTTTTAGAGAAATTCATGCACGAAGGAGACCTCATAAAAGTTGAAAACATAACCGAGAGGAGCCTACTTCACTTGTCGAGATGTTGGCCTATCCTCTTGTTGTCACATGTTTCCAACACCAATATTGCTATTAGATTTGTGAGTTGGTAGAAAGAGTCAAATACCACCATGAGCTGGCTAGACTGTTTGTTCTCCATCTTCATAATGGCCAAGTCAATTTGGCAGGTGTGACATTCACCTTGAAACCTGAGACTATTGCTCAAGCAACTGGTATTCCAAATGTAGGTGAGTAGTGGAATAAGGGGTAGCTGGTAGACATAGATCTTTATGAGCCTTATATCAAGGTTGGTTTTCAAAGACATGTCAGTAGGGTCTTCCCCTTCAAGTACCTATAGGACACATATGCTCCCTTGATGAAACTCATAATTAAATATTTCAGCTGTGAGGGCAGATTTTCTCGTCTATACACCTCTCATCTTAGATTGTTGATGCACTTTACTAGGGTGAGGATGATCAAACTCCCCTATTTCATTTGCTAGAATATTGAGAAGATGACTACATTCGTGCAAAGAAAGCCTCCTCATCAGCAATATAACAATATTTATCATTTTGCAATAATCAAAATTGTGGTTTTGCATCAGCGTAGTCTACTGAATGCTTCATGGGAGGATTTCATTTCACATGAGGTCTTCACTGGACCTTAAGTTCCCCCATCAAATTTTCATGAGGCAAGAGAGCCTTCACATCAGCAAGAGGTCCATGAGACACAAACCACTATTGTACCAGTGTTTGTCACATACCAAAAGGGCACTAGGAGATTCTTTGCAATAGCAAAACGAGTACTATCTCCACCCGGGATGGAAGGGGTCTTATTTCCTCCATCAGCAGAGTAGGTACAGGACAAGGGTAAGAAGCCCTTTCATGATGAGGGAACTTTAGGAGGTCAAGAGGCAAATATCATTCTTATTCAGGATGATGACACTGATTTGGGCTCATAGAGCTCAAATCTCAAAGAGATCATTCAGGAGCCGCAAGATGACATTCATCACTTGTCCCTCAACTTGGAAAGAGCCAAGTGGATAATTAACTATCTGGAGCAGAGGAACCAATAGCTAGAGGATCAGAAAACCATCATGGAGCTCCAAAACATAAAGGCAAAATGGCAAGCTGCCAAGAGGAGAAAAACCTAGTTGACAACACTTGAACAAGAAATTCAAGTTGATCGTGAATCTTGACTTGATAGGACAAAATTACACTTGGAGAGGATGCTAGAGAAGGCCAAAATAGAGAAAAATATGTTGAGGCACATGGCCTACCACTACCTGGCGAGAAACAAGGCGTGCAAAGCGAGAATTAGGATTTTGAAGGCCAAGTTGAAGAAAGCCATGAGGAAGAGAAAAGAGCAAGATAGACTCCAGATCTTGGCTGAGGCTTCCTTAGCCCAACACAACACCTAATGAAGAACACTCAGCCCAAATTTCAAGAAATTTGGCAAAAATTTTGCAAATTTTGCATTTTTGGCCTAAAAAACAGGTTTTCCTACCTGGTGCGTTGCGCCACTTGGCGCACGCTTTTGCTAGAGACATATTTTTGAGGAAAACTCAACATTTTTGGATTTCGCATGAAAAAATATGAATGTGCTAACATGGCCAAGAAATTTTGACAAGTTTTGAGCTTTCAAGAGGGTCAAAAACACCTCAAAAATGATCTTTTTGCCCCTTTTTGGATGCACAAGAAGCAGTGTTCGGAGAACTCACTTTTGGAGGGGCAAATGGAGACCAAATTTAGAAATTCAACTTGTTCTAGAAAGTAGACAGGTAGATATTTACAACAAGCCCATTTAAAACAAATTTGGTGCACAGGAAGGCCTCCAAAAGAAACTCCAAAGTAGCATGGTGCAAAGCGATAGGAGCGCAACACACAAGATGAAATTTTCTCATTTTGGCAAAAAAACTTTGTTTTTCCCCTAGTTTCTTCACAGTTTGAATTTTCTCTTTCTAATAGTAAAACTCATGATGTAATTTAATATTACTTGATGGATTTTGATGTAATTATGCTAGATTTTCACTCATAGAGGTGGATTCATCATGAAAAAGTAGTTTGCAACTAAATGAATCAGTTTCCTAGGTTTTAGAGGCATGTTGATCCACTGCCTACTTTTCAGTTCTTAGTTTAGATCTTGTTGAAACAGCTCTTAAAGTCATGAATTCGACCCCTAAAGCCTAGCATGAGTTTTTTGATTCCTATTTATAGTATTTTTTCAGTCATTTGTAAAGGTTGGACTCTTGTGAATGCTTTGAGCATTATTGTACACCCATTTCAGCAGTTTGGCAAAGGAATAGACCAGGGTTTGCAGCACTTTATGGGATTCTTGTGGAAACTTGATTTGGTATTGTGTTTCCTTCTATAATTGCAATTTTATATGTGTTTTATGTATGTCATCATCTGTCTCTATTCATATTAATTAAATGAAACAAGGATAAAGGTAGAATTCATTGAAGTTGCAATACTCTACCTAGGGTTTCTTTAGTTATTTATGTTTTCAGCTGTTTGAAGAGGATCCCTGAGACTTTCATGCCCTATTAAACTCCTCACTAGTCTAAAAGCTCCCCATATCACTCAATTTGAAGTACTAAACCATTTTCCTACCTCACCCTATAGAGATCTCTGCAAGACTATGTCCATTCCGCGGACCCAAATCTGCCTTTCGCAATTGAGCCAGCAATACAAAAGTAAATTCATTCAAACTCCTGAGCTTACATACCTAGCCTAAAATCAGTTTATACATTAGTCATATCAAGCTTTATTGGCTATCTTTTCTGAGATCGATAAGGAGAGAGCCCTCTCCTGACCTCGTAGGGCTAGCTACCAGGTTAACTGTGGTTTGATGTTACCCTAGATCTTGCCTTTCTCAGCCTGAGGTAGATTTAGGCCCTAACATAGTGGCGACCGTACTGGGAAAGAAAGTTTATTATCATTGTTTTTCTTTGTAGACTAAAAATGGAGCCTGAAGTTAGCCAAGTAGCCTTCAAAACGTTCTTGCTTTGCATTAGCGAAAGTAGATGAATGTTGCTTTAGTCAATCTCTGGTCTAGTTTATAAAATAAACATTTGATCTAAACAATACCCTAGTATCATTAGAAATTCTATAATTTGGATGACGAGTTTAGAATTTGATAGGCTGAACAAGTTGATTTTTTCCATTTGATTTTTGGGATTAATTTAACACACTGGCTTCCAGACGATACACCAGAGCCAATCCTGATCCTAATCCTCCTCCTGTGTATGAAAACCCAAATCTCATTCCAAGAATTCTCCGACAAGAAAGTTTTGTGATTGGTGTGTTCAAATATCGTTTGTGTCTTGTTGCTTTTTTATATCTTGAAGACCTTGAGTTTGACGAACATTTTGATATGTTGTTGTTTGAGGCTAAATCTAAAAGTGTTGTTGGTTCTATTGTCTTAAATCTGGAGTTTTTCAAAGACCTTAAAACTGAAAGGGCAAATAGATTAATTGATACTTATATCTTGAATCTTAAAACTTCCATTGTGGCTTCAAATATTCCTGAGTTCTTAGAATCCGGATCAACAGCTCTTGGTTCATCTGCAATTGAATCTGGTTCATGAAATCCTACCGAACCTCCTTTCATTCGAACCATTCGCGTGCAGCCCACTATATCAGATCAAAGACCTCCTGTCTCTTCTCCCCCATCAACCCCATCAACACCTCAAACATCTCGTATTTCTTCACCTCCTTCGACACCTCATACACCAATTACATCATCAGTTGCTATCATTGTTCCTACTCCTCCTAAATCCACAAGGCCAGTTGTAAATCCACCTAAAGCAATGGATGCCCGATATGCACCCCTTGTGTTACCTCAAAACTTGGATGCCATGCCTGCTAACTACCAAAGCAAAATCCCATTGTTTGATGGCACTCCTCAAAGCATCATAGCTCAGCAGCATGTGGATAGGATGACTGATTTCTTTGACCTTCATGAGATTGACGCCGAAAATGAGACTATGAGACTATTTGTGCAAAATTTTGGAGGTGAAGTGCGGAAGTGGTTCAAAGCTTTTCTGGTTGCAAGTATCACTACATTGGCAAATCTTCAAAGACAATTCTTGGATCATTGGGAGGTAAAGAAAAACCCTCTTCAAATTCTTTACGAATATGAGAACATCAAGAGTAATGTTGGTGAGAGTGTCCAAGATTATTGTGTCAGATTCAATATTGTTTACAATGCAATTCCTGTTGATATAAAGCCACCTATGGGGCTGGATTTGATTAAATTTCTTGATGGCTTTGATCCTAACATGGTGTATCAATTGAGGGAAAAAGATTTGGCCACATTGGAGGACACGGAGAAAATTGCAGTCAACGTTGAGGAAAATTTGCTTACCAAGAGAGCTAGAGCAAAGGCCAAAATGAAGGTGACCATAAAAGAAGAAGCTTCTTCCTCTGATAATTTGCTTCAAAAAAAATCAGTCGAATCGGAGTCCGGATGAGGGAGATATCGCTGATTTAAAATTAGCTCTTTTTTCAGAAATTTTGGGTGACAGCGGGAGAGTTGCAGCATCGATTTGAAATTCTAGTGCCTAGATCAGGATTTCTATCACATGGGCAGATGCAGAATGGTTGTTCCATTTCCAAAAACAGATCATAATAGGGATTCTTAGCAATATTAACAGAAATGTGAAAATTTCAAATTTTCTCCAAGTAAGTGAATTTTTTCCAAGTTTAGGGGGGTGGAATGTTATATACCTAGGGGGGATAATATGGGGTACCAAGGGAGGTACCCAAGGTGATAATGTAATAATGGGATGGGCCATAGTAATAAATAAGGTGGTTAACCCATATCATGTAAAGGACCACAAGTAGTTAATAATAATGTAATGGGCCCATGGTATTAGTTGATGGTATGAGGGAACCATGGTAATGACCCATGGTATTATATGTATGAGGCCTATATAGAGGCTAGAGACTCCACGTGGAGGATAGTGAAGGAATATTGTATGAACAGGCATATGGCTTGTGGAGTGTTCTCCTTCCTTAAGGAGTGAATGTACAGTGTTTCCCTACCTTAAGGGTTTGATAATTAAAGTGAATCATTTCTATCTATTTCTCTCATATTATTTCTGGGTTTATTTGCATTGTTTTATATTTTCATATCAGATCCATAATATTTATGGATTAGATCTATAACAAGTGGTATCAGAGCTACAACAAGTGGTATCGGAACACTTTCTTGGGCAAACCATGGAGAAATTTTTGTATGATTATTGTATGAACATGCATATGGCTTGTGGAGTGTTCTCCTTCCTTAAGGAGTGAATGTATGGTGTTGCCCTACCTTAAGGGTTTGATCAGTAAAGAAGCATTTCTATCTATTTCTATCTTATTCTTCTTGGGTTATATTCTATTCTCTTATATTTTCATATCAGAGCTATAACAAGTGGTATCAGAGCACTTTCTTGGGCAAACCGTGGAGATTTTTTTTATTTTTTTTTTGCAAGGTTTCGGGGGCGGCCAGTTTGCAGATCAGATCTGTAAGTTTTGGTGCAAGATCTATAAATTCTAATTGCAGATCTGGATTCTATGTGAAAAAATACTGATTTCAAAAAACAAATCAGTCAAATCGGAGTCCGGATGAAGGAGATATCACTGATTTAAAATCAGTGGGGTTGCAGACAATTTTTCAGGGCAGCGAGTTTGCGGCGCAGATCTGGACGTCCTGGTGGAAGACATACAAAATATAATTGTAGATCTAGATTTTTTGAGAAAAATTACCCAATTTATAAAAAAAAACAGTCGAATCGGAGTCCGGATGAGGTAGATATCACTGATTTAAAATCAGCTCTTTTTTCAGAAATTTTGGGTGATGGTGGGAGAGTTGCAGCATAGATTTGAAATTCTATTGCCTGGATCAGGATTTCTATCACATGGGAAGATGCAGAATGGTTGTTCCATTTCCAAAAATAGGTCATAATAGGGATTCTGAGAAATATTAACAGAACTGTGACAATTTCAAATTTTCTTCAAGTAAGTGAATTTTCTCAAAACCGTCTTCATGGCGACTCTATGTTTTACAGGAAAAGATAATGGTCCTACTATTGAAGAATTCATACAAAGAATAAAGTCAAAATATGGGATATGTTGGAAAGCTATAGTATGGCTTAATTTGACAGAAGAGGCTGACAAATGGTGGAACTCACTTGGCATCAAACAGTTGGACGACTTGTCAGATAAAGAATTTGAAAAACTCTTTATGGACAAATGGTCTCATGCCAGAAAACAAGATAAAGAGAAACATGTGGGGCTATTTCCTATTGGTATATCCTTATTGCAGGTTCATGGATTGATTCAGAAGGAGAAGATCATTGTTTCTATAAATCCTAGTTGCAAGCATAATTTTATCAATGTTAATTTGGTAAAAAAATTGCAAGTTCCAGCAAAACAAATCGAAAATACACAGGTTGATGATGAGGCTGTTCAAATTTATAAAGAGTTGAAACTTTCTATGGATAAGTATGTGTTTCATGGTGATTTTTATGCTTCAAATATGGATAACATAGATGTTGTTTTGGGATACCCTTGGATGGTATCAATGGGTACTATCAATATTAATGTACAGAAGAAATTCCTGAAGCTCTGGTATAAAAAGAAGAAAATTACATTACAGGATATTTCCATCAATAAACAGGTAGAGTCCAAAGAGGTTGACGCAGAAGATGTTCCAGGGACTGACATATTAGATGATGAGCATATGATGGTTGACAATCAAACACAAACAGAGGCTGAAGCTGAAAAGGTAACAAGTGTTGTCACATCTGATGAGGGTTCAGTGGTTGAAGTCATATTGGAAAAGAAGACACCACAACAGGCACCACAGTAGGGTGAATTAAAGAAAAACACACCGTGGGTTAAAACTTGAACATATCATCACCCACATCACCCTGCAAGAAAACAACCAACAAGATGGCAACCAATTAGCCACAAGGACAACAACCCCCATATGACGGATAGCGAGGAGCGACGACCCACCTACTACACAGAAGAGCTGCCACAGTCAACTTCCATCTCAAGCGAGCGAGGCACTAGCGAGATCAAGGGTTCACCTTTCTCCTTGATGGCTAGATGCACGTTCATGTACCAGTGGACTACTCTTTTGAGTAGATCTTATTATTTGTGTTCTTCCCATGTTTCGGGGACGAAACATGCTTAGGGGGGTGGAATGTTAGATACCTAGGGGGGATAAGATGGGGTACCAAGGGAGGTACCCAAGGTAATAATGTAATAATGGGATGGGCCATAGTAATAAATAAGGTGGTTAACCCATATCATGTAAGGGACCACAAGTAGTTAATAATAGTGTAATGGGCCCATGGTATTAGTTGATGGTATGAGGGAACCATGGTAATGACCCATGGTATTGTATGTATGAGGCCTATATAGGGGCTAGAGAATCCACATCAAGGATAGTGAAGGAATATCATATGAACAGGCATATGGCTAGTGGAGTGTTCTCCTTCCTTAAGGAGTGAATGTACGGTGTTGCCCTACCTTAAGGGTTTGATCAATAAAGTGAATCATTTCTATCTATTTCTCTCATATTATTTCTGGGTTCATTTGCATTGTTTTATATTTTCATATCAGATCCATAATATTTATGGACTAGATCTATAACAAGTGGTATCAAAGCTACAACACACACTGCCACCAGCTTCACCGCCTTCACCTCCATCTTCACCCATACCACCTCCACCACCACCCCAAGTCAATATGGAAAGCACAATAAGGTTGCCTATGTACAAGGGAGTAAGAAATGAGGATCCATACCCGTTTTGGTTCATGATAAGAGATATATGGTGTTGTTGGGAAAAGTATCCAATACGGAATGACCCTATCCCACTCTAAGGGTGATAGTACCTCAGCAACAATCAAAGCAAGCTATCTAAGATTTCTTCTTTATGAAAGTAAAATAGGGGAGAAAGAGATCCACTAACCGATGTCTTTCGCTAATGGTTGATCCAATCTTCTCTCCTTGCTGCTTGCTCCCAGCTCCTTGCTCTTTCACTGGCCCAGCTACACCAAGATCCTGCAAAATGACAAGAGAGGGAAACTACAAGAAGCATACATTCATAATTGATTCAAGGATTAGAATAAATCAAATACACAAGCATAACAATACATCATTGAAACACATGCATATAGAAGAACCTCAAATGCTTTATTAATCGAAGAAGTAAAGTTCAGGAAGTGATACAACCATAAGAGGCCCAATCCAGCATCACCTTCCCAGCAGAAAGAAATATCCTCTTCACCTCCTTCAAAGCAAGTCACCCAATAGTTCTAAACTCAAACCAACAGCAATTCTTTACATTCACAAGATTCCAGCCCCTCTAGACCTCATGAGAGAGATCTATATATAGGAGTTTTGGAGAAAGGATGAGTCAGCTTGAGACTGGCATGAAGTTGACTAGTGTCCTCTCTCACTTCAGTTATTCTTTAGTTCTTGAGTCCATTTGGAGGTTCTTGCTTCCACTTGGAGATCTAGAACCTCTTACTCATCACCAGTCGAATTCCCTGATCCAAGTGTCATTTTGGAAGCTTCCTGGGCATTGACACCTTGAGGAATGACTGTGCCACATGTCCAAACTCGCCCAACGCAGGTAGCCTTCTTTGCAGTTGACATTCAGCGCAGGTAGACAATGGAGCAGTTGACATTCAGCGCAGATGCTCAGTGGAGCAGTTGACATGATCCAGAATTGCCTTGTTTTTTAGTGTTTTCAGGTGGAGAACTTTTATTCAGTGCTGTGGTTTGTTGACCTTGTTCCTCTAGGGGTAGGAACAACATGTTTAGTGACTTTGGATCCCTTAGATTATGGACATTTCATGCTTCATGCTGTAAGGCACAAAAATGTCTATAACAGTTGCCCCCTAAAGTATGAGGTCGTTTATCGGGTGAAATGCTTTATCAGGAGGATCCGAAGTTCATTCAATCGCTGAGAGGTGACCTGTAATAAGATACAATACAATACATTATTTTTCATACTGTTTTCATGATCTAGCTGAGGCGGGCATTCCCATGCTCAGCTTTATAAATTCATTTTGGTACATAGAACAGATGATCTTCTGATGGTAGACTGATAATTTTGGTGAAAATTATCATCCTTTGAATAGGATGATCATCTGCTGCAATGATGTACATGTCAAATGTCTTTATATTTCCTGAATATATATCGCAGCCTGGATGGATGAAACTAGATCCGGGGTTTTCAAACTCGTTCGATCTTCACTCTAAGTACAAGTCAATCCATGTGAGAATTGCGCTGAAGTCGAACATGGAAAGACATCGCTTGATTACCGGTCAATGATGTAAACCGTTAACAAGCGCAAGAGGAATCACCGATAATGATAATGACCCTCAAGGTACTGCAGTACAATTCACGTGGTGTGAATATAGGACTTGGCGTCGAACACCACGCAAAATCTTCTGGTCGAAGGTCATTGATGTATACCTGTCGCCAGAAGTGAGAAACTTGCCATTGAGGCATGAAAGCTTCAAAGTACTGAGGGGGTTGTTCCTAGATCAACTTCCTGGATAATGAGCTGAAGTCGACAAGAAGCGATCCGTCAAAGGAGGGCCTTAATGAATCCCACATCAGTGACACGGAACGGAGCTAATGATTTTAATGGAGGTGAAAACAATCTGTGAAATATGATTCAGGGTGGTGGTCATGAAAGGACGAAAGATGATGTATGGTAGTGGATGGGACACGGTTGACTCTTTCTGAACGACATCTCTTGAACATATAATGACACTGATGCGATGGATCGGTAGCATTACCCCAAATGTGGATGGTTTGGCGAGACCATGGTGATGAGACCGGTGAATGAAACAACCCAACCCGATGTGGTACGGAGGAAAAGTGTCATGTTCAAGAGCGACTTGCTACCATTAAAGCTTTGAGGTTCTCCCAATTTTTCCGCAGTCATTTCTGACTAGTACCTCTTTATTTTTGTCAAGCTTGAGGAGGATAACATATGCTTGTTCTATAACCTGCCCTTCGGGCAAGCCCATCGCTATGTTTTAACGAGCCTAGCGATAGGGAAACTCGTTCTCATCTAAAGACAAGTTTGTCGCTATTTAATCATTTTAACGAGTCTAACGACAAGGAAAACTCGGTCCTTTTCATTTTTAGAGAGTCTGAAAAGGTACATAAAGTTAACTCCAAAATTCGTTTTTCATCATCTAATCCCTTAAGTCCGAAAAAGTATAAAACAATACAGAAGGGATGAGTTTTCGATAACTTTAACGAGCCGAATAAAACAAGCGCTCGACCTTTTTGTGCAATAATCCCTCAGGTCCAAAAAGATTAAAATCTAGAGGAGGGATAGCTCTTCCGGTCCTTTTAACGAGCTGGAAGGCCAAAACTTGGCAATATTTTCATATTTTACGAGTCAGATGAAAAGAGCTTAAAGAAGACTCGTCTTTTGAGGAATGAGTGATAAACAGGGATAGCAACTGATTCCAGGTACAGGTTGGAATTTTCCAATCACGGCAGCGTCACAAGGATGGCTAGGCGAAATCACTCTTTGCAGCTGTTCCTCAAAATGGATAAATAATCATATGGAGGTGAACGATTGGCCAAATGAAAGTGGAGGTGGCAGGTGCAAAACACGACCAAGGCTTTTTATGGCTGATAAATTTACGATCACAGTGGTTATTTACCGGGATAGGATCATTTTTTATTTAAAAATGAGCTTAAACTCTGGAGGAAACATTGCTCACTGCTTATATTTATTTTTTAACGAGCATGAAGACCGCGTTAAAACTACTTGGATCTTGCGTTTATTTTTTAACGAGCATGAACTTTATGCTAAAACTGCTTGAATATATGGTCAAATTTTGATTTTTTACCATTACTAGCTTTTCTCTTTTCAAGGATAGTACTGCATTCTCAATTGCTACAACAAACTTTGTTAGAAATGAATAATGTTTGCATGAAAATGAGATTATAACCCTAATATTTCGCTTTGAACTACGTAAAAAGCCATTAAAAGGTGTTTTTACCTCTCATTTTACCATTTCATTTGCATTTGGTTTGTTGGAGCTCTGGAGGTGCCTCTTCCCCCTTGATTTTCACCAGCTGATTCCGAGAGATTCTGCGGACGATTTTCAGCGCCGTCTGGACCAGGTAGGAGCTAAACCCTAGCTCTTTCTTTTCATGGTTTCCTTTTTCAGTTTTGTGCATGTTTCCCAGCTTTTCTGAGCCTCAGGGGTTTTGCCAGGGCGCCCTAACTTCAGCGGAGGTTTCCCATTCGAAACCTGCACTGAATGTCAAGCTGCCTTAAGGCAGCCTGACCTTCAGCGTAGGTGGGACACTCTCTGCCTGCGTTGGGCTCAGAAAACTGAGTTTTTGGCTCATTTTTTGATGAATTTTCGCCAATTTTTCACCAAATTCAGGAACTTACTCCTTCTTTTGTTTTCTTTGTAGGGAACCTTGAACAAAATGTCCCTTACATGGTGAGAACGAGAACATGAAGAGGAGGACATGATTGCCCTCCATGACCCTGTCACGGTGAACGCGCTACGGAACTGTGGCCTGCTGAAGTTTTTCGGTATCTCTAGCATGAGGGTACAGATTACTTTGCTGCAGTATATGCTTGATGATTGGGATCCTATTAACCAAGTATTTCAGATTAGGGGAAAGTCCATCCCCTTAACCATGGAGGACATGTACTTCTTGACTGGATTGTCAAGGCGAGGTGCCCCCATTTCCTTGTGAGGTACGGCCCGGGGGACCGATTCCGTGAGAGATTATGTCCGCCAGTATTGCAGGGAAGGTTCCCAGCCGAGCAGAGATGGCAAGGTTGTTATCCGTGAGATTACTGACAGGTCTCTCAGGTCCATTCTGTATACCATCGGTAGGATGGCCGGTAGCGCAGCTCTACATGTTGCCAACAGATCTTATGTGCAGCACGCCTTGGAGTGTCTCGAACCGAAAGTATTCAACTGGTGTGATGCAGTACTTGTTCAGATGAAAAGTCAGTTGACCAAGGTAAAGGACGGGAAGCTGAAGAACTTTGGATTTGGTTCTATTCTGACTGCCTTCGCCTTGGAGAAAATCCCACTGATGCAGCCTCAGTACATTATACTCGACTTGCCTTCTCCGACCGAGCCACGCATGTAGAGGTGGGTCGATCATATGTCTAGGCATGCTGGTCAACCTCAGATTACTTTTACTGATGCCTTCTTCAGGTGGTTCGAGCGCCAGGAGATGGTATCTTCCGAGTATCCATATGTGGGTATGGATTTCTGAGGTGATCCGGATTTGGTGCTACCGGATGGCGAACAGTGGGGCGCTATTGGTAAACTCTTTGACCATATCACTGTTTACTGTTTTATTCATAATGTTGTTGTGCTTTATTCTATCAAGACTTTTAATCATACTCTTGGGTGCATGCAGATGTTGGTCCTGTTCGTCCAGCAGTTCGTCGGAGACCGGCAGTGGAACCTGCTAGGAGAGTTATTCTCCGCGACCTTGACGATACTGAGACCCTTACAGCTGTGCAGGAGCAGGTTGAGAGCCTTACTCTCGGTATTCCCGATGTGAGGATTGATGAGTTACCTTTACAGTTGCAGCGACACACTACTGGTGTGCCTAGACGATGGACTCGCCTCTTGCGCATGATTGCACAGGCCGTGACGTGCTATCATGAGCACCACTAGGCTAGGGTGCCCCCTAGCACTTTTGAGTTTTTGGGTCATATGACCAATTTTGTCTTGGTTACAGAACATTATGTATGAACTATAAACATCTTATATATATTTTGATTTTCGAGTTTTATTCTGGTTGAGTTATATGATCCATATGTACAATCATTGATGATGTGTCTCTTTTATATATGTTGCAAATGTCTATTTAACACATAGTTTGCTAATGAGTCAGTTAATGTGTTTAAGTTTCTGGAAATATGTTGATATTGAATTGAGTCAAATTGTCTTTCCAAAATCTTAACCCTTAGGAACATGCGATAAATAGCTGGATTGCGAACGGAATATATACCATTGAGTTGTAGTATTACGAGCTGTGAGTCTAGCCTGACAATTAGTCGGCGTATGCCACGTGTGATGGCATCAGAGAGTAGTTCTATCAACGCGCTATACTTAGCGATGTTATTCGTTGATTGCCCAATACACACACCTCTGAAAGTTACTAACTCGCCACTTGGATCAAAAATGGCCCAGGCTGCGGAGGATAGGTTCCACGAACTACGACTCGCTCCGTCGGCATATCCAACACATGTCTCCAGAAGGTTCGACATCTGCAACAAATGGAAAAGGTGGATCACTCGACTAGAAAAAATACCTTAGCGAAAACAAAATACAACAAAAGCATGCAGGTTACTATTTAAGCATAGTAACGCTTGAGGTACAGCCCGTTGCGGGGCTGCGCCAGTGGAATTCCGTCATAATCCATTAACTCGTAGGCTCCTTTTGCTAACACCCTTTTAACAATATAGGGGCCCATCCATAAGGATTTGAATTTACCTGCTCCCAATTTATCGGATTCTTGGTCATAAAGCAAGACCAAATCACCTTCTGAGAAGACACGGGGTTTGACACTTTTGTCGAACTGAGCCTTGACTCGTCTCTTATGGGCTTCGTTAGCCAAAGCGGCATCACGACGGGTTTCATCCAATTGGATTAATTCCAAGAAAAAAGCTTCTTCTTCTGAAGTTTCGGGGAGGAGATCAATTGCGAGTTTAAGCGACGAAATTTCGCACTGGATTGGCAAGACTGCTTCCAGGCCATACACTAGTTGAAAAGGTGTGAACCCGGTTTCGTTCTTTACCGACGTTCGGTAAGCCCACAAGGCTGAGTACAGGATTAGGTGCCACCTTCTTTTATGAACCCCGATCATCCTTTGCAACATACGCTTCAGGACCTTGTTGATTGCTTCAACTTGTCCGTTGGCTTGCAGACAATACGGGGTAGAGCTGTCGTGAGATAGCCCTAGCTTGGCAGCTAATTCGACCATCATGTGATTGCGAAAATGCGACCCATGATCTGTCACTATAGCCTGTGGTACGTCGAAACTAGCGACTACATGATTGAAAAAGAAAAGGGCAGCTGTTTCACCAGTGTTATCTAATGTAGGCATCGCCTCGGCCCATTTGGTAAAATAGTCAACAACGACTATAATATACCCATGCCCCCCGGTCGAGGTGGGGTTACACTGCATGAAATCGATGCCCCACTTGGAGAAGGGCCCAACAGAAACTATTGGCTGTAAAGGTGTGGGCGGTCTCCTGGTTTTGCTATCAAAAATTTGACAAGCGTGGCAACTTCTAACCGCGATTATGCAATCTTTGAACATTGTTGGCCAGAAGTATCCTGCTCGTAAGATTTTTTGTGCTGTTGCATATCCAGATTGATGCCCCCCACACACGCCTGAATGACATTCATTCAGGGCTTTTTCGGCCTCCTCATGGGTAAGGCACCTCCTCAGAACTGTATCGATACCACGACGGTAAAGTGTATCACCGACGATCATGTAGTCTTTTGTTTGGTATCGTATACGTTTTTGTTCGGAGTGAGAGGTGTTTGGCCTGAATTTTTGGGTTTGGAGATAAACTATGATATCTCCATACCACTCATCACTTGTAGATATCAGAAACAAACTTTCGTCCACGATTGACTCTTTCGATGTTTCATCGTTGGACGACGATGGGAGATCACACAATAATTCTGCGAAAACTAGAGCTTTCTTTGATTTGGATTTTACAAATTCCAGATCAAACTCTTGAAGGATCGCTATCCATTTTGAATATTTTCCCCCCAGCAACTGTCGCGACAGTATATAAGTCATGGGGTTGCAATCTGACAAGATGGTAGTTTTCCGAAAGAGGACATAATGTCGAAACCTTTGAATCACTTGAACAGCTGCAAGCGCTAGTTTTTCAACATAAGAATATTTACTTTCTGTATCATTTAAGTTTTCTCTTAAATAATAGATAGGATGTTCAATTCTGTTGACTTCTTTAACTAAAACCATCGCAATGGTCATATCCGCTGTAGCCAGATAGAGGTTAAAATCTCTTTGATAGTCTGGGGTGTACATTAATGATGCTTTTACTAGACAATCTTTCAGAGCATCAAAGGAAGCTTGTGCCACCTGGTCCCAAGCAAAAGGTACATCCTTTTTTAAAAGATGAGTATAACCTTTAGCAAGTTCTGCGTAATTTGGAATGAACCTCCTCAGAAAGTCCGCTTTCCCTTGGAGTTTCTAAATCTGAAGCAAATTTGAAGGTGGAGGCAAATTAATGATTGCCTGAACCTTGCAGGGGTCGAGACGAATCCCATCCTTAGAGACTACAAAGCCAAGTAAACGACCAGAACCAACGCAAAACACACATTTGTGTGGATTGAGTCTTATCTTGTAGGGTCGGCAACGTAGAAATATCGCTCTTAAATGCTGCGGATGATCAGTCCGCTTTCGCGAATGAACCGGGAGGTCACCGAGATAAGGTTGAACAATGTTCTTGATGTCATGGAAGGCATAATTCATTGCCCCTTGAAACGTCGCCCCTTTGTTCTTTAAACCAAAGGGTAATTTTCGATAAGCGAATGTGCCCCACGGACAAATAAATGCAGTCTTTGACTGGTCCTGTGGGCGGATATTTATTTGATTATACCCAGAAAATCCATCCATAAATGAAAAGATTTCACATCCGGCGCATTCATCAATTATCTGGTCGATGAAGGGTGTAGGGTATTTGTCCTTCGGACAAGCTTGGTTTACATCCCTATAATCGACACACACTCTAATCTTCCCTTGTTTCTTCATAACAGGGACAATATTCGATACCCAATCGGTTAGAGGAACCGGGTAGATGAATCCAGCATGGAGAAGTTTTTCAACTTTCGCCTTAATGGCAGCGGCTTTCTTGGGGTGCACCTGCCGAAGCCGTTGTCTTACTGGTTTGACATCAGGATACATTTTAATTTCATGTTCAATGATACACAAGTCAATGCCTAGCATTTCATCATATGACCAAGCAAAGACATCTCTGAATTCGCGAAAAAGAGCGTTATATATTTCCAGTTCTGAAGGGGAACAACCTTTTCCGACATAAATATTCTCTACAACATCTGTTTTAGTCGAGATATTTATGGCTATAGTTTCTTCAATATTGGATAAGTTTCGCTCGGAATCCACCGTATTTACAGTATTTGTTAGGAATTCAAAAACTGAAGGGTGATAAAGGTCACTTTGAGTATCTTCTTCATATTCTGGAAGAAGGGAACGATGGTGGTGATCACTCCTTGGTGCCTCCTCAATCAACATTGATTGTAAGATTCCTTCGTCAGTCCCATGTATTTTAGACCAAGGATCTAATGGGGTTCCATATTCTCTAGACCTATCTACCCAAACGCTTGACAAGCGTTGATTTGGGTTCGCCTCCCATGTTTGAAACATTGATTGCTACAATATTTCTGAAGGGCTTGGGGGCAAAACAACTGCATGATCCATGTTGACATTGTCTTTTGCGACCTTCGTGGAAGATATCATGTTGCAGGTTGCTACAAACGGTACATTTCCTATATAAATAGGAGGTGGTAGCGCGAAAGTTCCCATCAGTGTGGGGTCCTTCAATAATCCTACTCCGATATCTTGAAGTGAATGGTTGCTCTCATGGATCATGGGAATGCTTCCTGTAACTTGTGAACCATTAGGGAGGAAGTTCTGTTGGTCGACGACCGTAATCCCTCCTTCAAACGGGAATGCGATCTTCCTAAAATAAGTCGACACGACAGCTGCCATGGCATAAATCCATGGTCTTCCCAGTAGGATGTTGTAGTCAAGATTTCCATCGATGACCTCAACATCAATTTCTACTGTTTTTCCTCCTAGTTCAACCTTCAAGTTATTAAGGATACCGTACGGGGTATAAGTCCTTCCGTCGAAAGCTTTTAATGTTGTCGAAGATCGCGACAAGGTTGGAGATCCTAATGTTTTCCAGCAACTCATCGACATAATACATGTAGATGCTCCCTCGTCAATAATAGTTCTGTGAACAGTTTTGTTGAGGGCTTTCACTTGAATAAGGAAAGCTAGTTGAGCTGGTAACTGAGGATCATATCCTTTGTGATCAAAGGATACAAGATTGGAATCCTTAGGATCAACCCCACCAATTGCTGATAACAATGCCTGCCTTTGGGATGGACAATTTTGTGATACCTCAAGAGTCGACATAGCGGATGGCGATTAGGCCAAATCTTCCACTATGTTATAATGTTGTGCTGCTCTGGCGTGAGGATTAAATGTCGACTTGTGTACTACACCCTTTGGCGGTTTTATTGTTAATTCAGGAATGATGGGCGGTACAACTTCTGTCGAAGTTGTTGTCGAACTACTTGGTTGATCCTTACCTTTGTCGTTCGACAGCTGAGGATTCCCATAATCTTTGTTCCTTGTCGAAATCAAAGCATCATTCTGCTATTTTGGAACCGACAACATAAGTACTTGCGACGGGGAAGCATTTCCACTATCAACCATATTTTGACCTGGGTTGGGAAACGGATCAGTCAACACAGCTGAGGTTTGGGAACTTTTAAAGAACCTCTTTAACTTAGCTTTGAATGGACAATTCCTTGTGTAATGATCCTCTTCATCACATATTTGACATGGATAATTTGGTTTCCCTTGCCCAGGAGGGTTTGAAGAATTTTTCCAGGAGATGATTCACCTTGTTTCTTCTTCTTCCCTTTGTTTTGCTTCTTCTTGCTTCCTGGTTGATTGGTTTCTTTGACTTTATCTGTTGATACGGCATTTACTTCCGAAGCAAGAATTTCTTCTTTCGCATTTTGATCTGAATTCTTATGGGCCTTCTTTGACGAAGCCTTTATCGATTTTGCGTTTGCCGTGCCAATCATGCCATCACCGGCATGAGAGTCACTATTTGATTTAGGAGGAGGAGGAATTGAAAATTCTGGTCTAGGGGTGTCGGGTATTTTTTCGTAGAGCGTGTCGGACTGAGTATAAACTAAGTCCAAATACTGTGCACGAGCGATAACTTGCTCCTCTGTTACGACTCCCCCCTTGGCCACATCTTCCGTTATAGAAGGAAGTAACGACTTTATAAACCATTCAGCTAACAGCTGATCGGGAACGTATGTTTTCACCATCCTACGACGACGACGCCACTCATGTATATGATCAGACATATGGGTGGCAGTTGTCTGCTTGAGGTTGGTTAATATTTCTGTTCCCGTTTCATACCTTATCGGTAATTAAAAATGGGTTAAGAAAGTCGTGGCTAGGGAACTAAAATTTTCGAAAGAGGCTCTTGGCAATTCAATATACCATTTAGCCGTTGGACCTGTCAATGTCCTCTGAAAGAGGCGAAGCCTTATCGAATCATCGTTTAGAGTGTTCGATGAACACCATAGATGAAAAGTCATCACGTGATTCGATGGGTCTTCACCTGGATTTCCATTGAATTTAGGAATGTCAGATGGAAGTTTATGAGGAATCGCTGGCCACCAAGGGGCATAAGCAATCAGATCGTTGGTTAACCGGTGTAAATCGGGTAACTCTAAAGTTGCCACGAATGGTAACTGTTGATTCAGGTTAGGCGAAGCATAACCAGGGTACGATGGAATCGCTTGAGCAGTGGGCCTTTGCATACCAGCATAATGTAATTGATGTTGGTATGACTGATATGGTTGGTGGACTTGACCACTGTAAAGTGGTTGGTTTTGACCGTTTTGGATATACGGTTGTCCACTGTTCGCAAAGATCTGCTGCTCAGAACCTTGGTACACCTGCTAGAATTGTGGTTGTTGGTATTGCACTAGCCATGGTTGTGAAGCCATGTTCTGTTGTGTTATGCTAACCGTTGGACCGAGGTGTGGGGTAATTGTACCCGTTTGGACCTGTGTCGCCCCGCCAGTTGGCGATTGTGGTTGTGACCCATGTTCAATGGGCTGTTGCATTACAACCTGAGATATTTGAGGTTGACATGCAACATGCATTGCTTGAACTTGTGACACTGTTACAATAGCCGGTGTGGTTGGGATGTTCGTCACAGGTACACACTGTTGCATAGAATATACAACCCTTGGTTGTTGAGGTAGCATAGGTACCCAACTACTTGATGCAATTCTAGTATAACCTGAATACTGTTGAGAACTGCCGTATGGATATCCTCCCGGAGGAGGTAATGAAAGGGGATACTGCCCCCCATACGGTAGCAATCCGGAACTCAGAGGGATTGTTTGTCCTTGAGGACTGGATGGCCCAAATTGACCTCCATGAGGATCAATCTGTCGAGTCTCAACGTAAGAGTTGCCGGATATTATTCCGGATGAACAAACTGGAACAGACCACACTTTCATCATAGTCCCTTGGTGGACTCCTTCTAGCGGTTGCGAGCTAGTCGGGACAGATGGTATGTCGGCAAACATCGTTGGAGTGACGGCAGGGGCTTCTGTTGTCACTGTGTCGTTTGACATAGTCCTAGATGATGATGGTTGTTCAGACATTTTAAGTCTATCCAATAGATTGCCTAGCGATTCTATAGGAATCTCCACTTGTGGTGGATTAACTTCTGATGAAGGAAATAGAGTGACCCCGACTCCAAAATGGGTTGGAGTACTTGCTTGCGGATCCTCTGCAATTTCCTCGATCGCAATCAAACCCGGTGGAAGAGGAAGACCGTCAGGTCCATAAAATATTTCTGGTGCCGAAGAAGTGGTTGTTTCGACAACGACAGTTGTTTGAGGAACAAAACTCTCTGGACCGGTTACAGATGGAACTGGTTCAGTTATACAAGTATTTGCCCCCAGACTAGGATCAGTATTACTATCCTTCTGTGGCTGTTGAACTTCTTCTATAGAGGCAGGGTTTCCAGAAATGTTTGGAGTAACTGGAACCTCAGATGCAGTTGGAACACTTGTTCTAACTTTTATAGGAGATTTTGAACCGGTTGAACGAGTTCGCTTTGTCCGTACTGTTTTCGATTCCAGAGACAAAGAGGGTTGACTCGTAAGCCTCCGCGAACGACGGGGTTTCAATTGAATTTCTTCCACGATTGCGGATTACTCGATCAACCAAAATATTAAAAGGGGAAATTTGTGTTTCTGAATTGAATGAATTTTATTAGACGCTTTTTAGACACAACTTGCTTTTTCACTTTTTAAGAGTTGAGAAAAAGCTAAAGATGACTCTAGTCTCCTTCGATGTTTTAACGAGCCCGAAGTGACAAATGCTCGGATGGAATTTTTCAGTTATAGAGTTTGAAAAAGGCCAAAAAAAACTACTCTGGAGATCTAGGCAGAGGGTGTGCCAAACCTTTTGCAAAACCACAGAATACGTTTTACGGTACGGGTGGTCGATCTTCGCGAATGTTGTGTTCACTGCATTGCGATTAGTAGGGCGGCTGACACGGCTTCCTAAGGATAAAAGATATATTCCTATAGGGGTCTCCCAATATATACGTGATGGTACATGGGAGCACAAGTCCGTATTAGTTCCACCAACTCTCAGGACGAATCACCCACCTTCTTCGAGATCGACAGTCACTACGTTTAACGACGCCAGAACATGTCTCTAGCTTAGACCTCTATGTGTTTGCGTTATGTTTCAAAGCGTTATTAGGTTCATTCAATATATTTTAAGTTGATCTTTTTAAAGTTTGCCTTTCAAGGTTCACCACAAGATGTATGATACAAATTCCTAAATGCAGTCTAAAGATGAGAAGCAAGCTTTTTCAATCTTTTCAACTTATGAAAATCTTAACTACTGAGGGAAAAGAAAGACATCATCTTTTCACACAGATTATAGAGCACACACTAATGCACTTTTTCCTAAATCAACATGCAAACTTATCAAATGCAAAATGCACAATGCATGTATTTCTTTTCTCTTTCTTAATGTTGATGTATTACAAAAAGAAAGATGTTGTATAACTTTGAATTCAATTTCAAGTGAAAGCAAACAAGCTCTTGTCCAAAATCAAAAGACACCTTAAGATTTACTTGTTTCAACACTAGAAATACATAAATTCAAACCATATGACGAAAGCAAAAGCTCAATCAGCTATGAACAACAAACAAACTAACTCTTAAGATCAGAACGACACTTATCACAGGTCTAGATCTAAGAGGCCACAGCAAGACTAGTTCACTTTCGTTATGGGAAACTGCAAATGATATAAGAAATACACAAAGAACAAACACAGTTTCTTTATACAACCGAGGTGGAATAGTGGCAAATAAAAGTGGTTTCAGATAGGTACATTGACTGATAACAGGCTGCAAAAACACGGATGAAAACAGGGCAACAGAAAGCAGAGAACCCTCGTTGCACAAGGCCACACTGGTTCAACGCATTAGAACACTGTCAGTTTGACATTCAACGCAGGTATTCCCTTCAGGACCTGCGATGAAATGCAGATTGCCTTCACAGTGCCTGCAATGAAGAGAGAAACTTTCGTTTTTCTCAGGTTCTGGGTCACAGATTGCTCAAAAATCAACAGTTTTTGGCCAAATCAAAGCTATCAATCAAGTACACACTAAAGGATGAAAAGGAGGATGAAAAGCTATGACTAAGAGCTATTCAGAATCCTTGTGGATCAGCTCTTCAAATCATAAACATGCCCAGAAACTGAGCTAGAGTAGCTGCCCTCTACTTTGCATTTGAAAGATCCAAATGCAGTTCGATTCGATACTCCCTGTGTTTAGGAAATGAATAGCAAAAACACAAATAACCAACAAGATACGATCCCCAGCGGAGTCACCAATTTGTTGTTGGGAAAAGTATCCAATACGGAATGACCCTATCCCACTCTAAGGGTGATAGTACCTCAGCAACAATCAAAGCAAAGCTATCTAAGATTTCTTCTTTATGAAAGTAAAATAGGGGAGAAAGAGATCCACTAACCGATGTCTTCTGCTAATGTTTGATCCAATTTTCTCTCCTTGCTGCTTGCTCCCAGCTCCTTGCTCTTTCACTGGCCCAGCTACACCAAGATCCTGCAAAATGACAAGAGAGGGAAACTACAAGAAGCATACATTCATAATTGATTCAAGGATTAGAATAAATCAAATACACAAGCATAACAATACATCATTGAAACTCATGCATATAGAAGAACCTCAAATGCTTTATTAATGGAAGAAGTAAAGTTCAGGAAGTGATACAACCATAAGAGGCCCAATCCAACATCACCTTCCCAGCAGAAAGAATTCTCCTCTTCACCTCCTTCAAAGAAAGTAACCCAATAGTTCTAAACTCAAACCAACAGCAATTCTTTACATTCACAAGATTCCATCCTGTCTAGACCTCATGAGAGAGATCTATATATAGGAGTTTTGGAGAAAGGATGAGTCAGCTTGAGACTGGCATGAAGCTGACTAGTGTCCTCTCTCACTTCAGTTATTCTTCAGTTCTTGAGTCCACTTGGAGGTTCTTGCTTCCACTTGGAGATCTAGAACCTCTTACTCATCACCAGTCGAATTCCCTGATCCAAGTGTCATTTTGGAAGCTTCCTGGGCATTGACACCTTGAGGAATGACTGTGCCACATGTCCAAACTCGCCCAGCGCAGGTAGCCTTCTTTGTAGTTGACATTCAGCGCATGTAGACAGTGGAGCAGTTGACATTCAGCGCAGATGCTCAGTGGAGCAGTTGACATGATCCAGAATTGCCTTGTTTTTTATTGTTTTCAGGTGGAGAACTTTTATTCAGTGCTGTGGTTTGTTGACCTTGTTCCTCTAGGGGTAGGAACAACATGTTTAGGGACTTTGGATCCCTTAGATTATGGACATTTCATGCTTCATGTTGTAAGGCACAAAAATGTATATAACATATGGGAAGCGCATGGAGTTACAAATGATAATATCAGGAAATCAACACTACTTAGCACCCTACAGGATTGCACGCTGACCTGGTATATTAAGCATTCTAATGACAATCTGAATGCGGGAATCATGGATATCCAAATTGTGCTAAATAAGAAATTTAGTAGGCTGAAGTGAGAGGCACAGTCTATCATTGGATTCAAAGAGATCACAATGCTACCAGACAAGACTCCTTGGGAGTTGGATCAGAAGCTAAAGTGTACAATTCATGAAGCTAATATGACTTTGACGGATCGACAACACTGCGAATGGTTTGTAGCATCTCTAACACCACATCTGAGGAACACGTTATCGCAATAGAAATTAATGACTCTGGAAGAGGCCATAGAGATTCGATGAGGATTCATGAGACCCCAATATAAGATCCTAACTTGGGAGTTTAGCAAATTCACATGAAATTGAAAAACTTATGCCTTGAGATGTAGAGTCTGAAACAAGATAGGACAGCTTGACTAGAAGTGCGCAAAGAAGGGTGGTGTGTAAAATGAAAGTGTCAGGGTCATGATAAGGACCACTTCTTGGGTTCACGAATTTCCTTTTGGGAGGAGGACCAATGCCAATAAGACAAAAGGCATGAGTAGTACCTAGCACAACACCTTCTTTGCGGTGCACAATTTTTCAAATACGAGGGAAACATGCTACGGACAACTGCCATTTGTTACAGAAGTATACTCAAAATTCGCAGCAATTATTCTATAACTTTTTTAGATCAATGGGACACGATGAGCACACTTGTAGAAGCTATGAGTTAATGATGGATACAACTCCCAACTATAGGGTTCAGGCCAAATCGCGACCCCTAGACCTAAATGCAAGAGTGGCGCAAAAAATATTCCAGGGGTGTTGACAAGGCCGAGGTGGAGGAGGACCTAGAAGAGCTCGTAGATAGTGGATATGCTACAATTGCGAAGGGCTAGGACATTATCCCTGCGATTGTACAAATCCAATGCGTCCATCATATATGTATTGTACCTTGCTTGATCATGAGATGGAGGATTGTCCTGCGCTAATAGCTAGGATACGTGACAAGGGAGCGCTACTACCTCCCTCAACTCAAAACCTGTAGATGATGAGTTCTACGCCGTGGAAAGAATATCCAAATGTGAACATTGTGCTCTGAAGTGGAATCATGACTAGATATGATAAATGAAAACAACCCAAAGATAGTACTTGGGTTTAGAAGGCTTTAACGAAAAAAGCAGAGTTTGATTTGGAGCGTGCTAAGGAAACCTTCATGGAAGCTAAGAAAAGCTTCACTGATGCCTCCACTTTAGGAAGCAAAGATAGACCTGAGCCAGAGATGGACCCATCTATGCTTACAATGTTCCTGGAAACATGCGTGAAGATACTGCGCGACAGTAAGGCTATAAAAGGATTGCAGGAACTCATTAACAAATGTGCTGGGACTGTGCTAGGAGAACTACATGTAGTCTAGAAGATTGGAAAACACAAGACTAGGACAGAGAGAGAAATGAGGCTAACTGCGCAAATTAGAGAATACAAGTTGGACCAAGTAATTATGGACTTAGAATTGGATGCAAACATTCTGTCAAAGTAGACATGGGAGTGCATGGGGAGTCCTACACTGTAGTGGTCTCCTATTCAATTGTGAATGGTGAACCAACAATAGAAAATACCCTTGGAGTGATTGTAGGAAATCACAGTGGATATTGAGGGAGTGAGTACATTAGCAGACTTTGAAGTAATAAAGATTGTTGATGACAACAATCCCTACCCCATGCTCTTAGGAATTGATTGAGCCATTGACATGAACTAGGTGATTAATCTGAAGAAGTGCAAGATGATTTTTGAGAAGAAGTCTTTGCACGTAGTTATACCCTTAGAACCTGCTGAGGGATCGCGCTACATAGAACTGGTTCACCACTATGAATGTGATGATGATTTGGACTTGTTAACTTAGTGGGGCCTGACCTAGGTTCAGAAGTAATTTAGCGAAGCAAATCTTGGTACTATTGGCCCTTTCAGCAACAATCCACAGACCGTAGACTGAGGTCTCACCCGAAGTAGTATGGGACGGTGCTAGAACCAGGTTTCTGCATCTTGGGGATGTATAATATGAGGTTATTGGCATGCGGTCCAACCTTCACCCTTACTGCAATATGTGCACCAGCGGGCACCCCACACCCCGCGATATTATCTTCGTACAATTCTAGCCACAGTGCGACCCATGTTATTTACCTAGGTCTTACTTAATTAGACTCTATTCACTGATTACCTAGATTGTTTTCATATAAAATCATACATACAAGCATTTCTCAATTGCGCGCAGTAAATAAATAGAGTAAAAGTAATGCATAACATAAAAATATGGATTCAAGAACAGATGCACAGAGTAAACTTCCATTTATTAACTTTAGATACCAATTACAGACCCGACTCTGCCCTGCGCACTCAGCTGTAGGGGTCTGCGCACTCAACTGTGGACTCTACTAGGCCTCTGCACACTCAGCTGTAGATCCTCTTCCTCCTACTATGACCTAGTACACTTCAGATCCAACTCTAACATTGAACCATGCCTTCACTATTTATCTATCATCGAATTCCTTTATTTACATTTAGAGCCTCGCTCTATTTATACAATCCCATGGTTTGTGGACAATGGGTAGTGTTAGGGCCTAAATATACCTCAGGCTGAGAAAGGCAGGATATAGGGTAACATCAAACCATGCTTAACCTAGTAGCTAGCCCTACCAGGACTGGAGAGGGCTCTCTCCTTGTCAATCTAAGAAAATATGGCCAATAAAGCTTGAGATGACTGATGTATAGACTGATTTTAGGCTAGGTATGTAAGCTGAGGAGTTTGAATGAATTTAATTTTGTTTTGCTGGCTCAATTGCGAAAGGGAGATTTGGGTCCGGGGAATGGACACAGACATGTAGAGATATCTATGGGGCGAGGTAGGAAAATGGTTTAGTACTTCAAATTGAGTGAGATGGAGAGCTTTTAGATTGGTGAGGAGTTGGAGAGGGCATGAAAGTCTTAGGGATCCTCTTCAAACATCTGGAAACATAAATAACTAAACAAAACCTAGGTAGAGCACTGCAACTTCAATGAATTCTACCTTTATCCTTGTTTCATTTAGTTAAGATGAACAGAGAGCGATGATGACATACATAAAACACATATAAAGTTTCAATTATAGAAGGAAACACAATACCAAATCAAGTTGCCACAAGAATCCCATAAAGTGTTGTAAACCCTGGTCTATTCCTTTGCCAAACTGCTGAAATGAGTGTACAATAATGCTCAAAGCATTCACAAGTGTCCAACCTTTACAAATGACTGAAAAAATACTAGATATAGGCATCAAAAAAATCATGCTAGGCTTTAGGGGTTGACTTCATGAGTTTAGGAGCTTTTTCAACAAGATCTAAACTAAGAACTGAAAAGTAGGCAGTGGAACAACATGCCTCTAAAACCTAGGAAACTGATTCATTTAGTTGCAAACTACTTTTTCATGATGAATCCACCTATATGAGTGAAAACTTAGCATAAATACATCATTTCACATTAAATTACATCATGATTTTGACTATTAGAAAGAGAAAATTCAAACTGTGAAGAAACTAGGCGAAAAATAGAGTTTTTTGGCCAAAATGAGAAAATTTCATCCTATGCATTGCGCTCCTATCCTTGTGCGCCACACTATTTTGGAGCTACTTTTGGAGACCTGCCCATGCACCAAATTTTCTCCAAATGGGCTTGTTGGAATGGTTTCCTTGTCGACTTTCCAAAAGAAGTGGAATTTCTGAATTACGTCTCCATTTGCCCCTCCAAAAATGAGTTCTCCCAACACTGCTTCTTGTGTGTCCAAAAAGGGGCAAAAAGGTCATTTTTGAGGTGTTTTTGACCCTTTTGGAAGCGCAAAACTTGTCAAAATTTCTTGGCCATGTGAGTGCATTCATATTTTTTCATGAGAAATCCAAAAATGTTGAGTTTTCCTCAAAGACAGGTCTCTAGCAAAAGTGTGCACCAGGTGGCATAGCGCACTAGGAAGAAAAAAAAAATTAGGCCAAAAATTCAATATTTGCAAAATGTTTCCCAAATTTCTTGAAATTTGGGTTCAGTGTTCTTCATCAGGTACTGTTTTGGGCTAAGGAAGCCTCAGCCAAGGTCTAGAGCCTATCTTGCTCTTTTCTCTTCCTCATGGCTTTCTTCAAATTGGCCTTCAAAATCCTGATTCTCACTTTGCACACCTTGTTTCTCGCCAAGTAGTGGTAGGACATGTGCCTCAACATATTTTTCTCTCTGTTGGCCTTCTCTAGCATCCTCTCCAAGTGCAATTTTGTCATGTCAAGCCAAGATTCATGATCAGCTTGAATTTCTTATTCAGGTGTTTTCAACTTGGTTTTTCTCCTCTTGGTAGCTTGTTGTTTTGCCTTTAGGTTTTGGAGCTCCATGATGGTTTTATGATACTCTAGCTATTTTTTCCTTTGCTCCAAATAGTTAATTATCCACTTGGCTATTTCCAGGTTGAGGGATAAGTGATGAATTTCATCTTGCTGCTCCCGAATAATCTCTTTGAGCTTTGAGCTCTGTGAGCTCAAATCAGTGTCATCATCTTGAATAAGAATGAAATCTACCTCTTGACCTCCTAAAGGTACGTCATCATGCAAGGGCTTCTTACCCTTGTCATGTACCCACTCTACTAATGGATGAAACAAGACCCCTTCCACCCCGGGTGGAGATAGTACTCATTTTGCTACTGCAAACAATCTCCTAGTGCCCTTTTGGTATGTGCAAACACTCGCACACTAGTGGTTTGTGTCTCATGAACCTCCTGCTAATGTGAAGGCTCTCCTGCCTCATGAAAAACTGATGGGGGCACTTGAGGACTAGTGAAGACCTCATGTGAAATGAAATCCTCCCATGAAACATTCAGTAGACTAAGTTGATGCAAAACCATAATTTTGATTAGTGCAAAATGATAAATACTGTTATTCTTCTAATGAGGAGGCTTCCTTTTCACTAATGTGGTCATCTTCTCAATATTCCACCAAATGAAATAGGGGAGGTTCGTCATCCTCACCCTAGTAAAGTGCATCAACAATCTAATATGATAGGTGTACAGACGAGAAAATCTGCCCTCACAGATGAAATATTTAATTATGAGTTTCATCAAGGGAGCATATGTTTCCTATAGGTACTTGAAGGGGAATACCCTACTGACATGTCTTTGAAAACCAACCTTGATATAAGGCTCATAATGATCTCTGTCTATCAACTTCCTCTTATTCCACTGCTCACCTACATTTGGAATACCGATCACTTGAGCAATAGTCTCAGGTGTCAAGGTGAATGTCACACCTGCCAAATTGACTTGGCCATTATGAAGATGGAGCACAAATAGTATAGCTAGCTCATGGTGGTATTTGACTCTTTCCACCAACTAACAAAACTAATAGCAAGATTGGTGTTGGAAGCATGTGACAGCAAGAGGACAAGCCAACAGCTCGACAAGTGAAGTAGGCTCCTCTCGGTTATGTTTTCCACTCTTATGAGGCCTCCTTGGTGCATGAATTTCTCTAGAACAGTCACTGACTGTTTTCTCATTTCTTTCATAGGAAGAATCTGACTCCATGTTTGCCAATGCTTGGGTTTTCTTAGATGAGTATGAAGAGATTTTATGGTGTCAATAGGTTTTTGCTACCAAAGATATGACTTTATGAGGGACTGTGGAGGGAATGTGGACGGACTATGTATGAGAGGTTGGGTATGTTCTTTTTAGGGTTTTTTGGGGGAGTGAAAAGGTTTAGGGAATACTAGTTATGGTTTGGGATTATTTGTTTAGGGTTTGGGATAAGTAAAGGTAGGGATTAGGGTTTGGTAATTTAGGGGTATGGGGAATAGAAAATGGATAAACATGAATGAAAAGGGAGGGAGAAAATGAAGTAAGGGAGTGAGGGAGCGAGGGAGTGAAAATGATAGGAGCGGGGTTTAGCAACAAAAAATGCAATTTGTAAACCCTATGCAATGTTTTTTCATCAAACTGCAAAGAACTAGGGTTTCAATATTTCCATATTAAATCACCAAGAAGACTTGGAAAACATCATTCATTGTCCATGAAGGAGTGCCAACTTACTTGGACAATGAGGAATGAGATATTTTGAGAGTTTGGAGGAAGCTGTGAGTGTTTTTGGGCCTTGTAGATGTAGGAATTTACATGGTAAGTTCCTTAGACAGAACACCAAAGGACACCGCTCACAACCAGATCGCATATCAATACACCAGTATTTTTGACGTGGTTAAAACCCTCAAAGAGGGAAACAGTCCATGGCCTGAGCCAACGCGGCCACTTCAGGCAATTTATTAATAAAATAATGAAAATTTACATATGTTTCTCTCATGCACGGATTACCCTACAAATGACCCTCCATGTGCTTTAAATAGAAATCATGAACCAATCAGGTGCCAATCCATGGATCAAGTGTTGGTAATACCGAGGAGAGAATGAACTGTCGGATCACTACATATCGTGACCGTCGGATTGTAAGTTACAAAATGTACAACGGTAAAGAAACACACTTTACCTAACTCTATACCTAACTCTATACTAGACCAAGTTGTACTTAACTATTTCCTATGTGTCGAAATGTCCTAACATCCCCCTTAAGAACAACTTGGGATAGGATTGAAGGATTTAAAAATATGACACAATAGGAGAAGGAAGGAGGCACTAGAGCCTATCCCCTCTTAGTGACAACTTCCTGAACTCCAACGATAAATCGAAGTTTAGTTAACTTCGCCTCTGTGAGAGCCTTTGTAAAGATGTCTGCAACTTGATCATCTGTTGAACAATATTGCACTTAAAGAACATGGTCATGAATGAGCTTTCTAATGAAGTGCATGTGCAGTTCAATGTGTTTGCTGCGCTGATGTTGGACTGGATATTTGCATATCTGAATGGTACTTTGATTATCACACCAAAGTGTAGTCGGATGGTGCTGCTGAAAGCCAAACTCTGACAGGATCTGACAAAACCACAAGGCTTCCTTACTACTTCTACGGCACCACGATACTCTACTTCTACTGATGAAAGAGAAATGGTAGCTTGTTTCTTACAATCCCATGTAATAGGTCCTGAACCAAGAGTGAACACATAACCGGCAGTAGACTTCCGATCATCAGGGTCACCAGCCCAATCAGAATCAATGAAACCAACCAATAGAGGAGTTGCTTCGGCACTGTAATGAATCCCAAACTGAACTGTACCTCAAACATAACGAATTATTCTTTTAGTTTCTTTCCAATGAATTTCATGTGGGTTTTGCATAAACTAAGAAGCAAGGCCAAGAGCAAAGGAAAGGTCAGGACGAGTATGGGTTAGATACAAAAGTTTTCCTACAAGTTGACGGTATAAGGTAGCATCAACTTCAGGAGAAGTAAAAGTGACTGAAAGTTTGACTCCAGACTAAAAGGGAGAAGGGGCTGGCTTACAGTCTTCCATGTGAAAGTGGCGTAGAATATCACAGGCATACTTGGACTGAGAAAGGGAAATACCTTCCTCGGATTGTAAGACTTGAAGACCGAGAAAATAATGTAAGTGTCCTAAGTCTGTCATTTCAAACTTCCTTTTAAGGCTAGACTTCACATGGTTTATAAGGTTGGGATCACTACCGATAAGGATAAGATCATCAACATAAAGAACGAGAATGATAAGATACTTGCCCACTTGCTTGGTGTAGACAGTATTGTCAGAATGACACCTAGAAAAGCCATATTCTAAAAGAAATCTATCCATTTTGGCATACCAAGCTCGAGGAGCTTGCTTGAGACCATAAAGGGATTTCTTAAGCCGATATACAAGGTTGGAGTCTGTTTTTATGAAGCCAATGGGTTGTTCCATGTAGATTTCTTCATGCAAGTCCCCATGCAAGAAGGCAGATTTAACATCCATCTGATGGACTTCCCATTTGAATGAGGAAGCAAGGGAAAGAACAAGGCAGATAGAGTTCATTTTGGCAACAGGGGAGAAGGTTTCAGTGTAGTCAATGCCTTCAACCTGTGAAAAACCTTTAGCAACAAGACGCGCTTTATGTTTATCAACTTTCCCATCTGGTCCATACTTGGTTCTGTAAACCCATTTGCATCTAACAAGTTTTCGTCCCTTTGGTAGAGGAACAAGATCCCATGTATCATTTGCCAATAATGAATGATATTCTTCATTCATAGCTGCTTCCCAATCTGGATGGACTGATGCTTCTGCAAATGTGTCAGGATCATAATTTATTGGATCTTGAGCCAGTAAAGAAGAGGCTCTCTCAAGCTGAGAACATGTGCGTCGCTGATCTGTAGGATCATCGGTAAGATCGTCTGCTACATCTCGAGTAGCACGAACCCATTTTGGAAGCTGAGGAGTTGAAGGAGGATCCTAATATGGCGGGGAGGATTTTCATCCTCACTTTCATCATCTGAAGAAGAAATGTTTTCAAAAGTAGAAGAGATAGGAAGAGGTGGCACATTCGGCGGACTAGGCTCGCAGGCCGATATATTTTCATCAAATTTTACATCTCTTCTAATGATAAAATTTTTGGACTTAAATGGAATAAGTCTATAGCCTTTGACATCTTCAGAATATCCAACAAAAGTACATTTTTCACTCTTAGGTTCTAAATCTTTATGCTTTTCATCTGGAATATGGGCCCACGCTTCACTTCCAAAAACACGAAAGTGACTTACATCTAGTTTGATTAAGCTCCATGCTTCTTCTGGAGTGATATTCTTTAAAGCCTTAGTAGGAGTACGATTTATTATGTAATTTGCACAGTTAATTGCCTTTGCCCAAAAACTAAGACCAAGTCCTTTAGATTGTAGCATACAATTAGCCATTTCCTTTAAGGTGCGATTCTTCCTTTCAGCTACACCATTTTGTCGTGGAGTATATGGAACAATATGTTGCATTTGAATTCCATTCTCAGTGCAAAAGTTGATGAATGTGTTTTTAACATATTCTCCACCATTATCAGATCTTAGCTTAAGAATTTGATGTCTAGATTGTTTTTCAACAAAGGCTTTGAAGGCCAAAAATGTGTTAAATACTTCACTCTTGAGTTTTAAGAAGTATACCCAAGTGCGTCTGGAGAAATCATCAATGAAAGTTAAGAAATACTTGCAGCCATAGAATGAAACAACAGGAAGTGGACCACATAAATCACTATGCACAAGCTGTAAAGGGGCTGAGGCGTGCCAAGAGGCACGTTTTTCAAAATTGTCCCAATGATGTTTTCCGAGTACACATCCGGAACAAACACCATCTCTGAAAGATACCATAGGAAGACCTGTCACCATATTTTCTTTACATAGATGCTAAAGGGAGCGATAGTTTAAGTGACCAAATCGCTCATGCCAAAGTTTGCTCACTTCATCGTTATGAGCAACAAATACTGAGGGAAGATTTGATGACCCAAAGTTGTGAAACTTATACAACCTTGTAGAATCATCAGCAATGCTTGTAGCTAAAATATGTTTAGGATCTCTTAAGTCCTTGATTACAACATCATGAGGTGAAAATTCAACAATTTTACCTTCACCTGAATGAGTTATCTGATATACAGATAGAAGGTTGCAGGATAAGGTTGGAACACATAATAGATCATTAAACTGACCATTGTCTAGATGAATAGTTCCAGTCCCTACAACACTAGGAGATCTATCATCACCAACATATATATTTTTGGTGTTACAATCATTTAAAGAAGAAAACATGGCTTTATTTTTGGCTATGTGATAAGAAGCTCCAGAATCAATGAGCCACTCATGAGAATGAGAAGAAGAAGATACATTTAATGCATAGCCAGACCGAGATGCTTGACAACCACATGCAGAAAGTGCCATTCCTGAAGATGAAGTTGAAGTTGAAGATTGCCCCAAATGGATGTTATGCTTCTTCATTGCTGCTTACAAGGCTTCCATCTTCTTAAAGCATTTTGATTCTAAGTGGCCATCTCGATTACAAAAATTGCAATGTATATCAGTCTCCATCCCTTTTTTTTTATTTGTATTATCATTTTGTTGAAATGATTTTTCATTTTGGGGCTGAAATTGCTTAGGACCCTTGTTTGGTTTAGGACCATTCTTTTTAGGATATGACTTCTTAGGATTCTTTGAATTTGGTTGTTTCTGGGCAGCTAATGCTTTCTTGGAAGAGTTTCCAAGATTAAGAATACCAAGGTGTAAGAGTTTTTCTTGTTCTCTTATTAAAGAATCACAAAAAGAGTCAAAGGAAGGGGAATTGTAGTCTGTTCCTTGAGAAATGAAGGCTTCTCTTGTAGAATGGAAGGTGGAAACAAACACAGAGTAGGCTGGTCCCAACTTAGTAAGAATGGAATAGATAAGGTTACTATCTTCTTTCTTAACCTTAACACTTCCAAGAGATATCTAAGGGTCTTGAACTTGGACAAGAAATCTTCAATACAAGAAAAATTATTAGGGTCCAATGTAAGCAACTCATTTTCAAGTTGATGGGCTATAAGTTCATTTTTAATCCCAAAAACTTTATTGATTTGTTTCATTGCTTCATTAGGAGTATCAAGTTCTACAATATGGAATCTAAGATCTAGAGAAATAGACATCCCTATCAATCCACGTGCTTGATCTTGCCTTTTTTCTCATTTAGCAGCTTTATCTTCATCCTTCGGTTTCTTTTCTTGGCTTGAGGTTGTTCTGTAAAGACCTTTACTTATAAGTAAATCCTTAATGTAGGACAACCATTGGAAGTAATTGGTGTTGTCAAGGGTAACTTGGTATTGACTTTCCATTTCAATGGAAACTGAAGCTAAATATGCTGAAAATAAGCGTTTCAATGGATAGATCTCGAAAAATTAGGCTGGTTTAAAAAAAACGGCTCTGAAAACGGCTTCCGGATGAAGAAGTTATGGCTTTTTGAAAAAACGTTGATGAAGTTGCCGACGAAGTGCGGGAATGTGTGGAAATGAAAAAGTCCACTAAATATTTTTCTCAATGTTTTTGATTTTCCGAGATCACACTAAGGCGCAGGGAAAAGAGCATACGCATGAGAAAATTCCTTCCTTTCTGTTTCTGATTTGCCCAGATCGCACAGAGTCGCAGGGCAAAGAGCATACGTAGAAATGAAAGGTATAGATCCGGTAATAAAAAAGGATAAATAAGCCGAAACCGAAATAAACAGAGAGAAAATATATGTAAACTACAAATAAACACTATATACCTCCAGATCTTAAAAATGACGCAGCTAGGGATACTGGAAACCTTTTCGCGTGAAACGAAAGGGGTTCCTCACTGGAATAGATGCTCCCAACACAAAAGAGCAGTCCTCTCAGCCCGAAAGCAGTAAAAAATAGTAGATCTAGGAAACGGTAGTCGGATGCAGTTCTACCGGCTTTAGATTTGGATCACCAACAAACGCAACCCTCAAATAGCTCTGATACCATGTAGGAATTTACAGGGTAAGTTCCTCAGACAGAACACCAAAGGACACCGCTCACAACCAGATCGTAGATCAATACACCAGTATTTTTGACGTGGTTAAAACCCTCAAAGAGGGAAACAATCCACAGCCTGAGCCAACGTGGCCACTTAAGGAAATTTATTAATAAAAGAATGAAAATTTACATATGTTTCTCTCATGCACAGATTACCCTACAAATGACCCTCCATGCGCTTTAAATAGAAATCATGGACCAATCGGGTGTCAAGCCATGGATCAAGTGTCGGTAATACCGAGGAGAGAATGAACCGTCGGATCACTACATATTGTGACCGTCGGATTGTAAGTTACAAAATGTACAACGGTAACGAAACACACTTTACCTAACTCTATACTAGACCAAGTTATACTTAACTATTTCCTATGTGTCGGAATATTCTAACAGTAGACCTGTACGTTGCACCACCTCATAGGTGCATCACGCTGCCTCGGTGCGTCACACCAGAACATAGTTTCAATGGGGATTGGGCTCTGTGTGCACCGCGCTCTAACCCAGGTGCATCGTGCCTACAATTTTCACCCTTTAAACTCAAAATCACTCTCTTGGCTTTTGAAAATGGAAATGCACTTGCTCTCCTTCACTTGGGGACACAAATGAGCCTTCTTTGTCATGAAAACACATTATATAGAAATGGCTTTAATTTCTCACTCAAGAGAACCCACTTTACTAATGTTTGATTTTCATTTGCTTTATAAAACTCTGTTTTGGGCAGTTTTCTTTACTTTTGCCTTTGATGGACTGAATGCTTTGACTTTTTGTTTGTTTTGCAGGTGGTGGAGTTGCAAAGGCTTGGAAAGGTGACTAGGGCTGCCTCTGAAATGATTACATATGGAAAAAATGAAACTACATAAGATTTTAGTACATGAAACATAGAAACTCTGTTTTTCCTGAAAATAGGGTTTTGAGGAAAAATCAATCACTAAGCATGTGATTATTGAATTTTTTTTTTGAGACTTTATTTGACCTCCTCGTGCACCTGTTGACCATTATTGAGTGTTTTGAAGACCTTATTGACGAAAACCTAGACCTAATGAGACCTCAACCCTAAAAATGACTTTTGCAGATTTAAAGAAAAAAATGACTACAGGTGATCTAAACATATGAAAATGGGCCAACAGGTAAAGAACATGAGGGAAAATGTATAATATGCCACTATCATCAGATGATCCATGACCCTAATGGAATGCAGCTGATCGAGTGAGACACCTAACATGCAATGCAACAAGAGAATTTGATCACTGATGGAGGGATGAAGATACCGACACTAACATTGGCTCTAATGGGGATGGTAGTTCCTTGGAGGTGCCAAGAACTACAGACCTCTGGAAAGTAGACAGTGCCTTCTTCCATTAGGCGATGGAGTAAATAACTTTGACAAACCAAAACCAACATTTTGACTCAATTTCAGGACTAAAATCTGACTCAGAAATGACTCAATTTCAAGACTAAAATTGACTGAAAACTTGACTCAAACAATCCAAAACAAAACTGAAATCAAATCTTCAATTTTATAGCCTTCGCTTCGGGCCCCAAACTAAATGAATGATTACAGTACACACTTGCAATGAAGGAAATAAAATGGTATATAGAATGATACATATGACAACAAAAAATATTTCAAAGATGGTACTGCTTCAGCAGCCAACCATTGACAGGCCTACCTGGACAATCTTCTCCATCCATTTCTTTTACCAAGAAAGCATTCTGACCTTGGTATGCAACAATTCTGAAAGGTCCTTTCCATAAGTTCTCGAACTTGTCGTGTTTCCCTTTGTCTTCGTTTCGGGCATCCCATTTCAGTGCTATGTCTTCAATTTGAAACGTGTTTGCCTTTACCTTTCGATCATATATCATTTTGATTCTCTCTTGCAGCTTGAAGGTATTCTGAAAAACCTCCTCTCTAGTCTGCTATAAATGGATCATTTGATTGATTCTCCACTGCAAATGATCTTCCTCACTGCCAGCTTGCTGCAGAGGTTTAACAACTGGAACTACGAGAGATGTAGGAAAAGCCGTGTCCACACCATACACAATCTCGAAACGAGACATACCTATTGACTTTTTCTGACTTACTCTATCCACCCATAGTGAATTGACCATTTTCTTGTGCCAGCTCTTCTTGTTTGTTTCCAGCAGCTTTTTGATGATGTTGACTAAAGATTTATTCGAGGATTCCACCAAACCATTACCTTGTGGATAGTATGCAGTCGAGTGCCCCAAGGTAATTTGATATTTACTACAAAAATCAATCATCTTTTTAGATTTAAAAGCTATTGCATTATATGTAATCAGCTTATTAGGACAGCCAAAACGTGACAAGATATTGTTCTCAAGAAACTGAATTATTACCGAATTAGTGGCCTGCTGAGTAGGAATCACCTCAATCCATTTAGTGAAGTAGTCTGTCACGGTAAGGATCCACTTATGATATGCTGAAGAAGTAGGATGGATCTCACCAATGAAATCTAAACCCCACTCCTTAAATGGAGCACTTACTTCAACCGGTTTGAGTGGAAAAGGTTATAATTTTCTCTTACCTTGAAAAATATGACATTCATGGCAGCTAGTAACAGTTTTGTACACATCAGAATAGAGGGTTGGCCAATAATATCCTGCTTTCAACATTTTATTGGTTGTTGTCTTCCAAAACAGATGACCTCCACAATCTCCTTTGTGAAAATCATTCATGACCTGTTTTACTTCCTCTTCAACCAAAAAATTCAACAAGACACCACTAGGATCTTTCCAAAAGAGTGCATTATTCATTATACAAAAATTTGAAGCCTTTAATTTCAGGGTCCTACTTTTGTTCTTAGCCATTCCAAGTGGTGGTGAGAGATGTTGGAGCACATAAAAAATATCTCAATACCAAAGAGAAAGAAGAAACATTTCAACTACCTGAACCAGTGAACTTTCCTCATCTTCTTCGAACATAGCAGCAATGAGATTTATGTCCAAGGCATGAAAATTAGATTCCTCTATCAGTTTGGCTAGCCCCTATCCTTTGATGAGCTTTGTTGGTTTGATCTCCACATCATATTTTAACAAAGCTGCGATCCATTTGCCTCGTCTCCCTTCCATATCTGTTTGCACTAAGACATATTTAATGGCAGTGTTAGGGACATAAGCAAGGATGTGAGAATGCATAATATAAACTCGAAAATCTTTCAATGCCTTTACCAAAGCAAGATCTTTCTTTTCAATAATATTGTACTTTAAAGCTACATCCCTTATCGTTCTGCTGAAAAAAGCAATTGGCTTCTCAAGCTGGTCTCTTCTCTGCATTAAGACCGTTGCCATAATATGATCAGAAGCAAATGAAAACAAAATAAAATCTTGGGAATAATCCAGGCTGATCAAAATTGGAGCTGAAGAAAGGGCTAACTTTACCAAATTGAAAGACTTGATGGCTTCCTCGGTCCACTTCACTACGCTATATTTCTTTAACATGTTTGCGATTTCCCTCAAATGTTCTGCAAGATTTGGCACAAAACAATGTAAGAAATTCATCTTACCATTAAATGACTGGATCTCCTTTTTACTTCGTGGAAAATCAATCTTCTGAATGGCTTCCACTCAAGCTGGATCAATGCGGATGCCCTCCTTGGATATGATATGACCGAGAAGCTTGCCTTCATCCATGGCAAACAAGCTCTTCTTTGGATTGATAGATATACCATACTTTCTACACCGCTAAAATACAATCTTCAAATGATAAAGGTGTTGTTCATCTGAATTAGAAAAAACTATCAAATCATCAAGATAAACAACTAAAAATACATCTTTCTCATTTGAAAATGCAATATCCATAGCCCGCTGAAAGATTGCACCAGCATTCTTCAATCCGAAAGGTATCTTGGCATAATGGAAAGTTTCCCACGGAGTGGTGAACGTTGTTTTGTCTCTATCATCCTCATGGACCAGAATTTGGTTATAACCGGAATACCCATCAAGTAGCAACATGCGGGATGCTCCAACTACTCATTGAAGTATGTGATCCATCTTGGGTAATGGATAATTATCTTTCAATGACACTTTATTCATATTTCTGAAATCAATACATAATCAAACTTCACTTGTTTTCTTGCGTACGGGCACCAAATTAGAAATCCAATTTGAAAATCTTATGGGAATGATTATACCAGCTTTGTATAATCGATTCAATTCCTTCTCTATTGAGGGCAGCAGCTTTGGATTTATCCTTCTTAGCTTCTGTCGAAAAGGCTTTGATTTGGCTTGATCGGGATGATGTGTTGAATTATACTCTTATCATATGCCTTCAAATCTGAATAGTCCCGAAAAAATACATTAGTGAATGAAGATAATAAAATAATGTATTTTTCCTTTACCTGTGGAGGCAAGGGCTTTGATAACTTGACCATTTTAGGATTTTCTGATGATCCAATGTTTACATCTTCAACTCCTTTTCCGATGGGTGTCAAGCTTGGTTTCCGAGCTACATCATCTTGATCAAACAAATCCTCTAAAGGTATTAGACCTTTAGGAATAACATTTTCCTTGAGATGCAAAACTTCCATTTGATTTACTTCCATATCTGCTTCACCATCATCATGCTCTCCATCGATAGAAGTGTCTTTGTACTTATCTTCATTTTGTAGAAATTCTTCAATCTCTTTATCATCTTGAAACACCTGCCAATATCTTTGGTTATCTGGGACAGCAAGGAGATGTTTCACATGAATTTCAAACTTATTGTTTGAATTCATTAGAATTTTCAAATTACTTGCAGTTGTTGCAAGAAAATCTGCAATAACATTTTGAACATGAGGGACACATATCAAAGTGTAGTTTGGAAACAATCTCAAAATATCTAACACATCATTCTGGTAAGCCCGCATGCGAGGATGCTTAGCTTGTTATTCACCTTTCACTTGCTTGATAACTAACTCGGAGTCACCATATACTGAAATTCTTTTAGCATTTAACTTCTTAAATATTTTTAGACCATCAATTAAAGCTTCATATTCAGCCTCATTATTTGAACAATCAAAAGCTAATTTATATGAACATACCCTTACATTACTTGGCGCTTTGTTTGGAAGAAATGTAGTCTTGCATATCCAAATGTCAATTCCAACACCTTCCCTACCTACCACACCATCAAAGTCCATGCTCCACAACCCGGCTTCATCCTCTAAATGTTTAAATTCTATTTGCTCTTCTTCTTTTGCTTGTTGTCCTTCAACTTTTTGTTGGTGTCAGAACGTTGATTGCTTAGCGGTACTATCAATCTTTCGTCTTTCTTGATCTAGTATAGCTCTAAAATTTTCAGTGATCTCTGGAATATCTTCTACTTCAATTAATTGACTATTTACATCATTAAAACTATCATAATATAAAACAAAAGATTCCAAATCAGTATTTACATAATTGATTGGATGATTTAGAGGTTTCTCCTTGCCAGTGATCATGTACTTCATCTTTTTCTCCCAGTATAATTTCTTCAATTGACTGAATACGAGAATAGTAGCATAGGAGAAATCAAGCTACAATGTCCCATTGAGCTTTTCTCCCCAAGATCTGGAAAGAAGCATACCAAATCTAGGAGGAATATCTACCACAACCACATCCATCAAAACATTCTTCGCCGGGATCTGATCTAAAGTGACAACCAAATCTTTAATAAGCCCAATGCACCTAACCCTACCAGAATCAAAAGAATATAGATCATGGTACTTGCGAGTGATATCTAAACCCAATTTTTCCATGATTGATTTAGGCATGAGATTATGAGAGGCTCTTCAATCAAACATGGCATTGTGCAATACAAAATCATGCAATATAAGGCTGATGTAAAAAGCAGCTACATCTCTATCCTCAGACTGACCTTCTAATGTTGGCCCAAAGATAAGTTTGGGCTGATCATCCTCCACATTTACCATATCAGATAATGGATCCAAATTCAAAATCTTAGACCCCTGACCTTTATAACTGTTGTTCTTCATTAATTCAGTTAAATGAATTGACACTTTTAACTTAGCAATTTCATTTTCTAAGCTAAAGGCTGATGTTTTCTCTACCTCTTTGACTGGAGCATCCTTATTTTCAGTCTTATCCTTTGATACAATTGGCTGATTTGATCTTTCGTTTGTTGATTGTGTTTTGCTGGTGGTAGGATCAGCTGTCTCCTTTCCCTTTCTCTACGCTATTTGAGAATCGTTCTTTGGCGGTGACATTTCCTTCTTCTTCTGAATTGGATTGACGGGAACTTCTCTACTCCTGAGTGAATATTATTGTTGCTGGGCTATCAAAGCATTCATGTATCCCCTCTGATATTCATCAGACTCTTCTTCAAGAATTGTTTCATTTTCCAAGATAAAATCTTCGTCTTTTTGTACAGCTGGGCTTTCTGAATACTCTTCATCTTCGGTGATATAAATGGGCAGATCATCAGGTGTAAAGAAATGATTCTCCTCACCAATTATGTTCTCATCATCATCTGATTCCAGACCATGTACAAAATTCTATTGTAGGGGTGTCTTCACTTGCTGCTGTGCCACTTGGTCTTGTGCTCTTTGAGAATTGTGGTTGTTGCTGACCACGAAAGTTTGGATTTCTGACTTGTGTTTCACGCCTATCAACAATTGTGAGCCTATAAAACATCTTCTCAATTTTTCGAAGCAAATTATCAGAGAAAGAAGCTTCTTCTTTTATGGTCACCTTCCTTTTGGCCTTTGCCCTACCTCTCTTGGCAAGAAGATTTGCCTCAACGTTGACTGCAATTTTCTGCATGTCCTCCAATGTGGCCAAATCTTTTTCCCTCAATTGATACACCATGTTAGGATCAAAGCTATCAAGAAATTTAATCAAATCCAACCCCATAGGTGGCTTTATATCAATAGGAATTGCATTGTAAACAGTATTGAATCTGACACAATAATCTTGAACACTCTCACCAACATTCCTCTTGATGTTCTCATATTCGTAAAGAATTTGAAGAGGGTTTTTCTTTACCTCCCAATGATCCAACAATTTCTTTGAAGATTTGCCAATGTAGTGATACTTGCAGCCAGAAAATCTTTGAACCACTTCCGCACTTCACCTCCAAAATTTTGCACAAATAGTCTCATAGTCTCATTTTTAGCATCAATCTCATGAAGGTCAAAGAAATCAATCATCCTATCCACATGCTGCTGAGCTATGATGCTTTGAGGAGTGCTGTTATAGATCTAACCCAAAGATATTATGATAATATAAATAACCCAAGAATAACAAGATAGAAATATATAGAAATGCTTCTTTATTGATACCAAACCGTTAAGGTAGGGCAACACCATACATTCACTCCTTAAGGAAGGAGAACACTTCACAAGCCATATGCCTATTCATAAAATAATCATACAAAAATTTCTCCACAGTTTGCCCAAGAAAGTGCTCTGATACCACTTGTTATAGCTCTAACCTAGAAATATTATAGATTTGATATGAAAGTATAAGATAATGCAAATAAACCCAATAAATAACAAGATCTGAATATAGATAGAAATGATTCACTTTATTGATCAAACCCTTAAGGTAGGGCAACACCATACATTCACTCCTTAAGGAAGGAGAACACTCCACAAGCCATATGGCTGTTCATACAATATTCCTTCACTATCCTCCATGTGGAGTCTCTAGCCTCTATATAGGCCTCATACATACAATACCATGGGTCATTACCATGGTTCCCTCATACCATCAACTAATACCATGGGCTCATTACATTATTATTAACTACTTGTGGTCCCTTACATGATATGGGTTAACCACCTTATTTATTACTATGGCCCATCCCATTATTACATTATTACCTTGGGTACCTCCCTTGGTACCCCATATTATCCCCCCTAGGTATATAACAGTGTGGGTGGGGGTGGTATGTGTAGAATCCTTTGCTTTATTAGATGGATCACACTACGTGGAGAGACCTTCGTGAGATCTTCCTCGTCCCCTCGTGGAGGTAAAATCAAAGGGTTATTCTCTGGTCCCTTACTTCCTTTGTTTCTGTAGGTTTTTCCACTTCGCATAACTCCGAACATCAAGGTAATTGCATAACCCTTTTTTGACACAATAACATTTGAATCCAAGTATTCAGAGACTTTATGTACTTACCTCACGGTCATTTGAGAAAGTATCGCTCTGCTTCGCTATAGCTGATTGAAGTATCTACCGCAAATTTAGTAATGAATCCTACTATAATCTAATCGAGCCAATGATCAACAACGCGCACTATCTTATCCTCTGATGCTTCCAATACCAACTCTAGGGTCCATAAAAAGGATTGTCGAGTTTCCACCTTCCTTGGCTATTTTCTAGCTTTTCAATCCACTCGTACAACTTAGTAGGGAAAGATGCGAAGAAGATTTTGTGGATCTTTATGTACATGTAGCCGTCTAACAACTCTTCGTTTGTTAGTCATGGATTCTTGTTCTCCTTTGCCATGAACTCGTGAATTCTCTTGTCCAACCAACCTTTAATATCTTTCTTAGTTGGATTCCAATGATATGACACCAGACATCTCTATGCAGATTCTGGTCCTGGTAATGGAACCATTTGTTGGCTTGATGGGTCCTGACTCAAGTTCGGAGTTAATTAGCCAAATAAATCCCAACACTATTGGCCCTATCGGTAACAGCCTGCATAGTACGAACTAAGGTCTCACCCGAAGCAGTATGGGTGGATGCTGGAACCAAGTTTCCGCACCCTCAAGATGTATGAGGGGTCGATTTAGTCCAACTATGAATACCTTCACCTAGGTTACTTTGTGCACTACCCTAGCCTATGAGGGATTCATGATCTATTATAATCACCTTCGTGTAGCCCTAAGTAGGGGCTAAGGTTCTTTCGTGCTACTAAGGCAACGATCTACGTTATTTCCCCAAGTTACCCCACGGATATGACTTATCTCCTTATAACTGTTAGCTAACTTCACATAAACAAATACTTTATCTTATATTCTCTTAATCCACAAAATCATATAAGTTCTCGCATCATATAAACAACAGAAATGTAATTTATACCCAATACATTCAATGCAAAAAACAATAATAAATACACAAAATGGTATAAAAAATTTCTTTATGAGTGCTTCAATCGGTTACAGACTCAACCTGCCCTGGGCACTTAGCTCCAGGGGTCCACACATTCAGCTGCAAACTACTAGGCCTCTGTGCACTTAGTTGCATAGCCTTCTCCTACTCTACAGCCCAAGACTTGACTCTACTCGTAGATGAGACTCAATTCTTCATCCTTCATTCATCAATTGATTTCCTTGTTTACAACATAGAGCCTCGCTCTATTTATACAATCCCATGGTCTACGAATCACGGGTAGGTCGCTAAAGCTAACATTACAATTAAAAAAATGAGGGTGGACAACCCTATGGATCATTTACAAGTTCGCACTTTGTGCCCACAAAACGCAGAGTCTTTACATCAAATTTAGTCAAAATCTAGGCTTTAAGCCCCAAAACTTCCCTTGGGGGATCCCGCACCCAACAACTCTATATGCAGAAGGACAAGAGAATCAGTGGTACATTGACAGTGGATGCTCCAACCACGTGACAGGTGACAAAGAGAAACTTCATTCATATAATTCTTTAGAAAAGGAAAATCATGTCTCATTTGGAAATTAACACCAGCTGTCATTAAAGGTAAAGGTTTTTTTTCTTGAAAGAAAATGTTAAAGCTAGAAATGTCATGTATGTAGATGGTTTATAGCATAAATTGTTGAGTTTCAGTCAAAGGTGTGATCAAGGAAATGAAGTTGTGTTTCGATCAAATGGATGTGTGGTTCGTGAGCTTGATACAGGAAAGACCATAATAAAAGGCACACGAACTCCAAACAATTTATACATACTCAAAGGAGGACAACAACAATGTTATCTAAGAAAAATAAATGAAAACTGGCTATGGCATTGAAGATTGGGCCATCTAAGCTTTTCTCAAATAAGAAAAGCATGTAGGCTCAAGGCAGTTTGTGATCTTCCATATATCAACATCCTAGAAAATACCATATGCAAACCATGTCAAGTCAGTAAGAAAACCAGAGTTCATTTCAGTGAAAAAGAAGGATCAACAAGTAAGCCTCTTGAACTCATCCATACTAATTTATGTGGACGAACAAGGAAAAATTCACCTTGTGGAGAAGAATACTTTATTTTATTTATTGATGATTTTTCCTGAATGTGTTGGATAGGTCTACTAAAGCATAAATATGAAGCATTTGAAAATTTTAAAGCCTTCAAAGCTTTAGTTAAAAATGAATCATATTAAAAAATCAAATGTCTCAGATCTGATCGAGGGGGAAAATTCATATCAAATGAATTCTTTTACTTTTGTGAACAACATTTAATAAGAAGGAAATTCTCTGTCACTACAACTCCTCAAAAAAATGGTGTGGTGGAAAGAATGAACATAACAGTTCCAACAAATGGCTCGAGCGATTCTTGACGAATCCAGAAATCCTGCAACCTTCTAGGTTGAAGCTACATTTTCTGCAGTGATTATTCTCAACAAAGTGAATGTTCAGGTAAATAGCAATCAAACTCCATATGAACATTGGTATGGTAAGCCTCCTACTATAAAACACTTTAGAGATTTTGTAAGCAAATGTCTCATCAAAAGGATTGATGAAAAACTTGGTAAGTTTGAACCCATAGTAGACGAAGGAATTCTTCTTGGTTATTCATCCAGAAGTAAAGGATACAAATGTTATAAGAAAAGAATTAGGAAAATTGTTGAATGCATTGATGTTGTAATTGATGAATCATGCAGAAATCCAGAATAAATGAAATCAACAGAGAAATATGAAAATGAGGAATATAGGGAATGTTTTCCCATATCAAATCAAAATGATATAGAATAAGGAACCAATGAAGCACCAGAAGAAGATACAACAAACAAGGAAAAGACTCCATCTAGGTATGTTGAGAATAATCATCCAGAATCTAAAATTCTAGGAGAAAAAGGGTCTGGAGTACAAACAATAAGAACTCTTATAGGGACCTCAAGTTATCTAGCATTACTATCATCCACAGAACCACAAAATGTGAATGAAGCTAGCAAAGATGAATGTTAGGTTAAGGCGATGGATGAAGAACTTGACCAAATTGAAAGAAATGATACTTGGAAATTAGTTCCTAGACCTCATGATAAAAATGTTATAGGAACAAAATGGATATTTAAGAATAAGTTGAATGAAAATGGAGAAGTTATTAGAAACAAGGCAAGTCTTGTTTGTAAAGGGTATGATCAAGAAGAAGGTATAGATTTGAAGAAACTTTTGCACCTATTTTCAGACTTGAAGCCATAAGAATGTTTCTTGCTCTTTCTAGTTTTCGAAAATTCAAAGCATATCAAATGGATATAAAATCAGCATTTATTAATGGAGATTTAGAAGAATAAGTTTATATTGAGCAACCAAAAAGATTCATTCTAGGAAACGATGCAAAACTCGTATGAAAGCTCAAAAAGGCTCTTTATGGTTTGAAACAGGCTCCAAGGGCTTGGTATTACCATCTTCACAAATATGTACAACAACAAGGTTTTACAAAAGGTTCTGCAGATAGCAAATTATACACAAAGATTAAAAATGATAAAATGCTAATTATTGTTGTTTATGTTGATGATATCATCTTTGGTAGCAATGAAGAATCTGAGTAAAAACTTTTCTTCAGTAATGCAACAACAATTGGAAATGTCCTTACATGGTGAACTTACTTATTTTCTTGGTCTACAAGTACAACAAACCAAAGATGTTATTTTTATTTCACAAACCAAATATCTCAAGCAGGTCTTAAAGAAGTACGGAACGGAAGATTCTAAACCAGTATGTACTCCAATGGTAACAGAATGCAGTCTTAGTTCTAACGATTAATCACCAGCAGTAAACCAATCAACTTACAGATCTATGATTGGAAGTCTGCATTATCTAACAGGTACCAAACTTGTTATTATGCATGCAGTAGGAATTATTGGAAGGTTCCAAACAAAGCCAAAGGAATCACATCTTTAGGCAGTTAAAAGAATTTTCAAATATCTTGAAGGAACTCAAGACTTTGGACTATGGTATCCTAAAGATACAAATCTTACTCTTCATGCATATGCAGATGCAAATTGGGCAGGAAATGTTGATGATCAAAAGAGCACTAGTGGAGGAGAATTCTATATGGGTTCATGGTTGGTGTCTTGGTTCAATAAGAAACAAAGTTCTATTGCCTTATCTACAGCTGAAGTAGAATATGTGGTTGTTGCATCTTACTACACACAACTAATTTGGATGATGAAAACATTGCAAGACATTCAAATCACATGTACTCCACCTATCTCCATTGTGATAATACAAGTTCCATTAGTATTTTGAAAAATCTAGTCATGCATTCCAAGACCAAGCACATACCCATTAAGTACTATTTTCTACGAGAACAAGTGCTTGAAAAAAAGGTTAAATTGGAGTATGTTCCATCCAAAGAACATGTTGCTAATATATTCACCAAACCGCTTCCCAAAGAAACATTTGAATATCTCCAACAAAAGCTGGGAGTAGTTGCTAAATCATCTTGTTGTTAAATCCATTTTTTTAGAGGAAGGTTCATATACGCAAGTTTCATGAAGTATAGTCACATATATATGCGAGTTTCTGTGGCTATAGAAGCGTATATGTTTTTGTAATAGAAAAAAAATAGTGGGTCAGACTCTGATATGGGTGCTCAGTTTGATATTGATGATTACAGTCTGACGATATGATTTGTTCATTGATTTTTATCCAAATGACAGAGACGCCTTGTGTTGGGCCGTGCAACAGGTATAAATTTTCTCTTGATTACACTATCTTTTTCCTCCTTTTTATGCATTTGTTCCATGATGTAATAAGGTTTTGATATAATTTCAGTAAGAAGTGAACAAAATTGCTTTTGATGCGATTTGGCTGTCAAAACTAACTTTCATTGCTTTTTATGTAGAAATTAGCGAATGGAACAACTGTTGTTCAAACTATTGAACAACAAAGGCTAAACAAGGAGAAAAGAGTGTGCCTTATGCAGTAAAATTGAGAAGCGACAATAGGATCAACGCAAGATGGAAAATTGCTTGATAATAGTATTTGGTTGTGAATTCCTCAGGATCTCCTAATCTTGAGGAATCGCATTTATCTCTTTTCCTCTTTGACTATAAGAGGGGAAAAACGAATAGAATATGGGGACTTAAATTTTCGCCTCTTTACATTAGTTGTAATTTTAATATACAATGCGTTATTATGAAGGATACATCATGCAGTGATGACATTTTGAATTGATGAATAATATATAATTTGTGTTGCTGTTCATTCACGATATTCTGAAGTAATTAAGCAGTAATCACTGGTGGCTTGGACCCGGTCACTAGTGGATTTCACTATTGTTTCATGTGTTATATTTTTACTTTTCTTTTACTGCAAGCTTAATTACTCTATTTTATAGCTTTATGATTGATTTACTTTCACCAGTGTTGAGTTCATGTATTCATTTCATTAATTCTTATTTTTGTTGATTGGTTTCATTTATTTATGTCATAAATTGATTTGATTATTAGGTAAGAATCATTTCTTGCTAATTAAAGGCCAGAGTGTTATTGGTTAGATCAGGTGTATTACTTTTATGCAGTTGTTCAGATTCAGCTGAAAGAGCTATTTTATCGCTATGGTGCACTCGGTTGATGTAATTGCAATTAGAACTTTTTGATTAAGATTTAGTTTTGGTGCTTGAATAGGTTAATTTCCTTGAAGTTACAAGCTTGATATTTATGGTTTGATCCATTTACTCTTGTATTGAAATTAATAAGATACCTTAAAGAATTACTCTTTATAGATATAATGATTTCCATCACTTGCACATATTGTGTACACTCTTGAAACAAAAAAACTTACCCAGGTCAATAATTAATGTGAGGCATTTAGGAGTTCTAAAAGACACCTTATATGTGCCCAACATTCTGGCATCATTGTCTGGGAGAGTGTTTCCACTTCACAGAAGGTGATTTATGTTTTATAATTGTTTGGTGTGAAATAATTGGGTATTAAAAACGGAAGGTAAGAACCTGTGTATGAGCAAGTAAATTGCTTGCTCCCTTGCTTGCACTTCAACACAATTGCATAGGCATTGAAGTAGAAATAGATGTTTGATGTTTGTTTGTTGTGAAAGAATTGGATATTAAAAATGGAAGGTAAGAACCTGCGTACGAGCAAGCAAAGTGCTTGCTCCTTTGCCCACATTTCAACGAAATCGCATAGGAATTAATGTAGAAATAAATGTTTGAAGTTCAATGTGAATGACTAAGAAGAAAAGAGTAGAAAAAGATTTAATTCCTCTTCCCAGATCTGAAAAACCCAAGGGATCAGTGACCCTTGGACAATCGACCTTCGTTAATGAAATCATAAGGAAAGTTGAGTCTCAGTCATCAGTAGGACCCCGAATCCTTTCTACCAGAAATCCTATTGTAACCCTTCAGGCCGCAGGATCACCATTTGCAGCTCACGCTGAGATTCATAGCAAGAGTAAAGGGTTTGAACATAGTTTTTAGAACATTGAAAATTTGCAGTTTAGCCCTTTACAAGAAGGGAATTCTTGCAATCTCCATGAAGGAGAAGGATAAAGAAGTAGTGCTGAAAAGATTAAATCTTCAGAACCCAAATATCCTAAAGTAGTAGTTGAATAGAGGACACCCAGTATTCCAGACCAAGGTAGTGCTATTACAATCAATGTAAAAGTCTCTTTTAGCTCCCCTAGGAATAGATCTTCAACTTCGAAAATCCCTGAAGAATATTGGTATATTTTTTATCAAAAGGCTCATAATCAGCAACAACCTCAGACCTCTGTATTACAATACCCTATTTTTGATAGAACTGTCAATGCTCCCATGAATGCTATTCCATTACACAATATTCCTACCTCTCATGGGTTAACTTTAACAGATCATGATGCATTCCTTTTCAAGTTTGGTGTTTTATGTAGGGGATATGATTACACTACCAACCCCCAGAAGTTGAAGCTGTTCCCCTCTACTCTGAAGGGAGCAGCTCTGCGTTGGTTTATGGAGCTTGGTGGAGGTACCATTAATGACTGAGACCAAATGAAAACAACCTTTCTAAAAAAATACCAAGATTATTGCTGAACTAGAGAACTAAAGGATAAAATTTTTTAAATGGTAGCTAAGACTAATGAGACTCTTGAGTAATATGTAGAACATTTTCAATATAATCTGTAGCAATCTCCTTATGCAAATTTTCCTCCTAAAGTTCTTAAAACTACGATGATCAAAGGTATGAAAGACCAATGGGTAGAAACACTAAATTTATGGAGAAGGGTGATATTTATCAAGAGTATTATGACAATATTATATAATTATGCATTAGGTGTTCCAGAGGTAGTACAAGGCTGAAACCAACCGAATTTGATGCAATCATCAGAGACAGCAAAGCCTCAAGGGGAAGCATTACATGAGTTGAAATCGAAAATCTCCTGGAAGATTTCAAGACTGATATATTAGGGACACTGATGGCATAATTGGATATCATGCAGGGCCCGAAACAAAAGCAGGTCGAAGAAAAATAGAATATGGCTATTTTCTATCCATGTTGCAAAAAGAAACATAATCATATAGAATTTCCATTAGATATGATACAAACATGCACCATTTGCACCAAGCATCATGCCACAAAAAGTTGTCCATCGCTTCCTAGATTAAAAGTAGTTTTCAAGGAAGCAGAAGAGCAAGTGGAACCAGTGTATCTACTGAACCAACACCATCAATCGAAAACACGTCTAACAAGTATGCCTACGAAACCATCTTCATTCTCTCCTTCGCAATTTAATTCTTAGCAGTATTCAGGAGTAGCATGGCAGAACCAACCACCTTTCTCTACTTGGCCACCTCAAGAATTTTCTATGCCATCATGGTCCAATCAATCAAATCCAAACAATAGTTGGCCAAATTCCTCTTACCCTCCACTGTTATGGAAAAACAACCCCTATTCCTCTTAATGGTCACCTTCTACCTCACAAAATCTGAATTGGAAACCAAATTTGCAACGATCTGCAAGCCAACCTATTGGAATTGTTCCTCTACCTCAACCAACCTTACCATCACCTTACACGTTGAAGGAAAATCCTCAACCTAATATACGGTCACAACCCCTAGCTCAACCAACTTCAAATCCTAACAACAGACCGATCCAGTCAGTACAAATTATTGAGAGTTTGGACCCTGAAGTTGAGACGAGAGAATGTAATGAACTTAAGTTAAGATCTATATGCATAATTTCTCCAGATGAGGACAAAAAAGTGCAATCTAAAGTTAAAGAAACATATTCAAATAAGCCCTTGACTATAGATAACCAGCAAAAAATTCATGGAGAAGATACAGTCAAGTAGAAAGATCCTAAGCAAATCATAACTACTTCTCCCCCGTTCCCAGAAAGATTGATAATACCTCGAACAATTGAATATCCTAACTTTGATCTTCTGGGTGAAATCAAAAATCTCTGTATAAAAATACTCCTCCTCCAGGCCATTCAATATATTTTGATAAATCCTAAAACCATTAAAGAGTTGTGTGCAAAGAACTTTATGAGGAAAAAAAATAACACCAAGTTCCAACTATCCATGTTGTCGAAACATTGTCTGATTTATTACTAGGAAAAGGGACACCTATAAAATACGAAGACCCAGGGAATCCCAATTTTACAATCGAAATAAATGGCTGCTCATTTCCCAATGCTTTAGTTGACTTAGGGGTAGCCATTAACATTTGTACAACATAGGCTTGCGAAGTGCTCGGCATAACAACCTTAGAACCAACCACTACCTTTCTAGAACTAGCTGACCATTCAGTCATTAGGCCAGAAGGAATATTAAAAGATGTGATGGTATCTGTGGACACTTGGGAGTATTCAGTAGATTTCTTGATTATCAACCCTAGAAACTGGCTAGGTGGACATCTATTAATACTAGGAAGGCCTTGGCTAGCAATAGTTGATGCTTATATAGGCTGCCGAACATGCAGTATGACCATAACCAGAGGAAATTATGTAAAGAATCTAGCCTTATACCCTTGTGCTTAGCCAATCCTAACCATTGTAAAACCTAGGAAACAACCAATAGCATATTTAAAATAAAATATTCATTCACCATTGACTGTGGCAGATGCGCTTGAATTCAAAAATCAAACAGAAGATGATTTCATTAACACCTTTATCAGTCACCTTGCTGCAATGTCTAATTGGATATGTCACATGATTGAAGTAGCCCTTGATAATGAGATTGAAGAATATTCCTTGAGAAACATCAATGACCAACCAATACCAACAACCACTCTCTTTTGGCTTGTGGGGGCCTGAGGCAGGTTCAGAGGTGAATTAGCCAAAAAAATCCCAGTACTACTGGCCCTTGCGGTAACAGTCTACGGAGTGCGGACTGAGGTCTCACCCGAAGTAGTATGGGAAAGTGCTAGAACCAAGTTTCTTCACCCTAGATATTTTTGATGATTTTTGGTGGTCCACGGTTTTATCCTGCGCGCACGTATCTATGCGCATCTATCAGTATCTCTCCGCCTACGATGCTGCCTTTGCGCAACCATTCTCGAGGCCCGATTTGTATTATTACTCAATTGATTACTATTAACCCAATATTAGTTAATCACTTAGCTTATCTATATGTGTCTAGTTATATTTAATAGTGTTGAACATTAATATAAGTGTGTGTGATAAAGAAACTATAATTAAACAGGAGATAGCACAAGAACAGATACACAAGATTCGGAATAGAACTTCTCTTTATTATTCTTCTTCCTTGGTCACAGACTCGACTCTGCCTTGCACACTCAGCTGTAGGTTTTTCACACTCAGTTGTGGACTCTACTAAGCCTCTATGCACTTAGCTATAGAGCCTCTTCCTACTACTACAACCTTCCTACTACTACAACCCAAAAGCACTTATACCTTTACTCTATGCTAGCTATCTTCTAGACTCCATTCCTTGACTACTTTCTTCTTCACCACTTTACAACTTAGAGCCTCACTCTATTTAAACAATCCCACGGTCTGCGGACCATGGGTAGGCCGACACTACCTTTAAAACTTAGGGCAGACAACCCTATGACTCTATTATACAATTTGCACTCTGGGCCCACAATTCACAAAGTCTTTACAATAATAGTACTCAAAACTTGGGCTCTAAGCCCCAAAACATGTTGTGGCAGGATTCCATGCCCAAAATTCCCCCAACACAAACATCATGACTCATCCTCGAGTCACTCTGTTGGCACGGAGATCTTGTTGCAGAGTCCCTCCAGCTAATTCCGAATGGTCTAAATGTCGACAACGCATTGAGCTACTGCCTGTTGAAGCTATTGCATTATTGCTTCTGAACCCTCTGTTTCTAGCATGTTGCGCTGCATCTGTGTGTTCATTCCTTGAACCTCTGTAAGATTTCCTTCAATATTTTACGTGATTGTGAAGACTTCATCAATCCATGGTTGGATGCACGCTTTTAGAACTAGTTCCTTATGGTGCACTACATCCACCTGTTCTTTTAAAGCCTTGTCTTGTTGCATCCTCGCAAGCCATTGAGTAAGGACTATTGTCAACGCAGTCCCTCTAACGCCGTCATATTGTTGCTAGAGTTTGCATGCCTCGGTCTCCAGTCGTTGGATGTTGGGGTCCTCCTGCAACATAGTGAGGACCTCCAGTGCTTGCTCCAACATGTTGGTATAGTTGCAGCTTGCACCTCCAATCTCTTCCATCCTTGCTGCAATAGCACTGTTGCATTTTTCTCTGACCTCTAGGAGAGTGGAAGGTTGTGCCTTTAGCTGCAAGTAGGCAATATGAAGATTTAGCTCTAGCTATACTCTTGTTGTTTCCTCGCACGTGTTACGGACTCCACTTGCCAAATAGTAGATCCACACTTCTATTGGTAGGTCCGCCGTAATGGACAACTCTGGGACGCGTCGACAAGCATCATCAATTGTCTATACCACTTGTTGGTTCTATGACACCAACTCGTCGCACTTCAATCTAAGTTGTTCTATATTATTCTTTTTCTCATTCAGAACCTAGATCGTTCGACTCTCTTTGGCGTGGATTTCTACTGCTATCCCATCTTGTAGCTGAAAAAGTGTGTCATGGGGAAGGGACACCAAGTTAAGGCCGACGCCTTTCATTGTATTAAGCATCTCCCAATCCATTGTGCTCTCCGAGACTAGCACTCCCTCTGACAAGGTTATTATATTGGCCATCTTTATGCGTAGCATCTGTTCTGCTACTGACGTGGGTAGACAAGGTACCCTATTGTGGGGGCCACACCTGTAACTCATGCAGCTATGCCCTTAGGGCCCCTAACAAAGTCTACTACTCTATCTTAAAACCTTGGATTGCTTCACTAGTGACATCATGAACTATGTCACCGATGTCATGGAGATCACCTTCAGTTAAGGCGATCGGGTTGATGTCCATCTTTGAGGCCTTGATGTTATTTCTTGGACCCAGTATTTTTGCGATGTGTGGAATTTTAAGCTCTGTAGAGGTGGTCCTTGGGTCTGCACTCTCTTCTGCAAGTTTTGTGTCTTGTGCCTCCTGTCCTGCAGACACTACTTGGTCCTCTTCTACCTGCACTATTGTGGCCTCTGCTAACTATGTTGCTGCTTTGGCGGCCTTATTTTGCTTTGTGCCTACCTGTGCCACTTCGCGGACTACCCTGACCTCGGCTACCACTTTTTCATTGTGCCTTTTCTCATCCAGTTGAGTGATGTGTAGCTTGGCATCATCCTTCCTTTTCTATGCTGTTGTCTTTTCCAACTCCGCTAAATCGGGGCACGCCACTCGGGAGGCCATGTCTCTAACACCATGAAGATTGCATCGTCAGTGGCTATGAATGGGAGATTTTTCCATTACTGCACCAAATCCTTTCGTGCCCTGATGTAGATATTGTGCATGTCCACCTTGAAGTCTGCGAAACTTTGTAGACTGTTATGCACTGTGGGGGACAAGCACAACCTCCTATTAATCTACATTTTGATGCTTTCCTCCACAAGCATCTAGAAAATCTTGGTATCATGAATTCATTTCACATCCGTGGTGGCCCAGAGTGAAGCATACTTCATAGCCTCTGGTAAGTCTCGGTCGATGCTCAGGAACTGGCTATCTTCTGGCAGTTCTCCTACGACTAGCAAGATGGATAAGAGCAACCATATGTAGTGGAAGGTCTTACCCTATTCTTGGGCCTCCTAATAGTTGAGCAAAAATTCTTTGCAGAGGAACTTGGCCGAATTGAACTAGACCCCCTCAACACACTATTCAGCCATCACGACCATTGATGCTAGTACTTCATTGGCATGGCATTTTCTCATTACTTTACTGGCTAAGAGTTGGGTGGCTACGCACACCCCTTTATCCTTGATACAAGTGATAGCATAACCCCTGTTTTTTTTCTCGAGCTTATATTTTGTCTTCATGCCCTCTGCGAGAGCTAAATCACTTCTTTTCCCTGCTATCATCGAGGGGTCCTTTCCCTTACAGGCAAGCTGAGAAATTCAATGGATGAGATTTGTCTTGATGGGAATCGTCTCCTCTAGCCATAATTACCCATCATGCACCATGCATATCAGCTACCTAATGACGAAAATGGTGATGGGCGCATAGTGGAAATGTGGTATCTATAGGAATGAAGCAACCCTACCTTCTCCACACTGTGCAACCATTTTCGTGGCTCTAACATTATCACATGCCCCTCTATATTATGTCTCATAAGGTTCATCATTTCTAAGTGCGGGAACTTCTCACTGTCTCTGAGGTCCTAGTCTTCAAATTTTAGGGTGGGCACGCAGCCTAGGAGCAAACGCTCAAAGGTAATTCCATCAGGGAGGAGCAAGGTCTGGAGTGCACTCTTCATTGCATCCAGATCCATTGGTATTTTGGTTTCCCCTTTTAATGGAGGGACATACTTAGGCAATTTCGTTGTAGAGCGCAATGGTTGGATGTCTTCCTCCACATCTTCTTCTTCCTCTATTGTGGTAATGAAATCTTGCAAGTCCTCTTCCTCTTCATCTATTACAATAGTAACTGCCTTGCCTTTTTCTTCCATTGATAACTTACTGTGCCACAGATTCCTCGGGGACATGCATACTAGTCCCATTGCCTGCTTATCTTTCTTTGGTCTTGGCGTCCGAAGTGATTTAGGGATTTCTGTCACAACCCAAGAGCCTTCGAGAACATCGTGGACCATGGGGGTCTACGCAGCCTCGTTGGTGGTTCCTTTTTCTATGCCCAACCCATCCTTAGTGGCCGTCATAATCTTTGCATTGTATGTGGTCTTTTGTGAACTTAAGGACTCTATTGTCACTCGACTCTCAACACTTTGTGCTCTATTCAACCGCTTAAATCTCAATTGACCAAGTGTTGTTTGCTGGCTAGCCGTTAGGGTTTTATAGTGCCTTTTGAATTCAAATTTGACCATTCCCCCAAATTTCGGGCCATCAATGCTTTCTTGGTAGCATATTTTCCAAAATCTTACCCATAACTACTATCTTAAATGCCCGTCGCCCACTTTATTTGGCCTAAAATCGGACATCCTGTCATGAACAGTGACATCAATGGTCACTTCCCAGCATACTCGCATGGTTGTGCATCCTTTCTTGCATGTGCACAAACCTTATGATAGGTTGTTCCTACATGCACCCGTCAAAGCGTGTAGCCCCAGGCATAATAATGTATAGTCCCGCACTCCCTTTCAACTACCTGGGGTGCTAAGAATATTCTTCCTACGACTAGTCAGGTGGTCACACCACCTGTACGAGGCTCCATCTCACCCTCCACGATAGTCCGTGGAAAATCCTCGATTGTCCTCCTATCAGTCAGTGTCGCGTGCTCTACTGTTTGTAGTGCACTTTCCTAGTTACTGTATTTGGTGATATGCGGTCCTAGCCATGACAACAGACTAATTAATTCTCGGTGATAGTCTTCTAATTCATTAGTATGATCAACTGCACCTTGCCTTGTCATCCTTGATTTTTTGATGACACATGCTTCCTTGATCTCATTTTCTAGTCTCTTGACCTCTACGTCCATCAAAATTCTTTTCTCCCTTAGCTGTACCCAATCCTTTTCAAGTTCACGAAGTCTAATGTTTCGTTACTGGATGGCTTCCTGAAGTCTTACATTTTCTACTTCACGTAACTGTCTAATTTCTTCGTCTTGGGCTTCTTGCACTATCACACTTGCAGGTGCTATTACGTGTGGATTCCTCTTTGCATGCTCTTCAGAGATTACAGTTCCTACTCTATTATACAACCTTGGGATTGTTGTCGTGGTCAGGGTTTTGCACATGTTCCTATAGGTCCATCGAACCGCTGGTACGTGTAGGTCCTAGTCAGTGAGTCTCACCTAGTGAACCTTGTTCAGCACCTCGCACACCCTGTCAAATGCTTCCCCATGGATAATATTTGGCATGTTTCGCCTTTCCTTCCGATGTGTGTTGTTTCGATTCTCTATCCTAGGAGTGGTGTGTGCTTGGGCGGGCTGCATGTCATATGTCTATACCCATTGGGAAAGGTGGGCGTGTAAGTTTTTTTTCCCCTCATAAATGACTCTCATTCGTAGTTGGGGTTTTCCAAATCATAGGCACATCATCCTTTTGCATTCGCACCAATCCTTGAAACTCTGTCGGTGTGTACCCCACCATCTTGTGGGAATAGCATGCAGTGCCCATTTCAAAGCATCAAAATACTGTTGTTCTGGTACTTTTCTCTCAAATTTGTTCAAAATGTCATCCATCGTGGTCAACCCATCATACCTAGGCAGATCCCTTATCTCCATTGTCACATAGCGTAGTGATCTTATCATCATATTGCAATTAAGAATTGTTACTTCATGCAACCAATTCTGCCATCATTCTATTTCTTCGTCTGAATCCGAAGTGCAAGAGATTTCACACTCCCAGGAAATCCTTTTGTCTGTAGTCAGATTCACCTAATCCTATTCATGCACGGTTATCTTGTAGATGCAATAGAGATCGTCACCACTATCATCGTCACACTGGTTCAGTGTATCATGCTCCTTCGACTGAATCTAGCGGTACTACTATGAATTATGGTTTTTTCTCAAAAAACATTTTGTCCTTCTTTGATTTATGACTCCATTTATATCAGTGGCCTAGTCTATGCCCAATAGCATGGGATAGGGATTACTATCGTCGACAATCTCTATCACTTTGAAATCCACCAATGCGCTCACACCTTCAATATCCACTGTTACCCCTTGCAATCTCCTCATGGGTAGGATCTTCTGCTGGTTCACCATTCGCAATTGGATAGGAGGCCATTGTAGTGTGGGTCTGCCCATGTGTTCCCATGCTTGTTTCGGTAGTAGATTCACATATGATATGATATCTATAATTACCTGATCCATTTCATATTCTCCAATCTGTGCAGTCATTCTCATTTCCCTTCTTATGCGCAATGCATGCTTTCCATGTTTCCAGACCATGTGGAGTTCCTCTAACCCCGTGTACCTAGTGATAAGTTCCTATAGTCATTTTACAGCCTTGTTTTCACGCAACAATTTCATGTATGTCTCCAGAAATGTAGTGAGCATTGAAGGATCCATCCTCAGTTCTAGTTGATCCCTACTACTTGAAGTGAAGGCCTCCGTGAAGCTCTTCTTAGATTCAATGAATGTCTCCTTCATGCGCTCCAAATTAAACTCATATTCCTTTGTAGGAGCCTTATGAACCCATGCACTTTCTTCTGGCTGCTTACCTTTGTCCTCTCCAGTTGTGGTACCACTTTGAAGCACTATGTTTACATTTGGGTCCTCTTCACATGGCTTAGACCTCATCATTTGTAGTTTCTAAGTTGGGGGAGGCTAGAGTACTCCTTTATCATGCAACATCACTGTCAATGTAGGGTAGTCCTTTGTCTCATGATCAAATTGGGTACTGTATAAACATGATGCTCTCATTGGATTTGTACAATCATGGACATAGTGCCCTAGCCCTTTGAAATTGTAAAAAATTAGTTGTCTGCGACCCCTTCCTAATCCCATTCCACCTCGACCTCATCTGCGCCCCTGAAATCTAGCACGTGCCATTCCTACATTTGGGTTGAGGGCTTGGGTTTCAGTCTCTACCCTATAGGTAGGAGTCTGATCCATCATTAGTTTGTAGCTTCTACAAGTGCATTCATCATGGCCTACCAAACTACAGAAATTACAAAACAATTGCTGGTACGCCTACGTATACCTCTGCAATAGATGACAATTACCGTAGTGTGTTTTCCTCCTATCTGACAAATCACGCACCATAGTGTAGGCGTCGCGCTAGGTCCTACTTGTGCATTAGGTCTTAATGGCATCGTCCCTCCTCCTACCAAGTAATTCGCAAAAACTAGACAGTGGTCCTTGTCATGCCCCTGGACTTTGCATTTTATGCACCATACCTCCTCACGCGATTCTGGCCAAGGTGTCCTGTCCTATTTCAAACTCTACATTTCTAGAAAAAAATTTGCAATTGCGTGTGGATTTGTTGGGCTCCCAAACTAGGATCTTGTATAAGGGTCTCATGCAATCTCATTTCCATCTCCAAAGCTTCGACTTAGTTGGAAAGATTTTGTTGTGACAACGTCATCCTTGAATGCAGTGTTAATGACACTACAAACCATGTGCAGTGTTGCCCATATGTCAAATCATGTTGGCTTCGCGTATCATACTCTTCAGTCTTTGGTCCATATCCTGGGGGGTCTCTCCCGGGAGCATTGTGATCTCCTTAAACCTAATAATTGATTGTGTCTCTGACATTGGCTTGCTAAATTCCTTGTATAGAGCAGCTTGGATTCATGCGATTCCTACATTTGGATGATCATTAGAATGCTTAATGTACCATGTTAATGTGCGATCCTACAGTGTGCTTGCCAATGTATCCTTATTTATATTGTCAACCACGACTCCTTGTGCTTCCCATAGCACCCTTACTACGAACCAGAATTGGTCCGGATCTTCATTCCCGACTCCTATAAATACCAACAATTTGATCGCACTCACCATACTAAATTGTTCAAGTGGCGGAAGTGGGGTGGGTGGAGATGGAGGTGGAGATGGTGAGATGGGTGGTGGTTTGGGTGGAGGTGGTAAGTGTATAATTCGTTGTCTTATCATACTGACCGTGCTTCGTGGAGAAACTTTCATGAGCTCTTCCTTGCTTTCTCGCGGGGGTGAAGTTAAGGGACTAGTTTCTAATTCTTCAGTTCTTCCGTTTTTGTAGATCTTCCCACTTTGCGTAGTTCCAAACATTAGTTCATTCGCATAACCCGCTTTTCACACAATAGCATCTTAATTCAAGTGTTCAAATATTTGATATACTTACCTCGCTGTCCTTTGACGAAGCGTCATTCCACCTTACTGTAGCCGACGGTCGTATCTGTTATCACTTAGAATTTTCTCAAGGTTAAAGAAAGAAATTTCCAAGGTAACCACAAATTAAACTTTTAGGCTTAGGCTCTAGCCAACCTAAGTCCAAAGAGGGCTCTCTCTTTATAATTTAACTTTGTTTTGGTGGGATTTTAGGCTAGTTGTTAGTGCTCATAAGGTTTCGATTTTGGTTGGGTGGTGGAATTCTGGGAACAGATGGATAGAGAAAGGCTTTCAAGCCATTGGGCTATGGAGTCAATCAAAGGATGGCTTAACTGGATCAGATCAATCACTAAAGGAAGAGTTCACAGGGCAGGCTAGCAAAGCAAAAGGCAAATCTTCATGTTCCAATGGATGAGGTAGTCCTAACTAGGGTGAAAGGGCAATGAAGAATCCTTAGACTGGGATAAAGATGAAGAGAAGAAGGATATCAATAGAAAATGGAAACTAAGAATACTTTACTATGGACCTAGTGGGGAAAACTACAGAATTAAGGGAGCAATTAAGAATTCCTAGACCAAGATAGTTTAGCAGAAAACATAGAGAAAGTAAACAATCAAGACAGAGAGCATTAAAGCTAATTCTGAAATATCATTCCTTGTTTACCATTTAGATTTCATAGAGACATATGTGAATATTTATAAACATGAAGAGAAAATAGTGATAAACATGAGAGATAATACTTATTTGATTTATGTTGTGCACAAGAATACTGTGAAATGTCTTTAGTTTTATTACATGACCCAGCAAGCCAATCCAATCTTGATTACAATAGCTCCTTAACTTGATAAGAAATGTCTACAGAGATGTTTTTGAATCCACACAAAATACTTCAAATGAAGAATTATTTATACAAATTCTAAACTGAAATATCTTAAAAAAATATCAAGATTGGTTTTACAAATATCTCAAACTATTTTACACTAATATAACTTAAATAAAGTACATTCAAACCTAATGAATCTATTTGGCACTACTTTTATGGATTTATGGTGACAAAGAAGAGAAAGTCGAATTTCATAGCAACTCTTAATTGATGATGAAGTATCCCAGTCACTAACTGCATCCTTTCTTTGTGCATTCTGTTCCAGCAATTCTGCAAACTTAGGGTCCAATGATACACTTTTATTTGTCAATCCAAAATAGATATGTAAAATGTGAAAGAGGTTATTGTAGATAAGTATGTTATTGAGATAAACCGCTCTTCGTTTCCCAAAATTATGTTCCAGATGTTCAAAATATTCTATGCAAAAACACGTAAAAAACAAGACTTTGCATAGTCCAAAACCTAGGCTCTAAAGATATGCACTTATCTCCCTTTTGGTAATACCTATGTAGAAATTGAGATATTTTTTTTTTTTTATATTGGCCTTTTAGGAACAAAAACCTCCTCCTGTATCTCAAAATACATCTTGCATTGGTCACAATAGTTTCTGCAAAACTATGACTTAAACAAGAAATTTCTTAAGAATGTACCATTTCTGCTCTGATTTCATCTTTTAACCTTAAATTTCTTTTAACTGTTTTTCACATTTAGTTTGGATAAAATTCATTGTTGTTGGTGAAAGTGTTTTCATCTCTGTTTAACCCTTATTTCTTCCATTTTTACTTTTACCACTTTATTTTTCCATCTATCTTCACTTTGACATGAATATGTATGCTCTGTAACTGTCTTCCTTGCTATTTATCTTCATGCTAGTTGATTTACTTGAATTGGTCTTTAGTCTGATACTCTTTAACCCTGATACACTTTGACTGTTCTTTATTGTGTCCTTTTACCTTCACTGTATATTTTAGGTTTTTTACTATATATTTCAACAGTAAATCATTTAATTTCATGTTTCCTCTGCTTGTCTTTTAACTGTATGTTTTATTTTCCATATCTGTTTGAATAGATTTGATAACAATCTTGGAGTAAACAAGTCTTATGACTAGTATTAACATTGTTTATCCAAGGATGCTATCTTTTTATCCTACGCCTAACCTGTGATGGTATCCTAACTTTCATAGATGGGACACCCCATATATATGGGAGACCACATATATATGGGCTAGGAGGCATGACCTAGTAGCCTGTAAAACAAAACAAACTGTCAGAAAACGTTGGGTTGAGAGGGAGGGTCATTAATGGCTTTATTGAGCTTTATAGATCTATGGAGTGAGTCCAAAGTGATTTCAGGAGGTAACCCATGTTTGAATTGGTTAGCAGAGGCTTCAGGTGGTGCAGAAGGGTTGCATAGGGTTTTACTGCACAAACAGGTGAAAATGAGCAACACTGGGGTTTTTGTGTTTAAACAGGTAAACATTTGATTTGTTTGAACTTTTGGTGCAAAGTGAATAGTAGACAGTTTCCCGTGTAGCCGGTGGTAGTATGTGGTTTATTTCGCACCACTTATGAGCACTGGGTGGTTTTGGGGGGAGGCCGCCCAATTCCACTCATCAGGTGCCACATCGCATCGGGGGCCCAAGGGAAATCAACCCATTCCCACATCGCATCGGGGGCCCAAGGGAAATCAACCCATTTTGGGCAGGTAAAGTTCAGGTTTCGGGCTAGTGGGAAATCAACGTGGATCATTGGATTTGAAGGGGGCAGATCGGGTGGCAATTGGTCGATAAAAATGCACGGATGGGAGTGGGGGCCCAAAAGGCAATTAACGCAATGGTTTTAGATTTAATAAGGGATTAGGGTGAGATTAATGCATCGGGCGTGAATTTATTGGCGGAGGATTTGAATTTTAATTAATCATTGATCAATTAATTAATTCATTTGTCGGGTTTAGGTAGTTATAAAGTTTATATTTCAAAAGTTGGGGACAGGATATTAATATTAAAGGGATTTATTAAATAGATAGGGGAAATAGGTTATTTTTTGGGAATTAATATAAATAAAATTAAAAGTTAATATGAACATTACGAAAAATGGATTTAGTGCTAAGTATAATGTATATTTATAATTTATTTTCTTTTCATAAACACATTATAACTTAGGCTAAGTGTTATTTTTTTGGATTTTTCAGAAAAGGGGGTTACTTCGGGTAATGGACTTTCCTTAGGAAAAATGGTGTTTTATCTTAGGAAAAGGGATTTGTTTGGGAAAATGAGGGAGAGTGAAGGGGGGTAATGTTTGTTGGGGGGAATTTTAGTACTTAGGACCTATAAGTCATCAAGCCGAGGGTCCATGTTATAGGGAAAAGTGTCTACACAGAACTGCTTATCCCACTGAGGTGTGATAGCTACCTTAGAAACAAACAAAGTAAAGCTACTTTCATTTTTCCTTTACGAAGTATAGATGAGAGAAGAACAAAGAAGACCAACCTCTGTCTTGTGCTAATCTCCTAGTTCAATTCCTCTCTCTCTTTATAGTCTTTCGCTACTTGTTCCCTTGCATGCACAACTTCACAGAGTACCTGTAAGATCACAGTAGCATATCACTATACAAGAACATGGATCTATAATCATAAACATTCTAGGATCAGATGTAAATTGACCACACAAATGCAGCAAACATAAATGACACAAGGGTATGGAGGAAAACTTGAATAGCTTTTATTGATAAAAAAGAAAGAACCAAGGGAGTTACAACCAGTTGTTCTGACCCCGCATCATCCTCTCAGCAAGGAAGCCCCTCTTCACCTCATACAAAGCTTAGATCACCCAACAATCTGATGTTGTCTCAAGAAACCAACAACAATTCCTTACAATATGCAAAATTCCAGCCTCTGGATCTCTGGGATGAGGGATCCATATATAGATATCTGTAAGGGAGATGAGTCATCTTGTGATTTGATTAGTGTACTCCCTCTGATAGTTCTTGCTTCCACTTGGAGATTGATGATCTCTTACTCATCCTTGGTCGAATTCAGAGAGGCATGTGTAACAAGAGAAGTTTCTGGAAGTTTCCATCCCTCTCCACCTCACGGAATGACACTGCCATTTATCACTTCTCTTCCATCGCACCCCATAGAAGGGCTTTTTGAAATGAAACGCACCCACACAGTGTAATTAGGTGAGATGCAACGCACTTTGCCTATGGAGCAGCTGAAATGATCCTGTTTTGACCAGTTCTGAGCAGTTTTTCATGGAGAACTTCTCGGAGAAGTTGTAATCAGTTGACCTTGTTCCTTTAGGGGTTAGAAAAACACTTTTAGGGACTTAGGAGCCCTTGGTTTATGGACATTGCATGCTTGGGGTTGTAGTGCCCAAAAATGTCTATAACAGTTGCCCCCTAAAGCATGAGGTCGTTAATCTTTTGATGTCGGGTGAAATGCTTTATTGTGAGGATCCGAAGTTCTTTCAAGCTGCGAGGAGACCTGTAATACGATACAATACAATACATTATCTTCATAATATTTTCATGATCTAGCTGAGGCGGGCATTCCCATGCTCAGCTTTATAAATTCATTTTCATGTACATAGGACAGAAAATCGTTTGAGTGTAGACTGATGATTCTGGTAGAGCCATCATCCCTTTGATTGGATGATTATCTGTTCAACAATGATGTACATTTCATGTCTTTATTTCCCTGAATATATATCACAGTCGGATGTAATGAAACTAGATCCAGGGTCTTCAATCTCATTCAATCTTCACTCGATGTACATGTCTATCCATGTGAGAGATGTTCTGGAGTCGAACACGGAAAGACATCGCCTGATTACCAGCCAATGATGTAAGTTGTTAATAGGCGCGAGAGGAATCACCGATAATGATAATGACCCTCAAGGTACTGCAGTAAAATTCACGTGGTGTGAATAGAGGACTTGGCGTTGAACACCACGCAAAATATTTCGGTCAAAGGCCATTGATGTAAACCTGTCGCCGAAAGTGAGAAACATGCCATTGAGGCATGCAAGCTTCAAAGTACTGAACGGGGTGTTCCTAGATCGACTTCTTGGATAATGAGCTGATGTCGATAAGAAGCGATCCATCATAGGAGGGCCTTAATGAATCCCACATCAATGACTCGGAACGGATCAAATGATTTTAATGGAGGTGAAAAATGATCTGATAACATACGGTTCAGGGTGGTGGTCATGAAATAATGGAGTGTAAATGTATTGTAGTGGGTGAGACACAGGTGAATTCTCTGAATGACTTCTCTTGAACATATCGGTGACACTGACATGATGGATTGGTAGCATTACCCCAAATGTGGATGGTGTGATGGGACCATGGTGATGTGACCGGTGAATGAAACAACCCAACCCGACTTGGATGCGGCGTGAAAGTGTCATGTTCAAGAGCGACTTACTACCAACAAAGTTTCTTCAAGTTTTCTTCCCAATTTTCCCCAGTCATTGCTGACCAGTACCTCTTTATTTTTCTCAAGCTTGAGGAGAATAACATATGCTTGTTCTATAATTTTCCCTTCGGGCAAACCCATCGCTATGTTTTAACGAGCCTAGCGATAGTGAAACTCGTTCTTGTCTGCTATGGACAAGTTTGTCGCTATTAAGTTTTAACGAGTTTAATGACAAAGATAACTCGGTCCTTTTCAATTTTAGAGAGTCTGAAAAGGAACGTAAAGGAAACTCCAAAATTCCTTTTTCATCATCTAATCCCTTAAGTACGAAAAAGTATAAAACAATACAGAAGGGATGAATTTTCGATACTTTTAACGAGCCGAACACAACAAGCGCTCGATCTTCTTGTGTAATAATCCCTCAGGTCCAAAAAGATTGAAATTTAGAGGAGGGATAGTACTTCCAGTCCCCTTAACGAGCTGGAGAGGCCAATGGCTCGTCAATCTTTTCATATTTTACGAGTCAGTTGAAAAGAACTTAAAGGAGACTCGTCTTTTAAGGAAAGAGTGATCAAATTGGGTAGTAGCTGATTCCAAGTAAGGTTTAGAATGTTCCAATCACGGCAGTGTTACAAGGATGGCTAGTGAGATCACTCTTCGCAGCTGTTCCTCAAAAGGGGTAAAAAATCAAATAGAGGTGAATGATTGGCCAATACAGAGTGGAGGTGATGATGAGAACATGACCAAGGCTTTTAAAGGCTGAAGTACTGCATTCACGATGGTTATTTACCGGGAAATAGTTCATATTTTAATGAGCTTAAACACGGGGGGGGGGGGGGGGGGGGGGGGAATTTGCTCATGGCTTATGTTTATTTTTTAACGAGCTTGAACTATGCGCTAAAACTGCTCGATTAATCCAGTCGTATAATAAGAATGTCCCATTTAAAAATGACAATTTTTAGAGTTTTGCCCCACATCCTTTCTTTATGCAAGTTAGGAAACGACCAATCCTACGAGTTTAAAGGGTTAGAGGACCTACAAATTTAAAAAAGTAAATAGTCGCTCTTCGCTTGCATGCCAAAAGGTTTGCATGCCCCCAGGTATAAAATAAAGCTTCAAGGTCACCTTTTGTTCTACTGACAAAACATTTGTTCTATCAGGAAAGGTATACCTCTTTCAGGTTACCAAAGATTGTTTTGTTCACAGCGCAAACAAAACATTTCCTTGGCGATGTCTATCAAAATAGACAAAGGAGAGTGGAGGAGACTACTCCACTCAAATAACTTTGATGAGAGAATCTTGTTCCAGTCTAACCCCCTCTTCCAATCACGGACGGGAGTACAGTCTAGTCATATATGTCTTGCGGAAACCTACCCTATACCCGAAGTTTTCCTGCCGAAGCAGACCAGGGTGCATGCCCCTAGGATTCAGTCATGTCTCCCGAATCACTCACATTCATCAAGTGGACGGACTGGAGATTGATGAGACATTCCTTGTGTGAAAAGACCATTCAGGGATGGCATATGACTATTTTCTCTGTGTGATCTGGGAAATGAAGGCTGGTCTACGAGCTTGACCACTCTTCCTTCGTGCGGAAAACACATTACTCTAAAGAGTGTGGAGACAATAGCTCCTATGCAATAAATATAGTCTCGTCCAAGGAGTAGATTATAATCCAGGGGTCCTTGAACTACCATTACGTTCATGTGAATGGTTTTCCCTCTCAATGTTATGGGCACATTGGGAAGGATCCCTAACGGTCGACTGGTTCCTTTGTCAAAGCTTGTTAGATTTCTCATCTCAGGCAGAAGCGATGGCGAACCAAGCAGTCGAGGAAAGGATACTCACAGAAGCCCCTTCATCTATGATGGTACCAGCCATAACCATTGTATATATTTGAGTAATAATTAAGAATGGTATACTAGCTGGTAAACGGGGTCTGCCTAGTTGATTCCAATCGAAGGAGACAACTAGGTTGCTTGGAAGTGGGACCAAATAGACGACCGGGTACGACTCTGACGAACTTCCTTCCTGCGGTAAAGGAATGGGTAAATTGACCCCATGTTCATCGGAGTTTGTGCTTACGAAAAGAATTTGGACGGTGTCATCCTTATTCTCTTCTGTGATTGTATCATCTGGAGATGGAACCTCTGAAGGAAAGACTGGGTCAACTGCCGCCTCGACCTTTTGACTTTCGTCTAGCATGGGTTTAGATGGTTTATCTTCAATGATAGATACTTCGGCCGACCACCTGGACGGGTCAGCCGGCTTTTCAACTAGTGACGGACTCGGCAAGAGTTTTTTTATATCCAGGAGGAAGTCGTAACAGTGAAATCGGACGATCGTCCAAAACTCTTTTAGCCTCGTATAAAAAGGGACAATGGTGGATGGCATGATCACCTTCGCACAGTTTACAAGGAAATCTGTATTTTCCTTTTTGTCCCGGGGCTTCACTTTCGCAAGTCGACGGTGTGTTTTCAACATGATTATCAGAGGTTGACGACACCAGGTTGTGCAAACGAGGAGACCAGTCCCTTAAGATCCGAGGGATGCATGGACAATCTCTATGATAGTGGTCTCCTCTGCAAATGACACATGGTGATTTAGGCCTGGTCAGTGCAGTGCGTTGATTTTCGCTAGACGATGCTTGGTTGCCCCCTTTCGCTTTTGGCTCCTTCTTCTTCTTCTATTTCTTCTTCTTTTCCTTCTTCTTCTCAGGTACTTGATTTTTGGCTTTACCAACCCCATTAAGCGAAGAAGAAGGAGGAGAGGAACAATTGGAGGAAGTAGAAGGTTGGTGGGTAACTCTGGATTCGTCTAGTTGCTGACTCGATTGTTCAGGAATTGTGGTGTTCTGAACGTCGGAGGTTGAGAAGAGCCACACGGGCAAGCCAATTGTCAATCCTGGAAGCGACAATGTGGCCATATGGGGTGCACCAACATCTCCCCAAGAGGAGAAGGGACTAGGATTTCCTCCAAGGGGAATTCCTTGGTTGGTGGGTTCCATTTTCTCAACCTAAGATCAACGTAGGAAAGGGTGATGATTATTCCATTTAAAATAAATATTAGACGCTTTGACACAACTTGTTTTTTCAATTTTTAAGAGTCGAGAAAAAACAAAAGATGACTCTAGTCGCCTTCGATTTTTAATGAGCCTGAAGTGATCAGTGCTCAGATGGACCTTTTCCATTAAGGAGTTTGAAAATGAACAAAAGGGACTGCTCTGGAAATATAGGTAGAGGGATTACCAAACCAATCGCAAAACTACAAAATACTTTTTACGGTATGGCAGTCAATCTTCCTGAATGTTGTGTTCAGTGCATTGCGATCGATATGGCGGCAGCCATGGATTCCTATGGATAAAAGATTAAGCCTATTGTGGTCTCCCAAAATATACTCGACGGTACGTGGGAGCACAAGTCTGTACTGGGACTTATCGTCTCAAAGTGGAGGAATCACCCAACCATCAATGAGAACAACAGTTACCAGGCTTTACGACGCCGGAATACGTCTCTAGCCTAGACTTCTAAGTGTTGTGCGTTAGGTTCCAAAGCGTTGTTAGATTCATTGAATTTATTTTATAGTTGATCTTGTTTATGAAGTTTTCCTTTCAGGTTCACCGTGAGATGTAGATGTGTAATTCCTAAAATGCAATCTAAGATGATAAACAATCTTTTATCTTCTTTGTGCAATGAAAATCCTAGTTACTAAGGAAAGAGAGACAATATTCTTTCACAAAGAGCAAAGAGCACACTCTAAATGCACTTTCCTAAATCAAACCAATTAAACAGTCTAAATGCAAATGCACATGTATGTATTTGTTTTCGGCTTTCTTAGTATGTGAATGAAAAAAGAGAGCTAATGCACAAATCTAAATTACTTTTCAAGTGATAATTACCAACAAGTTCCTTTTCGAAATAAAAAATGGAGACAATCACAACACTTTACGATTTGGAAATAAATACTTGCTTTCGACACTATAAAAATTACAAATTCAGACCAAATACAATAGTAACAGGATAATTGACTGTCTACAGCAATCAAGCTCTTTCCTATGACTAAAAATGACACGTGCGACGCTTTCAAATCAAAGGACGACAATACGATTACGTTATTTTTGCAAAGGAGAACTGAAAATGACTCAACAAATACACAAAAACATTTATAGTTCTTTTGTACAAAGGAGGCGGAATAACAGCAAGGAAAAGGGGTTTCAAATAGAGATATACTGATCGCAGGCAACAAAATTCATGAATAGAACTGGAAAGAATGAATCACAGAAACCAAAACTGAATAATGCCTAGTCTGATCAGCGCACCTGTAACACAGGGAATTTGAAATGCAGCGCACCTACTACACTCGAGAAGTGCACTGAATTTCAGATTCACAGAACAGTACCTGCGCTGGGCCAGAGATGAGACTTTGCTTGGGTTTCGGGTCATATTTTGCAGTTCAGTTCATGGCTTTTGGCCGAACAAATGGTAATCAGTAATGCAACAATCAGAGGTAGATCTAAGGAGGATCTAAGAGCTATCACAAAGGGAAATCAGAGAGTTTGTAAATTAGTTGTTTAATTTATAAACAAATCCCAGAGATTGACTGAAGCGACATTTATCTACTTTGCATTTGCATAGCAAATGCAGTTCGAAAGCTACTTGGCTCAACTTCAGGCTCCGTCTGTAAGTTTATAAAATAGACAACAAGGAAGATAAAAAAACAAACTAATTTGTCCCCAGCGGAGTCGCCATTTTGTTACAGGGAAAAGTGTCTACACAGAACTGCTTATTCCACTAAGGTGTGATAGTTACCTTAGAAACAAACAAAGTAAAGCTACTTTCGTTTTTCCTTTACGAAGTATAGATGAGAGAAGAACAAAGAAGACCAAACTTTGTCTTGTGCTAATATCCTAGTTCAATTCCTCTCTCTCTTTATAGTCTTTCGCTACTTGTTCCCTTGCACGCCCATCTTCACAGAGTACCTGTAAGATCACAGTAGCATAGCACTATACAAGAACATGGATCTATAATCATAAACAATCTAGGATCAGATGTAAATTGACCACACAAATGCAGCAAACATAAATGACACAAGAGTATGGAGGAAAAATTGAATAGCTTTTATTGATAAACAAGAAAGAGCCAGGGGAGTTACAACCAATTATTCTGACCCAGCATCATCCTCTCAGCAAGGAAGCCCCTCTTCACCTCATACAAATCTTAGATCACCCAACAATCTGATGTTGTCTCAAGAAACCAACAACAATTCCTTACAATATGAAAAATTCCAGCCTCTGGATCTCTGGGATGAGGGATCCATATATAGATATCTGTAAGGGATATGAGTCCGCTTGTGATTTGATTAGTTTCTTCCCTTTGATAGTTCTTGCTTCCACTTGGAGATTGATGATCTCTTACTCATCCTTGGTCGAATTCAGAGAGGCAAGTGTCACAAGAGAAGTTTCTGGAAGTTTCCATGCCTCTCCACCTCGGGGAATGACACTGCCATTTGTCACTTCTCGCCCATCGCATCCCATAGAAGGGCTTTTTGAAATGCAATGCACCCACACAGTGTATTTAGGTGAGATGCAATGCACTTTGCCTATGGAGCAGCTGAAATGATCCTGTTTTGACTAGTTCTGAGTAGTTTTTCATGGAGAACTTCTAGGAGAAGCTGTAATCTGTTGACCTTGTTCCTTTAGGGGTTAGAAAAACACTTTTAGGGACTTAGGAGCCCTTGGTTTATGGACATTTCATGCTTGTGGTTGTAGTGCCAAAAAATGTCTATAACAGTCCGGTCCCTCCAAAAGTCAAAGAAATGCTCTGAGCCCCTTTGACTTAAGATTTTGGGTACTTTAGACTTTTCATTGGAAGTTAGTTAAGTGAAAGGTGTAATGAGTGAGGGAAATTAATAAATTGACTGTTTGGACTTGATGCATGTCCAATTTCTCATTAATACTTGGAATTTTCATAATGAGGGTGATAAATGTGCTTTTGTCTAACAATCATCACAATTCTTCAACCTTTCTACTACTTACCCACCTACTCATCCTACCATTTTTACTTATCTTTATTAGTGTGCACTTAAGCTGGAAAACCCTTATCAAGAAATTTTTCTTTTCTTTTAAAATAGTAATCTAACTAAGTCTAACCTTATTGCATCCAAGGGCTCAAATTAAATAGTTGAGCTCCTTTTATTCACTCTACCTAACATAATTATCTGTCAAGATTACACTATTTGTTCAGATTTCCTTTCTCTAACTATAAGCATGAAATTGAAAACATGAAATAGCTAAGTTTAAACATTTTGACTATCATGGATTGTGGCATAGGTTACAAACTGCACATAATCGTTTATTTGTACAAAAAGTAAATAGTAGTGGCATTTTGATTTGCACACTTTCATGGTCTTTTCTTTCTTGGGGTTCATATTTTCATCTTTTTTAACCTTTCTTATTCTTTTTATCCTTTGATTTTTCTTTTAGGACATACCCTCTTTACATATGGAAAACATTTGATGAAGGCAAAGGTATGTACATATTACAGGTTTAATCTCAGCCATTCAAAAATTATGACTCCTATTGGTATAGGAACCTAATAGTGGTTGCACTTGGGGATGGCATTTCCTGGTGAAATGCCAAGAACTGGTAGATCAATGGCCTTCTAAAAGTTGGCTTTAGTTACCTTGTGCTTTGTCACTGTTCATCCTACTTTATTCATACTTATGATAGTAAATCCTTAAAATCTTATGTCCTTCTCTCCGGGCTTCAACTCCAAAGGTTTACCATCCAATCCAAACTAGACTTTTCAAAATAAAATATGTACAAATGGGAAGTGACCATTAGTAACTAGGTTCAAACTAATGTTTTATCATTCAACTATTTACTGACCCACCTACTTCTTCAATACCATCAAGTCCTCTCAAGAAGTAAGCATTATTTCCTATGTAAGCATAAATGAGATAGGGACCTTTCCATAGGAAATCAAATTTTCCATGTTTACCTTTGCCTTCCCTCCATAAATCCCACTTGAGCACCTTGTCGCCTATGTAGGAATCTTCAGCCTTGGTCCTTTTATCAAAAATATTTTTAACCTTTTCCTGAACAACTTGAGATCTGATATGAAACTAAAAGGTTCTACAACCTTCAAACCAAATTAGTAAATCATGAAGACCTTAGGGCCTTTTGCTTGGATTCAAATATTTTATGATTTATTTCATAATCTACTGAAAACTGAATTAAATCAAACTAAAATGATACCTACTCTATATTGTTGAAAATCAGGCTGACTTAAATAATACAAAAATGCCAATGAAGCCAGTCAAGCAACTACAGAAACAAATGGACTACTTGATTGATTGTTAGTAACATCAGAAGCATAATTTGATCATGTACCCACATAATCAAAACTGTGATATATAAAGGCCACTGTTGATGTATTTGGTCCTCATAGAGAAAACATGTTAAATAACTTGAGCTGAGAAGAACCTCCATATAATATGCTATAGGATCAACAAAAGCACAAAATATGATAGTTTCTTCTAGGCCTTCAATGTCTAATTGATCAATTGTATCCTCAATACTAAACCTTGGAACTACTTCTTCAGTCTTGCTATTGAAAGCATAATCATCCTAAATCTACAAATCAAAAGGTAGTACAATTTCCTCTTGGTTTGGAGAAGGAAGATTTTGTAAGAATTCTTTAGGATCTCGGAAATTATATGACTGAATTTGAGAATGTAAAATTTTAATTTCATTTTCATATTTTTCTGCAACTAACTCAAGAACAAACATTTTAGCTTCATGAGAGTATTTTCTTGATTTTACAATTATAAACACAACTCTTCAAAAAGCTTCATCAAGCTGAAATTTTGATAACTCATCCCTGAATTCATTTAAAATTTTATGAAATGAAAGATTTTCCACATACCCTATCATCCTATATCACTATTAATGCTTTGGAATATGGATTATTTGGTTGTGGAATTGCTCTGAAATTTGAAGATCTGGATCTTTGAACAATGGAGTCGCCAGGTGGATGATTTCAACTTTTGTGTGTCTAATCACTACCCACCACATAGATCAGATCTGAACCTATAAATTATTTCTAAAGAGATGTTAGTTCTCCCCATTATGGTTGCCGCTATGTTATCACTCAGAATTTTCTCAAGGTTAAAGAAGAAATTTCTGAGGTAACCACAAACCAATCTCTTAGGCTTAGTCTCTAGCCAACCTAAGTCCAGAGAGGGCTCTCTATTTATAATTTAACTTTGTTTTGGTGGTATTTTAGGCTAGTTATTAGTGCTCATAATGCTTTTATTTTTTTTGGGTGTTGGAATTTTGGGAACAGATGGACAGAGCAAGGATTTCAAGCCATTGGGCTATGGAGTCAACCAAAGGATGGCTTAACTGGATCAAATCAATCATTAAAGCAAGACTTCATAGGGCAGGCTAGCAAAGTAGAAGGCAAATCTTCAGGTTCCAATGGATGACTTAGTCCTAACCAGGGTTAAAGGGAAATGAAGAATCCTTAGACCAGGATCAAGATGAAGAGTAGAAGGAGAGCAGTAGATAATGGCAACTAGGAATCCTTTACTATGGACCTAGGGGGGAAACTATGGAAGTAAGGGAGAAATTAAGAATTCCCAGACCATATAGTTTAGCAGAAAACATAGAGAAAGTAAACAATCAAGATAGAGAGCATTAAAGCTAATTATGAAATATCATTCCTTGTTTACCATTTAGATTTCATAGAGACATATGTGAATATTTATAAACATGAAGGGAAAACAATAATAAACATGAGAGATATTACTTATTTGATTTCCGTTGTGCACAAGAATCCTGTGAAATGTCTTTAACTTTATTCCATGACACAACAAGCCAAACTAATCTTGATTACAATAGCGCCTTAACTTGATAAGAAATGTCTATAGAAATGTCTTTGAATCCACCCAAAATACTTCAAATGAAGAAGTATTTATACAAATTCTAAACTGAAATATCTTGAAAAAAAATCAATATTGGTTTTACAAATATCTCAAACTATCTTACACTAATAGAACTTAAATAAAGGACATTCAAAACTAATGAATCTATTTGGCACTACTTTTATGGATTAATGGTGACAAAGAAGAAACATTCGAATTTCATAGCAACTCTTAATTGATGATGAGGCATCCCAGTCACTAACTGCATGCTTTCTTTGTGCATTCTGCTCCAGCAATTCTGCAAACTTACCATCCAATGATACGCTTGTATATCTCAATCTGAGATAGATATGTAAAAATTGAAAGAGGTTATTGTAGCTAACTATTTTATTGAGATAATAATCTCTCCATTTCCCAAAATTAAGCTCCAACTATTCACAATATTCTCTGCAAAAAGATGTCAAAAACAAGAGTTTGCACAGTCCAAAAACTAGGCTCTAAAGATACACACTTATCTCTGTTTTGGTAATACCTGTGTAAAAAGTGAGATAGGTTTTTCTATACTAGCTGTAGAGCTATAAAAAGGGTCTCTTTCACCTCTAATTACCTCACATTAATATGTCAATCCGGGAACATTTGGTTATTTCAAAGAGTGACTCAATCTGAGGCTATTTGTCAGAGTAATGCAAGTAGTACAACGTCCTACAAAATACAAGAGTAAACTGATGCTTGTCTATAACTAAGTTCCTTCAAATGATTAAAGCACACACTCTCAAAATATCAGTCAAGGGTCCGACAACAGTAGTCCATCCCTTTGGAAACTGGTGGGAAAGGAAACTAGAGCATGGATCACGGGTCTGGGAGAAAGGCAGTAAATGTAGAGGCTCACTACAGCCACAGATCGTCTCTCACACCAAATGCGAGTAAATGAAATGGCAGATAGAAATGGAACGGCAAATAGGAAATTAAATAGTAAATCTAGAAAGGAACAACAATGCTTAAAATGGAACAACAATTCTGAAAGGGAACAACAATCACTAAAGCTAAACCTCGCGAGTAACAATCACACTTTATACTATCAACTCAAAAGCTCTTATCGTAATCAAAACTCCAATCTTTCATTCTCCAAGAAAATCACACAATCCACTAAAGGAACAACAATAACTCTCAATTATGGAACAACATGTGAAAGTCATACACACAACACTCTAAGAAAGTAATCTGACTTTAATCCCAATCATCAATAGGAATTATAACTGTGTTTCCAAATGGAACAGCATGAACTCTGAATCATAAAGAACACATCTTTCAGATAATTACCTTAACACACATACTCAGCCTAGAAGCTTCATAACACCAGGATAATACCGTTGAATGTAATAAGATTTCATCCACTCCGAAAGTATTGATAATATAATGCAGAGTCAATGGAAAGAACATTAATGAACGAATCTTAGCAGAGCATGTAATGTAACTTATAAAGCATATCATATTACCAACTAGTGACAATAAGAAAACCATGCAGAAATCAAATCGTAGTGATACAGAAGCAAGTGTCCTCCAGGGCCGGGCCCTTAGCCTCAAGGGTACACCGCTTTAAGCTAATCCAGACGCGAAGATGAGATAATAACCAAGTTTATATTAATACATAAAAGAGAAAGTACAATGAGCCAAGTTCAACGAGACTCGATGATCAAAGTTAAGTCTTTAACAAAAAGTTACATAAAAAAACCTCTCTTCTCAGACTAATAGTGCTGTCCCTTTATATAAGGATAATGGCGGAGATGTCTAAGTGGTAAGATAAATAAAGCAGCGATCCCTCAGGATCGAAGATCTTGAGGGATTCGCAAAACTGTTAATCCCTAATCACTTCTTTCTCCTCTGTCGCGCTGGTGCCTTTTCCTCCTTTTCCAGACCGATTTGCTTCAGCTTGCTTTGCCTTGTCTGCACTCGGTCCTTCATCAAAGGGACAATAGTTACCTTGTTCTTATCTTCTTCTTTGGAACAACAGCTCCTCGTTTCTACCCTTTCCTGCACAGGAAAATGAAAATTATCAGTGGATAAGTCTTTGCATACTAATTCCATGTATTCTACCAGAATTCACTATTGTTTTCCTCATTCATGATGTGAAAGATTCATAAGTCCTACTGAAAAGCCACTAAAATGATCATTAAAAACATACCTTTTTAGTACTCCACACATCCCCCTGCTTACCCTGTTTCATGCCCTCATGAAAACGTTGTCGTTGACATGTAAAGCAGTGAGAGAGTAGGCTGGAGAAGGAATTTCATGTGGAGGCCTATTGTTGTTGGGAAAAGTATCCAATACGGAATGACCCTATCCCACTCTAAGGGTGATAGTACCTCAGCAACAACTGAATGCAAAGCTATTCAAGATTACTTCTTTATGGGATGAGAGAGGGAAGAAAAGGATGATCTACTAACCGTTATCTTGCGCTTAATAGTCGATCCAGTCTTCACTCCTTGCTGCTTGCCCCTAGCTCCTTGCTCTTTCACCGGCCCAGCTACACAAAGATCCTATAAAAGCACAAGAAAAGGAAACTACAAGAAGCATACATCCATAATCGATTCAGGGATTAGCATAAATCAAATATACAAGCATCTATTCACCATAAAGACACATGCATATAGAAGAACCTCAAATACTTTATTAATAGAAGAAGCAAAGTTCTGAGAGAGTTACAACCATAATAGGCCCAATCCAGCAACACCTCCCAGCAGAAAGAAATCTCCTCTTCACCTCCTTCAAGCAATTACCCAATAGTTCTATACACAAACCAACAGCACTTCCTTACTTGCACAAAATTCTAGCCTCCCTAGACCTCATGAGAGAGCTCTATATATAGGGTTTTGGAGAAAGGATGAGTCATCTTGAGACTGGCATGAAGCTGACTAGTGTCCTCTCCCACTTTAGTTAATCTTTAGTTCTTGAGTCCACTTGGAGATTCTTGCTTCCACTTGGAGATCAAGACCCTCTTACTCATCACAAGGCGAATTCCTTGACCCAAGTGTCAATTTGGAAGCTTCCTGGGCAGTTGACACCTTGCAGAATGACTGTGCCACTTGGCCAATCTCGCCCAGCGCAGGTAGCCTTCATTAATTTTGACATTCAGTGTAGGTACAGAGTGGAGCAGTTGACATTCAGCGCAGATGCTCAGTGGAGCAGCTGACATGATCCAGAAACTGCTTGTTTTTGAGTGTTTTCAGGTGGAGAACTGATTTTCAGTGCTGTGGTTTGCTGACCTTGTTCCTCTAGGGGTAAGAACAACATGTTTAGGGACTTTGGATCCCTCAGATTATTGACATTTCATGCTCCATGCTGTTAGGCACAAAAATGTCTATAACAATTGCCCCCTAAAGTATGAGGTCGTTTATCGGGTGAAATGCTTTATCAGGAGGATTCGAAGTTCATTCAATTGCTGAGAGGTGTCCTGTAATAAAATACAATACAATACATTATTTTTCATTCTGCTTTCATGATCTAGCTGAGGCGGGCATTCCCATGCTCAGCTTTATAAATTCATTTTGGTACATAGAACAGACGATCGTCTGATGGTAGATTGATAATTCTCTGCTGAAATTATCATCCTTTGAGTAGGATGATCATCTGTTGCAATGATGTACATATCAAATGTCTTTATATCCTGAATATATATCGCAGCCCGAATGGATGAAACTAGATCCAGGGTCTTCGAAACTCGTTCGATCTTCACTCTAAGTACAAGTCGATCCATGTGAGAATTGTGCTGAAGTCGAACATGGAAAGACATCGCTTGATTACCGGTCAATAATGTAAACCGTTAACAAGCGCAAGAGGGATCACCAATAATGACAATGACCCTCAAGGTACTGCAGTACAATTCACGTGGTGTGAATAAAGGACTTGGCGTCGAACACCACGCAAAATCTTCTGGTCGAAGGTCATTGATGTATACCTGTCGCCGGAAGTGAGAAACTTGCCATTGAGGCATGCAAGCTTCAAAGTACTGGGGGGTTTGTTCCTAGATCGACTTCCTGGATAATGAGCTGAAGTCGACAAGAAGCAATCCGTCAAAGGAGGGCCTTAATGAATCCCACATCAATGACACGGAACGGAGCTAATGATTTTAGTGGAGGTGAAAACAATCTGTGAAATATGATTCAGGGTGGCGATCATGGGTGGATGAAGGATAATGTATGGCAGTGGATGGGACACGGTTGACTCTTTCTGAACACATCTCTTGAACATATAACGACATTGATGTGATGGATCGGTAGCATTACCCCAAATGTGGATGGTTTGACGAGGACCATGGTGATGAGACCGGTGAATGAAACAACCCAACCCGATGTCATACGGAGGACAAAGTGTCATGTTCAAGAGCGACTTGCTACCATTAAAAGCTTTGAGGTTCTCCCAATTTTTCCCCAGTCATTTCTGACCAGTACCTCTTTATTTTTGTCAAGCTTGAGGAGGATAACATATGCTTGTTCTATAACCTGCCCTTCGGGCAAGCCCATCGCTGTGTTTTAACGAGCCTAGCGATAGGGAAACTCGTTCTCGTCTAAAGACAAGTTTGTCGTTATTCAATCATTTTAACGAGTCTAGCGACAAAGACAACTCGGTCCTTTTCATTTTTAGAGAGTCTGAAAAGGTACAAAAAGTTAACTCCAAAATTCCTTTTTCGTCATCTAATCCCTTAAGTCCGAAAAAGTATAAAACAATACAGAAGGGATGAGTTTTCGATTATTTTAACGAGCCGAATAAAACAAGCGCTCGACCTTTTTGTGCAATAATCCCTCAGGTCCAAAAAGATTAAAATCTAGAGGAGGGATAGCTCTTCCGGTCCTTTTAACGAGCTCGAAGGCCAAAACTCGGCAAAATTTTCATGTTTTACGAGTCAGGAGAAAATAGCTCAAAGAAGACTCGTCTTTTGAGGAACGAGTGATAAACAGGGATAGCAGTAGATTCCAGGTACAGGTTGGAATTTTCCAATCACGGCAGTGTCACAAGGATGGCTAAGTGAAATCACTCTTCGCAGCTGTTCCTCAAAATGGGTAAACAATCATATGGGAGTGAACGATTGGCCAAATGGAATGGAGGTGGCGGGTGCAAAACACGACCAAGGATTTTATGGCTAATAAATTTATGATCACAATGGTTATTTACCGGTACTGGGTTCATTTTTTAAAGAGCTTGAATGCGCCAAAACACTGCTCAAAAGCTTACGTTTATTTTTTAACGAGCATGAACTATGACGCTAAAACTGCTCGGATCTCACTTTTCTATTTTTTAACGAGCATAAATTCCGCGGTAAAACTGCTCGATTATATGGTCACATTTTGATTTTTTACCATTACTAGCTTTTCTCTCTTCAAATATAGTACTGCTTTTTCAATTGCTGCAACAAACTTTGTTAGAAATGAATAATATTTGCATGAAAATGAGATTATAACCCTAATATTTTACTTTAAACTGTGTAAAAAGCCATTAAAAGGAGTTTTTACCTCTCATTTACCATTTCATTTGCATTTGGTTTGTTGGAGCTCTGGAGGTGCCTCTTCCCCCTTGATTTTCACCAGCTGATTCTGGGAGATTCTGCGGACGATTTTCGGTGCCGTCTGGACCAGGTAGGAGCTAAACCCTAGCTCTTTCTTTTCATGGTTTCCTTTTCCTGCTTTTTGCCTGTTTTCCAGTCTTTCTGAGCCCCTGGGGTTTTGCCAGGGCGCCCTAGGATCAACGCAGGTTTCCCTTTCGAAACTTGCGCTGAAGGTCAAGCTGCCTTAAGGCAGCCTAACCCTCAGCGCAAGTGGGAAACTTCCTGCCTACGCTGGGCTCAAAAAGATTGAGTTTTAAGGGTATTTTTGATGAATGTTTCGCCAGTTTTTCATCAAATCAGGAACTCACTCTTTCTCTTGTTTGCTTTGCAGGGAACTTTGAACAAAATGTCCCTTACATGGCAAGAACGAGAACATGAAGAGGAGGACATGATTGCCCTCCATGACCCGGTCACGGTGAACGCGCTGCGAAACTGTGGCCTGTTGAAGTTCTTCCGTATCTCTAGCATGAGAGCACAGATTTCTTTACTGCAGTATATGCTTGATGCTTGGGATCCTGTTAACCAAGTGTTCCAGATTAGGGGGAAGACCATCCCTTTGACCATAGAGGACATGTACTTCTTGACTGGATTGTCAAGGCGAGGTGCCCCCATTTCCTTATCAGGTACGGCCCAGGGGACTGGTTCCACCAGAGATTATGTCCGCCACTATTGTAGGGAAGGTTCTCAGCCGAGCAGAGACGGCAAGATTGTTATCCATGAGATTACTGATCGGGATCTCAGGTCCATTCTGTTCAATATTGGTAGGATGGCCGGCAGCGCAGCTTTAAATGTTGCCAATAGGTCCTATATGCAGCACGCCCTGGAGTGTCTCCAACCGAAAGTATTCAACTGGTGTGATGCAGTACTTGTTCAGATGAAAAGTCAATTGACCAAGGTAAAGGACGGGAAGCTGAAGAAATTTGGATTTGGTTCTATTCTGACTGCCTTTGCCTTGGAGAAAATCCCACTGATGCAGCCTCAGTACATCATAACTGACTTACCTTCTCCGACCGAGCCACGCATGCAGAGGTGGGTTGACCACATGTCTAGGCACGCAGGTCAACCTCAGATTACTTTTACTGAGGCCTTCTTTAGGTGGTTCGAGCGCCAGGAGATGGCGTTTTCTGAGTATCCATATGTAGGTATGGATTTCCGAGGTGATCCAGATTTGGTATTACCGGATGGCGAGCAGTGGGGTGCCATTGGTAAACTCTTTTGACCATATTACTGTTTATTGTTCTTGTTCATAATGTTGTTGTGCTTTATTCTATCAAGACTTTTAATTGTACTCTTGGGTGCATGCAGATATTGGTCCTGTTCGTCCAGCAGTTCGTCCGAGATCGCCAACTGTTGCCCCGGCAGGGGAGCCTGCTAGGAGAGTTGTTATTCGTGATCTCGACGACACTGAGACCCTTACAGCTGTGCAGGAGCAGGTTGAGAGCCTTACTCGTGGCCTTCCGGATGTACAGATTGACGAGTTACCTTTACAGATGTAGCGGCATACTATTGGTGTGCCTAGACGATGGACTCGTCTCTTGCGCATGATTGCACAGGCCGTGACATACTATCATGAGCACCACTAGGCTAGGGTGCCCCCTAGCATCTTTTTTGAGTTTTTAGGTCATATGACCAATTTTGTCTTGGTTACAGAACATTATGTATGAACTTACATAAACAGCTTATATATTTTGATTTTCGGGTTTTATTCTGGTTTATTTACGTGATCCATATGTACAATTTTTGATGATGTGTCCTTTTTATAAATGTTGCAAATGTCTATCTAACACATAGTTTGCTAATGAGTCAGTTAATGTGTTTAAGTTTCTTGAAATATGTTGATATTGAATTGAATCAAATCGTCTTTCCAAGATCTTAACCCTTAGGAACATGCGATAAATAGCTGGATTGCGAACAGAATATATACCATTGAGTTGTAGTATTACGAGCTGTGAATCTAGCCTGACAATTAGTCGGCGTATGCCACATGTGATGGCATCAGAGAGTAGTTCTATCAACGCGCTATACTCAGCGATGTTATTTGTTGATTGCCCAATACATACACCTCTGAAACTTACTAACTCGCCACTTGGATCAAAAATGGCCCATGCCGCGGAGGACAGGTTCCGCGAACTACGACTGGCTCCGTCGACATACCCAACACATGTCTCCATAAGGTTTGACATCTGCAACGAACGAAAAAGGCGGATCACTCGACCAGAAAAAACACTTTAGCGAAAACAAAATACAACAAAAGCATACAGGTTACTATTTAAGCATAGTAACGCTTGAGGTACAACCCGTTGCGGGGCTGCGCCAGTGGAATTCCATCGTAATCCATTAACTCGTAGGCTCCTTTTGCTAACACCCTTTTAACAATATAGGGGACCATCCATAAGGACTTGAACTTTCCTGCTCCCAATTTATCGGATTCTTGGTCATAGAGCAAGACCAAATCACCTTCTGAGAAGACACGGGGTTTGACATTTTTGTCAAACTGAGCCTTGACTCGTTTCTTATGAGCTTCGTTAGCCAAGGAGGCGTCATGACGGGTTTCATCCAACTGGATTAATTCCAAGAAACGAGCCTCTTCTTCTGAAGTTCCGGGGAGGAGTTCGATTGCGAGTTTAAGCGACGAAATTTTGCACTGGATTGGCAAGACTGCTTCCAGGCCATACACCAGTTGAAAAGGTGTGAATCCGGTTGCGTTCTTTACCGAGGTCCAGTAAGCCCACAAAGCTGAGTACAGGATTAGGTGCCACCTTCTTTTATGAACCCCGATCATCCTTTGCAACATACGTTTCAGGACCTTGTTGATTGCCTCAACTTGTCCGTTGGCTTGCGGATAATATGGGGTAGAGCTGTCGTGAGATAGCCCTAGCTTGGCAGCTAATTTGGCCATCATGTGATTGTGAAAATGCGACCCATGATCTGTAACTATAGCTTGCGGCACGCCGAACCTGGCGACTACATGATTGAAAAAGAAAAGGGCAGCTGTTTCACCAGTGTTATCTAATGTAGGCATCGCCTAGGCCCATTTGGTAAAATAGTCAACAGCGACTATAATATACCCATGCCCCCCGGTCGAGGTGGGGTTACATTGCATGAAATCGATGCCCCACTTGGTGAAGGGCCCAAAAACAACTATCGGCTGTAAAGGTGCGGGTGGTCGTCTGGTTTTGCTATCAAAGATTTGACAAGCATGGCAACTTTTGACTGCGGTTATGCAATCTTTGAACATGTTTGGCCAGAAGTATCCTGCTCGTAAGATTCTTTGTGTTGTTGCATATCCAGACTAATGCCCCCCACACGCGCCTGAATGACAATAATTCAGGGCTTTTTCGGCCTCCTCATGGGTAAGGCACCTTCTCAGAACCATATCGACACCACGACGGTAAAGTGTATCACCGACGATCATGTAGTCTTTTGCTTGGTATCGTATACGTTTTTGTTCAGAGCGAGAGGTGTTAGGCCTGAAATTTTGGGTTTGGAGATAAACTATGATATCTCCATACCACTCATCACTTACAAATATCAGAAACAAACTTTCTTCCACGATTGACTCTTCCGATGTTTCATCGTTGGACAACGATGGGAGATCGCATAACAATTCCGCGAAAACTAGAGCTTTCTTTGATTTGGATTTTACAAACTCCTGATCAAACTCTTGAAGGATCGCTATCCATTTTGAATATTTGCCCCCCAGCAACTGTCGCGACAGTATATAAGTCATGGGGTTGCAATCTGACAGGATGGTAGTTTTCTGAAAGAGGACATAATGTCGAAACCTTTGAATCGCTTGAACAGCTGCAAGCGCTAGTTTTTCAACATAAGAATATTTACTTTCTGTATCGTTTAAGTTTTTACTTAAATAATAGATAGGATGTTCAATTCCATCGACTTCTTGTACTAAAACCATCGCAATGGTTGTATCCGCTGCAGCTAGATACAGGTTAAAATCTCTTTGATAGTCCGGGGCATACATTAATGATGCTTTTACTAGACAATCTTTCAGAGCATCAAAAGAAGCTTGCGCCACTTGGTCCCAGACAAAAGGTACATCCTTTTTCAATAGATGAGTATAACCTTTAGCAAGTTCTGCGTAATTTGGAATGAACCTCCTCAGAAAGTTTGCTTTCCCTTGGAGTTTCTGAATCTGTAGCAAATTTGAAGGCGGAGGCAAATTAATGATTGCCTGAACCTTGGAGGGGTCGAGACGAATCCCATCTTTAGAGACTACAAAGCCAAGTAAACGACCAGAACTGACGCAAAACACATATTTGTGCGGATTGAGCCTTATCTTGTAGTGTCGGCAACGTAGAAATATCGCTCTTAAATGCTGCGGATGATCAGTCTGCTTTCGCGAATGAGCCGAAAGATCATCGAGATAAGGTTGAACAATGTTCTTGATGTCATGGAAGGCATAATTCATCGCCCTCTGAAACGTCGCCCCTGCGTTCTTTAAACCAAAGGGTAATTTTCAATAAGCGAATGTGCCCCACGGACAAATAAATGCAGTCTTTGATTGGTCCTGTGGGCGGATATTTATTTGATTATACCCGGAAAATCCATCCATAAATGAAAAGATTTCACATCCGGCGCATTCATCAATTATCTGGTCAATGAAGGGTGTAGGGTAGTTGTCCTTCAGACAAACTTGGTTTACATCCCTATAATCAACACACACTCTAATCGTCCCTTGTTTTTTCATAACAGGGACAATATTCGATACCCAATCGGTTAGAGGAACCGGGTAGATGAATCCAGCATGGAGAAGTTTTTCAACTTCTGCCTTAATGGCAGCGGCTTTTTTCGGGTGCACTTGCCGAAGGCGTTGTCTTACTGGTTTGACATCAGGATACATTTTAATTTCATGTTCAACGATACTCGAGTCGATGCCTGGCATTTCATCATATGACCAAGCAAAGACATCTCTAAATTCGCGAAAAAGAGCGTTATATATTTCCAGTTCTGAAGGGGAACAACCTTTGCCGACATAAATATTTTCTACAACATCTGTTTTGGTCGAGATATTTATGGCTATAGTCTCCTCAATATTGGATAGGTTTCACTCGAAATCCACCGTATTTACAGTATTCGTTAGGAATTCAAATACTGAAGGGTGATAAAGGTCATTTTGAGTATCTTCTTCATATTCCGGAAGAAGGGAACGATGGTGGTGATCATTCCATGGTGCCCCCTCAATCATCATTGATTGTAAGATTCTTTCGTCAGTCCCATGTACTTTCGACCAAGGATCTAATGGGGTTCCATATTCTCTAGACCTATCTACCCAAACGCTTGACGAGCGTTGATTTGGGCTCGCCTCCCATGCTTGAAACATTGATTGCTACAATATTTCTAAAGGGCTTGGGGGCAAAACCATTGAATGATCCATGTTGACCTTCGTGGAAGATATCATGTTGCAGGTTGCTACAAACAGTACATTTCCTATATAAATAGGAGGTGGTAGCGCAAAAGTTCCCATCAAGGTGGGGTCTTTCAATAATCCTACTCCGGTATCTTGAATTGAATGGTTACTCTCATGGATCATGGGAATGCTTCCTGTAACTTGCGAACCATTAGGGAGGAAATTCTGTTGGTCGACGATCGTAATCCCTCCTTCAAGCGGGAACGCGATCTTCCTAAAATAAGTGGACACGACAGCTACCATGGCATAAATCCATGGTCTACCCAGTAGTAAGTTATAGTCAAGATTTCCATCAATGACTTCTACATCAATCTCTACTGTTTTTCCTCCTAGTTCAACTTTCAAGTTATTGAGGATACCGTAAGGGGTATAAGTCCTTCCGTCGAAAGCCTTTAATGTCATCGATGATCGCGACAAGGTTGGAGATCCTAAAGTTTTCCAGCAACTCATTGACATAATACATGTCGAGGCTCCCTCATCAATTATTGTTCTATCAACAGTTTTGTTGAGTGCTTTCACTTGAATAAGGAAAGCTAGCTGAGCTGGTAACTGAGGATCATATCCCTTGTGATCAAAGGATACAAGATTGGAATCCTTAGGATCAATCCCACCAATTGCCGATAACAATGCCTGCCTTTGGGTCAGACAATTTTGTATCACTTCAAGAGTCGACATAGCGGATGGCGATTGGGCCAAATCTTCCACTATGTTATAATGCTGCGCCGCTCTGGCGCGAGGATTAAATGTCGACTTGTGTACTACACCCTTCGGCGGTTTTATTGTTAATTCAGGTATGGTGGGCGTTACAACTTCTGTCGAAGTTGTTGTCGAACTACTTGGTTGATCTTTACCTTTTTCGTTCGACACCCGAGGATTCCCATAATCTTTATTTCTTGTCGAAATCAAAGCATCATTCTGCTGTTTTGAAATTGACAACATAAGGACTTGCGATAGGGAAGCATTTCCACTATCAACCAGATTTTGACCTGGGTTGGGAAATGGATCAGTTAACACAGCTGACATTTGGGAACTTTTAAAGAACCTCTTTAACTCAGCTTTGAGTGGGCAATTCTGTGTGTTATGATCCTTATCATCACATATTAGACATGGATAATTTTGTTTCCTTTTGCCAGGAGGGTTTGAAGTGGTTTTTCCAGGGGATGACTCACCTTGTTTCTTCTTCTTTCCTTTGTTTTGTTTCTTCTTGCTCCCCGGTTGATTGGTTTCTTTGCCTTTATCTTCCGATACGGCATTTACTTCCGAAGCAAGAATTTCTTCTTTTGCATTTTGATCCGAATTGTTACGGGCTTTCTTTGACGAAGCCTTTATCGATTTCGCGTTTGCTGTGCCAATCACGCCATCACCGGCATGAGAGTCACTATTTGATTTAGGAGGGGGAGGAATTGAAAACTCTGGTCTAGGGGCGTCAGGTATTTTGTCATAGAGTGTGTCGGACTGAGTATACACTAAGTCCAAATATTGTGCACGAGCAATCACTTGCTCCTCTGTTACGACTCCCCCCTTGGCCACATCTTCCGTAATAGCCGGAAGTAACGACTTTATAAACCATTCAGCTAATAGCTGATCGGGAACATATGTTTTCACCATCCTACGACGACGACGCCACTCATGTATATGATCAGATATATGGGTAGCAGTTGTCTGTTTGAAGTTGGTTAATATTTCTGTTCCCGTTTCATACCTTATCGGTAATTTAAAGTGGGTTAAGAAAGTCGTGGCTAGGGAACTAAAGTTGTCGAAAGAGGCTCTTGGCAATTCAATATACCATTTAGCCGCTGGACCTGTCAATGTCCTCTGAAAAAGGCGAAGTCTTATCGAATCGTCGTTAAGGGTGTTCGACGAACACCACAGATGAAAAGTCATCACGTGATTCGACGAGTCTTCACCTGGATTTCCATTGAATTTAGGAATGTCAGATGGAAGTTTATGAGGAATCACTGGCCACCAAGGGGCATAAGCAATCGGATCGTTGGTTAAACGGTGTAAATTAGGTAACTCTAAAGTTGCCACGAATGGTAACTGTTGATTCAGGTTAGGCGAAGCGTAACCAGGGTACGATGGAATCGCTTGAGTAGTGGGCCTTTGCATACCAGCATAATGTAATTGATGTTGGTATGATTGATACGGTTGGTGGATTTGACCACTGTAAAGTGGTTGGTTTTGACCGTTTTGGATATACGGCTGTCCACTATTCGCAAAGATCTGCTGCTCAGAACCTTGGTACACTTGCTGGAACTGCGGTTGTTGGTATTGTACAAGCCATGGTTGTGACGCCATGTTCTGTTGTGCCATGCTAACCATTGGACCAAGGTGTGGGGTAATTGTACCCGTTTGCACTTGTGTCGCCCCACCAGTTGGCGATTGTGGTTGTGACCCATGGTCAAGCGACTGTTGCATTACAACCTGAGGTTGACATGTAACAGGTATCGCTTGAACTTGCGACACGGTCACAATAGCCGGGGTGGTTGGGATGTTCGTCACAGGCACACACTGTGGGGTAATTGTACCCGTTTGCACTTGTGTCGCCCCACCAGTTGGCGATTGTGGTTGTGACCCATGGTCAAGCGACTGTTGCATTACAACCTGAGGTTGACATGTAACAGGTATCGCTTGAACTTGCGACACGGTCACAATAGCCGGGGTGGTTGGGATGTTCGTCACAGGCACACACTGTTGCATAGAATATACAATCCTTGGTTGTTGAGGTAGCATAGGTACCCAACTACTTGATGTAATTCCAGTATAACCCGAATACTGTTGAGAACTGCCATATGGATATCCTCCCGGAGGAGGTAATGAAAGGGCATACTGCCCCCCATATGGTAGCAATCCGGAACTCAGAGGGATTGTTAGTCCTTGAGGACTAGATGGCCCAAATTAACCTCCATGAGGATCAATCTGTCGAGTTTGAACATAAGAATTACCGGATATTACTCCGGATGAACAAACTGGAACAGACCATACTGTCGACATAGTCCCTTGGTGGACTCCTTCTAGCTGTTGAGAGCTAGTTGGGACAGCTGGTATGCCGGCAAACATCGTCGGAGTGACGCCAGGGGCTTCTGCTGTCACTGTGTCACTTGACACAGTCCTAGATGATGACGGTTGTTCAGACATTTTAAGTCTATCCAATAGATTGCCTAGCGATTCTACAGGGACTTCCACTTGTGATGGATTAACCTCTGATGAAGGAAAGAGAGTGACCCCTACTCCAAAATGAGTTGGAGTACTTGCTTGCAGATCCTCTACAATTTCCTCTATCGCAATCAAACCCGGTGGAAGAGGAAGACCGTCAGGTCCGTAAAATATTTCTGGTGCCGAAGAAGTGGTTGTTTCGACAGCGACAGTTGTTTGGGGAACAAAACTTTCTGGACCGGTTATAGATGGAACTGGTTCAGTTACACAAGTATTTGCCCCCAGACCAGGATCAGTATTACTGTCCTTCTGTGGCTGTTGAACTTCTTCTATAGAGGCAGGGTTTCCAAAAATGTTAGGAGTAACCGGAACCTCAGATGTAGCTGGAACACTTGTTCTAACTTTCAAAGGAGATTTTCAACCGGTTAAACGAGTTTGCTTTGCCCGTACTGTTTTCGATTCCGGGGACAAAGACTGTTGACTCGCAAGCCTCCGCGAACGACGAGTTTTCAATTGACTTTCTTCCACGATTGCGGATTACTCGATCAACTAAAACATTAAAAGGGGAAATTTGTGTTTCCGAATTGAATGAATTTTATTAGACGCTTTTAGACACAACTTGCTTTTTCACTTTTTAAGAGTCGAGAAAAAGCTAAAGATGACTCTAGTCTCCTTCTATGTATTAATGAGCCCGAAGTGACAAATGCTCGGTTGGACTTTTTCAGTTATAGAGTTTGAAAAAGGCCAAAAGAAACTGCTTTGGAGATCTAGGCAGAGGGTGTGCCAAACCTTTCGCAAAACCACAGAATACGTTTTACGGTACGGGTGGTCGATCTTCGTGAATGATGTGTTCACTGCATTGCGATCAGTAGGGCGGCCGACATGGTTTCCTATGGATAAAGGCTTTATTCCTATAGGGGTCTCCCAATATATACGTGATGGTACGTGGGAGCACAAGTCCGTATTAGTGCCACCGACTCTCAGGAGGAATCACCCACCTTCGTCGAGATCGACAGTCACTACGTTTAACGACGCCGGAACACGTCTCTAGCTTAGACCTCTAGATGTTTGCGTTATGTTTCAAAGCGTTGTTAGGTTCATTCAATATATTTTAAGTTGATCTTTTTAAAGTTTGCCTTTCAAGGTTCACCACGAGATGTATTGATACAAATTCCTAAATGCAGTCTAAGATGAGAAGCAAGCTTTTTCAATATTTTCGACTTATGAAAATATTAACTACTGAGGGAAAAGAGAGACAAAATCTTTTCACACAGATCAAAGAGCACTCGCTAATGCACTTTCTCCCTAAATCAACATACAAACTTATATGCAAAATGCAAAGATGCAGGTATTTCTTTTCTCTTTCTTAATGTTGGTGAAATGCAAAAAGAAAGCTGTTGTATAATTTCAAGTGAAAGCAAACAAGCTTGTCCAAAATCAAAAGACACCTTAAGATTTACTTGTTTCGACACTAGAAATATATAAATTCAAACCAAATGACGAAAGAAAAAGCTCAATCAGCTATGAACAATAAATAAACTAACTCTTAAAATCAAAACGACACTTTATCACAGGTCTAGATCTAAGAGGCCACAGCAAGACTAGTTCACTTTCGTTATGGGAAACTGTAAATGTCCAAGAAATACACAAAGAACAAACACAGTTTCTTTATACAACCGAGGCGGAATAGTGACAAGGAAAGTTGGTTTCAGATAGGCCCACTGACTGGTAACAAACAGCAAAAACAAGAGTGAAAACAAGGCAAGACACAGCAGGAAACCCCAGCAGCACAAGGCAGGACTGGTCCAGCGCAGGTGGAACACTGCCTGTTTGACCTTCAGCGCAGGTAGCCCCTTCGGGAACTGCGCTGAAATGCAAACAACCTTTGTACAGCCTGCACTGAAGAACGAGACTTTCGTCCCTCTTGGTTTCCGGGTCACAGATTGCTAAAAAATTCACAGTTTTTGCTCAAATCAGAAGCTATCAGTCAAGGACACACTAAGGAATGACAAGGAGGATGAAAAGCTATCACTAAGAGCTTATTAGAGTCCTTGTGGATCAACTCTTCAAATTGTAAACTTGCCCAGAAACTGAGCTAGAGTAGCTGCCCTCTACTTTGCATTCGAAAGATTCGAACACAGTTCGATTCGGTATTCCCTTTGTTTATAAAATGAATAGCAAAAAACACAAGTAACCAACAAGATACGATCCCCAGTGGAGTCGCCAATTTGTTGTTGGGAAAAGTATCCAATACGGAATGACCCTATCCCACTCTAAGGGTGATAGTACCTCAGCAACAACTGAATGCAAAGCTATTCAAGATTACTTCTTTATGGGATGAGAGAGGGAAGAAAAGGATGATCTACTAACCGTTATCTTGCACTTAATAGTTGATCCAGTCTTCACTCCTTGCTGCTTGCCCCTAGCTCCTTGCTCTTTCACCAACCCAGCTACACAAAGATCCTGTAAAAGCACAAGAAAAGGAAACTACAAGAAGCATACATCCATAATCGATTCAGGGATTAGCATAAATCAAATATACAAGCATCTATTCACCATAAAGACACATGCATATAGAAGAACCTCAAATACTTTATTAATAGAAGAAGCAAAGTTCTGAGAGAGTTACAACCATAATAGGCCCAATCCAGCAACACCTCCCAGCAGAAAGAAATCTCCTCTTCACCTCCTTCAAGCAATCACCCAATAGTTCTATACACAAACCAACAGCACTTCCTTACTTGCACAAAATTCCAGCCTCCCTAGACCTCATGAGAGAGTTCTATATATAGGGTTTTGGAGAAAGGATGAGTCATCTTGAGACTGGCATGAAGCTGACTAGTGTCCTCTCCCACTTTAGTTAATATTCAGTTCTTGAGTCCACTTGGAGATTCTTGCTTCCACTTGGAGATCAAGACCCTCTTACTCATCACAAGGTGAATTCCTTGACCCAAGTGTCAGTTTGGAAGCTTCCTGGGCAGTTGACACCTTGCAGAATGACTGTGCCACTTGGCCAATCTCGCCCAGCGTAGGTAGCCTTCATTAGTTTTGACATTCAGCGCAGGTACAGAGTGGAGCAGTTGACATTCAGCGCAGATGCTCAGTGGAGCAGCTGACATGATCCAGAAACTGCTTGTTTTTGAGTGTTTTCAGGTGGAGAACTGATTTTCAGTGCTGTGGTTTGCTGACCTTGTTCCTCTAGGGGTAAGAACAACATGTTTAGGGACTTTGGATCCCTCAGATTATTGACATTTCATGCTCCATGCTGTTAGGCACAAAAATGTCTATAACACCTATAGCCATGGTGAGTGACTAGGTAGTCAAAGAACTGGCCTGTTTGACCTTCAGGCATCTCATATAGGGCTTGATATCCGGGTGCAGGGTGTCAGATAATTGGACTACGGAATCTATATCCTAACCAGGATGGCCCTGCCCTCAAGATTCTTTCACCATAGAGGTTCAGACGATTGGCGGCTAACTGAAAATTCTCATACTTAAATGGCTCCCTGAGCTGGATGTTTGGATTAGAGGTTCGGTACCAGAATTTGGCTGCATCAATGGCGAGGTCTTTGATAGAAAGAAAATATTCTAAACTTTGTCGAATGAGTGCCTCGTGCATGGGTCCTAATGTTTCAATGACACTCGGAGTTCTCATAAGGTTTCTATGTGCTCTCCATAGCTGTGTTGGGTCCCTAGGCTCAGCCATTACCCACAAGTCTAGGCCATTTTCCTATCTCTGAAAAGTGTTATAAGCTTTGAGCCATTTAATCTGATTGACCCAGAATGAGATGAATGCTTGCAATTGAATGTCCCCAACAAAAGGGTCAGGGTTCAACTCAGTTTCCTGATCTAGCACGAGGTTATGCAAATACAATTCACATAGCAATCTCTGGACCTTCACTCCATAATGTTTACAACAATCTATAAAGTCATTGACAGTATTAATTTGTATTGGGGCACCTGCTTTAACAACCTTTATATTTAATTGCAAGTATCGCTCCAATAAAAACAAAACATAGTTTTTGGCAGGGGCCCTACATGCTAAAACGTCATTGTATAAAGAACACAAGGTATCCATCTGTTTGATAATAGTATCTAACCTACGGGTTACCTTTGCAACTTTCTCCTATTCCTTTTGCCACCCTTCAAAGGCCTGGCTTTCAGATTGATTAACATTCTGTAGTTGTTGTTGGAGTTCTTCATACTTCTCACGAGGGACTGTCTACTCTCTAAGCCTCTCCATCTCTTGCTGAACCTCTTTCAATCCTTTGTGCAGAGTCCTTGTCTTTGGATCTCTTTTCCATGCATCAGTGGAGGCCGGGAGTTTTACCTGAACTTTCTTATTTCGTTGCTTTGAGTTTAGAACCCTTATCACCCCTGAGGGTGGTGCCTCTGTTTGAATCTCCTTGTTGTCTTTTTCTATTTTAACACAAATACCGGCTGGCAGTTGTTCCTTTTCAAATGGAACAGCAGTCTGTCCCTCGGCTTTATTTGGAACAGCAGTAGAAATTTCAGCTTCATTTTGAACAGCAGCTGGGCCCCCAGCTTGATTTGGAATGTTAGCTGGGCCTTCGGCTCCATTTGGAACAGCAGTTGGGCCTTCAACTTCAATTGGAACAACAGTTGGATTTTGGGTAGGGTTTTGTTCAACACAGCGATTTTTAGTCCTCCACCGTTTTATCCTGCGGTTTCTTACTGCAGTGGTCATCTTTTTCTTACTGGCGGTCTTCCTTGTCGTCTGCCTTGCTTTCAGAATCCTGATCTTCTCATGGAGCTAGGCTATTATGCTCAATAACCTCCGCTATTCCTTTCATAATTCTCAAATTTCCAATGTCTTGTTAGAAGGAACAACAAGCTTTTTGCTGCGTTCTGGGCCTTGACTAGTCCCTTGATTTTTCTCCTGGGGTACTTCTTCACTATGTTGTGCTGGCTATTCTTGAGTAAGAACTTGTTGAGGGCCCCAAAATCGGTACAACAATAAGGGGAATACCCACCCGGTCCGGAACCTGGTTAGCGGCTCCTTGCCCGTTTGGTGTAGCAGGTCTGACTGGGGATGATGGGACCAGCTTCCCAATTTAAAGGATGTGTGTGTGTGTGTAGATTTTGATGATGCTAATCCAGAGGTAATTTTAAGCTTATCTAATTCTAAACTCTAAACTGACTCTACGCTATTGTAATCTAACAAAAACAACACATCTAATCTATACTAACCCGAGGTAGGATTCTTTCATCATGCAATCTAAAAAGATTTCATACCATCACTAGTAACAAAGATCATTCAACTATCATAAGAATATAAATCAATTAAGATAAACCATTCTGCATAAGAAGTTAGGAAAAATAGTTGTGAACAGCATATCGCATGATAAGTTATTCATATGTTAAGCACAAACAAATGATTCCACCGTACAAAAGTGCCAAATGGTAACCCAGACATTCATACATCAACATATAAACAAATCAGCTGTATATCACTCTGAGAATATGAGCAGAAATTAATCAAGAGATAAAAGTACCATTTATGACTGATTTTACTCACAAACTTCAAGCAATAACGATTTATCTCTACTTACTTCTAACATCTACTAAGAGTACAGAAGTGCAACATCAGTAGCAGACATTAAAATGAAAACATAAATAAATCTCGATCCATCCATTGATCAAAAACCACCTCCGAGGGTGCAAAAGTGCATGTTCTGAGGACAAGTTTTTTGACAAATTTCCGGACCCTTCTCCAAATGCCATGAGAAGGGTTAAATACTACTAACTAACTAATCTTAATTACACAAATATAGGGAATTACTTCAAATGACCGCCCTTTTACTAAAACAAATTTATTTCTAAAAATTGAATCTAATTTCTAACCGTTTCTGTATCTGCTCCTTAGTGCTGTAAGCAATGCGAGGTTCGCCTGGAAAGAGTCGGCTGGTTTTCTTTTCCTTTTGCTCGAGCGATAAAAGTAAAAATAACAAAAGCTGGCACCTCTTTCTGACAAACTAGAAGATATTTTTGAAAATCTTCCTCTGGCTGGGTGTATTTGCTGTGTGTATACTTAGTATAACCCAGATTTCTTTCAAACTGATTGTGTTGTTGCTATTTCGGTTTCCGGCCGTGCGAATGACTCAATGAGTTAGGGATTTCGTTGCCTGAATAATCTTACATATTGAAAATTACTTCCGTTCTTTGTTCCAGGCTTTTCTAAAGCGTCCTCCCTCTTTAGCGTTTTTCTTTTTGCTTTATCCAATCTGAGCTTCAGGATCTTTTGCAAACATGTTGCTTTTGTGCGCCTTTGACTCTGAGTCTTGGATATTCTATTTTCATCAGTGTCTGTGGAGTGATACTTTGGAATCCGCGGCTCTGCTGCATGCGGAATTCATTTGCGAAGGCATCTCCTCTCTGTTCTTCAAGTATTGGTGCTTTCCCCTTTTCCTTAGATGTTTCATGCATATAGATTTATATTAGTTGCTGCCTTACAGTTTATGCAAAGGAAAAGAGACATGATGAAAAGATTGGCATGAAAGCTTTAAGTTCTAATGAATGCATAATCATGACACTCATAATGACTTGACTATTCGAAAAATGCAACACGATCATCTTTGGATACTCAGGCGTGCAATCATTAATTTCCCTTAAGTTGCGCGCTCGATTTTGGGTTTACAGATCATGCCGAAGAAACTTTGCGATGAGTGGTTTCTGCGATTTGTATCGCATCAATTAATAGTCTCATTCGTCGTAGATCGCAAATCACAAAATTGCAGTTTGTAAGGTCGGAGATCGCAAATCGCAATATCGCAATTTTCATTTGCTCATTGTGTGCTGCTTATGTGACGTTGTGATATGCGACATCGCATATCGGCCATCGGCGATTCCTTAGGTTTTTATTTTAAGGGCGCTTTCAAAATATGCGATGCGATGAATGTCGCATCGCTTCATCGCAGCTTACTTACGCACATAGAAAAATGCTTCACTCTCTCTTTGCGATGCGATATAGCTTTTAGGGAGTTAAATAGAAAAATTTTGATAAAAATATTTTTGAGATTTTTTGTTAAGGGTCCCCCTTTGCTTGATATTATTGCTAATACTAAACAAAGAGGGGGGTTGTTGGTGACCACAACAATGGCAATTCACTGTGAAGAACTAGTTATCTTTGCTTTTCTATTGACATTTCCACTTCCGAAATAGAAAAATTTTCATATGCCTAAATTTTGTTATGGACAGATAGAGTAGATTACCCCTCATCCTGTCAATGATACTTTCTTTCAACCTTTCTTTTTGTCTAATTGCCTGCTTCCCTAGGCTTAGTTCTTGCATTCATACCAGACATTACTCGGTCCTTTTTAAAGATAAAATAAGGTCTTCTCTGCGTACTGGCTTTAAAATATGCTCATTTGTCGTAGGTAGAGCCTCTTCTGCCCGCAAGCGTCCATAGCCTCGACAGGGTCACCATGTTATCCAGTAATGATCCTTTTTCCTGCTTGAGGTTATTTACAACACTTCAGAGAAAAATCTTTTTGACACTTTTTCCTTTTTTTTATTCTCTAAAGAACAATGTCTTGGTTTGGTGGCCAAATTATGACACAGTCATTCACTTGATTTACACTTTTTCTGAACAAGCTGGCTCGTGATGAGACCCCTTAACTTTTGATTGCAACAATCTTGAGTCGTTGCCCTGTTTTGATGGACAGTATTGGCAAAGTCAGCAAGTTATAATATCTGTGATCATGGTAAGTCGGCTCGTGATGAGACCTCTTATTCTTTGAGATATAGTGTTTCTTCGGATAGTTTCTCTGAATGCTGTGGTTTCCTTTTGCATGGAGGAAGTCATTGTTTTTCCTTAAGAAAGCTCTGGACGACAATAATAGAGTTTGAAAACAACAACTTTACAGAGAATATCTATTTTATTATTGATGATACCTTTCATTGTGCTGATATAAAACAATTTTTTACCAAAGGTTGCATTTCATCAAAGTCTTTTGAGAGGTTGAAACTAATATTATATTCAGGGTAAAGTTAACTCTATTTGTCAATAATAAAAATCAGATTTTTCGAAAAGCTTTGCTATTTGTACAAGTGAAATCAAAATCTGATAGAGAGTTAGTGTGCTCTTTCATGAATCCTTTTCAATGATCACTTACAACTGATTTTATTTATAAGAAAGAGAAAAACAAAATAAAAATAAAAACAAACTAAAACTATCCTACAAAAATAGAAGAATGATCTTCTTATGGAAAATACATTTTAAGAATCTGTCCATTCACAGGCAAAGAATCTCTTCTACCTGCCAAATCCTGCAACACAACTGTCGATGGGCCTATGAATTCTACAATCTGAAAAGGACCAAGCCACAACTTCTAAAATTTCGTATGCTTTCCCTTTTCTTCATGAGCCTTATCCCATTTCAAAACTAAATCTCCCATCTGAAAGTTCTTTCTGATTATGATGTTTGAGTCAAAAGAGGATTTTATTAGCGCTTGGTGGTGAGCATGGGTTTTCTTAGCTTGTTCTCGTTGTTCTTCTAGTTTTATTATCTCCATTTGTCTCAATTGCAAAGAGGAAGTAGATACTTCATCGATGTGTTGTACTAAAGACAAAGAGGGAATGACTAAGTGAGTAGGAAGAACCACTTCTTTCCCATAAACTAAATTAAAGGGAGAAGTGCCGATCGAAGATTTCTTCGTAATTCTGTCTTCCCATAAAGCATTAACCAGCGCTTTGTGCCAATTCTTTTGGTTTTGGTCAACTGTTCTTTTAATAATCCTAATTAGGTTTTTGTTTGTTGATTCAGCCAACCCGTTACCTTGCAGATAGTAGTTGGCAGAATACTTCAGTTTGAACCCTCTTTTAAGTGCAAACTCAGTCATTGCATTTCTAGAAAAGTATGATGCATTATCAAACATTAAGGCCGTTGGCAATCCAAACCTAGTGATGATAAATTGATCTATGAATTCAATAATGTTTTCAGAATTAACTGTCTTGAGAGGAACTACTTCTACCCATTTAGTAAAATAATCTGTTTCCGTGAGGATATACCTATGTTGCTTAGAAGAGTGAGGAACGATCTCACCTATTATGTCCAAGCCCCATTGGCTGAATGGTTGCTCGATGTTAACCGGCTGTAGTGGCATGGATAATTTCTTTTGTTTCCCTGCAACAATCTAGCAGATTTGGCATTTCCTTACGTAATTGTATGAGTCTTTGAACAATGTGGGCCAATAATACCTTGCACGTAAGATCTTATGCGCAGTAGTTTCTCCAGCATAGTGTCCACCTGCTGGTCCATCGTGGAGTTCCTGCAAAACCTTTTCGGCTTCAGTTTTCTCAAGACACCTAAGAAGTACATAATCGTAATTCCTTTTAAATAAAACATCATTTATGAGCTGGTATTGCTTAACTTTCAATCTCAGAGCTCTTTTCTTGGTGTGATCCAGGTGTGATGGAGCATACCCGTTCTTAAGATAATAAATGGTGTGCACATATAGTGATTCTGCGTCATTTAGGCTTACCTCATATGTATGTACCTCTTCAGATGAGTTCTCAGGAATTTGCGATGCTCCAGCTAACATGTTGCAGAAGCCTTGACCTCTTACGATGTTTGATGGTTTGATCTCAAGATCGTATTCTTGTAAAGCGGTAATCCAATTCACCCTCTTTTCGCCCACATCCTTCTGTAACAACAGGTTTCTTACCACTGGAAACGGTACGACGACTTTGGTATGGGCTTTAAGTAAGAAAGGTCTGAAATATTTGATCGCTTTGAAAACATCATATGCTTGTTTCTCCACGTCTGAATAATTGAGCTCAGCACCTTGTAAGTTTGAGCTAAAGATGCGATTGGAGCTTCTGCCTTTTCTTGGTTTGCTTGAGTTAAAATCGCAGCATAAGATTTCTCTGAGGCAAAAGTATATAAGATAAAGGATTCTGAAAAATTTGGGGTAGCTAAAGATGGAGCGTTGATGATAGCTTGTTTGATCAAGTTGAATGCTTCGTGCTCATCTAGGCCCCATTTAAAATTTGAATTCTTTTTTATCATATTTTGTAAAGGAGAAATAATACGTGAAAAATCCGGGACAAACCTTTTTACAAAATTGATTTGTCCAAGGAAAGATTGCATGGCCTTTTTGTTATGGGGAATGGATATTTCGGAAATTTCTTTGATTCTGTCAGGTTCAATGTGAATACCAGATTTCGACACTATGAATCCGATCAATTTCCCTTCACTTAATGCGAAAAAAGATTTCTTTGGGTTAAGTGAAATTCCATACCTTAAACATCTTTGAAAAATTTGTTTCAAGTCTTTGAGATGGTCGCTTCGCTTCTTGGAGTACATTGTTATATCATCTAGGTAAATCACTACTGATTTATTGACTAAACCTTTAAACGTGATGTCCATGGCTCTCTGAAAGGTAGCGCCGTCATTGATCAGACCAAATGGCATCTTCCGATATGCGTATGTGCCCCATTTGGTTCGGAATGTGGTTTTTAACTGATCATCGGGATGTACCAGCACTTGATTGTATCCTGAAAATCCATCCAGGAAAGACATTAATTCTGAGCCTGCTACTGCCTGTAGTATTTGCTCCATAGGTGGGAGGGGAAAATTATCTTTCCGAAAGGCTTTGTTGAGATTCCAGAAATCAATACAGATTCGAATATCTCCGTTTTTCTTTCTAACGGGAACCATATTGGATACCCATTTGGAATTTCTGAGGGGGAAAATTATTCTGGCTCTCACCAACTTATTTAGCTCAGTCTTTATCTGATTTTCTAAGTTGGGGTGGATTTTTCTGAGCTTCTGCTGGACAGGTTTTTCATTGTCAATCATAGGGATAGTGTGTTGAATGATAGAAGTGTTGTATGTTTTCAGCTCATCGTAATTCCATGCAAAAACGTTTTTGTATTGTCTCAGAAGACGGATATATGCTGATTTTTCTTCAGGGGTAGGCCGTGGCCCAGATTAACGTTTTGTGGCTTCTGATCAGTTCTTAGGTTCACTAATTCATAATTCAGAGTTGAACTGTAGAGTTTAGAATTGGCAGACCTTTTAAACCGACTTTTCAAATCATATAAATCTTCTAACTTAACCACCGATTTAGGTATAGCATTATCAGTGCTATTTTGTTGAATTTGGTGATCATGATGGTCTTCGTCAATTATTTGATTCCAGTAGGATCCTTCAGAAATGAGGAAATTTACAATTTCAAGGTTGTCGTTGAATACTCTCCAGTTGGTGATGTTGTCAGGGATGGATGGTCTAAAAATTAATTCTATTGAGAACCTATCGGGACTAAAATCTTCGGAGGGAATAAGTCTAGAGGCTACGTTAGCTAACAGTTCTGCGCTCGCATTTTGGAGTCTTGGGATTGACGAAATATTGAATGCTATGAAATGTGAAGTCAGATCTTGTACTAAATATTGATAGTGCTTTAAATGACTTGACATGCAATGTATGGTGTTACGTACCTGTTAAACGACAATTTCAGAATCTCCAAAGACTTGAAGATACTTAACACTCATCCCGATTGCTTTGTATAGGCCTTGCACCAAGGCTTCATATTCCGCTATATTGTTTGTGCAATCGAACTCAAGTCTACATGTGAGCATGGTCTTGTTTCCATCTGGGCTAATCAGAACGCATCCTGCTCCTGCTCCCTCGTTAGATTTAGAGCCATCAAAATATAATTTCCAAAACAAATATGTATTTACAGAGTTATCTAAAAATTTAAAACACTTTGAATCATCAGTTTGGGAAAATTTTTCAACTTGGGACAAAACTGAATTTTCTAAGTAAGGTGAGGTGTGAGCATTGAAATTGCCGAGGAAAGAATCTACTGAGTAATTGCCTATGATACTGCTCTTGTATGCTATTGCTTCATTCTCTCCTTCCAATTCAGTCACTATGTATTTTTGGTGCAATCCTCGTTCAACCTTTATTTGATTGGGTTTACCGTTGTAGGGTAACCACATGTGTGACCAGTCGGTTGAGAAATATCCGTGGAGTTTTTCGGACCAATCCCTGCTAAGAATTAAACCATAGAATTCAGGGATATCAGCTACTAGAATGTCGATAACATGGCATACTTTTGGGTTAGATGACAATCTTATGGTCACCTGGTTAAGTTCACCAATCACTTCGACTTGAGATCGATCAAGTTGAACTATACGCACTGCGGATTTTTGTGGCTGAACATTCAATTTGGCACATATTGATTTGGGTAAAATATTCGTTGAAGCACTATCTAAGCAATTGTGCACATTTTTATTGAAAATTTCATAAGTGAGAAGAAAAGGAGGAGTATGAGATCTTGATCTTCCTCCAATCAAGGCAATGTCATTTGGATCAATCTTATTGATCATGTTGGTTGGAGGTCTTCCCATGTTGTGGGAAGATACAACTGTAGGTAAAGATGTAGTAGGCATGGCATGTAATTCTTTCATCATTATTTTCTGTTGATGTTTCAATTTGCTCAATTCATAAAGAGTGATATTAGCCCTAGTCTTTTTCATGTCATCGATAATGTTATACTCCATTTCATCCGACACTATCAGTGTTCTTGATGGAGGTGCTTGATCTGATTGGACTGGGCTAAATTGGGTCGCTCTAGCAGTTGTTTTCTTTGTTGCGACCTTATCTTTTGTTGCAGGGCTTGTGCCTTTCTGTTTAGGGGTAGTTTGGGGAGGATCAAGTTGATTTTTGCTTCGTGTGCTAACCGGAAATGCTTCTTGATCTTCTTCTTGTGGGAGGATGAAATCCAACATTCCTTGTAGTTCCACAACTTCTACATCATCGGTCTGCCCTTCAGTGGTATTCTCTTCTTCTTCTTCTTCTTCAGATTCGACGTTTGAGACAGCATTGGGTGGTTTCATCTCCATGGGAAGATTTCTTTTAAAAGATCTGTAGGGATTTTTTGAAGAAGTTTCTGCTACTTGCTTTCTTATCTAAATCATCTCATTGGACATGGCCTTTAACACTTTTTGTAATCCTTCCATATCGAAAGGATCTTTCGTTTGCTTCTTCTTGGTGTCTTCTTTGAAAGAGATTTTCTTAGATTTGCGTTCTTCTATTGCAGATCTCTTTTCTAGGGAAACTACACGTTTCTCTACTGCTAATGCCTCAGTCAAGTTTTCAACTAAGGTTGTCTTGTTTTCCCTATCTACGAAGATAGCCAAGTTTGATGGTAAGACCGTGATGTACCATTCACATCTTACTTCCTCACTGGGTTGAGAAGCAACGGGAATTTTGTTGAGGATCTTATTGAACCGTAAATTGAAATCTTTAATGGGTTCTCTAGTCTCAACTTTAAGATTAGATAGGTCATTGATCAATGTCGCTGTTGATCTATCATCGCCAAACTTGGTGAGGAATTGACTTTGAAAAATGTCCCAACTTGTGACGGACCCGGAAGGTAACGAAAAGTACCATGACCCGGCTGTTCCTTGCATTGTATAAGGGAAAAGCCGGACGACAACATCCTCGTTGGTAACTCCATTGAGATTAACAGAAAGCATGAAATTATTGATATGATCTTTGGCTAGCATGCCTATTTCTGGATTGAATTTGGGTAGCCATTTCTCGGGATGGGCCGATATTGGGCTCAGGGGTGGAGGCATAAAAACCGCCCCAGGATTGTTCCATGGGGACTGGGCCATCGTTGAGCCGCTAGTTAATGAAAGTGTAGAAGACGGTCCCTGATGCTGAGGAGATGAAGATATTATGATTTTTGATGATTGAAGAGGAAGGGTTGTGGAAGATGGATGAGTGATTTGGGATGAGGATGTGGGTGGTTGACTTCGCGGTGAGGGGGTTGAAATGGACGAGGTAGATGAAAGAGTCTCACGGTCAGACACTGGTGGTCTTTTCCTTGCTATTTTCCTAGTAGGGAGAGGGAGTTCACTTGGTTGAATACCAAATTTTTCACTCTTCAATCTGGTCAGGGGATGAGCAGGATTGTACTGCAAAGTCACGCTGCTGTGAGATTTATCAGACCTCTGAGAAAAAATAGAGAATCCGTGGAGTTTACGAATCAAAGTTTGAATTTCAGGGGGTTCAATGATCAGTTGGTCTGATATATTAGGGTAGGCAGCAGCGGTGGATACTCGAGCGACTTCTAACTCCGGGTTTAACCGCATTGGAGAAGTCGAGGGAGTTGATGAGGGTGATTTACTCTCAGAATGGTATTTGGATTTTGACTTAGTTGCCATTCATAGTTCGTGCCCTCTTTCTAGCGCCAAATATGTTGAGGGCCCCAAAATCGGGTCAACAACAAGGGGGATACCCACATGGTCCGGAACCTGGTTGGCGGCTCCTTGCCCGTTTGGTGTAGCGGGTCCGACTGGGGATGATGGGACCAGCTTCCCAGTTTAAAGGATGTGTGTGTGTGTGTGTAGATTTTGATGATGCTAATCTAGAGGTAATTTTAAGCTAATCTAATTCTAAACTCTAAACTGACTCTACGCTACTGTAATCTCACAAAAACAACACATCTAATCTATACTAACCCGGAGTAGGATTCTTTCATCATGTGATCTAAAAAGATTTCATACAGTAACTGGTAATAAAGATCATTCAACTATCATAAGAATATAAATCAATTAAGATAAACCATTCTGCATAAGAAGTTAGGCAAAACAGTTGTGAAAAACATATCGCATGATAAGTTATTCATATGTTAAGCACAAACAAATGATTCCACCGTACAAAAGTTCCAAATGGTAACCCAGAAATTCATACATCAACATATAAACAAATCAGTTGTATATCACTCTGAGAATATGAGCAGAAATTAATCAAGAGATAAAAGTACCATTTATGACTGATTTTACTCACAAACTTCAAGCAATAACGATTTATCTCTACTTACTTCTAACATCTACTAAGAGTACAGAAGTGCAACATCAATAGCAGACATTAAAATGCAAACATAAATAAATCTCGATCTATCCATTCATCAAAAACCACCTCCGAGGGTGCAAAAGAGCATGTTCCGAGGACAAGTTTTTTGACAAATTTCCGGACCCTTCTCCAAATGCCATGAGAAGGGCTAAATACTACTAACTAACTAATATTAATTACACAAATTTATGGAACGGCTTCAAATGACCGCCCTTTTACTAAAACAAATTTATTTCTAAAAATTGAATCTAATTTCTAACCGTTTCTGTAGCTGCTCCTTAGTGTTGTAAGTAATGCGAGGTTCGCCTGGAAAGAGTCGGCTACTTGTCTTTTCCTTTTGCTCGAGCGATAAAAGTAGAAATAATAAAAGCTGGCACCTCTTTCTGACAAAATAGAAGATATTTTTGAAAATCTTCCTTTGGCTGGGTGTATTTGTTGTGTGTATACTTAGTATAACCCAGATTTCTTTCAAACTGATTGTGTTGTTGCTATTTCGGTTTCCGGCCATGCGAATGACTCAATGAGTTAGGGATTTCGTTGCCTGAACAATCTTACGTATTGAAAATTGCTTCCGTTCTTTGTTCCAGGCTTTTCTGAAGCGTCCTCCCTCTTTAGCATTTTTCTTTTTGCTTTATCCAATCTGAGCTTCAGGATCTTTTGCAAACATGCTGCTTTTGTGCGCCTTTGACTCTGAGTCTTGGATAGTCTATTTTCATCAGTGCCTGTGGAGTGATACTCTGGAATCTGTGGCTCTACTGCATGCGGCATTCATTTGCGAAGGCATATCCTCTCTGTTATTCAAGTATTGGTGCTTTCCCGTTTTCCTTAGATGTTTCCTGCATATAGATTTATATTAGTTGCTGCCTTACAGTTTACGAAAATGAAAAGAGACATGACGAAAAGATTGACATGAAAGCTTTAAGTTCTAATGAATGCATAATCATGACACTCATAATGACTTGACTCTTCGAAAAACGCAACACGGTCATCTTTGGATACTCAGGCGTGCAATCATTAATTTCCCTTAAGGTGCGCGCTCGATTTTGGGTTTACAGATCATGCCGAAGAAACTTTGCGATGAGTGGTTTCTGTGATTTGTATCGCAGTAATTAATAGTCTCATTTGTCACAGATCGCAAATTGCAAAATCGCAGTTTGTAAGATCGCAGATCGCAAATCGCAATATCGTAATTTTCATTTGCTCATTGTGTGCTGCTTATACGACGTTGCGATATGCGACATCGCATATGAGCCATCGGCAATTCCTTAGGTTTTTCTTTTAAGGGCGCTTTCAAAATATGCGATGCGATGAATGTCGCATCGCTTCATCGCAGCTTACTTACGCGCATAGAAAAATGCTTCACTCTCTCTTTGCGATGCGATATAGCTTTTAGGGAGTTAAATACAAAAATTTTGATTAAAATATTTTTGAGATTTTTTGTTAAGGGTCCCCCTTTGCTTGATATTATTGCTAATACTAAACAAAGAGGGGGGTTGTTGGTGACCACAACAGAACCCTAGCTGATTCCGTGGCTTCGCTTTCTACTCTCACTTCTTCTGGAATTTCTTCTGGTGTTGTGGGAACAGATTGTTCCCTCTCAGTATCTCATGTCTCTTTTTCATCATGAACGGGCAAATTTCCTTCCTCTGCCTCTTTTGCATGTGGTTTTTCAGGTGTGTCTTCTTCCTAGGGTTTGTTATGGAGGTATGGGGGAGTGGAAGGTTGGCCATACTCACCCATATTGGACAAGATTGCGGCCAATTCCTCTTCTCCCACTGGGTCCTGTGGAGGGCTACCTCCCTGCTATCCCATTTCCTCCTCCTGCCTGGATTGTCCATCTTCTGCCTCAGGATGCTCAATTTCTATTTCAAGGTTCTCGGCTTCTATCTCAGGGTGTTCAACTTCTGTCTCAGGGTGTTCGACTACTTCATCATTTTCTTCTTCGGATCGCTTAGCCTTCTCGGCCTCCCCTTCCTTTTCTCCTTTGACTTGTTCTTCTTCTATCTCTGGTCGTGTGGGTCGTTCATCCTCAATTACCACTGGCTGGGTAGTGCTTTCCTGGATTTTTTCCAGCCTTCCTCTTATTCGGGCTAACCGGAATGATTTTCTGCATTTCTCTGGCTGTTTCGGTGTCTCAATGTCATGCTTCCGTTTTGCTGACTCCTGGTGGGTTTCTGGTCGTTCAGATGTGCTGGCAACAGGTTTTTGTTTTCTTAATTCTCTGCATTTTTCTAGTCGTTCTGGTGTGCTTAGAGTATGTTTCTTTTTTGGGGAAGGTGTTTTCACTCTCCCTTCTATTATTGTAATTAATTCTTTCCAGCTACTTTGCTGCTGGGTGAGACTATGACTAACTATTAGTCGGATTAAGACATGGTGGCTAACAACTGATTCTACATGTTGTGCCTTTTTTAGGCTTCATGCGGTGTCATGGAGTAAAGAATTCAAAAGTGCAGGAAGGTTTACAGAGCATTTCTGTTTTAAAACAACTAAGAGTTTAAGGTGTCGTGGCCTTACCACGTCTTTTCTCCCCTCGCAGGTGATGTAGCTTTGCACTGTTCTTGCTAGTTCTGCCCAGGGTTCTCCTAGCGTTGCTGGCAGGACTCCCTTCCCTTTAACTGTTAAGCTCTGGCCTTCATCCTGGAAAATTTCCATGATCTTCTGGAGTCTTTCCTTCTTCAATGTCCATACAGGTCTGGTGGCTGGTAGTCCCGAGACTTCGGCAATTATATTGTCGGTGACTGCTATTTGCTTCCCCCGCACCATGGAGTGATCCTCCTGCAGATTCTGCAGAAATTCCATTGCTACTATTTCATTGGACTCCTTCAGGCGACTGAGATAAGTCAGCCACCCTGCTCTTTCCAGGATCTACCGAGCAGTAGTGGAGACTGTCAACTTTTGTGGTTCGCTTCGAACTGCCTTGCCTCCCATGGTTTCACTGTGAATCCACAATGGAACAGCAGCCGTGTGTGCTGTTTGAAACACAGAGAGAGTAGTAATCATCGTATTTGGAAAAAAACACAGAGTATGCAACATAAATGAGTTATAAACAGCAACTTGTATATAGAAAAATAGAGATGTCATGCCGTTAAATCGTGCCATTTCCTGTTATGCTATCTTTCCTGAATAATGAGCTGACACATAACCTGGGGAATCATGAGGTGAACCTCCTGCCCCGCAATGCGATAGGCTGCCCCAGTCGTCAAAGAAAGGATTGGCAGCTCGATCTAACCAAGTCATAAAGGAACAGCGTATGAACATATGCCATGTTTAGAAAAACAACTGTTTGCCAAAATCGAGGTGTAAAGTTGGATTGCTTATTACGTAAGAGGCTGCTGTGATATGATGCGAGGCCAGGGATAGGACGTCTGTCGTACTTGCCAAATCTGAAGTGGTCATTGTCACCTCCTTTGCCATGATTGGTGTAATAAATTTCCATGCGGTATATAAATCGGGAGATAATATATGATTAGTGTCTAGGATATAAGAGACAAAAGAGTATTAGTATCCTACCTATTGGGGTAATTAATGTGACCTCAATACCATTAACAGTGCTCTGCTGCCGACAGGTGTCCATAACCTTGGCAGAGTTGTTTATTTCACCCGCGGAACCATGATCCTTTGTGTGCATATTAAGGAATGTGATGTCAAAGTGTAAGTCATTATGCTGGCTTGGTAACCAGGTAGCCATAATGCCATTCACGAGGAGGGGGCGAAAAGTGAGCAGGCCAGCTCGTGATGAGACCTCCTATTCCAAGGTTTTTTCTTTTACTATACCTTTTGGACCATATCCCTGGTGTGGTGGCCATAGTGGGAATGCCACTTCGCTTCCATCCTCATGATCATGGTAGGCTGGCTCTTGATGAGACCCCCTATCCTGCATTTGACAATTTATAGTTCATTTGCTTTTTGTTTCTCTTTTTGATAAAGTATTATTCCTTTTATGTCCACAAAGGGTGGTTCAACGCTTCTTAAGAGTAGGAATGGTGGAAGAAGTCTTATCATCTCAATAGGAGGATATAAACCCTTTGCTCTTATTCTTGAACAAAATCAAATAAAAGAATGGCTTGATAAAAGATAACCAATTAGGGCAATATTAGTAAGACAATGATAGCAAAAGATAAGTACATCATTCCTTTTTTCCTCTTACCAATACATAGCCTTATAAAGATAGCGATTTATAATTGCCCAATTTCAGTGTGTTGTGATTTGGATTCATTGCATAAGTGCATTTCTTGTCTCTAAAAGACATTGAAAGAATAGGGGCAAAAGGCATCCTTTCTTAGACCAACAAGAGGTTAGCTATGTCACAAAGACAAAAGAAGCATACTAGATGAATAAAGGAGCATGAGTTAAAAAAAAGTGCAAATGTCGTTCCTTTTGAAAAGGAAACAACATAACACAGCAATGTCGTTCCTTTTGAAAAAGGAACAACAAAAAATCAAAATTTGTTGTTCCTTTTGAAAAGGAACAACAGAAAATCCAAACGTGTTGTTCCTTTTGAAAAGGAATAGCAGAAAATCAAAACGTGTTGTTCCTTTTGAAAAGGAACAGAAGAAAATCAAAACGTGTTGTTCCTTTTGAAAAGGAACAGCAGAAAATCAAAACGTGTTGTTCCTTTTGAAAAGGAACAGCAGAAAATCAAAACGTGTTGTTCCTTTTGAAAAGGAACAGCAGAAAATCAACAAGTGTTGTTCCTTTTGAAAAGGAACAACAGAAAATCAACAAGTGTTGTTCCTTTTGAAAAGGAACAACAGAAAATGAACAAGTGTTGTTCCTTTTGAAAAGGAACAACAGAAAATCAACAAGTGTTGTTCCTCTTGAAAAGGAGCAGCAGAAAATTAACAAGTGTTGTTCCTTTTGTAAAGGAACAACAAAAAATCAAAAAGTGTTGTTCCTTTTGAAAAGGAACAGCAAAAACATGCAAATGTCATTCGGCAGAAAAATTGAAATCTATGTATGCACAACAAGTTTGAAAAAAAATATTATGTACAAATTGTGAAAAGAAATAAATTCCTTAACGAATTACGGATGAGGAATATTTCTCTTCCTCCGCTAAGATCTCCATATCAGCGTCTCTTCATAGCTGTTGGTAGAAGGATTCCCGAGTGAGTGGTTTCTGATAGAGACGAACTCGGTGGTCATTCACTTTGAAGGTATATCCAGACCAATCAATGGTAGTTAAAGTGATGGTCCCATTTTCATGTGCCTTCTGGATTTCGTATGGTCCTAACCAACGAGTTTGGAGTTTCCCAGGGAAATCCTGAAACCGAGAGTCATATAATAGGGCCCAATCTCCTCCATGAAAGATTTTGTTTTTGATAAGGGAATCATGCCATTTAGCTCGCTCCTGTTGAATCAATGCTGTATTTTGTAGAGCGGAGAGCCTAATTTCATCCAATTCATTGATCTATTATAGTCGATTAATCTGTGCCTCAGTTAAATCTAAGCCGACTTCCTGTGTTGTTCATAATGTTTGGATTTCAAACTCTATAGGGAAAATGGGTTGTTTTCCAAACACTAGTTGATAAGGTGAGTAACCAGTGGTGCTTCTCCATGTTGTTCTATAGGCCCAAAGTGCTTCAGGTAGTTGGGCAGCCCAATCATGCCTATGTGAGGCAATGGTTTTTCTTAGGATCAATTCTATTATCTTATTGATGCTTTCTACTTGTTCGTTCGCTTGTGGGTGATATGGAGTAGTAATTTTGTGCTGGACATGATAATTATTAAGTGTTGCTGCTAATCTATGGCCAGCAAATTGTGGTCCTCCGTCTGTGATAATTTCCCTTGGAATGCCATAACGCACAAATAGATGGAAGAGAAACTGTATAACAGAGTCTTCTGTGGCCCTAGGCAATGCTTCTGCTTCAACCCACTTGGTGACATATTTGGTTGCCACCAAGATATATGTTCTCTGGTTTGATGAGGGGTTGATGGGTCCAACGAAATCAAGAGCCCATCGCTCAAATGGTTCGATGAGTAACTGAGTTTTAAGGGGCATCTCATCAGCTTGACCAGGACGTCCTGCTCACTGGCAGTTGTCACAGGCTTGGAAAAATTTCCTTGCATCTCTGACAATTGTGGGCCAGTAATATCATGTCTGTAATACTTTGTGTCCCGTTCTACGCTCAGCGAAGTGTCCCCCACATGGTCCGTCGTGACAGGCTTTTAGGATGTCGAAGATTTCATCTTCTCGAACACATCTCCTAATATGCATGTCTGCCCTTGTATGAAACAAATAGCCCCCATTCCAGGAAAATCGAGTACTATTCTGAACAATTTGTTTTCGCTCATTAGGGGTTAAGTGTTTTGGTAGTTTACCTGCTGCAAGGTAATTGGCAACATCGGCATACCAGGGTGTTCGAACGGCAACAACAAACATATGTTCGTCCGAAAATTGATCTTCAACTGCTGCTGCATCAACTGGCTTTAGCATTCTTGAGAGAAAATCGACTACAGGGTTCTCTTTGCCAGGCCGGTCTTTGATTGTGATATCGAATTCCTGCAATAAAATCAACCATCTAGTTATTCTGGCATTTTTGACAGGCTTATTTGCTAAGTATTTTATGGCGGAATGATCCGTATACAAAATAACAGGATAGCCTGTAATATAATGTCTAAATTTATTGACAGCATGTATTACAGCTAGGAATTCCTTTTCAGTAACAGTGTAATTTAATTCAGCAGGGGATAAATTTTTGCTGATATAATAGATAGCATATGGTTTTTTATCTTTTTCCTGCCCAAGGACTACGCCAATGGCTATATCTGAGGCATCAACTGATATTTGAAATGGTAGGTCCCAGTTTGGTCCTCGCAGGACTGGGGCTGTAGATACAAGCTTCTTTAAATCCTTGAAAGCATGTTCACACTTGTCTGTCCAAAGAAAATCAACATTACCAGTTAGTGCATATAAAGGTGCAGCAATATGTGAATAATGTTCTATAAATCGTCTATAATATCCAGAAAATCCAAGAAAGTTGCGTACCTATGTTTGAGTAGTAGGAGCGGGAATAAGCAAAAGTATTTGGATCTTGGATGGGTCTACCTGAATGCCGGCTACTGAAATATAATGTCCTAGAATAAGTCCTTCAGTCATCATCATGTAACATTTTTCATGACTTAAGCAGATCTTGGTAGCTATACATCGTTGTTGGACTTTTTCTAGGGTATTTAGTGCTGGATCAAAATGATCTCCATAGGGTGTAAAGTCATCCATATATACTTCAAGTCCATCATTTATTAGATCTGCAAAAATACTAAGGATGGCCCTTTGAAATGTGGCAGGAGCATTACATAGGCCAAATGGTAGGACTCGGTAGGCAAATGTCCCCCAAGGACAAGTGAAAGTTATTTTGTCTTGGTCTTCAAGGGCAATCTGAATCTGATTGTATCCATTGAAGCCATCCAGAAAGGAAAATAATTTTTTTCCTGCCAGAGTATCTAGCACTTGGTCTATGAATGGGAGTGGAAAGTGGTCTTTTTGTGTTGCTTTATTAAGTTCTCTGTAATCCACACAAATTCTCCATTTCCCATTCTTTTTTGGTACGACCACAAGTTGAGAGACCCATTTACTGTCAGAAATAGGATAAATAAAATTAACATCTAACAGTTTCTGAAGCTCTGCTTTAACCACATCTTTTAAATGAGGATTGAGTCTTCTCTGTGGTTGGCAGACGGGTCTAGCATCTTTTTCTATATAAATGTGGTGTGTACACAAATGTGGGTCGATTCCTTTCATATCAGGGTAATCCCATGCAAATGCCTGTTGATATTTTCTCAGTACATGGATTAGCTTAGTTTCTTGTTCAGGTGTGAGGTTGGCATTGATATTTAAAGTTTTTCCCAGTTCAATTTCCACAATTTTACTATTTGCGATAGAAGTAACAGGTATTGTTTGATCATGTGTGTCTTTCAGAGGATCTTCCTCTAATTCATTATCAAATGTTGCTTCTATCATGTGAGATTGTGTGTAGGATTTAGGTTGACTGATGAAATTATTAATGGCATCATCTCCTGTTTGATCTTTAAAATCAAGTGCCTCTTGCAAGGTCAATGGAGATCTAATGTTATCAGTAAGGTATGATACATGATACTTGTTAGTTCTAATTATTGTGAAACTTGGCTGTGCTGGAGGGTATAGAACCAAATTCTTAATATCGGGTCCTTTAGTTATGGTCATATTTCCTTGCCGGCAACCAATGTAAGCATCGGCGATGGAAAGCCAAGGCCTTCCTAGGATTAGCGGGTGTCCATCAAGTCGGGTTTTTGGATTAATTATCAGGAAATCGGTCGGATATTCCCAGGAGTCTACAGAGACCATGATATCGTGTAGAGTACCTTACGGTCTAATCACAGATCGATCAGCTAATTCTAACAAAGTAGAGGTAGGTTCTACAGATGTAATGTCGAGCTTTTGACAGGTGGTGGTTGTTAAAATATTGATTGCAACACCTAGATCAACTAAGGCATTAGACAAGGTCTGATTGTAAATTTGAACAGTTACAATTGGATTTTCTGGGTCTTCATATTTGATGGGTGTTTCTTTCCCGGATAAGAGATCAGATAAAGTGTTGACTACTTGGACTCTTGGATTAGTTGTTATATTCCTCCTTGGTTTCTTTATGCACAATTCTTTAATAGTTTTTGCATATATAGGAATGTCGTGAATGGATTGGAGGAACGGGATTTTTATGTACAAATTTTGTAATTCCCCCATAATGTCAAAGTCAGGGTACTGTAAAGGTCGAGGTATGACTGATTGTTCTGGGAATGGGGGAGAGGATGTGGTTGCTTGATTATGAGACTGCTGATTATTTACATCCTCTTGTTGCAATTGATTTTCTCTTACTAACTGATCTTCATTACGAACTGTTTTATCCCCCTAATTTTGAATGATACGTCCAGATCGTAATTGAAGATCATTACACTCCCGCAGATCAAGTCCTATTTCTGGTGACTCAATGATTTGAAGAGATTGGATTGGTCTGTTATTTGGATTGGGGTTGGGTTGGGCTGGGAGTTGCGGTCTCAAATTAGACTGGGGATTTTGTTGTAGAGTTGGCAGAGTAGGTTGAGGGAGCAGAATAGTTTCTACTGGCTATTGCATCGGTCTTTGCCAGTTTGTCCGCCAGGATGAACTTTGTGAAGTAGGGGGAGTCCATTGCGGAGGATATGGGTTATTTTGCCAATATGGTGAATTATAAGGGAAATTTGGCCAACTAGATTGATTTGGATGATTCATCCATGGGTTTGAAGAAGGAAATGGTGGTGGTGACCAATTTGGGAATGGGGGTGGGGGCTGATTCTGCCACATATTATATTGTTGAGCATTATATTGTGGAGGCTGAAAATAAGAGGTTGGGTCTGAAAACATACCAGATTGTCTTTGCTGCCACTGGCGGCACTGATTGATCAAGTACATTGATTCTGGTTCTTCCTCTACTTCCTTATATACTGCCTTTAATCCAGGAAGTGAGGGGTAGCTTTCCGTAAGATGATCGTTTGTACAGATGGCACATGTTTGGACTGTATCCAGTGGACACTCCTTGTGGCTATGTTTTCTTCTGCATCGGGGGCAGAAGATTGCCAAATTCTGTTCTGCCTCCATCTGCTTCTGCTTGGCCTGCAAAACATCAAGTTGTGTAGTTAGTGTCCCTAGAATATCAGTTTTAAAATTTTCTAATAAATTTCCAATCTCCACACGTGTTACTCCTTCTGTTTCTATCTTATTGTCTCTTGCAAATCGATCATATTCTGCCGGTTTAATTCTTGTGCTGCCTCTCGAACTCTTGATACATAGATCAATAATGTCAGCAAAATTCTCTTGATAAATATCGCCTTTTCCCATAATGTTTAATGTTTCGATCCACTGTTCTTTCATGCCCCTTATCAATGCAGTTTTTAACACATTATTAAATAAAGGTAGTGATGCATAAGGAGATCTTTGTAAATTATATTGAAAACATTCCACATATTCCTCTAATGTTTCATTTGGTTTGGCTGTCATTTGAAATATTTCATCTTTCAATTCTCTAGACCTACAATAATCCTAATATTTTTTTAAGAAGGATTCTTTCATTTGATCCCAATTGTTGATGACCCCACCACCTAGTCCCATAAACCATCTTAGAGCAGCCCCTTTTAATGTTGAGGGGAATAGTTTCAATTTCTGGGGATCGGTGGTGTAATCATATCCCCTACACAACACATCAAATTCAAATAACAATGCATCCAGATCTTCTGATGTAAGACTGTGAAAGGTTGGGATATGTTGAAGAGGGATAGCTTTCATGGGTGCATTTGCTGCAGAATCCACTATAGAATATTGTAATGTAGAGGTTTGAGTATTTGGCTAATTCTGAGCCATAGGATCAAATATGTGCCAATAACCTTCTGGGATATCTAAGAGGGTATTCCTAGGTTGAGAGGGAACGATTCTAGCAGGGATAGTTTTAACAACACTTCCTTTATCTGGGATAAGAGGAATACCTGATGTTTGAGGGGATTGAATTCTTTCAACAATGATTTTCGCAGCACTCCCCTTATCTGGGCTGTTTACTTGCTGATCTGTTCCAAGGAGAGATTTTGGTTCTTCTGTTTCCCCTGTTTCTCCTTCTACTTTGCAAAAGTTATTGAAATTCCCTTCCTGCAATAGTTCTGGAGTAGAATTTTCAATTTCCTGAAAGTCCTGCTCTTCAGTTTGACTATGCACCTCAGCAAAGGCTACAGATGGTGATCCTGTGGCCTGAAGGGAACTAGTAGGATGCTTAGAAATGGTTTTCCTGAAACCTACTGATGGCTGAGATTCTGCTTCCTTATAGATTTCGTCTATGAAAGTTGTTCGGCCAAGGGTCACCAACCCCTTGGCTTTTTCAGGTTTGGATTGGAGCTTAAGATTCTTTTCTGTTTTTTTCTGCTTAGTCATGCACTCAAATAAACTGCTAAGTTCTATTCAATCAAAGCAAAAGAAAATCTGTTAGGAAAGCGGACAATGGAGCAGGGCTTTTACATGCTCCGTACGCAGGTTCTTACCTTTCGTTTTAAATTCCCTCTTTCCTAGCAGGCTCGTACACCACTCTGAAGAAACAAATGGCTACACTCTTTCCCCGGAAACGGTGCCAAAATGTAGAGCTATAAAAAGGGTCTCTTTCACCTCTAATTACCTCACATTAATATGTCAATCCGGGAACGTTTGGTTATTTCAAAGAGTGACTCAATCCAAGGCTATTTGTCAGAGTAATGCAAGTAGTACAACGTCCTACAAAATACGAGAGTAAACTGATGCTTTTCTATAACTAAGTTACGTCAAATGACTAAAGCACACACTCTCAAAATATCAGTCAAGGGTCCGACAGCAGTAGTCCATCCCTTTGGAAACTAATGGGAAAGGAAACTAGAGCATGGATCACGGGTCTGGGAGCAAGGCAGTAAATGTAGAGGCTCACTACAGCCATAGATCATCTCTCACACCAAATGCGAGTAAATGAAACGGCAGATAGAAATGGAACAACAAATAGGAAATTAAACAGTAAATCTAGAAAGGAACAACAATGCTTAAAATGGAACAGCAATTCTGAAATGGAACAGCAATCACTAAAGCTAAACCTCGCGAGTAACAATCACACTTTATACTATCAACTCAAAATCTCTTATCGTAATCAAAACTCCAATCTTTCATTCTCCAAGCAAATCACACAATCCACTAAAGGAACAACAATAACTCTAAATTATGGAACAACATGTGAAAGTCATACACACAACACTCTAAGAAAGTAATCTGACTTTAATCCCAATCATCAACAGGAATTATAACTGTGTTTCCAAATGGAACAGCATGAACTCTGAATCATAAAGAACACATCTTTCAGATAATTACCTTAACACACATACTCAGCCTAGAAGCTTCATAACACAAGGATAATACCGTTGAATCTAATAAGATTTCATCCACTCCGAAAGTACTAATAATATAATGCAGAGTCAATGGAAAGAACATTAATGAACGAGTCTTAGCAAAGCATGTAATGTGATCATATCAGATTATCAACTAGTGACGATAAGCAAACCACACAGAAATCAAATCGTAGTGATATAGAAGCAAGTGTCCTCCGAGGTCGGGCCCTTAGCCTTAAGGGTACACCGCTTTAAGCTAATCCAGATGTGAAGATGAGATAATCACCAAGTTTATATTAATACATAAAACATAAAGTACAATGAGCCAAGTTCAACGAGACTTGATGATCAAAGTTAAGTCTTTAACAAAAAGTTACATAAAAAAACCTCTCTTCTTAGACTAACTGTGCTGCCCCTTTATAGAAGGATAATGACAGAGATGTCTAAGTGGTAAGATAAATAAAGCAGCGATCCCTCAGGATCGAAGATCCTGAGGGATTCGCAAAACTGTTAATCCCTAATCACTTCTTTCTCCTCTGCCGAGTTGGTGCATTTTCCTCCTTTTTCGGACCAATTTTCTTTAGCTTGCTTTGCCTTGTCTGCACTCAGTCCTTCGTCAAAGGGACAACAGTTACCCTGTTCTTATCTTCTTCTTTGGAACAACAGCTCCTTGTTTCTACCCTTTCCTGCGCAGGAAAATGACAATTATCAGCGGATAAGTCTTTGCATACTAATTCCACGTATTCTACCACAATTCACTATTGTTTTCCTCATTCATGATGTGAAAGATTCATAAGTCCTACTGAAAAGCCACTAAAATTATCATTAAAAACATACCTTTTTAGTACTCCACACTAGCCTTTTAGGAATAAAAATGTCCTCCAGTGTCACAAAATACATCTTGAATTGGTCACAATAGTTTCTACAAAACTATGACTTAAATAGGAAATTTCTGAAGAATGTACCATTTCTGCTCCGATTTCATCTTTTAACTGTTTTTCACTTTTACTTGGGATGAAATTGATTGTTACTAGTGAAAGTGTTTTCACCTCTGTTTAAACCTTACTGCCTCCATGTTTACTTTTACTGTTTACTGTTTACTGCTCTGTTTTTCATTTGTCCTTAGTTTGACATGAATCTGTATGCTCTATAACTGTCTTCCTGACTATTTATCTTCATGCTAGCTGATTTACTTGACTTGGTCTTCAATCTGATACTCTTTAACCCTGAAACACTTTGAATTTTCTTTACTGTGTCCTTTTACCTTCACTTTATATTTTAGGTCTTTTACTATCTATTTCTACAGTAAATCATTTCTTCGTGCTAGCTGATTTACTTGACTTGGTCTTCAATCTGATACTCTTTAACCCTGAAACACTTTGACTGTTCTTTACTGTGTCCTTTTACCTTCACTGTATATTTTAGGTCTTTTACTGTCTATTTCTACAGTAAATCATTTAATTTCATGTTTCCTCTACTTGTCTTTTAACTGTATGTTTTATTTTCCATATTTGTTTCAATAGATTTGATAACAATCTCGGAGAAAACAGGTCTTATGACTAGTATTTATATTGTTTATCCAAGGCTATGGTCTTTTGATCGCCTGTAAAACAAAACAAATTGTTAGGAAAACGTTGGGTTGACAGGGAGGGTCATTAATGGCTTTATTGAGCTTTATAGGTTTATGGAGTGAGTCCAAAGTTATTTCAGGAGGTAAACCATGTTTGAATTGGTTAGCAGAGGCTCCAGGTGGCAGAGAAGGGTTACACAGGGTTTTACTACTCAGACGGGTGAAAATGAGCAACACTGGGGTTTTTTTGTTTAAACAGGTAAATTGATTTGTTTGAATTTTTGGCACAAAGTGAACAATAGATGGTTTGTTGTGTAGCGGGCGGTGGTATGCGGTTTATTTCGCACTGCTTATGAGTGCTAGGTGGTTTTGGGGGGAGATTGCTTGATTCCACTCATTGGGTGCCACGTCGCATTGGGGGCCCAAGGGGAAACAACCCATTTTGTGCAGGTAAAGTTCAGGTTTCGAGCCCGTGCGAAATCAACGTGGATCATTAGATTTGAAGGGGGAAGATCGAGTGGCGATCGGCCGATAAAAATGCATGGACAATAGTGGGGGGGCCTGACAGGCAATTAACTCGGTGGTTTTGGATTTAATAAGGGATTAGGGGTGACATTAATGCATTAGGTGTGATTTCATTGGCAGAGTATTTGACTTTTAATTAATTGTTGATCGATTAATTAATTCATTTTTCAGGCTCAGGTAGTTATAAAATTTATATTTCAACCTTCGGGGACGAGGTATTAATATTAAAGGGATTTATTAAATACATTGGGGAAAAGGGTTATTTTTTGGGAATTAATATGTAAATAAAATTAAAATTTAATATGAACATCGCGAAAAATGGATTTATAACTAAGTATAAATGTATATTTATAATTCATTTTCTTTTCATAAACACATTATAACTTAGGCTAAGTTTTATTTTTGTGGGTTTTTCAGAAAAGGGGTTTATTTGCGGGTAATGGCCTTTCCTTAGGAAAAATGGTGTTTTATATTAGGAGAAAGGATTTTTTTGGGAAAATGAGGAAGAGTGAAGGGGGGTAATGTTTGTGGGGGGGAATTTTAGTACTTGGGACTTATAAGTCATTGGGTCAAGGGTCCGGTCCCTCCAAAAGTTAGAGAAATTCTTTGAACCCCTTTAACTTAAGATTTTGGGTACTTTAGACTTTTCTTTGGAAATTAGTTAAGTGAAAGGTGTAATGAGTGAGGAAAATTAATCAATTGACTTTGTGGACTTGATGCATGTCCAATTGCTCATTAATACTTGGAATTTTCATGATGAGGGTGATAAATATGCTTTTGTCTAACAATCGCCACAATTCTGCAACCTTTTGACTACTTACCCATCTACTCATCCTACCATTTTTACTTCTCTTTATTAGGGTGTACTTAAGCTGGAAAACCCTTATCAAAAGATCTTTATTTTCTTTTAGAATAGTAATCTAACTAAGTCTAACCTTATTACATCCAAGGGCTTATATTAAATAGTTGAGCTCCTTTTATTCACTCTACCTAATCTAATTATCTGCCAAGATTACACTGTTTGGTCAGATTTTCTTTCTCTAACTATAAGCATGAAATTGAAAACATGAAATAGCCAAGTTTAAACATTTTGACTATCATGGATTGTGGCATAGGTTACAAATTGCACACAATCATTTATTTTGTACAAAAAATAAATAGTAGTGGCATTTTGACTTGCACACTTTCATGGTCTTTTCTTTCTTGGGGTTCATATTTTCATCTCTTTTGACCTTTCTTATTCTTTTTTTCGTCTGATTTTTCTTTTATGACATACCCTCTTTACATTTTTTATTTTTTTGAATATGGAAAACATTTGCAGAAAGCAAAGGTATGTACATATTACAGGCTTAATCTCAACCATTCAAAAATTATGGCTCCTATTGGTATAGGAACCTAACAGTATCTACCACAAACTCAGTGATAAATCCTCCTATAATTTGATCTATTCAATGGTCCACAGCTCGAGCAATCTTATCTTCTGAGGCTTCTAATTTGCGCACTAATTTTGGAGTCCACACGATTGGTTTATCCAGCCTGCACTCTCCCTAACTATCTTCTAGTTTCACGATCATAGAAAATTTTAGGGGCGAATGTTCGCCCTTTGGCGAAATTAAGGGGTTTTAAATTTTTAGTGAGCGAATATTTTGTATCAGAGTACATTTTTACAAGTCACCTCAAATAGCCCACCTTATTTTAAGGGAGAGGGTAAAAAAGGTAAATTTAGCCCTTGAAATTAGGAGTTACAACCTTCCATTTGCCCATTTTCAAGAATAGGTTTTATTTAAGTGAATCCTATGGGCCAAAGGCCCAAATACCATATTTATAAAAGAGGTATGGTAAATTAATAAAAATATAAATAAATGAGAGGTATGGTAAATAAATAAAACATTTTTTATATTTACTCCATAAGTCACCTTATATACATGCAAGGGTGTAAACAAATAAAAATATAAGTAAAGTGGAGGTATGGTAAATAAATAAAGCCTCTTTTTATATTTAGTCCATAACCCTCGTTCTATTCATGAAGGCTCAAGAAAGAGGTTTTATTTAAGTGAATCCTATGGGCCAAATACCATATTTGTAAAAGAGGTATGGTAAATTAATAAAAAGATAAATAAACGAGAGGTATGGTAAACAAATAAAACATTTTTTAATATTTACTCCATAAGTCACCTTATATTTATGAACACTCAAAAAATGTGTTATATTTAGGTGAAACCTATGGGAAAAATACTATGGGACAAATACTATGGACTAGATTTTTATTAATACCATGCAAAAAAACATTATTAACCCTAATATTAGTATTAATAAAAATAAAAATGGCACATGGTATTGACCCATGGTATTCACCAAAATGGTAGATGGTATTGACCCATGGTATATGTAGCCTATTTAAATGGGGGAATTAAACCAGCATAGATCCATCTTTACTCTAGATCTACTAACCCCCGAGAGGTATCAAATATCGTGATATGAAAGCTAGCATAGAGTGAAAAAATATTTGATCCGATCAAGAGTAAAAATTTATGTTGTAATTTAATGTATGTTAAACATTTTAGCTTGGTTAAAATAACAAATAAAATAAAAATCAACTATTAATTTTATTAATTTTTAGAAATTACTAATAGTAATTTTTAAGCTCAAGGTTTATGATAACCCATGGTATTGACCCATGGTAATACCATGGTATTCATTTGAGCATAGAATATTTAAAGGGGAAATTCTATCATCTTAGATCCATCTTAATTCTGGGTCTACCAAGTGCTCAAAGGGATAAATAGATTTCATCCCCCTAAGAGTGGTAGATGTGGAGTTAAGATGGATATAGGTTGGTTTCTATGATAATGAAGATATAAAATAGACTTAGGAAATTATATTGTAAAAACATCTTAAGGTAAATGGTTAAAGCATAGACATTGGACAAGTATATTTGTTACTTCCGTTTAAACTGAAACAAATACAAGGCTAAAAGGAATGGATTGATTGCACTAATCATCTTTCTATAACTTTCCAACATATGCTGGAGTAAACAGATTGTAATTTGGGTAATTTTTCTAATTGCAAACAGGAACATACTTGTGTAATGGTAGGTGGTTACGAGGTCCCTAGAAGTGATGAATTTGAATTTTTCTTCGTTTTATATATAGTATTAGGTTTTTTCTCATGCTTTCTGTGAATGGCATGGGTGAATTTTATCCTACACCCACTAGGTTATCGATATGTAATTTCGGTAATTTTGATTTCAAAAGATATTTTAAAGAAATGTAATGATTTCATTTATGTATTCAATAAACATAGGATTTTATAATTGAGTAAAATATTCGCCATGCCTAGTGAGAGATTCGCCAAAAAATTATATATACATATCATATTATTGATAAAATCGCCTTCCATTTTTCCTATATACCATGGAGATTCACCCATTTATTATACATGTAAATTTGGGGGGGTTCTTAAAATTTTCCTTCTTCACGATCCACTCATACAGTTCAGAAGGAAAGGATGCAAAGAAAATTTCATGGATTTCCATATATAAGTAGCGCTCCAACCACTATTCTTTAGATAGCCGTGGATTCCTGTTTTCCTACGCTGTGAACTCGTGAATCTTCTTATCCAACCACCCTTCAATTTATTTATTTGTTGGATCCCAATGACACGAAATCAGACATCCCTTATGCAAATCCCAATCCCAGAAATGGAACCATTTTTTCGCTTGTGGGGGCTTAACCCAGGTTCAGAGGTGATTTATCCAAACAAATCTTGGTATTACTGGCCCTTTCGGCAATAGCCCGCGGAGAGCTGACTTAGGTCTCACCCAAAGTAGTATGTGAGGGTACTAGAACCAGGTTTTTGTACCGTAGAGATGTCTGATGATTTTCGGTGGTCCGCGGTTTTACCCTACGCACACATCGCTATGCGCATCTATCAGTACCTTGCCACCTGCGATGCTGCCTTTGTGCAACCCTGATCGAGGCCCGATCCATGTTACTAGTCAGTTCCTTACTATTAACTCGATATTAGTTTATCACTTAGGTTATCCCTATGTGTCTAGCTATATTTAACAGTGTTCAACATTCATAGAAGTGGATGCGATAAAGAATACACTATAATTAGATAAGAAATAGCAGAAGAACAGATACACAAGATTTGGAATCAAACTTCTCTTTATTATTCTTCTTTCTTGGTGACAGACTCGATTTCACCCTGCACACTCAGTTGCAGGGGTTCGTGCACTCAACCGCGGACTCTACTAGGCCTCTGCGCACTCAGCCACAGAGCCTCTTCCTAGTACTATGACCCAAAAGCACTTATACCTTTACTCTATGCTCACTATCTTCTAGACTCCATCCCTTGACTATTTTCTTCTTCACTACTTTACAACTTAGAGCCTCACTCTATTTATATAATCCCATGGTCCGCAGACCATGGGTAGGCCGACACTACCTTCAAAACTTAGGGCGGACAACCGTATGACTCTATTATACAATTTGCACTCTGTGCCCGTAATTCGCAGAGTCTTTACAATAATTGTACTCAAAACTTAGGCTCTGAGCCCCAAAACATGTTGTGGGGTGACTCCATGCCCAACACTATCTATAATAGAAAACCTATTGAAATTGTGCTAGGGAAAATCCTGGACATTAATAGTAATCTGAGTAATGACCAGCAACAGAAGCTTATCCAAGTCCTTAGGAAATATAAAGGGGCTTTTGCATGGGATTACCTAGACATGAAAGGGATTGACCCTTAGTTATGTATGCACCACATCTACACTGAAAAAGATGCAAGACCCTGTTGAAGCCCCGAAAATCGGGTCGACAACAAGGGGGATACCCACCCAGTCTGTACCTTGGTTGGCAGCTCCTTATCCGTTTGGTATAGCGGGTCCGACTGGGGATAATGGGACCAATTTCCCAATCTAAGCGGTGTGTGTGTGTGTAGAGTTGGATGATGTTGATATAGGAGTCTTTTAATCTAATTTAATTCAAAATTCTAAACTAACTCTATGCTATTGTAATCTAATAAAAAAAAACAACACATATAATCTACGCTAACCCGGGTTGTATTTCTTCTATTATGCGATCTAAAGAGATTTCGAACAATAACTGGTAATAAAGATCATTCATTTATCATAAGAATAGAAATCAATTAAGATAAATCATTCTGCATAAAAAGTTAAGGAAAACAATTGTGAACAACATATCGCATAATAAGTTATTCATATATCAAGCACAAATAAATGACTCCACCGTACAGAAGTGCCAAATGGTAACCCACACATTCATGCATTAACATATAAACAACTGAAAACTGCATATCACTTTAAGAATATAAGCAGAAACTGGTCAAGAGATAAAAGTACCATTTATGACTGGTTCCACTCATAAGCTTCAAGCAATAACGATTTATCTCTACTTGTTCTAACATCTACTAAGAGTACAAAAGTGCAACATCATTAGCAAACAATAAATGCAAACATTGATAAATCTCGATCCATCCATTCACCAAAAACCCCCTCCGAGGGTGCAAAAGTGCACGTTCTGAGGACAAGTTTTTGACAAATTTCCGGACCCTTCTCCAAATGCCTGAGAAGGGTTTAAATACTGCTAACTAATTAATCTTAATTACATAAATTTAGGACACGGTTTCAAATGACCACCCTTCTACTAAAGCAAATTTATTTCTAAAAATTGAATCTAATTTCTAACCGTTTTTGTATTTGCTCCTTAGTGTTGTAAGCAATGCAACATTTGCCTGGGAAGAGTCGGCTCGTTGTCTTCTCCTTTCGTTTGAGTTATGAAAATAGAAATAACAAGAGCTGGCACCGCTTTCTGACAAACTGGAAGATATTTTCCTCTGGCTTGGTGTATTCACTGTGTGTATACTTGGTAATAACCCAAATTTCTCTCAAACTGATTGTGCTGTTGCTATTTTGGTTTCCGGCCTTGCAAATGACTGAATAAGTTAGGGACTTTGCTCTCTAAACAATTCTCTGTATTGAAAACTGCTTCCGTTCTTTGTTCCAGGCTTTTCTGGTGCATTTTCCCTCTTTAGCATTTTTATTTTTGCTTTACCCAGTCTAAGCTTCAGGATCTTTTGTAAACATGCTGCTTTTGTGCGCCTTTGACTCTGAGTCTTGGATAGTCTATTGCCATCAGTATCTGTTGAGTGATACTCTGGAATCCGCGGTCCTGCTACATGCAACATCCGTTTGTGAAGGCATCTCTTCTCTTTTCTCCAAGTATTGACACCTTCCCCTTTTCCTTAGATGTTTCCTGCACATTGATCTATGTTAGTTGCTGTCTTACAGTTTACGCAAAGGAAAAGAGTAATGACGAAAAGATTGACATGAAAGCTTTAGCTCTAATGAATGCATAATCATGACACTCATAATGAACTAACTCTTCGAAAAACACAACACAATCCTTCTCGGATACTTTGGCGTACAATCATTAAATTCTTTTAAGGCGCACGCCCAATTTTGGTCTACAGACAGCTTTCCTTGAACACTGTGTCAAGGAAATTTTGCGATGAGTGATTTCTGTGACTCGCATTACAGTATCGAGGATTGCGTTGTCAAGATGTGTCATCGCAGGAATTGATGATCGCATTCATCGCAGATCGCAACGTCGCAGACCGGAAATCGCAGATCGTAATATCGTAGATCGCAATATCGCAGATCGCACTTAATCATCTAATCATTGTGTGTTGCTTATGCGATGTTGCGATATGCGACGTCGCATATCGGCCATCGGTGATTCCTTAAGTTTTTCATTTAAGAGCGCTTCACAATATAAGCGATGCGATGAATTTCACGTCGCTTCTTCGCAGCTTATTATGCGCATAGGAAAACGTCTCACTCTCTTCTCACGATGCAATACAGCTTTAGGGAGTCAAAATACAAAAAATTTGATAAAATGTTTTTTTTTTGGATTTTTTGTTAAGGGTCCCCATTTGCTTGGTGTTATTGCTAATACCAATCAGAGAGGGGGGTTGTTGGTGACCACAACAATGGCGATTCACTATGAAGAATCAGTTATCTCTGTTTTTCTATATTGAATTTTAACTTCTGAAGCAGAAAAATTTTCATATGTCTAAATTTTGTTATGGACAGATAGAATATATTACGCCTTATCCTATCACTGATACTTCGTCTAAACCTTTTCATATTCCAATTGTTTTTTTCCTCAAGCTTAGTTCTTGTATTCACACCAGACATTACTTGGTCTTTTAAAGATAAAATAAGGTCTTCTCTGCGTGCTGGCTTTTAAAATATGCTCATTTGTCATAGGTAGAGCCTCTGCTGCCCACAAGCATCCATAGCCTCGACAGGGTTACCTGTTACCCAACAATGATCCTTTATCCTGCTTGAGGTTATTTACAACCTTTTCAGAGGAAAACCCTTTTTGACACTTTTTCCTTTTTTATTCTCTAAAGAACAATGTCTTGGTTTGGTGGCCAAATTATGACACAGTCATTCACTTGATTTACACTTTTGCTGAACAAGTTGGCTCGTGATGAGACCCCTTGTCTTTTGATTGCAACAATCTTGAGTCGTTTCCCTGTTTTGGTAGACAGTATTGGCAAAGTCAGCAAGTTATAATATCTGTGATCATGATAAGCCGGCTCGTGATGAGACCTCTTATTCTTTGAGATACAGTGTTTTCTCGGATTGTTCCTCTGAATGCTGTGATTTCCTTTAGTAGGGAGGAAGTCATTGTTTTTCCTTAAGAAATATCTGGACGACAATAATAGAGTTTGAAAACAACAACTTTACAGAGAATATTTATTTTATTATTGATACCTTTCATTGTGCTGATATAAAACAATTTTTTACCAAAGGTTGCTTTCATCAAATTTTTGAAGTTGAAACTAGCATCATGTCTAGGCTAAAGTTAACTCTACCTGTCAATAATAAAAATCAGATTTTTTGAAAATTTTTGCTACTTGTACAAGCGAAAAGCTCAAAATCTGATAGAGAATTGGTGTCTTTTTCATGAACCCTTTTAGTGACCATCTACAACTGGTTTTATTTATAAGAAAGAGAAAAACAAATAAAAACTAAAACTATCCTACAAAAATAGAAGAGTGATCTTCTATGGAAAATATACTTTAAGAATCTGTCCATTAACAGGCAAAGAATCTCTTCTACCTGCTAAATCCTGCAACACAAACGTCGATGGGCCTATGACTTCTACAATCTAAAAAGGACCAAGCCACAGTTTCTGAAATTTCGTATGTTTGCCCTTTTCTTCATGAGCCTTATCCCATTTCAAAACTAAATCTCCCATCTGAAAATTCTTCCTGGTCATTATGCTTGAGTCAAAAGAGGATTTTATCAGCGCTTGGTGATGAGCATGGGTTTTCTTAACTTGTTCTTGTCGTTCTTCTAATTTAATTATTTCCATTTGTCTTAGTTGTATGGAGGAGGTAGATACCTCATCAATGTGTTGTACCAAAGACAAAGAGGAGATGACTAAGTGAGTTGGAAGAACCACTTCTTTCCCATAAACTAAATTAAAGGGAGAAGTGCCGATTGAAGCTTTCTTCGTTATTCTATCTGCCCATAAAGCATTTATCAATGCTTTGTGCCAATTCTTTTGGTTTTGGTCGACTGTTCTTTTAATAATCCTGATCAGGTTTTTGTTTGTTGATTCAGCCAATCCATTACCTTGCGGATAGTAATTGGTCGAATATTTCAGTTTGAACCCTCTTTTAAGTGAAAAATCAGTCATTGTATTTCCAGAAAAGTATGAAGCATTATCAAACATTAAGACCGTTGGCAATCCAGACCTAGTGATTATAAATTGATCTATGAATTCAATAATGTTTTCAGAATTAGCTGTCTTGAGAGGAACTGCTTCTACCCATTTAGTAAAATAATCTGTTGTCGTGAGGATGTACTGTTGGGTCCCTATAATACTAGTGATTACCCCATTACTATTGTAGTTATACCCCTTATTTATATTTTTGTGCCCCTATTACCCCCATATTGTTATTTCTGTGCCCCATAGAATCCCTCTATTGTTATTTTTGTGGCTTTATATTATTATTGTTAGGTCGGCTGGATTATATTGTGACTCCTTAGACTCCTATATATAGAAAGGAGGTTTTGTCATTTGTATCATCCAAGAATTGTTCATTTATGTAATGTAAAGGAGGTTTCCCCCTCGAAGAGGCTGAATTCTAAGGCGTTGATCTTTCTTTTCTATCTTTTCTTGAGCTGGTTTCATAACATTTGGTATCAGAGCTTTGGATTCTAGGGTTTCACTGCTCCAAACAGGTCATTGTGGAATTTTCGCTATAACTTTTTTTCTGTGACATTTCAGAAGTCGCAAAAAAAACCCATTTGAGAAGAAATTGCGCTGAACCTTGGGTCCGAATTTCAGAGCTTTTCGCGCGATATTTTCGGAGATATGATCTGAGGAAGTTGGTCTTTTTGCAAACTCCTGAATTACACTCAAAACAGGTGACCTGGGGAAAATCATCATAACTTTCTTTCTAAGCATCAGATTGAAATTTTGTAAGAAGGTACAGAAAGAGGACGGACTGTAGTTTTCTTATATATATTTTTTAGAGTCAAAGGTTGAAGCAGTGACACGTGGCACTTCATACAAGTTCACTCTACTGAAATAGTCTATAATCAGGTCACTGCGGGAGATTGTGCATAACTCTTTCTTGGAGAATCCAATTTGGATCAAACTAGTGGCATTGGAAAGAGGACATACAAGGCTACTACAGGTAAGAATTTCAGAACTGGATGATTCGAAATTACAGAGATACATCAGATTCAATATCAGGCTTCTACAAAGTAAAAAAAAGGTGTGTAGTTTTTTTTTTAATTTTTGCATAAGCTTGTTTTGAAGTAATTCAAAGGGCATAGTAAAGCATTATTATCGGTAACTGATGCCTCGAGGAAAGAAAATGCAAACACCTAGTAAGGAACCTGAAAGCTCTAGCATGACTCATGAAGAAGAGGAAGAAATGCTACATGATATATCAAAATTACAAGAACAAGTGCAACAAATGTCACGCTCACAAAAGCTAACATATGCTAAGACAAATGGCGTGGAATCTAAGATAAATGGCATGGAATCTAAGATAAAGGGCATGGAAGCTAAGATGGATGATCTGAAGATAGATTTGAGGACAGATTTGAAGACAGACATGGCAGATTTGAAGACAGATTTGACAAATTTTCTACAAGAAATACTTACTAATGGTGAAAAGGTTGTAAAGGAAACTCATGATGTGAACAAAAGAAATGTTAATCATGATTCCATAGACTCTAATGTTGGATCGAAGACCCACCATATTCCAAAAATCGATATGAGGAAGTTTGATGGCAAGGATCCCGCCACATGGATATTACAGATGGAGCAATTCTTCGATCTCAATAATGTGCAAAACACACAAAAGGTACGTATGGCAACTTTATATTTGGAACCAAATCAGTTTGTATGGTATCAATGGCTTTGTTCTCGTAAACAATTTATCACTTGGGCAATTTTTACGGAAGAATTGATAGCACATTATGAGGATACAAAAAGCAACACTTTTTTTAGCCAATTGATAAGTCTCAAACAAAAGGGTTCAATAATGGAGCACATTGAGGAGTTCCAAAAATTGAACATAAGGGTAAAAGATATTCCAGAGGAGCATAGGATTGATGTGTTCATAGGGTCTTTAAAGGATAATATCCAACATGATGTGCGCCTTTGGGAACCTGATTCATTAGAGAAGGCATTCAGGTTAGCAAGAAAAATGGAAAGCAAAATTATGGCAACTAGGAAGCATACCATTCACAACTATAAAGACGGAAGTGTTGTTGCCCATAGTCTTCCACAACCTACAAGGTTGACACCACAACAATTGGAAGAAAAAAGAGCAAAAGGGCTTTGTTACAATTGTGATAGCAAATACACAAAAGGTCATAAGTGTGCTGAGAAGAAATTATTCTACATAGATTGTGAAGAGGAAGAAGAAAAGGAGCAAGAAAGGTCAAAAGAAGAGGATATATTCCAGGAACAAAGCCTAGATGAAGAAAAAATAAATCCGACCATATCTTGTAATGCATTGGCGGGAATTACCACTCCTCAAACCATCAAGATAGAAGGACAAATCAAGAAGAAAAAGGTAATAGTGTTGATTGATTCAGGAAGCACCCACAATTTTATTCATTGTAGGGTAGCAAAAGAATTGAATTGCTTCCTATATCCAGCACCAGAGTGTCAAGTGATGATTGCAAATGGAGGAACAATAAATTGTTCTGGAAAGTGCCATAATATCAAGCTATCCATGGGAGAATATGTATTGACTAGCCCAATGCTTTCCATTCCAATGGGAGGTGCTGATGTTGTACTAGGAGTCCAATGGCTACAATCCTTGGGTACAATAGCTTTTAATTTTCAAGAACTTTTCATGAAATTTTCTGTGGAAGGAAAGGAAGTTGAATTAAGGGGTATTGCAGGGAAACCAGGAAAGATAATCAGCTCTAATGGCATGACAAAGCTTCTAAAAAAGGAGCAAAGAGGTGTAATTGCACAATTATGTTCGCTAGATGTTTCCACATTGGAATCATCTATTTCTCCAGATCTCCAAAAAGTCCTGGACAATCATTCCAAGGTATTTGAGACTCCCAAAGGTCTCCCACCTATGCGTGATCATGATCATGCTATTCATCTGATTCCAGGAAGTGTTCCTCCAAACATCAGGCCGTACAGATATCCCTATGTCCAAAAAAGTGAAATTGAACGTATGGTTGCAGAAATGCTAGAGGCTGGTATAATTCAACCGAGTCAAAGTTCTTTCTCAGCTCCAGTAGTATTGGTGCACAAGAAGGATGGATCATGGCGCATGTGTCCAGATTATAGGGAGCTCAACAAGCTCACTATTAAAGATAATTTCCCCATTCCTGTCATTGATGAATTACTGGATGAATTGCATGGATCAATTTACTTCACCAAGTTGGATCTTCGTTCGGGATATCATCAAATCAGAATGAAGATTGAAGACATTCCGAAAACGACATTTAGAACTCATGAGGGTCATTATGAATTTTTGGTCATGCCTTTTGGCCTTACCAATGCACCTTCAACATTTCAAGGTTTGATGAATTCAATTTTCAAACCATTCCTTAGAAAATTTGTGTTAGTATTTTTTGATGATATACTAATCTACAGCAAGTCTTGGAAGGATCATGTTGAACATGTTGACAAGGTGCTACAACTATTGGAGGAGAAACAATTATATGCAAAAAGATCCAAATGTTTCTTTGGAGTCCAGGAGGTGGAATATTTGGGTCATATTGTATCTCATGAAGGAGTTAAGGTAGACCCTAGCAAAATTAAAGCCATTAAGGAATGGAAAATCCCCACATCCATAAAGCATCTGCGAGGATTTCTTGGGTTGACAGGGTATTATCGCAAGTTTGTTAAGAATTATGGGAGAATAGCAGCACCTCTAACAACATTATTGAAGAAAGATTCATTTTCATGGACTCTGGAAGCAACAAAGGCCTTTAAACATCTTAAAGAGGCAATGTGCCAAGCACCGGTCTTAGCTACACCGGACTTCACAAAAACCTTTATTGTGGAATGTGATGCTTCAGGAAATGGAATTGGTGCTGTTCTAATGCAAGATGAAAGACCCATTGCTTTTGAAAGTCGTCCAATCAAGGGAAAGTTTTTAAGCAAAGCTATTTATGAGAAGGAAATGTTGGCAATACTCCATGCACTTAAGAAATGGCGACCCTACCTAATGGGAAGACACTTCAAGGTAAAAACGGATCATGATAGCCTTAAATACTTTTTAGAACAAAGATTATCCTCTGAAGAGCAACAAAAGTGGGTCACAAAGATGTTGGGTTATGACTTTGAAATCATCTACAAAAAAGGGAAGCAAAATGTGGTGGCAGATGCACTCTCAAGAAAGGATGAGGATGTGGAAGCATTGTTGTGTGCCATTTCTATTATCCAACCAGATTGGATAAACGAAGCAAGGGAGGAATGGAAGAATGACGAAGAAGTGTGGGCACTTATTCGAAAGCTACAACAAGATTCCAGTACTTCTGATACATTTAGCTGGAAAAATGATTCGTTATGGTACAAAGATCGCTTATACCTCTGTAAGAATTCCCAGCTAAAACAAAAGATTCTTATGGAATTGCACACTTCTCCCTTAGGAGGGCACTCAGGATTTTTAAAAACTTACCAGAAGGTTAAGAAGGAATTTTTTTGGGATGGCCTTAAATCAGATATTCAAAAGTTTGTGGCGGAATGTTTGGTTTGCCAAAAAAATAAAGTTGAAACAATTAAGACACCAGGTCTATTACAACCTTTATCCATTCCAAGCCAACGTTGGGAGGAGGTTTCAATGGATTTTATCACAGTTTACCCAAGTCTGAGGGAAAGAGTGTCATCATGGTGGTAGTTGACAGACTTACCAAGTATGCACACTTTTGTGCATTATCACATCCATTTAAAGCCAGTACAGTTTCTACTGCATTTATGGAAACAATTCAAAAGCTACATGGAAACCCAAAGATTATTGTAAGTGACAGAGATCCCATTTTCACTGGAAATTTTTGGACAGAATTATTTTCTTGTCTTGGTACTCAGTTAGCTCATAGCTCATCTTATCATCCTCAATCTGATGGGAAAACTGAGATAGTAAAAAATGTTTGGAAGGATATCTTCGTTGCTTTGTATCTGATAAACAGACACAATGGGTCAAATGGTTGCCTCTGGCTGAATGGTGGTATAACACTTCCTTCCATACATCAACAAAAATGACCCCATTTATGGCACTTTATGGGTACCAACCACCATCAATCACATCATATTTAAGAGAAAATTCTAAGGTTCAGGCAGTGGAACATCACATCGAACATCAACAACAAGTCCTCCAACTCTTAAAGGATAACCTCGTGTTGGCACAAAATAGAATGAAACAACATGCAGATCAACATCGCAGTGAAAGAAGTTTTGATGTAGGTGATTGGGTATTCCTACGGCTACAACCATATAAGCAAATGTCCCTAAAGCAAGCTAAGAAGGATAATAAATTATCACCAAAGTATTATGGTCCGTACAAGGTGTTGGAAAAGATTGGTACTATGGCATACAAATTGGAGCTTCCTGCAGCTTCTCGATTGCACCCAGTTTTCCATGTTTCATGTTTAAAGAAGGTTATAGGCGACAAGTTCCCAGTTCAAACAATATTGCCAGAACTTGACGAGGAAGGAAAAATTATATTGGAACCGGAAGCAGTCACAGAAACAAGAACTCGACAGCTACGAAATCGATCAATTTCAGAGTATCTTATCAAGTGGAAGAACTTATCCGCTGAAGATTCCACATGGGAGGATGAGAATTTTATGCAGAAGTATCCAGAACTGCTCAAGTGTTGAGGACAACACTTTTTTGAAGGAGAGGGGCATGTTGGGTCCCTATAATACTAGTGATTACCCCATTACTATTATAGTTATACCCCTTATTTATATTGTTGTGCCCCTATTACCCCCATATTGTTATTTCTGTGCCCCATAGAATCCCTCTATTGTTATTTTTGTGGCTTTATATTATTATTGTTAGGTCGGCTGGATTATATTGTGACTCCTTAGACTCCTATATATAGAAAGGAGGCTTTGTCATTTTTATCATCCAAGAATTGTTCATTTATGTAATGTAAAGGAGGTTGCCCCCTCAAAGAGGCTGAATTCTAAGGCATTGATCTTTCTTTTCTATCCTTTCTTGAGCTGGTTTCATAACATGTACCTATGCTGCTTAGAAGAGTGAGGAACGATCTCACCTATTATGTCCAAGCCCCACTGGCTGAATGGTTGCTCGATGTTTACCGGCTGTAGTGGCATGGACGGTTTCTTTTGTTTCCCTACAGCAGTCTGGCAGACTTGGAATTTCCTCACGTAACTCTGTGAGTCTTTGAACAGCGTGGGCCAATAATATCCTGCACGTAAGATTTTATGTGCAGTAGCATCTCCAGCATAGTGTCCGTCTACTGGTCCATCGTGGATTTCCTGCAAATCCTTTTCAGCTTCAGTTTTCTCAAGACACCTAAGAAGCACAAAATCGTAATTCCTTTTAAACAGAACATCATTTATGAGCTGGTATTGTTTAGCTTTCAACCTCAAAGCTCTTTTCTTGGTATGATCCAAGTGTGATGGAGCATACCCGTTATTAAGATAATAAATGGTGTCAGCATATAATGATTCTGCATCGTTTAGGCTTACCTCATACGTATGTACCTCTTCAGATGAATTCTCAGGAATTTGCGATGCTCCAGCCAACATTTTGCAGAAGCCTTGACCTCTTACAATGTTTGCTGGTTTGATCTCAAGATCGTATTCTTGTAAAGCGGTGATCCAATTTGCTCTTTTTTCGCCCACATCCTTCTGTATCAGAAGGTTTCTTACTGCTGGAAACGGTACTATGACCTTAGTATGGGCTTTAAGTAAGAAAGGTCTGAAATATTTGATCGCTTTGAAAACATCATATGCCTATTTCTCCACGTTTGAATAGTTGAGTTCAGCACCTTGTAAATTCGAGCTAAAAAATACGATTGGAGCTTCTGCTTTCTCTTGATTTGCTTGAGTTAGAATCGCGGCATAAGATTTCTATAAGTCAAACGTGTATAAGATAAAAGATTCTGAAAAAATCGGGGTCGCTAAAGATGGAGCGTTAATGATAGCTTGTTTGATCAAGTTGAATGCTTCATGCTCATCTTGACCCCATTTAAAATTTGAATTCTTTTTAATCATATTTTGCAAAGGAGAAACAATAAGTGAGAAATCTGGGACAAATCTCTTCACAAAATTGATTTGACCATGGAAAGATTGCATGGCTTTTTTGTTATGAGGCATGGATATTTCATAAATTTCTTTGATTCTATCAGGTTCAATGTGAATACCAGATTTTGACACTATGAATCCTAGAAGTTTTCCTTCACTTAATGCGAAAAAAGATTTCTTCGGGTTAAGTGAAATCCCATACATTAAACATCGTTGAAAGATTTGTTTCAAGTCTTTGAGATGGTCGCTTCGCTTCTTGGAGTACACTGTTATATCATCCAGGTAAATCACTACAGATTTATTGACTAAACCTTTGAATGCGATGTCCATGGCTCTCTGAAATGTAGCGCCAGCATTGATCAAACCAAATGGCATCTTCCGATATGCGTATGTGCCCCATTTAGTTCAGAATGTGATTTTCAACTGATCATCGGGATGTACCAGCACTTGATTGTATCCTGAAAATCCATCCAAAAACGACATTAATTCTGAGCCTGCTACTGCCTGTAATATCTGCTCCATAGGTGGGAGGGGAAAATTGTCTTTTTGACAGGCTTTGTTGAGATTCCGGAAATCGATACAAATTCTAATATCTTCATTTTTCTTTCTAACGGGTACCATATTGGAGACCCATTTGGAATGTCTGACGGGGAAGATTATTCTGGCTCTCAATAACTTATTTAGCTCAATTTTTATCTGATTTTCTAAATTGGGGTGGATTTTTCTGAGTTTCTGTTGGACAGGTTTTTCATTGTCAATCATAGGGATAGTATGTTGAATGATAGAAGTGTTGTATGTCTTCAGCTCATCGTAATTCCACGCAAAAACATTTTTGTATTGTCTCAAAAGACGGATATATGCTAATTTTTCATCAGGGGATAGGCCGTGGCCTAGATTAACGTTTTGTGGTTTCTCATCGGTTCCTAGGTTTACTGATTCGTAGTTCAGAGTTGAACTGTAGAGCTTAGAATTGGTAGACCTTTTAAACCGACTTTTCAAATCATATAAGTCTTCTAACTTAACCACCGACTTAGGTATAGCATTATCAGTTATTTTGTTGTATTTGGTGATCATGATGGTCTTCGTCAATTATTTGATTTGAGTAGGATCCTTCAGAAGTGAGGAAATTTACAATGTCTGGATCGTCATTGAATACTCTCTAGTTTGTAATGTTGTCAGGGATGGACGGTCTAAAGATTAATTCTATTGACAATCTATCTGGAGGGAATAAGTCTAGAGGCCACGTTAGCTAACAGGTCTGCGCTCACATTTTGGAGTCTTGGGATTGACGAAATATTGAATGCTATGAAATGTGCAGTCAGATCTTGTACTAAAGATTGATAGTGCTTCAAATGACCTGATAGGCAATGTATGGTGTTACGTACCTGTTTGACGACAATCTCAGAGTCTCTGAAGACTTGAAGGTACTTAACGTTCAACCCGATTTCTTTGTGTAGACCTTGCACCAAGGCCTCGTATTCCGCTGTATTGTTTGTGCAATCGAATTCAAGTCTGCACGTAAGCATGGTCTTATTTCCATCTGGGCTAATCAGAACGCATCCTGCTCCTGCTCCCTCGTTAGATTTAGAGCCATCAAAATATAATTTCCAAAACAAAGATGTATTTACAGGGTTATCTAAAAAATTAACACACTTCGAGTTATCAGTTTGGGAAAATTTTTGACTTGGGACAAAACTGAATTTTCTAAGTAAGGTGAGGTATGAGCATTGAAATTTCCGAGGAAAGAATCTACTGAGTAATTGCCTATGATACTGCTATTGTATGCTATTGCTTCATTTTCTCCCTCCAATTCCGTCACTATGTACTTCTGGTGTAGCTCTCGTTCAACCTTTATTTGATTCGGTTTACCATTGTAGGGTAACCACATGTGCGACCAGTCGGTTGAGAAGTATCCATGGAGTTTTTCAGACCAATCCCTGCTAAGAATTAAGCCATAGAATTCAGGGATATCAGCTACTAGAATGTCAATAACCTGACATACCTTCAGGTTAGACGAAAATCTTATGGTCGCTTGATTAAGTTCACCAATCACTTCGACTTGGGATCGATCAAGCTGAACTATGCGCACTGCGGATTTTTGCGGTTGAAAATTCAACTTGGCACATATTGATCTGGGTAAAATATTCGTTGAAGCACCAGAATCTACCAAACAATTGGGCACGCTTTTGTTGAAAATTTCATAAGTGAGAAGAAAAGGGGGGGTGTGAGACCTTGATCTTCCTCCAATCAACGCGATGTCATTTGGGTCAACCTTATTGATCATGTTGGTCGGAGGTTTTCCCGTGTTGTGGGAAGCTACAACTGTAGGCAAAGATGTAGTAGGTGTTACACTAAAAAATGTCACCATGGCTATTTACAGTTAGTATGGCTCTATCAACAGTCATGCTATCCTCCTGGGCAAGTCTTATGCCTCTGCTTTCCATATCAAACTCCTGTTACACTAAAAAATGTCACCTTGACTACTTACAGTTAGTATGGCTCAAATCAACAGTCATGCTACCCTCTTAGGCAAGTCTCATGCCTCTGTTATCCATCTCAAACTCAAAAAAGAGAGAAAGTCTTGTAAAAACTATGTTTATCTCTGGGGTCGCAGGTTCTCTCTAGCCTTACCTGCGGGGACGCTGACCTTGTTCACAAAATATGCGTCCATGGACGCTCTGTATGTTAAGGGACAGGTGCGTCCCTCTGTAAAAGGAAAAATGCGCGAGTTTTATCTTGAAAAAGTTACTTGTGGTTACTTCTAGAACATTCTAGAGGTCGGTTTGATGAAATGGATGCGCCTCCAGTTGGTTCATGTATCTCTATTAAGGGGGAACTTATCCCATCAATAAGGGAGCTATCCCACCCAAAGAGGGGGATGATCCCATTGATAGTGGACCTGAATAACCTCTTTACAGCACTATAAATAAAGGCATTGAGCCAGAAGGAGAAGAGGTTGGAGCTATACATTTTCTTTGGGTAAATGCTGCAGGATTTAGGTCTTCCATTAGAGCCTTTGTGAGGAGAGATTGTCTTCACTTGATTCTACTTGGGAGAGGGTGAGCTTTGTCAAAGTAGAGGAAAACCCTTGACAGATTCCGTGTGACAACTCCAAAAAAGAGAGAAAGTCTTTGTAAATGTGTTTATCTCTGGGTACACAGATTCTCTCGGCCTTACCTGCGTATACGCACCTAATGTTCACAAAAACTGCGTACTTTTACGCTCTGTATGTAAAGGGGCAGGTGCATACCCCTGTAAAGGTCAAAAGGCGCAAGTTTCACTCCAAAAACGTTACTTGTTGTCATTTCTAGAGGCTTCTAGAAGTATGTTTGATGTGTATGAAGCGCCTCCAGATGGTTCATGTATCCCTACCAAAGAGGAACTTATCCCATCAATAAGGGAGCTATCCCATCCAAAGAGGGACTTATCCCATTGATGGTGGACCTGAATAACTTCCTCTAGAGCACTATAAATACAAGTATTGGGCCAGAAGGAGGAGAGGTTGAAAGCTAAACATTTCTAAGGGTAGATGCTGCTGGAATTAGGACTCCCATTTAGAAGCTTGTGAGGAGAGATTACCATCTTTGCTTGTTCTATTTGGAAGTGGGTGAGCTTTGTCAAAGTAAAGGAGAACTCTTGATTGACCCTGGGAGGGACTTGCACAACACCAAGGCTCAGGTTGTAATTGTTCCTTTTGTTTCCTATTAATGCAAATGAGTCCATTATTCTCAATAACTTGTTATTAATGAGTTGTTTCATGTACTCCTTGGTCTACATGTTAAATCTGTTTTATTTTATGAGATTATCAAGTGCTATTTAATCGTTTGATTGTTAGTGAATGCAGGTTTCGAAGTGAAGGAGGAGCTCATCCGGATCGGCGAGGCTGGACTGCTACAACAGCGTTGGACTACAGGTAGGATCTAAACACTTGATTTCTCGTATGGTAAATACATGTTTAGAGAAGGATTGCTCTTGTTTGTCTTGTTTGTCACTAGAGAGTCTTAGGCTCCTAGGGAGGTTCGTTGTGTCTGCACTATCGACTCTTTCCGCCTGACAGTAGGCACGGCATGTAATTCTTTCATCATTATCTTCTGTTGATGTTTCAATTTTCTCAACTCATAAAGAGTGATATTAGCCCTAGTATTTGTCATGTCATCAATAATGTTGTACTCCATTTCATCCGACACAATCAGTGTTCTTGATGGAGGTGTTTTATCTGATTGGACTGGGCTAGATTGAGTCGCTTTAGCGATTGTTTTCTTTGTTGCGACTTTATCTTTTGCTGCAGGGCTTGCGCCCTTCTGCTTAGGGGTAGTTTGGGGAGGATCAAGTTGATTTTTGCTTCGTGTGCTAACCGGAAACGCTTCTTGATCTTCTTCTTGTGGGAGGATGAAATCCCACATTCCTTGTAGTTCCACAACTTCTTCGTCATCAGTCTACCCTTCAGTGGTATTCTCTTCTTCTTCTTCTTCTTCGGATTCGACGTTTGAGATAGCGTTGGGCGGTTTCACCTCCATTGAAGGATTTCTTTTAAAAGCTCTATAGGACTTTCTCGAAGAAGTTTCTGCTACTTGTTTTTTTATGTCAATCATCTCATTGGACATGGTTTTTAACACTTTTTGTAATCCTTCCAAATTGAAAGGATCTTTCGATTGTTTCTTCTTGGAGTCTTCCTTGTAGGATACTTTCTTAGATTTGCATTCCTCTATCGCAGATCTTTTTTCCAGGGCTACTACGCATTTCTCTACTGCTATCGCCTCTGTCAAGTTTTCAACTAAGGTTGCCTTATTTTCCCTATCCACGAAGATTGCCAAGTTCGATTGTAAGGCCATAATATACCATTCACATCTCACTTCTTCGCTGGGCTGGGAAGCAGCGGGAATTTTGTTGAGGATTTTATTGAACCGTAAATTGAAATCTTTGATGGGTTCTCTAGCCTCGGCTTTAAGATTGGATAGGTCATTGATTAGCGTCGCCGTTGATCTGTCATCACCAAATTTGGTAAGGAATTGACTTTGAAAAATGTCCCAACTTGTGATAGACCCGGAAGGTAATGAAAAGTAACATGACCCAGCTGTTCCTTGCATTGTGTAGGGAAAAAGCCGGACGACAACATCCTCATTGGTAACTCTGTTGATATTAACAGAAAGCATGAAATTATTAATATGCTCTTCAGCTAGCATGCCTGCTTCTAGATTGAATTTGGGTAGCCATTTCTCAAGATGGGCCGGTATTGGGCTCAGGGGTGGAGGCATTAAAACTGCCCCAGGATTGTTCCATGGAGACTGGGCCATCATTGAGCTGCTAGTAAATGAAAGTGCAGAGGATGATCCCTGATGCTAGGAAGATGAAGATATTATTATCTTTGATGATTGAAGAGGAGGGGTTGTGGAAGATGGACGAGTGGTTTGGAATGAAGATGTGGGTGGCTGACTTCGCGGTGAGGGAGTTGAGATGGACGACGTAGATGAAAGAGTCTCACTGTCAGACTATGGTGGTGTTTTCCTTTCTCTTTTCCTGGTGGGGAGAGGGAGTTCATTTGGCTGGATGCCAAATTTTTCACTCTTTAATCTGGTCAGGGGATGAGCAGGATTGTTCTGCGAAGTCACGCTGTTTTGAGATTTATCAGACCTCTGAGTAAAAATAGAAAATCCCTGGAGTTTGCGAATCAGAGTTTGAATTTCAGGGGGCTCAATGATAAGTTGTTCTGAAATATTAGGGTATGTAGCAGCAGTTGATACTCGAGCGACTTCTGACTCTGGATTTAAACATACTGGGGAAGTCGGGGGAGTTGATGAGGGCGATTTACTCTCAGAATGGTATTTAGATTTTGATTTAGGTGTCATTCATAGTTCGGGCCCTCCTTCTAGTGCCAAATATGTTGAAGCCCCGAAAATCAGGTCGACAAGAAGGGGGATACCCACCCGGTCCGGACCTTGGTTTGCAGCTCCTTATCCATTTGGTATAGTGGGTCCGACTGGGGATAATGGGACCAGTTTCCCAATCCAAGGGGTGTGTGTGTAGAGTTGGATGATGTTGATCTAGGAGTCTTTTAATCTTATTTAATTCAAACTTCTAAACTAACTCTATGCTATTGTAATCTAATAAAAAAAAAACAACACATCTAATCTACGCTAACCCGGGGTGTATTTCTTCTATTATGCGATATAAAAATATTTCGAACAATAACTGGCAATAAATATCATTCAACTATCATAAGAATAGGAATCAATTAAGATAAATCATTCTGCATAAAAAGTTAAGCAAAACAATTCTGAACAACATATCGCATAATAAGTTATTCATATATCAAGCACAAATAAATGACTCCACCGTACAGAAGTGCCAAATGGTAACCCACACATTCATGCATTAACGTATAAACAACTGAAAACTACATATCACTTTAAGAATATAAGCAGAAACTGGTCAAGAGATAAAAGTACCATTTATGACTGGTTCCACTCATAAGCTTCAAGCAATAACGATTTATCTCTACTTGTTCTAACATCTACTAAGAGTACAAAAGTGCAACATTAGTAGCAGACTTTAAATGCAAACATTGATAAATCTCGATCCATCCATTCACCAAAAACCCCCTCCGAGGGTGCAAAAGTGCATGTTCCGAGGACAAGTTTTTTGACAAATTTTCCAGACCCTTCTCCAAATGCCTGAGAAGGGTTTAAATACTGCTAACTAATTAATCTTAATTACATAAATTTAGGACACGGTTTCAAATGACCACCCTTCTACTAAAGAAAATTTATTTCTAAAAATTGAATCTAATTTCTAATCGTTTATGTATTTTCTCCTTAGTGCTGTAAGCAATGCAACATTCGCCTGGGAAGAGTCGGCTGGTTGTCTTCTCCTTTCATTTGAGTTATGAAAATAGAAATAACAAAAGCTGGCACCGCTTTCTGACAAACTGGAAGATATTTTCCTCTGGCTTGGTGTATTCACTGTGTGTATACTTGGTAATAACCCAAATTTCTCTCAAACTGATTGTGCTGTTGCTATTTCGGTTTCCGGCCTTGCAAATGACTGAATAAGTTAGGGACTTTGCTCTCTGAAAATTTCTCTGTATTGAAAATTGCTTCCGTTCTTTGTTCCAGGCTTTTCTGGTGCGTTTTCCCTCTTTAGCGTTTTTCTTTTTGCTTTACCCAGTCTAAGCTTCAGGATCTTTTGTAAACATGCTGCTTTTGTGCGCCTTTAACTCTGAGTCTTGGATAGTCTATTGCCATCAGTATCTGTTGAGTGGTAATCTGGAATCCGTGGTCCTACTGCATGTGGCATCCATTTGCGAAGGCATCTCTTCTCTGTTCTCCAAGTATTGACGCTTTCCCCTTTTCCTTAGATGTTTCCTGCACATTGATTTATGTTAGTTGCTGTCTTACAGTTTACGCAAAGGAAAAGAGTAATGACGAAAAGATTGACATGAAAGCTTTAGCTCTAATGAATGCATAATCATGACACTCATAATGAACTGACTCTTCGAAAAACACAACACAATCCTTCTCGGATACTTTGGCGTACAATCATTAAATTATTTTAAGGCGCGCACCCAATTTTGGTCTACAGACAGCTTTCCTTGAACACTGTGTCGAGGAAATTTTGTGATGAGTGATTTCTGTGACTCGCATCACAGTATCGAGGATTGTGTCGTCAAGATGTGTCATCGATGGAATTGGTGATCACATTCATTGCAGATCGCAATGTCACAGATCGCAAATCGCAGATCGCAATATCGCAGATCGCAATATTGCATATCGCACTTAATCATCCAATCATTGTGTGCTTCTTATGCGATGTTGCGATATGCGACGTCGCATATCGACCGTCAGTGATTCCTTAAGTTTTTCATTTAAGATCGCTTCACAATATAAGCGATGTGATGAATTTCGCGTCGCTTTTTCGCAGCTTATTATGCGCATAGGAAAACGTCTCACTCTCTTCTCGCGATGCGATACAGCTTTAGGGAGTCAAAATACAAAAATTTTGATAAAATGTTTTTCTTTTGGATTTTTTGTTAAGGGTCCCCATTTGCTAGGTGTTATTGCTAATACCAATCAAAGAGGTGGGTTGTTGGTGACCACAACAGACCCATTCGACAGTCACAGTGTAGATTAAATCTACATCTAAAGGATATTGTGAAAGAACTTCAAAAACCATTAGATTTGAATTTTATTTATCCGATATCTAATAGTAAATGGGTTTCTACATTAGTAGTTGTCCCCAAAAATAATGGAAAATGGTGGATATGCATTGACTACAGAGAACTCAACAAAGTAATGCAAAAAGACCATTTTCCCCTTCCATTTATTGACTAGGTCCTTGATACATTGGTAGGAAAGAAGTTCTTCTCTTTTCTGGATGGCTTCTGTGGTTACAACCAAATTCAAATTTCCCCTGAAGACCAGGATAAAATTACTTTCACCTACCCTTATGTAACATTTGCTTACATGGTATTGCCTTTTGGATTGTGCAATGCACCTGCTACATTCCAAGGAGCCATACTCAGTATTTTTGCAGACTTGATAAATAAAGGATTGGAGGTGTATGTGGATGATTCTACACCCTATGGGGATGACTTTGACCAGGAATTACAGACATTGGAGAAAGTCCTAGAATGGTGTATTGGTACTAGAGTATGCTTAAGTCATGAGAAATTTCATATGATGATGATAGAAGGCCTGATTTTGGGTCATTACATTTCAGCAGCTGCAATTCAGGTAGATCCGGTAAAGATACAGGTAATCCTCTTATTAGTTACTCCTTGCAATCAAATAGAGGTATGTAGTGTTTTGGGGTTTGCTGGATATTATCGTAGATTTATAAATAACTTTTTGTAAATTGTTGCACCTTTATATGCCTTGACAGGAAATGTTGATTTTATATGGACTGATAAATGTGACACTACCTTCATGAATCTGAAATGGTTAGTATCGATAGTATCAATATTACGAGGCCCGAATTGGGATATACCTTTCTAGATTTCATCAGATGCATCAGATACAACTATTGGAGCGGTTCTTGGCCAAGAAGAAGACAAGAAACCCTACGTTATATATTACATCAACAAAAACCTAACTCCTACTGAGTTTAATTACACAATAACAGAAAAGGACTTTCTAGCTATTATTTATGCTATCAACAAATTTAGACACTATATAACTAGATACATTGTATTTCTATATATTTATCACTCTACTATTAAATGCTTAGCCAATAAACCAATTACAAATGGAAGAGTGACTCATTGGTTACTACTTTTGCAGGAAATTGACATAACTATAAGGGATGGACCAGGGAAGGAGAACCTCGTGGCAGACTTCCTCTCATGAGTGCCAAGAACAGACGATACAGTGGTAGTATAGGAATAGTTCTCAAATGAAGATTTGTTTTTTGTGGCCGTAAAAATGCCATGGTATGTAGATGTAGCAAATTACTTAGTAGTGGGAAAATTGGCCAAACATATGACACCCAGAGAAAGGAAATTCATTGTGCAGTGTAGCACTCGTTTCTCCTAGATTGGAGGATACCTTTTCCACACGGGAGCTGATATGCACATCCGTAGGTGCATCAGCGAGGATGAAATTTATGATATCTTAAAAGCCTACCATGATGGACCTTGCAGTGGACACTTTGCAGATCGTAAACTGGATATAAAATTCTAGAGATGGGCTACCACTGGCCCACTATTTTTAAAGAGGCTAAGAAATTTGTCCAGGCATGTAATAGTTGCCAAAGGATGGGCTACGCTAGCCAATCTGATGAAATGCCCCTGCATCTACAGCTAGTGATAGAACCCTTTGAGCATTGGGCATTAGATTTTGTTGGGCCGATCAAACCATCATCCATTAAGAATCATATATATTGGTTGCAACGGAATACGTAACTAAGTGGGTGGAAGCAGTAGAGTTACCAAGAGAAATAGAGGAAACTATTATTATTTTTTTTTTGAAATTTTTTTGTGGTATGTCTTACACAGAGAAGTAATTACTGATGGGGGGCCATAATTCGTGGGTCACAAGATCACTACTACACTGAAAAATCATCACATCGCACACAAAATTACTTCTCTGTATCACCCGCAGGTGAATGGGTAGGTGGAGAGCACCAATAAAGTTATCAAAGCTATTCTAAGAAAGACAGTCTCATCACATCGACGAGACTGGACTGCTCGACTACCAGAGTCCTTGTGGGCGTATCACACAACTTGAAGAAACACTACTGGATACTCTCCGTATCAATTGGCATTTGGTAAGCAACCCATTTTTCCCATACAATTTGAAATACAAACACTAAGGATAGCCTAGGAAGTGGGACTAGATTTAACTGAAGCCCAGATTAATAGGTTATAACAAATGAAAGAATTATATGAAATTTGGCTACTTGTTGTACAACATACTACACTTATTCAACAACAAAGAGCTAAATGGCATGATTCCCTGATTAAGAAAAAGACATTTCATGAGGACGACTGGGCACTTATTTATAACTCCAGGTTTCAAGACTTCCCTGGCAAGTTGCAGACTAGGTGGATAGGCCCCTATGAAATAAAGAAAGTACACAACAATGGCACTCTTACTCTAGCCACCATTGATGGGTTTGGTTCTTCTTTAAAGGCGAATAGGCATTGGGTGTGCATCTACCAAAAACCACTTACCAGATAATCTTTCTATCAGCAGATACGTGAGGACCCCACCATGCAAGTTTTAGCTGCAGAAGGCAATCCTTTGGTAGCTTCATCTTTATAAATGTTATTTCTTCTCTATAAAATATGTAAATATGATTGTTGATTTCATTTTCTTTTCTTTTTATATGTTTGTTTTGTTGTTAAACCTATTGAACAACTGTTGTTCAATCCAATTGAATAGTAATTTCTTTCTTTACGTTGTTCTGTTTTTCAATCTATTGAACAACATTTTCTTTATTTTCATCATTTTGTGTTCAATCTATTGAGCAGCTGCTGTTCAATCTATTGAATAACAATTTTTTTTTTTTCTTTTGTTGTTCAATCTATTGAACAACACTTTCTTTCTTTTCGCCGTTTTGTTTCTCAATCTATTGAACAACACTTCTTTTTCTTTTTGTGTTGTTTGCTAATCATTTAATTGAACAGCTACTGTTCAATATTTTGAACAGTTGTTGTTCACCCAATTAAACAACAAAATTTTTCTTTTGTGTGATTAATGTTCTCTTATCTCATCCCCATTTTTCTTTTATTTTTCATTTTGTTTTCTTTTCATGGCATGAAGTACACTACTCTTATGAGGACAAGAATTTATGGATTTTATTAAAGGGATTTAATATCATTAACATTATGATTTTTAATAGGACAACTTCTTGATGATAGATTCTTTTCAAGAAAAGGGACACAATTATTTATATACTACTTTACTGCATCCTTTTTTGCTGTACATGATACTGATTGATCATCTTAATACCATGTTCATTGTTGGTTCCACCCTTACTGGTTATAATCTTCTATGTCTATAACAAATAAGACTATGGGTATACTCTTTCTATTGATATGTTCAACTTTTTCCACCATCCCTACTCTTAAGAAGTATTGAGCCTCCCTTTATTTATCATAAGAATGTGTAATAACAACAAAATTTTGTTTTTAGATGGAGGATAGGGGGTCTCATTACGAGCCAGACTACCATGTTCATAAGGATGTAGAAAAGTGACATTCTCACTATGGCCACCACACCAGGGTTATGATCCATTAGATAGCCAGAATATCCTTCTAATAGGAGATATCATCACAAGCTAGCCTGATCACCTTTGCTACATCCTAGTGAATGGTAGTGTGGTCATCTAGTTACCACGTCAGCACACTGATCTCTTTTGTGGAACAACACTAGAACTCTCCATTTATAAATTGAGGATCCTGTCTCATATGGGTTAAAAAGCAACCTTGCCGAGGGTATGGATTCCTGCTGGTAGTAGAGGCTCTGCTTATGGTATTGTAGTTATATCTTATCGTCAATTATTACTATAATACCCTGTTCTTATTCTTTCTTTTTATCAGAGAAATTATTTCCTTAATTTTTCCCTGTTTAGAACCTTTATGCATGAGATACTGTTTTTCGATCAATCGTATCATTCTTAGCTAGAATACCATTAGTAGAGCATCTTTTTGGCATATTGTTGTCCTTTTCTTTCTCATCATCAGTCCAAAGTGTCCTATCTCTTATTCATAACTATCCTTACACACTCTGCTCTCATTATAACCATACCTCTTGCCATCTCATCATTGATATGCGTACTCTATTTCATTTACTGGCATACTATTCACCCCCTTACCTTGCTATCAGAACAACCCTTTCCCTGTCTACTCAGTCGTAGTAAACCTCTCATTTTAAGGAGGGGGAGGACCACCATTACACCTTTGCATGTGCTGTATTTATTTCCCTTATTGGACTTGATATGTTGCTATGATATCCCATTATCAAACAGCATGTGGCAATATGATAGTCCTCGAATTAATATTATTAATTCTCATGGAAATTTTGCTTAACATTATGGAATTTCATTGTTACATCTATTTGTTGTTCTATTTTACCAAAGAAATTGTTGTTTTCTGCTGCATTTTTTCCATTGTGTTAATATTTGAAATTGTAGGGCGAATATTGGAATAATTTGAACATTATGGGTGGAAAATCAATTCGCCGAGAACCCTTAATGTTGGAAATTTCTGATAGAGCCAGGGAAATTCTAGTGTGCGTAGGATGGATGTCATATTTCACCAGGATTCAGGCCCCTAGCAATGAAATCGCTCTCAAATTTTTACAACACTTAGAGAATGGGTAGTCCATAGTAAAAGGTATAAGAATAATAGTATCAGTGGTTGTGATAGCTGAAGTTTCTGAGCTACCGACAAAAGGAGCAGTATGTCCTAAAAATCACATAATGTTGCATGGTGTGGTGGAGATTTTCAAATATGCATGTGAAGAATTAACCCGCAAAGGTAAGGGAATTCAATCGTCCTCTCTCAAAGAACCATGGTATGAATTGGTAAGTGTCATCCAGAAGTACATTACCTATGATGGTCGATGGGATGTGGTAAAACCATGACAACTTAAACTCTTAGCCATTTTAAAGAAAAAACTTACTATCAATTTGCCATTTTTCTTAAATTCAATATTGCATGATATAGCTGATAGAATAAGATGGGATAAACATCTTGATACTGTGGTCGGTGATCATGGTTTGATCACACTGATTGTTAGTCACAGTCTTTCTCAACAAAATTTAGTTTTGGATAATTTATAGCACCACTAGAGATTAGGGTAGACCCTCTACTCCAAAACTCTACAATCTTGGAAATTGGACAGCAAAAACCTGTTTTGAAGAGGAAAAGAACTGCTCATACAGTAATAGGACCTCATAAATGCAAGTGTTTTGCAAGGTTGAACCTAGTTCAGAGGACTTTTGTAGATCCTAAGGGTAGCACTAAATGCCCAATAGAGCCATCTAGTCCAATTACTATACATGACTTTGAACGAGAACCAGAGGAAGAATGTAATTCTAAATCATAACTGGAGGAAGAATGCAATTATGAACCTGAACAGGGGGAAGAATGTAATTCTGAATTAGAACCTGACGAAGAATGTAATTCTGAACCAGAACAAGGGGAAGAACATGATGCTGACCCAGAACAAAGGAAAGCACAACATTTTTTTCAAAATGATGATGAGCCAGAAAATGAAGCAAGGCCTTCTCAAACACCACTTATGAGCCCCTGAGATGATTTCTTGCAAGTCTTTGAGGAAGGGATGGCCCAGTTTCTTGCAAATTTGAATGCATATATGCAGCCTGAAGGATCACTTGTCCTGAACTTGAACAAAGCTCAATCCTCAGAAGATTTTGGTCACACAGAAATTTTGCCTTCCTTAGAAGCTACAGACCATGAAGAGAAAATGGACACAAAAATAATTCATGAATATGATAACCAGTTAGGTGACACAATTATAGTGGAACATAACCAAGACGAGCACCAAGAACCCTTAGATACAAAGGGTATTGATAAACCTGTTCCTATAAAGGATGCTCCTTAGAAGAAGCGAGTAGATGAAATAAAGTTAAGGAAGCTGAGGAAGAAATACCAAAATCTTCAGAAAACGGTTAAGCAGCTACGTCAGAAATTAAAAGAAACTGCAAATAGGAAAGCTCAAAGCACTACTCCTAAGTTAGTCATTGTGGCTACACAAACAAAAATATGTGAAGGTAGGGCAATAGGAACCCAGACCAAACCTATTTCTACTCAGACAGTAGTCACACAAACAAGCTTTCATATAAATTTAATAGATATGGCTACTCAGATCAAGGGTTTACCCTCTCACAAAAACAGCGCCCAGAAAAAAGAAATATTCAATGACGCTCCATCAATCCATGATCCTATTCTTTTAGAGTTACGAGAGGAGCTGGTACAAGACCATATTACTTTAGAGAAATGTAGGAAGGAGACAGTTCCGCTGTAAAAGTATTAGGAGTTGTAGAAGCAATTCAGAGAATTGACCATAACTGAGGATGAAACTTTTTCTAAGTTCAGGCAGGAGGAAGAAAAGTTGAGGAAAGTAAAAACTAAGTTGGATAAGGTCATGGGGTCAGATTGACACCTTTTTCTCTTTATATTATGATGTCTTATCTTGTAGGTCTCCTACTACAAAATATGCTCTGTTTTTATTGGAAAGATATTTACTGTTGAAGAGTAAAGCCATTAAGGCCGACAATTCAATTGAATTGAAGACAACCGAAGAATTTATAAATTTTTGTAACGAGCATGGGATAAATGTCCAACGTCCTCTCTGTGAATTTTATTTCCATAATTTTTTATTAGAAGGGGAGGTGGATAATAATCCTAGTTCTTTTGTTGGGGACATCTAGTTCCATGCCTTTATTTCTTTCGCAGCAAACCAACTCAAGTGCTTGAAGGCTTATAATACCTTTCAAAGAAAAGAACATGGACTGGATTTGTGGGTAAGGAGTAAGCCTACTCACCTCTTGCAACTTTTTGTTAGACACAAAAGGCTCATGACACAGGAGGGAATAATTAAAATTCTGGGGCCTATACATAAAGAAATTGTGCAAACAGGAAAGGCATATTTCTTATCCATTGAGGAAAGGTCCTTGCTTGCATCCAAACATAGATGGAAAGTCTCAACCAATAATGTCAAGAATAGAGAACTATTTAATTACAGGAATTTTAAAGCTGCCACAAGCCGTTTTTCCACATACAGTAATATTATCTTGAGGGAAGGACCACATTGGCTAGGGTGTCGATTTAGGAACCCTATTATTTGGTACCCTCCTAAAGGATATCATTCTGATTATGAGTTGCTTGAAGGTCATGAAGGGACAACCTTTGCAATTTAAAAAAAAAACATGGTTTTACGTTGGATAAAGAAAAAGTTTTTTCAGCTTACTCTTTAACTGCATTATGTAATAACTACTTACTTTCATGAGGAAATGAAACAAGGTAAGCAGGGGAGTATGTTGGGCCATGCAACAGGTATAAATTTACTCTTGATTACATTATATTTTTCCTCCTTTTTATTCATTTGTGTCATGATGTAGTAAGGTTTTGATATAATTTTGATAAGAAGTGAACAAAACTACTTTTGATGTGATTTGGATGTCAAAACTAAATTTCGTTGCCTTTCATGCAGAAATTAGTGAATGGAATAGTTGTTGTTCAAACTATTGAACAACAAAGTCTAAACAGGGAGAAAAGAGCGCATCTTGTGCGGTCAAATCAAGAAGCGAATCAGGAGGATCAGCGCAAGATGGAAAATTGTCTAATAATAGTATTTGGTTGAAAATTCCTCACGATCTCTTGATCCTGAGGAATCACATTTATCACTTTTCCTCTTTGACTATAAGAGGGGAAAAACAAATAGAATGGGGGGCTTTTATTTTCTCCTTTTTACTTCATTTGTAACTTTAATATACAGAGCGTTATCCTAAAGGATACATCATGCTATAATGACATTTGGAATTAATGAATAATATATAATTCGTGTTGATGTTCATTCATAATATTATAAAGTAATTAAGCAGTAATCATTGACGGCTTGGCCCCGGTCACTAGTGGATTTCACTACTATTCCATGTGTTATATTTTTAATTTTCTTTTACTGCAGGCTTGATTACTCTATTTTATAGCTTTATGATTTATTTACTTTCACTAGTGTTGAGTTTGTGTATTCATTGCATTAATTCTTATTTCTGTTGATTAGTTTCATTTATTTGTGTCATAAATTGATTTAATTATCAAGTAAGAATCATTTCTTGTTAATTGAAGGCTAGCATGTTATTGGTTAGATGAGGTATATTAATTTTATGAAGAAGTTTGGATTCTGGTGAAAGATATCTGTTATCGCTATGGTGCACTCAGTTGATGCAATTGCAATTAGAACTTTTTTATTAAGATTGAGTTTTGGTTTTGACTAAGACTGAGTTTTGGTGCTTGAATAGGTTAATTTCCTTGAAGTTACAAGCTTGATATTTATGGTTTGATCCATTTACTCTTGTATTGAAATTAATAAGATATCTTAAAGCATTAGTCTATATAGATATAATGATTTCCATCACTTGCACATATTGTTTACATTCTTCAAACAAAAAAACTTACCCAGGTTGATAATTAATGTGAGGCATTTAGGAGTTCTAAAAGACACCTTATATGCACCCAACACCTTCATGAATGACTTGTTGGCATTTCATAGGTAGCAAAAGTTTAGGGGCAGCATTAGCCTTCACTCACATTTTGCATTGTTGGAATTATGGTTGCTAAGTTTAGCTATGGTTTCATATATTTATATCATTTGTTGCATGAGTCATGTAAATATCTAGGGTGTGATATGTCCCCTTTTGTCATAGTCTATGAGTCCTATTGAACATATGATGTAATTTTTATCCCCACTTAGTTGGGTGGATGAGTCAAATGTGGTGTATCCCCACTTGGTTGGGTGATTGATGTATATATGAGTCATTGTTCTTAGGGAGGTCATACTCACTTAGTTGAGTTATAGAGTCATGTTATTTTTTTGAAACATATCTCTGCAGACTCTGCATGTACTCGGGGGGAGCATGGACAACATAATGTATATTAAAGGGGGAGAGTATCTTGGTTTGCCCTTTGCCCTTGCTGTCAAAGGGGGAGAGTATTTTGGTGTTGCTTTGGTGTTTCTTGTTATCTCTAATAATTTCTATAGCTTGCAGTAATCAAGACCAACATGGTTTCCATCAAGTCCAAAGGGGGCGATTTTTGGCATTATGATACAAGTGTTGTCCTTGAAGGCAACTCACACACAGGTCAATTCAATTTTGATAAAAGGCAACTCACAGTGTAACAAAAGAACAAGAATATGGAACTAAGGTCTACTGATCAGAATGAAGAAGTTGAAGGAAAGTGATGGTGTAAAGCAGTTTAATATGTATATGCAGGTACCCTTAGTCAAAATAGCATATACATGCTCGTCCATAGAACAAAAGAAGTGTATACATATACATGCACTTGCACAAGAGGAAAAGCACGTACATGTTGGAAAATCAAGGAAATTCAAGAGTAAAGAATACCACGGGTCAATACCATGGTATTAGCCTGCAATATTGAGTGGACTAATGACTATTTGATCCCATCCAAGAATATCATGGGTCCTAAGTGGTTTTGGTCTGAGGTATTGAGAAAGGACGAAAACTATAAAAGGAGGAGAAAATCAAAAGGCCAATGTGTGCAAGTGAAAAGGGTTTCTTAGGAATACTTCTATCTAAAGTATATTTTATGTTGCAGGGGCTATGTTGTGATTTGATATAAAATATTTTGTGCACCTTGAATTCAATGTTGAATCAGGATCATGAAACTTGAAATGACTTATCATTGAATGGTCTAATATTTGTTGGGCTAGATGTGATTACGTACACCTATTTTTATTCTTTAAATGTCATGATTTGGGTTTGTCTGAAGTCTGAAATAGCAATGAAGTTGTGAGTTAATATTTGCAGATCTATAAGCTGGTTCGCCTCAGTAAAGATGCATGTACACATAGGTTCAACTCTTCCAAGTAGCGTATACAAAGGAAAAGCCTATTCTTCAGAAATGATTGATCTATCTGATCAGTTCTCCTATGTTACTATTGTCTTCAATGAAGTCTTCTTAGATCTAAATGTAAAAATGAATGCATAAGGAGTTTTGTGCATGATTGATTGATTGTTTAAGTGAGAAGGGTTATCTCTACTACTGCATGTCTAAACCTCTGTAAATTGATAATAGATGTTCAGTGTATTGCTAGTTAGTACAAACTTGATTCATAAGTTGTATTTTTTAGTAGTTTTGAAGGTATACGCAGGTTTTGTTAAAGGAAGTAGTGTATACACGCAGGTTGGGTTCAGTAAAGTAGCGTATACATTCTTATGCATGATTTTTTGAGGTTGCAGATGGTTCTAAATAATGATGCAGGTTTCTAGGTTTAGCACAATGTTTTGGTGACGGTGGTCTGACTGTTCAAATTAAATGATTATTGGTTGATGTAGTTTGAAAGTTCTGATGGGTTCATTATGAAAATTTGATGAAACGAGGCCTTCATCTGTATTGTTATGTACAAGGACCATCCAGTCTAAAAATTTATCAAACATGGTCCATGTAGGAAGAGAGAAGGTTGTAGCCTTTTGTAGGTGAGCACATATGTACTAGTAAACACATTGGCTAGTACAAGAGCTAGTGGGTTGTAGCTCTCTTCCAGTAGAAGTTGGAGAACAAGAGAAGGTTGTACCCTTCTGCAGGTAGGTGCCTACATACTGGTATGAGTCTACACTAGTACAATATTGTAAACAGATTTTATTATATTAAAAGAAGACAGAGATGAAAAAAATAGGTAGTTTTTCTCCTGCATTGGGTTTCCACCTTAAATCTTGGTGTTCATGTGTGTTTCTTATGTGTGATGGTTTATTATGTTTTTACTGCATTGTTTAACAAGTTACTGGTGCACTGATTAAAGATCAACACATGATAAATTGACTAAATCATAAGTTCTTTGGGTATATGCTGGTTTATCTAATCACAGTAGTGTGTACACACAAGTTCACTTCACAAAAGTAGTGTATATAAATCTGTTTTGGAAATGAAAAATTATTGATCTGTAAATACTAATTCACCCCCCCTTACCAGTATTATTTCCATCAAGGACTGGTATCTTAGTGATGGAGGAAGGTGGAGGGAGGTAGAGGGTAATGAGTGAAGGTTGTGGGAGCCCCTTGGAGAAGCCTACCATCCCTAAGGTCTACGTTGCACAAAATTTGATGCCCACGATGTCTCTTATTTTCCTTGATAGAGTGATTGTGGAGATAGAGAGTGGGAGAAACATGAGGTGCCTAGGAGGAGAATGGAAAAGTATAGTTGAATGTGGGAAGGTATGATCACCTATGTAGATTAACACATTCCTTGTAGCTAGCCAAATACACGCATTAAATGACCAATAATGCAGTGAAATAAATTAACATTGAAAAGATGAGTTGAGTTTGACTAAAATCTATTATATCCCACAACACTACTATGATCACAAAAAAGATGACACTAACTCCTAAGTTGCAGAGGATTAGCATGAAAAAGGATCACAACTAACATTTATCCATTTCCAGGAAATCATAAACAAATATTTTTGGATTGTGATTACCAGTCCTTCCAACCACTCTTCCCACAAGAGAGGTGATAGGCAAGCCTGCAATAACAAGCTTTTATGCTATTACATCTACTGACATAAGATAAGGACTACAACTATTTGAAACAAGAACAAGAAGGAAATACAAAATAGGGACTGAACCCTCTGGGTTGGGCCCAAACCCAAGCATTTCAGCCCTCCAAACTAACTTAGATGCACATCAGTGGTAATCTTCTCACTAATAGAAAATAATACTCATACACCATATGAAAATTAAGAATAACAATGTCAAGAACTAGGCTCAGTAGCTACTCTTATCTGCAAAAAAAATAGAATCCTAATGAGCCTTTCAGTTGATTTATTTATACAAAAGGTAGCTCATGGAAGCTCCTTTTAAAAGAGGATTGATTCCCTCCAAGATCTCAAGAATTGTGGGTCCGGTCTTCCTTGATCTCCATATGTACTTGGAGTCCCTCAGCTACTAGTGAATTTGAGCCACGAGTGAGGATTTTGTGATCCCAAGCTGATTTAGAGAGTTAAGGAGGTGGAAAAGACCCTTATATCTCTCTTGGTTGTATCTATCAAGCCCCTCCATAGTAAATTCCTAAAAAATTCTTCCTTTTCATACAAATCAATTAGGTTAGGCCACACAATATGAAAAAACTCTTTTAATCTTATTAAAAGGCATACTATGACTAAAAATGCGAATTAATGTGAGAAAAGGATAGCTTTAGGGCTGGAGGATAGCATAATGAACTTGAAAATATACCTATTAATGGAACCCATCAATGTGGATGATCAAATGAGCACTAGTGGTTGTTCTTTCTTTCTTGGTGCATGTCTTATTTCATGGTTGAGCAAGAAGTAAGATTTAATTTCTCTCTCTATGGCTAAAGAATAATACACAACTTCTTGTTGCACCCAAATCTTATGGATGAAGCATAATTTATAAGACGTACAAGCGTTATATGGTCATCCCATTCATCTGTGATAGTACAAGCGCAATCAAAATATCCAAGAACCTTGTTTTCCATTCAATGATAAAGAATATTCTAATCAAGTACCATTTATTAATAAAACATGTTGTAAATAATATTGTTAAGTTGGATTATGAAACTATAAAAGAGCAAGTAGCTAATATATTCACCAAAAATCTGTTGATCTAAAGATGAGGTTGTCATTGATGTCAACCCAAGTAGCACGAAGGATGAACCTGAAATTCCATGGCACATTTGGCATCATCATTCATGGCTTCTTGTCTCATAATCATTATAGGAATAATCTACTCAAAAATATCTTTCTATCAGTGTATAACTCTCTTTGTAATTCCTCACAGTTTGTAAGTTATTCAAGATTGAAGTTAGTAACCCGAATTAGTGGGCTAAAACCCCATGGGGTTGTGGCATGGAATTTATCATTGATTTTGGTCATTGAATAGTCAATAGGTAATAGGTAATAATTTTCTAAGCTCCTAAAATCTCTCCAACATTCTCTATAGAAGCCTCCCTCAACTCTATAAAAAGAAATCTCATATATCCTCCAAAAGTAGTGATCGTGGAATTGTCGCTATAACTTTATTTCTAAGAAGTATTATATTCTAAAATTAAAACCCATTTGAGAAGAAATATCAATGAATGGCGTGACCGAACTGTAGACCTTGATTCACCATATTTTCAGAGATAGTAGCTGTGGAAGTTAGGGAGTTAGCAGGCTCCCGAATTTCATCTCAAAGAGGTGACCTTGGGAAGTCATCATAACTCTATCTCTGAGAAGTGGATTGGAATTATGTAAAATGTGGAGGATAGTGAATAGGCTGTAGTCATATGTGTATCAATTTCAGAGTTGAAGGAGGAAATAATGACACGTGGCACACTGTACAAGTTTGTTGTATTGAGCTAGTCCATAATTAGGGCATTGTGAGAGATTGGGAATAACTTTTCCTTGAAGAATCCAAATCGGTTCAGACCTGTGGAACTGAAAACAAGACTCAAAAAGATACTACAGGACTGAATATCACATATTGGGGATCTTAAATCACAAATATACATCATATTCAATATCATGCTCCGAGAAGACAAGAAAAAACTAGATCAAGTGTTCTCAAGGGCTGCAAAGGACCAGACTTTCTAGGGCTGCAAAGAACAAGGTGCAAAAAAATTGTGTAGCAGAGGTAAGATCTAGGTAAGTATATTTTGTATATGCATGTTCATCTCTTAATTGCATTAGGTTCTTTGTATTCTAATTTTTTGTTTTTGTTTAGCACTGACATATGCTCTGCAGGATGAGGTAAGTTTTGCTATTGTCATGTCATGGGTATTTCCTTGAAGACTTTTTGTAGGTATTATATATTCATCAAGAGAATACTCAATGCATAATATAATGTTTTGAAGTGTGAGAAAGGTTAGAATTCCAAGGGAAGCAATCAAGGCACATAATAGCAGCAAGAAGTTCACCACATGATGTCTTCAAGTGGGAAACATTGCATACAGTCATTGTAAAAGTATCATTGTATAGAGTCATTGTAAAAGAATCATTATAAAAGTTGTACAAGTGTCTATCTACCAAGACTTGAAGAGGAAATGTTTGGAGGTTTAGGATCATCATTAGGTTGTTGTGTCATAGTTGGGGTTATGGTCTAGTGTGTCTTCTTCTTCTACATCATTTCATATCATTGTAAAGTCGACCATTGTCCCTAGTAAGGGAGTCCATTCTTATTTTATTCTTCTATAGGGTGGTAGGGCGGTGCTAGGTTGGTGCATGAAGTCCCAAACAGGTTCAAGCCTGTGAAAACTTTAGGGTGGTAGGGTGGTGGTAGAGTGAGTTGTAGTTCATTGGGTGTTGGGGCATCCGTTCAGTTAACTACTGAAGAATATCGGGCATTAGAGCATCCATCCATTAGGAGTTGGAGAAGAATGATTTTCTAGATTCTAGGAAGTTGGAGCTTTCTTTTCAATTGGAGTCGAAGACTAAATAATTATTAGAAAATTGTTCAGGTGGTTTTTGTCCCGAAGGGGTTTTCCACCTTAAAAATTATGTGCATTTGTGTTCCTTTTATTTACTGCTATCATTTTACAAACACTTTTACCGAGAAAAGTGTCTATTTAGAACTGCTCTATCCCACTAAGGTGTGACAGCTGCCTTAGAAACAAACAAAGAAAACTACTTTTGTATTTCCTTTATGAACTATAAATAGAGAGGAATAGGAAGAACCAACCTGTGTCTTTCTCTAATCCTTTGATCCAATCCCTCTCTTCTTTGACAGCTTCCAGCTACCTGCTCCCTTACTTTCCCAGCTTCACCAAGTACCTGTAAGATCACAGAAGAAGAAAACTATACAAAGACATGGATCTATATTCATAAATAACTTAGGATCAGATTTAAGTTAACCATACAAATGTAACAAGCATCAATGATACAAAAGCATGGAGGAGAAACTCAAATAGCTTTTATTGATATACAAGAAGATCCAGGAGGATTTACAACCAATGATTCCTGACCCAGCATCAACCTCCCAACAATGAAGCCCCTCTTCACCTCCAACAAAGCATAGATCACCCAATTCTCTGATGTTTATCTCAAAACCAATAGCAATTACCTACAATGTGCAAAATTCCAGCCTCTGGATCTCTGGGGTGAGGGATCCATATATAGATGTATGCAAGGAGGATGAGTCAGCTTGTGATTTGATTAGTGGCTTCTCTTTGTCAGTTCTTGCTTCCACTTGGAAACTGAAGGCCTCTTACTCATCCTTGGTCGAATTCAGTGAGGCAAGTGTCATAGAAGAAGATTCTGGAAGCTTCCATTGTCTCTCCACCTCACGGAATGACACTGCCTTTTGTCATTTCCTGCTCAACGCACCCTGATAGTGCATTTAGGTGCATTGCAACGTACCTAGCCAGTGGATTTAGGTGCTATGCAATGCACTTAGCTAGTGGAGCAGCTGAAATGATCCCGTTTTGACTTATTTTGAGCAGTTTCTGGTGGAGAACTTCTAGGAGAAGCTGTAATTTGTTGACCTTGTTCCTTTAGGGGTTAGAAAAGCACTTTTAGGGACTTAGGAGCCCTTGGTTTATGGAAATTTCATGCTTGGAGCTGTAAGGAACAAAAATGTCTATAACAGTTGCCCCCTAAAGTATGAGGTCGTTTATCGGGTGAAATGCTTTATTATGAGGATCCGAAGTTCTTTCAATGCTGGGAGGAGACCTGTAATAAGATACAATACAATACATTATCTTCATACTGTTTTCATGATCTAGCTGAGGCTGGCATTCCCATGCTCAGCTTTATAAATTCATTTTCATGTAAATAGGACAAACAATCGTCTGATTGTAGACTGATGATTCTGATAGAGCCATCATCCTTTTGGTAGGATGATTATCTGTGCTGCAATGTTTTACATTTCAATGTCTTTATTTCCTTGAATATATATCGCAGCCTGGATGGATGAAACTAGATCCGGGGTCTTCAATATCGTCTAATCTTCACTCGAAGTACAAGTCGATCCATGTGAGAAATGTTTTGAAGTCAAACATGGAAGGACATCGCTTGATTACCAGTCAATGATGTAAACTATTAACAAGCGTGAGAGGAATCACCGATAATGATAATGATCCTCAAGGTACTGCAGTACAATTCACGTGGTGTGAATAAAGGACTTGGCGTCGAACACCACGCAAAATCTTTCGGTCGAAGGTCATTGATGTAAACTGTCGACGGAAGTGAGAAACTTGCCATTGAGGCATGCAAGCTTCAAAGTACTGAATGGGGTGTTCCTAGACCAACTTCTTGGATAATGAGCTGATGTCGACAAGAAGTGATCCGTCATAGGAGGGCCTTAATGAATCCCACATCAATGACACGGAACGGAGCAAATGTTTCTGATGGAGGTGAAAACGATATGATGATATACGGTTCAGGGTGGCGGTCATGAAAGAATGGAGTATAATGTATGGTAGTGGGTGGGACACAGGTGGCCTTTCTGGATGACTTCTCTTGAACACGTCGGCGACACTGATGTGATGGATTGGTAGCATTAACCCCAAATGTGGATGGTATGGTGTGACCATGACGATGTGACCAGTGAATGAAACAACCCAACCCGACTCGGACATGGAGCGGAAGTGTCATGTTCAAGAGCGACTTGCTACCAATAAAGATTCTTTGAGTTTTCTTCCCAATTTTTCCCCAGTCATTGCTGACCAGTACCTCTTTATTTTTGTCAAGATTAAGGAGGATAACATATGCTTGTTCTATAATTTGCCCTTCGGGCAAACCCATCGCTATGTTTTAACGAGCCTAGCGATAGTGAAACCCGTTCTCGTCTAAAGACAAGTTTGTCGCTATTAACCTTTTAACGAGTTTAACGACAAAGATAACTCGGTCCTTTTCATTTTTTGAGATTATGAAAAGGTACGTAAAGGTAACTCCAAAATTCATTTTTCGTCATCTAATCCCTTAAGTCCGAAAAATTATAAAACAATACAAAAGGGATGAATTTTCGATAGCTTTAACGAGCCGAACAAAACAAGCACTCGATCGTTTTGTGCAATAATCCCTTAGGTCCAAAAAGATTAAAATCTAGATGAGGGATAGCACTTCTTGTCCCTTTAACGAGCTGGAAGGCCAGAACTCGGAAATCTTTTCATATTTTACGAGTCGGTTGAAAAGAGCTTAAAGAAGACTCGTCTTTTGAGGAACGAGTGATAAAATGGGTAGCAGCTGATTCCAGGTAAGGTTTGGAATTTTCCAATCACGACAGTGTCACAAGGATGGCTAGTGAAATCACTCTTCGCAACTATTCCTCAAAATGGGTAAACAATCAAATGGAGGTGAATGATCGGCCAATGAAAAAGTGGAGGTGACGGTGCAAACACGACCAAGGCTTTAATGGCTGAAGTACTACATTCATGGGGGTTATTTACCAGGGAATAGTTCATTTTTTAACGAGCTTAAACGTGGGTGGAAACATTTGCTCGGTTCGGGTTTATTTTTTAACGAGCTTGAACCTTGCGGTAACACTGCTCGATTAATCCAGTCATATGATAAGAATGTCTCATATAAAAACGGCAATTTTTAGAGTTTTGCCCCACATCCTTTGTTTGTGCAAGTTAGGTAACGACTAATCTAAAAAATAGATAAATAATCGCTCTTTTCTTGCACTCCAAAAGGTTTGCATGCCCCCAGGTATAAAACAGAGTTTCAAGGTTACCTCTACTTCTATCTGCCAAAACATTTGTTTTACCGAGAGAGGCCTACCTCTTATAGGTTACCCAAAGATTGTTCTATTCGCGGCGCAAACAAAACACTTCTTCGACGATGTCTACCGAGATAAACAAAGGTGAGCGACGATGCCCGCCAACTCACATAATTTTGACAAGAGAATCCTGTACTAGAATAACCCCCTCTTCCAATCACAGACGGGGGTACAGACTAGGCATATTCTCCCACGGCAACCTACCCTATACCTGAAGTTTTCCTGCCGAAGCAGACCAGGACGCATGCCCCCTGGGTTTCAGTCATATCCCTCTGAATTACTCGCGCTCATCGAGAGGATGGACTGGAGATTGAGACATTTCTTGCGTGAAAAGGCCATTTAGGGACGGTATATGACTATTTGCTATGCGTGATCTGGGAAATGAAAGCTGGTCCACGAGCTTGACCACTCTTCCTTCATGAAAAAAACACATTACTCTAAAGAGTGAGGAGACAATTGATCCCATGCAATAAATATAGTCTCGTCCAAGAAGTATATTGCAATCCAGGGGTCCTTGAACTACCATTACGTTCATGTAAACTGTATTCCTTCTCAATGTTATGGGAACATCAGGAAGGATCCCTAAAGGTCGACTGGTTCCTTTATCAAAGCCCATCAGATTTCTCATTTCAGGCAAAAGCGATGGCGAACCAAGCGCTTTCCAAGCAGTTGAGGAAAGGATACTCACAGAAGCCCCCTCATCTATGATGGTATCAACCATAACCATTCTATATATTTGAACGATAATTCGGAATGGTACACTTGCTGGTAAATGGGGTCTGCCTAGTTGATTCCAGTCGAAGGAGACAACTAGGTTGCTTGGAGGTGGGACCGAATAGACGGCCGGGTGTGGCTCTGACGAACTTCCTTCCTGCGGTAAAGGAATGGGTAAATTGCCCTCATGTCCATTAGAGTCTGTGTTTATGAAGAGAATTTGGATGGTGTCATCCTTGTTCTCTTCAGTGACTGTATCATCTGAAGATAAAACCTCTGAAGGCAAGATCGGGTCAACTGCCGCCTCGACCTTTTGACTTTTGTCTGGTATGGATCCAGATGATTTATCTTCAATGATAGGTTCTTCAGCCGACCACCTGAGTGGGCCAGTTGGATATTCAACTAATGACGGACTCGACAAGAGTTTTTTATATCTAGGAGGAAGTCGTAACGGTGAAACCGGACGATCATCCAAAACTCTTTTAGCTTCGTCTAAGAAGGGACAACGGTGGACGGCATGATTGCCTTCGCACAGTTTACAAGGGAATCTACATTTCCCTTTTTGTCCTGGGGTTTCACTTTCACTAGTTGATGGTGTGCTTTCAACATGATCATCAGAGGTTGACGACACCGGGTTGTGCAAACGAGGAGACCAGTCACTTAATATCCGAGGGATGCAAGGACAATCTCTATGAAAGTGGTCTCCCTAGCAAATGACACATGGAAATTTAGGCCTGGTCGGTGCAGTGTGTGGATTTTCGTTAGACGACACTCGTTTTCCCCCATTCGCCTTTGGCTCCTTCTTCTTCTTCTCTTTCTTTTTCTTTTCCTTCTTCTCCTTAGGAACTTGACTTTTGGCTTTACCAGCCCCATCAAGCGAAGAGGAAGGAGGAGAGGAAGAATTAGAGGAAGTAGAAGGTTGGTGGGCAACTATGGACTCGTCTAAATGCTGATTCGATTGTTCAGGAAAAATGGTGTTCTGAACGAGAGAGGTTGAGAAGAGCCATACAGGCAAACCAATTGTCAGCCCTGGAAGTGACAATGTGGCCATATGGGGCGCACCAACATCTCCCCAAGAGGAGAAGGGACTAGGATTTCCACCAAGGGGAATTCCTTGGTTGGTAGGCTCCATTTTCTCAACCCAAGATCAACGTAGGAAAGGGGTATGAATATTCCGTTTAAAATAAATTTTTATATGCTTTGACACAACTTGTTTTTTTAGTTTTTAAGAGTCGAGAAAAAACAAAAGATGACTCTAGTCTCCTTTGATTTTTAATGAGCCTGAAGTGACAAGTGCTCAGATGGACCTTTTCCGTTAAGGAGTCTGAAAAGGAAAGAAAGGGACTGCTCTGGAGGTCTAGGTAGAGGGAGTACCAAACCAATCGCAAAACTGCAGAATACTTTTTATGGTACGACAGTCAATCTTCCCGAATGTTGTGTTCAGTGCATTGCGATCAGTAGGTTGGCCGACACGGCTTCCTATGGATAAAGGATTTAAGCCTATAGGGGTCTCCCAAAATATACTCGATGGTACGTGGGAGCACAAGTCCGTATTGGCACTTATCATCTCAAAGTGGAGGAATCACCCAACCATCAGTGAGGACAACAGTTACCAGGCTTTACGACGCCGATAAGTTAACACATAGAGACATGTAGGAAAACATAGTCCATAAATGTATGAAGGAAGTTAGAGCATGTCAATGAGTTCTAAGTATCATACATTCATACTACTACACATAAGGAAATAAGGAAAAACATAAACAAGCCACCATTGAACTCCTTCTAAATCTTGAGAAGTAAAGCCAAAGTCTGCGTTCATAAAAACATAATCTTCTACAATGGCACAATATGAGTCTTTATCTGAAAATTTCCAACCCTTAATACATTAGTTCTTCTCCCATATATTATTTCATTTATATTCCTTCCTCCAACATGAGGGGAATTCGAATTCCTCCTAATTTGACACCTATTAACACTTAAAACTAACTATTTAATACAAAAGACAGCTAACTAGGAGTCCTAGAGACCTAATACAACTAGGAGTGTAACTCCTTATTATGATTACAACAACCTTATATAAACATTTAAATCATTATTTGACATCTATAACTCCATGAAGTCGAATTTTATGGTGCTCATAACCTTCCAGCTAGCCCTTGATGACTCATCCTTTTGTTGTTCCTAGAAGCTAGGAGACTGTCCCTTGCTCTGTTCTGGCTCAAAAATAGGTCTTGGGACAAAGCTCATAAATTCTCATAAAAAATGTATTTGGAAAAACTGCAGGAGGCTTTTGTGAAACAATCCATTCTGAAAAAAAACCTCTCTTTATTTTTTGAAAAATCTTTCCTACCACCCAGAATGAGTCTTTGAAAAACAGGTGTAAAAATATGCTTGTGAAAAATTGCACCTACAACAGTTTCGTAGCGCAAATTGGATCATTCATTTCTCTCAAATCATAATGGATTTGAAGAAATTGGAAGATTTTTTTGTAATTAAGTATCCTAAGAATGAAAACCTCTTTCACTTTTCATAGATGAGTTTTTAACTGCTCATAAACGCTTCTAGAAATTGAATGGTAAAAACAAGGAGAGAAAGTTCGTCCTTTTTTGCTTTTGGTCTCCACAAGGATCTTCTTTGATTACACAAAAATGTATTGAAGTGTAATGTTCTTCATGTGTTTTATACCTTTTCCATGCACCCGTGTGAAGATAAAACCTCTTTAATGTTGCCTGAAGGATAATGAACAATACTAGCTATGATCACTTTTATAACAAATGGTTTACGATTCATATATGCTTTTCCTTTGCTCGTTTGCCCTTGCTGGATTGCTTGTATTATGTAAATGATCTTTATTCAAAAAATAATTTTGAATAATGTTTCCCTTTTTTCCCTCAAAATTGGTCAATCTTCCTCAAAATATGCAGCTACAGCAGTTTTGTAGCGCGCTACAAAACTGCTTTGTAATCACAAAACACAGTTTCTAATTCCAAAATTTGAGTGTCTTGAGCTTCTTTATCTTGTAATGACTCTTCCATATGACATGAAGCTATTCAAAACTAAATAACTTGACACCATTATTTAAGGTAAAATTCAAAAGGTAGTCTATATCAAAACTTAGGATTACCTTACTTTCCTTGCTTGAGCCTTCAAAGAACTCTGATGTATGCTGACCCTAAATTTGCCAAGTGCTTCTTATGCATGAAAGGAGCATGAGAATGACCAAGACCAATTATTCCTTACCTTACCCTTTTCCTTTGAAATATTTTCAGTGATAACAGTGTCTCCACTTGGGATAGTGTGCCCTTGTGGTACACTAAGAACTTGCAGGTCCAATGCCTTATCCTCTTATGATAAATGGAAATTTGTTTGACAAGCATCCCCTTTAAGCTTCTTGGGCCTTCACCTCAGGCTTAAGCTTGATGATCACTGTAGGAGAAAGAAATCTATATCTACTGAAAAATGCTCAGTCAATCCTTGAGCTTATTTGCATTTTCCTACCTACCTACTAGCTGCAATTTCCACTTTAGGTCAAGCAACATGATATTTCCAATAAAGCCAATCAATTGTCCTTTCTGATATTGGAGGCTCTTGACTGCATTCGACCTCAAAATAACCATGGTAGTGAGATGACCAAATCAACTCATAATATACCTGCTCTTCATAATGCAAATGAAAATGAAAAATTGGTGTGCAAAGCTTGGCCATGTATTCATTTATAGGGTCAAAGAGGACATGGTTATTTTGATGATCATCATAACATTCTACATCTTTAGACAATTGATTCTCAGCCACACACGATTTCTTTGATATGCTATCCAACTACCTTTCTGAATGATACCCACAAACAATGTAATTTTCTTCATTATAAAGATCATTCTCTGATGCAAGCTGCTGCAAGGAATTACAAAAATCAACAATCTTTTCCTCTGCCTGAGGGTCATAAAAAATTTCTTTCAGTATTTCTTCTTTTTGTGTGTAATCATTTTCATCTTCGTTATGATTTGAAGATTGAGAATTCTACTGCATCTCTACATCAATATTAGAGGATTGAACATGGTTTTCATAAGTAAACCCTGTTGATTTTCATGTTGCATTTCATGGGATGTTATACTTTCTTCTTGGTGTTGAAATGTATTGTTATGAAGAGCCTCTAAAATTTATTCGTCCATAAATTCATCATCATCATAACAATCCTCCAAATATTGAATAAGACTCAAAGAATGTTTACAGCAATCTTGGACTAGCAACAAGGAGGGATGACACTCTTTATACATCTCATAAAATTCATCATGAAAACTAGCAAGCGAATATATTGAACCTGTTAGCGCTTGAAATTTCACCTCAGGCTGAGAAAGGTACACCTCAAGACTACATCAAACCATTCAGCCTCGTAGCTAGCCCTACGGGGCAGGAGAAGGCTCTCTCCGGTCAATCTCGGTAGATTTTCAATAGGATGAGATGACCAAACAAAGTAACACTGATATTAGGCTAGTAAACTGATTTGAAGGTTGATTTGGGATTTTTTGGGATTTTTGGTGGAAAATTGAGGAGTTGCAATTTAGGGTGCGGGGATTGGACACAGTTTCTGCAGGGGGGTCTTTGGGGCGAGGTAGGAGCTTGTATTGATGTCTTTAGCTGAAGTGGGTGATTAGGAAGAAAGATAAGAAGGCTAAAGAGAGCAAACAATGAATTTGAATTCTCTTTAGACAATAGAAAACATAGAGATTAAACAAATTTAAAAGTAGAGCATGGCAAGCATGAATTCTAACTTTATCACTTCATTTGTTTAATATGAAGCAGTATAGAAAGGAAATGAATCACATAACAAATATTACAATAACATGGAGAAACACACCATCAACACATGAGTCCACAAGAATCCCAAACATGACTGCAAAACCCTGGTCTTCCTTAGCCAAAAATTGCAGAGATACAATGAAAATATACAATGATAGCTTCTCCCTCAAGAGTCCAACCTTCCAACCTTGAAAATGATTAAGAAAATACATAATATAGGCAAGCCAACCTATTTCCTTGCCTCTAGGGGTCGAGCTCACTATCCTAGGAGCTATTTGAACCACTTCTAAACTAAGCACTACAAAATAGGCAATCAAAACAACTTTCCTCTATAAACTTGGAAACCAGTTCATACATTCAATTTTTACCCTTTACATGAAAGAAACTTCTAGAAGAGTTAAACAAGAGTAAAAGTATCCAAAAAGTGTCACAATTACATCCAAGAGGACCACCATCAACCTCAAAAAGTCAAACTGGAGCCAAACTTCGTTTTCTGGGCTGAACTGGTCAAATCTGGCACAATTTCCTCAACGGGTCGCGCACATTTTCTCAACGGGTTGCGCACTTTGGAGCTCTGTTTGGAGGCCTTCCCAGTATCAGAATTGGGTGCAGGATAGCTCGTTGGAAAGGTCTCTGAGTCTAATTTCCAACCCAACTAGAATTTTTTGATTTGGAGGTCATTTGCCTAGTCAAAAGTCAATTCTCCCAAGACTGCTTCTGCAACTCAAAAAAGGGGCAGAAAGTCAAATTTTGCATGTATTTTGACCTTCTGGAGGCCCAAATCCCCATAAAAACTCAAGTCCATCCATAGGCATGTGTAACTTTGCATGAAAAATCTAGAAATGTTGAGTTTTTTCAAAACGGAGCTACGATGACAAAGGGTCTCACCGGGGGTGAGACCCGTTGAGGAGCCAAAACCTGTAAATTTCCAAAAAATACCAAAATTACCCAAAATTCTCAAAAAATTTTGGGATTTGTGCTGTAGCTGATGCTAGTGAGTGCCATGATCTTTGAGGGATGCCTCAGCCAAGATACGGAGTGGATTGGTCTTCTTCCTCCGCTTAAGAGCCTCAGACAACCTCCTTTGGAACATTTTCATTTTGGTCTTACATATATGCATCCTTGCCCAATAGTGATTCTTCATGTTTCTCAACAGATTTTTCTCTTGGTTGGTGTTTAGTCAATTTAGTGTTTCTAAATTGATGTCATTAATTGTCAACCCGGGGCTCGTAAGCTGATGAAGTGAAGGTGTACTATATGTACTTAAGCAACCTCTTAGGGCTTTTTGTCATTTGGGGTGTTGTTTGTGGTTAATTTATCTTCCTAAGATGGAGTGATGATTTTATAAACAGATGAGTGATAGTGTGTGTAAGGTGAATTCTAGATGAGTGAGGGTGTGTGTTTGGTGGTTTCTAACTACTTGCTGAAAAGGAAAAGCTTGAAAGAAATAAATAAATTGAAATGAGCTGAAAGCAAATAACCACTTTCTAATGGCATTAGTCACTACTCATGTTGCTGCAAATAAAAAGATAAGAAAATCACTTCAAAGACCAATGATAATGTTTGTCTCTTCCTAACTCTCTGCTTCTAACACATAATACTGTGTAAAACACGATTAGGAAGTAGCTAAAGATAAGTCTAAGAAATGATAAAGCTCTAAATGACAAATTATAAAACCACTATGCCTTTCTCCATCATTCTGCTTCCAACATACATGTTTATGTGTAACAAGTGGAAAAAAGGAGTAAGTGATATAAGCCAAGACTACTTCAAAACAAGTTGTAATTCATTAGTATTCTGTTCTCTTAAAGATAAACAGTTTATGATAAAGAGACCATTAATCAATTAGCATACAACTTGAGAAACTAAACTAAAAGCTAAACTAGAAAACAGAGTAAAAGGCAGCACTATGAATAAGACAACTGAAACTACCACTAGATATAAAGCAAATACACAAACACACACAAAATCCCCGGTTTAAAAACCCGCAGAAAAACAAATCTGATCAGTCAAAGTGAATGCTGCAAATGAAATGACAATGAAAGTGAATCAAGCTGTACATGTTTCAAGGAAAAGGAAATGCTGAATGGAAAATAAGGAAATAGCAAGAATATGAACATAAAATACTATACAAGGGCAGTCATGAACGGGGGCCCTCCATTCATACAACCCAAAGAAGACTCAAGGATTTGAAAACGTCAGAACAACACTGTCTTCTATTACTCCATATGCAGAAAATTACAGTCAAGAGTGCTAGAACAGCACTATCAAAACAGAGTCTTGAAATGCACTAAAATTATAACAAGTTCATAAAACACAGCAACTAAAAAGTAACATTAAGCGTACACAGACGCTAGTTTTTATAGGCATCTAAACGATTGCCTAATGCGTAAAGCTAGAAACTGAAAATTAACTAATCTGTCATGCGTAATAAAGGTTCAGCAACACGTCATAAGCCTCGTGGATGAGCTGGAGGTTCTGGTCGTTATGGGAATTGAATCCAGGGTTGGATTATGTTTCCCACAACCTGCGTAACACGGACAAATCACCAGTTGCATTGACGTGACCCAACAGCTTACGCAACACTGTTTAAGCTGCCTTTGTTGACCGTGGCTTGACCCTCGTTGACCGGAGGTGTAGATGATGTGGCTGACCGAACCAATAGCACAGGAACCTTGAGCACCTTTATTGCCACGTGCCCATGTGGTTCATTTTGCAAAATGACACGTGGAACCTTGAGATTAACAAAAAGGCTGCGGAATCATCAGATGGCTGCGGAATTGCCAGACAGCTGCGGAATCTCTGTAAATATGTCAAAATCTAAACAAAACAGTCACACATTAGCAAAGTTCACTTAATCATGCTTAAAGACATTAAATGTAATGATCTGGGTTGGTTTACAAGGAAAATAAGGTAAAAGAGAGAGATGAGTGAGGGAAAACTGTAGGTAATGATGGATAATCAAGTGCAAGTTAGAGGCTCTACATACCCCCACTACGAGGGTGTTGCATGTCCTCATGCAACGAAAACATTGTTCAATCCACCTGCTGAGATGCCTCTGCTAAGACATCTAGTCTTCTCTTCTTCCTCTGTGTGGCCACATTAACTCTTGGTCTTTTCATCAAACATCTAAATTTTAGATTAATCAAAGATCTGTTTAACTTCCTGCATCTCTTCTTGATCTTTTTGTTTTCCTTTTGCCAAAGGCCCATATGAAGCATGGTGTTATCTTGGACCATCTTGTCCACATTTCTCTGTACCTTTAGTTTTTCATTTTCTTGTTTGATGTGGCGATTTAGTACCTCCAGCTCAAATACTTCTTGCTTCAGTGATTGAACTTGCTGCTCCAAAGGTTGAACAGTGCTTGGACCAGCAGCTGCTTGTTCTAACGTCTCCAGGTAATTATAAACTTTCTGCTGATCTTGGTCAACCTCTGGTGACTTCTTTGGACTAGGCTCATACTTAAATTCGGATCCATGTTCATATTCAGGCTCATGCTCAAAAGGACTTTCCTCTCGTGGAGGGCTAGTCTCAACCTGCTCAACATGTGGAGAGCTTTTCTCAAAGTCAAGTCTTCTAGCAACCTTTTCAGGTCTGCTCAAGTCAATGATGAGTGATTTTTTACCCTTTGTGGCCCCCACTTTGTCTTGTATCCTTCTGCTCCTTCTCACGGTGGTGATGTTCTGTTTTTCTTTTTGTGCCTTTTGCTTTTGTTTTTCCACCTTCTTGGAAAGGGAAGTTTCATGGAGTTGGGCCAACCTTTGTGCTAAGGGCTGAGTATCTTCTTCACTGGAATTTTCAGGAGTAAGGTAAGTTTCTTGGGCTGCAGCTTTGCCTTTATCTTTCTTTTGTTTCTTCCTACTCTCTTTTCTCTTTTGAGCAACTTCTTGGGCAAGTTCTGAAAGGGTTTCTGTGATGATTCTTTGGGCTGTTTGATCAATGTCCACAGCAGGCTCAGGGTCAATTTCATGTTCAGAATGATGTACTTCAGTTTCTTCTTCAATCTGTTCTTGGACAGTTTCCTCTTGGACAACAGTTTCAGGGGTAGCCTCTTCTCTTTTTCTTCTACTCTTTCTAGGCACAGAGGTTTCTCCTGCTTCTTCAAAATGGTTTCTCACAAGAAATCTCTCCCAGGTATCTCTTTTTGCTTTCAACTGTTCCTCAACTAGCATCTTAACAAGACCATGATGATACAGATGTGGTTCAATGTTTCTTGGGTTCCTTTGGACAATTGAACACATTTTTCTAAGACTTGAGAGTAGAAAATATGGAAGGTTAATATCATCTCCTAAGAAATGCATCATGACTTTGGCATGGTAAACGTATAAAACTCCAAACCTTCCCTCACAAGTAAAGAATTTTTGCACTAATAAAATTAAAGTTGTCCATTCTTCCTTGACATAAGTAACAGGAATCCCTTTTGTAAAAATGTTGGTATCCATACCTGGATTCTTTAAGATTTGCTTCCACTGTTGGTCTTGTACTGATCTGTTTTTAAACCATCTTTCTCCAGTTTGTGGGAGTGAAGTGGCCTGTGCTATACTGCTCTCAGTGACTGTAAATTTTAGGTCCCCTATCTCCACTTGATTGTCTTTGTCTCTAAAGGAACGTGCAAAGGCCTTCGTAACCTCTTTGTGGTAACCTCTGAATTTCTGGATGCATTGGAGCCAGTTTGCTTTCTGCAAAGCCTCTTTAACTTGAGGATATCCCTCCAGAAATTTTGAACCCTCTGGTTCTGCTCTTAAGAGTTTACCCATTGGCTCTATGGCTCTGTTTTAAAACTTTTGGAAAAAAGGTTACACGGCTTCAACAGTGGCCTTAACACAGTAAATTTACGGCTCTAATGTAACAGCCGTAACATACTTTCACTGATAATCAGAATTAGCAGAGAGGAAGAAGTAAAACAGAGTATGGCTAAGGTAGCAGCGTAGTGAGCACAACGGAATAAGGGAATTGTGGAAATGAAACAGCGTGAATGGAATGATACGAGCGTAGGAGGGTTATGAAATGATGGGTAGAAACGGTTAGGTCCTTAGGCTTCGGTCATAAGTTTACACTTGGCAGCGGGATTATGACGTAGAGAGACGTAGTACAGTAGTCTACGTCACTTAGGTACGAAAACCTTAATGGAGGAGCAACCGCAATTGAATTTCAAAATCGTGATGAACAGGACCGATAAGTGTGGGGGATACGTGGATTTTTGGTCGCATGATGGGAAAGACTGGTAATCATTACATTAAATGGCAAGAAACATAACCCGGAAATTTTGCAAAATGAGATAACCGTAAGTTTAGGATTTAGATCATACCTCATATCCGCGCTTGGATTGCCTTTGATCATTTGCCACTAACCCTTCATTGTTTTATTGCTGTTGCATGACTCTTTTCCACTTATTGTTGATGACTTCTGAACTGTAAATTTCTTTTCAAACAGACTGTTTTTTTTTTATGCAGGTGCAGAGAGCTGCGGAATTGCTGAATGGCTGCAGAATTGCCAGACAGCTGCGGAAACTGCAGTGGTACCCTCCGGCTGCACAAAACAACTTTAGTTGTCTAAAAAAAAATAACTTTATTGATGGAATGAAATGTAATGAATGGATGGATGGATGGAAAGAAATGAGGTGGAGTGAGAGTGATTAAATGAATGAGATGGTGAATGAAATGGTTGTAATGATGAAATGAGATGGAAGAGAGAGAGATTTTTTTTTTGGAAAACATGAGGTGTCAGGTGACCCTGATTTTCACCTCAGGTTTTCTGCATAAGACTGCCAATCAGAGATTGGTTTTCAGGCTTATACATTTATTCTTTTTTTTTTCTTCTTTTTTTTCTTCTTTTTTTTTTCTTTTTTTTTTTCAAAAACCAAAGATTAGGCTGATGGAGGAGAAGAATCCTTCTCCACCAACCTGATTGCAGAATCTTCTTTAAACAACTTGACAAACTCTTCTTTTGAGAATGGCTTTTGGTAGATTTTCAAACGATGGCCATTCACAATAAGAGGAGTATGAAATTCATCAATAGTTTTCACTCAAACTGCTCCATTGCTAAAGACTTCATCAATCTCATATGGCCCAAGCCAATGAGTTTGAAACTTTCCTTTGAAGTCTTTGAACTTTGAATCAAACAATAGAGCCCAATCTCCTTTCTGAAACTTTCTTTCTTTGATATGACGATCATGCCATTTAGATCTTTGGTGCTGAACTAGATCGATCCTTAGAATTGCATCTTGTCTTATTTCATCTAGCTCATTTAGCTGGTCCATTCTGTGTCTTTGGGCTTCTGAGAGGCTCATTCCCAATTGGACTGCCATCTTGAAGGTCTTGATTTGGAACTCAATGGGGAGCAGGACTTCCTTCCCGTAAACAAGTTCATAGGGAGAATGTCCTGTTGTGTTCTTCCATGTAGTTCTATAGGTCCATAAGGCTTCATGGAGCCTTTCCGCCCAATCTCTTCTATGAAGATGAACAGTCTTGGTGATAATGCCTTCAAGAACTTTATTGGTAGATTCCACTTGGCCATTGGATTGCGGATGGTAGGGAGTAGATGTTCTGTGCTTGATCTTATATTCCTCCATCAGCTTCTCCATCAATTTAGATGTAAACTGGCTGCCCTGATCTGTCACAATTTCCCTTGGGACACCAAAACGAGTGAAAATATCCGCAAAAAGAAATTGAGCAACTGAATTTTCAGTGGCAGAAGGCAATGCTTTCGCTTCTACCCACTTAGTAACATAATCAGTACAAACCAGTATATACTTCTTTTGCTTTGATGGAGGATTAATTGGTCCAACGAAATCTAGAGCCCATTTCTCAAAGGGTTCGATGCATACCTGAGGCTGTAGAGGCATTTCATTTGAAGGAGTTGGTTTCCCAACTCTTTGGCAGCTGTCACACCTTCTAACATACTGCTTTGCATCTTTAAAGAGAGAAGGCCAATAATATCCTAGAGAAAGGATTTTATAGGCTGTCCTCTTGTCAGCAAAGTGCCCACCGCATGGTTCATCATGACATGCCTTAAGGATGTCAGGCATTTCATCTTCCCGAACACACCTTCTGATTATACAATCTGGCCCTGTTTTGAACAATTCATTAGAAATTCAAGAAAAATGTGAACTCTCCTGAATGATTTTCCTTTTCTCATTAGGAAATAAGTGTAGAGGAAGCTTCCCTGTAACTAGATAATTTGCCATATCTGCATACCAAGGAGTCTTGGTAGTCACTGCAAACAAGTATTCATCTGGAAACTTATCTTCTACTGGAGAATCTTCATTAGTGTTTTGGATTCTAGACAAGAAATCAGCTACTCTGTTTTGTTTTCCAGGTCTATCTAACACAGTAATGTTGAATTCTTGTAAAAGTAAAAGCCATCTTGTAACTCTACCATTAGTGACAGGTTTGTTCATTAAATATCTTATGGCAGAGTGATCAGTATGGACAAAGGTTTCATAGCCGGTTATGTAGTGTCTAAACTTATTGATTGCATGTACCACAGCTAAGAACTCTTTTTCTGTAACAATATAATTTAACTCAGTGGGAGTCAAATTCTTACTTGTGTAATAAATGGCATAAGGGATCAAATCCTTTTGTCCCAAAACAGCTCCTAGAGCTGTATCTGAAGCATCAGTAGAAATGTGGAAAGGGAGTTTCCAATTTGGCCCCCTTAAGATGGGTGCTTCAGATATTCTAGTCTTTAAAGCTTCAAAGGCAGATTGACACTCGGGATCCCATTTGAACTCACAGTCCTTGGTAAGCAATTTGAAAAGAGGGGATGCTATCTTAGTGAAGTTTTCAATAAATCTTCTGTAATACCCAGTAAACCCAAGAAAACTTCTAACATCCTTCTGGCAATTTGGAACAGGTAACTTAGAGATGACTTCAACTTTGGATCTATCTACCTTAATCCCATCTCCTGAAATATGATGTCCTAAAACAATCCCTTCAGTAAACATCATAAAACACTTTTCATGACTTAAAGAAAGATTTGTTTCCTTACATCTTACCAGTACTTTTTCCAAATTTTCCAAAGCTTCTTCAAATGTATTACCATAAACTGTGAAATCGTCCATGTATACCTCTACACAATCATGAATCAGATCTGAAACGATTCCTAGTACAACCCTTTGAAATGTAGCGGGTGCATTGCACAATCCAAAAGGGAGTACTCGGTAGGAAAAAGTTCCCCAAGGACAAGTAAATGTGGTTTTGTCTTGATCTTTAGGTGCTACCTGAATTTGATTATACCCACTAAAACCATCCAAGAATGAGAAATACTTTTTACCTGCTAAAGTGTCTAGTACCTCATCAATAAAAGGTAGAGGGAAATGATCCTTTAAGGTTGCCTTGTTCAATTCTCGATAATCAATGCAAACTCTCCATTTACCATTCTTTTTGGGCACTATGACCAAGGGAGAAACCCATTGGCTATCTGAAATGGGGTAAATGAAGTTTACCTTGAGCAATTTCTGGAGTTCTTCTTTCACGATTTCCCTAAGGTTTGGATTCATCCTTCTTTCTGGTTGCCTAATAGTTCTGCTATTTTCTTCAATATAGATGTGATGAATACAAGTCTTAGGATCGATTCCTTTCATGTCAGTGTATTCCCATGCAAAGGCAGTGGAATGTTTTTGCAACAGTTTAGTTAATTCTTCTTGTTGTGGTCTTTCCAAGTTTTTGTTAATGTTCAATGTTTTTCCTGGAAGGATTTCAACTGTAGAACTACCAAACTCTTCCATTGAGAAGAGAGACATCTGTCTAGAGGAGAGATATTCAATGTCTGCATCTAACTGAAACTGTGTAGAGTCATATTCTAAAGGTATTTCAAATTTTTCTAATGTATTTAGAATTTGACTATCCTCACTGATTTCCGAGATGGTTAGAACAGGTTGAATAGTATCCTCATCATCAACCCACTCATCTTCTCCTATTTTTGTTATTGCCTTTGCTGGAGGATACAAGTTGAATTTCTTGGTGGAATTACCATATGATATATACATGTCCCCAGACCTACAACTTATGAAAGCATCAGCTGTGGCCAGCCAAGGTCTTCCTAAAATAAGAGGATGTCCTCCTAGATTGTTCTTGGGAGTTAAAATCATAAAATCAACTGGATATTCCCAAGAATCTAGGGAGACTGGAATATCTTCCAATACACCATCAGGTTTAATGATTGATCTATCTGCAAGCTGCAGCAAAGTAGGTGTAAAGAGAAGGTTAGGAAGCTTTAACTGATCCATGGTCTGTCTACTCATGATGTTGATCGCGGCTCCTAAGTCAATCAAAGTATTTGGGATTTCAACCCCATTAATACGAGTCTTGACAATAGGGCTACTGGGATCCACATATTTTTGCATGGTAATCTTACCCATCATAATGTCTGCAATTTTTCCAACTAGATGTATCCTTTTGGTATCTCTGGTCCTCTTTCCTGTTTTCTTCAAACTCAACTCCTTTATTGTCTTCGCTAGAATGGGAATTTCTTTAATGGCTTGTAACAAGGGGATCTTGATACAGACATTCTTCAATTCATCTAGAAAACTATAGTCAGGCACCCATATTTGCTTTTCCACTCCTTTGTCAATTTGTAATATTTCAGGAAAAGGAGGTGTAGCTAAAGGTGTAGGTTACTCAACTATGGGAGTTGTGGAGGTTGATTCTTTTTCTTTTTCTTTTTGGATATTTTGGTTTTGAAGTGATACTTCAGAACCCTTATTGACTTTGAGAGATTCTTCCTCAGAAATGCTTGGTTGTTGAACACTTGTAGAAGGTTGATCTAAGATTCTACCTGATCTGAGTTGTACTTCATTGAGAGGAACAACCATATAGGTAGGGAATGGTTGACCTTCCATCATGTAAGCATTTTGAGGGTTCCTATTATTTGGATTTGGTAATGGCTGAGAGGGAAGTTGATTTGATTTCTGCTGGGATTGAAGCGATAATTGAGAATTTTGATTTTGTGGAGGAGGTTGTTGTTGTTGAGGATATGGCAATGATAGTTGTTGACCTTGATTTGGAAGTTGGGGAGCTTGCTGATTCTGAAATGATGGAGGATATTGATAGAATTGAGCAAATCTCCCATAAGGATTTTGCATGCTTTGCATCCAGCATTTTGAGGTTGAGGCCAAGGTTGTTGCCAAGGATTCCAATTTGGTTGGGATTGAGAATTCATAGAGTTGTTAAACCCTTGATTCTGTTGCCCTTGCCAAGGTCTCCTTGCAATAAAACAGAGAGATTCAAGTGTATCTGGATCCTCTTGAAAGACTGCTTTGAGGCCAGGTATTGAAGGACAATCCTTAGTCTCATGAGTTTCTGAGCAAATTACACATGTTTCTACAACGTGTGCATCTAAGGGACATTCCCTTAAAGCATGTTTCTTTCTACATTTCGGGCAAAAGATAGCCAAAGCCTCAGCTTCTGCTTTTTGTTTGTTGTGAATCTTAAGGGTATCAAGTTGTTCACTAAGACTCCCTAAGATGTCAGATTTAAATTCATCAAGCATATTGCCGCTTCCAGCCCTACTTACTGATCCTGTTGCAGATTTATTTGCCCTAAGGAGAGAAGGATCTCTAGGCCCTTTTTGAGTTTTTGATTTGCCCCTTGAGAGATGGATACAGAGTTCTGCTATATCATTGAGTGAAAGTTGAGAAATATCCCCTTTCCCCATCATGTTTAGGATATCTATCCATTCATCCCTAATGGATTTTAATAAGAGGGCTTTTAAGGTCTCTTCATCCAAACTACTCATTTTTGCTCTTTTCAAGTTATATTGAAATCTTTCAAGTAAATCTTCTAAGCTCTCATCTTCTCTTTGTATCATTGTAAAAACCTCGTCCTTGTGATTAGTAGGCATACAATAGTCCAAATACCTATCCAAAAATGTCTATTTCATTTCATCCCAAGACCTAATGGATTGAGTGAGTAACCCCATGAACCATTTCAAGGCTTGATCCTTCAGTGTTGAAGGGAACAATTTGAGTTTCTGAGAGTCATCCAGGTAGTCATAAGTTCGACACACCACTTCAAACTCAAATAAGAATGTTTCAGGGTCCTCAGTCCTTAACCCATGGAAGTTAGGGAGGACAGATGGTGATATGTTTTTCATAGTGGCTCGGGAATCCTCATTAACAATGGGAAACCCAAATGAATTATCCCCATCTCTATTTCCTCCTCCAAGGGGACCTCTACCTCCATTATTGTTGTTGTTTCCTCCTCCTCCTCTACCTCTACCTCTACCCCTACCACCTCCTTCTTCCTCTGCCATGATGATTATCCTAGGGATTTCAAAATCTTCTGGTTCTTCTACAAAAGGTGAATGAGAAGAGATTTCTCCTTCCTCTTCAGGTGATTCTACTTCCTCAATTACAATTGCTCTTTCTGTAGGAGAAAGAGAAGAGTCTCTTCCTGGTTCAAATTCAATAGAAGGTGTAGGAGAGTCAACTCTTGGCTCTTGAATTCCAGGAATTCTAGGACTAGGAGCGCTGGTTGGAGATAAGGGAGGTGTCTCTTGTCTATCCCTTGAAGCAGATGGACTTGTAAAAATTGAACTTCGAGCTCTAGCTAAAAACCTTCCTCTAGAATCTCTAGCTCTATGCATGTCATTTTTTATTATTTTCTTCAAGTCAAGTTAATAGTTCTTTTTCTGATCTTCCAGTTCACTCTAGGTGCAAGAAGAGAGCATACTCAAGATACCAAATCAATAAATTTCTCTTTTCTGATCCTCCAGATCACCTTGAAGTGCAAGAGGAGAGCATACTTCGATAGGTTATCAACTTCTTTCCTTGAAAATTTTTTTATGTTTTTTTTTTTCTAAGAATATGGCTACTTAATTTCACTTCCCCGGCAATGGCGCCAAAATGTTTAGTCAATTTAGTGTTTCTAAATTGATGTCATTAATTGTCAACCCGGGGCTCGTAAGCTGATGAAGTGAAGGTGTACTATATGTACTTAAGCAACCTCTTAGGGCTTTTTGTCGTTTGGGGTGTTGTTTGTGGTTAATTTATCTTCCTAAGATGGAGTGATGATTTTATAAACAGATGAGTGATAGTGTGTGTAAGTTGAATTCTAGATGAGTGAGGGTGTGTGATTGGTGGTTTCTAACTACTTGCTGAAAAGGAAAAGCTTGAAAGAAATAAATAAATTGAAATGAGCTGAAAGCAAAGAACCACTTTCTAATGGCATTAGTCACTACTCATGTTGCTGCAAATAAAAAGATAAGAAAATCACTTCAAAGACCAATGATAATGTTTGTCTCTTCCTAACTCTCTGCTTCTAACACATAGTACTGTGTAAAACACGATTAGGAAGTAGCTAAAGATAAGTCTAAGAAATGATAAAGCTCTAAATGACAAATTATAACACCACTATGCCTTTCTCCATCATTCTGCTTCCAACATACATGTTTATGTGTAACAAGTGGAAAAAAGGAGTAAGTGATATAAGCCAAGACTACTTCAAAACAAGCTGTAATTCATTAGTATTCTGTTCTCTTAAAGATAAACAGTTTATGATAAAGAGACCATTAATCAGTTAGCATACAACTTGAGAAACTAAACTAAAAGCTAAACTAGAAAACAGAGTAAAAGGCAGCACTATGAATAAGACAACTGAAACTACCACTAGATATAAAGCAAATACACAAACACACACACAATCCTGGGTTTAAAAACCTGCAGAAAAACAAATCTGATCAGTCAAAGTGAATGCTGCAAATGAAATGACAATGAAAGTGAATCAAGTTGTACATGTTTCAAAGAAAAGGAAATGCTGAATGGAAAATAAGGAAATAGCAAGAATATGAACATAAAATACTATACAAGGGCAGTCATGAATGGGGGCCCTCCATTCATACAACCCAAAGAAGACTCAAGGATTTGAAAACATCAGAACAACACTGTCTTCTATTACTCCATATGCAGAAAATTACAGTCAAGAGTGCTAGAACAGCACTATCAAAACAGAGTCTTGAAATGCACTAAAATTATAACAAGTTCATAAAACACAGCAACTAAAAAGTAACATTAAGCGTACACAGACGCTAGTTTTTATAGGCATCTAAATGATTGCCTAACGCGTAAAGCTAGAAACTGAAAATTAACTAATCTGTCATGCGTAATAAAGGTTCAGCAACACATCATAAGCCTCGTGGATGAGCTGGAGGTTCTGGTCGTTATGGGAGTTGAATCCAGAGTTAGATTATGTTTCCCACAACCTGCGTAACACGGACAAATCACCAGTTGCATTGACGTGACCCAACAGCTTACGCAACACCGTTTAAGCTGCCTTTGTTGACCGTGGCTTGACCCTCGTTGACCGGAGGTGTAGATGATGTGGCTGACCAAACCAATAGCACAGGAACCTTGAGCACCTTTATTGCCACGTGCCCATGTGGTTCGTTTTGCAAAATGACACGTGGAACCTTGAGATTAACAAAAAGGCTGCGGAATCATCAGATGGCTGCGGAATCACTGAATGGCTGCGAAATTGCCAGACAGCTGCGGAATCTCTGTAAATATGTCAAAATATAAACAAAACAGTCACACATTAGCAAAGTTCACTTAATCATGCTTAAAGACATTAAATGTAATGATCTATGTTGGTTTACAAGGAAAATAAGGTAAAAGAGAGAGATGAGTGAGGGAAAACTGTAGGTAATGATGGATAATCAAGTGCAAGTTAGAGGCTCTACAGTTGGCCTTAGCCAACAGCCTCTCCAAGTAAGCATTCTCCTGAATGAGCATTGACTCTCGGTCAGCAGGCAATGGATCACCGGGTCTTCTACGGTTTAGGACTCGGTCGCTACGAATCCTCCATAGCTCATCAAGCGCTTTCTCATCCTCCAATTGTTTGTTCCGCTGCTCCAGGTAAGTAATAGTCCATTGAGCACCCTCAAGTCTCCTCTGTAAAACATCATTTTCAGCCCTGAGATGCTGAATGATCTCCTTCGCCTCTTGGCTAGGAGAACTGACCTCAATATCAATCACCGGATCCTCATGAATCATGGGCTCTTTGCCCCTCTATAGTACCTGTGCCGGTGAAGAAAGCGAGGCCCCTTCCACCTGATGTGGAGATAACACTTGCTGAGCTGAAGATGAAGGCGAGACCCCTTCCACCTGCTGTGGAGATAGTACTCGCCTAGCTGCTGCAAATAAGGCCCTTGGGCCTTTCTGATAAGTGACCTAAGGAGTGGAGCTAACATGTAGGGTGACGGGAACATCAGGCTGCTGAGATGGTCCTCCCTCCTCATGAATGACCTCCTGATGTGGCTGATGTGGCACTGTGAAAAACTCACGGGAGATGAACTCCTCCCATGAGATGCCCTGCTGAGTCAATTGATGTGAGACTATGAGCTGAATCAAACCATAATGACATAAGCTCTTGTACTGCTGTGATGGCCACCTTTGCCACCCTTATGTAGCCTCCTCTGTACCTCAATCTCGGAAACTGATGCTTGGTCATCACTCTGCTCATATGTTTCGGTTTCTGACATTGTTTTAAAGAGCTGAGTGGACAAAATGTACTACTGTTTCTGCCTTTAAATGTTGATTTCTTTGTTGTTTCAAGGGGACAAGGGAACATAAAGGGAATGTTAGGGGAGGGACATTTTTACAAGGAGAATGGGAATACATGTATATAACAGGGAATATAGGGAAAACATTTGCAAAAAAATTACTGTATATACATGTGTTTACATTGGCATATGGAGAAGTAGGATTAGGGTTTGATTTTTTAGTGCTTAGGGAGAGGGGTAGGGTTTATATTTATTTTACAATTTAGCAGGGGAAAATGCATGAAAATACAAGGGAAGTGAAAGGGGAAACAGGGAAACAATTACAAGGGAAAAATATGAAACAACAATAACCCTAGCACATTTTAACAATAAAACATTGCAGCCATATGGAGTCTCTTTTCTTGCACAATTTGATCTTCAAAACAAATTCATGATGTCTTATAAACATGACCAACAACCATTTCCAAGTTGGGAGACCCTACCTCAAGCGATTTGATGATTGGGAGGGTGATTGAGCAAGTTTAAAATTGATTTGCAGGGAGACAGCTCAACGGGTCGCGCAGGCCATCCAACGGGTCGCGCCCCTCCCAACGGGTCGCGCACGTTGAAAAAATACATTGCAGGCAGCCTCCTGACGGGTCGCGCCCCTCCCGACGGGTCGCGCCCCTAGCTCAACGGGTCACGCTTTTGCAGGAGGCTTTTGGAGGCCTTCCCGGTGTCGGAATTGAGCGCATGATAGCTCTTTGGAAAGGTATTTGAGTCTAATTTCCAACCCAACTAGAATTTTTCAATTTGGAGTTCATTTAACCTGTCAAAAATTAAATCTCCCAAGACTGGGCAAAAAGTACCAAATGAGGCTGCCTTAAGGTAGAGTAATGTTGCAGTCAACTTTTGAATGCCTTACGCAACCCAAAATTGAGCTCATGATAGCTCATTGGAAATCTCTTTGTGTCTAGTTATCATTTTACCCATAACAAAAATCATTTGGCCCACCAAGCTAGGAGAAAACGTGATTTTTCCAAGGTTACTTTAGAGGTGTCTTTGATTCTCCTGAGGCAACGGTATTCTTTGACATTTCTCTCAAACCATGACACCTGTGCAAAATGTGACGGAGGTTTTTCTTCCTTGGCATGTTGTGGACAAAAACCTCTCTCAGTTTCACAAAATTCATCTTTGATTGCTCTGAAACATCATTTGCGTGAAACTTGTCCCGATGTGTGAAACAAGGAATTTTGTCGAAATGAAGCAAAATGAAGGGGATAAGAGGCTTCTAAGTTCTTGGGGAAATTTTTTGGAGTGGGAAGGGATGTTAGGAAGCAGGGGAAAGTGGAATCTCAGAGATTGAGTGAAGGGAAGGGGTCCAAAAGGGCAAAACACAGGCCTAACCTAGAAAATTGTCAGGTTGTAGCTAGAAACTAGGGTTTGTGAAAAAATGAGGAATTTGGGGGATCTGAGTGTTGGGAAGTGTTTGATAAGGTACTTTAAGGATAGGGGAAGGTGTATGAACATCAAGATATGAGTTTTGCCGATTATTCAGCAGCCCAAGAGAAAATGCCTTCAAAACCCTAGGAGAGGGAAATGACCTTGCCTAGGCACAACTGAAGCATGAATAAGGTGTAAAATGACTCATTCGACACTGACATGATAATGACAACCCTATGAATGATGATAGGCTCAGCTGAATGATGACATGGACTGACATTTGGGAAAACCCTAGACCTAATTCCCAGTGACCAAATTTTGCTTGAAAACTCTTTGAAATGACAAAATTTGACCTTGACACTCTGAGATCACTTTGTAAGAGCATATTTGATCACTCGAGGAAGGCTGGGAAGACTGAGACTAACAGAACCATTTTCCAAAATTTTATACCAAGACCATGCTTTTCCATCTAAAGTGGTCATAAACATCCTCATGAGACAATCCTGAGGAAACTGAACCTTAAGATTGCGTACATGCATATGAAACCTAACCAAATGAAGAGCAGCATTGTCTTTCTTTTCATCTTTGAATGTCGGAAGATCCTCTAACCAATCAACCTTTGGCATAGGATTTGGAAAACCAGGGATATGAGACCAATTCATAGGAGCATACCTGGCATTCATTCTTGTAGTGGAACTCATCTTGAAACTTCATCAAGCTACTGATCCTCTAGTAGTGGAGTCACCTTCCAATTTCTTATTCGATGTGTGGAGTCGCCAAGGTAGTTTTGCAGCCTCAAAAAGATGTCTGAGCTCCCGCTACCTTCAGAAGTTCAACCTCTTGATTTTGGGAATGAATAGACTTCAGGCTCCCGGTAGATGCACCAAAACATTATCACAAAATCCAACCCCTGATAGGCTACTAATCAGGTAGACCTTGATTAAATATTTCAAACATACTTTTAGCTGAGGCTTAGCCTCCCCAACCTGAGAGGACTCTCTCACATGATTAAAGATTTGATTATCAGTAAGATGGCTAACTCTATGAAACAAATGAAGAAATGTAAGTTGTGGAAACACAATTATAAAGTACCCATTGGGATTATGGAGTCATAAAAGCTTAGTATGATAGCAGTATCAGCTAAACATGGAAGTCAAGGCATCAACAGTTCAATATATAAGTTAACACATAGAGACATGTAGGAAAACACAGTCCATAAATGTATAAGGAACTTAGAGCATGTCAATGAGTTCTAAGTATCATAAATTCATACTATTTCACATAAGGAAATAAGGAAAAACATAAACAAGCCACCATTGAACTCCTTCTGAATCCTGAGAAGTAAAGCCAAAGTCTACATTCATAAAAACATAATCTTCTACAATGGCACAATATGAGTCTTTCTCTGAAAATTTCCAACCCTTAATACCTTAGTTCTTCTCCCATATATATATTTCATGTAGATTCCTTCCTCCAACATGAGGGGAATTCAAATTCCTCCTAATTTGACACCTATTGGCACTTAAAACTAACTATTTAATACAAAAGACAACTAACTAGGAGTCCTAGAGACCTAATACAACTAGGAGTGTAACTCCTTCATATGATTACAACAACCTTATATAAACATTTAAAACATTATTTGACACCTATAACTCCTTGAATTCAAATTTTATGGTGCTCATAACCTTCGAGCTAGCCCTTGATGACTCATCCTTTTGCTGTTCCTAGAAACTAGGAGATTGTCCCTTGCTCTGTTCTGGCTGAAACATAGGTCTTGGGACAAAGCTCATACCTTCTCATAAAAAATGTATATGGAAAAAATGAAGGAGGCTTTTGTGAGACAATCCATGCTGAACAAAAACCTCTCTTTATTTTTTGAAACATATTTCCTACTGCCCAAAATGAGTCTTTGAAAAACAGGTGTAAAAATATGCTTGTGAAAAACTGCACCTACAACAGTTTCGTAGTGAAAGTTTGATTATTAATTTCTATCAAATCATAATGGATTTTAAGAAAGTGGAAGATATTTTTGTACTTGAGTATCTTAAGAATGGAAACCTCTTTCACTTTTCATAGATGAGTTCTTAACTGCTCAGAAACGCTTCTAGAAATTGACTGGTAAAAACGAGAGAAAGTTCCTCCTTTTTTGCTTTTGGTCTCCAGAAGGATCTTCCTTGATTACACAAAAATGTATTGAAGTTCCATGTTCTTCATGTGATGTAGACCTTGACCATGCACCCGTGTGAAGATAAAACCTCTTTAATGTTGCCTAAAGGATAATGAACAATACTAGCTGTGATCACTTTTATAACAAATGGTTTATGATTCATATATGCTTTTCCTTTGCTCATTTGCCCTTGCTAGATTGCGTGTATTATGTAAATGATCTTTCTTCAGAAACTAATTTTCAAAAAGGTTTCCCTTTTTTCCCTCAAAATTGGTCAATCTTCCTCAAAATTTGCAGCTACAGCAGTTTCGTAGCGTGCTACGAAACTGCTATATATCAGGCATCATCTTCAACAGTTTCGTACCGCGCTACGAAACTGCTGTGTAATCGCAAAACATAGTTTCTAATGCCAAAATTTGAGTGTCTTGAGCTTATTTATCTTGTAATGACTCTTCCACATGAAATGAGGCTGTTCAAAACTAAATAACTTGACACCATTCTTTAAGGTAAACTTCAAAAGGTAGTCTATATCAAAATTTAGGATTACCTTACTTGCCTTGATTGAGCCTTCAAAGAACTCTGATGTATGCTAACCCTGAATTTGCCAAGTGCTTCTTATGCATGAAAGGAGCATTAGAATGACCAAGACCAATTCTTCCTTACCTTACCCTTTTCCTTTGAAATCTTTACAGTGATAACAGCTCTCATAGTCCTTAGAATTAGGACTAAGTGGAAGAATTGAATTTCTATTCATAGTGGAAGAATTCCCGCTATATTCATCAATATGAATAGAGTTGTTACATGTGGAAGATGTTGATGGTGTATAAATCGAAACTTCACTATCAAAACAATCCATCCCTTTCAAATAGAAGATGTTGAATGATACAAATGGAGAGTCTCCTAAGGATATTATATAGCTTAAAGAATGAAATTTTCCCTCCAAAATTATTCCATCCAAAAAGTTTGCGAAAATATTTCCCTCCAAAAAGTTTGTTAGATTTATTTACCTTCATTATTTTATTCTACAATTTATTGAAAAATGTAAACTAAATTTTTTTATGAAATAAATCACTAAAATTAAAATTGTAAACTACAACTTCTACATTAATTATTTTAATAGTTAAAGTATGTAATATTTATTAAAAATTTGTTTTTTTTTTTTTTTTTTTTATAATATATTCTAAAACAAATTAATCTCACATTTAACACGTTGTTAAACAATTCTACAATATTCACTCTATAATATTTTAAGAAAATTATCCCACATTAACCGTACGGTAAAACATCTCCATAATTTCACTTATATATTAAATTCCATTATCACTATTACTCACGTCACATCCAGGTTTTTTGAAGTTCGTTAAAAGACTCATGAATTTTTGGAGAAGCTATATTGCTATCAACAACGTATTCAACGAAGAATTCTCGCAATTGAAAGGTAAGTTAAATTTTTTCCTTGTAAATTAATTTAATGAAGAAGATATTTTTTTTTTTTTAATTAATAATTTTTCTGAGCCAAAATAACAATTACGTCCATTGTGAGCATGGTGAGCCGGACTAAACGCAATCGCCCAATAGCCGTGGGTGGTTCGCTGTGGTGTCGCACGGTGAGCGGGGAGGTCGAGCGGGGTGTGAGGGCATGGGGGGGTGGCGTGTGAGGGCTGCAGCGCCCACCCTGGACGCTCGCCCACCTGTCGCGGGGATTGGGTGACTCTCAGAATCGCCCAACCCCCGCGGCGGGTGGGCGAGCTGCTGGGGTGGATGCTGCAGCCGACTTTCCCCCTATCACCAATCCCCCACTCTCAACACTCTGACCCCCTTCAACCACACCCCATGCCCCTGCCTCCTTACCCGTCATCCACATCTCCACATGACTCATCAACACTCCCATCCCTACCTGCACCTATCCCCTCACCCACACACCCTCCCCATCATCCACCCCCTTACCTCACGCCCCCTCCCCACATGGATACACTCCCCACCCCCTCACACTCGCCCTTCCGCCCACCTCACCCGCCCTCCCACTCCCCACCCCCCCGGCTCTCCCACTCCCTCCCTCCCCTCGCTCTCCTCACCCCACCCCTTCCCCCCGTGCCCACCCTCCACCACTCCCACGGCCTCCCCACACCCCTCCTCGCCAGGACCCCCTCCCTTCCCACGCCCTCCTCCCCCTCTCCACCCACACCGTCCACCTACCCCTTGCCCTGCCCATGACCCCTCCCCTCAGACTCCCCCCCGCCCCTCGTCCATGACCCCTCCGCCCCCCCCCCTCACACTCTCAACCCCCCTCCAGCACACTCCCCCCCCCCCCCCCGCTACCCCCCTCTCCTCCCCCACCACTCCGCCTCTCCTCCATCCCCACCCCCACTCCCCCCTCCCTACCCTCTCCCCCCCCCCCCCCCACTCCCCCCTCGCGCACCCTCTCCTTCGTCCATCCCCGCCCATGGCCTACCCCATCCTCCTCGCTCCCCTCCCCACCCCCCTCCCCCTCGCTCCCCTCCCCACCCCCCTCTCCTCTCACTCCCTCCCTCCCCACCCCACTTCTCCTCCCTCGCCACCCACTCCTCCCTCGCCCCCCCTCTCATCCCTCTCCCCCCACCCCCCTCTCCTCCCTCCCCCCACGGCCTACCGCCCTCCCCTCCCCACCACACACCCCTCTCCTCCCCCTCCCTCCCTCCCTCCCCACCACACACCCCTCTCCTCCCCCTCCCCTCCCACGGCCTCCCGCCGCCCTCAGAAGGCCTCCCCCGCCCTCGCTAATAGCTCGCCCCCCCCTACCCGACCGGCGGCCAGGCGATCCCTAGAATTTCCTGGCTGCCAGTCAGGCGAGGGGACGAGCTGCTGGGGTGGCACGGTCGAGGCCTACGCCACCCCGGCAGCCCACCCACCCATCCGACCAGCGGCCTACCCACCCACCCGACCAGCGGCCAGATGATTCCCACTGAGGGCGAGGGAGGTCGTGGGAGGGCACGGAGGGAGGGGGGAATGGGAGGGAGGGGCAAGGGGGGCCATGGGTGGGGTGGGGTGGGGTGGGGTGGGCCGTGCGTGGCGGGGGGAGGGAGCGGCGAGGGAGGCCATGGGAGGGGAGCGGAGGGGGAGATGGGGTTGGGGGGGGTGGGGGGGAAGTGTGGGGGGGGAGTGTGAGGGGGGTTAGAGGGTAGGGGAAGGGTCGTGGGCAATGGGGGGGTCGAGGTGGGGAGTGTGAGGGGGGTTCGTGGGTAGGGATTGGGTGGGGGGGGTGTGGGCGTGGGTGCGGGGGGGCAATGGGCGGAGTCGTTGGCGTGGTTGGGGAGGGGGCAAGGTAGGGCGGGTAGGCAGAGGGGAAGGGTCGTGGGCAAGGGGGGGTCGGGGTTGGGTTGGGGAGTGTGAGGGGGGCATCATGGGCAAGGGGGGGTCGGGGTGGCGAGTGTGAGGGGGGGGTCATGGGCGGGGGTGGTAAGTGTGAGGGGGGGTAAGGGTGAGGTCGTGGGTGACAGTGGGGAGTATGTGGGGGGTAGGCGGAGGGGAAGGGTCGTGGGTGGGGGGGGTCTGTGGGGGTCGAGGTGGGGTGGGGTGGGCAGGGGGCGCAAGGTGGGGAGTGTGAGGGGGGAGGGGAAGGGTCGTGGGCAAAGGGGGCAGGGCGGGGAGTGTGAGGGGGGGGTAGGGCATGCGAGAGGGGTCATGGGTAGGGGTGGATGTGAGCGGGGGGGGTCGAGGTGGGGTCGTGGGCGGGGGGGGGGGGGGGGGGTCAGGGTGGGTAGTGTGGGGGGGGTAGGGGGTGGGGAACGGGTGGAGAGTGTGAGGGGGGGTTCGGGGTGGAGTCATGGGCGAGGGGTGTAGGCGAAGGGGAAGGGTCATGGGCGGTTCTGCGAGGGCGGGCGGTGGGGGGGGGGTCGGGGTGGGGAGTGTGAGGGGGGAGTGGGGGGTGCGAGGTCAGTGTGGGGTGAGAGGGGGGGAGGGGTCAGGTGGGGAGTGTGACGGGGGAGGGGAAGGGTCGTGGGCAGGGGAGGGGTGGGTGAGGGGGTTCGGGTTGGGGAGTGTGAGGGGGGAGGGGAAGGGTCGTGGGCAGGGAGTGGAGGGGGAGGGTGGGGAGGATGTGGGTGGAGGGTAGGGGGAGAGGGGGTGGGGAGTGTGAGGGGGAGCAGGTGGCCGTGGGTGTGGGTGAGGGTTGGGGGAGGGAGGTGAGGGGCAGGGTGTGAGGGGGTGGGTTAGGGGAGCACACGTTTGGGGGGAGGTGGGGGCACGTGGGTGGAGAGGGTGGCAAGGAGGGCGTGCGGGTAAGGGGGAGCGAGAGGGATGGGGGAGAGGTGGGTGGCTGTGAGGGAAGAGGGTTGGTGTGGGTGCGTGGGGGTGGAAGGGGGTCAGGTGCGGCCCCCCAGCACACTCGCCCCCGCCCACACCCGCGCAACCATCTCACCCACACCCACCCGGCCTGCCCGCTGACCCCGCCCGTCCTCACCCCGCCCCGTTGTCCCTCACCTGACCTGCCCCCGCCCACCCGTTAGGGGTGGCCGGATGATTCTGATTATACAAATAAAAGTTAATATGTTTTTGTTATTTACTGATTTATGTGTTTCTATTTTTCAGGGAAATGGCATCAAAAAAAAATTCTGTGAATCTTTTTGGACCAAAGCCTCTTAAAGGTGCATCTTCAAAAAAAATTGGTGAACAAACTCCACCTGAGCTCATGGCTACAAATCTTTCAAGTGCCTAAAGTGATAAGAATATAATTTCAGACTGGAAGAATTCAAAAGAGGTGAAATTTCCATCAAGAGTCTGGTATGTGAAAGAAAAAGAAAGCACAAATATGAATATATATCTATATATTGATATACCGAATGATAATGGAAATTTTGAGGTGATGGGAAGAGTCATAGATATGTGTTCAGTACTGAACACTGAGATTGTTTACGTACTTACAAAAGCTCCCCAGTCACATGAAAGGATTAAATACCAACTATCATATTCATTGTATGACACGAGAGAGGTATCTACAAAGTTGTGTAAACAAATCGTAAATGAGATGACACAAAACTTTGTAAGTATTGTTATTTATATTTGTATTTTTCATTCTTGAAAGTGTCTTGCTATAATTTTTTAACTTTGTTATTATTGACATATGATATTTTGTTTGGCAGAATTTTGTTGAAAGTTGTTCAATTAGGTTAGTAGGCATTCATTTCATAGAGCATGATATCATGAAAGTTGTCAGCAGTTTTTCTTCAATGTCAGAAGAAGATATGGAAAACAAGAAAAATGTAGTAATTGATGATGCTATAAAACTACATCCAAAGAATAAAAAGAAAAGGCCTCTAGTGGATAAATCTAGCAAGGGTAAACAAGTTACTTTTGAGGACAATGAAGTTGAAACTGACAGTGAAGCATACGTTGCCATTACTAAAGATGACATTGGAACTAAGAAAAGTCATAAAAGACCAAAAGTAAGAATGCCCAAGAATAAATTTGTTGAGAATGTTATGACGAAGAAAAGTAAAGTTGAAGATTTTGAAGTAGTCATTACCAACAGTCAAGGACCTAGTGAAACTTCAAAAGAAAGCAGAGAAATCATTACACCAGGATCTGATTTAGATGATGGCATTATAAAAACAAAACAAAATGCCATTCGATAGAATTTGACAAAGAGAAACTTAATTGATGGTGGTCGTACATTTTAGCTTAATGTCAGACAAACCTATAAGGCAAGTGAAGGACAATGTCAATATCAAGTCAGAAAGGAACATCATCTGCATGTTCACAACTTGAAGACATTGATGAGGTACAATCCATATGCTCATGTGGTTAGTTATGTGCTTCTTGTTGATCCACTTCAAGTTCCCAACAAAGAAGCATTTAATAAGTCAAAATGTTTTGAATACAATTATTATGTGCTTGGGGGGAACCATTCTATAGAAGCTCAAAGAAAATTGATGGAGAAATATCCTAATAACCCACGTTTTGAAACAATGAAATGTATCATTTATGCTGGTTTAAATGAAACAAAAGCAAAGTTAGTGGCATGGGATCATAATCCAGATAATGAATATAGGATGTCTATGACTTTCATCCAAAGGGTTAGATTTATTCATAGTGAATTTCAAGAAAAATGTGGTGGGGATAGGATAAATGTTACTGCAGATTTCCGAAAGGAATGTTGTATGGAAATAGGCTATCAAATTGAAGAGAAAACCAAATTAAAAGGTGGAAAAGGCAACAAAAATAGTGATTTATTCAAAGGTGTTGATAACATTTTCCAATTGGCATTTAGAACTGGAGATGTTTGGAAGTTGATTGATGATATTTTTAGCATGTGGGAAGACATTGGCATTAAAAACCAGAGGGTCAAAATGTCTAAGACATTGATATGTAGCAACAGTAAATCATGCCTTGGAGGGCGATGCAAGGAGTGAAAGATGAAAAAATTGTCAAAACAATATTATCTCGTGTGAGGTTAGGGGAATTATCATTGGAGGAAATGTCTGAAGAATTTCAAAAGCAAGTTTGCTAAATTATTTTTATTTATTTCTAGATTATAGTTATATTTTAAATAAAACATGTTGTTCTAGGTAGTATTTGTTATACATATCATTATATTAACTTTTTCTTGCTTTATCTATGCAGTCACAAAGTTTACATAAAAATTCAAGAACAAATGGTTAGATTGTTGAATGAAGATAGTTGGGATGATGTTGTATGCAACTATTCAGATTCAAGTTCTACATCAACATTAAAAGCTTTTTATCTTGCATTTAAAAAGGTATCTTGATTTATACATTCATTTTTATTTATCTGTGTACTATTTCTAATTTATAACTTACACATATATTTGTTTATTTTATAAAAGATGAGGAAGGAAGTTAATGGATCACCAAACAGTTTCAAGACTTTTATTGAAAAAATAAAGATTGAAAGACTGAGGAAGCAATGTATTAAGAATGTTGAACTTGATCCAACTCTTAATCATTTCATTTGGAATGGGCTAGACACTATTCAATATCAAGTAATACAAGGCGACTGTGAAGACATTGCTAAACTCATACCAAAAATGGATTATGCCCTAGTTATTGCAGATATTCCCCATCGTTTCAATATTCGAAACATTTACTATGATAGTGACCCTTATACTTATCAAGCTTTTAATAAATTGGTTGCGGGATTTGTAGAAGTGACGTCATTACCATTATGGAGATTTGTGACATTTCATTCAGACACACAATTGGCAATGATATTGTCAAGCTTCAAGGGGAAAGCAAATTCAAGGATGTAACTTACATGGTAAGATGTTTAAAATGTATTTTTGATTAATGTTAAAAAATTCATTTATGTACAAGTTAATTGAACTTTTACTATTTCATGTTACAGGAAAAGTCAAATCTTCTTAACAATGAAGATCAACAATTTATAAATGATTGTGAGTTCATTCATATTGATAGTTGGGCAAAAGATGATAGCCATATGTCTATGATTTTTAATCAGGTGGACGGAAAGATTCATAGCCAAATACTAACTTATGATGCTATTGTGAGAAAACTAACATATGAAGACAAAGAAACAAAAAGAGAAATAGTTAATAGTTATCAAAAACCACAACTATTGATTAACTATCTTATAGACATATGTTCAAATGAAGGAGATTGGGTTCTGCATTTATTTTCTGGCTCAGGTAAGTTTTATTAAATGGAATTGAATTTCAATATGTTATTTTTTAATTAATATGTCATTGTACTAATTTACTTCATTATTTCTTTTTTGCTTGATAATTAGGTACAACACTAGCATGCTGCCTTCAAAAAGGAAGAAATTGCATTGCAATTGAGAATGATCCATTACAGTGCAATTTCATTCAGCAAAGAATTAATGCTCTTCAAATTCTTCCAGATGCAATGCAAGAAATTGGGTTGAAGAAAGGGGACTTTAGTGAATCACGTGTGGCAAAAAAGGCAAAGGAACCCCAACCACCATTACATGGAATTTTTGGAAAGACATACATTTGGAGATTCGCAGACATCAAAGATCCATTAAAGAGGAAAATGAGCAAAATGAAGCAGAAAATATTGTGGAAGAAGACAATGATGAAACTCTAGAGGACGAAGAGTTTGGATTACATGACATTGTTGAGTAAATTTAAGTTATGCTTGGAAATCAAGCTTTGCAGTGTTTTGACTTTGACATTTTATGAGAAGAATAACCAATCAATTAAGGTTGTTATGCGTTCAATATTTGTAATATGTGATTTTCGCATTTATTTTTAACTGAATCATTATTTTCTGAAAAAAAAAATGATTATTATTATATCTTTTGACATGAAATTCATAAAAAAAAATATTATTTAACCATTTTTAGTTAAAATTTTCGTATAAAAATTGTAATTTTGACATGTCAATTCTAGCAAAAAAAATATAAAAATGCGTAGTTTTTTTGTTATATTTATTTTAAAAATGGTTATTTTTATGTCCATTGTTAAAAAAATATTGCTTTTTAGAAACAAATATTTCATGTGGATTGAAAAATTAATTAAGGATGTATAAATATGTAGATTATCGAAAATTCAAAATATCGACTTTCTAATTTAAAAATGCAAAACAATAAAAACCTCACTACAAAAAAAATTAAAATTAAAATAAAAAAACAAGAAAATATGAAGAAAACGACCACTTCAAAAACTATCAAATTTAGAAAATAATTATTTACATTTCATACATTAGAAAATTTAAAGTCAAAAAATAAGTCTTTTAAAAAAAGGGTGTGATGCAGAATACCCACTTTTTTAAATCAGCATGAAAATCACTACCATTCTAAAACGTAATGTACATAAAAAAAATTAAAGTGCCAAAAACTATGCTCTAAAAAAAACATGTGTTTTGCATCACCTCTTTTCAAAATCATGTCACTTTTTTGCTATCTCTACGAAACGGGTAATAGTATCAGTTCCCGTTTCAAAGTTTATATTGTTCACAACAGAACATCGGGACTCAGGCAGAAGCTCTGGAAATCGTGATGAGATTGCATGAGACACCAATGCAGGATGATAATCTAGGGGTTCAACAGATTCACATGTAGTTACAGAACCTTTGCCTCAAAATGAAAATTCTGGAGAAAGACAGAATAGCTTGGCCAGAGTTGCACGAAGAGGTCTGTTGCCTAAAATGAAAGGGTCAAGGGCATGACAAGGATCATTGTCCATTATTTGTGAATTATGTTGCAGCATGTTGGCTTATTGGGGCCTAACCTAGGTTCGGAAGTGTTTTAGCCAAACAAATCCCGCACTACCGGCCCTTTCGGCAACAGTTTGCAGAATGCGGACTGAAGTCTCACCCGAGGTAGTATGGGAGGGTGCTGGAACCAGGTTTCCGCATCCTAGGGATGTCTTGATGAGGACTAGAAGGGTTATGAATCGATCTGCACACTCATGCTACTCTACTCAGCAGTTTGGTCCTTGTGTAGCTTGGCTACGAGGCACTTATTAGATTCTTATTATCAATGTGTTATTATGGATTAGATCTACCCGTTAAGGTCTTTATTCAAACATTTTACAATTATAATCTACACGCATAACCATAAATCTTATAGATATGCATAAATTCAAATGACAAGCATAAACATATAGATCTACAACCAAAGGCACAATAATTTAGAAACACTTATCTTTATTAGTATTTTGTCAAGTACAATAAGTTCCACCCTGCACACTCAACTGCAGAGGTCCGTGCACTCATTTGCGAACTCTACTAGGCCTCTTTGCACATAGATACCGAGCCTACTCTAACTACTACCACCCACGACTAAAGCTTACAGATTGAGAGCGAATATTGCATTTACGAATCCATAATACAATAGCTCTTCCCAAAAGCTACCTCTTTCCCTTAGAGCCTCACTCTATTTATACTTTCCCATGGTCCGCGGACCATGGGCAGGCTGACTCACTTTCTATTATTTTACATTTTTCTCGAGTGGACAACCCTTTGACTTGACTCATTACAATTCATGCTCCATGCACTTCATGGAACCTTTACCATACTTTTACCCAAAATTGTGCACTTTAAGCCCCAGAAATATTATGTGGGGGGTCCACTACCCAATAGGCCCCCAACACAATCATTGTGCCTCGTCTCGAGCCACTCGGCTGGTCCGGTGATCTTGGCTCGGAGTCCATCCAGCTACGTACGTGCTGTGCTGATATCTGCCACACATTCTTCTGTTGTCCACTGTATCACTTGTGCGTAGCTTTCTGATGTAGTGTCAGAGGCACCTTCCTGCCCTAGGGCATATGCATTGTGCAGCTGAGTCAGCTTCCGCTCAATCATAGCGGTGGTCGTGAATGGTTCCTCCAACCAAGGCTGGATGTGTTCTTTAAGCCCAGCTTCTTTCTGGCATGTGGCGTCCACCTGTTGCTTCATAGCTTGGGTCTCCCTCATCTTGGCTAAGCACTGAGTGAGGGCTACCATTTGCGCAGTCCCTCGGACATTGTCATAAGCTTGTTATAACTCCCATACTTTTGTCTCGACTTATTGCAGCATTGGATCTTCTTGTAGTGATGTGAGTGTAAGGAGTGAGTGATCCAACAGTCCCGTGCAATCCTGTATAGCACGCTTTATCACATCTAATCTTGCTTGAAGGGCATAGCAGCACTACTCTCTAACTTCCAGAAGTGTATTGGTCTGCCCTTTTAGCCTTAGCTCCGTGATCTGCAAATTCAATTCCCATTGAGCTTTGGCAGCCTCCTCTTGGCCTTACAAAATCCTGCAGGCATGTTATGAATCTTTGCAGTAGCTAGGAGTTCCACTGGCACAATGAGCTCTGGTACACTACTACAGACCTCCACCACAACCTATTCCAATTCTTGGTTGTGTGTGACCAAGTTATCACATTGTAGACTGACCTGCTCTAGATTTCTTTTTCTCTCTATCAAGACTTGGAGGTCGTGGCCTTCCCTGGCATAGAGCTCAACAGTTACCTCATCCTACATCTGGTATAGGGTCTCTCTAGGAAGGGTGGCCAAATTCAGCCCCCAACTCTTCATGTCACCTTCAGCTTCTGCTAGCACAACGCTTGCTAGTAACACTAAAGTGCTCATTGCGTGGGCACACATCATCTGCTCAGCCATAGATGTATCGTGTGGTATCATCACTCCTGGGGTTTTCACCTGCAATGCTTGCAGCTGCACTCTAATCACCCCCAACACAGTTGTTTGCTCCATCATCAATTCCTTGAGAGCACCCTTAGTGATATCATGCACTGGTTCCCTGTTGGCAAGAAGATCTCCCTTCAAAATCCTTGTTGTCTTCGTCCTTTTGCTTGCTCGTGGCTGCTCCTGGACGGTCTTTTAAGTTGAGTCAATGCTATGGTTAGGACCATGCATTCTTGTGTCTCCACTTCCCTCTATATGTCCTGTTCCCTGGACATTTCCTCCATAGTCTCTTTGGTGGGTGCAGTGATGATCTCTGCTACTTCCTTAGTCGCCTCCAGCTGCGTGGGTGTTTTCTGTTCCTGGTGCGTTCTTTCTGCTAACTTTGTGATGTGCAGCTTGATTTCTTTATTCTGCTACTGAGCTGCATATTTTCTAATTCGGCCATGTCTAGAGCATGCCACTTTGGAGGCCATTCTGCTATTGCCTCAACTATTGCATCATCCATTGCAATGAACAGAAGCTTTACCCATGTTTGAGTGGGATCCTTCATACCCGAATATATAGATTATGTATATCTGCCTTGAACACACCTCAATGAATATCCAAAACACCTTGAACCCATGAATCCTCGTGGCATCTTTCATAGCCCGGAGTGAGTTATACCTCACAGCTTCAGGTAGGTTCTTCTCAATGTCGAGAAACTGGCTACCCTTCAACAGCTCTCCTATAACTAGTAGAATTGTGAGGAGCAACCATGTGTAATGGAAAGTCTTACCTTGCTCTTAGGCTTCCCGATAATTCATCAAAAATTTGTCACAGAGAAACTGCGCCCAGTTGAACTGAACACATTCTATGCATTTCTCTGTGAGCACAATGATAGAGGTTGGCACCTCGTCTGTGTGGCATTTCCTCATGATCTTACCGGCCAATAACTGGGTGGTGACACACACCCTTCATTCTTTAATGCTTGCTATCACATACCCTCACTTCTGCTTTTCCAGCTTATATTTAACCTTCATGGCTTCTGCGAGGCCCATGTCTCTACTCATTTCGGCTATGTCTGCAGGATCGTTTCCTTTAGTAGGAAACTTGGAAATTTGGTGTATTAAATTAGCCGTGATGGGAATTGGTTCCTATAGCCAGAGATACCCATCATGTACTATACATAGTAATTTTCGAATAACAAAAATTGCAATGGCCACACGGTGATAGTGGGGTATCCACCTTAGATTGAGTAATCCCGCCTTCTCCACACCCCGTAACCACTTCTGCTACAGTAATTTCTCCACGGCCAACTAGGGGAACTTCTCACTATCTGCGAGATCCCAATATTTGAACTTGATATTCAGTACCCATCCCAATGGAAAACCATCAAACCTTATTTCATCTGGAAGAAGGAGGTTCTAGAGCGTGCTCTTCGTGGCCTCTAGGTCCTTCGATATCTTGGCTTCCCTTTCCACAGAGAGATATATGGTGGTATCGTTATCGCCTAAGGTACTTGGGAAACATTTTCCTCTTCCTCATCCTATGCTCCAATCTGAGTGATTAGGGCTTGTAAATCTTCCTCTTCCTCCTCGAGTTTAGTGTTGATTACCTTTTCCTTTTCTGTCATTGGAAATTTACTAAATCATGGTTATGCCCAGACTGGCCCCATAGTCTGTTTATCTTTCTAGGGTTGCGGTGTGCTTGGCGACTTTGGAACCTTTGGGCTAGCAGCTGCCTCTCCCAGCTCCTTCTCGGTCAGATAGGGCTCTTTCGCAAACCTTACCCTAGTGCTAGACATGGTTTCTATCCTGGATTCACTTGGGTACGTACTCATGGGTGGCCAGGTAGCTGGGTGGTTGCTGTTTTGTACTAGCTCGAATCGATAATATCCAAGTTTTGTTGTGGCGCTACCCAAATGGTTTTTATAGGAATGTATGAATTTGAATTTGACCCTTCCCTCCACTTCTAATTCATTAATATCTTCTTGGAGGTAGATCTTTTCATATCTAGCTCGAAATTCCTATCGTAATGGCCCACTTCCCACTCCTCTCTACAGTAAATCAAACTTCTTGTCATGAACGGTGATGTCAACGGAAACCTCCTAGCCTTACCACGCGGCAGCGTAGCCTCTTTTGCACTACCACGATCTTGATGACCGACTCGCCCTGTGCAGAACCTCCTTTCCATGTAGCTCTCCTGCAGACTCGTTTATATTCCTGTGCCTCCTTTCAGCTGCTTAGAGCATTGAGACTGTGCTTTCCACAGATAGTCATATGGTCGCACCCCATGTGCAAGACTTCTACTTCCCTGCTAGCCTGGGTTGTGGGCACCCTTCGAGTACCTTTGTATTCGGTAGCACATCGCATCTTACGCTCATTTGTTCAGCAAGGTGCAGTCGTAGCCATGATAGAAAGGTTGCAGCTTGTTCTAATGCAGTAGTAGGGCCAGCCAGGCCCAGTCCCCTTAGTTCTGCACGGTCCACTTGTGTGACTGCAGTGTTCAATTTTCTAATTTATTTTTCCAATATCACACTTTTCTTCTTCATTCATGCCCATTCTTCGTCAAGTTATCGAAGTTTCAAGCTCTCTCACCAAATGGATTCCTGTAACTGCCAAATTCCTCTACCCTGGTCCTCGCGTCCTGTCCGAACTACGGGGGCTGCAGTCTGGGGAGATTCCACTCTCCTCATGATTTCATCTCGTCTTATCAATGACAGGACCACCTTCACACTCCTCTTTTTACTTATGGTCCTATATGCCCATCGAACCCTTGGTACACTCAGTTCCTTATTGGTTTGTTTTATGTGGAAAACTTTGGTCCTGTTCTCACCTGTTTTTCTGGTTGCTTTATTGCGAACAACTGTCAGAGTGCGTCTATTTTCCTATTGTCGTGGTGGGTTTTAGCCTTTGATTCTTATTCAGCTAGGTGGTTGCACAAAATACATTTGCATCCTATTCCACCAGTGGATGCTCAAACCATTTTTCCTCCAAACCATGCACATGCCCACCTTCTACATTCGCGCCAGGTCCACCTAGTCTTCTGATGTGTATTCCACACTTGTTCAATTGTTGTAGGAAGCACCCCTGTTTGTGCATCATGCCACTTCCGTTCCATTATCACCTTTTCACAGCGGTCTATGGATTACTCCACGTTCGTGGCGCCCTCATCAGTTGGTAGTTCCCTTGCCTCAGTTGTCACATGTCGCAGTGATCTAACCATCATATTACAATTTAGCGTTGTTACTTCATGCAATCAGTTTTTCCATCGCTCTATCTCTTCGTCTGAATCTGACGTGTAGGAATTGTTGTGTTCCCATGAAATTCTCCCATTCCCTGTCGAATTCATTCGATCCTGGTCTTGCACTGTTAACTAGTAGATGTAGTCTAGTTCATCATCACTATCCTCATTGCGCACAGGTTCAGTGTAGCGTGCTCCTTCGGCAGGGTCCAGTGGAACTATTACATGTAGAGAATTTTTCTCAAATATCATTTTTTGTCTCTTTAGGTTGATGACTCCATTCATGTCTATGGCCCAGTCTATCCCTAACAATGCGGGGTAAGGGTTACTGTCATCCACAATTTCTATTAACTCAAAATTTGTTTGTTTACTCATGCCTTCGATGTCCATTGTGACTCCCTGCAATCTCCCCATGGGCAAGATCTTCTGTTGGTTTGCCATCCTTAATTGAATAGGAGACAATTGTAATGCGAGCCTACCCATGCATTCCCATGTTTGTTTAGGTAGCACATTCACATTGAAATCTAAGTCCAGGATGACCTGATCCATCTCAAAGTGGCCAATCTGTGTTGTCAATCGCATTTCCTGCCTGGTGCGCAAAGCATGCTTCCCTAGTTTTCAGACCATGTGAGGTTCACCCAACCTTACGCACCTAGTTATTAGCTCTTGTAGTCCCTTAACTACTTTATTATCCTATAGTAGCTTCATGCATGTCTCTAAAAAGGTAGTTAGCATAGAAGGATCCATTTCTAGTTTAGTTTGATCCATACTACCTGAAGCAGAAGCCTCCGCGAGGCTCTTCTTAGCTTCCATAAATTTCTTCTTGGTGCGTTCCAAGTCAAACTCAGGTTGCTTTGTAGGGGCCTTCCAAACCTATGTATTCTCCTCAAGCTGCTTCCCCTTATCCTCCCCTGTGGTTGCACTGCTTCTGAGCACCATGTTCACGTTGGGGTCTTCTTCACGGGTTCAGATCTCATCATTTGGATGTTCTGTGTTGAAGTAGTCTAAAGCACTCCTTTCTCATGCATCTATGCAATTAGCGTGGGGCACTCTACTACTTCATGATCAAACTGATAACAATACGGACAACAAGTTCTGGTCGGGTTTGTACAGTCACGCATGTAGTTCCTAGGTCCTCCACAATTGTAGCAAATTAACTATCCACGACCTCATTCGAGTCCCATTCCTCCTCGTCCCTGGAATCCTCCACACTCTATTGCGACGGCTAGGCCCAAGACTTGCATCTCAGTCTACATCCTGTAGGCCAGTGTTCGATCCATCAACAATTCATAACTTCGAAATTTTCGTTCATCATGACCCACTGATCTACAAAAATTGTAAAATAGTTGTTGGGGGGTCTGTGTAAACTTCTATAATAGATGACAGTTTTCCGTTGTGTGCTTTCCTCCCACTTGAAAGATCGCGCACCACAGCACAGGCACCACACTTGGTCCTGCCTGTGCCTCTGGTCTCAATGGCATTGGCCCTCCCCTGGCAAAATAGTTCGCGAATATCAAATAATGATCCTTATCATGGCCCTGGCTTCTACATTTTATGCACCACACTTCTTCTCGTGCTTCTGGATGGGGCGCCCTATCCTATTTCAAACTCTACATATCTAAGCATAGGTTTTGTAGTTACGTGTGGATTTGCTGAACTCCCAACCTATGATCTTGTATTAGAGTTTCATGCAACCTCATTGCTATCTCTAATGCTTCAGCCTGGGTTGAGATCTTCTGTTGTGACAATGCTGTCTGCAGATGTGGTGTCAAAGATGCCACAAACCGTGCATGGTTCTGCTCATCTTTCAACATCATGTTAGCTTCATGGATCATGCTCTTCAAGCATTGATCCAGATCCCATGGCGTCTTTCCTGGAAGCATCAAAATTTCCTTAATCTGATGATTAACTGAGTTTCTGATTTTAGTCGGCTAAACTCTTTGTTCAATGCATCCTGGATTTCTCCTATTTCGGCATTTTCATGATCGTTAGAGTGCTTAATATACCACGTCAATGTGTGATCCTACAGTGCGCTCACCAAAGTGGCCTTTTTAATGTTATCATCCATAACACCTTAGGCTTCCCATACTTCCTTTACCATGAACCAAAACTGGTGTGGTTCCTCATTTCCTACGCCTCTAAATATGGGCAACTTGATAGCACTAGACATTTCAACCCTTGGAGGTGGTGGATGAGGGGTAGGTGAAGATGGGGTTGATGTAGATGAAGTTGGTGATGGCGTGGATGGAGGCAGTAACTATGGAATGCACTGCTTTATCAATTGGACCACACTTCTCAGGGAGAACCCAACGAGTTCCTCCTTGCTTTCTCACAAAAGTGAAATCAGGGGACTTTTTTCTAATCCTTTGATCCCTTCATAACCTCTTCCACTCTACATTACCCTAGACATCAATGGATTTGCATAACCCGTTTTTGACATAACAACATTTTAATATAGGTATTCAACAATTTTATGTACCTACCTGGCGGTCCCTTGAGAAAATGTCACTCCTCTTCATTGTAGCTCACAGTTATGTATATTGCGAACTTAGTGATAACTGTGATCCAGGAACCTTTCCTCAGATATCTGTGGGGTTTTATTTTCTTGCACCCTGAACTCGTGAAGCTTATGATCCAACCATTCCTCAATCTTTTTCTTTGTAGGGTTCTAACATTCCGACATCAGACATCCCTTAGGCAGATCTCGGTCCTGGCAATGGAACCATTTATTGGCTTATTGGGGCCTGACTCAGGTTCGAAAGTGTTTTAGCTAAACAAGTCCCACACTATCAGCCCTTTCAGAAATAGTCCATGGAGCATAGACTGGAGTCTCACCCGAGGTAGTATGGGAGGGTGCTGGAATGAGGTTTCAACACCCTAGGGATGTCTTGATGAGGACTGGAAGGGTTGCGAACTGATCTGCGCACTCCCGCTACTCTACTTAGCAGTCTAGCCTTTACGTAGCTTGGCTACAAGGTACTTCTTAGATTCTTATTGTTAATTTGTTATTATAGATCAGATCTACCCCTTAAGGTCTTTATTCAAGCATTCTACAATTATAACCCACTCGCATAACCATAAATCATACAGATATGCATAAACTAAAAACATAAGAATAAACATATAGATCTATGACCAAAGGCATAATAATTTAGAAACACTTATCTTTATTAATCTTATGTCAAGTACAATTAGTTCCACCCTACACACTCAGCTGGAGAGGTTTGCGCACTCAGTTGTGGACTCTACTAGGCCTTTGTGCACACAGCTATAGAGCCTACTCTAACTACTACCACCCATGACCCGAACTTCTAGATTCAGAGTGAATATTGAATTTACAAATCCATAATACATCATCTCTTCCAAAAAGCTACCTCCTTCCCTTAGAGCCTCGCTCTATTTATACCTTCCCATGGTCAAGTCGACTCACTTTCTATTATTTTTCCTTTTTCTTGGGTGAAAAACCCTTTGACTTGACTCATTACAATTCACGCTCCGCACACTTCCCAGAACCTTTACCATACTTTTACCCAAAATTGTGGTTTTTAAGCCCCAAAACCATTACGCAGGGGATCCGTTACCCAACACAGCAGGGGGACCAATGCCTCTAAGGCCAGAGACTATAGTAGGGCCAAGTATAGGACCTGTGATATGGTGTGCTATCTTCCAGGTAGCTGGGAAACATGCAACCAAAAATTTCCATTTGCTTCAGAAATTTGTACAGACACCACAACAACTCTTCTACAATTTTTTTCAATCAGTAGGTCATGATGAGCGCAATTGTTGTAGTTACACATTAGTGATGGACAGGACAATTGCATACAGGATGCAAGAAGATAAGCAACCTCCAAACCAAGGTACTGGAGGAGCGTGAGGTGAGTATCAGGAGCACAGATGAGGCTGAGGTGAAGGAGGACCTGGTAGAGGCTGAGGGCAGCTTATTTGTTACAATTGTGGAGGACCAAGACACTACGGAAGAGACTGGCCAAACCCAACACATCTTTCATGCCGCTATTGTACTCATTTTGACCATGTGACAGATGATTTCCCTATATTGTTGGCTAAGATTAGCAAAAAGGGGACGCAGCCTCTGCAATCGACTCAAAACCTATAGGTTATGAGGGTTGATCCTCAGGAGGAAGACCCTAAGGTAAATATTATGCTATGAATTGGAACAACGACTAGTGAGGGCAAGGGGAAGTAGCTTGCAGAAGGTGTGTAGGTTTGCAAAGCACCAAAAAAGGAGACTGGGTTTGATCTGGAATGCACAAAAGAAACATTTATGGAAGCAAAGGAAAATTTCACTTAGGCCTCTACCTTAGGAAGTCAAGAGAATTTGATGTAGGAAATAGACCCATCCATGATTACCACATTCTTAGAGACTTGCATGAAACTGCTACACGATATCAAGGTAGTGAAGGGACTGCAGGAACTAATCAATTGGTGCGCTGGCAAGGAAAAAACTATTGGAAAACCATGCGTAGTTAGAAAGCTTGGTAAGCATAAGGCAAGGACTGAACGTGAGATGAGACTCACTGCGTAGATATGATAATATGAAATTGACCAATTTATCTTGAACCTAGGGTCTAGCGTGAATGTTTTTCCGAAACAAACATGGGAAAGAATGGGGAGACTTGCACTACAGTGGCCTCTGATTCAATTAAGGATGGTGAATCAGTTGAAAACCATCCCAATGGGGAGGTTGCACGGGGTAATAGTTGATATCGAAGGTGCGAGCACACTAGTGGATTTTCAAGTAATAGAGATTGTGGATGATAGAAATCCCTGCCCCATGCTCCTTGGAATCAAATAGGCCACTGACATGAATGGGGTAATCAACCTAAAGAAGTAAAAGATGATATTTGAGAAGAAATCGCTTCGCGTAGTGGTAACACTGGATCCTGCAAAAGGACCATGCTATACAGAACTGGTCCGCAATTATGAAAGTGATAAAAATTTGGATGAGATTTATAAGATAACGGTGTGAGACCACAATTGGGTGAATTTGACAGCAGGCAGACATATTGCATGGGATTGTGAGAGATCCTACACATCATATTCAGATGAAGAACATGAGCACTAGTAGAATCGACTGCATGAAGTGTCTATGTTGCAATGTAATATGATGACCAAGTCGTTGTAGTGTGTATCATCAGAGGTAAGAAATCTACCTCAATATGATGGGTTAACTGACGTTGATCACTTTTTGGATGCATTTGAAACAAGAGTTCCCAAGAAGCATTGCTACTAAGCATTGGACTGAGTGTTGTGCGCTACGCCCGTGAGATGGTGGGGTACACACAAAGATAGTTTTGATGATTGGAGTGAATATAGGAAGATGATGAGGGTACACTTTGGTCATCCAAAGGTGCAAATAACAGAAAAATATGATGGGAGAAACCATCTACATGATCATTTGGCCAAATGGACTGAAGTTTATGGAGCGAAGCCTCAGCTAGAGTGGGTCCATCTATTTTTCCATACCTTGGATGTTATACCAATGAATTGGTACTCGGAGACAGAACTCCGTCATGGAACCAAAGAATGGGATGTTTTCCACCAAGGAGTTCTAATGACGTTTAGTTTTGAGGATGGATTTGAATCTATCGATGAATCATTGCAAGAATTTAAGACAACCATCTTTAGGATACCATAGGATCCTCTAGGCCTGATTCAACCTTATTGGACTACCCAACTGAGTCACACGTTGGAGTGTTACAATGTAACATTGAAAGAAGAAGACGAACACCTGAGGAAGATTAATATTCTAGATACTAAAGGACATCGTGAAGTTGAAGGACCACAGCTAGAAAACCTAGACATAACTGATCCGGTCAACACCAGATAGGTGAACATTGGCACGGAGGCAGAACTAAAGTTTTCAAAGATTGGGGACTACTAGGATGACGCGACAGTAGATAAGGTCACCAAAATACTTTGCGAATATCATGATCTCTTTCCCACAAAGTTTTTAGATCTAAAAGGGACAATACGGGACTTGGGTGTCATGAGGATCACCCTAAAACTAGACACGAAACCTATGAAGCAAAGAGCTTACCACCTCAACCCGAAGTATAAAGAAAGGGTTCGCTTAGAGTTAGACAAGATTATCACTGTAGGTATTATTGTACTGGTGGATGAATCTAATTGGGTAAGCCCAATAATGGTTTCAGGAAAAGAAGTAGAATGAAGAAATAAGGATATGCGTAGATCTCAGGAAATTGAACAATGCCTGCATGCATTATCCCTTCCCAACTCCATTCACTGATAAGGTCTTGGATAATGTTGGTAGCCAAGAAGTGTATTCGTTCACTGATGAGTTCTTTGGGTACCATCAAATCAAGATTATGCCAAAGGATAAAAGTAAGATGACCTTCGCAAATGAATGCGGATGCTTCCAGTATATGATGATGCCTTTCGAGCTGAAGAATGTGTCGAAAATCTTTTTGTGCCTAGTCATCGTGACGTTCAAGGATTTCATTCATAAATTTCTGGAAGTATACTTTGATGATCAGATAGTGTTCAGACTGGTGAAGTGCTTTGTGGCAAGTTTGCACTTGATGCTAGATACATGTCGGAGGTACCAGATCACACTCAATATGAAGAAATGTTTGTTTTGTGTCCCTTTTGGGATCTTGCTGGGCCATGTGGTATGTAGACAAGGCTTGATGGTATACCCAGCAAATATCATGGTCATAATCAATTTGGAGGCAACAAGGAGTGTGAAACAGTTTCAGACAACATTGGGGCATACGGGATACTATAGGAAATTCATCAAGAGCTACGCCTAGATCACTGCGTCGATGGAAAAAATGTTAAATAATGATGTTACGTTCTATTGGAATGAAGAATTCGAGAAGAGATTGGATGTGCTGAAGGAGAAAATGGTCATTGTGCCGATCGTAGTCTTCCCGAATTAGGAGAAGGAATTTCATGTGCATGTGGACACGTCATTTATTGTGCTAGGACTAGTACTGACACAAGGTGGTGAAGGGGACTTGGATCATCCTATAGAATTCGCAAGTAGGAAGCTGTCAAACGTAGAGAAAAATTATTCCACAACAGATAGCAAAGGACTAGCTATGGTGTATGCACTCTAGAAGTTCAGGCACTATTTGTTTGGAAAACACTTTAAGATGTATATGGAACATTCCATATTGAAATATCTGGTCAACAAGCTTGTGTTGGGGGGCAAGATATGCAGGTGGTTTTTGTTGTTCCAGGAATATGATTTTGAAGTTATTGTGAAACCAGGATGCTTGAATGCTGGATCAGATCATCTGTTGCACATTGAAATAGGAGAAGAAACTAAGAATTTGGAGGAAGGACTATCTGACACAGATCTCTTTGTAGTACGTGTCACATAAAATTAGTTTGATGATGGTATACACTTCTTGACGACAGGTACGACTCTAAAAGGATATACAAGCCAACAGAAGAAGGAACTGGTGGTGTGGATGTCAGACTTTTCTGTCATTGTAGGGAAATTGTACAAAATGGGATCAAATGAAATATTACGCTGTTATGTGCCAAAGTTTGAATGAAATAGAATCCTCGATGAGGCTCATGATGGAGTCACAGGAGGTCATTATGCATGAAAAGTAATAGCGTAGAACATTCTACATGATGGGTTATGGTGGTCAACCTTGCATAAGGATTCAAAAGTGTATTGTAGGGCATGCAACGCATGCCAAAAGATGGAAAGACCCTCGTGCAGGGTTGAGTTGTCATTGAATCTTTAGTTATCACTACAGCCCTTCAAGAAGTGGGCAATTGACTTTGTAGGACCAATTCAGCCTCCAGGGAAGAAGACGGGTGCATGGTACATCATCACCGTGACTGAGTATTTAACCAGATGAGTAGAGGCACAAACTTTGAAGTATTTTACAAGCACAACAGTAGCCAAAGTCATCTTTAAGTACGTGCTGACAAGGTTTGGTTGTCCAAAAACTCTAATGAGTGATCACGGCATGCACTTTCTCAATGAGAGGATCTGTGCGATGATGGAAGAGTTCTAGGTTTACCATCAAAAGAGCATACCCATCATCTACAAGATAATGGGATGGTGGAAGCGTTTAATAAAATATTGGAGAGCATGCTCAAGAAGGTTTTCAATGCTCAAAGAAACGACTGGGATGTTCACATACCCGTGGCACTATGGGCTTACATAACGACTTGCAAGAAGTTGACTGGACAAATGTTGTTTAGACCGGTTTATGGTGTCGAAGTTGTGATGCCGATGGAGTACATTGTACCTACTCTGCACATAGTGGTATTCATATAAATGGAGGATTGCAGAGCCTTGGAAGATAGGGTCACAAAACTAATGGAACTTGAGGAGGATAGATTTCTAGCTGGATTTCATCAAGTTCAAAAGAAGCGCGAAAAGGCATGGCACGATCGACACATCAAACTATGCACCTTCAAGGTAAATGATCTGGTTTTATTATATGATAGCAAGTTTGATAAATTTCTAGGGAAATTTAGGATGCATTGGCTGGGGCACTATGTCATCAAGGATATTACCAATGGTGGAGCAGTTCAGTTGGTAAAATTGAATGGAGAACCATTCCCAGGACAAGTGAATGGCAGTTGATTGAAGCCATATGCAAGTGATCTGGCTAGATGACTACATGATGGCGGCATAGTCTTAGCGCTCCAGGTAGCTAAAGTACACTTCCCCAGTTAGGGAGCTACATGATTAGGGAGCTACGTGGAATGCAGAAATTTCACAGTGCCAGAAACATGTAGGGAGCTGTGCTATCCAAGAAGGGACCGTGTAGGGCCACTGGAAAGCAACAAAATCTCTGCACCAGCCGAGTGACTCGAGGGCAAGTCACCATGTTTGTGTTGGGGGCTTATTGGCTTGATGGGCTTTGACCCAGGTTCAACATTTGTCAGCCAAGCAAATCCCTACACTATTGGCCCTTTCAACACCAATCCAGAGAGTGCAAACTAAATTCTCACCCAAAAAGCTATGGGGGGATGCAGGAAACAAGTTTCTACACCCTGAGATGGTTGTGATGTCGATTTTTCACTTTAACTCTACCTTCATGCAGATCGATAAGCCCTTAGGGCTTATCAATGTATTTCTTTATTAGTCATTCAGAACCTCCATGAAGGCCTGTGATCATCCTTCACGTAACCCTAACAAGCGATTCAAGAACTTACGCACCTTTATAACTACTTTGTTGTATAGTTTCTTGAAATACCTGAAGGGTTTACCAACTCTACCATGCAATTAGGATTATCTTTGCATAAACATATATCTCTACTTGCATTCATATAACATAGGAAAACATATAGGTTCATGCATCAAATTAGAAATAAAACATAAACCTAGTGCTTAACCTAACATATTCGCATGCCATTGACAGAAGAAAAATACAAAGTAATTTCAAGATAATATTATTTATTGATGATCCATATTTCCGGTACAAACTCTAACTGCCTCGTGCAAACAGCTGCAAGGGTCCATGCACTCAGTTGAAGACTTATACCCTAGGCCTCTATGCACTCAAATGTAGAGCCTCTTTCCTACACTAGACTCTCGCTCTTAGTGCTTCACAGACTCATAAATGACTCCAACTATACACTGAACTATCTTATATTCCTCTAAGACCTCCTTTTTATAAAATCCCATGGTCCATGGACCAAGGATGGATCTCATCAAGCTGACACAACCTATCTAATCTAAGGGCAAAAACCCTTTTTGACTCTTGATATCTTCGTTCTCTACGACCACAAAATACGAAGACTTTACATTCCTTTATACAAAATTAGAGCTTTCTGCCCCAAAAATTGGGCTTTTAATGCAAACTTGACCCCAAGGGACCTGTTCCCAATAAGATTGACCTTATAAACCTTTCTCTACGTCGCTTAAAAATATTCCACTCCATTGTATTGTAGGACACTATCGCTTGCACTAGAAACTCCACAATATATCCTTCAAGAACACTTTCAAAGCAAAAAGTGACATCAAAGGATGTTTTGATGTTTATTTCTTGAAGATGGCATACTTACTTCAGCATCCACTTCCTTGGCTCATCATGCTAATACATTGGGTTGTTTTTAGTCAACGGCTAAACCCCCTCTTTCAAGATATTAGGAAACTCTCCAACAAAGATTTCATGGAATTTAGTAAAAATGTACTTCTTTAGCCATTTCTCTGAGTTTTGGTTATTATGTCCAATATCTTTCTTGACGAACTAATGCAAATTCTATCCAAATGACCATGTAATTTCCTCCCTCATTGGGTTCCATAGTTTCCACATCCCTAGAATACAATCCCATCACACAACCATCCCAGTCCCAACAACAAAACCATTTTTGGCGCACGAGATTTTGATAGACCCAAGATTTGTGACACAATGGCCAATAAAGACTCACTTAGAAATGACCCTTTTGGCAACACCAATGATGTGAGTGAAGTGTCACCCAAGAAACTAGTGGGTGACTACCTGAACTAGGTTTCCGTAGTCTGAAAATATTGTATTATGACTTGCTACATGATTTTCCTGACTGGCACATGCTACAATGCCTAACTATTACTATGCACAACATACAGAGTTGAAACATGTTTTCCCAACCCACAAAACATGCCCATAATGACTATTCATGGTGTAAGAACCCTAACATGGACTCAGTATATTGAACGCAAAGTCAACACTCTAATACTTCCACTTTTGATACATGACCTTAACCACCACTTCGATCCTCCATCATTCAATTGTCCCTTCATGCTCATTTGAAAGGATTTAGCACACATAACATTATGGGTCCATACTAGACCAAATCATCACCATAAGCCCCCAATCCAAAGCATATTTGTTTTCGGGAAAAGTGTCTATACAGAACGACCCTATCCCACAGGGTTGTGACAGTGACCTCAGAAACAAACAAGGAAAACTACTCTTGTATTCTTCTTTATGAACTATAAACGAAGATGAATAAGATGAACCGACCTGTGTCTTGCGCTAGTTGTTCAATCCAATCTATCCTCTCTTTGCCAGCTTCCACTGATCTGCTCCCTCACTTGCCCAGTGTCACCAAGTTCTTGCAAGTTCAAAGAAGAGAGAAACTACACAAAGACATGGATTTACATTCATAAAAAGCTTAGGATCAGATTTAAGCTAAACATACAAGTACAAAAAGCATCAGATATACAAGCATGTAGGAGAAACTCAAGTAGTTTTATTGATAAAACAAGAAGATCCGGGAGGAGTTACAACCGATGAGTTCTGATCCAGCATCAGCCTCCCAGCATAGAATCCCTTCTTCACCTCCAACAAAGCATAAATCACCCAATACTCTGATATCAATCACAAAACCAACAGCAATTCTCTGCAATGTACAAAATTCCAGCCTCTGGATCTCTTGGTGAGGGATCCATATATAGATGTATGCAAAGGGGATGAGTCATCCCATGAGTTGATTAGTGGCTTCTCTCTGTCAGTTCTTGCTTCCACTTGGAGACTGAGAGCCTCTTACTCATCACTGGTTGAATTCAGTGAGGCAAGTGTCATTGGATAAGATTCTGGAAGCTTCCATTGTCTCTCCACCTCGTTGAATGACTCTGCCACTTGTCATTTCCTGCTCAACGCACCCTGGTAGTGCATTCAAGTGCGTTGCAACACACCTAGCCAGTGTATTTGGGTGCTTTGCAACGCAGGCAGCTAATGGAGCATCTGAATTGATCCTGATTTGACTAGTTTTGAGCAGTTTCTGGTGGACAACTTCTGGGAGAAGCTGTATTTTGTTGACCTTGTTTCTTTAGGAGCTGGAACAACATCTTTAGGGACTTAGGATCCCTTGGTTTATGGAAATTTCATGCTTATAGCTGTAAGGCTCAAAAATGTCTATAACAGTTGCCCCCTAAAGTATGAGGCCGTTTATCGGGTGAAATGCTATATTAGGAGGATCCGAAGTTCTTCTAATGATGGAGAGGAGACCTGTAATGAGATACAATACAATACATTATTTTCATACTGTTTTCATGATCTAGCTGAGGCGGGCATTCCCATGCTCAGCTTTATAAATTCATTTTCATGTACATAGGACAGACAATCGTCTGATGGTAGACTGATGATTCTGGTGAAATCATCATCCTTTTGGTAGGATGATTATCTGTGCTGCAATGCGGTACATTTCAATGTTTTTATTTTTCCTGAATATATATCACAGCCCGGTTGGATGAAACTAGATCCGAGGTCTTCAATCTCGTCCGATCTTCACTCTAAGTACAAGTCAATCCATGTGAGAAATGTTTTGAAGTCGAACATGGAAAGACATCGCTTGATTACCAGTCAATGATGTAAACTGTTAACAAGCGCGAGAGGAATCACCGATAATGATAATGACCCTCAAGGTACTGCAGTACAATTCACGTGGTGTGAATAAATGACTTGGCGTCGAACACCACGCAAAATCTTTCGGTCGAAGGTCATTGATGTATACCTGTCGCCGGAAGTGAGAAACTTGCCATTGAGGCATGCAAGCTTCAAAGTACTGAAGGGGTGTCCCTAGATCAACTTCTTGGATAATGAGCTGATGTCGACACGAAGCGATCCATCAAAGGAGGGCCTTAATGAATCCCACATCAATGACACGAAATGGAGCAAATGATTTTTATGGAGGTGAAAACGATTTGGTGACATACAATTCAGGGTGGTGGTCATGAAAGGATGAAGCATAATGTATGGTAGTGGATGGGACACGGGTGACTTCTCTGGATGACTTCTCTTGAACGTGTCGGTGACACTTATGTGATGGATCAGTAGTATTTACCCCAAATGTGGATGGTATGGCGTGACCATGGTGATGTGACCGGTGAATGAAACAACCCAACCCGACTCTGGCACGGAGTGGAAGTGTCATGTTCAAGAGCGACTTGCTACCAATAAAGATTCTTTGAGTTTCTTCCCAATTTTTCCCTAATCATTGCTGACCAGTACCTCTTTATTTTTGTCAAGCTTGAGGAGGATAACATATGCTTGTTCTATAATTTTCCCTTCAGGCAAACCCATCGCTATGTTTTAACGAGCCTAGCGATAGTGAAACTCGTTCTCGTCTAAAGACAAGTTTGTCGCCATTAATGTTTTTAATGAGTTTAACGACAAAGATAACTCGGTCCTTTTCCTTTTTAGGGAGTGCGAAAAGGTACGTAAAGATAACTTCGGAATTCCTTTTTCGTCATCTAATCCCTTAAGTCCGAAAAAGTATAAAACAATACAGAAGGGATGAATTTTCGATAGTTTTAACGAGCCGAACAAAACAAGTGCTCGATCTTTTTGTGCAATAATCCCTCAGGTCCAAAAAGATTAAAATCTAGAGGAGGGATAGCACTTCCGGTCGTTTTAACGAGCTGGAAGGCCAAAACTCGACAATCTTTTCATATTTTACGAGTCAGATGAAAAGAGCTTAAAGAAGACTCGCCTTTTGAGGAACGAGTGATAAAAAGGGTAGCAACTGATTCTAGGTAAGGTTTGGAATTCTCCAATCACGGCAATGTCACAAGGATGGCTAGTGAAATCACTCTTCACAGCTGTTCCTCAAAATGGGTAAACAATCAAATGGAGGTGAATGATCGGCCAATGGAAAAGTGGAGGTGATGGTGCAAACACGACCAAGGCTTTAATGGCTGATAATTATTCATTCACGGTGGTTATTTACCGGAGGATATTTCATTTTTTAACGAGCTTAAACATGGGTTGAAACATTTGCTCGATCTTATGTTTATTTTTTAACGAGCATGAACTATGCGCTAAAACTGCTCGATCTTATGTTTATTTTTTAACAAGCTTGAACTATGCGCTAAAACTGCTCGATAATATGGTCTAGTTTTGATTTTTTACCATAAATAGCTTCGTCCTTTCAAAGATAGTACTGTACTTTCAATTGCTTCATCAAACTATTTAGAAATGAACAACATTTGCTTGGAAATGAGATTAAAACGCTAATATTTTACTTTGAACTACGTAAAAAGCAATTAAAAAGTGTTTTTACCTCTCATTTTACCATTTCATTTGAACTTGGTTTGTTGGAGCTTTGGAGGTGCCTCTTCCCCCTTGATTTTCATCAATTGATTTCGGGAGATTCTATGGACGATTCTCGGCGCCGTCTGGACCAGGTAGGAGCTAAACCTAAGCTCTTTCATTTCATGGTTTCCTTTCTGCATTCTGTGCTTCATTCTCTGCTTTTCTGAGCCCCGGGGGTTTGATAGGTACGTTCTGCCATAAACGCACCCTAGGCATATCGAAACCTGCGCTGAATGTTAACCAGTATGAAGGAAGTTTGACATTCAATGCAGGTGGAACACTGTGCAGGTGCATTGGGCGCAGAAAAGGAACTTGTTGCACAATTTTTGATGAAAAGTTTTGCCTGTTTCTCATCAAAATCAAGATCTAACTCCTCTCTTGTTTGTTTTTCAGATATCTCGGAGAAAAATGACCCTTACATGGTGAGAACGAGAACATGAAGAAGAGGACATGATTGCCCTACATGATCCGGTTACAATGAACGCGTTGCGGAACTGTGGCTTGCTGAAGTTCTTCCGTATCTCTAGCATGAGACAGCAGATCAACCTACTGCAGTATTTGCTCGATGCTTGGGATCCTATCAATCAAGTTTTTTCAGATTAGGGGCAAATCTATTCCCTTGACTGCAGTAGACATTTACTTCTTGACTGGCTTGTCGAGGCGGGGTGCCCCCATCTCTTTGTCAGGTTCGGCCCGAGGGAGTGACTCTGTGAGAGATTATGTCCGCCAGTATTGCAGGGAAGGATCTTAGCCGAGTAAAGACGGAAATATCATCATCTGTGATGTCACTAACAGGTCCCTTAGGTCTATCCTGTTTACTTTTGGTAGGATGGCCAGTAGTGCGTCTCTTCATGTAGCCAACAGATCCTATATGCAGCATGCCTTGGAATGCCTCCAACCGAAAATATTCAACTGGTGTGATGTAGTACTTCTTGTCATGAAAAGTTAGTTGACAAAGATAAAGGATGGTAGGTTGAAGAACTTTGGGTTCAGTTCTATTTTGACCACCTTTGCCTTGGAGAAGATACCACTGATGCACCCGCAGTACATTACACTCGACTTACCTTCTCCTACTGAACCACACATGCAGAGATGGGTTGACCATATGTCTAGGCATGCTAGTCAATCTCAGATTTCTCTTTCTGATACCTTCTTCAGGTGGTTTGATCGTCAGGAGATGGTCTATTCCGAGTATCCATATGCCGGCATGGACTTCCGGGGTGATCCGGATTTAGTACTGCCAGATGGCGAGCAGTGGGGCACTATTATAAAATCTTTGACCATATCACTGTTTACTGTTTTTATTTATAATGTCCTTGTGCTTTATTCTATCAAGACTTTAATCAAACTCATGTGTGCATGCAGATGTTGGTCCTGTTCGTCTAGTAGTTCGCCTGAGAGTGCCAACCACTACCCCAGCAGGAGAGGCTGCCGGGAGGGTTATCCTTCGTGACCTTGATGTGGCCAAGACTCTCACAGCTGTGCAGGAGAAGGTTGAGAGCCTTACTCTCGGTATTCCAGATGTGAGGATCGACGAGCTACCTTTTCAGTTACAGTGGCATACTACTGGTGTGCCTAGACGATGGACTCGTCTCTTACGCATGATCGCACAGGGTGTGACTTGCTATCACGAGCATCATTAGACTAGGGTGCCCCCTAGTATTTTGAGTTTTTGTGTCATGCGACCGATTTTGTCGTGGTTACAGAACATTATATGTAAACCACAAACAACTATATATGTATTTTTGATTTTCAGAGTTTTATTCTGATTGAGTTATGTGATCCACATGTAGAACATTGATGATGTGTCTCTTTTTATAAATGTTGCAAATGTCTAACACATAGTTCGCTAATGAGTCGGTTAATGTGTTTAAGTTTCTGGAAATATGCTGGTATTGAATAAGATCAAATTGTCTTTCCAAAATCTTAACCCTTAGGAACATGCGATAAATAGCTGGGTTTCGGATGGAATATATACCATTGAGTTGTAGTATTACGAGCTATGAGTCTAGCCTGATGATTAGCCAGCGTATACCATGAGTGATGGCATCAGAGACAAGTTCTATCAACGCACTATATTCAGTGATATTGTTTTTTGATTGACCAATACATACACCTTTGAAACTTACTAACTCGTCGCTTGGATAAAAAATGGCCCATGTTGTGGAGGACAGGTTCCGCGAACTACGACTCGCTCCGTCGGCATATCCAACACATGGTTCCAATGGGTTTGACATATGCAATAAATGTAAAAGGTGGATTACTCGACCAAAACAAACACTCTTAGCGAAAACAAAAATATAACAAAAGCATATTGGTCACTACTAGGCGTAGTAACGCTTGAGGTACAACCCATTACGAGGTTGCGCCAGTGGAATTCCGTCGTAATCCATCAACTCGTAGGCTCCTTTTGCTAACACTCGTTTAACAATGTAGGGGCCCATCCATAAAGAGTTAAATTTACCCGCTCCCAATTTCTCGGATTCTTGGTCGTAAAGCAGGACCAAGTCACCTTCCGAGAAGACACAGGGTTTGAAATTTTTGTCGAACTGCGCCTTGACTCGTTTCTTATGGGCTTCGTTAGGCAAAGCGGCATCACGACGGGTTTCATCCAATTGGATTAATTCCAAGAAACGAGCCTCTTCTTCTGAAGTCCCGAGGAGGAGATTGATTGCGAGTTTAAGAGATGAGATTTCGCACTGGACTGGTAAGACTGCTTCCAGGCCGTATACCAGTTGGAAGGGTGTGAACCCGGTTGCATTCCTTACCGATGTTCGGTAAGCCTACAAGGCTGAGTACAGGATTAGGTGTCACCTTCTTTTGTGAACTCCGATCATCCTTTGCAACATACGCTTCAGGACATTGTTGATCGCTTCAACTTGTCCATTGGCTTGCGGATAATACGGAGTAAAGCTGTCGTGAGATAGCCCTAGCTTGGAAGCTAATTCAACCATCATGTGATTGCAAAAATGTGATCCATGATCTGTGACTATAGCCTATGGTACGCCGAATCTGGCGACTACATGATTGAAAAAGAAAAGGGCAGTTGTTTCACCAGTGTTATCTAATGTAGGCATCGCCTCGGCCCATTTGGTAAAATAGTCAACTGTGACTATGATATACCCATGCCCCCTGGTCGAGGTGGGGTTACATGTCATGAAATCAATCCCCCATTTGGCTAATGGCCCAACAACAACTATTGGCTGTAACGGTGCGGGTGGTCTTCTAGTTTTGCTATCAAAAATTTGAAAAGCATGGCAACTTCTGACTGCGGTTATGCAATCTTTGAACATTGTTGGCCAGAAGAATCCTGCTCATAAGATTTTTTGTGCTGTAGCATATCCAGATTGATGCCCCCCACAGGCCCCTGAATGACACTCATTCAGGGCTTTTTTGGCCTCCTCATGGGTGAGGCACCTTCTCAGAACTGTATCAATACCACGACGGTAAAGCGTATCACCGACGATCTTGTAGTCTTTTTCTTGGTATCGTATATGTTTCTGTTCAGAGTGAGAGGTGTTAGGCCTAAAATTTTGGGTTTGGAGATAAATTATTATATCTCCATACCACTCATTGCTTGTAGATATCAGAAACAAATTCTCATCCACGATTGATTCTTCAGATGTTTCATCATTGGACGACGATGGGAGATCGCATAATAATTCTGCAAAAACTAGAGCTTTATTTGACTTGGATTTTACAAATTCCAGATCAAACTCTTGAAGGATTGCTATCCATTTTGAATATTTGCCCCCCAGCAACTGTCGCGACAATATATAAGTCATGGGGTTGCAATCTGACAGAATGGTAGTTTTCGGAAAGAAGGCATAGTGTCGAAATATTTGTATCACTTGAACCGCTGCAAGCGCTAGTTTTTCAACATAAGAATATTTTCTTTCTGTATCATTTAAGTTTTTACTTAAATAATATATAGGGTGTTTAATTCCATCGACTTCTTGAACTAAAACCATTGCGATGATTGTATCTGCTGCAACCAGATATAGGTTAAAATCTCTTTGATAATCGGGGCGTACATTAATGATGCTTTTATTAAGGAATCTTTTAAAGCATCAAAGGAAGCTTGCGCAACCTGATCCCAAACGAAGGGTACCTCCTTTCTCAAAAGACGTGTATAACCTTTAGCAAGTTCGGCGTAATTTGGAATGAACCTCCTCAGAAAGTTTGCTTTCCCTTGGAGTTTCCGAATCTGAAGCAAATTTGAAGGTGGAGGCAAATTTATGATTGCCTGGACCTTACAAGGGTCGAGATGAATCCCATCCTTGGAGACTACAAAGCCCAGTAAGCGACTAGAACTGACGCAAAACACACATTTGTGCAGATTGAGTCGTATCTTGTAGTGTCGCAACGTAAAAATATCGCTCTTAAATGCTGCGGATGATCAGTCCGCTTTCGCGAATGAACCGGAAGGTCATCGAGATAAGGTTGAATGGTGTTTTTAATGTCGTGGAAGGCATAATTCATTGCCCTCTGAAATGTCTTCCCTGCGTTCTTTAAACCAAAGGGTAATTTTCGATATGCGAATGTGCCCCACGAACAAATGAATGCAGTCTTTGACTGGTCCTGTGGGCGGATATTTATTTGATTATACCCGGAAAATCAATCCATGAAAGAAAATATTTCGCATCTAACGCATTCATCAATTATCTGGTCGATGAAGGGTGTAGGGTAGTTGTGTTTCGGACAAGCTTGATTTACATCCCTATAATCGACACACACTCTAATTGTCCCCTGTTTCTTCATAACAGGGACAATATTCGATACCCAATCGGTTAGAGGAACCGGGTAGATGAAAGCAGCATGGAGAAGTTTTTCAACTTCTGCCTTAATGGCAGCGGCTTTCTTGGGGTGCACCTGCCTGAGCCGTTGTCATACTGGTTTGACATCTGGATACATCTTAATTTTGTGTTCAATGATACTCGAGTCAATGCCTGGAATTTCATCATATGACCAAGCAAAGACATCTTTGAATTCACGAAAAAGAGCATTATATATTTCCAGTTCTGAAGGAGAACAACCTTTGCTGACATAAATATTTTCTACAATATCCGTTTTAGTCGAGAAATTTATGGCTATAGTCTCTTCAATGTTGGATAAGTTTCGCTGGAATCCACCGTATTTACAGTATTTGATAGGAATTCAAAAACTGAAGGATGATTAAGGTCATCTTGAGTATCTTCTTCATAATCCGGAAGAAGGGAACGATGGTGGCAGTCATTCCATGGTGCCCCTTCAATCAACATTGATTGTACAATTCCTTCGTCGGTTCCATGCACTCGTGACGAAGGATTTGAAGGGGTACCATATTCTCTAGACCTATCTATCCAAACGCTTGACGAGCGTTGATTTGGGTTTGCCTCCCATGCCAAAAACATTGATTGCTATAATATTTCTATTGGGCTCGGGGGCAAAACCATTGCATGATCCATGTGGATATCATTTTCTGAGATATTTGCGGAAGATATCATATTGCAGGTTCCTATCGACGCTACTTCCGCCAAATCAATTGGAGGTGGAAGAGCGAAAGTTCCCATTAGGATAGGATCTTTTAGTAGGCCTACTCCGATATTCTGAAGCGAATGGGGGCTTCCATGGATCATGGGAATGCTTCCTATAACTTGCGAACCATTGGGGAGGAAGTTTTGCTGGTCGACGATTGTAATCCCCCCCTTAAAGGGAAATGCAATCTTTCTAAAATAGGTTGACACAACAGCTGCCATGGCATATATCCACGGTCTTCCTAGTAGGATGTTGTAATCAAGATTCCCATCGATGACTTCAACATCTATTTCTACTGTTTTCCCTCCTAGTTCAACTTTCAAGTTATTTAGGATACCATACGGGGTATATGTCCTTCCGTCGAATGCTTTTAATGTTGTTGCAGATCGCGACAAGGTTGGAGATCCTAAAGTTTTCCAGCAGCTCATCGACATGATACATGTAGATGCCCCCTCATCAATAATTGTTCGGTGAACAGTTTTGTTGAGGACTTTCACTTGAATAAGGAAAGCTAATTGAGCTGGTAACTAAGGATCGTACCCTTTGTGGTCGAAGGATACAAGATTGGAATCCTTTGGATCAATCCCACCAATGGCTGATAACAAAGCCTGCCTTTGGGATGGACAATTTTGCAGTACTTCAAGAGTCGACATAGCGGATGGCGATTGGGCCAAATCTTCCACTATGTTATAATGTTGTGCCGCTCTAGCGCGAGGATTAAATGTCGGCTTGTGTACTACTCCCTTTGGTAGTTTTATTGTCAATTCAGGGATGGTGGGTGGTACAACTTCTGTCGAAGTTGTTGTCAAACTACTTGGTTGATCTTTATCCTTGTTGTTCGACAGCTGAGGATTCCCGTAATCTTTGTTCCTTGTCGAAATCAAAGCATCATTTTGCTGTTTTGAAATCGACAACATTAGCACTCGAGACGGGGAAGAATTCCAACTATCAACCAGATTTGTTCCTGGATTCAGAAACGGATCGGTTAACACTGCTGAGGTTTTCGAACTTTTAAAGAATCTCTTAAGCTCAGCTTTGTATGGACATTGTGAGGTCCAATGATCCTCATCGCATATCATGCATGGAATTTTTGGTTTCCTACTTCCAGGAGGGTTTGAAGAAGATTTTTCAGGAGATTGCTCATCCTGTTTCTTCTTCTTCCCTTTTCCTTGTTTTTTCTTGCTTCCTGGTTGTTTGGTTTCTTTGCCTTTATCTGTTGATACGGCATTTACTTCCGAAGCAAGAATTTCATCTTTTGCATTTTGATCTGAAATCTTACGGGCTTTCTTGGACGTAGCCTTTGTTGATTTCGTGTTTGTCGTGCCAATCACGCCATCGCCGGCGTGAGAGTCATTGTTTGATTTAGGAGGAGGAGGAATTGAGGATTCCGGTCTAGGGGCGTCGGGTATTTTGTCGTAAAGCGTGTCGGACTGAGTATAGATCAAGTCCAAATATTGTGCACGAGCTATAACTTTCTCTTCCGTTACGACTCCCCCCTTTGCCACATCTTCCGTGATGGACAACAGTAAAGACTTGATAAACCATTCAGCTAATAGCTGATCGGGAATGTACGTTTTACCATCCTACGACGACGTCGCCACTCATGTATATGATCAGATATGTGAGTGGCCGTTGTCTATTTGAAGTTGGTGAGGAGTTCTGTTCCCGTTTCATACCTTATCAGTAATTGAAAATGGGTTTAAAAGGTTGTGGCTAAGGTACTAAAGTTGTCGAACGAAGCTCTAGGCAATTCAATATACCATTTTGCCGCTGGACCCGTTAACATCCTCTAAAAAAGGCGAAGCCTTATGGAATCATCGTTTAGGGTGTTTGATGAACACCATAGATGAAATGTCATCACGTGATTCGATGGATCTTCACCTGGATTCCCATTAAATATAGGAATATCTGAAGGAAGTTTATGCGGAATCGCTGGCCACCAAGGGGCGTAAGCAGTTGGATCGTTTGTTAACCGGTGTAAATCAAGTAACTCTAAAGTTGCCACGAATGGTAACTGTTGATTCAAGTTAGGTGAAGCATACCCAGGATACGATGGAATCGCCTGAGCAGTTGGCCTTTGCATACCAGCATAATGCATTTGATGCTGATATGTTTGGTAAGGTTGGTGGACTTGACCATTATAAAATGGTTGATTTTGACCGTTTTGAATGTACGGCTGTCCATTGTTCGCAAAGATCAGCTGCTCAGAACCTTGGTATACTTTTTGGAATTGTGGTTGTTGGTATTGCACCAGCCATGGTTGTGAAGCCATGTGTTGTTTCCCGATACTAACCGTTTGACCAAGGTGAGGGGTAATTGTGCCCGTCTGGGCCTGTGTTGACCCACTAGTAGGCGATTGTGGTTGAGTCGTAGGGTCAATAGACTGTTGCATTACAACCTGAGAAACTTGAGGTTGACACGCAACAGGCAATGCTTGAACTTGCGACACAGTCACAATAGCTAGCGTAGTGGGTATGTTCGACACAGGTATGCATTGTTGCATCGAATATACAATCCTTGGTTGTTGGGGTAGTATAGGTACCCAACCACTTGATGTAATTCCAGTATAACCTAAATACTGTTGTGAACTCCCGTATGGATATCCTCCCGAAGGTGGTAATGAAAGGGCGTACTACCCCCCATACGGTGGTAATCCAGAACTTAAGGGAATTGTTTTCCCTTGGGGACCGGATTGCCCAAATTGACCTCCAAAAGGATCAATTTGTTGAGTCCCAACATAAGAGTTTCCGGGTATAATTCTGGATTAACAAACAGGAACGGACCAGACTGTCGAACTAGCCCCTGGGTGGACTCCTTCTAGCAGTTGTGAGCTAGTCGCGACAGATGGTACGTCGGCAAACATTGTCAGAGTGATAGCAGGGAGCTCCACCGTCGCTGTGTCAGAAGACACAGTCCTAGATGTTGATGGTTGTTCAGACATTTGTAGTCTATCCAAAAGATTACCTAGCGATTCTACAGGAACTTCCGCTGGTGGTAGACTGACTTCTGATGTCGAAGGAAATAGAGTGACCCCGACTCCAAAATGTGTTGGAGTACTTGCTTGCGGATCCTCTACAATTTCCTCTATCGCAATCAAACCAGGTGGAAGGGGAAGACCGTCAGGTCCGTAAAATATTTTTGGTGCCGAAGAGGCAGCGACAGATGTTTGGAAAGTAAGACTCTCTGAAACGGTTATGGATGGAATTGGTTTAATAATACAAGTGCTTGTTCTCAAACTAGGCTCAGTATCACTGTCCTTCTGTGGCAGTCGAACTTCTTCTGTTGAGGCAGGGATTCCAGAAATATTTGGAGTAACCGAAATCTCGAATGTCATTGGAAAACTTGTTCTAACTTTAATGGAGATTTCGAACCGGTTAAACGAGTTCGCTTTGTCCGTACTGTTTTCGATTCCGGAGACAAAGACGGTTGACTCGTAAGCCTCCGCGAACGACAGGGTTTCAATTGACTTTCTTCCACGATTGCAAATTACTCGATCAACTAAAATACAAAAGGGGAAATATGTTTCCGAATTAAATGAATTTTAGACGATTTAGACACAACTTTGTTTTTTCAGTTTTAAAGAGTCGAGAAAAAACAAAAGATGACTCTAGTCTCCTTCGATTTTTAATGAGCCTGAAGTGACAAGTGCTCAGATGGACCTTTTCCGTTAAGGAGTCTGAAAAGGAACGAAAGGGACTGCTTTGGAGATCTAGGTAGAGGGTGTGCCAAACCAATCGCAAAACCACATAATACTTTTTAGGGTACGGGCGATCAATCTTCCCGAATGTTGTGTTCAGTGCATTGCGATCAGTAGGGCGGCCGACACGGCTTCCTATGGATAAAGGTTTTATGCCTATAAGGGTCTCCCAATATATACACGACGGTATGTGGGAGCACAATCTGTACTGGCACTTATCGTCTCATAGTGGAGGAATCACCCAACCAACAGTGAGGACAATAGTTACCAGGCTTTACGACGCCGAAACACGTCTCTAGCCTAGACCTCTATGTTATGCGTTAAGTTCCAATGCGTTGTTAAGTTCATTCAATTTATTTTAGGTTGATCTTTCTTAGAAGTTTGCCTTTTTGGATCACCAAGAGATGTACATGTAATTCCTAAATGCAGTCTAAAGATGATAAGCAAGCTTTCATCTCTTTTCAACAATGAAAATCCTAGCTGCAAGGGGAAAAGAAAGACACAATATTTTCTCAAAGAGCAAAGAGCACATTGTAAATGCACTTTTCCTAAATCAAGCCATACAAACTGTCAATATGCAAATGCACTTGTGCATGTATTTGTTTTTCACTTTCTTAATATTGATGCCTAAAAAGAAAGTTGTTGTACAAATTTGAATTCGATTTCGAGTGAAAAACACAAATAAGCTTCTTTTTGAAATCAAAAAGTAGAGACGATTACGACACTTTATGATTTTGAAGTAAACACTTGTTTCGACACTAGAAATTCACAAATTCAAACCAAAAGGCAAAAGTAAAAGCGCAATCAACTGTCAACAGCAAATAAACTTTCTCCTAAGATCAAAACGACACTTACGACAGATCTAGATCTAAGGGCGACAGTATGATCAGTTTACTTTTGCAATGGGAAACTGTAAATAACGTAACAAATACAATTTCTTTTATACAACTGAGGCGGAATTAAGGCAAAGAAAAGGGGTTTTCAGATAGGTACACACACTGATAACAGGCTGCAAAAATCAGAGGAAAAACTGGAAAAAATGAGCAAAGAACCTCAGCTAGGTAGGGCTAGGCTGATCAACGCACCTGCTACACAGAGAAACTGAATTGCAATGCAGGTAGCCCTCTCGGGAACTGCGCTGAAATGCAAAGTATCTTCACAGAGCCTGCGCTGAAGCAGAAACGAGAATTTCTTCTGGGTTCTGGGTCACGGTTTGCAGTTTAATCTATGGTTTTTGGCCGGATAAAAGCAATCAAATGTGCACAATCAGAGGGTTGATTTACAAGAGGTTTGAGAGCTATTGCAAAGGGTTGTCAGATCATTTGTGAATCAACTGTTCAGATCATAAACAGGCCCAGTGAATGGACTAGAGTAGCAGATCTCTACTTTGCATTTGTAAATGGCAAATGCAGTTTGATTCGCCACTCCTGAGTTTATGAGATGAACAACAATAGAAACACAAATAAAATAACTAGACACGATCCCCAGTGGAGTCGCCATTTTGTTTTCGGGAAAAGTGTCTATATAGAATGACCCTATCCCACAGGGTTGTGACAGTGACCTCAGAGACAAACAAGGAAAACTACTCTTGTATTCTTCTTTATGAACTATAAACGAAGATGATTAAGATGAACCGACCTGTGTCTTGCGCTAGTTGTTCAATCCAATCTATCCTCTCTTTGCCAGCTTCCACGGATCTGCTCACTCACTCGCCCAACGTCACCAAGTTCCTGCAAGTTCATAGAAGAGAGAAACTACACAAAGACATGGATTTACGTTCATAAAAAGCTTAGGATCAGATTTAAGCTAAACATAAAAGTATAACAAACATCAGATATACAAGCATGTAGGAGAAACTCAAGTAGTTTTATTGATAAAACAAGAAGATCCGGGAGGAGTTACAACCGATGAGTTCCAATCCAGCATCAGCCTCCCAGCATAGAATCCCTTCTTCACCTCCAACAAAGCACAAATCACCCAATACTCTGATATCAATCACAAAACCAACAACAATTCTCTGCAATGTACAAAATTCCAGCCTCTGGATCTCTTGGTGAGGGATCCATATATAGATGTATGCAAAGGGGATGAGTCATCCCATGAGTTTATTAGTGGCTTCTCTCTGTCAGTTCTTGCTTCCACTTGGAGACTGAGAGCCTCTTACTCATCACTGGTCGAATTCAGTGAGGCAAGTGTCATTGGAGAAGATTCTGGAAGCTTCCATTATCTCTCCACCTCGTTGAATGACTCTGCCACTTGTCATTTCCCGCTCAACGCACCCTGGTAGTGCATTCAAGTGCATTGCAACGCACCTAGCCAGTGTATTTGGGTGCTTTGCAACGCAAGCAGCTAGTGGAGCATCTGAATTGATCCTGATTTGACTAGTTTTGAGTAGTTTCTGGTGGAGAACTTCTAGGAGAAGTTGTAGTTTGTTGACCTTGTTTCTTTAGGAGCTAGAACAACATCTTTAGGGACTTAGGATCCCTTGGTTTATGGACATTTCATGCTTATAGCTGTAAGGCACAAAAATGTCTATAACAATATTAATAATATAAAAATTTGTATTATTAATCATAGTTATAAAATATTAACAAAGTTGTAAACCATCATCCTATCACAAATGATACTGTAAGCTAACATTAAAACATTCACACAAATATGCAACAAAAGGCCAAAACAACTTCTCTAATCACTAGCTTATATTCATATCAGTGGAAGAGGCATGGTAGCCAAGATTACATATGTTAATTCAACAAGCTCATCAACCGTCCATGATAACACTAAACAACAACAACAACCAAATTGTTAACATAAATACTAAGATCATATAACCATAGACTAAAACCATTACAACACAACTGCAAAGCAATGATAAACTTAACTACATGCCCACAAATTACATGTAAATGATGTTGGTACATCTACATACTCTAAGACTCATGTCCTTCTATGCTTGTTTTTCTAACAGTCACTCAACATTCTACTATTGTCTACTACTACTAACACTTTAAAGAAACCTTGTTTTGTCTTCAACAAGTCATCTTGTAGCTCCTCAAAATCCTCTTAAATTCTCTTTTTTTTTTTTTCTGCCTAGCCAGTCCAACTTGTAGGAATTTACAGGGTAAGTTCCACAGAAAGAATACCAAAAGGACACCGCTCACAACCAGATCTCAAATCAATACACCAGTATTTTTGACGTGGTTAAAACCCTCAGAGTGCAAGGAGGGAAACAGTCCATGGCCTGTCCCAACGTGGGTACTACAGGCAATTTATTAATCAAAGAATGAAAATTTACATAAGCTTCTCTCATGCACGGATTACCCGAACAATGACCCTCCATGCGCTTTAAATAGAACTCATGGACCAATCGGGTGTCAAGCCACGGATCAAGTGTCGGTAATACCGAGGTGAGAGTGAACCGTCGGATCACTACATATCGTGACCGTCGGATTGTAAGTTACGAAATGTACAATGGTAAAGAAACACACTTTACCTAACTCTAACCTAACTCTATACTAGACCAAGTTGAACTTAACTATATCCTATGTGTCGGAATATCCTAACATCCCCCCTTAAGAACAACTTGGGATAGGATTGAAGGATTTACAAATATGACACAATAGGAGAAGGAAGGAGGCACTAGAGCCTATCCCCCCTTAGTGACAACTTCCTGAACTCCAAGCATATATCGAAGTTTAGTTAACTTCGCCTCTGTGAGAGCCTTTGTGAAGATGTCTGCAACCTGATCATATGTTGGACAATATTGCACTTCAAGAACATGGTCATGAATGAGCTTCCTGATGAAGTGCATGTGTAGTTCAATGTGTTTGATGCGCTGATGCTGGACTGGATCTTTGCATAGCTGAATGGCACTTTGATTATCACACCAAAGTGTGGTTGGATGCTGCTGCTCAAAGCCAAACTCTGATAGGATCTGACGAAGCCACAAGGCTTCCTTACTAGCTTCCACGGCACCACGATACTCTGCTTTTGGTGATGAAAGAGAAATGGCAGCCTATTTCTTACAAGCCCATGTAATAGGTCCTGAACCAAGAGTGAAGACATAACCGGCGGTAGACTTCCGATCATCAGGGTCACCAGCCCAATCAGAATCAGTGAAACCAACTAACAGAGGAGCTGCTTTGGCACTGTAATGAATCCCAAACTGTACTGTACCTCGAACATAACGAAGTATTCTTTTAGCTGCTTTCCAATGACTTTCACGGGGGTTTTGCATAAAACGAGCAACAAGGCCAACAGCAAAGGAAAGATCAGGACGAGTATGGGTTAAATACAGGAGTTTTCCGACAAGTTGACGGTATAAGGTAGCATCAACTTCAGGAGAAGTACAAGGGACTGAAAGTTTGACTCCAGACTGAAAGGGAGAAGGGGCTGGCTTACAGTCTTCCATGTGAAAATGACGAAGAATATCACAAGCATACTTGGACTGGGAAAGGAAAATACCCTCTTGGGATTGCAAGACTTGAAGACCGAGAAAATAGTGTAAATGTCCTAAGTCTGTCATTTCAAATTTCTTTTTAAGGCTGGACTTCACATGGTTTATAAGGTTGGGATCACTGCCAGTAAGAATAAGATCATCAACATAAAGAACAAGGATGATAAGAGAGTTGCCCACTTTCTTGGTGTAGACAGTATTGTCAGAATGACACCTAGAAAAGCCAGATTCTAAAAGAAAGTTATCCATTTTGGCATACCAAGCCCGAGGAGCTTGCTTGAGGCCATAAAGGGATTTCTTAAGTCGACAAACAAGGCTGGAGTCTGTTTGTATGAAGCCAATGGGTTGTTCCATATAGATTTCTTCCTGCAAGTCCCCATTCAAGAAGGCAGATTTAACATCCATCTGATGGATTTCCCATTTTAAAGAGGCAGCAAGGGAAAGAACAAGGCGGATAGAGTTCATTTTGGCAACAGGGGAGAATGTTTCAGTGTAGTCAATGCCTTCAACCTGTGAAAAGCCCTTAGCAACGAGACGAGCTTTATGTTTATCAACTTTCCCATCTGGTCCATACTTGGTTCTGTAAACCCATTTACATCTAACAAGTTTGCGTCCCTTTTGTAGAGGAACAAGATCCCATGTATCATTTGTCATTAATGAATGATATTCTTCATTCATAGCTGATTCCCAATGTGGATGGCCTGAAGCTTCTGCAAAAGTGTCAGGATCATGATTTACTGGAGCTTGAGCCAGTAAAGAAGAGGCTCTTTCAAACTGAGAACGTGTACGTCGCTGATCTGTAGGATCACCGGCAAGATCACCTGCTGCATCCCGAGTAGCACGGACCCATCTTGGAAGTTGAGGATCCTGAGAAGGTGGGGGAGGATTATCATCCTCGCTTTCATCATCTGAAGAAGAAAGGTTTTCAAAAGTAGAAGAGATAGGAAGAGGTGGCACATCCGCCGGACTAGGCTCGCAGGCCGATTTATTTTCATCAAATTTTACATCTCTTCTAATGATAACATTTTTGGACTTAAATGGAATAAGTCTATAACCTTTTACATCTTCAGAATATCCAACAAAAGTACATTTCTCACTCTTAGGTTCTAAAGCTTTATGCTTTTCATCTGGAATATGGGCCCATGCTTCACTTCCAAACACACGAAAGTGACTTACATCTGGTTTAATGGAACTCCAAGCTTCTTCTGGAGTGATATTCTCTAGAACCTTAGTAGGAGTGCGATTGATTATATAATTTGCACAATTAATTGCTTCGGCCCAAAAACTAAGACTGAGTCCTTTAGATTGCAGCATACAATTAGCCATTTCCTTTAAGGTGCGATTTTTCCTTTCAGCTACACCATTTTGTTGTGGAGTGTATGGAACAGTATGTTGCATTTGAATTCCATTTTCGGTGCAAAAGTTGATGAATGTGTTTTTAACATATTCTCCACCATTATCAGTTCTTAGCTTAAGAATTTGATGTCCAGATTGTTTTTCTAAGAAGTATACCCAAGTGCATCTGGAGAAATCATCAATGAAAGTTAAGAAGTACTTGCAGCCAGAGAATGAAGCAACAGGAAGAGGACGACATAAATCACTGTGCACAAGCTGTAAAGGGGGTGAGGCGTGCCAAGAGGCACGTTTGTCAAAACTGTCCCGATGTTTTCCGAGTACACATCTGGAACAAACACAATCTCTGCAAGATACCATAGGAAGACCTGTCACCATGTTTTCTTTACATAGATGCTGAAGGGAGCGATAGTTTAAGTGACCAAATCGCTCATGCCAAAGTTTGCTCACTTCATCATTATGAGCAACAAATACTGAGGGAAGATTGGATGACCCAAAGTTGTGAAACTTATACAACCTTTTGGAATCATCAGCAAGACCAGTAGCTAGAATCTGTTTAGGATCTTTTAGATCCTTGATTACAACATCATGAGGTGAAAATTCAACAATTTTACCTTCACCTGAGTGAGTTATCTGATAGACAGATAGAAGGTTGCAGGATAAGGTTGGAACACATAATACATCATTAAACTGACCATTGTCTAGATGAACAGTTCTAGTCCCTACAACATTAAGAGATCTATCATCACCAATATATATATTTTTGGTGTTACAATCATTTAAAGAAGAAAACATGGCTTGGTTTTTGGCCATGTGACAAGAGGCTCCAGAATCAATGAGCCACTCATGAGAATGAGAAGAAGAAGAAGATACATTTAATGCATAACCAGACTGAGATGATTGACAATGAGATGCAGAAAGTGCCATTCCGGAAGTTGAAGTTGAAGTAGGCTCCCCATGGATGTTATGTTTCTTCATTGCGGCTTCCAAGGCTTCCATCTTCTTAAAGCATTTAGATTCTAAGTGGCCATCTCGATTACAAAAGTTACAATGTCTATCAGTCTTCTTCCATTTGTTTTTATTGGTCTTATCATTTTGCTGAAATGATCTTTGATTTTGAGGCTGAGATGGTTTAGGACCATTCTTTTGAGGATATGACTTCTTAGGATTCTTTGAATTTGGTTGCTGCTGGGTGGCTAACGCTTTCGTGGAAGAGTTTCCAAGATTAAGAAGACCAAGGTGTAAGAGTTTTTCTTGTTCTCTTATTAAGGAATCACAAAAGGAGTCAAAGGAAGGGGCCTTGCAGTCTTGTCCTTGACAAATGAAAGCTTCCCTTGTAGAATGGAAAGTGGAAACAAATACAGAGTAGGCTGGTCCCAACTTAGTAAGGATGGAATAAATAAGGTTACCATCTTCTTTCTTAACTTTAACACCTTCCAAGAGATATCTAAGGGTCTTGAATTTGGACAAGAAATCTTCAATGCAAGAAAAATTATTAGGATCCAAAGTAAGCAGCTCATTTTCAAGTTGATGGGCTCTAATTTCATTTTTAATCCCAAAAACTTTAGCAAGTTTTTTAATGCTTCATGAGGAGTCTCAAGTCCTGCAATGTGGAATCTAAGATCAGGAGAAATAGACATCCCTATCAAACCACATGCTTGATCTTGTCTATTTTCCCATTTTGCCGCCTTGTCTTCATCTTTTGGTTTCTTCTCTTGGTTTGTGGCTATTCTGAAGAGACCTTTACTTCTAAGTAAATCTTCCATGTATTCTACCCATTGGAAGTAGTTAGTGCTGTCAAGAATGACTTGGCATGGACTTTCCATTTAAAAAAAAAAACTGAAGCTGAAGATGCTGAAAGTAAGTGTTCCAACGGATAGATCTCAAAAAAATAGGCGGTTTAAAAAAAAACGGCTCTGAAAAAGGCTTCCGGATGAAGAAGTTATGGCTTTTTGAAAAAAAATTGTTGACGTTGCCGGCAAAGTGCGCGAATGTGCGGGAATGAAAAAATCCGCCCCCACAAAATGGAGACTTGAACCCAAGACCTCTACTCTCTTAAAATAGCTTTGAACCAATTGATCTATACAAAAAATGAGAGAGAGAGAGAGAGAGAGAGAGAGAGAGAGAGAGAGAGAGAGAGAGAGAGAGAGAGAGAGAGAGAGAGAGAGAGAGAGAGAGAGAGAGAGAGAGCTCTTTTTCCCTACAAAACACAAAACACAAAACCCAACACGAATATGCAAAGAAAAACGAACCTTGCGGCTCGAAGTTAGCTTTAGCCAAAAAACTAGAAATTTTAAAAAAAAATCTCAAAGTTAGCTTTAGCCGAAAAACTAAATATTTTTCTCAATGTTTCTGATTTTCCGAGATCACACTAAGGTGCAGGGAAAAGAGCATACGCATGAGAAAAATCCTTCCTTTCTGTTTCTGATTTGCCCAGATCGCACAGAGTCGTAGGGCAAATAGCATACGTAGAAATGAAAGGTATAGATCCGGTTAAAAAAAAGGCTAAATAAACTGAGACCGAAATAAGCAGAGAGAAAATAATAGTAAACTGCAAAAGAGACAATGTATACCTCCCGATCTGAAAAATGACGCAGCTAGGGCTACCGGAAACCTTTTCGCGTGAAACGAAAGGGGTTCCTCACTGGAACAGATGCTCCGAATGCAACAGAGCAGTCCTCTCGGCCCGAAAGCAGTCAGAAACAGCAGATCTAGGAAACGACAGCCGCATGCAGTTCTACCGGCTTCAGATTTGGATCACCAACGGACGCGGCCCTCAAATTGCTCTGATACCATGTAGGAATTTACAGGGTAAGTTCCACAGAAAGAATACCAAAAGGAAACCGCTCACAACCAGATCTCAAATCAATACACCAGTATTTTTGACGTGGTTAAAACCCTCAGAGTGCAAGGAGGGAAACAGTCCATGGCCTGTCCCAACGTGGGTACTACAGGCAATTTATTAATCAAAGAATGAAAATTTACATAAGCTTCTCTCATGCACGGATTACCCGAACAATGACCCTCCATGCGCTTTAAATAGAACTCATGGACCAATCGGGTGTCAAGCCACGGATCAAGTGTCGGTAATACCGAGGTGAGAGTGAACCGTTGGATCACTACATATCGTGACCGTCGGATTGTAAGTTACAAAATGTACAACGGTAAAGAAACACACTTTACCTAACTCTAACCTAACTCTATACTAGACCAAGTTGAACTTAACTATATCCTATGTGTCGGAATATCCTAACACAACTATCCTACAAAGTTGTTAGGATATTTTTTTTATTCCCCTAGGTTTTCCCATGCATGTTGACAATTGTCCAAAGTATATCTTACCCTGTTCAGCTCCACTCTTCCTCATCTCTTCCTTCTTTAAAATATCTCCAACCCTCTTCTGGCCATGATCTTGTTGGTCCTCTCCATCTTATGCAAAATCATAACCATCAATATTCCCTACACGCATCGTCCTTCCTCAGGCTCCATTATCACCCTTTTGTACGGAATTAATCTTCAATACACCCTTCCTACTGTGCCAACCCTATGTTGTTGTAGTGGTGTTTTTGTAGTAATGGTGTACCAAAAGACACCTCCTTAGTAGTTTGTTTTTCCCTACAAAGGAACACACATAGAGTGGTTGTTTGTTATAGACATATTTGGGCACTACAACCCCAAACTCATATGTCCATAAACTAAGGGCTCCTTAAGTCCCTAAAAGTGTCGTTTCATACCCTAAACGATCATGGTCAACTGATTACATCATTTCCCAGAAGTTCCACCTGAAAAACTACTTAGAACTGGCCAAAAATGGACCATACAGACTGTTCCATGGGCAAGGTGCAATGCATACTGACTGCCAAACTGGCTGGTTGTGATGCATACTGAAATGGCCTTCTATGGGGTGTGATAAGTGAGAATAGACAAATGGTAGAGACAGTTTTCTAGGTGGATGATCATGGAATCTTCTAGAAACTTCTCCTATGACACTTGCCTCTCTGAATTGACCCAGGGATGAGTAAGAGATCAATGAAATCTCCAAGTGGAACCAAGAACTCTCAGTGGAATGACACTAATAAAAAACCCAGAGTTGACTCACACCCTTGCAAGACATCTATAAATGGATCTCTCATATGAGAGATCTGGAGGCCGGAATTTTCTATTTTATAAGGAAGTGTTGTTGGTTTGTTGGTGAGAAGAGATATTTCATTGTTGGGTGATTTTCTTATTCATGAGGTGAAGAGGGATTCTACAACTGGGAGGATGATGCTGGATCAGATAGCTGGGTTGTAATCCTCTCTTACATTGCTATTAATAAAGTTCTTTGAGTTTTCATCCATATAATCGTGTATTTATGAATCTTATTGTTTATTAATGCAATTGTATGGTCAATGTGTTTCTGATTCTGCATTTTTTATGATGTTTTAGATAGATATGCTTTGGATAGTTTGTTGTTACTTTGACTCTAAAGGTACTCTTTGAAGTAGGACAAGTAGGAAAGTAGTGGAAAATTCTATCAAGGAAAGGAGAAATCAAGCTAGGATCAAAGCGAAAGATCCAGGTTAGTCCTCTTTTCTTCTCTTCCATCTATCACACTTAAAGGAACTCTTGAAAAGCTTTCATTGTTTGTTTCTGAGATAGCTACCAATCTTAGTGGGACTAGCAGTTTGAATCAACACTAGTTTTCCCTGAAACAAAATGGCGAATCCACTAGGGAACGAATAGTTTGTTTATTGTTTGCTTTATAAACTATAGACGGAGCCTGAAGTTATCCATCTATCCTTCGAAACGCCTTTCCTATGCAATTGTGAAGTAGATGAACACTGCTTCAGTCAATCTCTGAGTTTTTTTATGAACTGAACATCTGACTTACAAAGCATTCTATTTGCCCTTGTGGTAGCTCGAAACCTCATCAGATCTTACCCTTATGCTTTGTTTTTACTGTCCATCATTACTTAGCCTAAATCACTGAACTTAGCTGTAATTTTGAGCAGAAACCAAGCTTAGTTTCACTCCTTGGCCTATCACGCTGTCTGTAACTGTGAAACCTATATGCGTCACACCTCCCATGTGTTGCAAGTGAGATGCATTCCTGTTTCCCTGTGTTGCAGGTGCGATGATTGATTGATACTGTTTTCTTATCTAAAAGTTTGGTTTTGTCTCCTTTTTTTCAGCTTTATTCAGTAGTTTTGATGTTCATGATCATAACCTTCTTGCTCAAACCTTCTTCCTTCACATATTTCAGCCTCCATCAGTTAGGAATTGTAAATGTCTTTATGTATTTTTCAATCATTTACAATCTTCCTTTGTCAAAAGTAGCCTAATCGAACTATAGTTTTTTATGCAAGTGTTGTAATTGTCATTTTGAATCAAAATAAGAGTGTCATAAAGTCTTCCTCTAATAGATAGTTGATTGTACTTTTGTCATTGTGCATGATTTGAGTTACTAGTATTTGAAGTGTCGAAAAACATTTTTCAGTTCGAAATTGAAAAGTGTCTTCTTAGTCTTCCTTTTGTTTTGAAAAGAAATTGCTAGAAATGTCGCTTTGAAAGAAAATAATTTAGATCTATACTTAGCTTTCGTTTTTGTCATTCACACATTAAGAAGGTGGAAAACAAATACATGCATGTGCATCTGCATTTTGACTGCATGCAAAATTTGATTTAGGAAAGTGCATTTAGTGTGTTCTCTACGCTCTCTGCTAAAATAAAATCATAATCTTCTTTCCTTTATAGCTAGGATTTTCATTTCTAAAAGAACATAAACGACTGTTTATCATTCTAGATTGCATATTTAGGAATTTCACATCTAAATCACATGGTGAACCTTGAAAGACAAACTTCTAAGCAACATCAACTCTAAAATAAATCTCACTGAACATAAAAATGCTTTGGAACCGAATGCAACACATCTAGAAGTCTAGGTTAGATATGTATTCCGATGTCGTAAAGCCTGGTAACTATCGTTTTCATTGAAGGTTGGGTGATTCCTCCTCTTTGATATGACAAGTACCAGTACGGACTTGTGCTCCCCATATCGTCGAGTACATATTGGGAGACCACAATAGGCTGATATCCTTTATCCTCAGGAAACTGTGTCTGTCGCCCTATCAATTGCAATGCACTGAACACAACATTCGGGAAGATTGAATGTCGTACATAAGTCCTTGGTAACTTCTCTATCATTTATCACCAAGGTTTATTTTTTAGTTTTGCGATTGGTTTGGTAATCCCTCTACTTAGACTTCCAGAGCAGTCACTTTCATTCCTTTTCGACTCCTTAAAAGAAAAGGTCCATCTGAGCACTTGTCACTTCAGGCTCATTAAAAATCGAAGGCGACTAGAGTCACCTTTAGTTTTTTCTCAACTCTTAGAAATTGAAAAAGCAAGTTGCATCAAAGTGTCTTAAAATTTATTTTAATCGGCCTGTTCCTTTGTTGACCTGAGATTGAGATAATGGAGTCTACCAATCAAGGAATCCCTCTTGAAGGGAATCCTATTCATTTCTCCTCTTGGGGAGATATTGGTTCTCCATATATGGCTACATTGTCCTTCCAGGAATCACAATCGACCTTCCAGTATGGCTTTTCTCAACCTCTGTCGTTCAAAACACCGTAATTCCTCAACAATCTAATCAACAACCAGATGATACTAAAGATACCCCTTCACCTTCTACTTCATTTGTTTCTCCTTCCCCTTCTTCCTCTTCACTTGGTGAAACTAGGGACACTAAAAACCAAGTATTTGAGAAGAAAAAGAAAGGGAATGACAAGAAGAAGAAGCCAGCTAAACAAGGGAATGACTAGACATCATCTGGCGAAAATCCACACACTAAAAATTCCAAACCAAAAACTCCATGCATAATTTCCAAGGAGAGACATTACAATCAATATTGTCGTTGCATCCTATGGATCTTGAGAGAATGGTCTCCTCGTTTGCACCATTAAATGTCATCAACCTCTGATAGTTTGGTTGACATCACACCATCAACTAGTGAAAACGAAGTCAATAAACAGAAAGGAAAAGTTAGAGTTACATGTAGGTTATGTGAAGGTGATCATACTCTTCATCATTTTCCTTTTCTGGATGAAGCCAAAAGGATTTTGGATAACCGTCCTGCTTCACCGCAGCAACTTCCACCTGGATACAAGAAACTCTTGCCAATTCCTTCGCTAGTTGAAAACACGATTGACATAACCCAATTGTCGATTGAATCACCTATCATTGAATGTGAACCTCCTAAGTCCACACTGGACCAAAGTCAAGTGGTTGAGATGGCAGTCGGCCCAATCTTGCCTTCAGAAGGCCCACCTTTGGATGATACAGTTCCCAAAGAGAATGAGAATGACACCATTCAAATTATTTTTGTCGATATAGAGTCTAATGAACTAGGGGGCAATCCACCCATTCCTTTACAATAGGAAGAGACCCCTCCAGTTCATGAAACTTATCTGGACATTTATCTGATACCTCCTCCAAGCAGTCTAGTCATTGTCGTTGACTGAAATCAACTAGTGAAACCTCGCCTTCCATCTAATGTACCATTCCGAATCATAGTACAAGTTTACAAAATGATCGTGTCTGTCACTATCATAAATGAAGGGTCTTTAGTGAGTATCCTTTCCTCAACTTCTTGGAAAGCGCTTGGTTTGCCATCACTTTTGCCTAAAAAACAAAATTTTTCAGGCTTCAACAAAGGAACCAGTCAGCTGTTAGGGATCCTTCCAAAGTTATCAATAACTTTGAGAAACAAAACCGTTCATTTGAATGTGATGGTAGTACAAGGTCCACTAGATTACGATATAATCCTTGGACGTGACTATATATATATAGCATGGAAGCCATTGTTTCCACATTCTTTCGAGTGATGTGTTTTCCACATGAAGGAAGACTGGAGCAACATTTCAACGAGCTTTCATTTCCTGGTTCAAAAACAACTATAAATCAACCATCATCCCTAAATGGTCTCTTCACATCATCAATGTCTCTTCAACCTTCATTCGATCCACCTAATTACAACGAGTAGTTTGGTGAGTGTGATGAAGATTAGGGGGCATGCACCCTAGTCTGCTTTAGCAGGTGAACCCAAAGAAAAAGAGATATTTTCTTGAAAGGTCATAATACTCGGACCAAAAATCCATTCCCGTATAGGTTATGTGATCAGTCTGACACACTTATTTCCTTTTTATGACTGTGAGTGGAATCGGACAACATTCAACTTCATACGTTATGTGATTGGAAGCTCACAACAATCACCTTCATTTATTTTTATGGACAAAGCAAAGGAAGAGCTTTTGTCTACTAACATAAACAATCTTGCCTAACCGCAAGGACTTCCATTTGGTAACCTAGAAACTCTCCTTTTACTGAAACACCTGGGGGCATGAAAGTGAAAAGCGACCTTTGATTTTCTTAGTTTGTAGGTTCTAAACCCTTTAACCTCGTAGCTCGGTCATTTCTAGCTTGCATAAAAGAGGTAATGAGCACATGTTATAGTAGTGTTCAAGCTCATTAAAAAATAAATCTAATAAGAGACATTATCAAAAGACTGGTAATAGAAATGTTCCCGCAAGGTTCAAGCTCGTTAAAAAATCAACTTGCACTGAGTGCATTTTAGCATAAGGTTCAAGCTCATTAAAAAATAAATCCGCCTTTGGTAAATAACCTTTGTGATCGCTTTGCTATCAACCCTTTTGAACCGTGGGTGTGTTCCTACCATGACCTCCATTCATTTGGCCAACCATATGCTTCAACTTGATTGTTTACCCTTTTGAGGAACATCTGTGATGAGTGATTCTGATTGCCACCCTCTTCACACTGCCATGTTTCGAGAAGTTCCAAACTTACCTGGAACTAGCTGCTACCCAAAATACCACTCGTTCCTAAAAAAACGGGTCCCTTTTAAACTCTTTTTAGACTTATTAAATATATAAATAGTGTCAAGCTATTGGCCTTTCCAGCTCATTAAAGAAAGGGAATGTCATCCCTCTCATATATTTTAATATTTTTGGACCTGAGGGACTATCAAACAAAAATATTGAGCGCTTGTCTTTGTCAGCTCATTAAAACTATTCAAAAGACATCCCCTTCATATTATTTTATACCTTTTTGGAATTAAGGGATTATTCCACGAGAAAGGACTATTGGATTCTCCTTTTCATCCCTTTTCAAACTCTCTAAACATGAAAAGGACCAAGTTATCTTTGTTGTTAAACTTGTTAAAACAATAGCAACAAACTTGTCCACCCAAACAAGAACGAGTCTCACTGACGCTTGGCTAGCTAAACACAAAGCGACATGTTTTCCTGAAGGACAAATTATAGACCAAATATATGTTATCCTCCTCAAGCTTGTCAAAAATAAAGAGGTATTGGTCAGCAATGACTGGGGAAAAATGGGAAGAAAACTTGAAGAACTTTATTGGTAGTAGGTCCCTCTTGAACATGACACTTTCACTCCATCACCATGATTGAGTTGGGTTGGGTTTTTCATTCACCATCACCATTGGTCCTCCATACCATCCATGGCATTGACGCTACCAAGTCCATATCAGGGTTGCCAATATGTTCAAGAGAAGTCATTTGGAGAATTCACCATCCAGCAAACGCCTCATCCACTACAATACCTCCACCCTTCATTTTTCATGGCCGCCATTCCTGAACCTTATATCATCAGATCGTTTTCACCTCCACAAAAATCATTTGCTCCATTTCGTGTCATAGATGTGGGACACATCAAGGCCTTCCTATGATAGGTCACTTCTTGTCGACATCATCTCATTATCCAAGAAGTTGACTTAGAAACAATCGTTTTAGTACTTTGAAGCTTGCATGCCTCAATGGCAAGTTTCTCACTTCTGGCGATAGGTTTACATCAATGACCTTCGACCGAAAGACTTTGCGTGGTGTTCAACATCGGCTCATATATTCACACCATGTGAATTCTATTGTATTACCTTGAGAGTCATCATCATTATTGGTGACTCCTCTCACATCTGTTAACAGCTCACATCATTGGCTAGTAATCAGGTGATGTCTTTCCATGTTCGACTTCAGAACATCTTTTCACATGGATCGACTTGTACATCGGGCGAAGATTGGACGATTTTTGAAGACTCCAAATCTAGTTTCATCCATCCGACCTGTGATATATTCAGGAAAATAAAGACATCAACTGTACGTAGAAACTGCATAGATATTCATCTAAGCTAGGGAAGATGACTCTTCATGCGAAGAATCAGCAGTCTGTAATAGCAGACGATTGTCTATCCTATGTACATGAAATGAATTTATAAAGCTGAGCATGGGAATGCCTACCTCAGCTAGATCATGAAAATAATATGATGATGATGTATTGTATCGTATCTTATATAGGTCACCTTCCAGTAAAAATACCTTGGATCCTCATGATAAAGAATTTTACCCGACATCAGAAGATTTACGACCTCATGCTTTATGGGGCAACTGTTATAGAAATATTTGGGATCTGCAACCCTAAACTCATATGTCCATAAACTAAGGGCTCCTTAAGTCCCTAAAAGTGTTGTTTCATACCCTAAAGGATCATGGTCAACTGATTACATCATTTCCCAAAAATTCCACCTGAAAAACTACTCAGAACTGGCCAAAACTGGACCATACAGACTGCTCCATGGGCAACGTGCGATGGATACTGACTACCAAACTATCCAAGTGCGATGCATACTAAAATGGCCTTCTATCGGGAGTGATGAGAAAGAATATACAAATGGTAGAGATAGTTTGCTAGGTGGATGATCATGGAATCTTCCAGAAACTTCTCCTATGACACTTGCCTCTCTGAATTTGCCCAGGGGTGAGTAAGAGATCAATGAAATCTCCAAGTGGAACCAAGAACTATCAGTGGAATGACACTAATCAAAAACCCAGAGCTAAATCACACCCTTGCAAGACATCTATAAATGGATCCCTCATCTGAGAGATCTGGAGGCTGGAATTTTGTATTTTGTAAGGAAGTGCTGTTGGTTTGTTGGTGAGAAAAGATATTGCATTGTTGGGTGATTTTCTTAGTCATGAGGTGAAGAGGGCTTCTACAACTGAGAGGATGATGTTGGATCAGACAAATGGGTTGTAATCCTCTCTTACATTACTATTAATAAATTTCTTTGATTTTTCCTCCATATAATCGTGTATTTTTTAATCTTATTGTTTATGAATGCAATTGTATGGTCAATGTGTTTCTGATTCCGCATTGTTTATGATGTTTTAGATAGAGATGCTTTGATAGTTTTCTGTTACTTTGACTCTAAAGGTACTCTTTGAAGTGGGACAAGTAGGAAAGGAGTGGCAAATTCTATCAAGGAAAGGATAAATCAAGCTAGGATCAAAGCGGAAGATCCAGGTTGCTCCTCTTTTCTTCTCTTCCATCTATCACTCTTAAAGGAACTCTTGAAAAGCTTTCATTGTTTGTTTCTAAGATAGTTTCCAATCTTAATGGGACTAGCAGTTCGATCGACATTAGTTTTCCCTGAAACATTGTTGTTAGTGAACAAATAGAGATAAACAAAGCATTACAAATGGTGAAAACGATGCATATATAAACATAAACTAAAACTAAGAGTTAAACACACGAATAATTATCAATGAAAAAAAAAATCAAAAAAATAATGGAAAATGTCTCTCTTTATTGACTACTGGTGGTAGAAGATGAATACGATAGATGAATACTAAACACTATAGGATATTTATTTGAGCTATGGTGCTAAAAAATCCTCAGCAAGGAGGTTTCTTTTCCTCAATATCTTTGCAAGACTCTTCTCTCTGTCAAAGAATTATGAAGACTCTCTCAATAGCAGACTCTTCGTTCACTAGGATGATGGATTGCTAAGAAGAAACATGGAAAACATACTAATGGTGTGAGTTCCATAAGAGCTCCACTCACAAAAAAAGTGAGTGTTGGGCCAAGTAGTCATTGGTGGCTGAGCTAAAGGTTTCAGAATCAAATGCATGTTCTGTCTCTGAGTCAGAACCCGATAAGGGGAATGACAAAGGGAAGCAAATTATCAATGTGGAGCCCAACACCGCTGTTGCCACCATGAACATACAAAAGGAGGAACCCGAATATCCAGAGGAGGATGAGCGTCTCTTCCACTCCCAAACATGGGTAAAGGGCTCCTTGATATAGTTCATTGTTGACAGTGGGAGCCAAAAGAACCTCATTTCAGTAGAGGTCGTGAAGTGGTTGGGCTTACCAACCACAACACATCCACAGCCGTACACCATCGAGTGGCTTCACCAAGGATGGAATCTTCGCATGAGCCAGCAGTGTCGCCTTCCATACAACATCAAGCCCTTCATGGATGAGGTATTGTGTGACATTGCTCCCCTTGAAGTTTGTGATGTATTATTAGGACAACCATACTTGTGGAAGTGACATGTTGTGTATGAATCAAGGCCCCGTGCTATTATTGTTACTTTGGGAAATAAGTTGTACAGGATACCAAAGGTAGCATCGCCTACCGCCATCTCTTTTGTTACTGAAAAACAATGCAGTAAGCTCATTTCCAAAATTGGGAAATTTGTTTTCCTGATGATACGCCCTCAAGGAAAGAAGAATATGGTGGTCAGGATCTCTAGATAGGGCCCCCCCACACAACAACTACAGATGGACAAGGTCATGGAGGAGTACAATGACATCTTCACCTCCCCCGCACGGGTTCCTTTGAACTATCAGGTCAAGCACTCCATCAATCTGACCCCAGGTGTGTCGCTGCCCAATGAACCAATCTATTAGCACTCCATTTTGGAGAATGATGAAATCAAGAGGCAGATTCAGGAGCTGCTATAGAAAGGTCACATCCATCTAATTTCATCACCTTGTGGGAGCCCAATCGTGTTGGTACAGAAGAAGGATGGGACTTGGAGACTCTGTATTGACTATCGGGCACTGAACAAGATCACTGTCCATAATAGGTACTTGATCCCATAGCTTGATGACCTCCTGGACCAACTAAAGAGGGAAAAATATTTCAGCAACATTGATTTGAAGTTAGGATATTACCAAGTACCAATCAAACCCTCTGATGTGTGGAAGACTACCTTCAAATCCAAGGAGGGCCTTTTTGAATGGTTGGCTATGCCTTTTGGATTGATGAATGCTCTTGCAACCTTTATGAGGCTAATCAATGACATCTTGTAGCCATTCACCAACTCATTTGTAGCGATATACTTCGATGACATCCTAATCTTCAGCCAGAGTTGGGAAGAGCACCTCCACCACATATGACAGGTTCTCCAAACACAGCCACAACACAAGTTATGTGCCAATTTGGAGAAATGAACTTTTGGCATGACCCAGGTTCAGTATCTAGGATAAATTATTGATGAACAAGGGGTGCATGTGGATCCATACAAGATCCAAGTCATTCGGGATTGGCCATCGCCAACCACTCTGACATAGCTCCACAAATTTTTGGGTCTTGCCAACTTCTACCGCAGGTTCGTGTTGGGATTTTCTCATATCACTTGGCCCTTGAGTCAAGTCACCAAGGGAGAAGTGAAAGCAAAATTATTTTGGTCAAAATCTCAACAGAAGGCATTCACAGAGTTTAAATATTTCCTTTGCATAGCACTAGTGCTCGCATTACCAGACTTGTAACAACCATTTGAGGTCGAGACAGATGACTCTGACTATGCTATTGGGGTAGTCCTTACTCAACACGGGAATCTAGTGGCATATCACTGTGAGACACTTTCAAACATAGTCTGGAAGTATCCCACTCATGACAATGAGATATATTCCATTGTGCAGGCTTGTAGACAATGGAAGCATTACATTTTGGGGAAGGAAACGGTCATCTACACGGACCACCGACCCTACAATTCATACAGACCCAAGGGAAATTTCAGAATGATCGCCATCAAAAGTGGTTCACATACCTACAATAGTTACATTTGAATATCAATTATAAGAATGGCAACACCAAATAATGATTCAGATTGCATTATTCAACCATCGATCATGGCATTAACCACCATGCTCAACTCTTGTGGGCACGAGACTTCTGATTGGCCACTTCTCTACAAAAGTGACCCAGAATTCAGCCACACATACCAAACACTCTTGGAGGGTCAGCATGTTCCATATTTTCACCTCCAGGATTCCCTGTTATGCCATCTAGATCACCTTTATGTTCCTTCAAGTGAGAGTGCCAAGATGATTTGGGAAGAACACTACAGTCGGGCTGCTGGGCATTTTGGAGTCGCGAAAATGGTGGCAATACTACAAAAGTACTTCTATTGGCTGAATATTTGAGAGGATGTCAGGAAATACATCATTTCATGCACTGCCTATGCCATTTCCAAATCAACCATCAAGAAGCAAGGCATCTATACCCTGTTGCCTACCCCTAGCCAACCTTGCGAATCCATCTCCATGGATTACATGTTAGGCCTTCCTTCCACTAAGCATGGAAACTATTATCACTCAGATTTTCCTAGAAGTTATTAGAAGAAGGAAAGGGTTCCGAGGTAATCACAAACCAACTTTTAAGTACAGAATCTAGAAAATCTATACTTAGAGAGGGCTCCCTCTTTATGATTTAGCTTTGTTTAGTAAGGTATTAGGCGCTTGGGGGTTTTGATTTTGATTGGTGGTGGAATTTAGTAATAGATGGGTAAAAAAAAGTACTTCAAGCCATTGGGCTATGGAGTCAACTGAAGATGGCTTAACTGGATTGGGTTGATTCAGCAAAGGAGGGCTTCAAAGGGCAAGGTAGCAAAACAAGAGGCAAATGGTAACTTGAAAGGGTGAATGGTCTCAAAAGGGAGGAAGGGAAGTTAAGAATCCTTCAAAAAATATCGAGGGGAGGGAAAGTGGGTGATCACTAATAAAAATCAGTTTAGAATTTCTTACTAAATGACCACGATGAAAAACTAAGAAACAAGGAGAAACTAAGAATTCCTTGTCTATAATAGTTTTGAAGAAAACATTAAGAAAGATAAACCATTTAAAACAGATTGCAATAAAGCACTTTCTGGGATATCGTTATTTCGTTTATCATTCAGATTTCATGAAAACACATATGATTATTAATAAACAGAGGAAAAATAATACTAAACAAGAGATATAGAATACTTATTTGACCATTTTTATGCACGAAAATCCTATGAAAGTCCCTTGCTTTATTCACTGCTTCCAGCTAGCCATACAAGAGTTGTTCCAATAGCACTTCTTTTTCAAAAATAACAAGTTTACAGAAATGTCTAAGAATCCACTATAAGTATTCCAAATGAGGAAGTACTTATACAAAAGTTTACAAAAAAATATCTCTTAACTGATATAGATATAATCTAGGAAGACTAACTGTACATTACATAAAAATAGAGATAGATCGTCTCGAAGATAGAAACTAAAAGTGAACTAATGGCTTGTTGTTCTTGTTTTTGTGAATGAGCTGGAGGCAGGCCCTATGATTGAGCATCTTGTTTTCCTGCTCGTAATTCTATGCTGGCTGCTTTCTTTGGACTTTTAACTAATACTCTTTAACCTATTCTGATACTCTTTACCTGCTTTATCCTTATTCATCTTATTTTACCAAAATTCACCATGGTAAATACTTGATTTTACCAAGGTAAATCACAAAATTTCTATCATATCTGATCACCAATCATCCCTTCGTATCCTGGTCCTTTGTAGCTTCTTGAAGATTTCATCAGCCTTAGTGTATTCAACAAAATTGGGCTATAGTGGAAACAAATGTTTTAATTCATGCTCAACATAAAAATGGTTCTATAGACTGTCATAGAGAACTCTACCTGTAGGTAGTGCCTTGGGTGCAGATGCACCAGCTAATGAACTGGCCTGGTTATTTGCATATTGACCCAATTTTTCGACATAATCTTCATGCCTCATCAACTTATCAATAATAACTAAAGACTGGGAATTCCTTTGCTCTGTAAAATGCGAAACATTTCCATAAATTCATCTATATCATCCTGCATGTTTTGGCATTTTCTTTCTAGGTTCTGCATTAAAGACCATTTGGTTAAGGCCTTCTTAATCTTTAGGATAGTTCCAGTTCTATCCTCTATATTCAACTCTTCTAGCTGGTTCCTAGTACTTCTATTCAAAAAGTTTATCAGCCTGATAGCTTCCTCAGGATTTCCTCCTAGCTCTTCCTTGGTTTTCTGAATTTCTTGAAGAGCAACTCTCACCAGTTCAATCTATTAAAAAATAATCTGTATTGATGACCAAACATAATTTATTGACTGAGTGATGTTGGTCCATATAATTTTTATTATACCCATTAAAGGCTTTTCAAATGTGAGGTCCTTCTCCAATGTTTTAACTTGTTGGGCTAAGCCTTTATTCTTCCTCACTTCTTCAACAAAATTAATCTTTGAAACATCATACTTCTGCTCTAAAGTGACAAATTTCTCCTTTACCTTCTGGAGTTCAGAAACTTGGAGTTTCATCTCCTCCATGGACTTGATTAATTCTTCTGTACTTTGACATGAAGTTTCTGCCTGTGTTGTACCTGTGCTTATACCTGTAATTGTTTCTGCTATGACCAAAGGGACATTTGGTGCAAGAGTTGTTGCAAGTGTTGATGGGACTACTGTGGAGACTACTGGTATCACATTTTGAGGCTGAGAGGTCGACTCACTCTACCTGCTCTTTAGTGTTTTTTCTACTTCCTGCTCAGTCTCCAACTGTTTATTCAGCTTAAGGACTACGTCCATAAGCTCTTCTTCAGACTTCTTTTGAATAACTTCAGCAGTTTGTGGATGCCTTGATGGAGGAAACTTTAACTGCTTTCTCAAGGCAACTATATCTTCATCCTTTCTCTTTATCAAGGCCTCTGCAGCTTTGACATCTTTTGGGTTATGAAGCAATCTAATAATAAACTCCTCCAGTGATTTGATTCTATTGTCTTTAGCCTGTGAGGAGGCTCTTTTTAGCTATAGTTGAGCAGTGGTGTTGTTCAAAGAATTTTCTAATTTGTGGGCCATCATGGATTTAGTTGTCAAGGTGGAATACACCATCTCCCTTGTCTGCTTATGTAATTCAATCTGGCGTAAGGGTTGTATGTCTTTGGCCATGACCTTAAAATCAGTTTTGAGGTATTCTATAATTGACTGAGGCTATTGTACTTTGGGCTTAAAAAAGCTCATTTTCATTTTGCCTTCCTTAATGTCATAGGCTGACATCAACCTAGTTTGATTGGTGGGAGCCATCTTCATGTATTGATTGTAGACTTGGGCCCTTAATGGTTCATTCTTAGCCTTTATCTCTTTAAATTTTTCTTTAATGTCTAGGGACTTGTTAGCTGAAGGCCTGAAAGATGATACTTCAGCACTTTGCTATCTTTCCAACTCCTGTCTTTGTGAGCTAGAAGGTGTCCCACCTGCTGGGAAGGTATGCTGACTATCTGCACCTTCTTTCCTCTGAGTCCTTGTAGTTTCTTCAAATAATTCCTCTTCTGAATGGGGATTTAGCCTGTGCCTCTTAGCACCAGGCTGATCTGAAGGACTAGTGGCAGGGGTAGCTACTTCCCTATCTCTTTTTAAGCTCTTTTCATCATTCATAGGAGTCTGCAAAATTGGGGGGTCTCTCATGTTGACTTGAGTCAGATGGATTTGTGCTTAAGCCTGTTCTTGAGAGGTTTCAGGCTATTTCAACATGCTTGATTTCCCTGTTGCCAAAGTGTTGGTTTCCTTTTCTCTTCCCTGTGATGTCTCTACAAGTGGTGCACTTGCTTCTTTTGAGTGCCTTTGAGTAGTATCTACAGTTGAGGCAGCAGTCCTTGGTGTTGGTTTCTGAGAAGTCCCAATTGGCACCTGTTCACAAGAGTCCAGGTCAAGTGTTTTTTCTAGGTCTTTCATTACATTTTCTACATTCACTTGATCACTATCCATTTCTACAAGAGTCCCTTCCCTCCATTCATCCATGTTAGCATATTGCTCAATTTCTGGAATTCTGTGATGAAAATATGGTGATAGTCTATTTTTCATTCTCCTATCATAGATGAAACTATGGGGGTCATATGGAGTCCAACCAAAACTTTTGTTTAATCTCATGTAGTCTTCTAGGATTTTCTCTACTGCTTTTCCTGCTTCTCTATTGTTGCAGACAAATGGGCCTAGGTGATCCTTGATTCTTAATTGTGCTTTCTTTTTGGCTTTGGTGAAATGAATCTGATATGAATGGATCATTTGTCTATAATATTCCAAAGCAAACAATCTCATTGGAACATATTTTGGTAGCTTGAATGGAGGGAGCTCACAACCATATACCCTGATTTCTGTGTGATTCTAGTATAAGTACTAGTCACCTACCCTGTACTGTTTTGATAGCTAAAGGATCCTTTTAATTTCGTCACTTATCCTAGGAGGAGGATTTCCTGTTAGCAAGGCAGTTGCTGGGTGGACAAACTAGTCAATGAACTCATTATAGGTATAAGGGCAAGAAAACGATTCATGGAAGATGGAAGTCCAAAAAATGACAGACCTTGGACTACCCTTTTATCAAGCTATTTCACAGAAAATGGGAATCTGTCAAACTGATGGTAGAGGATGAGGTGATATATGACTGTGGAATACCTGAAGACCTTTTCATTCTCTAATCTCATGAACTGGTCATGGATTCTATCAGGTATAAAAGCAGCATAATTGTACCTGATGGCAGGGGGCTGACCAGGGGTAAAAATGGACATCAATACTAGGGTCAATTCATCTACATATTCACTGGTGTTGAATCCCATGACTACAACTATCATCTCAACTATAATTTTACCTATCTCAGTGAAGAAAACTGCCATATAAGGAGAAGGATCTTTGGGTTGATGGTTTTTATCCATAAAAGTTTGAAAAAGGCGACTGACTTCAGCTTGGGATAACTTAGTTGAATTCTCAAGAAAATCTCCAAGGGAAATGGTGATGAGGGCTTGGATGGGATGAAATTGTAGCATCTCATTGATTGAGTCTGCAGTTATTATGAAAAGGACTGTTTTATTGGGAGACATCACTGCTCTGAGGTTGGGGTCATAATTTGCATGGCACTGATGGATTATATCAGAGAAAACGTGTACAGAGGGGAGAAAATACATTGGGAGATTGGATTCCAATAGTCCTATGGCATCATGACCATTCAAGTGATTATCTCAGCATTGGCAAAACACTTTTAGGGGGTCTTTATCAGTGGTTAGGTCTTTTATTTGAAAATCCTTATCTGTCAAGGGCAAATAGTCTAAATCACAGTGAGGGGTGGTAATGGGTGCAATATTTAGGGCTACTAGGGTTTCCATTCTGGTTCTTGTGGATTCAGATAGGAAACTGAGGTTTTCTTTGTAAAATTGGTGAAATAGAGGGTCTGGGGAACTTGAATTTCAAGGGTGGTAACTGAATTATGGTGAATTGGGATTTTTTTCAATTAATTTGCAGTGAAAGCAAGTATTCAGAGGGTTTCTTGACGAGAATTTGGTAAATACATGGTTTTATGTGAGGGCGATAGAATGTAGGTACACTAGGTGTGAATGGGGGACTATGAGCAGCGTCGAATGAACATTTTGAAGTTGGTTGGCGGCTGGGAGCACAGGCTGGTTGACCTCATCATTCGATTTGCATGGATATATGCATTTGCAGAATAGGACGACGAATTGTTTTTCTTTTGTTTTTTTATATAAAGTCAAAATTTGGCAGGTTTTAGGATTTGGATAGGTGGCATCACGAGGCGAATGATTTGATGTTTCATCGTTTAGTAGAAGGCGGTAAGTGGTTTCTATCGCACCACTATTGGAGGGGGGGCGGTATTTGGGCTCATCCACGTGATACCATACGATGAGCGATGCGTGGCAAGGGTATTGTTTGCAAAAATGCTTCATGATCACACACTAACATTCGATCGTGAAGGGCTGTACGATATGCACGACAGTCATTGGATGTGGGGGGCTTGATCGGATGGCTATTGGGGAGGTGAGGTGATGGGAGTTTAGTCAATCATGAAATATGACACCTATTGGTATAGGGGCATAAAAGTGGCTCCACTTGGGGATGGCTTTTCCTGGTGGAAAGTCAAGAACAGTAGATTAGTGGCCTCCTAATGACTTTGACTATCTCCTTTTATTTGTTGCTTTATTGCATGTATGACAATGACACTTCTGAAGCTTAGGGCCTTCTCTTCAAGCTTCAACTCCAAAACTTTACTCTCCAATCAACACTCTGACATTAGAAAGGATATAATATGTACATGAAAAAATTAGTAACATTAGTAAGTTGGATCAAGGTAATGCTTTACCATTCGACCATTGACTAGTCCTTCTTCAGCTTCTATACCATCTATCTCTTTAAGAAAATATGCATTGTTTCCTTTGAAAGCATAGATGATGTAAGGTCCTTTCCATAGGAAGTCAAACTTCCCATGTTTCCCCTTGTCCTCTCTTCTGGAATCCCATCTTAACACTTTATCTCTAAGGTAGAAATCATCTACCTTGGTTCTTTTGTCAAATATCTTCTTAAGTTTCTCATGCAACACTTGGGATCTTTGGTACACCTCCTCCCTGGTCTGTTGTAAATTGATAGTCTGGTTTATCCTTCTTTGAATATCATTAGGTTCCACTTGAGCTTCTTGGAGTATTTTCATGATAGGAACTCCTAGAGATGAAGGAAAAACAACCTCCATGCCATATACTAATTCATAAGGACTGGTTCCAATGGATTTTTTGGTTGTAAGCCTATCTACCCACAATGCATTGATCAATTTTTTATTCCAAGTTTTCTTATTTTCTTCCAACAATTTTTGATGATATTAACTAGACTCTTGTTGGAAGATTCTACCAATCCATTCCCTTGAGGGTAGTAGGCTGTGGAATGGCCCAATGTAATGTGATACTTGTTACATAAACTAATCATTTTCTTTGACTTGAAAGTTGCAGCATTATCAGTAATGATTTTAGTGGGGCAACCAAACTTGGACAATATATTGGTTTCTAAGAAACCTATGATCACTGTGTCATTGGCCTGTCTGGAGGGGATGGCCTCTATCCATTTAGTAAAATAATCAGTGGTAGTGAGTATCCATTTGTGTTGGCCTGAAGAGGGTGGATGGATTTCTCCAATGAAGTCAAGACCCCATTGTTGAAAGGGTTTCTCGGTGGAAATGGGCTTTAGAGGTAGAGGTAACAACTTTCTCTTGCCTTCAAAGATTTGACATTTATGGCAAGAAGTTACAAATTTCATCACATCTGCAAACAAGGTTGGCCAATAGAATCCAACCCTTAGGATTTTATCTGCGGTTGAATTCCAATAGAGATGTCCACCATAGTCTCTTGCATAAAATTACTAGAGAGCCTTGTCATCTTCATTTTTTAGTAAACAATTCAATAAAATTCCTTCATGATTTTTCCAAAAAAGAGTATTATATAAGATACAAAACTTTGAAGCTTTCATTTTTAAAAACCTATTCTTGGTTCTGAATAACCCTGGAGGAGCCTACAGGTTTTTTAAAACATAAATTATATCAGCATATCAAGGTGAGTCTGAAAAGGCCTGGATGATTTGTGGAGTCGCCATATCTTTCTCATTATCCAGTTCATTTATGTCCAAGACTTGATAATTAGTTTCTGCCATGAGTTTATCCAATCCCTATCCCTTTATCAGATTTGTAGGTTTTATCTCTATATCATATTCTAAGATGGTAGCAATCCATTTACCTCATTTACCCTCAATTCCATCCTGAGTAAGTGTTATCACATAAGAATAATAATGCCAAAATTTCTCAATTTAGTTTGATGCATTACACAGGGATTCATACAATTGCAGACAGCAACACAGTGGCAATGGTTATTATCAATCCAAGCGACCCATGCGGCACTACTTTTACCCATGATCATTTGGCTAAGATTGCAGAGACAACTAAAAGTAATTACTCTTGGGAGCATATCAAAGAAATGGATGGTTCCTGATTGGCACAACAGATATTCCTCATTGGTGTTATGTGGAGGCATATGGAAAGAATGGGAAAAAATTTCACACTGAAGCACCTTCAATATAAAATACCGCCCTTGACCGCATTCTGCCTTGTGTATATGTGGCAACAGCTGAACAATCTTTAAATCATAGCAAAATAGTGAACATTTAGTAGACCTTATGAGGAGGATGTTGTCTTCATTGCCAATGCTTGGCATACATCTCTTCTTCCTTCTTACTTGAAGATTCTTTCACAAATGCCAAGGTTACATATTTCATACATACCTTGAAGAATGGGGTCTCTCTCTCTCTCTCTCTCTCTCTCTCTCTCTCTCTCTCTCTATATATATATATATATATATATATATATATATATATATTCAGTTTGAAAAGATTCAAGGCACATGAAAAGAGACATTTGAAGATAGCAAAAGGCTCAAAATGAAAAACGTTTGGTTCAAAGCTGTGTTTTTGTAATTACACAGCAGTTTCGTAGCGCGCTACGAAACTGCTGTAGGAGCATATTATGAATTAGTGGACCAATTTTGAGAGACAAAGGGAAATATTTTCAAAGGGGAATCTCTGCAAAAGATCAATTACAAAGTGTCAACATTCAGCAAGGGCAAAACAAGTAGAAGGAGGACATTTTTGTTGAATTCTAAGCTACATGTTATAAAAGTGGAAATTGTTTCATAGCTAGATGATGCTTCAGGCATCATTAAAGGAGATATTTGTCCTAATTCAAGTATGGGATCAGATTTCATGGTTGATTTAATGCATTTCATATGATTAAAGAGACAACATGGTCAGCAGAAGGATTCGAAGATGATCATAAGAATGAAACTCTAAAAAGGAGGAGTTTTGTTTCCCTGTTTTTACTAGTCAACTTCTAGAAGCGTTTTTGAGCATTTTAAAGCTTATCTCTAAAATGTGAAAGAGGTTTTCGTTCGTAAGATACTGAAATAAAAAAACCTCTTCCACTTTCTTCAAATCCATTATGATTTGAGAGAAATGAATGATCAAACTTGCGCTACGAAACTGCTGTAGGTGCAAGTTTTCCACAGGCATATTTCTCTGTTTGACACCTGTTTTTCAAAGAAATATTATGGACGGTAGGAAAGGTGTTTCAAAAAACAAAGAGAGGTTTTTGTTAAGAATGGATTGGTTCACAAAAGCCGCCTTCCATTTTTCCAAATACAGTTTTTATGAGAAGTTATGAGCTCTGTCCCAAGACCTATTTTTCAGCCAGAACAAAGCAAGGGACAGTTTCCTAGTTTCTAGGAACAACAAAAGGATGAGTCATCAAGGGCCAGCTGCAAGGTTATGGGCTTCATAAAATTTGACTTCATGGAGTTTTATGTGTCAAAAGGAGTGTTTAATGCTTATATAAGGTTGTTGTAATCATGATAAGGAGTTACACTCCTAGTTGTATTAGGTCTCTAGGACTGCTAGTTAGGTGTCATTTGAATTTAATAGTCAGTTTTGAGTGTCATTAGGTGTCAGGTCAAGTAGAATTCGAATTTTCCTCTTCCTAGAAGAGGAATCTAAGCATGTAAAGAGCTCTATATATAGCAAAACCTCTGATGTACAAAGGGTTGGGAAATTTATGGAAAAGCTTGTATTTAGCCTATGTAAGACTCATTTTCAGTAATACATGCTTGACTTTATTTCTCAGGATTCATGAATGATTTTTTATGTTCAGAATATGCGATGTTGTCCTTTTCTTAATTCTTACAGTGGTTTGGATGTATAATCACTCAGAATTCACTGAATGTGCTCTGACTTCCTGTATACATTTATAAACTGTGTGGTCCCATATGAGTTTATGTTCTAAATGTTTAAATGCTGAATGCCCTGACTTCCATGTAAGGTTGAGTTTATTGTTATATTGAGGTGTTGTTGACTCCATAAGCCCAATGGATAGTTTTTTAATGTGTTTACACCATTCATATTTTTCACAATTGTTCTATAAGAGTTAGCCATCTTATCTTTAATCAAAATCATTAATCCATCAAGAGAGAGCCCTCTCAGGTTGAGGAGGCTAAGCCTCAGCCTAAAGTCGGTTTGAAATAGTTACTTGAAGTCTTCCTGGTCTGCAGCCTTCCAGGGCCTGATTTTGAGATAACATTTTGGTGCGTCTGCCGGGAGCCTGAAGTCTATTCATTCCCGAAATTAAGAGGTTGAACTTCTGAAGGTAGCAGGAGCTCAGACATCTATTTGAGGCTGCAAAACTACCTTGGCGACTCCACACATCGAATAAGAAATTGGAAGGTGACTCAACTGCTAGAAGATCAGTAGCTTGATGAAGTTTCAAGATGAATTCCACTGCAAGAATGAATGCCAGGTATGCTCCTATGAATCGGTCTCATATCCCTGGTTTTCCAAATCCTATGCCAAAGGTTGATTGGTTAGAGGATCTTCCGATATTCAAAGATGAAAATAAAGACAATGCTGCTCTTCATTTGGTTAGGTTTCATATGCATGTACGCAATCTTAAGGTTCACTTTCCTGAGGATTGTCTCATGAGGATGTTTATGACCACTTTAGAAGGAAAAGCATGGTCTTGGTATAAAATCTTGGAAAATGGTTCATTATATTCTCTTGCTGATTTCCATGATGTGTTATATGACATGTATAAAGAGTGTCATCCCTCCTTATTGCTGGTCAAAGATTGTTGTAAACATTCTACGAGTTTTATTCAATATTTGGAGGATTGTTATGATGATGATGAATTTATGGATGAAGAAATTTTAGAGGCTCTTCATAACAATGCATTTCAACACCAAGAAGAAAGTATAACATCTCATGAAACGCAGCATGAAGATCAGCAGGGGTTTATTTGTGAAAACCATGTTTCATCCTTTGATATGAATGAAAAGATGCAGCAGATTTGTCAGTCTTTTGATCATAAAGAATATGAAATTGATTGCAAACACCAAGAATAAATACTGGAAGAAATTTTTTATAATCCTCAGGCAGAAGAAAAGGTTGTTCATTTTTGTGATTCCTTGCAGCAACTTACATCAAAGAATGATCAAAATAGTGAGGAAAATTACATTGTCTATGGGAATCATGCAGAAAGGCAGTTGGATAACACATCAAAGGAATTTTGTGTGGCTAAGGATCAGTTGTCTAAAGAGATAGAATGTTATGATGATTATCAAAATAACCATGTTTTCTTTGACCCTATAAATGAATACATGGCAAAGTTTTGCACATCAGTATTTCAATTTCATTTGCATTATGAAGATCATATACATTATAGGTTGAATTGGTCATCTCACTACCATGGTTATTTTGAGGTTGAATGCAGTCAAGAGCCTCCAATATCAGAGAGGACAATTGATTGGCTTTATTGGAAATATCATGTTGCTTGAGCTACAAGTGGAGCTTGCAGCTGATAGGGTAGGTAGGTAAATGCAAATAAGCTCAAGGTTGACTGAGCATTTTTTTCAGTAGTGGTAGATTTCTTTATCTCACAATGATCATCAAGTTTAAGCCCGAGGTGAAGGCCCAAGAAGTTGGAAAGGAATGCTCGTCAAGCAAATCTATGTTTTTCATTAAATGGACAAAGCACTGGACCTACGAGTTCTTAGTGTACTACAGGAGCACACTATCCCAAGTGGAGCCACTGTTATCACTTAAGAATACTAATGCCAAAATTTCTCAATTTAGTTTGATGCATTACACAGGGATTCATACAATTGCAGACAACAACACAGTGGCAATGGTTATTATCAATCCAAGCAACCCATGCGGCACTACTTTTACCCATGATCATTTGGCTAAGATTGCAGAGACAGCTAAAAGTAATTACTCTTGGGAGCATATAAAAGAAATGGATGGTTCCTGATTGGCACAACAGATATTCCTCATTGGTGTTATGTGGAGGCATATGGAAAGAATGGGAAAAATGTTCACACTGAAGCACCTTCAATAGAAAATACCGCCCTTGACCGCATTCTGCCTTGTGTAGATGTGGCAACAGTTGAACAATCTTTAAATCATATCAAAATAGTGAACATTTAGTAGACCTTATGAGGAGGATGTTGTCTTCATTGCCAATGATTGGCATACATCTCTTCTTCCTTGTTACTTGAATATTCTTTCACAAATGCCAAGGTTACATATTGCATACATACCTTGAAGAATGGGGTCTATATATATATATATATATATATATATATATATATATATATATCTATATCTATATATATATATATATGTATGTATATATGTATGTATATATGTATGTATATATATATATGTATATATATGTATATGTATATATATGTATATATATATACATATGTATAGATATATATATATATATATATATATATCTATATATATATATATATATATATATATATATATATATTCAGTTTGAAAAAATTCAAGGCACATGAAAAGAGACATTTGAAGATAGCAAAAGGCTCAAAATGAAAAAAGTTTGGTTCAAAGCTGTGTTTTTGTAATTACACAGCAGTTTCGTAGCGCGCTACGAAACTGCTGTAGGAGCATATTATGAATTAGTGGACCAATTTTGAGAGACAAAGGGAAATATTTTCAAAGGGAAATCTCTACAAAAGATCAATTACAAAGTGTCAACATTCAGCAAGGGCAAAACAAGTAGAAGGAGGACATTTTTGTTGAATTCTAAGCTACATGTTATAAAAGTGGAAATTGTTTCATAGCTAGATGATGCTTCAGGCAGCATTAAAGGAGCTATTTGTCTTAATTAAAGTATGGGATCAGATTTCATGGTTGATTTAATGCATTTCATATGATTAAAGAGACGACATGGTCAGCAGAAGGATTCGAAGATGAGCATAAGAATGAAACTCTAAAAAGGAGGAGTTTTGTTTCCATGTTTTTACTAGTCAACTTCTAGAAGCGTTTCTGAGCATTTGAAAGCTTATCTCTAAAACGTGAAAGAGGTTTTCATTCATAAGATACTGAAATACAAAAACCTCTTCCACTTTCTTCAAATCCATTATGATTTGAGAGAAATGAATGATCAAACTTGTGTTACGAAACTGCTGTAGGTGCAAGTTTTCCACAGGCATATTTCTCTGTTTGACACCTGTTTTTCAAAGAAATATTATGGATGGTAGGAAAGGTGTTTCAAAAAACCAAGAGAGGTTTTTGTTAAGCATGGATTGGTTCACAAAAGCCTCCTTCAAGTTTTCCAAATACATTTTTTATGAGAAGTTATGAGCTCTGTCCCAAGACCTATTTTTCAGCCAGAACAGAGCAAGGGACAGTTTCCTAGTTTCTAGGAACAACAAAAGGATGAGTCATCAAGGGCCAGCTGGAAGGTTATGGGCTTCATCAAATTCGACTTCATGGAGTTTTATGTGTCAAAAGGAGTGTTTAATGCTTAGATAAGGTTGTTGTAATCATGATAAGGAGTTACACTCCTAGTTGTATTAGGTCTCTAGGACTGCTAGTTAGGTGTCATTTGAATTTAATAGTCAGTTTTGAGTGTCATTAGGTGTCAGGTCAGGTAGAATTCGAATTTTCCTCTTCCTAGAAGAGGAATCTAAGCATGTAAAGAGTTCTATATATAGCAGAACATCTGATGTACAAAGGGTTGGGAAATTTATGGAAAACCTTGTATTTAGCCTATGTAAGACTTATTTTTAGTAATACATGCTTGACTTTACTTCTCAGGATTCATGAAGGATTTTTTATGTTCGGAATATGTGATGTTGTCCTTTTATTAATTCTTACAGTGGTATGGATGTATAATCACTCAGAATTCACTGAATGTGCTCTGACTTCATGTATACATTTATAAACTGTGTGGTCCCATATGAGTTTATGTTCTGAATGTTTAAATGTTGAATGCCCTGACTTCCATGTAAGGTTGAGTTTATTGTTATATTGAGGTGTTGTTTACTCCATAAGCCCAATGGATAGTTGTTTAATGTGTTTACACCATTCATATTTTTCACAGTTGTTCTATAAGAGTTAGCCATCTCATCTTTAATCAAAATCATTAATCCATCAAGAGAGAGCCCTCTCAGGTTGAGGAGGCTAAGCCTCAGCGTAAAGTCGGTTTGAAATAGTTACTTGAAGTCTTCCTAGTCTGCAGCCTTCCAGGGCCTGATTTTGAGATAACAGTAAGGATGTCTTTGACAATTGTATTTGGAACATATGCGATCACATGAGAGTATAATATGTAGACTCTAAAGTCGTTGATGACTTTTACCAGTGCAAAAGCTTGTTTCTCCATTATTTTGTATTTTAATGATGCATCTCTGAGTGCTTTACTAAAAAAGGCTATAGGTTTTTCACATCCTTGATCATCCTTTTGTAATAAAACTATTGCTATGGTGTGTTCTGATGCAAAAGAAAAAATGATGAAGTCTCTATCAAATTGTGGACTAGTGAGGACCAGTGTTCTGGTTAAGGCCATTTTGATTTCTTCAAATGATTGCTTGGCCTCTACTGTCCATTTGATACTTGAATCCTTTTTTAGCATGTTATTTAGTAACCTAATGAGTTCTGCTAAGTTAGAAATGAATCTTCTCAAAAAGTTTATCTTTCCTAGGAAAGCTTGAAGTTCTTTAATGCTTCTTGGATGAGGTATTTGTAGAATAGCTTCTATCCTAGAAGGGTCAATTCGAATGCCATCTTTGGAAATTATGTGACCTAAAAGTTTACCTTCCTCCAGACCGAACAAGGACTTCTTTGGATTCAAAGAGATACCATATTTTTTTCATTTTAGGAAAACATGTCTGAGATGGTCCAAGTGTTGTTGATCTGAATTAGAAAAAAACAGTTAGATCATCCAGATATATAGCAAGAGAATCATGAATTTCTTTGGCAAAGGCAATGTCCATTACCCTTTGGAAGGTTTCTCCTGTGTTTTTACGTCCAAATGGAATTTTGATGTACATAAAAGTGCCCCATGTTGTTGTAAAAGAAATTTTCTCTTGGTCATCAAGATGAACCAAAATTTGGTTATATCCTAAAAATCCATCTAAAAGTGAAATTCTAGAAGAACCCACAACCCTTTACAAAATATGGTCCATTTTTAATAAAGGATAGTTGTCTTTAAGAGAGACCTTATTAACATTCCTTAGATCAACACATAACCTTATTTCCCTTCTTTTCTTCCCAGTGGGCACCAAGTTAGATGCCCACTCTGAAAATATAATAGGGGCAATAACCCCTGCTTCATACATACGTTTGATCTCTTTTCCAATTAATGGTAATAACACAAGGGTAATTCTTCTGAGTTTTTGCTTAAAGGGCTTTTGATTTTCTTTCAGAGGTATAGTATGTTGAATAATGGAGGTGTCATATGATTTCAAATCCTCGTAACTCTAGGCAAATACATCTTGGAATTCCCTCATAAGTTCAACGTATTTTAACTTTTGATCAGGAGGTAAAGATTTTGACAGTTTTATAAATTTTGGATTGTCCTAAGTACCTAAGTTGTATTCTTCAATGTCTGCTTTTAATGGTTCCATTTTAGGTTTCTTGGGAATGTCATTGGAATCAAATAGATCTTCTAGAGGAGTCAATTCTTTAGGTAAATGATTGTCCTTTAGGTTGATAACCTCTGTTTCTTCTTCAATTATTTCTTCTAGATCCATTTGTTTTAGGTCTTGAACTTCTTTTTGTGTGAATTTTGTGGGATGAAGCATGTTTATTGAACTTTCTTCTAAAATGTTTGTTTCTACCTCATCTAATTGATTAGAACTCATTAATGTATCGACATCTATGTTACTATTAGAAAACTCTTCATCTAAAGTTAAAAATTTGCTAATTTGCTCATCATTATCAAAAACCTGCCAGTTCTTCAGATTATCAAAATGGTTGATCTGTCCCTAATCTTAGTAGTGAACTGGTGATTAGGTTGAAAAGGAAATTTGCAGGTACTGGAAAACGTGGCCAGGATATGGGCTTGCAGGTTGTGTTTTCTAGGAATAGTTACAAGCTAAGTTTCTAAAAATGTATTGAGAATCTTTATGACTATTCCTCTATAGTATCCTAGTCTAAGATCCCTAGTTAGATACTTACCTTTAATCTATTTGATTATCAATTTTGAATCCCCTATGACAGAAACTTTGATAGCTCATAATATTTTGACAATTTTAAGACCTAGCAAGAGAGACTCATACTATGCCATATTATTGGTGCACTTAAAATTTAATCTGTAGGCATGGCCTTCAACCTGGTCATTTTCTAAATTGTACACCCAAACTCCTACCCCTGCCCCTAGTTTATTGATTGAGCCTTAAAATTCTAAATGCCAAAGAACTTCCTGCTCATAATTGGTGTCAGGGGTAGTGGAAATTTGTTTAACAGTGGAATCTGGTTTTTCATTCTCATCTGATTTTTCTTTGTTATCTGATATTTCCTGAATCTAAACACTAGATTTTTCTTTTTTAATTTATTTTGGTTCTGCTGCTAAAAATTCTAAATTATTGGAAGGATTGGTTTCGGCATTATAAAGGATGAATGATTCCATATCAGAGTGTACTGAGTAGATGGGGAAATTTTGTGGTTTTTCTTCACTACTTACTACATATTTCATCAACGTTTCTTTGTATAGCTTCTTTGGTTGCCCAAAAACCAAGATAGTAGCATATGACATGTCCAATTGAAGAGATCCTTGAAGTTTAGCACCCCAGGACCTGGATAATAACATGCCATATTTTGGTGGTATATCTGCCACCACTATATCCATTAAAATTGTTTTTGCAAGGTATTGAACCAATGAGACACAGAAGTCTTTTATCAATCCTAAACATCTCACCTGACTAGAGTCAAAAGAAAATAAATCTTTGTAAGGTCTGGTGATGTCTAGGTCTAGCTTTTCCATTACAGACTTGGGAATTAGGTTGTGAGATGCCCCAAAATCAAACATGGCATTGTGAAGGATTTTATCATGTATATTTAAGCTCACATAGAAGGGAGGAATTCCTCCTTCTAATGGTTTCCCATTTACTTCTAGGCCAAAGATTAATTTTGGTTGGTCATCAAAAACATTAACTGAGTCTTCAGTTCCAGTAATTTTTAATGATCTATTTATTTGAGCTTGGTAAGCATCATGTTTAGCTAATTCAGCTAATGGGACAACAATTTTCAGCTTACCTACCTCAGTTTCTAGATTAAAGGGTTTTTCTATTTGTGGTTTTGGATTTCGAATAGTGTTATTCTCTCTGTTTTCTACGTTTTCTATATTTATCTCCTTTTCAGGAGTAGAATCATGATTTGTTGCTGCTCCTAAATCAACTTTTGGAGGTTCTTCCACAGTTCCCTTAGAAGGAAGGGGAGTGGAGGGTTGTTTGTTACTTTGTTGATTATTAGAGATATCTTCAATTATGGGGTTAGAAGGATTAGTGTTTGTCCTAGAAAGAATATGTACAGGTGTAGTGACTGTCTTACCTTTTTTGGGCTGATTTAGAACCTTTTGTTTATTTGCTTCAGGAACATCAATTCTCCTACTTCTTAGGTTGTATTGCTTGTGAACCTCAAAGATGGTTGTGTCATAACCCTCTCTAAAGTCGAATGACTCCCTTGATTGAGTTTGAAATTGTTTATGTACGTGTGCCTCTTGATCCTCTTGGGTCAAGAAAACTTCTTCTTCACTACCAAGCCCCATCAGATTAATTTGAGTGTCTTCTACTGGTTCATCAGAGTTTGAGGCTTCTGCATAATTTTCCTGGAAAGGGGGTCTAATGTTTTGGTCAGGACCGTTCTTCCCAGTGTTTGGATTTTGATTTTTCCTAAAATTAGGATTTCTCCCTGTGTTGGTTGGCTGACCATCCCAAGGAGCTTTCCTTTCAAATTTCTCCACTCTGTCTCCTAGTCTATCCATCCCTTTAATTATGGCATCTAGCTTTTGTTCAAAGGGTGTGGCTTCTTCCTATAATGGTATTCTCCTTTCACTCCTAGCTTAGGCTCTTTTAGACATCAAGTTGGCTTCAACACTGATAGCTATGCTTTGCATATCTTCTAAAGTATGAGGGGCTCGTTCTCTCAGCTAAAAATCCATATAAGAATCAAATCCATCTAGGAATTTTATTAAGGCTAAATGAGGTGGGGGTCTAAGATTTTGAGGGACGACATTATAGATACTATTGAATCTAGTAAAATAATCTTGTACAGTTTCTTGTGTTCCTCTCTTTAGTTTTTCATATTCAAAGAGAATCTGAAGAGGGTCTTTCTTTTTCTCCCATCAGTTTAGGAATTATGGATAGAGAGTTGCTAGGTTGTCTATACTATTTGCTGCTAAACCCCTAAACTAGGTTCTAACTTCTCCAATTAAACTCTAAACAAATATTCTCATTTGAACATCAACAACATCTATTTCATAAATTTCAAAATAATCATTCATCTTCTTGTTGTGTTGTTGGGCTATATAGGTACGAGTACCATCAAATTGAGTGACCTTACTATGGTAATCCTAGGGCATGGCACCCAAGTTTGCTGGTAGTACCAGGGAGTATATCTGTTTTCCATTGTTGTAGGCAATGGTGAAACAACAACTGAGGTTAGAATAACAATGGGTGTTTGAGTTGTGGATGGAGTGCTGGAGGTGATGGTTTGTTGTGGAGTGGTTTGAGGTTGAGATGTGTGAGGAAATGATGATGAACTTGCAGAAACAATAGTGATAAGATCAGATTATGGGGAGTTCTAAAAATACCTATCAATTGACAAATTGGCAGCTTGGAGCTCTAATTCTTAGATAAACTCTGGGTATGGGACTAAGTCAATTAATTCAGAATCGGATGAAGTCATAAACAAATAGGTCTCAAAGCATTCGTCAAAGGGTTGGTCTTCAAGGTAAATCCACCTAACAGGACAGGATGATGATCTGAAGGTGGGCTAAGGACTAACAGAATTTTCTTGTCTACTAAGAATTCTAGGGATCCGATTGGGGTTCTCAAACACTTGTGGTGGATTGGGATCAAGATTAGCTCTACTGTAACAAGTCCTTTCTGAAGCTAGTTTTTTGGATTATATTTTTTATTTTCTTAAATGATATCAAACAAACAACTTTTGTGATTTCTTTAAGATGTTGTATATTTAGGGTTTAAACTTTCTTAAAGATTTATTATGATTGAGGAATTGTGATCCCCAGCGAAGTCACCACTATGTTATCACTCAGATTTTCCTAGAAGTTGTTAGAAGAAGGAAAGGGGTCCGAGGTAACCACAAACCAAGTTTTAAGAATAGAATCTAGTAAATATATACTTAGAGAGGGCTCTCTCTTTATGATTTAACTTTGTTTAGTAAGGTATTAGGCTAGGTATGAAAGCTTGGGGGTTTTGATTTTGACTGGTGGTGGAATTCAGGAATAGATAGGTAAAAAAAAGTACTTCAAGCCATTGGGTTATGGAGTCAACTGAAGATGGCTTAGCTGGATTGGGTTGATTCAGCAAAGGATGGCTTCAAAGGGAAAGGTAGCAAAACACGAGGCAAATGGTAACTTGAAAGGGTGAATGGTCTCAAAAGGGAGGAAGGGAAGTTAAGAATCCTTCAACAAATTTCAAGGGGAGGGAAAGTGGGTGATCACTAATAAAAAGAAGTTAATAATTTCTTACTAAATGACCATGATGAAAAACTAAGAAACAAGGAGAAACTAAGAATTCCTTGTCTATAATAGTTTTGAAGAAAACATTAAGAAAGATAAACCATTTAAAACAGATTGAAATAAAGCACTTTTTGAGATATCATTATTTCGTTTATCATTCAGATTTCATGAAAACACATACGATTATTAATAAACAGAGAAAAACAATACTAAACAAGAGATATAGAATACTTATTTGACCATTGTTTTGCACGAGAATCCTGTGAAAGTCCTTTGCTTTATTCATTGCTTCCAGCTAGCCATACAAGAGTTGTTCCAATAGCACTTCTTTTTAAAAAATAACAAGTTTACAGAAATGTCTAAGAATCCACCCTAAGTATTCTGAATGAGGAAGTACTTATACAAAAATTTACAAAAAAAAACCTCTTAACTGAGAGAGATATAATCTAGGAAGACTAACTATATGTTACATAAAAATTGAGATAGATGGTCTGGAAGATAGAAACTAAAAGTGAACTGATGGCTTGTTGTTCCTATTTTTTTGAAAGAGCTGGAGGCAGGCCCTATGATTGTGCATCCTTTTGTCCTGTTCATAATTCTATGTTGGCTACTGGCTTTGGACTTTTAACTGATACTCTCTAAACTGTTCTGATACTCTTTACCTGCTTTATCCTTATTCATCTTCATTTACCAAAATTGACCATGGTAAATACTTGATTTTACCAAGGCAAATCACAAAATTCTTGTCATATCTGACCACCAATCATCCCTTGGTATCCTGGTCCTTTGTATCTTCCTGAAGATTTCGTCAACCTCAGTGTATTTAACAAAATTGGACTGCACTAGAAACAAATGTTTTAATTCATGCTCAACATAAAAAAGGTTCTCTAGACTATCATAAAGAACTCTGCCTGTAGGTAGTGCCTTGGGTGCAGATGCACTAGCTGATGAACTGGCTTGGTTATTTGCATACTAACCCAATTTGTCGACATAATCTTCATGCCTCATCAACTTATCATTAATAACTAAAGGACAGGGAAGTCCTTTGCTTTGTTAAATGCCAAACTTTTCCATAAGTTCATCTATATCATCCTGCATGTCTTGCCATTTTCTTTCTAGGTTCTGCATTAAATACCTTTTGTTTAGGATCTTCATAATCTCTAGGATAGTTCCAGTTCTATCCTCTATATTCAACTCTTCTAGCTGGTTCCTGATCCTACTCTTCAAAAATTTTATCAGCCTGATACCTTCCTCAGGCTTTCCTCCTAGCTCTTCCTTGGTTTTATAAATTTCTTGAAGAGCAACTCTCACCAATTCAATCTGTTCTAAAATAATCTGTATTGATGACCAAACATCATTTATTGACTAAGTGATGTTGGTCCATAGAATATTTCTTATTTCCATTAAAGGCTTTTAAAATCTGAGGTCCTTCTCCAATGTTCTAACTTGTTGGGCTAAGCCTTTATTCTTCCTCATTTCTTCAGCAAAATTAATCTTCGAAACATCATACTTCTGCTCTAAAGTGACAAATTTCTCCTTTACCTTCTGGAGTTCATAAACTGCGAGTTTAATCTCCTCCATGGACTTGATTAATTATTCTGTAATTTGAAATGAATTTTCTACCTGTGATGTACCTATGCTTGTACCTGTAATTGTTTTTGCTGTGACCAAAGGGGCATTTGGTGCAAGAGTTGTTGCAAGTGTTGACGGGCCTGCTGTGGAGACTACCGGTATCACATTTTGAGGCTAAGAGGTCGAATCACTCTACCTGCTCTTTAGTGATTTTTCTAATTCCTGCTCAGTCTCCTTCAACTATTCATTTAGCTTGAGGACTACGTCCATAAGCTCTTCTTCAGACTTCTTTTGAATAACTTCAGCAGTTTGTGGATGCCTTGATGGAGGCAACTTTAACTCCTTTCTCAAGGCAGCTATATCTTCATCTTTTTTCTTTATCAAGGTCTCTTCAGATTTAACATCTTATGGGTTATGACCAAATCCAATAGTAAACTCCTCCAACGATTTGATTCTATTGTCTTTAGCCTGTGAGGAGGCTCTTTTTAGCTGTAGTTGAGCACTGGTGTTGTTCAAAGAATTTTCTAATCTATGGGCCATCATGGCTTTAGTTTTCAAGGTGGAATACACCATATCCCCTGTCTGCTTATGTAATTCAATCTGGTCTAGGGGGTGTATGTCTTTGGCCACGACCTCAAAATCAGTTTTGAGGTAGCCTGCAATTGACTGAGGTTGTTGTACTTTGGGCTTAAAAAATCTCATCTGCATTTTGCCTTCCTTGATATCATAGGCTGAGATCAACCTAGTCTGATTGGTGGGAGCCATCTTCATGTATTTATTGTATACTTGGGCCTTTAATGGTTCATTCTTAGCCTTTATCTCTTTAAATTTTTCTTTAATATCCAGGGACTTGTTAGCTGAAGGCCTAAAAGATGATTCTTCAGCACTTTGTTGTCTTTCCAGCTCCTGTCTTTATGAGCTAGAAGGTGTCCCACCTGTTGGGAAGGTATTATAACTATCTACACCTTCTTTACTCTGAATCCATGTAGTTTCTTCAAATAATTCCTCTTCTAAATGGGGATTTAGCCTGTGCCTCTTAGCACCACACTGATCTGAAGGACTAGTGGTAGGGGTAGCTACTTCCCTATCTATTTTTAAGCTCTTTTCTTCATTCAGAGGAGTCTGCAAAATTGGGGGGTCTGTCATGTTGACTTGAGTCGGATGGGTTTGTGCTTGAACTTGTTCTTGAGAGGTTTCAGGCTGTTTCGACATGCTTGATTACCCTGTTGCCGGAATGTTGGTTTCCTATTCTCTTCCCTATGATGTCTCAGCAAGTGGTGCACTTTTTTTTTCTAATTGCCTTTGAGAAGTATCTATTGTTGAGGTGCTAGTCCCTATTGTTGGTTTCTGAGAAGTCCCAACTGGCACCTGTTCACAAGAGTCCAGGTCAAGTGTTTTTTCTAGGTCTTTCATTAAATTTTCTACATTTACCTAATCACTATCCATTTCTATAACAGTCCCTTCCCTCCATTCATCCATGTTAGCATATTGCTCAATTTCTGGAATTCTGCGATGAAAATACGGTGATAGTCTATTTTTCATTCTCCTATCATAGATGAAATTGTGGGGGTCATATGGAGTCCAACCAAAACTTTTGTTTAATCTCATGTAGTCTTCTAGGATTTTCTCTACTGCTTTGTCTGCTTCTCTATTGTTGCAGACAAATGGGTCTAGGTGATCCTTGATTCTTAATTGCGCTTTCTTCTTGTCTTTGGTGAAATGAATCTGATATGAATGGATCATTTGTCTATAATATTCCAAATCAAACAGTCTCATTGGAACATATTTTGGCAGCTTGAATGAGGGAGCTCACAACCATATACCCTTATTTCTATGTGATTCTGGCATAAGTACCAGTCACCTACCCTGTACTGTTTTCATAGCTAAAGGATCCTTTTGATTTCATCACTTATCCTAGGAGGAGGATTCCCTATCAGCAAGGTTGTCACTGGATGGACAAATTGGTCAATGAACTCATTATAGGTATAAGGGCAAGCAAACAATTCATGGAAGGTGGAAGTCCAAAAAATGACAGACCTTGGATTACCCTTTGTATCAACTTTGTTCACAAAAAATAGGAATTTGTCAGACTAATGGTAGAGGATGAGGTGATATATGAATGTGGAATAATTGAAGACCTTTTCATTCTCCAATCTCATGAACTGGTCATGGATTTTATCAGCTATAAAAGCAACATAATTGTACCTGATAGCAGGGGGCTGACCAGGGGTAAAAATGGACATCAATACTAGGTTTAATTCATCTACATATTCATTGGTGTTGAATCCCATGACTGCAACTATCATCTCAACTATAGTTTTACCTATCTCAGTGAAGAAAACTACCATATAAGGAGTATCTTTGGGTTGATGGTTTTTATCCACAAAATTTTGACAAAGGTGATTGAGTTCAGCTTGGGATAACTTAGTTGATTTCTCAAGCAAATCTCCATGGGAAATGGGGGTGAGGGCTTGACTGGGATAAAATTGTAGCATCTCATTGATTGAGTCTACAGTTATTGTGAAAATGACTGTTTTGTTGGGAGACATCACTGCTCTGAGGTTGGGGTCTGTTGATGCCTCGAAAATCGCTGCAACATTGGGGGATAACCACCCGGTCCGGACCTTAAAAGCAGCTCCTTTTCCGTTTGGTGTGGTGGCTCCGACTGTTCATCTAGGTCCAGTTACCTTCTCTCTATTGCTATTGGTTTATAATGTATCTTTAACTACCAATAGACAAGGACATCAGATCACTTCTCCTTGCTGATCAGGCAAGAGAATGACCCTTAAGCTGATTTGGGCTCAGCCAAGCCACAACTAAAGTTTTGCCTCTTTGAGGAGAGGACTTAACAGAGTGTATAATTTACTCTAAATGCAAGATTATTCTATGATGCAAGCAAAAGAAACTAATCTAAATCCTATCTTAATTAGGCAGATATAGATCTAACCCAACTAAGAGCAAGATAATTAAAGTATTGGGATTTAGATATGTCTTGTTTATAATGAATATCAAGTTAATGAAATAGTTCAATTAACTGATATTATGGGTATCAAAACACATCCTATTGAGACCTTTTTACTGAAATAATAAACCAACAACACTCAGGAAGTAGTTCACATAAATGATATTGATTATCAAATCAGCAAACCCAATAACTAAACAATAATATGTGGAAATAGTTCACAACATATTACCACTCAATAAATCAGTTTTAATAAGACAGATTTCTGAGTAAATAGTTACTCATAAATCAGAAATTAATCCATAAAAACAGAGATGCATAATAACAAGATTGAGACAAATTACCCATATTGACAATAGTGCACAAACATGAATAAAATGAGACATTCATATCACCATAAAAATGAAACTGATATTTAAAACAGTAGTATTAGAAATACCAATTTATTGCATCCATTTCTCTGTTCTTGGTCTCCAACAGCCCTTTACATTGCTTGAACTTCTGCCTTTAAAACTAGAGCCACAATAGTGCAAGCTCTGCCCCTCATACATAATTCAAGATACAAAGGAAAAATCCTCAATAGTCCTCAGATCTGAGATTTTTCACTCCTCCCTCCTACAACTCTAAATTCCAATTACAATAGTGCTTTTAGAAGTCTAAAATTGCAGAGGAGAGCAACCCCTATTCCATTTTGCAATCTATTATTTATACTGTCTGTGAAGGAATTCTTGAGAGGAAAGTTTGGTGAAGAGAAATCTGCCAAATCCAATTATATTTGCTCAAAATTCCTGATCTTCAATTGCTGGAGCCTTCTCATTGATTGAGATCTTTTTCTCCATATTCTTCCCACTGTTTTCCTGCAAAAAGAAATCAAAATAAATTAAAATGCAACAACAAAATCAATCATGGCATTGCTGGCATTTAAATCAAATCCAATCAAATTTTATTTAAATAAATAATTAAAAACAAAATATAAGCTCTGTATTGATGCTTGGAATGGTTTGATTGGTAAATGATATTATTGACCAATGGATCTGCAATTAGAAGAGGTTTTGGACAAATGAAATTGAAGACAATAACTCAGAAAATTGATTTTGTTTTCAAAATTCGGAGCCTGATCTTCTGCCTGATTTTTGACCCAATAAATGATCAAATCTGTTGGTGAAACCTCCTTCAAAATGTTCTCCTTGATTTTCTCTTTCCAATGAGCCGTCCTGGGCCTCATTTGGCCAAGTATAATTCAATTTATGAGCCTCCAAAGTTGATGGATCAAATCTGATGTAAATCTGGAAATTCTGTTGCTGGGCTAAAAAAAATGAAAATTTGAATTAAAAATTAAATCCTAAATTAGTCCCTAATTAATCCTAATTTAATTTCTAATTATAAACTAAATTATTTATTAATTTAACTAATTAATGATTTATAAACAAATCCATTTTTAATTAAAAACTAATCAATATTAATCTAATTAAAAAAATTAATTAATATTAATCTAACTGATATTTAAATTAATTAAATATTACATATTAATTTAAATAATATAATATATTACATATTATTTTAAATAATATAATATTACATATTATAAATTAATTTAATTAATAAAATATATTACATATTACATATATAAACTAATTAATCTATATTAACCTACACTACTCCTAATATATATGTAAAATATTAAAACTAACATATCATCTTACAACTAAAATATGATCCTACGTAAGAGTTAAAGGAATAAATCATTTAAACCAAATATATAAAACATGGCTTTTTATTCCTTTTCGCATCGGCATGGAGAGGGCTTATCGAAGTCTTTCGGCACTTCGCATCGGAAGAATGAAGGGTATTTGTTTTATAATTTTTTAAAATGATACGAAATCCCGATGCGATATATCGCATCGGGGTGACTAATAGTTTTGTCGGAGTTCTTTAAAAATTGTTCCGAATAGAACTCCCGATGCAATCTTTTATTTTGTTATATGTTTTTTTGCTTTAAATTTTAATTTAATTAAATTAATTATATTTAATATATTAATTAATTTAATTAATTTAAAATTTAATTTTAAACTTAATTTTTTATTTTTTTATTTTGTTTTTATGAACATAAGTCTTTAAACTATAGTTAAAAATAAAACTACAGCCACTTAGAAAATAAATGAAAAATAATAAAAATAAACTACAGCCACTTGAATGTTTGGTTTTTCGAGATTAAGATTTGATTAGAAAATTGGAGTGAATTTCTTAAGTCCCGATGCTTAATTATTTGGCTGCATAATGAAAAATGTTAGTAAAACCCTCTACGAGTTAATATTTAAACTGAATGCGTTATTGGACAAATTTATTTACAAAATGCGATATTGTACATTTTATGCATTTTTAACCCAGGCTAGATAAATGATGAGATTTCAAAGGAGTGCCATTTTCAAACCATTTGACCAAATGAGACGAAACAAGCGTCGATGGGAAGCTTATAAAAAATCGATTCTAACAAAGCAATCAAAACAAGAATCCAAAGAAAACTAAAAATTAATGAAAGCGTAGGGTAATCAATTAAAATAAAAATCAAAAAGGTGCTTAGCCAAAATTTTTACAGAAAGGGTCCCCATTATATCGAAGCGGACGCATCAATAATGGGGGGTGTTGTATTTTTACCACAACAATTGGCGACACACGGGAGAAGAACCAGTTATCTCTGTTATGAATGAGATTTTCCTAAAATTAAAGCAAAAATAATTAAAGAAGAGAAGATTATGCTTGAAATGCTTGACTTAGTTCATTAGTCTGAATAAAAACCAGAATCATCTAACTGTAATTTTTCTTAAAATTCCTCGTAAATTAAAATATTTCGAAACTCTATATCAGTCATTAATTAGCTGAAGGGATAAAGCAGGGGTCACTTTACAGCTTAGCTTTCAAAATATACTCGTTTGTCACAGGTAGAGCCACTGTTGCCAGCAAACGTCTATAGTTTCGACAGGGTTACCTTTTAATCATAAATGATTCAGAATCCCATCCGTTTAAGAATTATTGATCTAGAGATAAATCCATTTATATATGTATTACTTTTTTATTTTTATTTTTATTTTTTTATTTTTTTATATTTTTTATTAAATCTTAAAAGCCATTGTCCTAGTATGGTAGCCAGATAGTTGACAATGCCATTCACTGGTTAAAATTGGACTGAACAAGCTGGCTCGTGATGAGACCCCTTGTCTTATAATTGTTTGCAATCATAAGCCATTACCCTGGTTTGTTTAGCAGTATTGGTAATGTCAGCCTATTTTTCCCCTATGATCATGGTAAGCAGGCTCATGACGAGACCTCTTATCTTCTAAGTTTAAATATATTTTAGGATTATACTCTAGAAAAATAAGACTCTTTGGGACAGGGAGAATCATTGACTCCTTAAGAGTTAAGAATGGCAATTTCAGAGTTAAAGGTGTTTTGCTGTAAAGTGTCTTTACTTTGTTAAAAATAACTTTTCTTGACTGATAATAGAACTCTGAAAGATCTTAATAAAATTTTGAAATCTCAAAATGATTACAATTTGATGAAAAAGAAATTTTCCAGATTTTATGATACTTTGCCAACTTCTCTTGATTGGTAATCTCTTCCTTAAGTATGTCTACTTTTATAATAAGAAAATCAAACTTCACTAAGAGATTTAAGAAAATGCCAATAGGTAACTATTAACAATTTTTCTCCATGAATGCTGACCACAGTTAGGTAATAAATAAGCCTTCCATATAAATAATGGCAAAGTCACCAAAATCAAAACTGAAAACCAAAAGAAAAGAAGTCTTATGCTAAAGTGAGAAAAGAAATCAGCAAACAAAACAAAAAACAAAGAAATCTCTAAAAATGGAAAGGAAAATCCAAGTCTCGCAAGATAAACTCAAACAAGAACGTTTATACCAATGTCTCCAACAATATGAAGAAAAAGAAAATAAGCATGTAATCATTCCTTCTTATGTTGAGATCTAGAAAAACATACCTTGCAGAGTTGTGAATGCTTTAGGCTTTTAGATAATAGTGATTGTAAAATTCAGCCACAATGAATAATTTCTGTTTGATATGAGTCTTCTTGTTCCCAAGCGTCGTCTTAATCATTTTCTAAAAGAAAAGGAATGCTTAAAGAAACATATTAAAGGTTCAGAAACTTCCTGGTGTAGCTGTTTCGATGAAGATTATCGATGCTTATTGAAATAAAGCCAGAAGAAGAGTATGGACTTTGAAAATATGATCTGGTGGAGGATTGGAAACTTCAAATGGAGAGCTGCAAAACAGAGTTTTATATCAGCATAATTTAAAAACAAAAATGAAACTAGAGTGATGAAATGGAAATTAATGAAAGTGGGTACATGAATCTTACCATTGGATCATTGCTTTTGATCTTACCTGAAAGGTATCAGTTTCTCCAAAGTGGCTGACTTCTTATTTTAATTAATATTAAAAACATGAAGAAGTCATACTAACCAAAATCATATAACCCCAAAATCATTATTTATTTTATTTAAACTAAAGTAAGCAGTAAAATGTAAAAATAGAATGCTTAGTGCTCAAGGGAATTGAAATTAAAGCAAATTCATCAAAAATGAGAATGAGAATTTGCAGCAATGACTCTTTCTCAAAATATCACAAGTTTCATATAAATTCCATGATTTTATAAATAGTTCGGAATCAAGACCAAATCTACGATAATAAAATTTAAATATGAATATAGAGAGGTCTTGAATTCCATTTTTAATTATGGAATTATATATTTAAACTAAAATGTATGAGAAATTGAAAAATTTGGATATGCTGCAAATTGGTCATTATCTGCTTTCTTACCATAGTGGTTACCCAAGCTCGCTTTTAAAATAACACATTGCCATATCGGATGATTCACATAACATGTTTCTTCACCATGCTTCAAATTTAATCTGTAGAACTTCACCTTTATTGCTATGCCATATATCGATTAAATGTTAATGGCTCATAGGCATGCATTGGAAGCTATTGCATCGGAGATTGCAATGGAAAATTGCCGATAAGAACATGTGCAATGAAATGAAGCGGTCGCATCATTAAAGAAATATTATATCGGGGATTAGAAAATATTTACATTGTGCTTCCCGTATCACAAAACGCACATCGCAGATTCAGAGAAGTGACGTGAGCATAAAAATGTGATGAAATGATTGCACTATCGATGATGCGATGGATGTCGTAGCTAATCGGCAATCGAGAAACTTTGGGTACCCGATGACGATATGCAATGAAGAGCGGACCCGATAATTTTATGTTGAAAATTTGATAACATATCGGATCCAAAACATTGGCCTCCTTTAAAGTTATACTCCTACCATTATTGCGATTGAACAAACGCGATATTTTTATGAATTTGATTTGAATTTCATATCGGGTCCGGAATTATGTGTTTATCGCAATATCGGTAAAGTCGATTATCGGAGATCGGCGATTCATGTTCATGGAAGTATACTTCACTTGGAAAGCTCCGATATGCGAAATGCAATATGACATATGAGTAAGATAATACATCGGAGGTATTTGCTGAACAATTTGTGATCAAGAGGAATGCTAAGAGCTACTTCCAATGAAATGTTGTGATGCGAATGGTCTTATGATATTTCTTGAAATTTCAATTGGGTTTTCTAATGAATGAAAGCAATGCTTAACTCTAATGAATCAGAATTGAATTTCCCTGAACCTGTTGCAAATTTGAAATGAGTTTGCTGCTTACTTCAAGTTTTGAAAAGAAATAAAAACCTGCAAATAAAACAGAACACAAATAAAAAATAAGCTAAGAAAAACAGAACTAATAATGGATGAAAATAAAGTTGTAAATGCGTACCTGAAAAGAATTTGTCTGTAAATTTTACCTGATAAATCTTCAAATTCCTCCTTTGATTAAAATCATCTCATTATTTATTTTAAATCTAAGTGCGCAATCAGCCTAAATGAAATCAATCATTCATGTTCATGGAATATAAAATTTACCAGAAATAAATATGAAACTATGCTTCCCTTTCGAAGTGAAGTAACAATTTATTACCTCTTCTCATTCCAAATTAATCTTGAGAAAAATCTGTATTGTTATAGTGACTTTTTAATAATGCCTTTAGTAAATAGACATGATGCGTTTTTACAGCATCAGATAATAAACTAAAGATTAGAATGAGATTAAGCCACTAATTGTAGAAAAATGTCAAAACAGATTTAAATGTGTGCTCTTGGCAAAATGGACATCCTTAAGATCAGCTTTTGGCAAATTCCGAGGAATATAATATGAACTTCATATGATTGCTGTGACAGGTTAGATTGACTGATAATGATTGAATTAGAATTAGGCTTATCATAGTCAATCATACATCTCATAGGATAATGGGATCATGAAGCTTTTATATCCTCAAATCCTTACCATAGAAATTTCAAAAGAAAATCTTAGAAGGAAATCTCGAAATGAAGAAAAGTGGCTTTGAGGCCATTGATGCCAAGTGCAACCTCAATTGAATTTAATCAAGACATTATTCAAAATAAGCAGAGTTAAGGTATTGCTGCAAGAAATTTTAAAAGGCAAGCAAGAATTAAAATTTTCTGATAGGGAAAATGTTTTTACTGAACATGTATGAGAATGGCTGATTGCTTTGTTTTATTTTTTAATCTACAGAACTATTGCAAATAAATTAACTACGTAAAACAAACTAACTAATTTAACTCTACTCCTATTCTAACCATGTACATGAAAATGACTAGGTATAGTCATATTTCCAGTGTAACCATTTTCTCATTTTAATTCCCGCTTTTATGTACAGTTCAAATGTTAGTAATAAAAATACAGATTTGACTAAACTAAAGAAAATAAATACGAAATCAGAATGTACAGTTATTGTTAGGAACTTAATTAAAATCTCTTCCTCTTGAAATTTCCTTTCCAATTGACTACCAATTGGATCATAAAAATCTGGATGGATTTCCATTAATAATTGGGAAATGTTCAAAGGAAGAGATAACAGGCCAGATTGTGAAGATGAGCTTTTAGATTCTTTGACCTGAAAAAATTTGTTAGTGTTATGTACAAATGTTAAATCATTGACAATTTTCCTTGAAGGAAAAATTTCCAAACAATTTTGAAATGAGTCAATGAAAAATGGATGGAAGCCTTTCAAATAAAATGGCAATTTATTAATTGAGTTGAATTGTTGGCCAGATTGCAAAAATACATTCTCTTGTTGACATTGCCTTTGAAAAGATAGAATCTCTTGATGAAACATTAGCATTGATTGAAATTGAAATATTGATATCTTTTGATGCTCATGATTATAATATGAAACTTCAATTTCCCAATCGAGCAATGCATCAATTGAGTGTTTGATAGTAAGGTGTTCAATATGCCAGCGAAAAGTGTGAAAATTTTGCAAAATAAAATCAGAAAATAAATCTAAGTTTAAACAAAATAGCTGTGAAAGAAAAACTAAAATGAAATCACTATTTGTACAACTAATGTTACAGCACATTTGGGATCGTTTTGAAATGATTTCATTTTCACAAGAAATGGCCAGAATTATGGAATTTGAAAAATTTTGAATTCCAACTTGTGAATTAGAAAATGAATTATGATTATGAATGGGAATGGGAGTTTGATCCTCATATGAATCATAAATTGGAATGTTTTCTTGAATGGTGAAATCATGAAGATAATTTGCTGCTCTAAAATGAGAATTAGTTGGGATAATTTCTAAATTGAAGCGTTCCTCATTCTCAGATGTTATTTGAATTTTATCATGAGGATTCTCTTGAGAAAAATTGAAATCAACATCCTCAATATCAGAGTAATCATCATAAATGACCTCACAAGACTCTCTAGAATTCCCTTCAATCTCATCCAATATATCGAAACAAGGAGGAACAAGCATTTCTGGTTCATTAATGGCAAAAGAATGATCGATTATTGTTTCTTTATCTTGATAAAAACTTAATGGTAGTTCATTTAGATCAGCCTCTTTAATTTCTGGAATATCATTAACATCAAGAGGAAAAATATTACCATTATTGAAAATATCAGGATAAAGGGAAAAGTGTGAACCTGAAACAATGCATTTAAAACTGTCTCTGTTTGAGAGCTCTTGTGCATTATGCTCATTGTAAATTTCAGATTGCAGATCATTCATTTGCGTGCATATGCTTTCTTGAAGAATGCTGCTTTGCTGCTCTGATTTTGGCATTTGTTCATCATGGAGAAATTCAGAAATTTGTACAGCAGTTTGCATTTTATTTGCTTTGATTGCTGCTTGTACTTGCTGATTTGCGATTTGATTTTCCGAATTTACTTCAAAATAGCTTTCAGATTTCAAGGCGGCTTTTTCTCCAAAATTGCTGCTGTTGTCTTCTTGCATTTGAATGGAAATATTTTCCAAGCTTTGTGAAACCACTTCATCACAATTTATTTGCACATCCATATGGGGATTCTCATTTATATTAGAAGGGGATGGAACAAAGCTTGAATCAATTTCATATGGATTGGGAATGGTTGGAAGAGAACAAATATATTCAAACCAATCTAATGATTCTTCTTCCGTAGGTTTATCTTCGTCTTTAAATCTTAAGCAATTCAAATGAAATCGCATATGAAAATCATTAACAGACTCATTTTCAAACCTACGTAGATATTTAATTTCTTCACATACCTGTTCATAATCATAGCCGTCAAATTTACAAATGAAAATTGTAACAAATTGATCCCAGCTATGGATTGAGGCAACTGGAAGAGTTTTGCACCAGTTTCTGGCTTTTGCCGCAAATGTAAGAGTAAAAATTCTGCATAAGGTACCTTCATCAATTCCTTGAAAATCGTAATTTGAAACATTTTGAATAAATTGAAAGACATGGTTAAAAGCAGAAGAATTTCTCTTACCATTGAACTTTACCTGAGACAAGAGTCTTACCACTTCGGGTGGAGTATTGGAAGATGCACGTCCATGAATACAACTCCAAATTGGAAGTTTAAGAGGAGCCATCACAATAAATAAAATATTAAAATTGAAAAGACTCCAATAGACAAATAATCTCAGGCCCTCCTTCTAGCGCCAAAAATGTTGATGCCTCGAAAATCGCTGCAACAACATTGGGGGATAACCACCCGGTCCGGACCTTAAAAGCAGCTCCTTTTCCGTTTGGTGTGGTGGCTCCGACTGTTCATCTAGGTCCAGTTACCTTCTCCCTATTGCTATTGGTTTATAATGTATCTTTAACTACCAATAGACAGGGACATCAGATCACTTCTCCTTGCTGATCAGGCAAGAGAATGACCCTTAAGCTGATTTGGGCTCAGCCAAGCCACAACTAAAGTTTTGCCTCTTTGAGGAGAGGACTTAACAGAGTGTATAATTTACTCTAAATGCAAGATTATTCTATGATGCAAGCAAAAGAAACTAATCTAAATCCTATCTTAATTAGGCAGATATAGATCTAACCCAACTAAGAGCAAGATAATTAAAGTATTTGGATTTAGATATGTCTTGTTTATAATGAATATCAAGTTAATGAAATAGTTCAATTAACTGATATTATGGGTATCAAAACACATCCTATTGAGACCTTTTTACTGAAATAATAAACCAACAACACTCAGGAAGTAGTTCACATAAATGATATTGATTATCAAATCAGCAAACCCAATAACTAAACAATAATATGTGGAAATAGTTCACAACATATTACCACTCAATAAATCAGTTTTAATAATACAGATTTCTGAGTAAATAGTTACTCATAAATCAGAAATTAATCCATAAAAACAGAGATGCATAATAACAAGATTGAGACAAATTACCCATATTGACAATAGTGCACAAACATGAATAAAATGAGACATTCATATCACCATAAAAATGAAACTGATATTTAAAACAGTAGTATTAGAAATACCAATTTATTGCATCCATTTCTCTGTTCTTGGTCTCCAACAGCCCTTTACATTGCTTGAACTTCTGCCTTTAAAACTAGAGCCACAATAGTGCAAGCTCTGCCCCTCATACATAATTCAAGATACAAAGGAAAAATCCTCAATAGTCCTCAGATCTGAGATTTTTCACTCCTCCCTCCTACAACTCTAAATTCCAATTACAATAGTGCTTTTAGAAGTCTAAAATTGCAGAGGAGAGCAGCCCCTATTCCATTTTGCAATCTGTTATTTATACTGTCTGTGAAGGAATTCTTGAGAGGAAAGTTTGGTGAAGAGAAATCTGCCAAATCCAATTCTATTTGCTCAAAATTCCTGATCTTCAATTGCTGGAGCCTTCTCATTGATTGAGATCTTTTTCTCCATATTCTTCCCACTGTTTTCCTGCAAAAAAAAATCAAAATAAATTAAAATGCAACAACAAAATCAATCATGGCATTGCTGGCATTTAAATCAAATCCAATCAAATTTTATTTAAATAAATAATTAAAAACAAAATATAAGCTCTGTATTGATGCTTGGAATGGTTTGATTGGTAAATGATATTATTGACCAATGGATCTGCAATTAGAAGAGGTTTTGGACAAATGAAATTGAAGACAATAACTCAGAAAATTGATTTTGTTTTCAAAATTCGGAGCCTGATCTTCTGCCTGATTTTTGGCCCAATAAATGATCAAATATGTTGGTGAAACCTCCTTCAAAATGTTCTCCTTGATTTTCTCTTTCCAATGAGCCATCCTGGGCCTCATTTGGCCAAGTATAATTCAATTTATGAGCCTCCAAAGTTGATGGATCAAATCTGATGTAAATCTGGAAATTCTGTTGCTGGACTAAAAAAAATGAAAATTTGAATTAAAAATTAAATCCTAAATTAGTCCCTAATTAATCCTAATTTAATTGCTAATTATAAACTAAATTATTTATTAATTTAACTAATTAATGATTTATAAACAAATCCATTTTTAATTAAAAACTAATCAATATTAATCTAATTAAAAAAACTAATTAATATTAACCTAACTGATATTTAAATTAATTAAATATTACATATTAATTTAAATAATATAATATATTACATATTATTTTAAATAATATAATATTACATATTATAAATTAATTTAATTAATAAAATATATTACATATTACATATATAAACTAATTAATCTATATTAACCTACACTACTCCTAATATATATGTAAAATATTAAAACTAACATATCATCTTACAACTAACATATGATCCTACGTAAGAGTTAAAGGAATAAATCATTTAAACCAAATATATAAAACATTGCTTTTTATTCCTTTTCGCATCGGCATGGAGAGGGCTTATCGAAGTCTTTCGGCACTTCGCATCGGAAGAATGAAGGGTATTTGTTTTATAATTTTTTAAAATGATGCGAAATCCCGATGCGATATATCGCATCGGGGTGACTAATAGTTTTGTCGGAGTTCTTTAAAAATTGTTCCGAATAGAACTCCCGATGCAATCTTTTATTTTGTTATATGTTTTTTTTGTTTTAAATTTTAATTTAATTAAATTAATTATATTTAATATATTAATTAATTTAATTAATTTAAAATTTAATTTTAAACTTAATTTTTTATTTTTTTATTTTGTTTTTATGAACATAAGTCTTTAAACTATAGTTAAAAATAAAACTACAACCACTTAGAAAATAAATGAAAAATAATAAAAATAAACTACAGCCACTTGAATGTTTGGTTTTTCGAGATTAAGATTTGATTAGAAAATTGGAGTGAATTTTTTAAGTCCCGATGCTTAATTATTTGGCTGCATAATGAAAAATGTTAGTAAAACCCTCTACGAGTTAATATTTAGCTTGAATGCGTTATTGGACAAATTTATTTACAAAATGCGATATTGTACATTTTATGCATTTTTAACCCAGGCTAGATAAATGATGGGATTTCAAAGGAGTGCCATTTTCAAACCATTTGACCAAATGAGACGAAACAAGCGTCGATGGGAAGCTTATAAAAAATCGATTCTAACAAAGCAATCAAAACAAGAATCCAAAGAAAACTAAAAATTAATGAAAGCGTAGGGTAATCAATTAAAATAAAAATCAAAAAGGTGCTTAGCCAAAATTTTTATAGAAAGGGTCCCCATTATATCGAAGCGGACGCATCAATAATGGGGGGTGTTGTATTTTTACCACAATAGGGTCATAATTTGCATGGCACTTATGGATTATATGAGGGAAAACATGTAAAAATGGGAAAAAATACATTGGGAGATTGGATTCCCACAGTCCTATGGCATCATAGCCATTCAAGTGATTATCTCGGCATTGGCAAAACACTTTCAGGTGGTATTTATCAGTGGTTAGGTCTTTTATTTGAAAATCCTTATCTGTCAGGGGCAGATAGTCTAAATCACGGTGAGGGGTGGTAATGGGTGAAATATTTAGGGCTACCATAGTTTCCATTCTGGTTCTTGTGGATTCAGATAAGAAAATAAGGTTTTCTTGTGTAAAATTAGTGAAATAGAGGATCTAGGGAATTTGAATTTCATGTGTGGTAACTAAATTATGGTGAATTGGGATTTTTTCAATTAATTTGCAACGAAAGCAAGTATTCAGAGGGTTTCTTGATTGGAATTTGGTAAATACCTAGTTTTATGTGAAGGCAATGGAATGCAGGTACACTGGGTGTGAATGGGGGACTCTGAGCTACGTCGACTGCAAATTTTGAAGTTGGTTGGCAGCTGGGAGCACAAGCTGGTTGACCTCATCGTTCAATTTGCATGGATATATGTGTTTGCAGAATAGGACGATGAACTCCTTTTCTTTTGTTTTTTATATAAAGTCAAAATTTGGTGGGTTTTGGGATTTGGATAGGTGGCGTCAGTGGGCGAATGATCTGATATTTCATTGTTTAGTGGAAGGTGGTAAGCAGTTTATATCACACCACTATTAGAGGGGGGTGGTATTTGGGTTCATCCGTGCGATACCATACGATGAGCGATGCGTGGCGAGGGTACTGTTTGCAAAACTACTTTGTGATCATATGCTAACATTCAATCGTGAAGGGCCGTGCGATATGATTGACATCCGTTGGATGTGGGGGGCTTGATCGGACAATTATCAGGGAGGTGAGATGATGGGAGTTTAATGAGGTCAGGCCCAACACAATTAAAGATCTTTTATTCATATCGGGAGCAACGTGATTGGTCGGGAATGTTGTTAATTAACCGTGGGGGTTAATTAATCCGCATTTAAGGTGGCAGGGGTTAGGGTTCTTAATTAGTTACAGATTAACTAATTAATCCCAATTAATGTTGTATTATGGTTATATTTTAACCAAGGGGAAGGATATGTAAAATTTCGGGATTTTATATAGTTATAGTAATACAGGAATGGGTAGAATTTTATGGGGGAAATAAATAATATAAGTTAAAAGTTAATATGATCAAATGAATGGAAAAAGTGCTAAGTTTAAACATTTCATATATATATTTGAAACTTAGGCTAAGTGAAAAATGAGTGCTTTTATGGAAAATATTTTAATTTTCCTAAGTAAAATAGGATTTTACTTAGGAAAAACTTTATCAAGGGAATGAATGATTTTATGAAGGGGTGAATATTGATTTTAAGTACTTAGGCATTATAAATTATTGGGCCAAGGGTCCAGTCCCTCCAAAAGTCAGAGAAATTCTCTGAGCCCCTCTAATTTGATAGATACCTTGGCACTTTAGGGGAAATTAGTGAAAATTTAGGAGAAATGAGTAGGGAGGTTAATTATTTTGACTTTTCTTGCTTGATGTGCCTTCTATGTAATACATGCCTTTTCTTTGTGATGAAAGTAAAAGATTTACACATTTAGAATCATCATTCACCACATGTCATTCTGCAACCATCATTTACTTACCCTACTGCTATAGAAATATTTGGGCACTGCAACCATAATCACATATGTCCATAAACCAAGGGCTTCTAAACCCCTAAAAGTTTTGTTTCATACCCTAAAGGAACAAGGTCAGCTGGTTACATCATCTCCCAGAAGTTTTCCAATAAAAACTACTCAGAACTGGTCAAAACTAGACCATACAGACTGCTCCATGCATAGGGTGTGATGCATACTGGAAAGACCTTATGTAGGGTGCGGTAAACGAGAGCAGACAAATGGCAGAAGCAATTTTCTAGGTGGAAACTCAAAGAATCTTCTAGAAACTGCTCATTTGACACTTGCCTCTCTGAATTCGCCCAGGGATGAGTAATAGATCATGAAATCTCTAAGTGGAACCAATAACTATCAGTGAAATGACACTAATCAAAATCGTAGAAGCTGACTCACTCTCCTATAAACATCTATATATGGATCCCTCATCCTAGAAATCCAAAGGCTCGAATTTTGTAATTTGCAAGGAAGTGTTGTTGGTTTCTCTTTGAAGACATTGTTGGGTGATCTTGCTTTGTATGAGGTGAAGAGGTATTTTATGCTGGGAGGACGATGCTAGATCAGATAACCTGGTTGTAATCCTCTCTTTTACTACTTCTATCAATAAAGATATTTGAGTTTTCCTCCATATGCTTGTATATCTCTGAATCTTATATTTGTATATGCATTTATATGGTCAATGTACATCTAATCCTACATTGTTTATGGTTATAGATCTATATGCTTTGATGGTATTTTGTTTCCTTAACTCTACAGGTGTTTTTTGAAGTGGGACAAGTGAGAAAGGAGTGGTGAAAGCTCTATCAAAGGAGGGAGGAAACAAGCAAGGAGACTAGTGAAAGACTGAGGTTGGTACTCTCTGCTTCTCTCTCATCTATCTCTCATAAAGGAAAACACAAGTAACTTTTGTTTGTTTGTTTCTAAGATAGCTACCCATCTTAGTGGGACTAGCAGCTCTGAATGGACACTATTTTTCCCGATAACAAAATGGAGACTCTGTTGGGGAGTGAATAGTTTGTTTGTTTTCTTACTGTTGTTTGCTTTATAAACCATAAACGGAGCCTGAAGTTAAGTTAGCTAGCCTTCAAAATGCTTTTGCAATGCAACTGCAAAGTAGATCAACGCTGCTTTAGTCAATCTCTAGGTTGGTTTATCAAATGAACATTTAGCTTACAAACATCTTAAGTGCCCTGGTGGTAGCTCAAATAACCTCATTAGATCAGCCCCTATACTTTGTGTTCACTGACAATCATTAGCTCAGCCTAAATCCCTGAAATTAGCTACAAACTGTGAGTGAAAACCAAGCTCAGACTTGTCCCTGGTCCATCACATTGTTTGGTACATCACCTCCCGTATGTTGTAGGTGAGATGCATCCCTGTTTCCCTATGTTACAGGCGCGATGATTGACTAAGACTATTTCTACCTCCATATTTTGGTTTTTTCTTCATTGTCTTCAGCTTTATTCAGTATTTTTGTTGTCTATGATCAGTATATCACTGTTGAAACCATCTTCCCTTGCATTATTAAGTCTCCATCAGAAGGAATTGTGAATGTTTTTTTATGTATTTTTCATCATTTGCAGTTCTCCTTTGCAAATAGTAGCTTAATCAAACTGTCGTCTTTTGATTTGAAAGTGTTGCAAGTGTCATTTTCAATCAAGAAAAAGAGTGTTGCAAAGAATTCCTCTTTTAGATAGTCGATTACACTTTTTCCATAGTATTTGATTTGAATCATTAGTATTTCAAGTGTCGAAAGCAGTTTTAAATTCGAAATCGCAAAGTGTCGTCTTGGCTTTACTTTCGTTTTTTGAAGAGAAAATTGTTAGTACTTTCGCTTCAAAAAAAATAATTCAGATCTGTACTTAGTTTTCTTTTTGTCATTCTCACATTCAGGAAACTAAAAAACAATACATGCATTTGCATTTGCATTAAGATTGCATGCTAAAATTGATCTAGGAAAAGTGCATCTACTGTGTGCTCTCTGCTCTATGTTGAAAGAAATTCATTTCTCTTTCCTTAGTAGCTAGGATTTTCATTGCAAAAAGAAAGTAAACGTCTGTTTATCATCTTAGATTGCATATTTAGGAATTGTATATCTACATCACATGGTGAACCTTAAAGGAAAACTTCTTAAGAAAGATCAATTGTAAAATAAACCTCAATGAACATAAAAATTCTTTGGAACCTAACGCACAACATTTATAAGTCTATGCTAGAGACGTATTCCAACATCATAAAGCCTAGTAACTATCGCTTTCATCGTAGGTTGGGTGATTCCTCCTCTTTGAGATGACAAGTACCAGTACAGACTTGCGCTCCCACGTATCGTCAAGTATATATTGGGAGACCACAATAGGCTACATCCTTTATCCTTAGGAAGCTGTGTCTACTGCCCTATCGAATGCAATGCACTGAACACAACATTCAGGAAGATTGACTGCTGTACCGTAAAAAATATTCAGTAGCTTTGTGATTGGTTTGGTAATCCCTCTGTCTAGATTTCTAGAGTAGTCACTTTCATTCCTTTTCAGAATCCTTAAAAGAAAAGGTCAATATGAGCACTTGTCACTTCAGGCTCATTAAAAATCGAAGGCGACTAGAGTCATCTTTAGCTTTTTCTCGACTCTTAAAAATTGTAAAAGAAAGTTGTGTCAAAGCATCATAAAATTTATTTTAATCGAAATAAAATCACTATTCCCTCATTGGTCTTAGGTTGAGAAAATGGAGTCTACCAATCAAGGATTTCCCCTTGGGGAAAATCCTTGCCCTTTCTCTTCTTGGGGAGATGTTGGTGCTCCACATATGGCTACATTGTCCCTTCAAAGACTCATAATTGGCCTACTAGTATGGCTTTTCTCAACCTCTATCGTTCAAAACAACGCAATTCCTCAGCAATCCAATCAGCAACCAGATGAAGTTTCTCCCCCACCTTCTACTTCATTTGTTTCTCCCTCTCCTTCTTCCTCTTCACTTGGTGAAGCTATTAATGCTAAAAACCAAGTAATTAAGAAGAAGAAGAAAGGGAATGAGAAGAAGAAGAAGAAGAATCCAATAGCAAAAGGGCGCAACCATGCATCATCTAGTGAAAATCCACATGCTGCACCTTCCAAACCTAAATCTCCATGTGTCATTTGCAAGGGAGACCACTATCATTGAGATTTTCCCTGCATCTCACGGATCTTGAGGGACTCGTCTCCCCGTTTGCACAATCTGGTGTCTTCAACTGCTGACGATCATGTTGAGAGCACATCACCAATTAGTGAAAACAAAATCAATGGAGAAAATGGAAGATCTAAATTTCCTTATAGATTGTGTGACGATTATCATGCCCTCCACTGCTATCCTTTCCTCGACGAAGCCAAAAGAGTCTTGGACAACCATCCTGCGTCACCACAGCGACTTCCTCCTGGATACAAGAAACTCTTGCTGAGCCCATCGCTAGTTGAAAATCCGACTGACACACCATTGCTGTCAGTCGAAGCACATATCATTGAAGATAGACCCTCTGCGTCCACACTAAACCAAAGTCAATGGTTCGAGACAAAACTCGACCCAATATTGTCTTCAAAGGGTCCACCTTCAGATGGTACTGTCACCAAAGAGAATGAGAATGACACCATTCAAATTCTTTTTGTAAACATAGACTCTGATGAACATCAGTGAAATCTACCCATTCCTTTAACACAGGAAGGAAGTTCCTCAGAGTTTTATCCAACCATTTATTTAGTCCCACCTCCAAGAAATCTAGTCATTTCCATTGATTGGAATCTACTACGTAGACCCAACCTACCATCTAATGTACCATTCCGAATCACAGTACAAGCTTACAAAATGATCATGGTTGGTACTATCATAGATGAAGGGGCTTCTATGAGTATCGTTTCCTCAACTGCTTGGAAAGAACTTGGTTCGCCATCGCTTCTGCCTGAGATTCAAAATCTGAAAGGCTTAAACAGATGAACCAGTCGACCATTAGGGATCCTTCCAAATTTGCCTATAACTTTGAGAAGAAAAATCGTTCATCTAAATGTGATGGTAGTCCAAGGACCTATAGATTACAATCTACTCCTTGGACATGACTACATTTATAGCATGGGAGCTATTGTTTCCTCACTCTTTCAAGTGATGTGTTTTCGACATGACGACGGATTTGTCCAGCTCGTTGACCAGCTTTCATTCCTTGGTTCAAACACAGTTATTAGTCAAATGCCATCCCTAACTAGTATTTTCACACAAGGAATGTCTAATCAATCTCCAGTCCGTCCACCTGATGATCGCGAGTGATTCGGTGATTATGACTGAAACCTAGGAGGCATGCACCCTAGTCTGCTTCAGCAAGAAAACCCCAGATATAAGGTACGTTTCCACATAGGAATATGACTAGTCTGAAAATCTTGTTTGTTTATGAAAATGGATTAGTCTGGGAAAGAATTCATCCATCAAAGGTTAGGTGATTGGAACTAGAATCACCTTCATCCATTTCGATAGATAGATCCAAGGAAGTGTTTTGTCTATAAATGCGGATGAAACAATTCTTGCTAATGGAAGAACTTCCATATGGTAACCTGGAAGCTCTATTTCATTATATCTGGGGGCATGCAAACCTTTTTGCATGCAAGTGAAAGGCAACCATTTATTTTATTAGTTTGTAGGTTCTTAACCCTTTAAACTCGTAGGTTGGTCATTCCTAGCTTGCATTACGAAAGGCTCTGGAGCAAAGTTTCAAATGGGGCAAGCTCCCTAAAAAATGAACCTATCGATGAAAAATCCTTATTATATGACTGGCACGAGTAGTTTTACGCAAATTTCAAGCTCGTTAAAAAATAAACCTCACCATGAGCAGTTTTACATGAAGTTCAGGCTCATTAAAAAATAAACCTTGCAATGAGAAAATGTTTCCCCAAAGTTTAAGCTCATTAAAAAATGAAACCACCTTCGGTAAATAACCATTGTGATGACATAATTATCAGCTTTTGAACCTTGGTCATGTTCTTACCATCACCTCCACTCTTTTTTAGCCGATCATATTGTGGAGTACTGAAGAAGGTATGTTTTTATCGATTATTTTGTCATCTTTTCTTTAAAACTCATAACCCCTTTGCATCATGAACTAGGTAGATAATAGGAAATTATGGAAAAATCTATGGGATTTGAATGTAACACAAAACAATTAATAATTGCCATTTTCTTATGTAGAAAAAGGGAAAAACGAAAGGTTGCCATCCCAAAGAAAAAGTAGGGCAAAGTTAACTATTTTCCCTTTGGCAGGGGACCACATGTAGACAAGGTGATCCAAATTGAAGCGTATCAACCAAGGAAAGGAAAAGGAGATATCTAATATGCACAAGAGAACAAATGGATAACTGGGAATTAATAGTTTGGCAAGTCCCTTAGGATCCTTTGATCCTGAGGTATCGTTATCTTAACTATTTTTGCATCATTGATATCTTCGCTCGGCTATTATAAAAAGGGGTAGCACTACTAGCCTGGGGGGATGACCTGTTGTTATTCTTATGTAATTTCTGTTTGTATTTGAAACTTTGATCATCGACTCTTGTTGAGAAGTGATCCACTGTAACTCTTCTTTGATGCTTTAATATAAATCTGGTTGTTGTTCCATATTTGATCCTGGAATAATGTCAAGCGGTGTGTCCCTAGAGGCTAAGGGCCCGACCCTAGTGGAACACTTGCTCCTGTACCATTATCTTTAATTCATGCATAGTTTTCATTATCATCTTTGTTCGGTAATCTTATGTGTTTTGTTATTTTACATCATGGTTCTGTTATCTTTACAATATCATTCTCTGTGACAGGAATGTCGTATTGTTCATTCTAACTTTGTAATGCATTACTGTTCCTTTAATCATTGATATACCATTATTGTTCCTTACAAAATGCTATTGTTGTTCAATTACATAGTAATTGGGTTGTAACATTTATAAGTTGGTATTTTTGTATTCATCTATGGTTTACACTTAATCACGATTTTTTTTCAACTAACATTGTTGTTCCATTTTGAATTGCAATCGTTATTCTTTGTAACTGAGATTAATATTGGTGGTATCGAAGTCAGATTGCTGTTTTTCTCAATATCAAGGTGTGCTGTGTGTAATGTACATTCACATTTGGCTCTAAGTGTTGTTCTATATTCCATTGCTAATCAGTTGTCGTTCTATTTCCATTTGCTGTATGATTTATTCTTAGAGTAAAGACTGCTATCTGATTTCTGTAGGATAGATTGTTGCCTTTATTTCCTTAGAATAAGGTTTCGTTGTTTATATGAACTAGTTGATGTTTCATTTCCTAGTTGATGTTCCATTTCCTAGTTGTTGTTCCATTTATAGTTGTTGTTCCATTTCCTATTATTTGTGTTGTCGTTGCTTTGAACAATCTGATACTGTAGTAAGCGTTGACATTTGTTGTCTAGTTCCCAGGTTGATGATCTGTTCCTTGATTATCTCTAGTTACATTAGTTTACAGAGGGATAAGTTACTATTACTGTACCCTTGACTGATAATTTGCTTAGTTTTCTGGATGCATAATTTAAGTCTTAAAGTGCTTTGCTACAAGTAGATCTTGTTTTAAGCATCCATTTACTCTTGTATTTTGAGCACTATAATACTAGCATTACTTTGACAAATGACTGCCTTAAACTGAGTACACTCTTTGAGATAACAAATCGTTCCTGGATTGATAAGTTAATGTGGGGTAAATAGAGGTGAAAAAGACCCTTTTTACGGCTCGACATTTTGGTGTCATAGTCGGGGAAGAGTGTAGCCATTTGTTTCTTTTTCAGAGTAGTGTAAGAACCTGTTAGGAAAGAACTAGGTTTTAAAAATGGAAGGTAAGAACCTGCGTGTGGAGTATGCAATAGCTCTACTCCCCTACCCACTTTCCTGCAGATTTGTTGCTATTTTGTTTGGGTAGAACATAGTAGTTGATTTGTGTGCATGACTAAGCAAAAAAAGCCTGAAAAAAATCCCAAACCTCTACCCAAGCCTGATAAAGCTAAGGGGCCGATGACCATTGCCAATTGACCTTTATAGACGAAATCCTTAAGAAAGCAGAATCTCAGCCTTCAGTAGGACCTAGAAAAGTTACTTCTAGACAGCCTACTAGTTCCCTTCAGGCCACAGGATCACCATCTCTAGCCTTTGCTGAGGTGCATAGTCAAACCAAAGAGCAAGATTTTCAAGAAAATGAAAATTCTAGCCCAAAATCATTACAAGAAGGGAACTTTAGTAACCTCCGTGAAGGAAGAGGAGAAAAAAGAGAGATTGAGGAACCAAGATCTCCTCTTGGGATAATTTAGCCATTAAGTAGCCCAGATAAGGGAAGTGCTGCAAAAATAATTTATAACGAAGTTGAAGAAACTTGAGAACCTAAATGCCCCTAGACATTAGGCACTCTCATCATCCTAGATAAAGGAAGTGTTGTTAAGGCCATTTCCATTGGAGCCATTCCAACTCGACAACCTAGGAATACCCTCCTAGATATCCCAGAAGATTATTGGAATATATTTGACCAAATGGCCCAGAACCAGCCAAACACCCAAACCTCTACACTGCAATACCCCATTGTGGATACTGCAGCCAATGCACCTATGAAAGCAATTCCTCTCCAGCATATCCTTACATTCCATGGCCTTACATCAGAAGACCCTGACACATTTTTATTCGAATTCGATGTGCTATGTAGAGGATATGACTATACCACCAATCCCCAGAATCTGAAATTATTTCCCTCTACATTAAAAGGGGCTGCTCTAAGATATTTTATGGGATTGGGTGGTGGTGTTATAAATAATTGGGACCAAATGGCAGAGTCTTTTCTAAAAAAATATCAGGAATATTGCAGGTCTAGAGAGTGAAAAGATGAAACATTTCAGATGGTAGCTAGACCAAATGAGACATTAGAAGAGTATGTTGAACGTTTACAGTATAATCTTCAAATATCTCCTTATGCATCATTACCCTTACCTGATAATGTATTAAAAAAAACATTAATTAGGGTAATGAAGGAAAAATGGATTGAAACTCTAAATATTATGGGAAAAGGAGATATTTATCAGGAAATCTTTGCTGACATTATCAATCTATGTATCAGGAGTTCGAGAGGCAGCACAAGATTAAAACCAGCAGAACATGATCGATTTGCAAGAGATAATAGAATTTTGGCAGAAGGAGTAACTCGTACAGAAATTGGAAATTTATTAGAAAAATTTAGAACTGACATATTGGAAACACTAACAACACAATTTGATATTATGCAGGCCAAACAAAAGCAAGCAGAGGCAGAATAGAATTTGGCAATTTTTTGTCCCAAATGCAGAAAGAAACACGGCCATAAGGAGTGTCCATTACATGCAGTCCAAGTTTGCGCCATTTGTACAAAATACCACTCCACAGAGAGTTTTCCCTCACTTCCTGGATTGAAAGCAGTATACAAGGAAGCAGAAGAAGAGACAGAATCGGTGTATCTACTTAATCAGTGACGTCAATGGCAGCAGCGAAAATCAGGTATGTTTTTAGACCCAGCTTCTTCTTTTCAACCTCCACAATATCATGCTCAACAATATAATACAATGTGGCTAAATCAACCTCCCTTCCCGAATTGGTCACAAAAATCATTTCCTTCATCATCTGCATGGCCGAATCAAGCAAGCCAACCCAACTGGCCAAATTTTCCCTATACCCCACCATATTGGAAAAACAATTTATATCTAGCACAATGAACCCCTCCTGCTTCATAGAGTCAAGCCTAGCAGATACACTGGCAAGGACTGATGAATCAGCCTGTAGGAACCATCCCGCTCCCTCAACCTACACTTCCAGCATTACAACAAAATCCCCAGTCTAACTTAAGACCGCAACTCCCAGCCCAACCCAACCCCAATCCGGATAACATATCGGTCCAATCCATTCAAATAATTGAAACAATATAGATAGGAACCAATCTAACAGAGTGTAATGACCTTCAATTAAGATCTAGGCGTATCATTGAAAGAGAAGGAGATAAGACAGATCAAGTTGAAAATCAGTTACCTATAGAACAATCGCTACAAGAAGAGGACGTGACCAGACAGCAAATTCATGATCTAACAATCACATCCTTGGTCGGCTCCAGTATTGCAGCAACAATGCTGCAACTCGGGACTCCCTTCTTTACTTTTATCAACCCAGTAGTTCGTAACAAACTTGGAAGCGACGGTGTTGTATGCACAAGTACTAGCTGACCAAGTGACAGCTGCGGCACTGCAAATTTTTGGGGAATGATCTTTCCGGTCTCTAACAAGTTATAGTAGGAGCCCAAGCTGGGTTGGGGGCTTGGTTCCACAATGTTCTCAGCCTTTTCTTCCTCCTGTGATTATTTAGTTACCTTTCCCTCCAATGCTTCGGTCTCCTTTAGCCTAGCCAACGTTTCCTGTAGAACAGTCTCAACATCCTATAGAGAGGTCTTTGTGTCCAACATTTTAATCCTTTCTCTCCAGGTGGATGTTTTCGGGCTTCCCCATTCATAGCTGATGGATGCCTTTGAAGGATACCTTTCCCTTTGTTTAGCTAGGGTGTCCGCAATCGTAATTGGCTCGTTTTACTGTGGCTGGGGTCTGCCAGTTTTTATCCGCATGCTCCTTCTTGCCTTAAAATACATGGAAAGCTCCCTTTTTCGCTTCCCTTTTTGCTTTGGAGATGTGCTTAAGGTAGCCACCACAGCTGTTACCTCCCTGACCAAAATCTCAGGTGATTTCTCCTTTTGCTACTCTATTCCATGGTTCTTGTAGAAAGTCCTGTGTCAACTGTTTTCATGCTTCCTATAGAAATTGTTCCAACTATTTCGGTCTGCTTGGCTGGATGTGTCTTTCCTTTTAATTTCTATGTGGTTGCTTTGGTTGTGCCCCCCTTTGTTTGGACTTTTTCAGTCCTCTCTGCTCTACTCTACAATCGTTTCTACCTAGGTGTTTGTGCCATTGTTCCTCCCATAGTTTTAGGCTCAGCAACTTGGCCTTTCCCTCATTTCTCTTCTTGTTCTTTCTGTGGTGGTCTGTCCTGTGTTTCTTTACCACTGGCTTTCTCTCCTGCCTCAATGTCTTCCCTTTCTTCACTGCTGGATGAGGTGAGTGTTATAGACATTTTTGTTCCTTACAGCTCCAAGCATGAAATGTCCATAAAACAAGGGCTCCTAAGTCCTTAAAAGTGTTGTTATAACTCCTAAAGGAACATGGTCAACAAATTACAGCTTCTCCCAGAAGTTCTCCACCAGAAACTGCTCAGAACTAGTCAAATCAGGATCATTTCAGCTGCTCCACTAGCTAGCTGCGTTTCAAAGCACCCAAATAAACTAGCTAGGTGCGTTGAAACGCACCTAAATGCACTACCAGGGTGCGTTGAGCGGGAAATGACAAGTTGCAGAGTCATTCCACGAGGTGGAGAGACAATGGAAGCTTCCAGAATCTTCTCCAATGACACTTGCCTCACTGAATTCGACCAGGGATGAGTAAGAGGCTCTTAGTCTCCAAGTGGAAGCAAGAACTGACAGAGAGAAGCCACTAATAAATTCATGAGCTGACTCATCCTCTTTTCATACATCTATACATGGATCCCTCATCCAAGAGATCCAGAGGTTGGAATATTGTACATTGCAGAGAATTGTTGTTGGTTTTGAGATAGATATCAGAGTATTGGGTGATTTATGCTTTGTTGGAGGTGAAGAGGGGTTTCTTTGCTGGGAGGTTGATGCTGGATTAGGAATCATCGGTTGTAACTCCTCCTGGACCTTCTTGTTATATCAATAAAACTATTTGAGTTTCTCCTACATGCTTGTGTATCATTGATGTTTGTTACATTTGTATGTTTAGCTTAAATCTGATCCTAAGCTTTTTATGAGTATGAACCCATGTCTTTGTATAGTTTCCTTCTTCTGTGATCTTGCAGGTATTTGGTGAAGCTGGGCAAGTAAGGGAGCAGGTAGCTGGGAGCTGTCAAAGAGAAGAGAGATTGGATCAAAGGACTAGCGCAAGACACAGGTTGGTTCATCCTATTTCTCTTTGTTTATAGTTCATAAAGGAGAATACAAAAGTAGTTTTCTCTGTTCGTTTCTAAGGTCACTGTCACACCTTAGTGGGATATGGTCGTTCTGAATAGACACTTTTCCCGTTAACAAAATGGCGACTCCGCTGGGGACGATCGTCTAGTTGGTTTGTTTGTGTTTCTCTTGTTGTTTGTTTCATAAACTTAGAAGTAGCGAATCGAACTGCATTTGCCATTAACAAATGCAAAGTAGACATCTGCTGCTTCAATCCATTCACTGGATCTATTTATGATTTGAACAAGCTGATTCACAAATGATCTGATTGCCCTCTGTGATAGCTCTTAAACCTTCATTAAATCTACCCTCTGATTGTGCATTACTGATTGCTTTTACTCGGCCAAAAACCATAGATTAAACTGCAAACCATGACCCAGAACCCGGATAGAATTCTCGTTTCTGCCCCAGCACAGGTACTGTGAAGAGTTCCTACATTTCAACGCAGTTCCCGAGAGGTCAACCTGCATTGCAATCCAGTTTCTCTGTGTAGCAGGTGCATTGATTAGCCTAGGCTTGTGCAGCTGAGGTTCTTTGCTCAATTTTTTCAGTTTTGTCTCTGATTTTTGCAGCCTGTGATCAGAGTGTTTGTCTGTTTAAAAACCCCTTTTCTTTGTTGATATTCCGCCTTAGTTTTATAAAAGAAACTATAGATGTTTTTGTGTGTTTGTTACGTCATTTACTGTTTTTCATTGCAAAAGTAGAATAGTCATACTGTCGTCCTTTGATTTAGATCTGTCGCAAGTGTCGATTTTGATCATAGGAGAAAGTTTATTTGTTGTTGACAGTCGATTATGCTTTTACTTTTGCCTTTGGTTTGAATTTGTGACTTTCTAGTGTCGAAACGAGTGTTTATTTAAAAATCATAAAGTGTCGTAATCGTCTCTACCTTTTGATTTCGAAAAGAAGCTTGTTTGTGTTTTTCACTTCAAAGCGAATTCAGATTTGTACAACAACTTTCTTTTTAGGCATCAATATTAGGAAAGTGAAAAACAAAACACATGCATGTGCATTTTCATATTGACAGTCTGTTTGGCTTGATTTAGGAAAAGTGCATTTACAGTGTGCTCTTTGCTCTTTGCGAAAAGATTGTGTCTTTCTTTTCCCTTGTATCTAGGATTTTCATTGCTGAAAAGAGATAAAAGCTTGTTTATCATCTTTAGATTTCATTTTAGGAATTACATATACATCTCGTGGTGATCCCAAAAGGAAAACTTCATAAGAAAGATCAAATTAAAATAAATTCAATGAACTTAACAACGCTTTGTAACTTAACGCACAACATTTAGAGGTCTAGGCTAGAGACGTATTCCGGCGTCGTAAAGCCTGGTAACTGTTGTCCTCACTGATGGTTGGGTGATTCCTCCACTTTGAGACGATAAGTGCCAGTACGGACTTGTGCTCCCACGTACCATCGAGTATATATTGGGAGACCCCTATAGGCTTAAAACCTTTTATCCATAGGAAGCCGTGTCAGCCGCCCTACTGATCGCAATGCACTGAAAACAACATTCAGGAAGATTGACTGCCATACCGTAAAAAGTATTCTGCAGTTTTGCAATTGGTTTGGTACTCCCTCTACCTAGACCTCCAGAGCAGTCCCTTTCGTTCCTTTTCAGACTCCTTGACGGAAAAGGTCCATCTGAGCACTTGTCACTTCAGGCTCATTAAAAATCGAAGGATACTAGAGTCATCTTTTGTTTTTTCTCGACTCTTTAAAACTGAAAAAACAAGTTGTGTCAAAGCGTGTTAAAATTTATTTTAAACGGAATATTCATCCCGTTTTCCGTCGTTGATCTTTGGGTTGAGAAAATGGAACCTACCAACCAAGGAATTCCCCTTGGTGGAAATCCTAGTCCCTTCTCCTCTTGGGGAGATGTTGGTGCGCCCCATATGGCCACATTGTCGCTTCCAGGACTGACGATTGGCTTGCCAGTATGGCTCTTCTCAACCCATGTCGTTCAGAACACCACTATTCCTGAACAATCAAATCAGCAATTAGACGAGTCCAGAGTTACCCACTAGCCTTCTACTTCCTCTAATTCTTCCTCTCCTCCTTCCTCTTCGCTTGATGGAACTGTTAAAGCTAAAATCCAAGTTCCTAAGGAGAAGAAGGGAAAGAAGAAGAAAGAGAAAAAGAAGAAGGATCCAAAGGTGGATGGGGGAAAACGAGTGTCGTCTAACGAAAATCCACACACATCACCGACCAGGCCTAAATCACCATGTGTCATTTGCAAAGGAGACCACCTTCACAGAGATTTTCCTTGCATCCCCCGGATACTAAGGGACTGGTCTCCTCGTTTGCACAATCCGGTGTCATCAACCTCTGGAGATCATGTTGAAAGCACACCGTCAACTAGTGAAAGTGAAGCCCCAGGACAAAAGGGGAAAGCTAGATTTCCTTGTAAATTGTACGAAGGCAACCATGCCCTCCACCATTGTCCCTTCTTAGACGAGGTTAAAAGAGTTTTGGATGATCGTCCGGTTTCACCATTACGACTTCCTCCTGGATATAAAAAACTCTTGTCGAGTCCTTCACTAGTTGAGAACCCAGCTAGCCCGCTCAAGTGGTCGGCTGAAGCGCCTATCATTGAAGATAAAACAACTGAATCCATACTAGACAAAAGTCAAAAGGTCGAGGCGGCAGTTGACCCGGTCTTGCCTTCAGAGGTTTTATCTTTGGATGATACAGTCACTGAAGAGAACAAGGATGACACCGTCCAAATTCTCTTCATTAACACGGACTCCGACAAACATGGGGGCAATCCACCCATTCCTTTACCGCAGGAAGGAAGTTTGACAAAGCCATACCCGGTCGTCTACTCGGTCCCACCTCCAAGCAACCTAGTTGTCTCCTTCGACTGGAATCAACTAGGCAGACCCCGTTTGCCAGCAAGCATACCATTCTGAATTGTCGTTCAAATATATAGAATGGTCATGGTTGGTACCATCATAGATGAGGGGGCTTCTATGAGTATCCTTTCCTCTATTGCTTGGAAAGCGCTTGGTTCGCCATTGCTGTTTCCTGAGATGAGAAATCTGATGGGATTTGATAAAGGAACCAGTCGACCTTTAAGGATACTTCCTGATGTGCCCATAACATTGAGAGGGAAGACAGTTCGCATGAACGTCATGGTCATTCAAGGACCCTTGGATTATAACCTACTCCTTGGACGAGACTATATTTATTGCATGGGAGCCATCGTCTCCTCACTCTTTAAAGTAATGTGTTTTCTGCACAAAGGAAGAGTGGTCAAGCTCGTGGACCAGCTTTCATTTCCCGGATCATGCATAGAAAATAGTCATATACCATCCCTAAATGGTCTCTTCACGCAAGAAATGTCTCAATTCCCAGTCCATCCTACCGATGAGCGCGAGTAATTCGAAGGGATATGACTGAAACCCAGGGGGCATGCGTCCTGGTCTGCTTCGGCAGGAAAACTTCGGGTATAGGGTAGGTTTCTGCGGGAGAATATGACTATTTTGTACCCCGTTCGTCGGTGGAAGAGGGGTTAGTCTAGAATAATATTCTCTTGTCAAAGTTATGTGAGTTGGCGGTCGTCGTTGCTCACATTTTTTTATCTCGGTAGACATCGTCGAAGAAGTGTTTTGTTTGCACCATGCATAGAGCAATCTTTGGGTAACCTGTAAGAGGTAGGCCTCTCCCGATAGAAAAAATGTTTTGTCTGCAAATTGAGGGGTAACCTTGAAACCATATTTTATACCTGGGGGCATGCAAACCTTTTGGAGTGCAAGCGAAGGGCGACTATTTATTTTTTAAATTTTTAGGTCCTCCCTTTAAACCCGTAGGCTAACCCTTTAAACTCGTAGGATTAGTCGTCACCAAACTTGCATAAAGAAAGGATGTCGGGAAAAAATCTAAAAGTTGTCATTTTTATATGAGACATTCTTATCATATGACTGGATTAATCGAGCAATTTTAGCACATAGTTCAAGCTCGTTAAAAAATAAACATAAGATCTGAGCAAATGTTTCCACCCATGTTTAAGCTCGTTAAAAAATGAACTATCCCCTGGTAAATAACCACCGTTAATGAAACATTTCAGCCATTAAAGCCTTGGTCGTGTTTGCACCGTCACCTCCACTTTTCATTTGGCCAATCATTCACCTCCATTTGATTGTTTACCCATTTTGAGGAACAGCTGTGAAGTGTGATTTCACTAGCCATCCTTGTGACACTGCCGTGATTGGAAAATTCCAAACCTTACCTGGAATCCGCTGCTACCCATTTTATCACTCGTTCCTCAAAAGACGAGTCTTCTTTAAGCTCTTTTCAACTAACTTGTAAAATATGAAAAGATTGCTAAGTTTTGGCCTTCCAGCTCGTTAAAGCGACAGGAAGTGCTATCCCTCCTCTAGATTTTAATCTTTTTGGACCTGAGGGATTATTGCACAAAAAGATCGAGCGCTTGTTTTGTTCGGCTCGTTAAAACTATCGAAAATTCATCCCTTCTGTATTGTTTTATACTTTCTCGGACTTAAGGGATTAGATGACGAAAAAGGAATTCCGGAGTTACCTTTACGTACCTTTTCAGACTCTCTAAAAATGAAAAGGACCGAGTTATCTTTGTCGTTAGACTCGTTAAAAAGATTAAATAGCGACAAACTTGTCTTTAGGCGAGAACGAGTTTCACTATCGCTAGGCTCGTTAAAACATAGCGATGGGTTTGCCCAAAGGGAAAATTATAGAACAAGCATATGTTATCCTCCTCAAGCTTGACAAAAATAAAGAGGTACTGGTCAGCAATGACTGGGGAAAAATTAGGAAGAAAACTCAAAGAAACATTGTTGGTAGCAAGTCGCTCTTGAACATGACACTTCCACTCCGTGCCTGAGTCGGGTTGGGTTGTTTCATTCATCGGTCACATCACCATGGTCACGCCATACCATCCACATTTGGGGTAAATGCTACCAATCCATCACATAAGTGTCGCCGACATGTTCAAGAGAAGTCATCCAGAGAAGTCACCTGTGTCCCATCCACTAACATACATTATACTTCATTCCTTCATGACCGCCACCCTGAACCATATATCATCGGATCGTTTTCACCTCCATCAAAATCATTTGCTCCGTTCCGTGTCATTGATGTGGGATTCATTAAGGCCCTCCTTTGACAGATCGCTTCTTGTCGACATCAGCTCATTATCCAAGAAGTTGATCTAGGAACACCCGATTCATTACTTTGAAGCTTGCATTCCTCAATGGCAAGTTTCTCACTTCCGGCGATAGGTATACATCAATGACCTTCGACCGAAATATTTTGCGTGGTGTTTGATGCCAAGTCCTTTATTCACACCACGTGAATTGTACTGCAGTACCTTGAGGGTCATTATCATTATCGGTGATTCCTCTCGCGCTTCTTAACAGTTTACATCATTGACTGGTAATCAAGCGATGTCTTTCCATGTTCGACTTCAAAACATTTCTCACATGGATCGACTTGTACTTCGAGTGAAGATCGAACGAGATTGAAGACCCCGGATCTAGTTTCATCCATCCGAGCTGCGATATATATTCAGGAAAAATAAAGACATTGAAATGTACAGCATTACAGCACAGATAATCATCCTACCAAAAGGATGATGACTCTATCACAATCATCAGTCTACCATCAGACGATTGTCTGTCCTATGTACATGAAAATGAATTTATAAAGCTGACCATGGGAATGCCCGCCTCATCTAGATCATGAAAACAGTATGAAAATAATGTATTGTATTGTATCTTATTACAGGTCTCCTCCCAGCATTGAAAGAACTTCGGATCCTCCTAATAAATCATTTCACCCGATAAACGGCCTCATACTTTAGGGGGCAACTGTTATAGACATTTTTGTACCTTACAGCTCCAAGCATGAAATGTCCATAAACCAAGGGCTCCTAAGTCCTGAAAAGTGTTTTTATAACTCCTAAAGGAACAAGGTCAACAAATTATAGCTTCTCCCAGAAGTTCTCCACCAGAAACTACTCAGAACTAGTCAAATCAGGATCATTTCAGCTGCTCCACTAGCTAGCTGCGTTGCAAAGCACCCAAATACACTAGCTAGGGGCATTGAAACGCACCTAAATGCACTACCAGGGTGCGTTGAGCAGGAAATGACAAGTGGCAGAGTCATTCCACGAGGTGGAGAGACAATGGAAGTTTCCAGAATCTTCTCCAATGACACTTTCCTCACTGAATTCGACCAGGGATTAGTAAGAGGCTCTCAGTCTCCAAGTGGAAGCAAGAACTAACAGAGAGAAGCCACTAATAAATTCATGAGCTGAATCATCCTCTTTTCATACATCTATATATGGATCCCTCATCCAAGAGATCCAGAGGCTAGAATATTGTACATTGCAAAGAATTGCTGTTGGTTTTGAGATAGATATCAGAGTATTGGGTGATTTATGCTTTGTTGGAGGTGAAGAGGGGCTTCTTTGCTGGGAGGTTGATGCTAGATCAGGAATCATCAGTTGTAACTCCTCTTGGACCTTCTTTTTATATCAATAAAACTATTTGAGTTTCTCCTACATGCTTGTGTATCATTGATGTTTGTTACATTTGTATGTTTAGCTTAAATATGATCCTAAGCTTTTTATGAGTATGAACCCATGTCTTTGTATAGTTTCCTTCTTCTGTGATCTTGCAGGTATTTGGTGAAGCTATGCAAGTAAGGGAGCAGGTAGCTGGGAGCTGTCAAAGAGAAGAGAGATTGGATCAAAGGACTAGCGCAAGACATAGGTTTCATCCTATTTCTCTTTATTTATAGTTCATAAAGGAGAATACAAAAGTAGTTTTCTTTATTTGTTTCTAAGGTCACTGTCACACCTTAGTGGGATATGGTCGTTCTGAATAGACACTTTTCCCGTTAACAGTGAGTTCCTCAGCCAGAATTCGAATACCGTCATCTCTGGACATGATGCGGAAAATCTCCCAGGATAGGGGGACAGTGTAGGTGTGAAGGCCATCTTCCACAAAAAGCTTGATGAGCCCATGATGGGCTAGCTAATCCGGTGTCCCTTCCTTTAATTTTGTGCCACACTCAATTAATGATTACAAAAGAAAATAGGGGATGCTTAACTTCTGTTTTGGAGGTAAATCCATCCCATGTCTGAGTTCACTCAGCAAACGGAAATGATAGCCGTAGATAATACTGAACCGCCCCTCACAGGTAATGTATTTCATGATTTGGAAACTGACTTCGCTCCAAAAAGGATGTAAGATGGCTCTCCGGACCCCATTCTTATCTTCTGCAAACTGTTCCTCAAGTAGGAAGAATTCCGTCTTAGCTTTTTGGCCCAATGCCCTCTCCTCTTTGCTCGAGGGTATCCCCAATGACAGATCAGTAACTCGACTAGTGAGTTTAGGGGTAAGATTTAGAGTCAACCCTCTGAAATTCACAGTGGCCAGTGCCTTTGATTTAGGTTGCAGGGCCATTAAGAATTCCTCCATTATCTCATCGTCATGACCCTGAATTTTGTCACAAAAGTTCATCCAATTGGCACGGGTGAAGAGGTTCACCACCTCGGGATGTTCACACAATTTTCTGGAATCCGAGGGTTCCTTCCTGATAAACCCCCCTGGCATAGTGAGAGTGCCCTGTTTTATGCTCTGAGCATAGAGGGATTGTTGTTTTATGGTTTCCTCCTTTGAACCTCAGGACAAGATCTCTCAGGTGTTTGTTTTTTAACTTGCACCAATTCCTTGGTTCTAATTCTTTTGCTGCCCAAAACTCAATTGTCCGTGTATAAAAGGAAGAATTAGGTTTCCATAGATAGAGTGCAAAGCTCAATTATCATCCCCAGCATCCATACAACCATGTAAAATTCACATTCTGCATACACAGGTTAGCCCTCACAGTGCTTTATCTTTTCTGCAGGAGGAATTTTATTAACAGGAATGGTGGAGGAGAATTTTGACGCATAACCAACTAAGAAATTCCGTGCAACACATAGGTAAACTGTTATTTTCAACTCACATGAAGACTTGTCTCTAACCCTCCAATTCAAGAAAGCTCAATTCACCACTTTTTCGAAATATAACGTGCATGGAAGAGTGTTTTTTAGCCTACCTCTCTTGGAACTCCAAATTTGATGAAGAAAAGTCCAGGCTTCTCTAATCCGGAAGGTTATGTCGTACTTCTTGTAGAGCTTCTTACTTTAGAACTCTTACCGGCTTTTGTAGGATGTCACTGTGCTTCTGAACTAGCCTGGTATGTAGGAGAATTTGGAAACAGGCTGAAAAGCTCGGTGGAGGATGATGGGTTAACAGATTTTGGAAGCAGAGGACGCGTACTTCGGTCGAGGACGTTTGCAAGTGAAAATGAACAACGGGTAACGCAAGTCTTTAGCCGAGAATTTTTGAACTACGACGCAATTTGTGGCGACGGGGTGAGGTGGACAGACTGAACCGTTAGCCAACGTCATGGCCATCATTTCTCTGTGTCCCTGACTGCCATTACCTCTCCTTTGCCATTAACTGCTGCCACCACTACCAGTCCCGTCGCTTTCCCTGACTGGACACTCCACATGTGTCGACTGCACGTCTCGTTGGAAAATTTGAATGTAACTGAGCTTGTTCGGATCCCACAAAGCTATGTAACTAGCTGTGGGTGGCCAGTTGACTGGCCACTGAATTCATTCAATCCGAACCATTTTCACAGACATGCAGTTTTCGAAATATAGTTTATGCAATTGATGAATTAGGTTAGACACTTAACTGCGTGGCCATGGATGCATTATGCAGACTTCGGGACTTGGAACCACTGCTTTTCTTGCTGCTGCCTTGTGCACAGGTGCTAGAACCCATTCTTTCATTTGTCGATGTTGTATGCACGGCTTTGGAACCCGATCCTTCGGTTGGCAACGCTGCATGCACAGGTTCTATTTGGTTTCAGCTGTCGAGGATGTTTTCACGTCCAGGAGGAGCCTTTTTAAATGTTTCCTTTTGTTGGTTTCAGCTGCCCCTGCCTCTAGAGTATGTGTTCTAGAGGGATCAACCGCTATAGGATTCCTGTAGGATGTCCTGTAGATGCTTCTCCTCCTGGGATGCAGGCTAAACGAGTAGGGCTATATTCGCTGATGAAGAGTCTAGATGGCGCTTGAACAGGTAGAGTGTGCAAGCCTTTGCTGCTTCACTTGTCACTTGAAATTTTTTCTGTCCATCTGAAGAAAACAAGGTTTCTTGTATGACTGTGTAGGAACACATAACCAGGTTGGTGCAATGGAGGTGGAAAGAGATGGAACAAGGGTGACATATAGTGATGGATGGAATAGAGGGGTAGCTACAAGCCTAACCAATAGATTCCAAGCTTTAGATCCCCTTCCAAAATCGAATTTGGCCCGCCCGAAGGTTCTACAGGATGTTTTCTGTAGAAATATAGAACTTCCTGTAGAAAGCCTAGAACTTCCTATAGAAAGCCCATAACTTCCTGTAGGGGGTGGAATCTCGACCTGAATGTGATCAAATCCTAGGAAAGGCGAGTGGCCATGGAGGGAGTGTCTATAAGGATGTCCTATAGCCTGGTACAGACCCCTATCCTTGTTTTGCATGACCCTCTTTACCTACAATTATTTTACAGAGATTAGGCCTTGTTACAGGGAAAAGTGTCTATACAGAACTGCTTATCCCACTAAGGTGTGGTAGCTACCTTAGAAAAAAAAAAAGTAAAGCTACTTTCATTTTTCCTTTATGAAAGATAGATGAGAGAAGAATAGAGGAGACGAACCTCTGTCTTGCGCTTGGCTCCTAGTTCGAGTCCTCTCTCTTCCAATAGTCCTTTGCCACTTGCTTCCTTGTACACCCAGCTTCACAGAGTACCTGCAGAATCAAAGTAGCATAACACTATACAAGAACATGGATCTATTATCATAAACAATCTAGGATCAGATGTAAATTGACCATACAAATGCATAAAACATAAACGACACAAGAGTATGGAGGAAAACTTGAATAGCTTTTATTGATAATCAAGAAAGAGCCAAGGGAGTTACAACTCGTTGTTCTGACCTAGCATCATTCTCTCAGCAGGTAAGCCCTTCTTCACCTCATACAAAGCTTAGATCACCCAACACTATGATGTTGCCTCAAGAAACTAACAACAATTCCTTACAAGATGCAAAATTCCAGCCTCTGGATCTTTGGGATGAGGGATCCATATATAGATATCTGTAAGGGAGATGAGTCAGCTTGTGATTTGATTAGTGTCTTCCCTCTGATAGTTCTTGCTTCCACTTGGAGATTGATGATCTCTTACTCGTCCTTGGTCGAACTCAGAGAGGCAAGTGTCACAGGAGAAGTTTCTGGAAGATTCCATGCCTCTCCACCTCGCGGATTGACACTGCCATTTGTCACTTCTCACCCATCGCACCCCATAGAAGGGATTTTTGAAATGCAATGCACCCACAGAGTGTACTTAGGTGAGATGCAATGCACTTTGCCTATGGAGCAGGTGAAATGATCCTGTTTTGACCAATTCTGAGTAGTTTTTCATGGAGAACTTCTAGGAGAAGCTGTAATCAGTTGACCTTGTTCCTTTAGGGGTTAGAAAAACACTTTTAGGGACTTAGGAGCCCTTCATTTATGGAAATTTTATGCTTGGGGTTGCAGTGCCCAAAAATGTCTATAACAGGCCTGTTCCTTTTTTTTATTTTTTTTTCTTTTCTCTTCTTTTTTTTGAGAGAGACAGCTGGGGCACCTCCATGAGGTTTTCACCCTTATTGTCTGCCCTGGGCACCTCACAGAGGTTTTCGCCCAAGAATCTTTTTATTCCTTCTTTTTTTTTTCTTTTTTTTTGTGATGATCAAGGTGTGGGTGGAATAGAGGCAGAGCCCTTCTCCACTACCAACACTGATTTGTCCAAAGTTTCAATGAACTCCTACCTTGAAAGGGGTTTCCTGTAGATTTTCAATCGATGCCCATTGACAAGCATGGGGATGCCTTCTTCATCAATTGTCCTGATAAGAACTGAACCATTGTGATTGCATTTCTCCACTATATATGGTCCTAACCATCGTGTCATCAACTTCCCTTTGAAATCCTTGTATATTGAGTCATACAGCAGCGCCCAATCTCCTAGCTAGAATTGCTTTTCATTAAGGTGCTAGTCATGCCATATCCTCCTCTGTAGTTGAACTACTTCTGAGTGGAGGAGGGCCTGCATTCTCTCTTCGTCTAATCCATTCAGCTGCAGTAATCTTTCACGTTGAGCATGGCTAAGATATAAGTCCAGCTGAGCTTCCACCCTCAATGTCTTGTACTCGAACTCTATGGATAGCAAAGATTTCTTCCCATAAACTAGCTCATAAAGTGTGAAACCTGTTGTAGTCTTCCAAGTGGCGTTGTAGGCCCAGGTGGCCTCAAATAGGCGATCTACCCAATCCTTTCTGTTGCTGCTCACCACCTTAGTCAAAATCCCTTCCAATGCCCTATTAGTGACTTCCACCTGCCCATTTTCTTGTGGATGATATGGGGTGGAAGTCTTGTGCTTGATCTTGTGATGAGCAAGCAAGTCTTCAATCAGGTTAGAGGTGAATTGGCTTCCTTGATCAGTGACTAACTCTGTTGGGTAGCCAAACTTGTAGAAGATATTTTCTCTTAAGAACTTAGCGACCTTTTCTTATATCGCTGCTTTGATTGCCTTTGCTTCTGCCCACTTTGTTAGGTAGTCAGTGCACATAATGATGTAAGACTTTTGCTTTGAATGAGGGTTGATAGGACCCACAAAATCCATGCCCCACTTCTCAAATGGCTCGAAGGTCACTTGAGGCTGGAGAGGAATTTCATCCCTTGGAGTCGGTTTCCCCATCCTATGACATCGGTCACACTAGTTGATGTATCTTCTGACATCTTGATGAAGAGTATGCCAATAGTAGCCTGCTTGTAGAATTTTGAAGGTAGACCTTTTGGCTGCAAAGTGGCCTCCACAGGGCCCGTCGTGATAGGTTAGGAGGATGTCAAAGACTTCCTCCTCCCTAACACAATGCCTCTAGATCTAATATGGGCCAATTTTAAATAAGTTTCCCCCGATCCAAGTGAAGGGGGCACTCTTCCTCACAATTTTTCTCTTCTCCTTTGAAGATAGATTCGGAGGGAACTGTGCTGAGACCAAGTAATTTGTTATATCAGCAAACCATGGAGAGAGTACTGATATAACAAATATGTGTTCATCTGGTATCTGGTCATCCACTGTCCTTTCTTCACCTGCAGGAAAATCCAATCTAGACCGGAAGTCAACAACAACATTTTCCTTACCTAGCTTGTTGACAATAGTCAAATCGAATTGCTACAACAAAAGTAACCATCTAATGATACGAGCATTTACATCAGGCTTATTCATTAAATATCTAATCACAGCATGATCAGTGTGTACAAATGTTTGATAACCAGTGATGTAGTGTCTGAACTTGTTTAGGGAATGGACTACAGCTAGTAACTCTTTCTCGGTTACAGTATAGTTCATCTCTGCCTTGGACAGGTTTTTTCTGATGAAGTATATGGCATAGGGTAGTTTCTCCTCAACTTTTCCTAAGGTTGCCCCTATGGCTTTGTTTGAGGCATCGGTGTGGATGTGGAAAGGTAGGACCCAGTTTTGACCTCTCAATATCAGGGTGGACACCAGCTTATCTTTCAACTCATCTAGAGCCCCTTGACAATCATCACTCCATTTAAACTCAACATCTTTCCCTAAGTGTTGTTGGGAAAAGTATCCAATATGGAATGACCCTATCCCACTCTAAGGGTGATAGTACCTCAGCAACAACTGAATGCAAAGCTATTCAAGATTACTTCTTTATGGGATGAGAGAGGGAAGAAAAGGATGATCTACTAACCGTTATCTTGCGCTTAATAGTCGATCCAGTCTTCACTCCTTGCTGCTTGCTCCTAGCTCCTTGCTCTTTCACCGGCCCAGCTACACAAAGATCCTGTAAAAGCACAAGAAAAGGAAACTACAAGAAGCATACATCCATAATCGATTCAGGGATTAGCATAAATCAAATGTACAAGCATCTATTCACCATAAAGACACATGCATATAGAAGAACCTCAAATACTTTATTAATAGAAGAAGCAAAGTTCTGAGAGAGTTACAACCATAATAGGCCCAATCCAGCAACACCTCCCAGCAGAAAGAAATCTCCTCTTCACCTCCTTCAAGCAATCACCCAATAGTTTTATACAGAAACCAACAACACTTCCTTACTTGCACAAAATTCCAGCCTCCCTAGACCTCATGAGTGAGCTCTATATATAGGGTTTTGGAGAAAGGATGAGTCATCTTGAGACTGGCATGAAGCTGACTAGTGTCCTCTCCCACTTTAGTTAATCTTCAGTTCTTGAGTCCACTTGGAGATTCTTGCTTCCACTTGGAGATCAAGACCCTCTTACTCATCACAAGGCGAATTCCTTGACCCAAGTGTCAGTTTGGAAGCTTCCTGGGCAGTTGACACCTTGCAGAATGACTGTGCCACTTGGCCAATCTCGCCCAGCGCAGGTAGCCTTCATTAGTTTTGACATTCAGCGCAGGTACAGAGTGGAGCAGTTGACATTCAGCGCAGATGCTCAGTGGAGCAGCTGACATGATCCAGAAACTGCTTGTTTTTTAGTGTTTTCAGGTGGAGAACTGATTTTCAGTGCTGTGGTTTGCTGACCTTGTTCCTCTAGGGGTAAGAACAACATGTTTAGGGACTTTGGATCCCTCAGATTATTGACATTTCATGCTCCATGCTGTTAGGCACAAAAATGTCTATAACACTAAGAGGCCAAACAATGAGGAGGCTAGCTTACTGAAATCTTTAATGAATCTTCTATAATATCCTGCTAAGCCTAGGAAACTCCGAACATCTCTTACCTTTTAAGGAGGTGGGACCTTTTAGATGATAGCAATCTTGTTAGGATCCACCTATAATCCTTGCTGAGAAATTGTATGATCTAGCACAGTCCCTTCAGTCATTAGGAATTCACATTTTTTGGGACTGAGGGACAGGTTCATCTCAATGCACTTGGTTAAGAATTTTCCCAGGTTAGTCAATGCTTCTTGGAAGTTGGACCCATAAGGAGTAAATTCATCCATATAGATTTGTACCGAATCGTGGACCAACTAAGAAAATATGCTCAATACTGCTCTCTGGAAAGTGGCAGGAGCATTGCGTAGCCCAAAGGGAAGGACTTGGTAGGCAAAAGTATCCCATGGACAAGTGAAGGTGGTCTTATCTTGGTCCTCCCAGATGATTTGGATCTGATTATACCCGCTGAACCGATCTAGGAAAGAGAATAACTTCTTCCCTTCCAGTCCATCCAACACTTGATCTATGAAAAGCAAATGGAAATGGTCTTTCTTGGTGGCTTTGTTAAGTTCTTGGTAATCTACATAGATTCTCCACTTCCCGTTTTTCTTGGGCACAAGCACTAGAGGTGAGACCCACTCACTGTCGGAGATGGGGTAGATGAATCCTGCATCCAACAATTTTTGCAATTCTTCTTTGACGATGTCTTTAAGGGCTGGATTCATTCTCCTCTAAGGCTGCCTAACTGGTTTACAATCTTCTTTAATGTAAATGCGATGGGTACAGACCGAAGGGTCGACTCCTTTCATCTCCTTATAGCTCCAAGCGAAAGCATCCAGATGATTTTTCAGTAAGCTACATAGCTCCTTCTCTTGGGAGGAAGATAGGGAGGAGCTGATCTTTAAGGTTCTTTCAGGGCCAAATTCCATATTCTTAACTCTTGGAGAGGTCGGATTAGTCACATAGAGGTCCACTAAAGCGCTGGCTTGGGTACCTTCCACCAACTCCTCTAAGGACAGTGCACTGGGAGGTGGATGTCAGGCAGAAAGAGTCGATTGTGCAGACACAACCAACCTCCCTAGGAGCCTAAGACTCTCTAGTGACAAACAAGACAAACAAGAGCAATCCTTCTCTAAACATGCATTTACTATACGAGAAATCAAGTGTTTAGATCCTACCTGTAATCCAACGTTGTTGTAGCAGTCCAGCTCCGCTGATCTAGATGAGCTCCTCCTTCACTTTGAAACTTGCATACACTAACAATCAAACGATTAAATAGCACTTGATAATCTCATAGAATAAAACATATTTAACACATAGACCAAGGAGTACATGAAACAACTCATAAATAACAAGTTATTGAGAAGAATGGACTCATTTGCATTAATAGGTAACAAAAGGAACAAATACAACCTGAGCCTTGGTGTTGTGCAAGTCCCTCCCAGGGTCCATCAAGAGTTCTCCTTTACTTTGACAAAGCTCACCCACTTCCAAATAGAACAAGCAAAGATGGCAATCTCTCCTCACAAGCTTCTAAATGGGAGTCCTAATTCCTGCAGCATTTACCCTTAGAAATGTATAGCTTTCAACCTCTCCTCGTTCTGGCCCAATGGCTGTATTTATAGTGCTCAAGAGGAAGTTAATCAGGTCCACCATCAATGGGATAATCCCCTCTTGGGATGGGATAGCTCCCTTATTGATGGGATAAGTTCCTCTTTGGTAGGAGTGCATGAACCATTTGGAGGCGCTCAATACACGTCGAACAACCTTCTAGAATGCTCTATAAATGACCACAAGTGACTTTTTAAAGATGAAACTTGCGCATTTTAACCTTTACAGGGGGACACACCTGCCCCTTTACATACAGAGCGTCCAAAGACGCAGCTTTTGTGAACATTGGGTGCGTACCCGCAGGTAAGGTTGAGAGAACCTGCGTCCCCAGAGATAAATACATTTAGAAAGACTTTCTCTCTTTTTTGGAGTTTGACATGGAGAGCAGAGGCATAAGACTTGCCTAAGAGGGTAGCATGACTGTTGATAGAGCCATCCTAACTGTAAATAGTCATGGTGACATTTTTTAGTGTAACAGATTGCCCCCTAAAGTGCGAAGCCTGAAATAGATTAGGGTTTTGTATTATCTAGGAAGGGTGAAGCGCTTTATCATTTCAAGGATTATCTTGTGGAGAGCCTGGTCAGAACCTGCAATTTTCAACACAAAATACATGTATAAGATTATATCATCACTGAGGTAGGCATTCCCATACTCAGATTAAAACTTTAACTAACAGACTAACTACTCTGATACAGGAATGATCTTGCAGTACATCATAATCATAGACTTTTGTAGACACAGTATGGACGTAGCCATCTGTTTATGATTAGTCTACTTAGATAATGAATGCAAAACTCCTCACAGCCTAGATGGTGGAAACTAGATCCAGGGTCTTCATTTCTACTTCTCGAATTGGTACGATTCTAGCCATGCGAATAAATGAGTTGATGTCGAACATGGTAGAAACCACTTGATTACCAGTCGATGATGTAAACTGTTAACAAGCATGAGAGAGACCACCAGTAATGTCAATGGTTCTCAAAGTACCTAGTACAATCCATGAGATGTGAATGAATGAGTTGATGTCGAACATTTCACGGAATCCTTTGATCGAAAGTCAATGATGTAAACTGACGTCAAAGGCGAGAAACCTGCCATTGATGCATGCAGACTTCAAGGTACTGACGATTTCTAAGTCATCTCTCTAGATAATGTGCTGATGTCGATAGAAAGCGACCTGTTGCAGGCAAGCCCGCAACACGAAATCATTGTTCAAGTTGAAGAAATGTTGCTGTAAGGACTGACTCAGGGATGGTCAAATGGATGACAAGTATTTTGCAGATGAAAGTTTTGCTTGCAGACCTCTTGAACACATAACGACACAACAGATGGCTTGGTGATAAACGACTCAAAGTTAATCCCCGGAACCCGGCTGAAGACTTTCAAAGTGGTTTGATCAACTGTGAGGTAAAGGATTTCCCAACCCAGGTGAATGAAAAAGTGTCGTGTTCAAGAGTGGTAATAAAGTTTCTTCTGAGACAAAAGGTAAAAAATAGGTTCATTCTTCTCTCTTTTCCCCCACCATTTCTGGCAAGTACCTCTTTATTTTTAACAAGCTTGAGGAGGATAACATATGCTTTTATTATAAGCTCATCCTTTGGATGAGTCCAACCTAGTTTTGATTCGAACCCTAAGAAGGAGTGGTTCATTCCTGTTTGTAATTGAACAGGTCCTTTACTGTGAAATCTTTAACGAGCCCAGTATAGGAGAAACTCGGCGTTTTTCAATTTTAGAGAGTCTAAAAAACTTAAGAAGACTCCAAGTTGAACTTTTTCATAGATTTGTGTCCCTCAAGCCCGAAAAAGTATAAAATAATACCTGGGGGAACTGCTTGATCTTGCGACCAAGGAGTACTTTCATAATTAGTGTCATTGACCTGAAAAGTAAAAAGCGATCAAGGACACGTCGTTTTATTTCCGTATCGAGTTTGAAACGACAAAAACCCGGCAATCTTTTCCTGATTTTACGGTCAGAAAAGAGCTATAAGGGGACCGTCTTTTAATTCCGTTTTAACGAGTGTAAAAGAAACGCTCGGCAATCTTTTCATTTTTTAGGAGTCAGAAAAGGGCTTAAAAGATGACTCTGATATTTTGGTTCGTGAAAAATGACAATTTTTTCCTCTAAGTCCCTTTGTCCTGCACAAAAACAACACATTACTCATACCTGTTTAATATAGGCAAAAATACATCGAAAATCATCCTTCCATGGTGAAAAATGAACAAATTCATCCAAAAAACCTATAAAAAGACTTTTTACCATGTCATTTTTACCATTTTACTGTTGAGGTTGAAAAAAGGGCTTTTGGCAAGAAACTTCCCGTGGTTGCTGCGGAAAATCTGACCGTCAGAATCGAACACCGTCTCTTCCAGGTATTTTACAACTTCCTACTCTTCATTTTCATCCGATTAAAATTGTATTTAAGGTTTTAGTTTTGTTTTTTGGGGGGGTTTAGGTTTCAAAATGCGCTCTGCGGTGGACGCAGGTGCCCTTCGGGTGACCTGCGTCCCTCGAGTTTTTCCTATACAGGAAAAAGGTCGGGTGACGCAGCCCACCTTCAGGCCAGCTGTGTCCCGACGCCCTGTGTTCTAAACGCGGGGTGCGTCCTCCGTGAAATGCGGAATTTGAAACCCCAATCCTCACAAATAACCATTCAAATTTCCCCAAATTAATTCTAATCATTGTTTCTTGGTGTGTAGGGCACTCACCATGTTGGATTGGAGAGAAAGAGAGCACGAGGATGTTGATTTAGCTGCAATTGAACATCAACCTTCCATTGATGCCCTAAAAGCATGCGGGCTATATAAATACTGGGCCATACCTGGCATGAGGGCTCAGGTGAGATTCTTAGAATGGCTGGTTGAGAGATGGAACGTTCAAGAGAAATTATTTTACATAGGAGGGCACCAGCTCGAGATAGAGCCCTCTGATGTATACTTTCTCACTGGCTTGCCAAATAGAGGCAAGCAACTCAATCTAGCCGGGACTAGGCCGGGTGGCCAATCCCTTGCTAGTCTCCGGGCAGATTGGTGCACGCCCAATGCACACCATGCGAAAGGCATGGAAATCAAACACATCTCTCTGCGTGAACTCAAAGTTATAGCTTTCACGGTTACCATAATTTGCGGCGCATCCGCTTTACATATTGCTTCCGGGTCCCAAATGCGGATGGCGATTGACTGTTACAAAGGCACCATTTTCAACTGGTGTGATGTTGTGTCGGCTAATATGAAGAGCCAACTGACTAAGGAAAAGAACGGACGACTGAAGACCTTTGGGTATGGGCCTCTAGTCGTGAGCTTTGCCTTAGAGAGAGTTCCGATGCTGATCCCTCAGCAACTCACTGTTGATATATTGGGTCCTCGGGAGCCAAAGCTGGTACGATGGGTTGCGGTGATGGCCCGGCATCCTGACGAGGGCGCGGCGGTTGTTCGATTCACTGATAGTTATTTTCACTAGTTAGAGGACCAGTTTTTTTCGATCCAGGACTTTCCGTATGCCGGAGTAGATTTTCGAGGTGATCCGGACACGGTTCTTCCACAGGGAGAACAATGGGACGACAGAGGTACTTTATTTTTCACAAGTTTTCAAATTATGTATTTTTTTTGTTTCTTATATATATCGTCTCAAAACTGACAGTGAAAATTTTCAAAATGCAGATGTTGGTCCACAGCGCCCAGCCAACCTCCGGCCTTTTGAGAGGAGACATCCAGTTGCACCAGTACCGGCCCCACAGGACGCGGCTGCAGAGACACTAGCTGAGTTGGAGCAGGATCTAGAGCGTCTGACGGTGGATATGCCTGAGACTACCATGGATGATATTCCTATCAGACTTCAGCGCTATGTAGTTGCAGTCCCTGGACTGTTTAGGAGATTTTTGCGTAAGGTAGCCCGTGCAGTGGTGTCGTATAGGGAGCACCACCAGTGATTGGCTAGTCACTTTGTAGACACATGTGACATTTTTGACTTTTTGTACTTTATCATTTTTGCCGATCATAAGGTTTTTTTCAACCTATGATCGAAGACGATGTATATTTTTTGACACACTCCTATCTATATATATATCACTATTACCGGCTTATCTTGTTTAACATATGTGATGAAATGTTTTTAAATTTACTTGCATGATTATCGTAAATGTCTGTCCAACATTCGAGAAGCAATTGCATCTGCTAATGTATTTAAAGACCTTGGAATATGCTGATATTCAATGTAATCAAATTCACGTTCCAAGAGACGCACTCTCAAAAACAACCTTAATAACACAGGATTTCTAATGGCATAAACTCTATTAAGCTGTAATACAACAAGTTCAGAATCTAACCTCACTATCAAACGTCGAATTCCAAATGAAATAGATTCGGATAATAATTCAACCACTGCACTGTATTCTGCAATGTTGTTCGTTGTTTGACCGAGGCTTACCCCATGCATAGAAACTAACTCGTCAGAGGGTGAATAGATAACCCAAGCTGCGGAAGAGATATTCCGTGTACTACGACAAGCACCATCAGCAAATCCAATGTATGTTTGGAGAGGCGTCGACATCTGCAATATCAAGAGTAAAACCAAGATAAGCCAGAATAACGACGAAAAACACACTCGCTAAGCTAAGCACACTGACTAACTAACAAACATACTAGCTAGAAAGAAAACCTAACCTAACTAAAAATTCTCCATACCCACCATTTAAGCATAATACCTCTTTAGGTAAAGTCCATTTCTGGGTTTACCCAAAGAGTCCCCATCAAAATCTACCAGCTCATAAGCCCCTTTTGCTAGCTTTCGCTTTACAATATAGGGTCCATGCCACATAGGAACGAATTTTCCAGCACCTAGCTTATCGTTAGCTTGATCATATAATAGCACTAGGTCTCCCTCCGAAAAACTTCGAGGGGTCACATTTCTATCATACTGAGCTTTCATTCGCTTCGCGTGAGTCTCGATTGCCAATGCAGCGTCACGTCGAGTCTCATCTAATTTAGCTAAGTACAATAAACATTTCTCCTCTTCGGAAGTAGCTGGGAGTAATTCGACAGCCATTTGAAGTGATGGGATTTCGCATTCAATGGGTAACACAACTTCTAAGCCATAAACTAGCTGGAAAGGAGTGAACCCTGTTGAAGTTTTCACTGAGGTTCGGTATGCCCATAGCGCTGAAAATAACATGTTGTGCCAATTCGACCGATGAATACCAATGGTTCGTCGGATCATGATAACCAGAACTTTGTTGATAGACTCAACCAAACCGTTGGCTTGCGGATAATAAGGAGTAGAGCTATCGTGGCGCAAACCAAGCTGGCTTGTAAGCTCAGTCATCATGATGTTTCGAAAATGGCTCCCATGGTCAGTAATGATTGCTTGTGGGACACCAAACCTAGTTATAATATGATTGAATACGAAAACTGCAGCTGTTTTGCCGCTTGCGTCGAATGTAGGCATCGCCTCGGCCCATTTAGTGAAATAATCAACCGCGAGGATGATATACGCATGCCCCCCGACCGAGTGAGGGTTACAAGTAATAAATTCGATACCCCATTTGGCGAATGGACCAACGGAAATTATAGGGTGGAGAGGAGCAGGTGGTGCGCGCATCTTTCGATCAAACACTTGGCAGTTGTGGCACTTCCTGACTGCAATGATACAATCTTTAAACATAGATGGCCAGAAGTAACCAGCGCGCAACACCTTCTGAGCTGTGGCATACCCAGACATATGACCGCCACATGCTCCAGAGTGACAATCATTCAAAACCCTCTCAGCCTCTTCGTGAGTTAAACAACGTCGAAAAACTAAGTCTGCCCCCCGGCGATAAAGTGTATCTCCAATAATTTTGTATTGCTGGGATTGAAACCGAATTTTTCGACGTTCCGCCTTTGAAGCTTCAGGCCGAAAGGTTTGGGTTTGGAGATAGATGATTATATCCCCGTACCACGGATCTAAAGTACTGATAAGAAACAAAGATTCGTCCGCAATGGACTCCTCTGCCACAGTCTCTGTGTCAGCATGCAGGAAATCACACATCAATTCCGCAAAAACTAAGGATTTCTTAGACTTGGACTTCTCGAACTCCAAGTCGAACTCTTGCAGGATAACGATCCATTTAGAGTACTTGCCCCCTAGCAGTTGTTTTGTCAAAATGTAAATCATAGGGTTGCAATCCGAAATAACTGTAGTTTTACGGAGAAGAATGTAGTGACGAAAACGCTGGACAGCTTGAACGGCTGCCAGGGCCAATTTCTCCACATGCGAATATTTTAGCTCAGTGGGATTTAAGGTCCTACTGAGATAATATATCACATGTTCTGCTCTGAATTCATCTTCTTGAACTAACACCATTCCAATGGTGGAATGCGAAGCTGCGAGGTATAAGAAGTAGTCCTGGTTGTAGTTGGGAGGATGCAACAACGGTGCATGGGTCAACGCGTGTTTAAGTGCATCAAAAGATTGTTGGGCAATCTCGTCCCAAAAGAATTGATCGTTCTGTTTCAACAACCGTGTAAAACCTTTAGTGACCTCGGCGTAGTTTGGGATGAATCGGCGTAAAAAGTTCGCTTTCCCTTGCAAACTTTGGAGTTGGCGCAAACTCGAAGGAGGAGGCAATTTGATGATAGCTTCGACTTTCGAGGGATCGACGCGAATGTCGGCTTTTGAAACAACAAATCCCAGCAATCGACCTGTTTCTATACAGAAAACACACTTGTGGGGATTCAACCGAATTCGATAATGCCTACACCTCATAAAGATTGCTCGTAAGTGGACAAGGTGATCAGCTCGATGTAATGAATGAGCAGGCAAATCATCGAGATACGGTTGCACAATGTGCTTGATATCATGAAATGCATAAGACATCGCCCGTTGAAAAGTGGCCCTGGCATTCTTAAGCCCAAAAGGTAATTTGCAATAAGCAAATGTCCCCCATGGACAAATGAATGTCGTTTTTGGTTGGTCGGCAGGTAGAATATTGATTTGATTATAGCCCGAAAAACCATCCATGAAGGAAAACATTTCACTTCCGGCACAATCATCAATAATTTGATCGATATAAGGCGTAGGATAGTTGTCTTTTGGACAAGCTCGATTGATATCCCTATAGTCGATACAGATTCTTATTGTTCCTTGTTTCTTGTTGACCGGAACAATATTCGATACCCAATCCGTTAACGGGATCGGATAAATGAAACCTGCTTTCAACAGCTTTTCGACTTCTGCTTTAATCGCAGCCGCTTTTCGAGGGTGAATCTGACGCAACCGTTGCCGGACGGGTTTAGCATCCGGGTAGGTCTTTATTTCATGAACAACAATGGCAGGATCGATTCCCGGCATTTCCTCGTAAGACCAGGCAAACACATCGCGGAATTCTTGGAATAGGGCCTTGTAAGTGTGGATTTCATCTTCTGTACATGCGGCACCTATATGAATGTTCTCCTCAATTCCGGGCTTCACTGAAATATCAATGGGAATAGTACGAGAAATATTCCCTAAATTCAACTCTGAATCAGAATGTTTCGTTGGATCCTGAGCGTCTTTGACATATTCAGCGGTAAAGATAGATGAAAAATCATTTTCAAATCCATCATCCTTAGGTAAAAATGAAGATCTGTGATGGAGATCTTCCCATGGTAGATCGTCTACACTTAGGATTTCGCGAAGTTGTTCGTCAGATGACACGACTTCGGGAAACGCTATCCGTTCTAAGGTTGAGGTGAAAAGTGATTCTTCACTGACCACATTCATTTGGTCGAGCTCGGTTGAACGAGAGTCGGTAAAAGACATGACAGCTTCATAAGCAATTTCATATGGACTCAAAGGCATAGCATCACCGAATGAGTCTATCTCAGAGTCAGATGGGACAATCCAAGGATCATCATAAATAATGTTTTCTGATGTAATCATATGAATGGTTGCAAATGAAGGTTCTACTCTGAGTGGAGGGAGAGGAAAAGTTCCAAGTAAACCGGAATCCTTAACTAAACCTACACCAACGTCCCTATAAGGGATTGTCGTCTTACCGACATGCTGGATACTCTCTGAAGAGGCTGGGTCGGATGAAAAGTATGTCAGCTGATCAATAGTCACGATCTTACCGTTATGTGGAAACTTAATTACTCTGAAGACCGATGAAACGACCGTCGTCATAGCATATGACCAACTTCGACCCAAAAGAAGGTTGTAGTCTAGAGGGGCATCAACCACTTCCACATCCAGACTAACGGTTTTACCTTCTACCCCCATAGGCAATTCCTGTAGAATACCAAACGGACGGAACCCACAGCCATCAAAGGCCTTAAGGATGGTGGGGGATTGGTACAACGAAGGAGAACCAAGAGATCTCCAACATTGAATCGACATAATACACGTAGAAGCTCCCTCATCAATCACAGTCCTATGAATAGGCTTGTTTTTGACTATCACTGGAATTTGGAAAGCCATTTGATGGGGGAGACGCGGTGTACTATTTTCTAGATCGAAGATTATTAGATTCGGGTCCTGAACATCAACAGCTCTGATAGCCGACAAAATTAATTTTCGTTGTGCTGGGCATGATTGCAGCACTTCTAACGCCGACATTGCTGAGGGTGAAACAACTAAGTCCTCAACAATGTTGTAATTCTGGGCTGCTCTCGCATGTGGATTGAAAGTAGACCTTCGAAGTACACCCTTGGCGGGCGGTTTAATTACTAAGTCTGGGTTAGGTTTCTCGATCTGTAGTGGATCGGAACCAGGAGCTGAGGTTGATGGGTTAGAGTGAGAAGATTCTGCTTCCTTACCATCAACAGGATTCTTACTACCATAATCTTGCGATCGAGTCGCAATCCTCACATGAGACATCATCAAAATGGGTTCTTCACTGGCATTCGAGGAAGAACCTATCATCTTATTCTCCTGCTCCGGAAATGGATTTTTTAACACAGCAGGAGTGGGAGAACCTTTGACTATTTTCACAACCTCGGCCCGATGAGGGCAATCTCTCGTAAAATGATCCTCTTCACAAATAAGACAAGGATATCGAGGTTTGTGCTTTTCGTCATTGGTTTCCGACTTTTCTATTTTCTCCTTCGGAGCCTTGTCTGCTTTAGCCTTCTTCTTTCCTTTCTTCTTTCCGTCGTTTTTTGATTTGGCCGTAGATGACTCTACAGCGTGAATATCGGCGGTAAGTTCAGGAGAAGACTCTCCTGTCGGGGAATCAGGCAAAGTGATAATAGGAGTAGTCGAAGCCTTGGAAGACTTCTTCTTGCTCTTTGTATTCACGATACCAATCATACCATCAGCGGCATGAGATCCCGAAGGAGCAGCAGCGATTTGATTCGACTTTGGAAGATCCAGAATCTTCTCGTGTAACGTACCCGACTGAGTGTAAACTAAGTCAAGGTATTGCGCCTGAGCAATGACTTGCTCCTCAGTAACTACTCCGGCCTTAGCTACATCTTCAGTAATCTTCGGTAATAATGATTTAACAAACCATTCAGCTAAGATTTGGTCCGGGATAAAAACTTTCACTAGCCTTCTTCGACGTCTCCACTCATGAATGTGATCAGAAATATACGTGGACGTTGATTGTTTTAGTGAAGTTAATAATTTCGTGCCGTTATCGTATCTGACCGGCAACTGAAAGTGAGTTAAGAACGAGGTAGCTAACTGGCTAAAATTGTAAAAAGAGGCCCATGGTAACTCAATGTACCACTTGGCCGCGAGACCAATGAGAGTACGCTGGAAAAGACGTAAGCGGATCGAATCATCCGAGATAGAATTTGAAGCACACCAGAGGTGGTAAGTCATCACGTGATTGGACGGATCCTCTCCAGACTTACCTTCGAACTTGGGTATATCGCTGGGCAACTTATTTGGCATTGGCGGCCAGAACGGAAGATATTGAATTGGATCGTTCGTTAGGCACGTCAAGTCTGGTAAATCCAAAGTTGCAATAAACGGTAACTGCCGGTTAGGATCTCTAAAACTATGGGTCACAATACCAGCCCCAGGAGGAGGATATCCAGGATAACTAGGAACAGGAGTCACATTTGGGATATTATATCCTCCTGGAAAACCAGGATTAACCGGACCATACTGGGGTTGTTGAGGTTGTTGATAAGTGTACCCAGGATACGGTTGATACTGGTAAACCGGTTGTTGGACAGCTTGCCCAGGTTGGTACTGTCCCTGGTACGGTTGGTGAACAAATTGAGGTTGAGTAGTGACAACCGTACTTATACCAGGCTGACCTGCAGGCATCTGGACCATGGTTTGAATCGTAGATCCAGACAACGGTAAAGATGTCTGAGGAGTGGTTACAGAGACAGTAGAAACCGGAGCCGTCGATACTCCAGAAGTAAGTATGGTAGATGTGGCGGTAGTTGCAGCAGCCGTTTGAGATGGAGTACTAGGTGCAATTGGCGACTGAGTAACTACCGAAGTTACAGAAGTTTGAACATTTGACTGGACAGGTTGCGGTTGCTGGGGTGGACCAGAAACTACGGGTTGTCCAGCTTGAGGTACCAACTGTATACTTGGCTGCAACACCTGTTGACCCTGTGACGGATCCCACACTAACATTCCAGGGTATTGACCCGTAATAGGTTGAGGATACTGAGATCCATAACCGGATTGAGGATAGGATTGATAATTGTAAGGTGTAGTTCCCATATTTTGACCATATGATTGACCTTGGGGCGGTTGATAACCTTGACTCGAGTATTGACCTTGAGGTTGATAACCTTGAGGTAAATACGGATACTGGGGTTGACCTTGACCTTGAGGTTGGTACCCTTGAGGTTGATACCCTTGGGGTTGATATCCTTGGTGTTGCCATCCTTGAGGTTGCCATCCTTGAGGTTGATATTGATACTGAGGTTGACCCTGGGGTACATATTGAGGCTGGGGTTGACCTTGAGGTATGTATTGCACTATAGGCGCGTACTGACCTTGAGGTTGCCCCCCAGACACAAATGATGTACCTTGAGGTTGCCCCCAGGCGTTAACTGAGGCTGCGCCCCAGGCGGTAATTAGCCACCTTGAGGTTGGGAAACGGGAACTGAACCTGACATCATGTAAATGTCTCCTACACCCAATGGTATATTACCACTGTTTCCAACTAATAACCCATGATCAACGGGTTGAGGAGATGCCCCCGCAAAGGTACCAGAAAGAGATTGATACCCAGTGGGAACAGAAGGACCGCCATGTAAGAAAGATTCAGGACTTTGAGTAAACACGGACGATGGACCAGCCATATTGACAGGAGTATGAATACCTCCAGGTGGAAAAGGAGTACGAGGTGTAGAAAAACCTACCCCAAAGTTGTCTAAATAATTGGTTAACGAAAGGTAGGACTGTAAAAGATAGATTCACGCTCCCTTAGATCAATAGTAAGTTGATCTTCAAGATTAGAGACGCCTATTTCTTCCTCTGGAGCAAGTTCTTCGATAGCAATCAAACCAGTAGGAAGATTTTCGGTGATAATTCTTTCTATTCTCGGTGAATCAGGAACACTAGAAGTTGGAGTAACAGGTTCAGATATTTCTGGTTCTTCGCCTGTATCACTAGCAGACGAGAAACTACCAACAAGATCAAAAACTGTAACAACTTCGGGATTATAACCTGTCTCTAAGCCTTGGTAATCTGAATGGACTACCAAGGAAGATTCTCCTTCTTCAGGTGAACCTACTCTACTGTCACTAGGAGGAGTTACAAGGACCTTTAAACCTTCTAGATTACCCGGGTCGTCTCGAGGAGGTGATCCCCTAAGTCTACGGGATCTTCTCAACAATTCGGCCACAGAAACAACTTCAGGAGACTGGCCCCGAAGTCTACGGGACTGTCTCGGTAATTCCGCCACAGCTAAAAACTTTTAACTACTACACACGAAAACAAAATAAAATTTCAAATCAAACCACCTAAAGTCTCTAAAGAACCAAACAAATTTGAATCACACGCCTAAAGAATCTAGGGCGTCAAACCAAGCACAAACAGTAGCCTTCTAGACCGAAAGTGCTAGTTGGTGATGAAGCCCAACATCGCTGGATTCAGTACAGAAGTGGCGGGTGGAACAGTTACCCCGGCAACCTGCTTAATGAATAGACTGGACCAAGTTCCTCCACTTTAACCGTCTCGAGTGAAGTGAACCCCCCAGAAAATCCAAGTGAGTCTAGCCGACGTTTGCTCCAGGTACAGTGGGATCTTCCCTCCACCGTCACCTCGGTAGAATCCTAAAGATAATGGTCACTAAGGTTACCAACCGCAACAAATGCACCTGGGGGAACAGTCTAAACTCCGACAGCATGCAAGGGCAGAGTAGCAAGCTCAATCCCCTTGCCGGCTCCTTGACAATAATCCAAGGTTTACCGACAAGTGACCCCTGGCTCCTCGACAATGGTTAATCCGAGGTTTACCGTTTGTAATACGTGCGTGTCTGGCGTCATTCCCAATGAGGGGGGATTGATCCCCTCACTGGTTCGGACACGAGCTCGTGCTTCTCCTTTAAGAGGAGCTTTCCCAGAGTAGAAATGAGACAATTGGATTTACTCTATCACAAGATAAGCTACTTGTTTGGTTTTGCTGTCTTGGAGAGTTAATTACTCACCTACTCCAAGACACTAGCCTGATCTAAATTGGTGTTTCAGTGCCCTAGTAAATAAAAGTTACTACGTCGATTTTACTTTAAGCGTTAATTTTATGGTTTTTTTCTTAAAGACAAAAGGTAGCGGAAGTGAAACCAATGGTGTGTAGACTCGACTCAAACCACTACAAAGATGCACCGAAGATGATTTACGCTACTTTCCTTTTTCAATGAAATTCTTAACTAAGAGAGTTGAGAGATGCAAATTTGATAGAAAACCACTTCCTTAGAAAAGACAATCAAAGAAAAAATTATCTTTATCTTTTCAAGCATACAAACATGACCACTCCTTACGTGCACGAAAAAACTCTTTTTCTTTCAAAACTTTTCAAAGCTACTTGAAACAAAACTTTTCAGAGGAGATGTTTTTGTATTTTCTCTTTTTAATAAAGCATATAAACCTATCTTAACAAAAAACAATCTCAAAAGTTATAAAATCTATGAAAACTTGACTCACAAGCAAATCAAAAGGGAAATTACTCTAAGCAAACCTAACAAGGCAAAAGCTCACAAAGATGATTCTAGGTTGTTTTACTTGACCAAAATCAAATCAAGGACCAGCTAATGCAGAATCAAAAGACTAGTCAAAACAAAACTCAAATCTTTTTGTTCTTTTTGTAAAATGGAATTCAAGGCTCAATCAACAAGCACTTCGAAATTTTCCCAAAGAGACAACTCAATGATAAGTTTCTCTCACAGGTAGACTTTATGACAAGTCTGACTTCTTAGAATGCTGACAAAACCAGAGAGATCTAAGGCTTGACAACTTCTACCGCCAAAGTCACTACAAGACCTACTCAAAAATCAAACCCTAGGGCTTAAACTTCCATGAAATCCACTAAAACACTCAATGCTATCGAAACAAGTTCAGGTGAAGATCTTTGACAAGGGACTAATGAATCTGGGCAATAAAAACTAAGAAAAAGCAAAATCTAAGAGCAAAAATGCAAAAAATGGAATTTTCTCAAATTTTAGCAAGGGACGCAGGCGACCCGTTAGAACAGGTGCGGGCCCGCTCTGTGCACACAGCGACAGTGCGTCCAGGGACGCACTGTGCAATACTCAGAGGGTGCGTCCTACTGGAAAACTCAAGAAAAACCAAAATGAATCTAACCCTAAGCTAACCCACCCAAAGACAAAGTCACAGAGCCAAAAACCAGAAAAATAAACTAATTTTCTCAGAGCAAAGTTCATACAAAGGAAAAGACTTTTCACATCAATGGAGTCCCCAGTATGGTCGCCAATTTGTCAGGCGGAAAGAGTCGATTGTGCGGACACAACCAACCTCCCTAGGAGCCTAAGACTCTCTAGTGACAAACAAGACAAACAAGAGCAATCCTTCTCTAAACATGCATTTACTATACGGGAAATCAAGTGTTTAGATCCTACCTGTAATCCAACGCTGTTGTAGCAGTCCAGCTCCGCTGATCCGGATGAGCTCCTCCTTCACTTTGAAACCTGCATACACTAACAATCAAACGATTAAATAGCACTTGATAATCTCATAGAATAAAACATATTTAACACATAGACCAAGGAGTACATGAAACAACTCATAAATAACAAGTTATTGAGAAGAATGGACTCATTTGCATTAATAGGTAACAAAAGGAACAAATACAACCTGAGCCTTGGTGTTGTGCAAGTCCCTCCCAGGGTCCATCAAGAGTTCTCCTTTACTTTGACAAAGCTCACCCACTTCCAAATAGAACAAGCAAAGATGGCAATCTCTCCTCACAAGCTTCTAAATGGGAGTCCTAATTCCTGCAGCATTTACCCTTAGAAATGTATAGCTTTCAACCTCTCCTCCTTCTGGCCCAATGGCTGTATTTATAGTGCTCAAGAGGAAGTTAATCAGGTCCACCATCAATGGGATAATCCCCTCTTGGGATGGGATAGCTCCCTTATTGATGGGATAAGTTCCTCTTTGGTAGGAGTGCATGAACCATCTGGAGGCGCTCAATACACGTCGAACAACCTTCTAGAATGCTCTAGAAATGACCACAAGTGACTTTTTAAAGATGAAACTTGCACATTTTAACCTTTACAGGGGGACGCACCTGCCCCTTTACATACAGAGCGTCCAAAGACGCAGCTTTTGTGAACATTGGGTGCGTACCCGCAGGTAAGGTTGAGAGAACCTGCGTCCCCAGAGATAAATACATTTAGAAAGACTTTCTCTCTTTTTTGGAGTTTGACATGGAGAGCAGAGGCATAAGACTTGCCTAAGAGGGTAGCATGACTGTTGATAGAGCCATCCTAACTGTAAATAGTCATGGTGAAATTTGTTAGTGTAACAGTGGATTTTGAATCAAATTCTCAATCAAGTCATCCTCAGTTTGAGGGCCTCCCCTGGTGGTTTCTACTGTGCACAATGGTGTAGAGTAGACCTCATCCTCATCTCCATCTTCCAACCAGAGTGGTAAGTCATGTTCTAGCAGAGGTTGGGCGGGAGGGTATAGGACTAGTTGTTTGGACATAGGCACATTCTTGATGGTCATGCTTCCAGCTTGACAAATGATGTAAGCATCTGCAGTAGCTAACCAAGGCCTTCCCAAAATGAGGGGGTATCCAGTGAGCTTTGCCTTTGGCTAAAGGACCAAGAATTCCGTAGGGTACTCCCAAGAGTCAACAGAGACTAGGACATCTTCCACAATCCCTTCGGGAGTCACGGTGGAGTGGTCTGCTAACTGCAGTATTGTCGAGGTATTCCTTAAGGAACTCTGAAGGTTGAGTTTAAGCATAGTGTCCCTGGTCATCACATTAATGGCAGCCCCTAGATCAATCAAGGTATGGGGGATTATGGTGCCATTGATGTGGACATCAACTACAAGACTCCCAGGGTCCAAATACTTTGGACAGATTACTTGCCCCAACATTAGATCGGACAGTTGTCCTATGACATTGATATTCGAGGCATCTCTATTTTGCCTACCTAGGTGACTGAAACACTTCTCCTTGATCAATTTGTTGTATATTGGTACATCTTTTATGGCCTGGAGAAGTGGTATTTTCACACACAACTGTTTAAGTTCTCCCAAAAGTTCAGTCTCCTCTGGGTTTGGTTGTGTGGTTACTGTTAGTCGCTCAAGAAAGGGTGGAATGGCTTTAGGTTCACTTTCCTATTTCTCTTCCTCATCCTCCGGGGGAGGAGGTTGGCGATCTGGAAGGACCTTCCCAGATTGCAGGTTGATCTCCTGGATCTCCACACCATAGGTAGGGCATGTTGTCTCCCTAGTATATACCTATTGGGCCTGTCTGTTGATGGGATTCAAGTTCGGTTGAGCAGGCATCTAGGGTTGTCTTGGAGGAGTAGGAGGTAATGGTTGTGGTTGAGCCAGTGGTGGAGGAAGAATGGCAAGAGGAGAGTTGTATTTGGGTCTCCACCCTGGTTGAGATGCATTCCATTGAGGTTATGGTTGGACATGTGAGTGAAACGAATGAGCAGTGGGTTGAGTATGCTATTGAGATGGATAAGACCACAGAGGAGGTGTGGAATAGGAAGGATGAGCAGGGGGGTCCCAAGAAGGTATGTGAGTAGATTGGTTGGGGCTATAATAAGCTTGGGATGTCCCTTGCATCCCCTACTGGTAAGGTCTAGGCCCATGCGGCCTCCTTTGGTTGAGGAAGTAGAGACGTTCAGTGGTTGCCTCAGTCCCTTGGTACATGGCTTTAAATCCGGGTAAGGTTGGGCATTGGTTTGTGGGGTGGTATTCCTCACAAATGAAACATACCTCTACTGAGTGCAATGGAAACTCATTCTTAGGGTTCTTCCTCATACATCTGGGACAGAAAATGGCCAAAGCCCTCTTAGCTTCATCTTTCTTTTGTTGGATTCAGAAAGTATCAAGTTTCCTGGCAATGGCCTATCTCATCTCACTTTTGAGGTCTTCCATCTGATTAGAAAACTCATGCTTGGAGAAGGTGGCACTAGCTAAAAGTGGATTCCCCCTACCTCTTTTCGAGTTTGCCCTAGAATGGTTTCTAAACACAGTCTTTATTTCCTCATAAGGTAGTTGGTAGATGTCTCCTCTAGCCAGCAAATGAAGGGTATCTAGAAGGTCTTTAGGGACTCCTCGGAGCAGAACTAGCTTCAGAGATTCAGGGTCAAGTGTGCACTTGGCCTGTTTATAACTAAGTTGGAACCTTTCCTCGTAGTCTTCTAAAGACTCATCATTTCCCATAGTCATCCGGAAGATTTCTCCCTTTGTTTCCTTGGACCTACAGTAGTCCTAGTATTTGTTGTTAAAGGCTTGCTGCATCTGAGCCCAAGTGGTGATACTGTTTCCAGGTAACCCCATGAACCAGCATAGTGTTGCATCCTTGAGGGTAGAAGGAAAGAGTTTCAGCTTTTGCTTGTCCTAAGCATAGTCATAAGTTCGAAAAAGGACAACAAGCTCAAACAGGAAGGTATCAGGGTCTTAAGTGGTCAATCCATGGAAGTGAGGTAAGGTTGAGGGACTTACATTTTTCATTTTCATGTACCCATTGGTCTCTCGGATGGGGAAGGCACCTTCTATTCTCTCATCATATCCTATACCGTTTTTGTGCTCGTCCATGGTCTCAAGAGGAATGTTCTCTCGCTCTTCTTCTGTTATAGGATCTTCGTATATCTTAGGAGGTTCACCTATAGGTTCGTCTGGATCACTGCCACCAAAGAAGAGAGAAGGGTGACTCAGTGATGTGGTGGGGGTGTTGGGCAAGAATTTTCTGGTATTGTCTCTGTTCCAACGAGGCATGAAATGAAAGATTTTTGGTTGCTTTTTCTTTTTTTTCTGCTTGTACCTGCAAAACACAAATAAATGGAATTGCAACTAACTAAAATCTATCTTGCGGAAATGAAAATGCGGAATTGAAATGAAAGCAGGAAAGGACTAATCTATTTTGATGAATTGAAACTGCGGAATTGAAATGCTAATCTACGGTTGCAGAATTGAAATTGTGGAATTGAAATTCTAATCTATGCTTGCAGAATTGAAATTGTTGAATTAAAATGTTAATCTATGAAAGCAGGAAATGTCTAATCTACATTTGCAGAAATGAAATTGCAGAATGGAAATGAAATAAACTACTTAGCAGAAGGTTGTAGTAGAAAAATAAAAGAAAAGCAACAATCACAAAGTACTAGCACCAAAAATATGGTGGGCTCTAGTATTGTAGCAATTATGTTGCAACTCCTGGGACTCCCTTCTTTACTTTTATCAACCCGGTAGTTCGTAACAAACTTTGAAGTGATGGTGTTGTATGCACAAGTACTAGCTCTTGCCGCAACTGTCACTTGGTCAGCTAGCACAAGTCTGCTAGGAGCTTAAGCCAACTTCTATGAGCTCTGGGAAGAAGCTTTCTAACTGATGTATGGAATCTAACTCAAAGGAGGCTAATCTACTTGCAGAAAGAGCCTGAAAAGCTGAAAGGAAACGAAAACCCTAACAAACCCTAATTTTACCAACTAATCTTACTGATGCAAAAAAGAGGATGAAAGCTACTAAAAGAGATGCCATTGACTTCTAAGAAGGTGGAATGCATGTGTCTAAGCTACTTCTACAATAAAATCTGAAAAAAAAAAGAAGAAAGAAACATCTTTTTGTATGATTGAGTAAAGTGTCAGAATTGTCACGCATGTTCTTTAACTGGTTTTTGACTGTGCGGAGGTGGATTAGCGAGGGGAAATGCTTTCAGGAGGTTGGGAAGGTTAGAAGAGGGCCTAAGGGGTCCCTAACACCCTTCCAAGGAATTTCACATAGTTTGGCTATCAAGAAACCGCTTTTGTGAGCTTCTACAGGAAGTCTGCAGGGGTTCTACAGGATGTTCTTTATTTTCTACAGGATGTTCTGTAATTTCTACAGGATGTTCAAAAATGGGATTTTGGAGGGTGGATGGAGAGAGAAATGTGGATAAGTGAGTATGGGGGTAGGATAAGGGTGTGAGGGGGTCCAGGACTTGGTGGATGGAGCTAAGGAGTGATGAGGATGGTTGGATTTGTTCAAGGAGGAGTAGAGCAATGTTGCACAAAAATTAGGGCTACGCGAGCGAATGTGGAAAACGTGAGGCAAGAATCAAAATTAGGGGATGGAGCAGATGGGATTGATGGAGTACAGGTAGATGGAGAGGTATTACAGGTTCTCTACAAGTTATTTCTCAAACTGAACAAACAATGACTTGAAAAACCAATGACCTAGCTGCTTTACTCTAATCTAACCTAAGTAACAGCAAAGGAAATGAACTGAAGTTTATTTGCAATGAAATCACGTGAAATAGCTATGAAAACTAAGCAATCATGAACCTGAATATGTAACCACAACTGGTATCAATTTCTACAAATGAGAATCTAACACTAATGATTGTATGGTGAGGCAAAGACAATGTTTTTGTTGGCAGCAAGGTCACCTTTGTCCCATCTCACGATCCCACTGAGGGAGAGGTGAGATAAGAGGTGCTTGATGGCATTTTTCTGAAGATATTCCCTATTATTAACCTATCAACTCAATCTGAACATAAAAATCCTTTCTAATCATCAACAATGACCTAGGTAACCAACAAGATTTTAATCTACTTAACAGAAATTATTTTGCAAAGACATAAAAAGCAAATAACAGTACACAAAGGAAGTCTTGGCACTTGGGTTGGGCCCAACCCTAAGAGCTATAGGCTCCTAAGAAAAACTCAGAACTGATGCCAAATAAAGCTGCTTTTCATTACTAAAAAATAACCATGTCACAAGAAAGTTATACAATAGTATCTACGAAAATGAGCTGAGAAAATGACAGCACTATAGTGCAAAACACAATAGTTCAAAAAGTAACATATGAATGCTAAAAGCCTTCCTATTTATGCACTACGAGGGTCTTCAGTAGTCCTCGTTAATTCAAGGTGCTCAGCTGTTCAAACTGCCAGTAAACAGTCATTTTTCACAAAGTTGCTTGGTTGCCTTTAGGATTTGTTTTGGTGGCCTACTGAGCTCCGAGTTGAGGGTGGAGATTTCGAGGAAGGGCCATTTAATGCAAGAGACACCCTTCCTACGAATCCTCACCCTTGTTCCTTCATTCTTGGCTATCATCTAGCTCATAGTTTCTTGGCTTTGTTCCAAAATTTGTCCAAAAACTTGAAATAACCACGTATTAGCCTTCTTGGTAAAGTGACCATCCTCATTCGTTCAAATAACATAAATATACTCAAAACACATGCATAAACTATGAAAAATGGTGGATTGATCAAGAACAGTTAAGCAAAATGATCCCAATAAGTTACCCAATTCGGGGCTCATCATTCCTCTCCCCCATTCCCAGAACGATTAATTATACCTCGACCTATACAATACCCTCATTTTGACATTCTGGGAGAACTACAAAATTTGTACATAAAAATCCCACTCCTCCAAGCCATTCAAGACATCGAAATATATGCAAAGACTATCAAATAGCTATGTATAAAGAAACCAAGGAGGAAAATAACAAATAACCCAAAATTCCAAGTAGTTAGCACTCTATCTGACTTATTATCAAGGAAAGAAACACCTGTTAAATACGAAGACCCAGTAAATACAATAGTCACCGTACAAATCAATGGACAAACCTTGTCAAATGCCTTAGTTGATCTAGAAGCTGCAATTAATATCTTAACAACCACCACTTGCCAAAAACTGGGCATTACATCAGTAGAACCGACCTCCACTTTACTAGAACTAGCTGACCGATCTGTGGTTAGGATAGAAGGCACCCTATATGATGTCATGGTATCCATTGACTCCTGGGAGTATCCGACCGATTTTCTGATAATAAACCCCAAAAACTGACTTGATGGATATCCATTAATTTTAGGCAGACCTTGGCTTGCAACTTTCGATGCTTATATTGGCTGCCGACAAGGTAGTATGACCATAACTAGGGGGCACATATCAAAAGTCTAGATTTATACCCCCCAGCGTAGCCAAGTGTCACAATAATAAAAACTAACAAGCATACTGTATCATACCTCACTAAAAATATTAGATCTCCATTAACCATAGAAGAGGCCCTCAATTTCAAAGACCAAACAGAAGACGATGCCATTAACAATTTTATTTGTGAAGCTAAACCCAGATCCCGCATACAATGTCACATGATAGAAGCAACATTTGACAATGGATTAGAAGAATATCCTCTTAAAGATACACACGATCAAACAATGCCTACTACCTCTATCTCAAATAGAAAAATTGTAGAAATTGAGCCAGGAAAGACTTTAAACATTAATGCCAATCTGACTTCCGAACAAGAAGAGAAGCTCATCCAACTACTGAGGAAATACAAAGAAGCATTTGCATGGGACTATCCTGATATAAAAGGAATTGATCCCCAGTTATGTACACACCACATTTACATAGAAAAGATGTGAGATCTGTTCGCCAGCCACAAAGGAGACTTAATCTTCATCTAAAAGACATTGTAAAAGCTGAACTTCAAAAACTTTTAGTTGTGAACTTCATCTACCCTATCTCCGATAGTAAATGGGTCTCTACACTTTTTGTGGTACCAAAGAAGAATGGAAAGTGGAGTATTTGTGTAGATTATAGAGAACTAAAGAAAGGAACACAAAAAGACCACTTTCCCCTTCCATTCATTGACCAAGTATTAGATACTTTGGAAGGAAAGAAATTCTTTTCTTTCTTAGATGGGTTCAGTGGATACAATCAGATTCAGATTACCCCTGAAGACCAAGACACAACCACTTTTACTTGTCCTTGGGGAACATTTGTCTACAGAGTTCTACCCTTTGGCTTATGCAATGCTCCTGCCACATTTCAAAGGGCTATCCTCAGTATCTTTTTAGATTTAATAAATGAAGGACTCAAAATATACATGGATGATTTTACACCATAAGAAGACGATTTTGACCTAGCATTGGACACACTGGAAAAAGTCCTGTAGTGCTGCATTGCCACTAGGCTCTGTTTGAGCCAGGAAAAATGCTATATGATGATGACTGAAGGACTTATTCTAGGCCATTATATCTCAGTAGTTGGAATACAGGTAGACCCAACCAAAATTCAAATAATTTTGCTAATTCCCACTCCTACCACTCAAATAGAGGTATGCAGTTTTCTTAGAATTTTTGGTTACTACAGAAGATCTATAGAACATTTTTCACATATTGCTGCACCTCAATATGCATTGACAAGTAATGTTGACTTTCTTTGGACATAAAAATGCGACTGTGCTTTCCAGGATTTGAAGAGGCTCGTGTCAATAGCCCTAGTCCTTAGAGGCCCAAATTAGGACCTCCCATTTCAAATTTCATCAGATGCCTCAGATACAGCTATTGGAGTAGTCCTTGGGTAGGAAGAAGATAAAAAACTGTACACAATTTATTATATTAGCAAGAATTTATCTCCTGCTAATTGAATTATACTATTACTGAAAAGGAATTTCTAGTTGTAATACATGCTATCAATAAGTTCAGACATTACATTATTGGATATCTTGTTATCTTGTATACAGATCACTCTGCCATAAAATATTTATCAAATAAACCAATCACAAATGGTAGAATAACCAGATGGCTGATTTTATTGCAGGAATTTGATATCAAAATCAAACACCGACCTGGAAAATAAAATCTTGTAGTTGACTTTCTCTTGCGAATGCCAAAACTAGTGGATACAGTAGCAGTTGAAGATTAATTTCTAGATGAGCATTTGTTCGCTGTCACTGTTAAAACACCCTGGTATGCTGATGTTTTGAATTACTTAGAAGTAGGCAAATTACCGAAACATCTGACCCACAATGAACGAAAACAGATTGTCTAGCGAAGTGCTCAATTTTCTTGGATTGGGGGCTACATGTTTCATACAGGGGCAGATATGCACATCAGGAGATGCGTCCATGAGGATGAAATTTTTGACATTTTGAAAGATTGTCATGATGGACCATGTGGCGGACATTTTTTCGATCGGAGAAATCAATGTAAGGTGTTGAAAACAGGGTATTATTGGCCCACAATCTTCAAAGATGCAAAGAAGTTCGTTCAAGCTTGTGACAGTTGCCAAAGAGCAAGATGCCCTAGTTAGTCCGATGAAATGCCCCTGAATCCACAGCTAGTTATTGAACCATTCGAGCGATGGGCCCTCGATTTCGTTGGTCCAATTAACTCATCCTCGAATCAGAAAACATATATTTTGGTAGCAACAGAATATGTCACCAAATAGGTTGAAACAGAGGCATTGTCGAGAGCTACAGAGGATTCTGTCATACAGTTACGATTCCATATATTTGTGCGATATGGGCTCCCAAGAGATATAATTACAGATGGTGGACCACAGTTTGCTGGTAGCAAGATTGCTGCAACACTAAAAAACTATCATATTTAGCATAAAATTACCACTCCATACCACCCACAGGAAAATGGTCCAGTAGAAAGCAACAATAAAATAATAGAAGCAATCTTAACAAAAACCATTGTGTCACATAGATGTGATTGGGCTGCAAGATTACCAAAAGCCTTGTGGGCTTACATAACAACATGGAGAAGCACTACCGGCTATTCACCATACCAATTGGTGTTTGGGAATCAACCCATTTTTCCCATAGAATTCGAAATCCAAACACTGCGAACAACATAAGAAATTGGTCTAGATCTAAATGAGGCACAGATTAATAGATTACAGCAAATTAATGAGCTAGATGAAATCAGGCTCTCTGCCCTTCAGCACACTGCATTTATCCAACAGCAGCGAGCTAAATGGCATGACACTCTCATTAAAAATAAAGTCTTCCACGAAGGATATTGGGCACTCTTATACGATTCTAGGTTTCAGGCTTTTCCCGGGAAGCTTCAGACTCGTTGGTTAGGGCCATATGAAATCCATAAGGTACATGATAATGGTACCCTTACTCTAATCACCATTGATGGATCTGGAAATACCTTTAAGGAAAATGGCCAGTGAGTTTGACTATACCGTAAACCACTTACTCGGGAATCCTTCTACCAGCAACTCCGCGAAGACTCCAACATGCAAATTTTAGAGGAGGAAGAGAAATATTCCTCACCTCTGGTTCATTAAAGTGATTCAATTGTTCATACATTTTGTACATAATTCCTTTGTTTTGTTAGCATAAATTATTCTTTGTACATATTTTTTTTGTATTTTCAATTTTTTATTCCTTTTTGAAGAATCAACAATTCTATTGTTTTTACTGTTCCTTTTAGAAGGAACAACACCTTTACCATTTTGCTGATCCTTTTTTTCAAAAGAACAGCACTTGCATTTTTCTGTTGTTCCTTTTTCAGAAGGAACAAAACTGTTGTTTTTGCTATTCCTTTTCTAAAAGAACAACATTTGTGTGCATTTTTCGTTTTTTTGTTCCTTTTCTAAAGGAACGACACTTGCATTTTCTACTGTTCCTTTTCCAAAGGAACAACACTTTTGGTTTTTGTTGTTCCTTTTCCAAAGGAACGACACTTGCGTTTTCTGCTATTCCTTTTCCGAAGGAACGACACTTGCATTTTATGCTGTTCCTTTTCCAAATGAACAACACTTTTGGTTTTTGCTGTTCCTTTTCCAAAGGAACGACAATTGCGTTTTCTTCTGTTCCTTTTCCAAGGGAACAAAACTTTTGGATTTTTACTGTTCCTTTTCCAAAAGAATGACACTTGCATTTTTTGTTGTTCCTTTTCCAAAGGAATGACACTTGTGTTTTCTGCTGTTCCTTTTCCAAAGGAACAACACTTTTTCTTTTTTGCTCTTCCCTTTTGAAATGACAACATTCTTGTATTCCTTTTATTTACGCTTATTCTCCTTGCTGTTCTAATTAAAGGACAGTTGATGTTCCTCTCAATATACAATAATTTCGAGTCTTTTGAGCACAACCATACACTTATGCAATGGATACAAAACTAGAGCATATTGAAATCAGCAAAATTATATAAACTCGCTATTTTTACAAGAAATTGCTTTAAATTGATAAGAGAAAAGAGGAAAGGACACAATTATTCATCACTTTTGTTGTCATTAGCCTACTAATACTGATATGATTGGTTATATTTATCATGGTGGTTTTTTAAAATTCCCATAATCTTATTTCATCATTATTAAGGAATAAGAGCAAAGGGTATATATTTCTATTGAGATGTTAAGACTTCTTCCACCATTCCTACTCTTAAGGAGTGGTGAACCACCCTTTGTGAATAGGAAAGTACTTTATAAGAGAAAAAGAGAAGAAGAGAAAAACATTTATATAACTTATGGGTTGTCAAATGCACGATAAGGGAACTCATCAAGAGCCAGCCTACCATGATCATAAGGAAGAAAGTGAAGTGGCATTCCCACTATGGCTACCACACTAGGGATATGATCCAAGAGGCACATCAGAGAAAATAAGGAGTCCTTGGAACAAGAGGTCTCATCACGAGCCGGCCTGCCCACCTTTCACTCCTTCCTGGTGAATGGCATTATGGTTTAACTAGTTACCAAGCCAGCATAATGACCTCCATTTTGACATTGCACAACACTTCCTAAGCATACACAAAGGATCATGGTTCCATGGGTGAAACAAACAACTCTGTCAAGGTTATGGACACCTGTTGGCAGCAGAGCTCTATTAATTGTATTGAAGTCACATTTCTTAAACACCAATAGCAATCATCAACACCCTTCTTTGTCTTATACCTTTGTAATATGTCAAATAAGATTATGTATATCATTTCCCCAAACCATTAAACACATGAAAATCTATTATAACCAATCATGATGGAAAATTTGATAATGACCACATCGGACTTTTTGTGCACGTCAGCTGTCCTATCCTCCCAGCCTCGCATCATATCACAACATTCTTTTACTTGTTAAGTGATCCTACTATACACCTCGATTTCGACAATATTCTCCTTTTGTAAACATGGAATTTTGGCATGTGTTGTTCCTTTATGACTCTGTACCATGGCAGTTCGGCACACCACTCCCTCATTTGACGGCCGAGGACGGCCTATCACATTATAGGGGGGAGGCAAGTGACCTCATAATTTGTTAGTATATATGTCAAACTATTATTCAGAAAATGTTTACTTGGGAATAGCAAGGCTTAATGGTATATTGTTTTTCATTTTGCATGGCTTGTTGTTCCTAAGTTATTTCTGTATTATGCTCTACGACAATTAGTAAGTGACTCAGAATTTGAACGAGCCTTGTTGTTTCGTTATTTTCTATATATTTCTAATAGTTTGACCAACCTGTTGTTCCATTGCTGTCTCTGCATTTTTACAGTGAGTTAAAGTATGGGAGGAAGATCCATTAGGAGAGAACCATAGGTATTGACAGTTTCTGATGCTGCACGAGAAATCCTGGCAAGGGCAGGATGGTTAGTTTATCTTAATCATTTACAGGAATCCAACGAGACCATAGCAATAGAATTCTTGTAGAACTTGCAAGAATATCACTCCATAGTAAGAGGGAGATGCATAGCAGTCACCGATGACATAATTGCAAAGGTCTCGGGACTGCCAGCCACTAAACCTGTGTGGACCCTAAAGAAGAAGAGACTGCGGAAGATCATAAAAGTCTTCCAAGATCAAGGCAAGAACCTAACAGTCAGAGGAAAGGGAGTCCTACCAGCAGCATTGGGGGAGTCATGGGTAGAATTAGCAAAGATCATCCAGAGCTACATCACCTGTGAAGGTAGGAAAAATGTGGTAAGACCACGACACCTTAAGCTCTTAGCTGTATTAAAATAGAAATGCTTTGTGAACTTACCTGCATTTTTAAATTCATTACTTCATGATGTTGCTTGAAGTATGAAAGAATCACAACATGTAGAATCGGTAGTATGTCACCATGGGCTGATACAATTCATAGTTAGTCACAGTCTTGCTCAACAACAAAGCAACTGGGAAGAGCTAATTGCCACTATAGATAGGGGACTGACTCTGCCAGCTCCAAAACGTAAGCATGCTACCAGTACATCGAATAGACCATTGAAATGGAGGAAATTAGTCAGATTGGCATGGATTAGAGGGAGGCTAGAAAATTAAAAAAAGGGAATACTAGCCAACCAGTGGAGATAGACGATTCAGGGGATGAGCAACCCTTACAATTGGAAGGAGAAGAGAATGAGAAAGGATTGGAAGGAAATGAGGAAGGAGAAATGGAGGAAGAGACTGAGTAGCATGGGCAGGCGGATGAAGAGACAGAGCAATGCAAAGAAATCCCATTGCAAAATCCATTGCAAGAGGATGAATTGGCCCAAATTCTGGCCAATATGGGTGAATATGCCCAACCCCTCAGCCCACTAGGTCTCCATATTGAAGAAGAACCAAAGGAGAATTCTGCTCAGGACAAAAATTCACCCAAAGAATTGTGCAATGAAGAAGAAGAAGAGAATCATTATGTTCATGATGGAAGTATGACAGGAGAGAAAAGTGATACAGAAGAGGAACAATCTATTCCCAGCTAGACTACACTGGAATAATTTCAGGGAGAAGAAGGGGTGGAAAAAGAAGTCACCAAGGAAATAACAGAACCAGCTAGGGTTTTTTCTCCTTAGCAACCTGCACAGAACAACGAAGGAGCACTCCAAGAAGAAAACCAAGGATTTGGCCAAGGTAACAGTCCAGGCCTGAGTAAACAGACAACTATTCTTTCTGAGGAAACAGAAGAAATTAAAAGATTACGAAAAGAACAGTAAAGATTGCTGAATGTGATAGCACGACTTCGACAAAAAATCAAGGTTTTTAAAATGAGAAAGAGAGAAAAAAGGACTTTGGGGGTAATACATGCAACCACTCCGGTGAGACCCCTTAAGAAAAAGGTTCAAAGGACTCAAGTCCAGTCTGCTATTCAAAACCCTATTAAAGAGCAGTTTGTTGTTCAAAACCCCGTTGAAGTACAGTCTGTCGTTCAAAACCAAAAGGAACAGCATTCAGCTGTTGGTCATGTTGAAGTACAAATAGATGATATATCAGCCTGTGACAGAGAAGTTCAGATAGAGGCACAACCCTCTGAAGGAATGCAAACCAAAAACACGAGGGGACACAATAAGAAGATTCAAGTAAATCTTCCACTTGCCACTACCATGTGGGACAGTGATCCGAGGATAGTAACCCTACGAGAGGGTTTGATGCAAGCTCAAAAAGCAGTAGAAAAACTCATAGAACAAATAGTTTCTCATAAAAAATATGAAGAATTACAACAACAACTAAGGAATGTTAGTTTATTCGAAAGCCAGGCTTTTGAAGGATGGCGAAAGGAAGAAGAAAAAATTGCAAAGGTAACTCATAGGTTAGATGTAGTTATCAAGAAGATGGATACCTTATGCTCTTTGTACACTGACGTCCTAGCATGTAGAGCCCCTGCTAAGAATTATGCCTTGCTTTTAATGGAACGATATTTGCAATTGAAAATTAAGGCTGTCAAAGCAGGAGCCCCTATACAAATTAATACTATTGATGATTTTATAAATTGTTGTAAGCATTATGGAGTAAAGTTTCAAAGATTATTTTGTGAATTCTATCTGCATAACCTTGTGTTAGATCAAGAGGCAGAGCGGAACCCTGGACCTTTTTTTGGGGATATCCAACTGCAGGAATTTATTTTGTTTGGAGTTAATCAAATCAAATGGCTTAAAGCCTATAATGCCTTCCAAAGACAAGAAAACGGATTAGACTTATGGGTAAGAGCTGAGCCTAGAGATCCATTACAGTTGTGGAATAAACATAGGAATCTCATGAGGACTCTGAGCATGATTGAAGCATTAGGACCCATTCATAAAGCAATCAATCGGCAAGGGATAGAATATTTCTTTACCATCAAGGACCTTACCATTTCAGCTCCTAAATTTCGATATCGGACCTCTAATCTGAATATCGAACTTACGGAACCATTTAATTATGAGAACTTTAAGTTAGTCGCTGATCGCTTGAGCCTCTATGGTGAAATTATCTTGAGGGCAGGGCCATCTTGGTTAAGATATAGGTTCAGGAGTCTGATTATTTGGCACCCTACACCTGGGTACCAAGCCCTATATGAGATTCCTGAGGGTCAGACAAGCCATCTTTTTGAACATATAGTTAGGAATCATGGCTATAGACCACCACATGAGATCCCATCTCCGGCCTACTCTCTCACTGCCTTACATGTCAACTACAATGTTTTCATGAGAGCATGAAAAACGGTAAGAAGGGGGGTGTGTGGAGTACTGAAGAAGGTATGTTTTTATTGATTATTTTGTCATCTTTTCTTTAAAACTCATAACCCTTTGCATCATGAACTAGGTAGATTATAGGAAATTATGGCAAAATCTATGGGATTTGAATGTAACATAAAAAAACTAATAATTTCCATTTTCTTATGCAGAAAAAGGGAAAAACGAAAGATTTCCGTCCCAAAGAAAAAGATAGGGAAACGTTAACTACTATCCCTTTGGCAGGGGACCACATGCAGATAAGGCAATCCAAATTGAAGCGTATCAGCCAAGGAAAGGAAAATGAGATATCGAATCAGCGCAAGAGAACAAATGGATAACTGGGAATTTACAGTTTGGATCTTAACTATTTTTGCATCATTGATATCTCTGCTTGGATGTTATAAAAATGGGAAATACTACTAGCTCGGGGGGACGTCCTGTTGTTATTCTTATGTAATTTCTCTTTGTATTTAAAACTTTGATCATTGACTCTCGTTGAGAAGTGATCCACTGTAACTTTGCTTTGATTCTTTAATATAAATCTGGTTTTTATTCCATCTTTGATCCTGGAATAATCTCAAGTAGTGTGTCCCTGGAGGCTAAGGGCTCGGCCCTGGTGGAACACTTGCTCTTGTACCATTATCTTTAATTCGTGCGTGGTTTTCATTATTAACTTTGTTCGGTAATCTGATGTGTTTTTTTATTTTACATCACGGTTTTGTTATCTTCACAATATCGTTCTCTGTGACAGGAATTTCGTATTGTTCATTCTGACTTTGTAACGCATTTTTGTTCCTATAATCATTGATATAACATTATTGTTCCTTACAAAATGCTATTGTTGTTCAATTAAAAAGTAACTGGGCTGTAACATTTATAAGTTGGTATCACCATATTCATCTCTGGTTTACACTTAATCGCGATTGTTGTTCAACTGACATTGCTGCTCCATTACGAATTGCAATCGTTATTCTTTGTAACTGAGATTAATATTGATGGTATCGAAGTCAGGTTATTGTTTCTCTCAATATCAAGGTGTGTTGTGTGTAATGTACATTCGCATTTGGCTCTAAGTGCTATTCTATATTTCATTGCTAATCAGTTTCCTTTCTATTTCCATTTGTTGTCCGATTTATTCTTAGAATAAATATTTCCATCTGATTTCTGTAGGATATGATTGTTGCCTTTATTTCCTTAGAATAAGATTTTGCTGTTTATAAGAACTAGTTGTTGTTCCATATCCTAGTTTTTGTTCCATTCATAGTTACTATTCCATTTCCTGTTATTTTCGTTGCCATTGCTTTGAACAATCTGATACTATTGTGAGAATTGACATTTGTTGTCTAGTTCCCAGGTTGATGATTTATTCCTTGATTATCTCTAGTTAGATCAGTTTACAGAGGGATGAGTTACTGTTACTGTACCCTTGACTGATAATTTTCTTAGTTTTCTGGATGCATGATTTAAGTCTTAAAGTGCTTTGCTGTAAGTAGATCTTGTTTTAAGCATCCGTTTACTCTTGTATTTTGAGTACTATACTACTAGCATTACTCTGACAAATGGCTGCCTCAAACTGAGTACACTCCTTGAGATAACAATTCATTCCTCGATTAATAAGTTAATTACGGGGTAAATAGAGGTGAAAAATACCCTTTTTATGGCTCGACACATATGCCTCCATTTAATTGTTTACCCTTTTGAGGAACAACTATGACGAGTGATTCTATTAGCCACCTTCTTTACACTGATGTGATTGAAAAGTTCCAAACCTTACCTGGAAGTAGTTTTTATCTAAAAACATCACTTGTTCCTCACAAAACATGTCTGCTTTAAGCTCTTTTCATCTAACTCATAAAATATGAAAAGATTGCCAAGAAATTGGCCTCTCTAGCTCATTAAAACGATCAGAAGTGCCATCCCTCTTCTATAATTTAATATTTTTGGACCTGAGGGCTTATTACACAAAAAGATCGAGCGCTTGTCTTGTTCAGCTTGTTAAAACTATCAAAAAGTCATCCCTTTCATATTATTTTACACTTTTTCGAACTTAAGGGATTAAATTATGAAAAAGGACCACTGGAGTTGCCTTTCTATCCCTTTTTAGACTCTCTAAAACTGAAAAGGACCAAGTTATCTTTGTCGTTAAACTCGTTAAAACAATAGCGACAAAATTGTCCATGCAGACAAGAGCAAGTTTCACTGTCGCTAGGCTCATTAAAACATAACGACAGGTTTGCCTGAACGGCAAATTATAGGACAAGCATATGTTATCGTCCTCAAGCTTGACAAAAAATAAAGAGGTATTGGTCAGTAATGACTGGGGAAAAAGGGAAGAAAACTTGAATAGCTTCATTGGTAGTAGGTCGCTCTTGAACATGACACTTTCAGTCCATCACCATGATTGAGTTGAGTTGGGTTATTCCGTTCACCGGTCATATCACCATTGGTCCACTGTATCATCCATTTTTGGGGTTAACGTTACCAATCCATTTCAATGTCACTGATATGTTCAAGAGAATTCGCTTAGAGAATTCACCAACCTAGCTAACGCCTCATCGACTGCAATACCTTCACTCTCCATTTTTCATGACCGCCACCCTGAACCTTATATCATTACATCGTTTTCACCTCCACAAAATAATTTGCTCCGTTCTATGTCATAGATGTGGGATTCATTAAGGCCCTCCTATGATAGGTCATTTCTTGTTGACACCAGCTTATTATCCAAGAAGTTGACTTGGGAACAACCCTTTTAGTACTTTTAAGCTTGCATGCCTCAATGGCAAGTTTCTCACTTCCAGTGACAGGTTTACATCAATGGCCTTTAACCGAAATATTTTGCGTGGTTTTCGACATCAACTTATGTATTCACACCACGTGAATTGTACTGCAGTACCTTGAGGGTCATTATCATTAATGGTGATTCCTCTTGTGCCTGTTAACAACTTAAATCATTGCCTGGTAATCATGTGATGTCTTTCCATGTTCGACACCAGAACATCTTTTCACTTCGGGAAAATATTGAACGAGTTTTAAGACCCTGGATCTAGTTTCATCCATTTGGGTTGCGATATATATTCAAGAAAATAAAGACATCAAATGTACATCACAGCTGCACAAATAATCATCCAAACTAAAGAATGATGGCTCTACCAAAATCATCAGTTTTCCACATAGACGATTGTCTATCTTATGTACATGAATATGAATTTATAAAGCTGAGCATGGGAATGCCCACCTCAGCTAGATCATGAAAATATTATGAAGATAACGTATTTTATTGTAGGTCACCTTCCAATTTGAAAAACCTCGGATCCTCGTTATAAATCATTTCACCCGACATCAAAAGATTTACGACCTCATGCTTTAGGGGGCAACTTTTATAGACATATTTCGGCACTACAACCCAAATAACATATTTCCATAAACCAGGGGCTTATAAACCCCTAAAAGTGTTGTTTCATACCCTAAAGGATCAAGGTCAACTGAATACATCATCTCCCAGAAGTTCTCCATGAAAAACTGCTCAGAACTAGTCGAAACTAGACCATACAGACTGCTCCATGCATAAGGTGCAATGCATCTCACCTATTACACATAGGGGGTGTGATGCATACTGGAAAGCCCTTCTGTAGGGTGCGATGAGCGAGAGCACACAAATGGCAGAAGCAATTTGCTAGGTAGAAACTCAAAGAATCTTCTAGAAACTACTCATTTGACACTTGCCTCTCTCATTTCACCCAGGGATGAGTAAGAAATCATGAAATATCCAAGTGGAACCAAGAACTATCAGTGAAATGACACTGATCAAAATCCTAGAAGCTGACTCACTCTCCTATAAACATCTATATATGGATCCCTCATCCTAGAGATCTAGAGGCTGGAATTTTGTAATTTCCAAGCAAGTGCTATTGGTTTCTCTTTGAAGACATTGTTGGGTGATATTGATTTGTATGAGGTGAAGAGGGCTTTCATGTTGGGAGTGTTATCACTCAGGTTTTCCTTAAAGCTCCTTAAAGGATACGGCCGAGGTAACCACAAACCAATCTTTGGACTGCAGGTCCTAGCCTACCTGCAATCAGAGAGGGCTCTCTCTTTATAATTTAGCTTTATTTTGGGTTGATTTTAGGCTAGTTATGATTTTCTTGGGTTTTGTTTTGATTTTCGTGGGATGGAGGATTCTTTCAAACAGAGTTGGGATGTATAGTGTGAGAAGTTCAAACCATTGGGCATGGAATCATGGATTAGGCTTGCTGTTGTGTTTTCTTGGTCACAAGAGGAATACAGAGCAGGATAGCTACACATAAAACAATATCAAGCTGGAATAAGGATGGAATGGAGGTCAGTGAATGAAAGGCAACTAAGTAGCTCTCATTATGCTAACAGAGGGAAGGTGAATGAACATTATATAGGAGCAATCAAGGATTCCTAAACAACATTCATATATGAAGGAAATAGTGTAAATATGAGAAAATCAATATTCATATTTAGGACTAATTCAGAGGAAAACATACATAAATCACAAAAATTGAGAACAGAATACAACTAAGTGAGCTCTGAACTATTCTTTCTTTCTGCTATTTAGATAGTGATACAATGATGGCATAAACACATATAAACTGTAAACAGAGATAAGAAACACTTATTGGGCTATGTAGAAGCGTTAGGATTCCATAGTCACTCTTCAGACATCAAAACACAACAGTCAGTTCATCTCCCAAACATTCCAACGATCTTTGATTATAGAGACTCTCAGAAAATACAGTGCAAGTCTAGAGAGGAAGTTATTGACCAACCAACCCTTAAAACAGTGCAGAGGGTGGTTTAAATAGAAAATATTTACAAACATCAGATCTAGGATAGATCTCCTCAAATAAATGCCTTTAACCTAATTTGTACAGAAGTAAATGGCAGAAATATCTATCTAATAGCTGCGCTGGGGTAACTGGCATCTCAAAATATCTATTACAGCAGATCTTAGGCAGATCTGAGGAAAATGAGTGCTTTAATCTATTTTATCTTGAAGTAAATGCTTAAAACATTTATCTAAGTGCTGCGCTAGGGCAGTTGCCTCAAAAATGGATCAAAAGAGTTCCTTGAGCCACGCGCTACCCTTTGTGTGATAACTGTGCATTTAAGGAAGCAGCGCTGCTCCAAAAATATGACTGGGAACAATGTCTCTGCAATAACTCTGCTTTGAAAGCCTTCATCTATGCCTTTAGGTGGTTTTAAAGCAACAAAAGAAGTGTTGGTGAGCCTTAATGGTCGAATGATGCTTTGTTGACTTTGTTGGGCTTGCTTTTCTTTCATCTGCTTTGAAAAACTGGAATGATACTCTTTGCTGCATCCTGATACACTTTGGCACTGAATCTGGGCCTTTTCTCACTGCTGATACTCTTTAGATTGTCCCATCGCCCCCTTTCTGCCTTTTAATGCAAAAATAACTGTTGCTGATCTCCTCTGTGGCCTTTGGGTGCAATCGACGCTTGGCCGATCAAAACTAGCCTTAAACGTTTTGAAAAATGGTGCAAACAGGAGGAAAAAGTGTTGCCAACTGTGCCGAGGCTGAGACTGGCTATCTAAAGCAAAACTGGGCCTTGGAGTGATCTCAGAAAGCTTATGGATGCATGAATTGCACTATCGGGTGTTGGGCGTGGGCATATATTTGAAAATATGAACAAATGCCGCCTTTTCTTTTACACAGAAAAAAGACCAATTTCTATGTAAAATTCGTGAAAAACATAGGTGGGAGCGGCATTGTAGCGGAGATTAAATCATGGCCGTTGGATCGCGCAAAGGTAGATCCAATGGCTGGCGCTAACTCGCATCGGGGTGGACCATTGGTCCCAACACATAAAACCTCCGAATAGCGATGAACCTGGCGGACCCGAAATGCTTATATGCCCTTTCTTTATGGAGATCGGGTCCGGTCCATCGGCGATTCCATATCGGCGGATTTTAACAAAATCAATATGCGGACCTGAAATCCTTTAAAACTGCCCTTTAATATTTTTCAGCTCCGAGATATAGGAGCACACAGTGCAGACCCTTTCGGACCCGATATGCCTTTATGCCATGCTTTATTACTTTTTGGCTCCATTGGTTGGAGCCATATAGGAGTGATGCGATTAAATATGGGCCGTTGATCTGTGGGCCTGAATGGGCTGCTGAGATTAACTTGGAAATTCGCTATCGGCGAGGTCATGGGGTTGCCACATAGAAACGCCGAAACCCATCGGACCCGAAATGCTTATACAGGCCCTCTTTATTTTATTTCGGGTCCGACCCATCGGCGGGACCCAAATCGGCGGTTTTAACAGTGGAATGGGTCTGCAGACCCGAAAACCCTTTAACACTGCATTTGATAACTCATCGGCTCCGCCAAATCGGAGCAATATATCGGGCGATGCGAAGTGGGGGGTCGCGCGACAAGATCTAGGCCGTCAGATCTGGGGCCCGATCCAACGGTCCTGGATCCGTCGGCGAATCGGCAGTCGGAGGGACCAGAGGGCGGCACATATGGAATCGTCGAACTGCGCGGACCCGATATTCTATTACCGGTCCACTTTATATGTTTTCGGGTCCGGCCCATCGGAACTATACCCCATGCCTTGAGACTTAGCCATTTTCGCTTATATATGCCACTGCCCCCTCCCGATAGCGATATCGCATCGGAGGGGGATCAAACAGACCTTTATCTCATCGGAGCATGCTTTTTATTAAAATGCAAAGGAAAAATGAATTCGGAGGGGTAGCCTTTGGTGTTTCGGATGGATTCTAAGGCATCGGAAGGGGTCCGATGGCCAAAAAGGGAGGATTTTTTCATTTGTAGAAGGTTTTTAATGATTTTTGCATGGTTTTTGGCAACTTTCATGCCTTGGAAGGAGTCCAAAGGCACTTAGGGGGAAAGTGATGTGGTTTTGAGAGGGGTTTAGTGGCCAAAGAGGGTTTCATGCCTTATAAAGGCAAACCAAGACCAAAGAGATGATTTTTATACATATGAAAGGAAACTATGCAAAGGAATGAGTCCTTATGCATTTGGAAGATGGTCAGAGGGGTCAATGAGGGTTCTTGCTGAGTTTCAGATAAACTTAGCAATTCCCAAGGATGTATATGGTTACTTTTCAACCAGGGGGAGGGATAAATATATAGGGGAGTTATATACATAGTTTTAGTAGGGGAAGGGGAAATAAATAGGGAGCTATGTAGTAAATTTAATAGTTAATATGATAATGATGAGAAAAAGTGCTAAGAATGATGTCTTGGGCTATCAATGGGGAAAATGATTGATAGAAGGAGTGTGAACATTCCTTGAGTGAAGCATATCTTCACCAAGGCAAATGATATGGAGAATGATGAATCTAAGAGGTATCAAGTAGATCTTGACCTCTTTAGGGGAAGTTAGTGAGTGACTTTGGGACAGAGGAGGAAGGGGAAGTCAGACATATATTTCTTGAAGTCCTTCAAATGGAAAATTGCCTCAATCTTGTGATATGAATAGATATGACACTTGAAAATCTGAAATGGATCACAAGTCATGATTCTGCAACCACAAAGCTACTTACCCGACCTATTCACCTAGCATTTTCTCTTCTTTTTGGTTTGGGTGCACTTGAACTAGCATACCCAGCTTTTCATTCTTTTCTTCTTGCTGTCCTCCTATCTAAATCTACACTTATTGCATCCAGGGGCTCAGATTAGGCTGTTGAGCACCCTTGTTTCTCTACCTATCTACAAATCTGCCAAGATTAAGTTGTTTGGACAGATGTTCATTCTCTATATTCTACAACAGGAAATTGAAACCTAGGGAGACCAAGATTAAGCTGTTTGGACCTCCCTTAGCTGAAAAACTCATCAAAAATGGATCAACTCATCAAAAATGATACACAGCAGTGGCATTTAGACTAGCACACTCTCATGGATACTTCTCTGGCCATCTGTAGCAAATATGGAGCATTGGAGCAAGCAAAGTAGGACATATTTGGCATGTAAAAATGTTGATCATGAAAGATGATTAACCTGCTGTAGTAGGAGGATAACAGTGGCTCCACTTGGGGATGGCTTTTCCTTGTGACAAGCCAAGAACAGCAGGTCAGAATGCCTTGATTCTCTGTAGTTGCTGTTAATTGAAAATTTCTTCTGTGCTAATTTCTGAATGACTAGAACTTTAACTTCTGAATGCAGCACTCCTCCTTATCTGAAACACTATGAAAAATAAAGCATCGCCTGCTTTCTTCTGCGTGCTTGATATTGCATACACTTTTGCTTGAGCACTGCCTTGTGAAATAAACACAAAAAAGAGAATAAAACTGGAGCTCTTCTTTTCTTGTCTTTGAAAGGGTGCTGAAATAAACTGAAAATCCTCCTTTCTGTTGACTTGAAGACTACAAGCTGCAAACAACTTCTCTTTAAAATAAATCACTGTGATATGATAGCGCTGCTCTTTCTATTTTGCTGAGATTACTGCAGAGACAGAGATTAAAAATAAAGGACTTTCATCGGCTGTGTCTTCACAAACTTTGTTGCTGCTCCTCTAACAATCAGACTGTTTATACAAAATAAAAATAAAAGTGTTGATATATACAAATATCAATGTACAAAGAGATATTTACAAAGCTGCGTTATGCTCAAAAAAAGGGATCATGATAATGCTTCAGCATACGGCCATTTACAGGGCCTTCTTCAGCAGTGCTGCCCTCTACAGATTTGAGGAAATATGTGTTATTTCCCTGAACAACAGAAATAACGAATGGCCCTCTCCAAAGGAAATCAAATTTTTCATGTTTTCTCTTGTCTTCTCTTCGTGAGTCCCACCTTAGAACTTTGTTGCCAACATAGAAATTCTCAGCCTTAGTCCTCTTATCAAACAACCTTTTGAGCTTCTCTTGCATAATTCGAGCTCTGTTATAGACTTGCTCTCTTGTCTGCTGCAAATGAATTGTTTGGTTTATCCTCCTTTGTATATCATTTGGCTCAGCTTGAATCTCTTGCAGCAGCTTGATAATAGGAATGCCCAGTGATGAAGGAAATCTGGCCTCCATGCCATATACTAGCTCATAAGGGCTCATCCCAATGGATTTGTTGGTTGACAATCTGTTTGCCCATAGGGCATTTGTGAGCTTTCTATGCCAGTTCTTCTTGTTTTCTTCTAATATCTTCTTGATAATACTGATCAGGCTCTTGTTAGATGACTCGGCTAAGCCATTACCTTGAGGGTAATAGGCTGTGGAATGGCCTAAAGTGATATGGAATTTATGGCAAAAATTGATCATCTTTTTGGATTTGAAAGCAGTGGCATTGTCAGTGATGATCTTCTCAGGGCAGCCAAATCTAGAAAGGATATTTCACTCAAGGAATTGGATAATGGTGGTGTCATTGGCTTGCCTGCATGGAATGGCTTCAATCCACTTGGTGAAATAGTCGGTGGCAGTTAGAATCCACTTATGCTGGCCTGAGGAAGAGGGATGGATTTCTCCAATGAAGTCAAGACCCCATTTTTGAAAAGGCTTTTCAGTTGAGATGGGTTTTAGAGGCAAGGGGAGCAACTTTCTTTTGCCCTCAAAGATTTGGCATTTGTGACATGAGATAGAAAACTTCTTTACATCTGTAAACAAAGAGGGCCAATAGAAACCAGCCCTTAAAATTTTATCAGCAGTGGACTTCCAATATAGATGTCCTCCACAGTCCCCTGCATGGAATTCTTTCATGACATTATTAGTTTCATTCATGGTCAAACAATTAAGCAATATGCCTTCATGATTCTTCCAAAATAAAGCACCATCTAAGACACAAAATTTCACAGCCTTCATTCTTAAAAATCTCTTCTTGGTCCTGGACAATCCTGGGGGAGCACACAAGTTTAACAATACAAAGCAAATATCAACATACCATGGGGATTGCAGAAAGGTGTCACTGATCTGTGGAGTCGCCAGCTCCTGTTCATTGTCCAGTTGGTTGATGTCTAAGGCTTGAAAGTTTGTTTCAGACATCAGTTTGGCTAAACCTTGTCCCTTTATGAGCTTCGTTGGTTTTATTTCTATGTCATACTCAAGAATGTTAGCAATCCACTTGCCTCCTTTGCCTTCTAATCCTTCTTGGGTTAATATGTCTTTTACAACAACATTTGGGACATAGGTAATCACGTGTGAATATAAAATGTAAATTCTGAAGTCTTTGATTGCTTTAACAAGGGCATAGGCCTGCTTCTCCATGGTTTGGTACTTCAAGGGTGCATCTCTTAAGGCTCGGCTGAAAAAAGTAATTGGATTTTCATTTCCTTGGTCATCCTTTTGCAATAGGACAGCAGCTATGGTATTATCAGATGCAAATGAAAATATGATAAGGTCCCTATCAAATTGAGGACTTGTGAGGACTAGGGGTTGAGTTAAGGAAAATTTGATACTTTCAAATGCTTGCATGGTTTCAAGAGACCATTTTACCTTGGCATCCTTCTTTAACATGTTGCTCAACAGTCTTATCAGCTCGGCTAGATTTGGGATAAATCTCCTTAGGAAATTGATCTTCCCTAGGAATGCTTGTAGCTCTTTTATGTTTCTTTGATATGGGATTTGGAGAATGGCTTGGATCCTTTCCGGATCAATTCTAATCCCGTCCTTTGAAATGATATGTCCAAGTAATTTTCCTTCTTCAAGGCCAAATAAAGACTTCTTGGGGTTCAAGGAAATGCCATATTTCCTACATGTTAGGAACACTTGTCTCAAATTTCTTAGGTGCTCTTGATCAGATTTGGAGAAAGGGGTAAGATCATCAAGGTAGACAACTAGGAAATCATGGATTTCTTTGGCGAATGCAATGTCCATGGCCCTTTGAAAGGTGGCACCTGCGTTCTTTAGGCCGAAAGGCATTTTCACATATTTAAATGTTCCCCACGGTGTTGTAAAGGTTGTCTTGTCTTGATCATTTGGGTGAACCAGTATCTGATTAAAACCTGAAAATCCATCTAGCAAAGAGATTCTAGATGACCCCACTACTCTTTGTAGGATGTGGTCCATTTTGGGCAATGGGTAGTGGTCTTTAAGGGAGACTTGGTTTAAGTTTCTCAAATCTACACAAAGCCTAATCTCACCTATTTTCTTTCTTGTGGGAACAAGATTGGATACCCATTCAGAAAATCTAATGGGTGCTATGATACCTGCTTCAAACATTCTTTTCACTTCTTTCTCAATTAAAGGGAGAAGCACAGGATTGATTCTCCTCAGTTTCTGTTTGAAGGGCTTTTGATTTGGCTTTAAGGGAATGGTATGTTGAATAATTGAGGTGTCATAGGACTTCAAGTCCTCATAACTCCAAGAAAATACATCTTGGAATTCTTTGAACAAATCCACGTACTTGGGCTTTTGATCAGCTGGTAAATTTTTGGACAGTTTGATCATTTTCGGGTTCTCTGCTGTCCCAATGTTATGTTCTTCTATCTCAGTGTTTATGGGTTGCAATTTTGGCTTTTTGGGCACATCATTCGCATCAAACATGTCTTCTAGTGGAGTGAGGCCAACCGGGAGAAAATTGTCCTTTATATCAATGATTTTGACCTCTGTTTTAGCTATTTCCTCCAAATGCATCTGTTTAAGCTCTTCTATGTTTTCTTCATCAAAGGTGGTTGGCTATAGCAATTTTCTAGCTGTTTCAGCTGTTACAGTTTGATGGATTTGGTTTATTGCTTGCAGTGGATCATCCATAGCACCCATATCAATGTTTAGGCCTGAAAACTCATGCTATAAGGTAAGAAAATTGTTGATTTGAGCATCATCCTCAAACACTTGCCAATCTTTAACATTGTTAGGGACAGCAGGCTTGTGCTTTATCTCAGCAGTAAAGTGGTGATTGGACTCAAAAGGAAGCTTGCAAGTGCTAGCAAAAGTAGCTAGGCTGTGAACATGCATGTTATTGCTTCTAGAAATCTTAGCAAGTTTGGATTCAGTGAAGGTATCAAGTATTGCAGTGGCAGCAGTCCTATAAGCTCTTAGCCTTCTATCATTAGTAACGAAGTTGCCCTTCATTTGTTGTATGATTAAATTGGAGTCACCTAGAATGGACACCTTTGTAGCTCCTAGAGCTTTGAGTAGTTTAAGGCCTAAAAGGATAGCTTCATACTCTGCCATGTTGTTGGTACATCTGAAGTTAAGTCTGTAAGCATGACCCTCTGCATGGCTATTATGTGTATTGTGAATCCATATTCCTGCCCCTGCTCCTAGCTTATTAACAAAACCATCAAACTCTAAATACCATGTGATTTCTTGCTTGTGGTTGACATTAAGAGTTTCAGTCATTTTAGGATTGGGCAGACCTAGGTTTTGTGCTTCATGTGGTTCTTCTTGTATGCTGGTTGCACTGACTGTTTTGACAGTTTCCTGGGTATGAGCAACCGATTCTTGATTGATGCATGTTTCTTGTTCTAAAGGCAAAGGCCTCTGATTAGTTGGAGGACTTGTTTCATCATTAAACAAAATAAAAGAATCCATATCAGAATGGATTGAATAGATAGGGAAATTCTGGGGCTTTTCCTCACTACTTACCACATACTTCATCAGTGTTTCTCTATACAGTCTCTTTGGTTGCCCAAAGACTGAAATAGTGGCATAGGAGAGGTCTAATTGGAGAGATCCTTGGAGTTTTGCCCCCCAAGATCTTGACAACAGCATGCCATACTTTGGTGGAATGTCAGCAACCACCACGTCCATTAGGATTGTCTTGTTGGGAAATTGGACTAAGGAGACACATAAGTCTTTGATTAAGCCTAAACACTTGACCTGACTTGAGTCAAAGGAGAATAGATCTTTGTAGGGTCTTGTGATATCAAGGTTTAGTTTCTCCATTACAGCTTTGGGCATAAGATTGTGTGAGGCACCTGAGTCAAACATAGCGTTGTGCAAGACTTTGTCATGAATGTGCAAACTGACATAAAAGGGTAGAACAACTCCATGTGCTGATTTTCCATCAACTTCTGGACCAAAAAGCAACTTAGGTGTATCATCTAAAACATTCACATCATCCCTGACCTCTGGCATTTGCAGTGATCTTTGGATTTGTTGCCTATACACATCATGCTTTGCAAGTTCAGATAAAGGGATGGAAATCTTAAGTTTGCTTATTTCTGCTTCTAAGTTGAATGGTTTCGTTGGCAATAGCAGATTTCCCCTTTTCAAGTGTATTTTCTGCGTTTTCCTCTTGATTATCAGTGTTATGGTGAGTGATACCTTGCGATATTTCTATTTTGGGAAGGCTTTTAGGAGTGCTATTTACATTTTCCTTTGAGGGCGAAGGTGGCAGAGGCTGATCAATTGAAGGTTGTATGTCTGTTATGTCCTCTACAGTCGCTTGGTGCAGGTTTGGGACAGTTATATCAGCTTTTTCTGTTATAATAGCCTTGCCTCTAATTTGGTTGGGCTGTTTTCCCTCCTTTGGTTTAACTCTTTCAGGCACATCTATGGTCCTTGTCCTCAGCTTACACTGTTTGTGGACTTCATAAACAGCTGAATCATAACCTTGTTTAAAGTCAAAAGACTCACCAGAATTAGTCTGAAATTGATTTATCTCATGGTCATCTTGGTCTTCTTGAGTTAGGAAAATTTGTTGCTCATCCTTCAAATCCACCAAGTTCATGTGAGTGTCCTCTATGGCATCACTAGATGTGGATGCTTCTATATAATTTTCTTGAGAAGGAGGTCTTATATCATGATCTAGGCTAGACTTACCAGCATTTGGATTTTGAGTTTTTCTGAAATTTGGGTTCCTTATGGTATTGGGTTGTTGCCCTTCCCATGATGATTTCCTCTCAACACTCTCTACTCTGTCTCCCAGCCTGTGCATGCTAGTGATAATAGCATCCAACTTTTGGTCGAAGGCTAAGGGTTCTTCTTTGAAGGTGGTTCTTCTCTCAGTTCTAGCTCTGTTTCTTTTGGCAATTAAATTTGCCTCCACAGTGACAGCCACATTTTGCATGTCTGCAAGGCTGTTAGGGGATCTTTCTTTTAATTGGTAGGCCATATCTGGGTCGAATCCATCAGGGAATTTATATAAGGCAAGGTTAGGTGGGGGCCTTAAGTTTTGTGGGATAGCATTATAAACGCTATTGAACCTTGCACAATAGTCCAAGACTGTTTCTTGTGGACCTCTTTTGATTGTATCATATTCAGCTAGTATGTGCAAGGGGTCTTTCTTTTTCTCCCATCTGTTGATAAATGACTGGTATAATGCTTCTAGGTCTGCTATGGAATTGGCTGGGAGTGCTCTAAACCAAGTCCTGACATCGCTTGTCAAACTTTGGACAAAAATATTCATTTTCACACCATCATCGTCAATCTCATAGCTTTCAAAGTAATCCTGCATTTTCTTTGTATGCTGAAGGGCTGTGCAAGCACTTGTGCCATCAAAATATGTGATTTTAGTTTGGTAATCCTGAGGCATAGCCCCGGGATTTGCAGGCAGCTGTAAAGGTACATATCTTTTATCCATATTCACAGGGATAAGAGGGGCAATAGGAACAACTGGGATAATAGGAGTAATAATGGTAGTATGTGTAGTGAATGGAGGTGTGGAAGGAGTGCTTTTAGAGGTGGATGAAGAACAAGGGGAACTAGGGGTTGAACGAAATAAAACTTTGACAAGGGTTGGGCCACAACGTGGGTGAACTGCTTCAGGAATATTATCAGCAAAATCCTCTCTTCGCTCTAGCTTCCTGAGGTTCCTTGGGATTATATTGGGATTTTCAAAAGCTGCTGGGGGATTTGGGTCTAGATTTGACCTTGTATAACGTGAATTATTTTTGGGAGCTAGCTTCTAGCCTGTTTTTTGGGGATTTTTCTAAGAATATAAGGGTTGGAAAGAAACTTTTGAAGGTCTGGTTCCTTCCCAGTGGAGCTTTCCACCTTGATTTGTGAAATTATCTGAGGATGGTCCCCAGTTGAGTCGCCATTATGTTATCACTCAGGTTGTACTTAAAGCTCCTTAAAGGATACAGCCGAGGTAACCACAAACCAATCTTTGGACTGCAGGTCCTAGCCTACCTGCAATTAGAGAGGGCTCTCTCTTTATAATTTAGCTTTGTTTTGGGTTGATTTTAGGCTAGTTATGATTTTCTTGGGTTTTGTTTTGATTTTGGTGGGATGGAGGATTTTTTCAAACAGAGTTGGGATGTATAGTGTGAGAAGTTCAAACCATTGGGCATGGAGTCGTGGATTAGGCTTGTTGTTGCATTTTCTTGGTCACAAGAGGAATACAGAGCAGGATAGCTACACATAAAATAATATCAAGCTGGAATAAGGATGGAATGGAGGTCAGTGAATGAAAGGCAACTAAGTAACTCTCATTATGCTAACAGAGGGAAGGTGAATGAACATTATATAGGAGCAATCAAGGATTCCTGAACAACATTCATATATGAAGGAAATAGTGTAAATATGAGCAAATCAGTATTCATATTTAGGACTAATTCAGAGGAAAACATACATAAATCACAGAAATTGAGAACAGAATACAACTAAGTGAGCTCTGAACTATTCTTTCTTTCTACTATTTAGATAGTGAAACAATGATGGCATAAACACATATAAACTGTAAACAGAGATAAGAAACACTTATTGGGCTATGTAGAAGCATTAGGATTCCATAGTCACTCTTCAGACATCAAAATGAAATAGTCAGTTCATCTCCCAAACATTCCAGTGATCTTTGATTATAGAGACTCTCAGAAAATACAGTGCAAGTCTGGAGAGGAAGTTATCGACCAACCAACCCTTAAAACAGTGCAGAGGGTGGTTTAAATAGAAAATATTTACAAACATCAGATCTGGGATAGATCTCCTCAAATAAATGCCTTTAACCTAATTTGTACAGAAGTAAATCGCAGAAATATCTATCTAATAGCTGCGCTGCGGTAACTGGCATCTCAAAATATCTATTACAGCAGATCTTAGGCAGATCTGAGGAAAATGAGTGCTTTAATGTATTTTATCTTGAAGTAAATGCTTAAAACATTTATCTAAGTGCTGCGCTAGGGCATCTTCCTCAAAAATGGATCAAAAGAGTTCCTTGAGCCACGCGCTATCCTCTGTGTGATAACTGTGCATTTAAGGAAGCAGCGCTGCTCCAAAAATATGACTGGGAACAATGTCTCTGCAATAACTCTGCCTTGAAAGCCTTCATCTATGCCTTTAGGTGGCTTTAAAGCAACAAAATAAGTGTTGGTGAGCCTTAATGGCCGAATGATGCTTTCTTGACTTTGTTGAGCTTGCTTTGCTTTCATCTTCTTTGAAAAACTGGACTGATACTCTTTGCCGCATCCTGATACACTTTGGCACTGAATATGGGCCTTTTCTCACCGCTGATACTATTTAGACTATCCCATCGCCCCCTTTCTGCCTTTTAATGCAAAAATAACTACTGCTAATGTCCTCCATGGCCTTTGGGTGCAATCGGCGCTTGGCCAATCAAAACTAGCCTTAAACTTTTTGAAAAATGGTGCAAACAAGAGGAAAAAGAGTTGCCAACTGTGATGAGGCCGAAACTGGCTATCTGAAGCAAAACTGGGCCTTGGAGCGATCTCAGAAAGCTTAGGGATGCATGAATTGCGCTATCGGGAGTCGGGCGCAGGCATATATGTGAAAATATGAACAAATGCTGCCTTTTCTTTTACCAATTTCTCTCTAAAATTCGTGAAAAACATAGGCGAGAGCGGCAATGTAGCGGAGATTAAATCCTGGTCATTGGATCGTGCGAAGGCAGATCCAACGGCTGGTGCTAACTCGCATCGGGGCGGACCATTGGTCCCAACACATAAAACCTCCGAATAGCGATGAACCTGGCGGACCGGAAATGCTTATATGCCCTTTCTTTATGGAGATCAGGTCCGGTCCGTCGGCGATTTCATATCGGCGGATTTTAACAAAATCAATATGCGGACCCAAAATCCTTTAAAATTTCCCTTTAATATTTTTCAGCTCCGGGATATAGGAGCACACAGTGCGGACCCTTTCGGACCCGATATGGCTTTATGCCATGCTTTATTACTTTTCGACTCCGCTGGTTAGAGCCATATAGGAGTGATGCGATTAAATATGGGCCGTTGATCTGTGGGTCTGAATGGGCGGCTGAGATTAACTCGGCAATTTGCTATTGGCGGGGTCATGGGGTTGCCACATAGAAACGCCGAAACCCATCAGATCCGAAATGCTTATATAGGCCCTCTTTAGTTTATTTCGGGTCCGACCCATCGGCGGGACCCAAATCGGCGGTTGTAACAGTGGAATGGGTACGCGAACCCGAAAACCCTTTAACACTGCATTTGATAACTCATCGGCTTCGCCAAATCGGAGCAGTATATGGGGCGATGCGAAGTGGGGGGCTGCGCAACAAGATCTGGGCCGTCAGATCTGGGGCCCGATCCAACGGTCTTGGATCCATCGCCAAATCGACAGTCGGAGGGACCAGAGGGCGTCACATATGGAATCGCCGAACTGCACGGACCCGATATTCTATTACCGGTCCACTTAATATGTTTTCAGGTCTGGCCCATCGGAACTATACCCCATGCCTTGAGACTTAGCCATTTTCGCTTATATATGCCACTGCCCCCTCCCGATAGCGATATCGCATCGGAGGGGGATCAAACAGACCTTTATCTCATCGGAGCATGCTTTTTATTAAAATGCAAAGGAAAAATGAATTCGGAGGGGTAGCCTTTGGTGTTTCGACTGGATTCTAAGGCATCGAAAGGGGTCCGATGGCCAAAAAGGGAGGATTTTTTCATTTGCAGAAGGTTTTTAATGATTTTTGCATGGTTTTTGGCAACTTTCATGCCTTCGAAGGAGTCCAAAGGCACTTAGGGGGAAAGTGATGTGGTTTTGAGAGGGGTTTAGTGGCCAAAGAGGGTTTCATGCCTTATAAAGGCAAACCAAGGCCAAAGAGATGATTTTTATACATATGAAAGGAAACTATGCAAAGGAATGAGTCCTTATGCATTTGGAAGATGGTCAGAGGGGTCAATGAGGGTTCTTGCTGAGTTTCAGATAAACTTAGCAATTCCCAAGGATGTATATGGTTATTTTTCAACCAGGGGGAGGGATAAATATATAGGGGAGTTATATACATAGTTTTAGTAGGGGAAGGGGAAATAGATAGGGAGCTACGTAGTAAAGTTTATAGTTAATATGATAATGATAAGAAAAAGAGCTAAGAATGATGTCTTGGGCTATCAATGGGGAAAAGGACTGATAGAAGGAGTGTGAACATTCCTTGAGTGAAGCAGATCTTCACCAAAGCAAATGATATGGAGAATGATGAATCTAAGAGGTATCAAGCACATCTTGACCTCTTTAGGGGAAGTTAGTGAGTGACTTTGGGACAGAGGAGGAAGGGGAAGTCAGACATGCTTTTCTTGAAGTCTTTCAAATGGAAAATTGCCTCAAACTTATGATATGAATAGATATGACACTTGAAAATCTGAAATGGATCACAAGTCATGATTCTGCAACCACAAAGCCACCTACCCGGCCTATTCACCTAGCATTTTCTCTTCTTTTTGGTTTGGGTGCACTTGAACTAGCATACCCAGTTTTTCATTCTTTTCTTCTTGCTGTCCTCCTATCTAAATCTACACTTATTGCATCCAGGGGCTCAGATTAGGCTGTTGAGCACCCTTGTTTCTCTACCCATCTACAAATCTGCCAAGATTAAGCTGTTTGGACGGATGTTCATTCTCTATATTCTACATCAGGAAATTGAAACCTAGGGAGACCAAGATTAAGCTGTTTGGACCTCCCTTAGCTGAAAAACTCATCAAAAATGGATAAACTCATCAAAAATGATACACAACAGTGGCATTTAGACTAGCACACTCTCATGGATACTTCTTTGGCCATCTGTGGCAAATATGGAGCATTGCAGCAAGAAAAGTATGACATATTTGGCATGTAAAAATGTTGATCATGAAAGATGATTAACCTGCTATAGCAGGAGGCTAACAGGGAGGATGATACTGGATCAATTAGCCTAGTTGTAATCCTCTCTTCTACTACTTCTATCAATAAAGATATTTGAGTTTTCCTCCATATGCTTGTATATCTCTGAATCTTGTATTTGTATATGCATTTATATGGTCAATGTACATCTGATCCCACATTGTTTATGGTTATAGATCTCTATGCTTTGATGGTATTTTTTTGCCTTGACTCTACAGGTGTTCTTTGAAGCGGGACAAGTGAGAAAGGAGTGGTGAAAGCTCTATCAAAGGAGGGAGGAAATAATCAAGGAGACTAGCGAAAGACTGAGGTTGGTACTCTCTGATTCTCTCTCATATATCTCTCATAAAGTAAAACACAAGTAACTTTAGTTTGTTTGTTTCTAAGATAGCTACCCGTCTTAGTGGGACTAGTAGCTCTGAATGGACACTAGTTTTCCTGATAACACCTACCTACTTTAACCTAGCATTTTTACTTCTTTATTTGGGTGCACTTAGACTGGCAAACCCTTATCAAACTTTTTTTTTTTTACATGGTAATGCCTATCTAAGACTACACTTATTACATCCAAGGGCTCATATTAAACTGTTGAGCTCCTTTTTCACTCTACCTATCTACTTATCTACCAATATTATATTGTTTGGTCGGATATTTATTCTCTACTTCTAAAACATGAAATTGAAATATGAACTAGCCAATCTTACACTGTTTGACTACTCATGAATTGTGGCATAAGTGACAAACTGCACACAATTTTTATTATACAAAGTAAAAATGCAGTGTCATTTAGACTTGCACACTTTCTTTGTCTTTCTTTTTGTTGGGGTTCATTTTTTTTCATTTTTTTTTACCATCTTTTATTCTTTTTACCCTTTGATTTTTATTTTAGGGTATACTCTCTTTACATTTTTTTAATTTTTTGATTTTTTACAAATATGGAAAACCTTTGAAACAAGTAAAGGTATGAACATATTACAAAGCTAAACCAAGTCAATCATGAAATATGACACCTATTGGTATAATGGCATAACATAAATGACTATGTTTTTGTGGTTGTCGACAGGTTCTCGAAGATGGCCATTATGGCGGCCTACAAGAAGAATATCACAACAAAATCCACTGCTAAAATCTTGTTTGACTGAGTGTGGGTACACTTTGGGATCCCACATTCTATCATCTCAGATCGGGACACTAGGTTTCTTAGTACATTTTGGTCCAATCTCTGGTCGATGCTGGAAACCAAACTCACTAATTCCACAGCCTTCCATCCTCAAACTGATGGCCAGACAGAGGTTGTCAACAGGATGATCATACACATTCTGCGCATGTACAACTCAAGGCATCCACGCACATGGGACGAGAGCCTCCCCTATGTTCAGCACAGCTTCAACCGGGCTCTTCATAGCTCGATTGGCCACAAACCTTTTCAAGTGGGCTTGGGATTCCAGGAACTTTGTCCTATTTGATGTGGCCATGCCATTTGCAGCTACTCATGTAGATTCGGCTGATGTCTAGTCCGAAACAGATAAGGCAACTAGATTCATTGAGCACATCCAACATATCGGCCAGTAAGTCCATGACATTCTAGAGAAATCAAATGCCAAGTACAAGTAGCGACATGATCAACATCAGGTGCCACAAAAGTTTCAGGAGGGTGACAAATTATGGTTTCATTTGAAAAAGGAATACCTTACCGGAGCCTATCGGAAACTCAAACCACTCTGATATGGTCCTTACACCATTACCAAGGTTGTAGGAGACAAATCATTCGAGCTCAGCATTCCCCCATTCCTTGGCCTACACCTAGTTTTCAATGTGGACTACCTTCAGCCATGCTTTCCACCATTACTAGATACATCTAACATTGCAGAACAGCTCACATCCATAGAGTTAAATCCAGATTGCATGGAAAAAACTGCAACTGATCAAATCATGGACACATAGATCAAGCACACCCCCAACATAATATCCAACTGTATGGAGTTGTCAATGTAGGCCAACTCCTTCACCAGGGCAAGTGGATCACCTCGGACCAAGTTCAGCAGAAGTTTCCTCATCTAATGGAGGAACTCAATGAAATGAGGATCATTGTTTCCTAAGGGGGACTGAATGATCCAGGTGGATATTGGTGGCCACCTTCCAAGTCCACTTGGACCCCCACCATTGTTTCTTTCAACTTTTAAATTTCCTTAATTATAGCACAATTTACTATTTTTGGCAGTTTTTTGGGTCTTGAACTTCTGAAGCCATTTTGAGGCCCTAAATGACATTTTTTTGGGAAACTTGGGAGCAACATGGGTCCATGGACCGATGTTTCTCTTCCCAAAGTTGTATTTCTCGAATATATATTTCTAACAAGATATTGTGCGCATCAAACAAAGATCATATGCCAAAGTTACAACCCCGAGAAGTTGATTAACCAATTTACCCAAACCGGGCCCACAATTTGGCGTTTCATCTTCTAGGGTTAGGTTTTTGGATTCTTAGGGTTTTCCATTGTTTCTCAACAATAAATAGGCCTTTGAGCCTCATTGTAACACAGTTCAGAGGCAAGTAGTCGCCATATCTCTTCTCAGAGATAAGCTACCATTGCCCTAGCTGGTTTATTTCCATTGTTGTTTGTAAGCATATTTTAGTATTTAACATTAATGAAATGAAGTATTATTCCTTCTGCATCTCTGTGTTTATGTTTATCTCTGTAATTTTTTGCGTTCCTGTTTAAATCCAGATAAGTTACTTCTTCTTCTACAATAATTAAATGTAGGATTGCTTTAAGATAAATTTGGCCATCATAACATTGTCTTCATTTTGGTTCTCCAATGGCCAATTTATATATAATTTTTTAATCCCTCTTCCCTCTCTTGTTTCATGAATGACAATGACTTATGAGTAGGATAATAGAATTGATTTGAGGGTGACTTGAATTCGACGGTCCATGACTAGAACATATCAAGGAATCATCTTCCAAGTGTGGGAAGTGGTCTTGAATTTTTTGAGTCTAACCTTCCTTCGAGAGCTCATCTTTCGAAGAAAAATTCACACAGTTGTAACTTATTCCTTAGGATAAGTCACACGGTCCAATTTTATACATAATACCTTTGGAGAAATCACACCAAGGAACTCAGCCCTAGTGAGCAACAAGCGAGAGACAAGGAGCTCCTTGAACACTCCCAGGAGAATGTTAGTTTTTGGGAGAAGTCATCCACCTTGAAGAAGAAGCAACAAGAGAAATATAAGGCCACCAAGAAACTCAAGAAGTAGAAGGAGAAAGATGTGGAAGATGTCCGAAGTGACCTAGAAAAGGGGGAAGATGATGAAACATTGGAACAAAGGAACAAAACCCTGGCAAAGAAGAAACAAGAGCTCAAGAGGAAAAATGAGGAATATCTCAAGCAATCACAAGAGTTAGGTGACCAGGGCCAACTAGAAAAGAAGAGGCGAAAGGAAGAGGAAGAAAGGAAGAAGCAGCTAGAGGTAAAGCAACAGGAATAACAACGAGCCAAGGAAGAGGAAGAAAAGAAGAAGTAACAGGATGAAAAGCAGCGAGAAGAGAAGATAGCTAGGGAAGAAGAAGAGAAGAATAAAGAAGAATAAGAACTAAAGGAACAAGAATAAAATATCCCGCAGACTGAGGAGCTCAAGAAGAAAGAAGAGAAAGTTGAGCAAGAGAATAAGTGGTTAGAGGAAGAACAGAGGAAAAGAGAAAAAGAGGAAACGAGAAATATGGAGTAGGTAGAAACCAGTAACAAAGTTGAGCTGGACAGAGAACATGTTGAATTAGCTCCATTATATGTTCCTCCTTATACTCCCCTCATTAGAGGACATCTTCCCTTGCAAGAGCTAGATTCCGTAACGAAGAAGAAGAAGAGGTACTGGACCTAACCAAGCTCACCATTGACCAAGTTAGCCTCAAAATCAGGCAGGGGAGGAGGAAATGTTATGTTAGAAACCCTAGAGAACCCTTATCAGTCATCACAACTAAAGATATTTTTCCTAACACCATTATTAATCCGAAGATGATCACCTCTGCTAGAGCTATGTTTGTGACCACAATTGAATATAATGTGGCTAGGATGAGAAAACAAATCACGAATATCCAAAATAAGCTTTACACATTAGAGTAGAAGGTCAATAAGGTAGAGAAAGAAAAAAAGGGAGTAGACGAAGAAAATGAAGCCCTCCACTTCGTATATTCCAATTTGATAGAACTCCATGAAGTAATCAAAGATAAGGCCAAGACAATCAGTGAATCCATGGAGATGGTTTATGAAGAGATGTCAAAACTACATCGCACGGTGGCACTGATATTGGCCATATAAACCCATACAAAACATAGGGTTTCTATGCTAAAGTAAGCCATTACAGCTCATGAAGTATACACAAGTGGTCTGTTAAGTATACACGGGCTCTGGGGGTAGTCCTGAAGAAGGATTAGATCACTATGCAAAATTCCAAAGTCTAGGTACGCATCAAGATCCAATCAAAGGACAAACTAGACAAATATGTAGATAGAGTGTTGGCTTCATATAGACACCTTTTCAGTGGTATGGAATCAATGATCGAGGTCTATGGAGTCCCTTCCATCGAAGAATTTGGTCATGTGAGAAATCAAGAGGATATCTCACAGGAATTTCAGGAATTCATCGACACATATAGACAGGCCACCCTCACACATGACCTGCCCATTACAAAGGATAATATCACATGCTATGTGGATGAATCAGTAAGGATGTATATAAAACTAGTAACCTCGGGAAATCAGGTGAGTTCCAAAAGGACCAATATCATACCGGATACCCTCAAATGCCTGCACAAACATGACAAATAACAACCACATATCATCCTCATTGTAGCCAAATACAAGTTGTGGCACACTTACCTAATGGATCAACTCCACCTAGACATTCCCAAACTTTCTATTGTTAATTTAATATAGTAGATGTTGGATTATTTTGTGATATTGGCAAGTTAAGATAAGATAGGATAGTCTTGGAATGTAAAAAGTCATAAGAAAGTCTAAAGGTCACTAGGTAGTTGAAAGGTCATGAGGAAACCCAAAGGTTAGGGGTAGACCAAAGGTCACCCTCATTTTATAAATAAACCCTCATGACACATTGTAAAGGACCTTTAGCTAAGGACATATTTTGGGACAATATTCTTTTGAGAGAACTTATGCTCTTATGATATATGTGAGTAATTGTTATTGTCCACTATTGGATTACAGAAATATGTTATGATGTGGTGCCATGGGTATTATTTTCTTGATGGATTAGATGTTCCTGAGAGTTATTTGATACACATTCTATTCATGTGTTGTCTTGTTCTACAAACTTTGTTTTTCTATGCATGGATGGTGTCATGCGGAAAGAGTCAATTTTGCGGACAAAACCGACCTCCCTAGAAAGCAAAGCTTTTATAGTGACAAACAAAACAATCAAGCACTATCTTTCCCTAAATATGCATTAAAATAAAAGCAACCAGGTGTTTAAGGCTTACCTTTAGTCCAACGCTGTTTGTAGCAATCCAGCCTCTCTGATCTAGATGAGCGCCTTCTCCTTGAAGCCTGCATTCACTAACAAGCAAACGATTACATAGCACCTGAATAACTCATATAAGAAAACATATTCATCATAAAGACCAAGGAGTTTATGAAACAAATTATATATAACAACTTGTTGAGAAAAATGAACTTAATTGTATTAATTGGAAACAAAAGAAACCATTACAACCAGTGCCTTGGTGTTGTGCAGGGTCCTCCCAGGGTCCAGCAAGAGTTATCCTTTACTTTGATTAGCTCACCCACTTCCAAATGAAGCTAAGAAAGGATTGGAATCTCTCCTCTCAAGCTCTATAAGGGAGTCCTAATTTCAACAACATCTACCCTTAGGAATGTTCAGCTTTCAACCTCCCCTCCCTCTGGCCCAATGCCTGTATTTATAGTGCTTTGGAGGAAGTTAATCAGGTCCACCATCAATGGGATAAGCCCCTATTTCAAAGGGATAGCTCCCCTCTTCATGGGATAAGTTCCTCTTTCATTAGGATGCATGAACCATCTGGAGGTGCTCAATCCACGTCAAACCATCTTCTAGAATGCTCGAGAATCGACCGCAAGTAAGTTTTTTGAAGTAAAACTTGCGCCTTTTGACTTTTACAGGGGTACGCACCCACCCCTTTACAGACAGAGCATACAAGTACGCAGGTATTATGTACTTGAGGTGCGTGCCTGCAGGTAAGAGTAAGAGAAAGTGCGGAACCAGAGTTATATTGATTTTTTAAAGGCTTTCTCTCTTTTTTGGAGTTTGACATGAGGAGCAGAGGTATAAGACTTGCCAAGGAGGATAGTATGGTTATTGATGGAGCCCTACTGACTGTAAATAGTCATGGTGACAAATTTTAGTGTAATAGATTGCCCCCTAAAGTGCGAGGTCTGTGGTAGATAAGGGTTTTATATCATCTAGGAAGGGTGAAGCACTTTATCATTTCAAGGATTATCTTGTGGAGAGCCCAGTTGGAACCTGCAAATATTCAACACAAAATACATATATGAGATCATATCATCGCTGAGGTAGGCATTCCCATACTCAGATCAAAAACTTTAACTAACAAACTAACTACTGCTCTGATATAGGAATGATTTCGCAGTACATCATAATCATAGACTCATGTAGACACAGTATGGATGCAGCCATCTATTTATAATTAGTCTACTATATAATGAATACAAAACTCCTCGCAGCCTAGATGGCGAAAACTAGATCTAAGGTCTTCATTTCTACTTCCCGAAATAGGACGATTCTATCCATGCGAATAAATGAGTTGATGTCGAACATGGTAGAAACCACTTGATTACCCGTCAATGATGTAAACTGTTAACAAGTGTGAGAGAGACCACCAGTGATGTCAATGGTTCTCAAAGTACCTAGTACAATCCATGAGATGTGAATGAATGTGTTGATGTTGAACATGTCATGGAATCCTTCAATCGAAAGTCAATGATGTAAATTGTCGTCAAAGGCGAGAAACCTGCCATTGATGCATGCAGATTTCAAGGTACTGACAATTTCTAGATCATCTTTCTAGATAATGTGCTGATGTTGATAGAAAGCGATCCGTCGTAGGCAAGCCCACAACACGAAATCATAGATCAAGTTGAAGAAATGTAGCTGTAAGGACTGAATCAGGGATGGTCAAGATGGATGACAGGTATTTTGCAGATGAATGGTTTATTTGCAGTGACCTCTTGAACACATAACGACACAACAGATGGCTAGGTGACAATTGACCCAAAGTTAATACCCAGAAAACGGCTGAAGAATTTCAATGCGGTTTGATCAACTGTTAGGCAAAGGATTTCCCAACCCAGGTGAATGAAAAGTGTCGTGTTCAAGAGTGGTGATAAGGTTTTTTCTGAGACAAAGGATAACAAATAGGCTCATTTTCCTCTCTTTTCCCCCACCATTTCTGGCAAGTACCTCTTTATTTTTTTACAAGCTTGAGGAGGATAACATTTTCTTCATTATAAGCTCATCCTTCGGATGAGTCCAACTTAGTTTAGATTCGAACCCTAAGAAGGAGTGGTCCGTTCCTGTTTGTAATCGAACAGGTCCTTTAGTATGAAATTTTAACGAGTCCAGTATAGGAGAAACTCGACGTTTTTCAATTTTAGAGAGTCTGAAAAACTTAAGAAGACTCCAGGGTTGACCTTTTTCATAAATTTGTGTCTCCCAAGCCAAAAAAAGTATAAAATAATACCTGAGAGAACCGCTTGATCTTTACGACCAAGGGGTACTTTCATGATTAGTGTCTCTGATCTGAAAAGTAGAAAGCGATCAAGGACACGTCGTTTTATTTCCAATATCGAATTTGAAACGACAAAAATCCGGCAATCTTTTCATGTTTTTACGGTCAGAAAAGGGCTGTAAGAGGACCATCTTTTAATTCCGTTTTAACAAGTGTAAAAGAAACACTCGGCAATATTTTCATGTTTTAGGAGTCAGAAAAGGGCTTAAATATGACTCTAAGGTTTCACTTTTTCGTAAGTTTTAACGAATTCAAAAAAATGATAAAAATGTACTCATGGTTTTCATTTTTTCGTAAGTTTTAATGAGTTTGAAAAAATGATAAAAATGTACTCATATGGCTGACTTCAAATTTAATTTACGAGAAGGAAAAGATGAAAAGAACTCGGCATTTTCACTTGTTTTATGAGAATGAAAGATAGCAAAATAATCTCGGGATTTTCATGAGTTTAACGAGTCTTGAAAGTAACTGAAATTGACTCGAGATAGGTTTCATTTTTACAAAAGCTTGAAACAGAGAGAAAATTGTGCTTGATGCCCCCTAAGCATAATGGCTAGAGTGCATGCCCCCCAGCTTCATTTCATTCAACCAGTTGGATGAAATGAAGGTTCAGTTACGAGATCATTTGAAAGAATCAACCTAAAACTGTAAGAAAATTATGCAAAAACTGAAATAACTAACCTAAATATAAAACTTAATATTTATGAGATCTAGTCAAACTCTCGACTCAATAGAAGGTTGTAGTCTAGAGGGGCATCAACCACCTCCACATCTAGACTAATGGTTTTACAGTTAGTCTAAATGTAGCTGTAAGGACTGACTCAGGGATGGTCAAGATGGATGACAGGTATTTTGCAGATGAATGGTTTATTTGCAGTGACCTCTTGAACACATAACGACACAATAGATGGCTTGGTGACAATTGACCCAAAGTTAATACCGAGAAAACGGCTGAAGACTTTCAATGTGGTTTGATCAACTGTTAGGCAAAGGATTTCCCAACCCAGGTGAATGAAAAGTGTCATGTTCAAGAGTGGTGATAAGGTTTTTTCTGAGACAAAGGATAACAAATAGGCTCATTTTCCTCTCTTTTCCCCCACCATTTCTGGCAAGTACCTCTTTATTTTTTTACAAGCTTGAGGAGGATAACATTTGCTTGATTATAAGCTCATCCTTCGGATGAGTCCAACTTAGTTTAGATTTGAACCCTAAGAAGGAGTGGTCCGTTCCTGCTTGTAATCGAACAGGTCCTCCATTTTGGGTTCATTTTTTAGGTCCTCATCTGGATTTAGGGTTCGAATCTAAACTAAGTTGGACTCATCTGAAGGATGAGCTTATAATCAAGAAAATGTTATCCTCCTCAAGCTTGTAAAAAAATTTGTTTGTCACCATGACTATTTGCAGTCGTATGGCTCCATCAATAGTCATATTGTCCTCCTTGGCAAGTATTATACCTCTACTCCTCATGTCAAACTCCAGAAAAGAGAGAAAGTCTTTAAAAGTCAATATAACTCTGGTTACGCAGTTTCTCTTACCCTTACCTACATGTACGCACCTCAAATACATAATACCTACGTACTTGTACGCTCTATCTGTAAAGGGGTGGGTGCGTACTCCTGTAAAGGTCAGAAGGCACAAGTTTTACTTCAAAAAACTTACTTGTGGTCGATTCTAGAGCATTCTGGAAGATGGTTTGACGTGGATTGAGCGCCTCCAGATGGTTCATGCATCCCAATGAAAGAGGAACTTATCCCATGAAGAGGGGAGCTATCCCATTGAAAGAGGGGCTTATCCCATTGATGGTGGACCTGATTAACTTCCTCCAAAGCAATATAAATATAGGCATTGGGCCAGAGGGAGGGGAGGTTGAAAGTTGAACATTCCTAAGGGTAGATGTTGCTGAAATTAGGACTCCCTTTTAGAGCTTGAGAGGAGATATTCCAATCCTTTCTTAGCTTCATTTGGAAGTGGGTGGGCTGATCAAAGTAAAGGAAAACTCTTGCTAGACCCTGGGAGGGACCTGCACAACACCAAGGCACTGGTTGTAATGGTTTCTTTTGTTTCCAATTAATACAATTAAGTTCATTTTTCTCAACAAGTTGTTATATATAATTTATTTCATAAACTCCTTGGTCTTTATGATGAAAATGTTTTATTATATGAGTTATTCAGGTGCTATGTAATCGTTTGCTTGTTAGTGATTGCAGGCTTCAAGGAGAAGGAGCTCATCTGGATCGAAGAGGCTTGGCTGCTATAAATAAGCGTTGGACTAGAGGTAAGCCTTAAACACCTGGTTGCTTTTATTTTAAATGCATATTTAGGGAAAGATAGTGCTTGATTGTTTTGTTTATCACTAGAAAAGCCTTGTTTTCTAGGGAGGTCGGTTTTGTCCGCAAAATTGACTCTTTCCGCATGACAAAATGGCGACTCCACTGGGGAATCCATGGATTTGATTGATTTCTCTTTTGATTGATACTTTGATTTGAGAAACATTGATTTGTTTCTGTTTTTGACTTGATGATTGTGGGATTGGGTGAATTTAGTTAATTTTGAGTTAGTTTTTATTTTTCATAGTTTTGGGAGAGGTACGCACCCTCTGAGTTAAGCAAAGTGCGTACCTGTACGCACTTTTGCTTTGTGCACAGAGCGTGACCGCACCTGTGTAAACAGGCTGCCTACGTACCCTGTCAAAATTTTGAGAAATTTTAAATTTTCTTCTTTTTATCAGTTCAGAATTTGTTTATAGGTTTTAGCCATTGCCCAGACTTGCTTGTTCCTTGTCAAAAATTTTCCTTGGTTAATTTCATTGGCAATCCTGCTTTAAGCTTTTATCAATTGGGTGTTTTGAGTCTCTTTTTGAGAAATTCTTAATTTGATTTCCCTTGGTCATTACTTGGAGACTTGTCTCAGTCTTTTCACAATTTTTCATCTTTTTGCTTTTGTTTTTGCAAAAAGATGAAAAATTGTGAAAAGACTGAGACAAACCTCCAAGTAATGACTGTTAAATTGTGTATGAGTGTTAATCGCCTTTGATTGTTTTTTATTTTGAATCTAAACTAAGTTGGACTCATCCGAAGGATGAGCTTATAATCAAGCAAATGTTATCCTCCTCAAGCTTGTAAAAAAATAAAGAGGTACTTGCTAGAAATGGTGGGGGAAAAGATAGGAAAATGAGCCTATTTGTTATCCTTTGTCTCAGAAAAAACCTTATCACCACTCTTGAACACGATACTTTTCATTCACCTGGGTTGGGAAATCCTTTGCCTAATAGTTGATCAAACCACATTGAAAGTCTTCAGTCATTTTCTGGGTATTAACTTTGGGTCAATTGTCACCAAGCCATCTGTTGTGTCATTATGTGTTCAAGAGGTCACCGCAAATAAACCATTCATCTGCAAAATACCTGTCGTCCATCTTGATCATCCCTGAGTCAGTCCTTACAGCTACATTTATACTAACTGAAAAACTGTTAGTCTAGATGTGGAGGTGGTTGATGCCCCTCTAGACTACAAATTTTAGACTTACTTGCGGTTGATTCTAGAGCATTCTAGAAGATGGTTTGACGTGGATTGAGCACCTCCAGATGGTTCATGCATCCCAATGAAAGAGGAACTTATCCCATGAAGAGGGGAGATATCCCTTTGAAAGAGGGGCTTATCCCATTGATGGCATTCCTAAGGGTAGATGCTGCTGAAATTAGGACTCCCTTATAGAGCTTGAGAGGAGAGATTCCAATCCTTTCTTAGCTTCATTTGGAAGTGGGTGAGCTGATCAAAGTAAAGGAGAACTTTTGCTGGACCGTGGGAGGGACCTGCACAACACCAAGGCACTGGTTGTAATGGTTTCTTTTGTTTCCAATTAATACAATTAAGTTCATTTTTCTCAACAAGTTGTTATATATAATTTGTTTCATAAACTCCTTGGTCTTTATGATGAATATGTTTTATTATATGAGTTATTCAGGTGCTATGTAATCGTTTGCTTGTTAGTGAATGCAGGCTTCAAGGAAAAGGAGCTCATCTGGATCAGAGAGGTTGGACTGCTACAAACAACGTTGGACTAAAGGTAAGCCTTAAACACCTGGTTGCTTTTATTTTAATGCATATTTAGGGAAAGATAGTGCGGAACCGGAGTTATATTGATTTTTTAAAGTCTTTCTCTCTTTTTTGGAGTTTGACATGAGGAGCAGAGGTATAAGACTTTCCAAGGAGGACAATATGGTTATTGATGGAGCCATACTGACTGCAAATAGTCATGGTGACAAATTTTAGTGTAACAGATGGTATATGACTTACTAAATCTATACTTATATTGCTGAATTGTTTCATTGATATTGGTGTAATATTATTGTAGATGGGTGCTCACTTATGCTTATAGATTCTTGATTACAGTGAACTATTTTATATTTTTTGAGCACTTTCTTATATAGACATGAATCTTATCTGAAGTTTGCTAATAGTTACTTTATGTAAGGTTTATGTTATTTATAATCTTTCTATTCATGGTGTTTGTTGGTGTCCAAGTATGAATCATGCAATTCACCCAATCCACATTTAATTGTCAATCGAGGTTTCTACCAATTATTTCAAGACTATCATGTACTATATGTGCATGCCACAGTTTCCCTACCCAGCAGTGAATATTAAATATAAATTCATCAATGTGTAACCGCAAGAAATAATGTAACATCAATAAGAGTAACAACAAGTAATAATTGTAATAGCAATAAGGAATCACAACAATGCACTAATAAGCATTCACAACAATAATAAACTAATAGAAATAAACCTAACAAACATCTAATCCAGTAGCACCTCGTTAAGAGAGTGGGTATGTGATCAGGGTTGTGGTGGGATCAGAGAATCATGATATGCTCAGGAGATCAACTTGTCATTAATAAATGAAATATCACAATTGTGTTGTTACAGACTCAAAGTTAGATTATTATCCTGCAACCTAAAAATATCTTAATAGTGTTGGCTTTCACATCCCACAACTCTACTTTATACAATTTGTCAATGATACATCTTCCAGAATTATGGAAATGTCTGCACTTAATTACATGGTGGTTTTCAGAAAGAAACAAAATGTTAAAAGATAACAGTGTGTCAATCGAAGGGTTAATTCACCATTGCATCCAATATTCAAGAATAGCGCTACCATTTTGATAGCATCGTTCAGTGAATCATAGTCTTGGTCATTCTCCTTTTAAATCTATAGAAATAATTGAATTAGCAAGTCACTTAGGAAATAATCCCCTACGAATATGCTTCATTGACGAATAATCCATAAAGACATGCCGAGAGGTATACTTGTGAAATTTAAGATATTGATTAACCACTATTGGCTTGAAATGGATAAAATAATAGGGTAAAAAGCGTGAGTAAAAGTATGCAAATCTAGCCACCAACATCTCCCCCCAACTGGCCTTACTGCATGTCCTCATGCAGTTCGTCACCTGTGCAAGTCTGGGTTTGAGCTACGATGATTAACATGAAGTTGTGCAAGATCGTATTTTGCAGACATCTCTATCCTTGGAGGCTTATACGCATATGTTTGGATGACTTATTTCCATCAATCCTCACTTACCTCATAAGTTGGAGTGTACTGATCACCTAGAAACCAGATGATGGGAAATCGAAACCTCAAACCCATCCATCGGACCGTACAAAGCTGCATGCATGCAATATATGGGGTACCATGTTTAGAGCCTAAGAAAAATTGGGGGCCCCAAAGGGCTCACGTATCCTGACAGCTAATGACGAGAGCATCCACCTTTTCGGGAAGTTGTCCCAAGCGTCCTCCTGACATGCGAAGATATGTTTTATGCATATACCAACACACCATTGTTGAGTTTCCAACATATATTCTTTCCATCCTTCAATCCCCAAGAGGGTTTTGTGTCTGTTATAAACATTCATAGAATGACAATTCTCCATCCTGATGACAAGTGCCATATTTACCTAATTTTCAGCAAACATATCAAAATCCTTTTTCCATTTAACCTGGTTAACAGTGTAGGAGGTAAAGGCTATAAGTTGAATGTCTCCTACATATGGCACTCATTTAATTGATTGATCATTTCCCAGGAAGAAGTCATGCATGTACAACTCGCACATCAAATGATGATCCAAAATATCGTGGCATCCCATGATGCACAAAAATTGCATTGAATCTTCCATATCATAACTAACCTCCTGGAAGATTCTTTCTAAACAAAAGAATAGATATTTTTCATGGAGGAACAAGGCATAGCTATGAGAAGTGGGATAAAAAGCCATTACTCGTTGAGCCAAGGTAAACATCTCTTCCTTATTGGCCTTTAGTAGCTTTACATGTTCTTCCAACCCCTCAATTTTCTTTTGTTGCTTCTCCTGCTTCCGCTTTTCCTCTTATATCCCTTCTATGTAACCAGAGACTATTTTCGTATCTTTCTCGTGAGTTTTCCTTTTTCCTTCCCAATGTACCTCTAAAGGAATGGACCCTCGTTGAAAGCGAGCTGTCATAGCTTGCCACTTCTAAATTTATGTAGACATGACAAACTCTCGTGCCTTGATCATATGTGAAAATGACTCTATCTGTGTAGCTGTTGAAGTCGTTGGCCTGTCTTCAGCCTATGTTTCCACTAAAATAGTTTTAGGTTGGGGCTTCATGATGCTTTTCTTATGCTTTCTCACTTTTCTTTGTAGGCACCGCAATCATTTCCTCAATTTCATGATCTCCATTTTCAACTACATATTTTATCTTAATTGTGCCTAATATCATTCCTTAAGAGGGATTCTCATTCTCACACATTTCTCGATAAACTCTTGTTTCACAGCTACTTCTTCCATAGTCGTCATAGCTAGTCCAGGGCCTAGTCGGTTGATGTTGACAAAATCATCAACCAGCTCTTGTTATACTATTATTTCTTCTGTTTGTTTCTCGACTCAAGGAATAGTCCCTCCATCTACTTCATTAGGTCTCAAGACATCTACATCCTCCCTCTGTACTTATGGATTCACTGGAGGCTCTTGTGTGGTAGTGTCTTTCACACCGTCCTCTTGTAATTTCTCTACTACCTGTTAGTAAATTATATATTATAGAGCAATGGAACACATAAAATATTGCAGAAACATAAACATAGAGAACGCACAAAATAAGGGAGACACAGATATACGTGGTTCACCTAGTTTGGGCTACGTCCACCCCGAACAGCCAGTCCTTCCTTTCTATTATCCAGCAAAATGAAGAGACACAACCTACAACAAATCCGTTGTAATATCCTCTGTTTTCTCTCACAGTCTCACCTCTATGTTTCTCGCTCACCGAATACACATCTATCACACAGCCTCAAATACAATACCCTCATACAAAGAGAGGGGTTTCCTTCTAGGGCAAAAAACCCTAAACTAAACATAAGTTATACCGTCAGATCATCTGCCTAATGAACGGCCCAGATTGACTAGAAATTACTATACTTTTACAAGGAAATTTTACAGTTGTTTTTCCCCCGAAACCCCCCACCAGGGGGGGGCTCCCAAAGGTCGTAGCCGCCCCCCCTAGACCCCCCCTGCAGCGAATATTTTTCGGGTGGCGTTGGCGCCCCCATTTCGAACTGGTGTCCTATGTGGCGATACCTTTGAATATAGAAGATAATCAGGCTCCACACCCAACACTACTTGCCAATCCTCTTCCACCTATGTAGGAATGGTTCCTAACCCTTATGGGTTAGTTTTTTCAGCAACATCCCTTTCCATTTTCTCAAGAATGGTTTCTAACCCTTGCAGGTTAGTCTCATCTGCAACAATCTCCTCCATCTGCTCAGGAGTAGTTTTGAACCCTTACAGGTTAGCCTAATTGGCAACATCTTCCTCCATCAGCTCCGGAGCAGTTTCTAGCTATTGTTGGTTAGTCTGTTCAGTTGCATCTACCTCCATCTACTCAGGAATAGTTTCTACATGATCAATACTAGCCAAAGCTTCTTCATTTTTCCGTTTGGTCAACATCAGTTCTTGTGTGGTAGTTTCGACATCTAACCCTTCAATTTTCTCAATTATTTCACTAATTCACATTGGTTTCTAAATAACCATGTTGATAATGGTACCCTTAGCTTTACCAACAAATTTCAAGATCGAAGGAGAAGCTTCTTCTTTCTCCATGTGCCTATTGGAATGCATTTTCCTTACCCTTCTTGGAAAAGATGCAATAAAGGGAGAACGAGTAATTATTTGATCAATTTTCATTCTCTTAATGCCTCTTGACGTAGGCCCTCCTTCCTCTTATTCTATATCCATCAGTTGTTCTATGTTCCCCTTTTCTCTTCCTGCCTGTGCTTCTTCCGAGTTGTCCTTCTGCCCAACAACCAACACTATCTCTTGTGCAGTGGTGTCGAGTGTGGCCCTTGTTTCCTCCAAAGGTTCCACATTCAATTGAACAGGTGGTGTTGGTTCTTCTATAAGAGCACCACCTACTTTTTCAATCACAGGTATTTCAACTTTTTGAACAGGTGGTGCCGGTTCTTGTGTGTTAGCACCACCTACATTTATGTCCAGGAATTCTTCAATTTCTTAGAAAGGTGGTGCTATTTCTTTTGTAATAGCACCACCTACATTGTCAACCAAGAGTTCTTTAATTTTTTGGATAGGTGATATTGGTTCTTGTCTGTCAGCACCACCTATAGGTGATGATGGAACAAAATCATCTATCGCCTCTTCTTCCATTGCTACATCTTATTCCTCTTCCCTTGCGGGAAGCATGCATGCAATTTTTTCCTCTACCAACTCGGTGAATTATGTCCAAGCCACAGATGTTCGAGACAGAGCGTGCACCACTAATAATCTCACAAACCCATGATTTGTAAGGACCGCTAATGGTTGTCGACACCACCGCGTATATTGCACCATTAAGCGGAGGTTGCTCCATAGGAAATATGGCATGTCCAAAGCATGAACCTGTGCATGATGAAACCAAAGGCATGCAAGGAGTTTGAAATGATACTTCAATAATGTAGAGAAACATCCTTCACAAGTAACATACCTCATTACAAAGTACGCCATCTCACTCCATCGATATGGCAGTGATTTATGATCATACCCTCTTCCTTTCTAGACCATTATCTCCCCAACATGTAAAAACTATTCCGGAAACTCCGGTAGAGGAGACTTCCGAGAGAACCATTTTTGACCTCTTTGTTGTATTTCACTAGAAATTGAAATAGCTTCCTCAGTGATAGAAACATCCAATCCATGGACTCTATAATGATTTCCATCCAATTTTAATGCAGATTTTACTGTGATGGCTTCATCAAATCCTTTTAGCCTCTCAAAATACTCATGCCACTAAGCATCCAAGAAATCTTGAAAAACATCTGCATTGCATCAAACCTACTATGTATTGTCTAGTTTGTGTCTCACAACCTTTCCACCCATTCTGCAATGGCCTGAAACAACACTTCTAAGTAACATCAAACTGTCGAGAAGGAGTGCTAGCACGTAGATTTTCAATGAGAGTTATGATCGGGATGGGGTGCAGTGAGAGTGAAAACTGGAAGGATAACGATGAAATATGAGAAAAATCATGGAAAATAATGGATAATAATGGAAGGTAATAATGGTAATTATTTCACAGCATTGGAAATGATCGTTCATTAGTACAACAATACTAACTTCATGTCCCGATGCATATTGGGCATTGTGTGAAGTATGGTGGAGAATTGTGAGTGAATGCACTTAGCAAAAGGTTTCATAAAAATAATAATAAGTCATCATTATAGTACCTCCCCCTAACTAAGGAATGACCGTTCACGGTCATATCGAGTCATGTCACGTGAATTATTAATAAAATCCACAAAATCGATCGGGGATGTAACTAGGCAACTTACCTTGATGGAGTAACAACAGTGGGGGAGTAACAACATTGGGGGAGTAACAACACCCAAGTAGTAACAACAACACTTGAACACATAGTAAAAATCAAGACATAGTAACATCACCAGAGAAGTAACAACACCAGAGGAGTAACAACACTGGAATACTTAGAAAAAATCGGGATGGAGTAGTAGTACTGGTGGAGTAACAACAACGAAGGAGTAACATCACCAGTGAGGTATCTACAAGAAAAATATTGATAGAGTGAGTAGTAACAACATTATTTTTTTGTTTATATTATTTATTGTATATATATATATATATATATATATATGTGTGTGTGTGTGTGTGTGTGTGTGTGTGTGTGTGTGTATATATAGTAATCAAAGGTGTAGAGGAGGAATTATCGACACCAATAAATTTAAAGCTAGAGTTATCAAAGAGATATTTGATAAAGGAGTCTCTTGAAGCTAGATGGTGATATAATATGAGGCCATGTCCATTCACGATTAGAGGAGTATGGGCCTCATCAATTGTGATAACTCTAATAGTCCCATTATTGAACACCATATCAACTTCATATGGTCCCATCCACCTAGAGTAGAGTTTTCCCTTAAAATCCTTGAACCGAGAATCATAGAGTAATGCCCAATCCCCTCTTTGAAACACCTTTTTCTTAATGAATTTATCATGCCATTTAGTTCGTTGCTACTAGATTGCAGCAATACTCTAGACAACTACCAAACGAATTTCATCCAACTCATTCATTTGTTCCAGCCAGTGTTTCTGGGATTTTGAAAGATCTAAACCTACTTCAAGGTTTTCTTGAGGATCTTAATTTTGAATTCCACTAGAAGCAAAGGGGATTTCCCATAGACAAGCTCATATTGTGAAAATCCTATTATGTTCCATAATGATGTTTTATATGCCCACAGTGCCTCGGGAAGTTTTTCATCCCAATTCCAACGATGGTTTGCTACAGTCTTTGTAAGAATATTCTCTAGTTCCTTGTTTGTGCTTTCGACTTGACCATTCGCCTGACGGTGATATGGATAAGTTACTCTATGCTTGATTCCATATTTCTTCATGAGTCATGCTATCAGATGTGATGTAAATTGTGCCCCTCCATTTGAAACTATCTCTCTAGGAGTTATATACCATGCAATAATTTCTTCAAATGAAATTTCTAAGACAACCCGTTCTATTGCTTTCACAATAACCTTGGCCTCTACCCATTTTGTTATGTAATTCATTCAGACTAGAACGTGAACTATTTGTTGTGAAGGTGGATTAAATGGGCCGACGAAATCAATAGCCCATTTTTCAAAGGGCTCCATAGATAGTAGAGGCTGTAGTGGAATTTCATCTACCCAACCAGGCTTTCCCATCCGTTGGAAACTATCGCACTCCCTAACATATTTCCTTTCATCCCAAAAAATGGAAGACCAAGAGTATCCCATTTGTAACACTTTATAACCTATCCTCTTATCTGCAAAATGTCCCCCACAAGGGCCATCATGAGCATCTCTCAGAACATTATAGATGTCATCTCCACTTATGAAGTGCTGGATTTTCTGATCAGACCCTTTGTAGAAGAGATATCCTTTTATCCATGAATAATGAGCATTATGACGGATAATTTTTCACTTTTCTCTGTAAGACAAGTGTTGAGGTACCTTTCCTATAGCAAGAAAGTTAGCAATACCTGCATACCACAGGGTTTGAGTAGAAATTTCAAAAAGATGTTCATCTAGAAAACTATCCTCTACAGGTGTGCCTTCATCACTAGTATCCATCCTAGACTGGAAATCTGCGACTACATTATCTTTCCCTGGTTTGTCTACAATGGTAATATCAAATTCCTGAATTAAAAACAACCATATTGTAACATGACTAGGGGTTATTGGTTTGTTCATAAGATATCTGATATTTGTATGATCAGTGTGCACGAAAGTAGGATACCATGTGATGTAATGCTGAAATTTATTAACAACATAAATGACAGCAAAGAGCTCCTTTTCAGCTACCATGTAATTTAATTCAGCAGGGGTAAAATTCCTATTGACATAGTAAATTACATATGGCTTATTTTCCTCCTCCTACCCCAAAACCTCCCCTATTAGTGTTTGAGAAGCATCAGTAGAGATGTGGAATGGGAGCTTCCATTCAGGACCACATAATGTTGGAGCCTTGCATACTAGGCCTTTGACTTCTACAAAAATTGCTTCACATTAATTTGTCCAGAAAAATTTTGCATCTTCAGGCAACAATTGAAAAAGTGGGAATTCTATTTCAGAAAAAAAATTATACGAAATTCCTATAATAGCCAACATAGCCAATAACTTTGTGTAACTGTGTCAGTGTCTTAGGCATAGGAAATTTTAAGATTACCTCTACCTTTGCAGGATCAAACCAAATTCCTGCAGCTGAAAGCAAGTGTCCCAACACTATCCCTTCCTTCATCATCATATGGAATTTGACTGTACTAAGAGAAGTATGTGTCTACTTGCATATTTAAATTACTTTCTATAATTTTTTCAAAGCTTTGTAAAGGAATCCCCATATGGGGTAAATTCGTCCATGTAAGTCTCAACATTGTTATTAACCAGATCAGATAAAATTCCTAATATTTCCCTTTGAAAGGTAGTAGGTGAATTACAGAGGCCAAATGGAAGGACTTGGTAGGAAAAGGTTCCCCAAGGGCATGTGAAGGTAATTTTTTCCTAATCCTCAAGAGCTATTTGTATTTGTTTGTATCCGCTAAATCCGTCCAGAAAGGAGAAAACCTCCTTCCCGGATAATGTATCAAGGAATTTGTGAATAAAGGGTAAGGGAAAATGGTCTTTCTGAGTAGCTTTGCTTATTTTCCTAATCAACATAGATCTGCCACTTGCAATATTTCTTAAGAACAATGACCAGTGGGGAAAACCATTGGCTATCTGATATCGGATAAATGAAACCCACATCTAATAGCTTCTACAATTCATCCTTGACAATGCTTTTTAAGACAAGATTCATTCTTCTTTGTGGCTTCCTAATAGGTTGACATTCCTCTTTAATTTATATATGATGAGTACATAAATTAGTAGGGATGCCTTTCATATCGGTATACTCCCAAGAAAAAGCTTCTTTATGCTCCCGAAATACTTTTAGCAGTTATTCGGATTGGGAGTGTGAAAGGTCAGGATTAATATTCAATGTTTTCCCTGGTTCAATTTCTACAGGAACACTATTATGAAGTAAAATTTTAGGAATGTTTTATATTTCTATTTTTGTTCAATATCTTCCTAAACATTGCAACTCATGACAATTTCTAACAGTTGACAGGTTGAATCAGAAACGGAGTCAAGATTGCTAAGAAAGGTGCTAATGGCATCATCCTCCATTTAATATTTAAAATAGAGAGACTCCCTGATGGTAAGGATGGGTCTAATTTCTTCATCTTCATATTCGGGCTCTTTGGCAGCTAGATACTTTTGAATCAAGGTAAATTTGGGCTTATTTGTTGAACTTGGTTTTGCAGGGGGGTAAAAGCTAAGGTTCTTGTAACTTCCCCATTGGATACTACCATGTTTCCAGACCGACACCTAATGTAATCATCCTACGATTGTGAACCAAGGTCTTCCTAAAATAAAAGGTTTCCCATGGGTTTGGGATTGGGTATGTAAAACTAGAAGGTCAACAGGGTATTTCCATGAGCCTATTGAAATAGTGATATCTTCCAGCTTCCCTACCAATATAATAGTAGACTAATTTTCCAATTCTAGGAGGGTGGGAGTTGGTTTAAGGTTCTGCAAACCCAAGTTAATCATGGTTGTAGATGCTATAACATTAATCATTGCCCCAAAATATACCAATACATTTGGGATATCCACCCCATTAATCTGCACTGTCAGAATTGGATTCCTTAGATCACCGTATTTAACAGGTATAGATTTCCTTGGCATTATATCTGACAATTTTCCCATAACATGAATAGTAAGTGGGTCCTTTGGTTTTCTACTAGGCTTCTTAGAAAAATATTCTTTAATTGTCTTAGCATAAATTGGTATGTCCTCCATAGCTTGAAGTAACAAAATTTTAATGAATAAATTCTGCAATTATCCAAAAAGTCAAATTCAAGATGAGGACTTTGTTTTCTCAAAGATAGTCTTTCAGGATAAGGTGGACCACTCTAACACCCTCTAGCAACAATATTCTGTGAAGGGGTTTATTGCTTTATAGGAATCTATATTGGCTCTTCCGCTATCATTCTTTGTTCTGGTTCTGAGACTTCATCATCGGTATCCTCAACAATTATAGGTGAGGCCTGAGTATTGACCACTAAACCAGATCAAAGATTTAATTCATTACATTCCATAGTGGAAATACTATATGCAAGGTGGTTAAGTGTCTCAACTTGATGAGCCCCTCTGCTATTTGGATTCGGATTGGGTTGGAAAGGCAATTGAGGACAAAGAGGAGGATCACTAGTGGGCGTATTAGTAGGCAGTTATAGATGTTGTTGCAACATACATTGGGAGAAATTTCCTAAAGGAGGAGGAGGAGGCCCACGCCAATTCTGGGACCATGAAGAATTCAGACCAGATTAAGGATACCATGGTTTTCAGGGCATTGAATACTGGTAAGACTGTAGCCAAGAGGGTGAAAAAGATACATACTAGTGACCAAAATTCATATTATTAAAACACTGATATGGGTCTTGAGGCATACCTTGATTCATACTCAGCGATCATGGTTTCCACAGTTTACTTGATCCCATAAAATAAAGTTAATCTGCTTCTTTATTCGTCCCGTGAAAGAGTTCCTTCAATCTAGGAAGGGATGGGCAAGTGCTCGTGGAATGACTCTGTTCACATATAATGCAAGTCTCCATAGAATTTAATGAACATTCCTTGAACGAATGATTCTTCCTACATTGAGGGCAGAAAATAGACATGCCCTTCTCTGCTTCCATCTATTTTTGCTTTGCCTACAACACGTCTAGCTTTGATGATAATGTGCTCAGGATATCGGTTCTCAAGTTCGTCAGAAGATTCATGATTTCAGAAATGTAACTCCACTGCTGGATGTTTTGAGAGTTCGGATTACCTGCCTCTGTCTTATAGCCCCTCGTGAGCACTTGCTGCATAATTCAAAGATGGTGTCATATTCCTCCTTTGATATATCTCCTTTCCCTACTACATTCAATAGCTCCAGAGATTCCTCCCTCAGTGATTCTTATCCAAGTCACTGTGGCCAGAACCCTGCAAACTATATTGAAAATGTTCAACAAAATCTTCCATATTATCATCCACTTTCTACATGATCTTAAAGATTTATTCCTTTACATCCCGAGATTTGCAGTAGTCCTGATATTCCTCGAGGAAAAACGTCTTCATATCATCCCATGTAGAAAATAGATTTTCCTCCCAAACCCATAAACCATCTCAAAGTTGTGCCTTTTAAAGTAGAGGGAAATATATTCAATTTGTGAGGATCAGAAATGTAATCATACCCTCGTTAAAAAACATTGAATTCGAAAAGTAATTGTTGAAAGCAAAAACAAGAAATGATAAAAATAGAATTGCTATAAATAGCATTTTAGGATATACTGCAACTCTGTTGGAAATAGAAAAAAATATAAATGCTAAAAATAGAATTGCTATAAATAGAATATCGGGATAGATTCCAATTTTAATTAGTCCCCGCATTAAAATTGAGAGTTAAAATTCGAATTTACTCTCACTAGCCATTTGAAAAATAATTAATTAATTCATCTTGAGATAATTAGTTGGAGAAAATCAAACATGAAGTCTATGTGAAGACATGCAACAGTTATCCCTTTGATTGAGGAAGTTATCCCCTAATTAAGGGGATAAGGATGAGTTGTAATTGAGTTGTAATTAGTTAGCTCAGTTAACTGAGTTAAGTCCAGTTAAATTAGTTCCAAATAGTTTGAGGAACTAATTGTGAGTTCAGTCAGTTAATGCATGCATGCGTGCAACTAGTGTTCTCCAGATAACTGAATATTCTCTCATAAATAACTCATGCATGTTAGTTTAGATAGAGGCCCAGTTGAGATTAAAGGAAAGGATAGTGTACTATCAATTGGAGGAAATTTTCCTATATAGGAAACTCACCCATGCAGAAGTAATTATCTCCTTCAGAATTGTGCAGTTATTTTAGAGGTCAATGTTGTGTGTGAGTAGAGAATTCACATAGGTGGCATCTAGAGGACCCAGGAGAACCTGCACAAGGAAATAAGAGGCTTAGAGGATTGGAGGAAGGCATATGTTGTGTCTATTCACTCTATGAGTAGCATTGAGGGATTGTACTGACAGCTGGATAGCTTATGAGCTAAATCTTTGTGTAATCCAGAGATATTTCCACTTGTATGATAATACAGAGATCGGGGTTTTTAGCTGAGGCTTTCCCCATAGTATTCTAATGTGTTCATGTGTGATTTATTTCTCATTCTCTGTTATATGTGTTCTATTTGATCTTTCTCAAATTGATTAAGCTTCCACAAAGTTTGATAGTAGAAATAGATCAAGTATTTTTCTTTAGTATATTGCATTATCAGGTGATCTACAGTGGGAAATTCTACATGGTATTACAGCTAGCTGATCCATAGAGAAATTTATACATGGTATCAAAGCAAAGGTGATCAAAGCTGTGAACAATATACAAAGAAGAGAAATCGAAGTAAAAAAAAATTGGGCCGCGAGTTTGCAGAGAAGATCTGAAAATTTTTGTGCAAAATTTTCAGAACCAAATAGTAGATCTGGATTCCTTGCAAAACAATACCAAAATTCAAAAAAATAATTAGCTGAATCAGAGTTCGGATGAGGGAGATATCACTCATTTAAAATCAGATCATTTTCCAGAAAATTTTATGATGGCGGGAAAGGTGAAACAGATTTGTGTGCTAGCCAAGAACCTGTATGCACTTGAGGTACATGATGCATGCAAAGCCTTCAAGAGCAAGGAAAAGGTTATATACTTGGTGGTTGAGAGGGAGAGTAAATTACCTCTCAACATGTAACCACAAAAGAAGTCTCAGACAATTGTGGAAGAACCACAATTGGCGAAGAAACTTCAGGAAGTTGTGGAGCAGCCAAAACTAGAGAAGCTGAGAGGAGACTGAGTGGAGGAATCCACTCATGTAGAGACCTCTAGTAGGGGGAAATTTCAAGCCAAGTGGATAGAGGGATCACATGCAACTATACCTCTAGGTGTGAGGTGGGGCAATGTGAAGTGATTGTCCCAAGAAGGTTGAAATAGGGGTAGGATCCTTGAGGTGCCCAACCTCTTTGATTAGACCTTGCTACGGGAGCCCCAATGAGTAGTAGTAGGATTATCTAAGTGGGTAGAGATGGATGTAGATGGAGTGGTAGAGAGAGCTATAGTGCAAGAGTTCCAACACAACACAGAGCTAGTAGGCCACAACAACGTGAGAGGCACAGGAGTGTTGCACCAGTGCAGGATGGCATAGAGAGGTGTGCAATGGTGTGATATGTAGGAAGTTGTTGGAGAAACATAGAGGTGAGAGAGGGAGCACTTGTCAGTGGAAGAGGGAGCTTCAGCATTAGAGGGTGTTTCTAGCCCAACAGGGAGGTCATTTGGGAGATCAGAGACTTACTTCTCAGTAACTGAGTTGTAGTGCAGCAGTGGGCAACACGAGGCAACATGATGAGAGGAGGTGCAGTGCAGATGCAGTGCTAGGAGATAGGACTAGTAGCAGCACAAATGCAATAGGATTGTTATGAAACCAGCTCACAAAAGTATAGAAAATATAGATCAATGCCTTAGAATTCAGCCTCTTCGAGGGGGCAACCTCCTTTACATTACACAAATGAATGATTCCTTGATAATTCAAATGACAAAACCTCCTTTCTATATATAGGAGTCTAAGGAGTCACAATATAACCCAGCCAACCTATCAACAATAATATAAAGCCACAAAAATAAAAATAGAGGGATTCTATGGGGCACAGTAATAACAATATGGGGGCAATAGGGGCACAACAATATTAATAAGGGATACAACCACAATAGTAATGGGGAAATGATTGGTATTATAGGGACCTAACATGATCCTCTCCTTCAAAAAAGTGTTGTCGTCAATGCTTGAGTAGTTCGGGATGCTTCTGTATAGAATTCTCATCCTCCCATGTGGAATCTTCAACCGATAAGTTCTTCCACTTGATGAGACACTTTGAAATTGATCAATTCATAGCTGTCAAGTTCTTGTTTCTGTGACTGCTTCCAGTTCCAATATAATTTTTCCTTCCTCATCAAGTTCTAGCAATATTGTTTGAATTAGGAGCTTGTCGCCTATAACCTTCTTTAAACATGAAACATGGAAAACTGGGTGCACTCGAGAAGTTGTAGGAAGCTCCAATATCTATGCCATCGTACCAATATTTTGCAACAACTTGTACAGACCATAATACTTTGGTGATAATTTATTATCCTTCTTAGCTTTCTTGAGGGACATTTGTTTATATGGTTGTAGCCGTAGGAATACCCAATCACCTATATCAAAACTTCTTTCACTGCAATGTTGATCTGCCTATTGTTTCATTCTATTCTGCGCCGACACAAGGTTATCCTTTAAGAGTTGGAGGACTTGTTGTTGATGCTCGATGTGATTTTCCACTGCTTGAACCTTATAATTTTCTCTTAAATATGATGTGATGGATGGTGGCTGATATCCATAAAGTGCCATAAATGGGGTCATTTTTGTTGCTGTATGGAAGGAAGTGTTATGTCACCATTCAGCCAGAGGCAACCATTTGATCCATTGTGTCTGTTTATCAGATACAAAGCAACAAAGATATCCTTCTTAGCTCATAGCTCATCTTATCATCCTCAATATGATGGGAAAACTAAGACAAGAAAATAATTCTGTCCAAAAATTTCTAGTGAAAATGGGATCTCTATCACTTAAAATAATCTTTGGGTTTCTGTGCAACTTTTGAATTGTTTCCATAAATGCAGTAGAAATTGTATTGGTTTTAAATGGATGTGATAATGCACAAAAGTGTGCATACTTGGTAATTCTGTCAACTACCACCATGATGACACTCTTCCCTCAGACTTGGGTAAACCTATGATAAAATCCATCGAAACCTCCTCTCAATGTTGGCTTGGAATGGATAAAGGTTGTAATAGACCCGGTGTCTTAATTGTTTCAAATTTATTTTGTTGGCAAACCAAACATTTCACCACAAACTTTTGAATATCTGATTTAAAGCCATCCCAAAAAAATTCCTTCTTAATCCTGTGGTAAGTTTTTAAAAATCTTGAGGGCCCTCATAAGGGAGAAGTGTGCAATTCCTTAAGAATCTTTTGTTTGAGTTGAAAATTCTTACAAAGGTATAAGCGATCTTTGTACCATAACGAATCATTTTTCCAGCTAAATGTATCATATGTACTGGAATCTTGTTGTAACTTTTGAATAAGTTCCCACACTCCTTCATCATTCTTCCATTCCTCCCTTGCTTCGTTTATCCAATCTAGTTGGATAATAGAAATGGCTCACAACAATGCTTCCACATCCTCATCCTTTCTTGAGAGTGCATCTGCCACCACATTTTTCTTCCCTTTTCTGTAGATGATTTCAAAGTCATAACCCAACATCTTTGTGACCCACTTTTGTTGCTCTTCAGATGATAATCTTTGTTCAAAAAAGTATTTAAGGTTATCATGATCCATTTTTACCTTGAAGTGTCTTCCCATTAGGTAGGGTCGCCATTTCTTAAGTGCATGTAGTATTGCCAACCTTTCTTTCTCATAAATAGCTTTGTGTAAAAAAATTCCCTTGATTGGATGACTTTCAAAAGCAATGGGTCTTTCATCTTACATTAAAATAGCACCAATTCCATTTCCTAAAGCATCACATTCCACAATAAAGGTTTTTGTGAAGTACGGTGTAGCTAAGACTGGTGCTTGGCACATTGCCTCTTTAAGATGTTCAAAGGCCTTTGTTTCTTTTGGAGTCCATGAAAATGCATCGTTCTTTAATAATGTTGTTAGAGGTGCTGCTATTCTCCCATAATTCTTAACAAACTTGCGATAATACCCTGTCAACCCGAGAAATCCTTGCAAATGCTTTATGGATGTGGGGATTTTCCATTCCTTAATGGTTTTAATTTTGCTAGGGTCTACCTTAACTCCTTCATGAGATACAATATGACCCATATATTCCACCTCTTGTACTCCAAAGAAACATTTGGATCTTTTTGCATATAATTGTTTCTCCTCCAATAGTTGTAGTACCATTTCAACATGTTGAACATGATCCTTCCACGAATTGCTATAGATTAGTATATCATCAAAAAATACTAACACAAACTTTCTAAGGAAGGGTTTCAAAATGGAATTCATCAAACCTTGAAATGTAGAAGGTGCATTGTAAGGCCAAAAGGCATGACCAAAAATTCATAATGACTCTCATGAGTTCTAAATGCTATTTTCAGAATATCTTCAGTTGTCATTCTAATTTGATGATATCTTGAACGAAGATCCAACTTGGTGAAGTAAATTGATCCATGCAATTCATCTAGTAATTCATCAATGACAGGAATGGGAAACTTATCTTTAATAGTGAGCTTGTTGATCTCCCTATAATCCGAACACATGCGCCATGACCCATCCTTCTTGTGCACCAATACTACTGGAGTAGAGAAAGAACTTTGACTAGGTTGAATTATACCAGCCTCTAGCATTTCTGCAACCATACACTCAATTTCACTCTTTTGGGCATAGGGATATCTGTACAAACTGATGTTTGGAGGAACACTTCCTGGAATCAAATGAATAGCATGATCATGATCAAGAATAGGTGGGAGACCTTTGGGAGTCTCAAATACCTTGGAATGATTGTCCAAGAATTTTTGGAGATCTAGAGAAATAGATGATTTCAATGTGGAAACATCTAGCAAACATAATTGTGCAATTACACCTCTTTGTTCCTTTTTTAGAAGCTTTGTCATACCGTTAGAGCTGATTATCTTTCCCCGTTTCCCTGCAATACCCCTTGTTAGGACTCCAATATGTATCATTTTGTTATATACTTTCATATCATTTTACTCTCAAAACCATAAGCTCCAATGTCTTTTTCATTCACTATATCCTAAGGTATATGGAAACCTTCTCTTTATTATATGATTAATCTGTCTTACATTTAATTCCATAATACTCTTATATTTTATCAATTATTGAAGTGCATTGTTGCTAACAGAAGTCAAAGATCGCAGATAATATATGTCTTATTGGGAATGAGCGGTCGTTGCTGAAACAGCTGAACTTCATTGCTGAAACAGTCAACTCCGTTGCTGAAACAGCTGCCCCGTTGCTGAAACAGCCAACGCAGTTGCTGAAACAACCGTCAAAGCACGCAACTCCCGCTATGCGTTTTGCGATTCTGGAAGAACTTTTTGTGGATAATAGCAGCAGCCAGAAGATACGGTTACCTGAATCATCTTGAAGATAGCATTTTTGTTGTCTCGGTTGTAACAGTATCTCTTTTTAAGAAAGAACAGAATAGTTTTGTTTAGAACAGAATCGAGATCTTCGTTCTTGTGTAAAATTGTAAATGATGCCTCCTCTTTAAAAAGAGGAGACATCATCATTAGAAGGGATCGATCAAATTGTAATTTTGAGAACAGCATCGTGTGAGACAGGAGCTAGTCTCCTCTTTTGTATGTACCAGTTTTCTAGACAGATGAATAAAGACCTGTTTTGAGCATTCCAGTTTAATTCTTTCTCTTGGGGAATCTTGTGAGAAGGAAAGGGCCCGCCTTCCTCACAAGATTCACCCCTTCATTCCTGTAGTTGTTCATTTCTTATGTATTTGCGTTGTGTTTAGTTCTGTTGCTGAAACACTAGTTACATGGTTTGTGATACTCTGTTTCTTAGCGCTACATGTATTGATTGCACGAATGGATGATGAGAGCATGTGCTGAAGATCCCGGTACAGAGGGATAGGGTCTTGCTCCATTGATTGCTTTCTTTTACTTGCAGTGTGATTAGAACAAAGAGGCCAAGTGCTGAAGATTCCTGTTCCTGGGAATAGGGTCTTGACCTCTTGAGATTACTTCTTTTGTAGTGTGATTAGTGCCAGGCAGCAGGTGCTGAAGTTCCCACCAAGGAATAGGGTCCTGTTCCTGCTATAGTTGAATGATTTCTTTCTTTATACATTTATTTTCCTTTTGCTGTAACAGAGAAATCGTGTCTACTATAAGTTAATTGACTTCAGCTTTAATTAAGTAGACTGTAAATTGAAAGATTACTGAATTTAACAATTGTGTGTGACTTTCTTTTACTACAACATTGAACTGCTTTTGAAATTGAGCACATACTGTTGTAAATAATACTGAGAGGGGGGGTGACTCAGTATTATCAGATTAATCAAACTTTTAAATGCCCAGAAACATATACGCTACTTCAGTTAAGTGAACCAGCGTGTACACGCTACTGTGACGAAGTAAAACAGCGTATAAGCAGAAAACTCACAATTTAGTTGGCTTATTCTTCAATTAAGTGCATCAGGACATTATTCATCATATTAACAGTAAACATGTGTAGTATAACAGAACAGATAAAAAGCCACACACATGAACACCAAGATATAAGGTGGAAACCCAATGTGGGTGAAAACCACCTGCTGCAAGTTGTCTCTATCTTTCTTAATATGAAACTTCAGTTTACAATCTTTTGTACTGGTGCAGCCTTATACCAGTACGCAGGCTACAACCTGCAGAAGGCTTCAACCTTCTCTCGTTCTCCAAACTTCCTTGGAAGGGAGCTCCAACCCCCTTTGCTTTTGTACTAGCCAAGATACTAGTACGTAGGTGCTGACCTACAATCTTCCTTCTTCCAGGTATCACTTTTCATACATTTTCAGACTTGGATATTCCTGAAGCACAACATTACAATCTGAAGACCACAATTCATTCAATTTCCATAACAGATCATTGAAGCATAAATCAACCAAACTTTGAATCACTGAACCACTGAACCCTGTCAATCACCAGTTACCAGAACAGAGAGCAGACTACAGAACTCTGCAATAACAGTCAGACCCCACTGTAAACCCAAATCAAGCTTCAAAAGATATACACTACTTTAATGAGCAGAACCCGCGTGTACACGCTCTTTTACCGAAGCCAACCTGCGTATAGATCTAAAAATAAACTTTCTCAATTTGTTGCTGTACCAGACATTAGTTAGATTCAGAACGTAACATTGCGACAATATGCAGATCTAGAAATACGCATAATCAACCATATCATGATAGTGCATGTCAAACCATTAGATCCCGATCTATCCTTAGATCTAGTCTTCCATTAACCGATGTGATCTCTCCTTGACTTAGATCAACCAACTCAGAACCTGCATATCAGATCTCTTTCTCTCTTAGATATTCATGCCTTGTCGAAAGATGATCTTTGCCTAATGATCTTCTTCTCCTTATATAGCCTTAGGCCTTTCTCAATACCAAGAGCCAAAACCATAGTAACACAATACCATCAACTTTAAAACTAGGGATCGACACGCCCGTCGAGACATAATGGTCCGAAATCATAGGCACAACTTCCAAGGTCTAACCACCATGAACCAAAGGAACCTTTCCACATACACGCGCTTTTTCTGAATCGAACTTGCGTGTACACGCGACTTGGGCTTAACGAAACAGCGTGTATGAGCTTCCTTGGCATGCTGTACTGAGATCTGTCTTCTGATTAAGTTGCCATCACCTGTACCAACCTCTGAGCACCTGTACCATCTATTGAGTGAGTTGCCATCAAGGACAATACTTGAATCATAATGCCAACAATCTCCCCCTTTGGACTTGATGGCAACCACCACACCAAGTCACTCTCCCCCTTTGACATCAAGGGCAAAGGGTGGACCAAGATATTCTCTTCCTTGGTAATCCTTCTGCTGTCCATACTGCTGTCCATACTCCCCCTGAGTACATGCTGAAATCTCCAAGTGTGCTCCCCCTTTGTGTATGCCAAAGTGTACCAATCTATCCATCCTGCTCACCAAGTGCTGTTCATGCTCCCCTTGACTGTAGGCAAGATCTGCAAAAGATGTTCTTCAAGAAGAACATGACTCTATACATCATAAAAGACCTTCCTATCACCAAAGACTCATACATACATCCATTTCTCAACTAAGTGAGGATATACAAAAAAAAAAAATGACTCATCCACCCAACCAAGTGGGGATACATCAATATTGACTCATCCACCTAACCATGTGAAGATACATGATAATACATGAACATTTCATCATTCATCCCAGGCATAGTGGGGAAACCAACAAAGGCCGTTACATGACCTTGACACCATAAAAGAGACAAGAGAGATACATGACATAGAGACAACAGATCTAGACCAAGACTTAGGAAAGACACCAGCAGCATCTGATAAACATCTTGTTAGATCAGCACCTAGAATTTCTTTCTGAGCTCCTTCTCCTTAAACCAACAACCAAAACATCTGAATGCCAACAATGCTTTATGAGACTTTTGAGCTGCTCCCCCTGAACCTGTGCCTGTTGCACTTCCTGAAACTGTGCCTGAATACTTCTGACATTCCTATTGCTGTTCAGAACTTCAGAGTTTTCCCTTGCTGTTCAGAACTTCATATACGCGTTTTATCCTGTATAAAACAGCGTATGTACGCGGATATTCTTTCTGCAACAAGCGTCCAGCATACACGCGACTTACTCAGCATAAATCCGCGTGTATACGCTTATATCCCTTCCATAACCTGCGTATACCAACTTTTCTGTAGAACAAACAAACTTCAACAACAGGATGAAGCATCAACTACTCCCAGCTTTTGTCTGAGATATTCAAAAGTTTCCCTGGGCAGTGGTTTTGTGAGAATATCAGCAACTTGTTCCTTAGAAGGAACATACTCCAATTTGACCTTCTGCTCAAGCACTTGTTCCCGAAGAAAATGGTACTTGATTGGTATGTGCTTGGTCTTTGAGTGCATGACTGGATTCTTTGAAATGCTGATTGCACTTGTATTATCACATAAGATAGAGACAGGTGGAGTGCAAGTGATTTGAAAGTCCTACAAGGTCTGCATCATCCAAGGAAGTTGTGTGCAACATGATGCTGCAGCCACATATTCTGCTTCAGCTGTAGATAAGGCAATCGAACTTTGCTTCTTGCTGAACCAAGACACTAATCTGGAACCCATGAAGAAAGCACCTCCACTTGTGCTTTTCCTATCATCCACACTTCCAGCCCAATCTGCATCTGTGTAAGCATGAAGAGTGAGATCTGTATTTCTAGGATACCATAAGCCATAGTTTTGGGTCCCTTGAAGATATTTGAAGATTCTTTTGACTGCCTGAAGATGGGTTTCCTTTGGGTTGGCTTGAAATCTTCCAACCATTCCTACTGCATGAGTAATATCTGGTCGAGTACCTGCCAAATAAAGCAAACTCCCAATCATGGATCTATAAGTGGGTTGGTGAACTGCTGCTGATTCATCATTTGCACTGAGGCTGCATCCTGTAACCATGGGTGTACATACTGGTTTTGACTCTTCCATGCCATACTTCTTCAAGATCTGCTTGAGGTATTTGGTTTGAGACAAGAAGATACCTCCTTCATTTTGTTGGATTTGCAATCCAAGAAAATATGTCAATTCTCCAAGAAGTGACATTTCGAACTCTTTCTGCATAACCAAGGCAAAGTTTTGACTCATAGTCTCTTCATTGCTGCCAAAAATAATATCATCTACATAAACAACAAGAATTAGCAATTTGTTATTTTCAACTTTTATATAGAGATTGCTATCTGCTGATCCTTTTGAAAAGCCTTGTTGGTGAAGATATTTGTCCAACCGATAGTACCAAGCCCTTGGGGCTTGTTTGAGCCCATAGAGAGCCTTTTTCAATCTGCATACAAGGTTTGGATCATTCCCAAGAATGAACCCATCTGGCTGCTCAATATATACTTCTTCTTCTAAGTCTCCATTCAGGAAGGCTGATTTCACGTCCATTTGAAATACCTTGAAGTTTTGAAAGCTTGAGAGAGCAAGGAACATTCGGATGGCCTCTAGTCTTGCCACAGGAGCAAAGGTCTCTTCAAAATCTATTCCTTCTTGCTGTGCATACCCTTTACAAACAAGTCTGGCCTTGTTTCTAATTACTTCTCCATTTTCATTTAACTTATTCTTGAAGACCCATTTTGTTCCTATTACATTCTTATCTTTTGGTCTAGGAACTAATTCCCAAGTGTTGTTCCTTTCGATTTGCTCAAGTTCTTCATCCATTGCTTTGACCCAACATTCATCTTTGCATGCTTCTTTCACATTTTGTGGTTCAATGGAGGAGAGTAGAGCCAAGTAGCTTGAAGCTTCTGCAAGTGTCCTTCTTGTTTGTACTCCTGCTTCTTTCTGCCCCACAATCTGAGTTTCTGGATGATTCTTTTGGACATATCTGGATGGAGTCTTCTCTTCTATTCTTGTCTGCTCCTCTGGTTCTTCTTGAGATTCTTCTTCTTCTTGAGGTTCTTCTTCTTCATCATTTCGCCTTTGAGAGTAACCTTCATCTTCTTCATGATGAATTTGCCTAGGAATATATCCCTTCTCATCAACCACTATATCAATACTGTCAACAATTCTGCCAAGTCTTTTATTGTAGCACTTGTATGCTTTGCTATGTGGAGAATAACCAAGAAGAATGCCCTCATCTGCTCTAGGTTCAAGTTTTCCAAGTTGCTCATCAGTGTTCTTAATATAACATTTGCTCCCAAAGATTTTGAAATGCTTCACGGAAGGAGTTTTACCACTCCAAAGCTCATGAGGTGTTTGAGTGCTGTTTACTCGGACATTTGTTTTGTTAAGAATGATAACAGCAGCATGTGCGGCTTCTCCCCAGAAGGTTGCAGGAGTACCTGATTCATCGAGCATAGCACGAGCCATTTGTTGGATAGTTCTGTTCATTCTTTCCACAACCCCATTTTGCTGAGGAGTTCTAGCTGTGGAGAATTCTCTTCTTATCCCATGTTCATCGCAGAAATCGAAAAATTCATTTGATGTGAACTCCCCACCTCTGTCAGATCTGAGGCACTTGATTTTGTGTCCTGATTCATTTTCGGCCAATGCTTTGAAGGATTTGAACTTTTCGAATGCTTCATCTTTGTGCTTCATAAGCCCTAACCAAACAAACCTTGAGAAATCATCAATGAATAATATCAAATATTCTTCTCCTCGAGGTGACCTTTTCCTAAAAGGACCACATACATCTGTATGGACTAGCTCAAGAGGCAAGCTAGCTGATCCTTCCTTCTCTGGAAAGTTAGTTCTGGTCTGCTTTCCAAACTGACAAGATTTGCATATGGTGTTGTCTGGAATTTTGATATCTGGAAGATCGCGAACTGCCTGATATTTGCATGCTTTCCTTATTTGTGAGAAGCTTAGATGTCCCAACCTTCGATGCCATAACCAGTGCTCTTCATCCTTGCTAAGATAGCATTGTTGTTGTCCTTCTTCAAATATGTACAGATTATTTGGAGTTCTTTTGCCTTTGAGAACTGTTTTACCTGTATCAAGATCACGAACAAGACATCCATTCGATCTGAAAATAACCTCTGTTTTTTGATCACACATCTGGCTGACACTTAGAAGATTATGTTTCAATCCATCAACATATAAAACATTTCCAGCCTTGACCTTTTCTTTCAAAGGAGCAATACCTTTTCCTTTTATAGTTGCAGGAGTATCATTTCCAAAAGAGACTTTCTTTCCCTTTTCTAAAGTAGAATAAGATTCAAGTTTTTCTTTATCACCTGTCATATGTTTCGAACATCCACTGTCAATGTACCATAGATTTTCCTGTCCTTCTGCATAAAATGCTATCCCACATCTTTCTGTTTGAGGTTCCTTTATTCTCCATGTTTTGGTGCTTGTGGCTTGTTCCTTTTTCTCCTGAAACCTGCTCCTGCATTCAGAGTCTTTATGACCAAAATTATTGCAAATAGAACATTCAACTTCATTTTCAAGCACCGAAAAGTTGTTATAGGTCCTTTTTGTAATCCCTGTCATACTTCTTTGTTTTTGAGCTTCCCTAGTCATGATTGTTTTATATGCAACACATTGAGCTGCTCTGTGACCAAAGTTGTGGCAAGAAAAGCATTGTCCATTGAAGAAGCTTTTGCGGTTATTGAATCTACCAGCCAACTGATTGTAATTTCTATTTTCATCTATTCTTGAGCCAAACTGAGAAGATTTTACCTGTGGTTGGTTGTAGCTTTTGTTCATCCTTAAGGAGGATTGTCCCTGATAGTTTCTGTTTGTAACTCGTCCCTGCTTTACCTGATTATCTTCTTTGTTCTTCCGCTCATTTCCTCTTGCTGCATCAAGATAACTTTTTGAGGTGGATGCTTGAGAGGTTTCTCCATTATAGCCCAAACCTGTCTTGTTTAGAGGAGACCGCTGCACATTGATAATCTCATCCAAAGTTTCAGATCCTTTGACAAATTTAAGATTAATAGCTTTTGTTTTCTCAATTTCTTTTCTGAGACCAACAATTTCACCTTCTAGTTTTTCAAGATGTTTTTCCTTTTCATCAATCTGAAATTGCAAAGTATCAATAATCACATTCTTTTCTTCTATGCCTCTCTTGAGTCTAGTGATTTCATTATAGAGATTATCCACATCTATAGCATCCTCATAATCATCATCTTCAAATGCCATTAACAGCTTATATTTATTACCTTGTTCATCTTCATCACTGTTTGATAAGCCATCACTATCTTCATGGGTGTAGTAGCTTTTCCTATTTGCACTTTGTTTCTTGTTCCATCTAGCAGGTTCTTTTCCTTTATCCTTATAAGGACATTTTGCAGCATAATGACCTACTTTCCCACAAGCAAAGCATTTGAAAGGTAGCTTACCTCTGAACCTTCCAGAACCCCTTTGAAGATTTCTGACAAAATTTGATTCTTCTTCCTCTTCTTCTGGAACATGGCTTGCTTCATAGTAATCTTCTTTTCCTGATGCCTTAAAAGCAGCTTCCCTTCTGTCAGATGGACCTCCCTTTCTCATTTCATAAGCGGTTAGAATTCCATGTAGCTGAGACATAGTGAGAACACGGAGATTTTCTTTTTCTTCTATTGCAGATACTTTAGATTCAAACTTGGGAGATAAAGATCTTAGAACCTTTTGAACTACTATAGTTTCTCTTACTTCTTCACCCAAATTTTTCATACAATTAACAATCTCATCTACCCGGAGAAAATAATTAGCCACACTTTCATCATTATACATCCTGAGAGTCTCATATTGAATCCTGAGAGTTTGAAGTTTAGCTTGCTTTACCTGTTCATCTCCTTCATAGCTAGTGATCATTTTGTCCCATATTTCTTTTGCTGATTTGAAGTGCATGACCTTCATGAATTCTGTTTGAGATATACTTCCTAATAGAGTACTGACTGCTTTTGCATTTGTTTCATATGCCCTTTTCTCAGCTGGATCTGTAGGAGTAGCTGAAGGAAAAGCATAGCCTGTTTCTACAATGTCCCAAACTTTTGTACCAAGAGATTGAAGATATGCAGTGACTCTTACCTTCCAATAATTGAAATTTGTTCCATCAAAAACCGGTGGCCTGATTGATGCTTCTTTCTCGTAGTTGCTCATGATGAATGATCTTCCTTCAAGCGATCAAGCTTCTCTGAAGGACCTGCTCTGATACCAATTGTTGTAAATAATACTGAGAGGGGGGGTGAATCAGTATTATCAGATTAATCAAACTTTTAAATGCCCAGAAACATATACGCTACTTCAGTTAAGTGAACCAGCGTGTACACGCTACTGTGACGAAGTAAAACAGCATATAAGCAGAAAACTCACAATTTAGTTGGCTTATTCTTCAATTAAGTGCATCAGGACATTATTCATCATATTAACAGTAAACATGCGCAGTATAACAGAACAGATAAAAAGCCACACACATGAACACCAAGATATAAGGTGGAAACCCAATGTGGGTGAAAACCACCTGCTGCAAGTTGTCTCTATCTTTCTTAATATGAAACTTCAGTTTACAATCTTTTGTACTGGTGCAGCCTTATACCAGTACGCAGGCTACAACCTGCAGAAGGCTTCAACCTTCTCTCGTTCTCCAAACTTCCTTGGAAGGGAGCTCCAACCCCCTTTGCTTTTGTACTAGCCAAGATACTAGTACGTAGGTGCTGACCTACAATCTTCCTTCTTCCAGGTATCAATTTTCATACATTTTCAGACTTGGATATTCTTGAAGCACAACATTACAATCTGAAGACCACAATTCATTCAAATTCCATAACAGATCATTGAAGCGTAAATCAACCAAACTTTGAATCACTGAACCACTGAACCCTGTCAATCACCAGTTACCAGAACACAGAGCAGACTACAGAACTCTGCAATAACAGTCAGACCCCACTGTAAACCCAAATCAAGCTTCAAAAGATATACGCTACTTTAATGAGCAGAACCCGCGTGTACACGCTCTTTTACCGAAGCCAACCTGCGTATAGATCTAAAAATAAACTTTCTCAATTTGTTGCTGTACCAGACATTAGTTAGATTTAGAACGTAACATTGCGACAATATGCAGATCTAGAAATACGCATAATCAACCATATCATGATAGTGCATGTCAAACCATTAGATCCCGATCTATCCTTAGATCTAGTCTTCCATTAACCGATGTGATCTCTCCTTGACTTAGATCAACCAACTCAGAACCTGCATATCAGATCTCTTTCTCTCTTAGATATTCATGCCTTGTCGAAAGATGATCTTTGCCTAATGATCTTCTTCTCCTTATATAGCCTTAGGCCTTTCTCAATACCAAGAGCCAAAACCATAGTAACACAATACCATCAACTTTAAAACTAGGGATCGACACGCCCGTCGAGACATAATGGTCCGAAATCATAGGCACAACTTCCAAGGTCTAACCACCATGAACCAAAGGAACCTTTCCACATACACGCGCTTTTTCTGAATCGAACTTGCGTGTACATGCGACTTGGGCTTAACGAAACAGCGTGTATGAGCTTCCTTGGCATGCTGTACTGAGATCTGTCTTCTGATTAAGTTGCCATCACCTGTACCAACCTCTGAGCACCTGTACCATCTACTGAGTGAGTTGCCATCAAGGACAATACTTGAATCATAATGCCAACACATACAGTGCGCTATTACCTTTGGAATAAAAAGACCTTCTCGGGTTGACAATTTATGTGGAGCTCGAATTGTGAAAACAATTAAAGCGACCAACATTTTGGCGCCGTTGCCGGGGAAGGTAATTATAGATTTCAAAAAGCATTTATCTATTTTTTTCTAATGTGCAGATTGTATGAGAGGACGAGGAAACCAGAAGAAAAATAACCGCGCAGGTGGCAAGGGCTGGGGAGGACGAAAAACGTTTATTGACGAAATCGTATCAAAGGCTGAATCATCACAAAGACTGAGTTCTCGGAAGTCAAAATTTCAGCGTTCCCCTCAGTCAGATTACAGAACAGAAGAAGTTGTGGGTCCTGAACATACAGAAGAAGTTGTGGGTCCTGAAAATACAGAAGAATCAGCAGTCAGCGCTGAAGAGTCAGAGGAAAGTAACAGAATAGAAGAACATATCGAGGAGATAGTAGAAAGCGCTGGACGACCGGTAGGAAATATTGAAGAACCAATAGAGGATTCTGACGATCGAGAAAGTGCAGTAGGAGGACCAACAATGGAAGACAACAATGATAATCTCCTCTTTGGAGGAGGACGTATAGGTCCTGAAGAAGAAAGAAGGGATGAAAATTCTCTTTCTACCTTGGGATTTCCCATCAGTGATCTTCCTGCAGGAACAATGAAAAATATCCCATTGTCTGCCCTACCTAACTTTCATGGTTTATCTACTGAGGATCCTGACGAGTTTCTTTTTGAATTTGATATTTTATGCAGAAGCTATGATTATGTTACTAATGCTCAAAAGTTGAAACTGTTTCCAGCCACCTTAAAAGGAAATGCCTTGAGATGGTTCATGAGCCTTGGGAGCCAGGTAATCACAACATGGGAGCAAATGAAACAAAAATTTCTGCTTAAATATCAGGACTACTGCCGGACAAGAGAGAAGAAGGATGAATTATTCAATATGGCACAAAAATCGGATGAAAGCTTGGAGGACTACATCGAAAGATTGCAATACAACATACAAAGATCCGATCATCCAGATATAAGTAAGGAAATTCGTAAAACAATATTACTTAGAGGGTTAAGGGATGATTGTTTAAATATGTTAAATATGCTTGCTAAGGGAGACATATCTAAAGAATCATATGATGAGATTTGTGAACTTGCTAAAAGATGTTCTAGGGGAGCTGCAAGAAACAGAATAAGAGATTCCACCTATTCAAGGGTACAGAAATCAGCCAATGGAGGAGCAACAAGAGCAGAGATAGGTAATTTGCTTGAAGAATTTAAAACCGAAATGCTAAGTTCTTTTGCTTCGCAGATTGACACTTTGCAGGTTAAGAAGAAGCAGGCTGAGGCAGAAGCAACTCTGGCTGTCTACTGCCCGAAATGTAGAGATAAACATCCACTAAGGGAGTGCCCAAGAGAAAAAGTACCAGTTTGCACCCTTTGTGAGAAAGATCATGAGACAGAACAATGTCCATCTCTACCGGGGATAAAAGAAGCGATGCAGCCAACGGAGGAAGAAGCTGAAGCCGTCTACCTGCTAACTCAAAGAAGACAATGGCCATCTAAAGGGCAAGGTACGAATTCTGGTATGCCATTTAATCGTTGGAATAATCATTCAGCTTTTGGCCAAACAAGCTACCCCTCCTTCAACCAAATGCAATATCCACTTTTCAATCAAATGAGTTTCCCACCCATGCAAATGCAAAACCCTCCCTTTGTTGATCCTTCAATGTGGACTCCTTGGCCTCCACAGCAACCACCTCCTTTCAATCCTTGGAACCTAAGTTGGAATAATCAATCATTTCCATACCCAAATCAGATGCCTCAATTCCAACAATCACTCTCTCTGCCATCAAATGCCCCACCAAACAACCAAATGAGACCCCAACTACCCGCGCAACCAAATCCTAACCCCAACAATAAAGCTGTGCAAGTTATTGAAATTCAGAATCAGTCTATATCCCCTACTATGCAATGTAATGATATTCATTTGAGATCTGGAAGAGTAGTAGAGCCTATTATTGATGATATAACTGATTCAGATAAAAATGAAACCGAAAAGCAAAAAGAAGCTCAACCACCTTCTAACAAAAATACTGAATCAACAGAACCTCCATTCCCCGAGCGTTTGGTTTTAACCAAAACAACTGAAACACCTGCTTTTAATTTTATGGGGGAATTGCAAAATTTGTATATTAAGATTCCACTTTTACAAGCATTAAAAGATGTACCAATTTATGCCAAAACATTAAGGGATATTTGTGTGAAGAAACCTGGTAGGAAAACCAAGGATCCCCTTACAGTACATGTGATGGGAGACTTGTCTGCATTAATGTCTCGAAAAACCCCTCCTGTAAAATACGGTGATCCTGGCCATCCTACTGTTACAGTTCAGATTGGTAAAGCAGTAATCCCCCGGGTTTTGGTAGATTTAGGTGCAGCAATTAATATAATGACTCTGGAAACTTCACAATTGCTACAGCTGAATAACACAATCAGAGATACACCCACCATTTTAGAGTTAGCTGACCGTTCCACAATTAAACCAGAAGGGGTTGTCGAAGACCTGCTCATTTCAGTTGAATCCTGGAAATATCCAGCTGATTTTGTTGTATTGCAAACCAAAACAAAGCTGGGGGGACATCCCTTAATTCTAGGAAGGCCATGGTTGGCCACAACTGATGCATTTATAAGTTGCAGATCTGGTTCAATGACAATTTCTAATGGTTATGAAACAAAACAGTTAACTCTTTATCCTCACACTACGCCAGTAGTTAATAATGAAGATTCTTTATGGATGGATTATGATGATAATGCTGTTCAGCCGATTCTAACTATAGGACAAGCTTTAACTCTTAAGGACAATACAGAAGATGAAATAATCAATAATTTTATTTGTGAACCTTCTTCTGTTATTGCTGAAACACACAACCAATTGACTGCAATTTTTGAAACTGATATGCAAGAAAAGATTGAACCTGAAGATTCATCTCAAACTTTAAACACGATCCCATCTAAGAGCGTAACAGTTGAGATTGAGCCCGGTAAGGCATTAAACATAAATCCTGATTTAACAGACACTGAAACAGAGCAGCTAATGAAGTTATTACACAAATATAAGGAGGCATTTGCCTGGGATTACACGGACATGAAAGGTATTTCTTCTGAATTATGTACTCATAGAATTTACATTAAAGAAGGATGCCGACCTGTTTGTCAACCCCAAAGACGGATGAATCCTAATTTACGAGAAATTGTTAAAGAAGAACTTCAAAAATTGCTTAATGCAGGGTTTATATACCCCATATCTGACAGTGAATGGGTTTCCCCGTTAGTAATTGTTCCTAAGAAAAACGGGAAATGGAGGGTATGTGTTGACTATAGAGCTTTAAACAAAGCTACCCAAAAGGATCACTTTCCCTTACCGTTCATTGATCAGGTGTTGGACAGTCTTGCAGGGAAGAAATTCTTCTCTTTTCTAGACGGATTCAGTGGTTATAATCAGATAAAAATTGCGCCCCAGGATCAAGACAAAACCACTTTCACCAGTCCTTGGGGAACTTTCGCCTATAGAGTTCTCCCATTTGGATTATGCAATGCACCAGCAACCTTTCAAAGAGCTGTTATAGGAATTTTCTCAGATATGCTGAATGACTGTATGGAAATATTTATGGATGATTTTACCCCCTATGGTGTGTCTTTTGAAGAGGGATTACAAAACCTTGAGAAAGTACTAGAAAGATGTATTCAAGCTCACCTTTCCTTAAGTACAGAAAAATGTCACATGATGATGAGTGAGGGAATAGTGCTTGGACATTTTATTTCAGCTCTAGGTATTCAGGTAGATCCATCTAAAATATTAGTCATTCAGAATCTTCCTGTTCCTAAAACTCAAACTGATGTGAGAAGTTTTTTAGGACATGCTGGTTATTATAGGAGATTTATTAAAGATTTCTCTAAAATAGCTTCTCCATTGTTTGTATTGCTTATGAAAAATGCTGAATTCAAGTGGAATAGTCTTTGTCAAAAAGCTTTTGAAGAACTGAAGCAGCAGCTGTCTACTGTTCCTATTTTGAGGGGGCCTGACTGGAATCTTCCATTTCACATATCTTCTGATGCTTCAGACAGTGCTATTGGAGCAGTCCTGGGACAAGAGGAAAATCATCTTCCTTATGCTATATACTTTATCAGTAAGAATATGACCTCTGCTGAGCTTAACTATACAGTTACCGAGAAAGAGTTCCTTGTAGTAATCTATGCCATTAATAAATTCAGACACTATATTACTGGTTATCCTACGTTTGTGCACACTAATCATTCAGCTATTAAATACTTAATGAACAAATCTGTCACAAATGCTAGAGTTACCAGATGGCTATTACTATTGCAGGAATTTGATATTACAATTATAGATCGGCCTGGTAAAGAAAATGTGGTGGCTGACTTTCTTTCACGGTTAAAAACTGATAATAATATTCCAGTAGATGATAGTTTTCCTGACGAATATTTGTTTGCAGTTTCTGCTCATTCCCCATGGTATGCAGATATTGCTAACTACTTGGTTGCAGGAAAACTACCAGCACACCTGTCATATAGGGAAAAAAGAAGAATTGTTCAACAAAGTGCCAGGTATAGCTGGATCAGCGGATGTCTCTTCTATACTGGGCTTGATCAGGAGATTCGAAGATGCATTAGAGAAGATGAAGTGTATGACATACTCAAAGCTTGTCATGATGGTCCTTGCGGAGGCCATTTTGCTGATAAAAGAACAGCGCATAAAATTCTGAGGATGGGCTACTATTGGCCCTCATTATTCAGAGATGCAAAGAAGTATGTAAGAGCTTGTGATAGCTGCCAGAGAATGGGTCAACCCAATCATAGAGACCAAATGCCACTAAACCCCCAGGTAGTTTCTGAACCATTTGAAAGATGGGCCTTGGACTTCATAGGACCCATTAACCCTCCATCCAATCAAAGAACCTATATACTAGTCTGCACAGACTATATGACTAAGTGGGTGGAAGCCAAAGCACTTATTAGAGCCAATGAAGAGGCTGTTTTGTCTTTCTTGTTTGAAGATATTTTCACTAGATTTGGAATCCCCAGAGAGCTAGTTACTGATGGAGGACCTCCATTCAATTCTCATGGTTTCAAATCTACTCTCCACAAATATCATATTCAACATAGAATGACCACACCATACCACCCCCAGGCCAATGGGCAGGTGGAAAGCACAAACAAAGTTTTAGAGGCCATTCTAACTAAAACAGTCAAGGACAACCGAAAGGATTGGTCCCAAAGGCTCCCTGAGGCATTATGGGCTTACAGGACTACTTGGAGAAACACTACCGGTTTTTCTCCCTATGAATTGGTTTACGGTAAAAATGCTATTTTTCCTGTGGAATTTGAAATTAAAACTTTAAAGACTGCCTTAGCTGTTAATCTTGATTTGAATGATGTGCAGACAGCTAGATTGCAGCAACTTTTGGAGTTGGATGAAAAGAGATTGGATGCCATTCACCAAACAAACATGATTCAACAACAGAGAATGAAATGGCATGACAAAATTATCAAACACAAGCAGTTCCAAAAAGGTAATTGGGCCTTGCTGTATGATTCTCGGTTTGAAAATTTTCAGGGAAAGCTACGTACACGTTGGCTTGGACCATATGAAGTAGAAGATGTCTTTCCAAACGAAACGGTAAGACTTGTAACAATTGATGATGCTAAAACACCTCTACTAGTCAATGGCCATAGGCTCCGTTTATACGAACGCCCTGTTTCTAAAGAAGATTTCAAGACTGCTTGCATGACTGATATTCATTATCTTTTTCCAGGGGAGTCTTCTGCCCCTCACAACACTTAATTTTCTGCACTATATTTTTAGTAGTAGATTAGATTTAGCACGAATAATCCCTGTCAAGGATTGGCATATTACAATTGAATTTTGCAGATTCTGGAAAGGCAATAAGGAGGACAGATTCATCCTGAGAAGATCTGGAGTTTTAAATCAAGAAGCTCTTCCATTCATTTTACCCCCTTTTTCCTAAAAAGCAATATTCCCCCATACCCACATTATTTCTATCACTCCCACCACTCCTGAAACATCCTCCTTCAGTCAGTATTTTCCACTCCTTACTGCTGAAATAATCCCTTACCATTCACAGACCTAAGTCAGTTATCCCAATTCTCTGATTTTTCCCGTTGCTGAAACACCTGTTTCAGCAACGTAACACCAGATTTTTCCCGTGCTAAAACACCAGATTTTTCCCGTTGCTGAAACACCTGTTTCAGCAACATATCATTGATTCCACTCGTTGCTGAAACACCTGGTTTAGCAATACATGATCAATTTCTCCGGTTGCTGAAACACTTACCTCAGCAATGCATTGTTCATTTTTCAGTTGCTTAAATAACAGTTTCAGCAATTGATTATCATCAAAGTAATATCCCTTCTGGTTCTTACAGAAGCTTTCTGGTTCTTCACAATACTCTTGGTGAAAATTATTTGTCATATGCCAGACTCAGTCACACCTTCAATCCACAGACCCTTGCATGATCACGCAAGGCTATTGCAACCGACACTTCGAATTATTAATTAAAGGTAAAGTATAAGGTATATGGTTTTATGTAATTCGGTTAAATCATATTAAAAGAGAGGATTTCATTTCATAATGATTGCATATCTCCCCACGTCCAATCATAATTATACCATACGTAGGGGGGGGAATTCCAAAAATGGAATGATTATTTCGCATGCACCAACCTGCCGCCTGTTATCGTATCCATTTTTGCCGTCATTTAGACTTCGCAGCCATTGTTGCAACAACTAAGTCTGATCAGGGTCTGAGAATACTGAATTGTGCCTCTGCGGAAAAACTCAGAGCTTTAGCCATGGGAAAGGCGGCCATTAGAAGTGAGCCCGGCTCCATAAGTCTTCTACAGTTCTTTCCGGAAGCATATCAGATCTTCCAACAAGCAGGGTGGACAACATATTTTGAAAGGTTGGGAGATTTTAACGCAGAAGAAGTATTAGAATTCGCACAGAACTTTGAAGGCAATTTCTCAGTGGTCCGGGGGGTTCGCATTTCAGTGACAGAGGATGACATAGTTCAGGTATCAGGGTTGCCAGCTGAGGGCATTCGCTGGTTCAGCAGGAAGACGGTCGTTCTTAACGCCCAACAAGACTTTTTGCGCCTGGACGAGCAAGTGGAACCTAGAGGCCGCGGGGTCAGTCTGCATTCACTTCCTCAACCATGGCCATCAGTGGCAGAATTCGTCAAACACTACCTCACATGCGAAGGGCGTTATCAAGTAGTGTACAACCACGACTTTGTTCTGCTGAATCATTTGAGAAATGGAAGATTGGTTAATATCCCTTATTATCTGCTTGGTTGTATTAAGAACATGTCGTATTATTGTAAGCAAGCCAAAACTCCCATGACATCCCTTACCCACCATCGCTTATGTCAGCTGTTAATACAGAGGGGTTTTGCTCAGCAAAATCCTCCTCTGCAGGCCCTACCTGAAATCCCTCTGCAGGTCCTACCTGAAATTCCTTCGCAGGCCCCACCTGAAGTCCCTTTGCAAACCCCACCCGAAACTCCTCAACAAGAGAAAACGTCCCAATTGTCTGAAAATCCTCATGAAGAACAACAGGAGGAAACCCTGAATTCTCCCGTCAACCCAACCCCGAGCTCGCCACAGTTAGCAGAGCTAACACCCTCTATTATTCCTGTCCCTAGTGACGACTCTCCAACACCCCCTTCTTCACCCATTAATAAAAAAAGGAAAACCCCAGCAGTCACAAGTTCCAAACCACGGACAAGGTCCACATCCCAAATTCCTACCTCTCCGCAAAACCCTGTCCTGAAGAAAAAGCACTCCCATTCAAGAAAAAGGAAAGGCAGCGATTTTGCTGCCTTCCTACCAAAAAGAAAGAGGACAAAGACTGTTGAGGCAGAATCTACCTCCATTTTCCCTAATCCTGCCACTATTGCATTGAAACCCTTATCCCCATCCCGAACTCCTCAGTCGGCTTCATCCGAGGACACAGTCCCACAAAAATCAGTACCTCGGGATAATACGACAATGATTCTGGATCAAGAAGTGACTGCTCCACAAGAACCAGTCACTTGCCCCGCGACTGTAACACAAGAACCAGTCACTAAGGAAGAAGAATACACCAAGCAGGTTGATGACGGGAAATGCCCAGTGACTGTCCCACAAGAACCAGTCACTGAAGCAAAGGAATTTACAGAGCAGGTTGTTAGTGAAGAATGTCCAGTGACTGTCCCACAAGAACCAGTCACTGAAGCAGAGGAATTTACGGAGCAGATTGTTAGTGAAGAATGTCCAGTGACTGTCCCACAAGAACCAGTCACTGAGGCAGCAGAATTTACAGAGCAGGATATTGAAAAACGCCAAGTGACTGTCCCACAAGAACCAGTCACTAAGGCAGAAGAATTCACAGAGCAGATCAATACTGAAGAATGCCCAGTGACTGTTCCACAAGAACCAGTCACTGAGTCACAAGAACACAACAAGCAAGATGATAGTCGGAAATGCCCAGAGATTCAAATGTCAGAACTAGTAGCTGAGGAACAAGGATTCATTCCTGACAGAGCACGAGGACTATTTACTGTGGTATCAGAACTAGTTTCTGACAAACAAGAATCCATTCCTGGCATGATGGATGAAACACCAGAGGCACCCATTGTGGTGCAACAACCAGCCACCACTGTGCACCAGCAAAATATTCCAGCAGAAACAACTAGCATACAAGGCCCACATACAATGGCATCCCTACTGCAGGAAAATGAATTCCTGAAGTCTGAAATAGAAGCCTACAAAGCTGAGTTAGCCATGGCTCGAGAGGCTTTTGAAAAAGAACTCAATCTCCATACATTAGCACAAGTAGCCTCAATGCAGAACAGGGAAACATGTATAGAATATATGTGCAAAGAGTGTGGCATTATTTATCAGAATGCAGGCTATAAAATAGTTGAAATTTCACTCCCTGAGACAATTATGACAAAGGAAACACAGGAGGAATGCCCCACTGCTCCACAAGAACCAGTAGGACCTCCTGTGGTGCAAGAAGAAGAAGAAGAAACCGAACAAGAGATATCTCATCCCTTGGGGACAGATGCAGCAATCCCGGCAGAAGAAACACTGCCAGAGCACACCACTATTGATTTAGATATTCCAGAAGAAGAAACATTGCCAGAACACATGATTACTGATTCAGATATTCCAGCTGAGGAAACATCACCAGAGCATACTACTACTGAAACAGCTGTTTCGGCAGAAGAGACACTGCCTCAGCACACTACTGGTGCAAGTATTCCAACAGAAGAAATAATGCCTCAGTGCATTTCTTCTGAGGCAGCCACACAAACAGAGGAAATAGTGCCCAAGCCTACTACTTCTGTTAAAAAGACATAGACTCGGCCATGGGACCCATTGGAACAATTCAACAGATGGAAGAAGGAACATGCCGAGAACCAGGATATAATATTACAACAGCATAAGTTGCAATGGCAAAACTTTGTATACACTAACTGGGAGAATTTGGAACAATTACTGCAAGAGCACAGGGAATATAAGAAGGAAGCCAGACGGTCTAAGGAACGGATAGCCCTGATGTTTTCATTGGTGCGAAAGTTGATGGTTACACGGAAACCTTCTGTAAACTATGCTCTTTTTCTTGCTGAACGATTAGCTTACTTTCAAATTAAATCAATAGCACATGGTAGACCACATGAAGTACTGACTTCAGAAAAATTTGTTGAGACCTTCAAGGAGGCCCCTGAAAGCGACCAGCATCTGTTGTGCGAACTCTACTTGCATAATGAAGCCATGCCTGAAGAAAGAAGAATTAATCTTACTCCAATTGCAGGAGATATACAAATAAGGGCATTCGCTTCATTTTTGTCTAATCAGCTCACTTGGCAGACTGCGTTCAATACAAGCAGTCATAATGAGGAGAATAAACTCCTGTGGATTAGGCCAGAGCCGGTAAGCCCAGCCATGTTCATAGCACAGTACTATGAATACTTGCAGAAGCCAGGTATGAGCGAGCACATAGAACAATTACAGGCTTCCATCCTTTTTAATTGTCAAGAGCATATTCGACTGAAGGGTCCTGCTGCACTGAAGGCCAATGATCTCTTTTGGCAGCAATCAGATAAGGAAAGACAGGATTATCATCCTCTTAACCCTCTCAATTTTCACGCTGCATTGTATAGAGTCCCTAAGTATGTCAATTGCATTCAGCATTGCGGAGTCAACTGGATTGGGTATCATTTCCGTTTTCCAATCTTATGGCTGCCGTCAGAGAAATATCAAAATCATTACCTGTTGACTGACGAAGAGGAAGCCTCGGCATGGCAACGGTTATAGCTCAACAACGGATTCCGAGCTCCTACATACGCCACTTTCTCCAGCTACTGCTTGAGTAATTTGCATTGCCAGTCCCAGTACTCAGACTCTGATTCAGACGAAGGGGTTGCCTGAGGACATGCAACATTTTTAGCTGGGGGGGATGTTAGGACTCCAATATGTATCATTTTGTTATATACTTTCATATCATTTTACTCTCAAAACCATAAGCTCCAATGTCTTTTTCATTCACTATATCCTAAGGTATATGGAAACCTTCTCTTTATTATATGATTAATCTGTCTTACATTTAATTCCATAATACTCTTATATTTTATCAATTATTGAAGTGCATTGTTGCTAACAGAAGTCAAAGATCGCAGATAATATATGTCTTATTGGGAATGAGCGGTCGTTGCTGAAACAACTGAACTTCATTGCTGAAACAGTCAACTCCGTTGCTGAAACAGCTGCCCCGTTGCTGAAACAGCCAACGCAGTTGCTGAAACAACCGTCAAAGCACGCAACTCCCGCTATGCGTTTTGCGATTCTGGAAGAACTTTTTGTGGATAATAGCAGCAGCCAGAAGATACGGTTACCTGAATCATCTTGAAGATAGCATTTTTGTTGTCTCGGTTGTAACAGTATCTCTTTTTAAGAAAGAACAGAATAGTTTTGTTTAGAACAGAATCGAGATCTTCGTTCTTGTGTAAAATTGTAAATGATGCCTCCTCTTTAAAAAGAGGAGACATCATCATTAGAAGGGATCGATCAAATTGTAATTTTGAGAACAGCATCGTGTGAGACAGGAGCTAGTCTCCTCTTTTGTATGTACCAGTTTTCTAGACAGATGAATAAAGACCTGTTTTGAGCATTCCAGTTTAATTCTTTCTCTTGGGGAATCTTGTGAGAAGGAAAGGGCCCGCCTTCCTCACAAGATTCACCCCTTCATTCCTGTAGTTGTTCATTTCTTATGTATTTGCGTTGTGTTTAGTTCTGTTGCTGAAACACTAGTTACATGGTTTGTGATACTCTGTTTCTTAGTGCTACATGTATTGATTGCACGAATGGATGATGAGAGCATGTGCTGAAGATCCCGGTACAGAGGGATAGGGTCTTGCTCCATTGATTGCTTTCTTTTACTTGCAGTGTGATTAGAACAAAGAGGCCAAGTGCTGAAGATTCCTGTTCCTGGGAATAGGGTCTTGACCTCTTGAGATTACTTCTTTTGCAGTGTGATTAGTGCCAGGCAGCAGGTGCTGAAGTTCCCACCAAGGAATAGGGTCCTGTTCCTGCTATAGTTGAATGATTTCTTTCTTTATACATTTATTTTCCTTTTGCTGTAACAGAGAAATCGTGTCTGCTATAAGTTAATTGACTTCAGCTTTAATTAAGTAGACTGTAAATTGAAAGATTACTGAATTTAACAATTGTGTGTGACTTTCTTTTACTACAACATTGAACTGCTTTTGAAATTGAGCACATATAGTGCGATATTACCTTTGGAATAAAAAGACCTTCTCGGGTTGACAATTTATGTGGAGCTCGAATTGTGAAAACAATTAAAGCGACCAACACCCCTTAATTCAACTTCCTTTCCTTACGCATAAAATTTCATGAAAATTTCTTGAGAATTAAAAGCTATTGTACCTAAGGATTGTAGCCATTGGACTCCTAGTACAACATCAACACCTCCCATTGGAATGGAAAGCATTGTGCTAGTCAATACATATTCTCCCATGGATAGCTTGATATTATGGCACTTTCCAGAGAAATTTATTGTTCCTCCATTTGCAACCATCACTTGACACTCTGGTGCTGGATATAGGAAGTAGTTCGTTTCTTTTGCTACCTTACAATGAATAAAATTGTGGGTACTTCCTGAATCAATCAACACTATTACCTTTTTCTTCTTGATTTGTCCTTCTATCTTGATGGTTTAAGGAGTGGTAATTCCATCCAATGCATTACAAGATATGGTTATATTCATTTCTTCTTTATCTAGACTTTGTTCCTGGAGTATATCCTCTTATTTTGACCTTTGTTGCTCCTTTTCTTCTTCCTCTTCACAATCTATGTAGAATAATTTCTTCTCAGCACACTTATGACCTTTAGTGTATTTGTTATCACAACTATAACAAAGCCCCTTTTCTCTTTTTTCTTCCAATTGTTGTGGTGTCAACCTTATAGGTTGTGGAATACTAGGGGCAACAACACTTCCATATTTATAGTTTTGAGTGGTATGCTTCCTGGCTGCCATAATTTTGCTTTCCATTTTTCTTGCTAACCTGAATGCCTTCTCTAATGAATCAGGTTTCCAAAGGTGAACATCATGTTGCGTATTATCCTTTAAATTCCCTATGAACACATCAATCATATGCTCCTCTGGAATATTTTTTACCCTTATGTTCAATTTTTGGAACTCCTCAATGTGCTCCATTATTGAACCCTTTTGTTTGAGACTTATCAATTGGCTAAAAAAAGTGTTTCTTTTTGTATCCTCATAATGTGCTGTCAATTCTTCTGTAAAAATTTCCCAACTGATAATTTGTTTACGAGAGCAAAGCCATTGATACCATACAAACTAATTTGGTTCCAAATATAAAGTTGCAATATGTACCTTTTGTGTGTTTTGCACATTATTGAGATCGAAAAATTGCTCCATTTGTAATATCCATGTCGTGAGAGCCTTGCCATCAAACTTCCTCATATCGATTTTTGGAATATGGTGGGTCTTCGATCCAACATTAGAGTCTATGAAATCATGATTAACTTTTCTTTTGTTCGCATCATGAGTTTCCTTTACTACCCTTTCACCATTAGTAAGTATTTCTTGTAGAAATTTTTTCAAATCTATCTTCAAATCATCAATCTTAGCTTCCACACCCTTTATCTTAGATTCCACGACATTTATCTTAGCTTCTGTTAGCTTTTGTGAGAGTGAAATTTGTTGCACTTGGTCTTGTAATTTTGATATATCATGTATCATTTCTTCCTCTTCTTCATGAGTCATGTTAGAGCTTTTAGGTTGCTTACTAGGTGTTTGAATTTTCTTTCCTCGAGGTATCAGTTACCGATAATAATTCTCTAATATGCCCTTTGAATTCTTTCAAAATATTTTTTCAAAAAAAGCTTAAGCAAAAATTTAAAAAAATCTATACACCTTTTTTCACTTTCTAGGAGCTCGATATTCCTCTAATGTATCTATGTAATTTCAGATCATCCAATTTTGAAATTGCAACTTGTAGTAGCTCTCTGTGTCCTCTTTCCTATGCCACTAGTCTGATCCCAATTGGATTATCCAAGAAGAGTTATGCCAAATATCCCACAGTGACCTGATTATAGACCAGTTCAGTAGAGCGAACTTGTATGACGTGCCACGTGTCCCTGTTTCAACCTTTGGCTCTGAAAAATATATACAAGAAACTACAGTCTGTTCTCTTTTTGTACCTTCTTATGAATTTTCAATCTGATGCCTAGAGAGAAAGTTATGACGATTCTTCCAAGGTCACCTGTTTGGAATGTAATTCAGGTGTCTGCAAAAAGACCAACTTCCTCAGATCATATCTCCACACTATAGCGCGAAAAGCTTTGAAATTTGGATCTGAGCTTCAGTACAATCTCATCTCAAATGGGTTTCTTTTTTAGCTTCTGAAACATTGCAGAAAAAAAGTTATAGTGAAAATGCCACGATGACCTGTTTGGAGCAGCGAAACCCTAGAATCCAAAGCCCTGATACCAAATGTTATGAAACCAGCTCACAAAAATATAGAAAATATAGATCAACGCCTTAGAATTCAGCCTCTTCAAGGGGGCAACATCCTTTACATTACACAAATGAATGATTCCTTGATAATTCAAATGACAAAACCTCCTTTCTATATATAGGAGTCTAAGGAGTCATAATATAACCCAACCGACCTATCAATAATAATATAAAGCCACAAAAATAAAAATAGAGGGATTCTATGGGGCACAATAATAAAAATATGGAGGCAATAGGGGAACAACAATATTAATAAGGGATACAACTACAATAGTAATGGGGTAATCATTAGTATTATAGGGACCTAACAAGGACGAATCAGTGTGATTGATGTAGTTAGAGATTAAAGTGACAGAGGCTAAAGTATTCAGATACTGAAGAGCACAGAGGTGCAAAGTTTTTAGTTGACACAGGCAATAGCAGTCAGAGACTTTGATGACAGAGGCATCACTCTGATTCAAGTTTGATATTTTTTGTTTCTGGAGTTGTTGGAGCAAAAACACTTGAGAGAAGTGTTGCATGTAGAACATTCCAAAGGTTCAGGATTGGGTTTGAGTTGAATGCTTTTCTTGTTGAGATGGAGTGTTGAAAATAGCAACAATAAGTGCTAAAAATAGCATTGCCATAAATAGCATTTCAGGATATACTCCAACTCTGTTGGAAATAGCAAAAAATAGAAATGCTAAAAATAACATTGTTATAAATATCATTTCGGATAGATTCCAATTTTAATTAGTCCCTGAATTAAAATTCGAATTTAGTCACACTAGCTATTTGAAAAATAATTAGTTAATTCATCTAGAGTTAATTAGTTGGAGTAAATAAAAAATGAATTCTATGTGAAGACATGCAATAGTTATCCCTTTGATTGAGGAGGTTGTCCCCTAATTAAGGAGATAAAGATGAGTTGTAATTATTTAGCTCAGTTAATTGAGTTAAGTCCAATTAAATTAGTTCAAATAGTTTGAGGAACTAATTGTGAGTTCAATCAGTTAATGCATGCATGCATGCAACTAGTGTTCTACAGAGAACTAAATATTCTCTCATAAATAACTCATGCATGTCAATTCATACAAAGACCTAGTTGAGATTAATGGAAGGGACAATGTACTATCAGTTGGAGGAATTTTTCCTATATAGGAAACTCATCCATGCAGAAGGAATTATCTCCTTCAGGACTGTGCATTTGTTTCAGAGGTCAATGTTGTGTGTGAGCAGAGAATTCACACAGGTGGCAGCCAGAGGACCTAGGAGAAACTGCGTAAGGAAATAGGAGGCTTGGAGGACTGGAGGAAGGCATATGTTGTGTCTATACAGTCTATGAGCAGAATTATGGGATTGCACTAAGAGCTAGATAGCTTGTGAGCTAAAGCTTTGTGTAATCTGGAGATATTTCCATTTGTATGATAATACATAGATCGAGGTTTTTAGCTGAGGCTTTCCCGAGAGTATTCTTCTGTGTTCATGTGTGATTGATATCTCATTCTCTATTATATGTGTTTTATTTGATCTTGCTCAAATTGATTAAGCTTCCTCAAAGTTTTATAGTAGAAGTAGATCAACTATTTTGCTTTAGTATATTGCATTATTAGGTGATCTAGAGAGGGAAATTCTATAGGAATGTGTCTGGATCCTCAGAAGTAAGACCATGGAAGTTAGGTAGTGTTTTCAAAGGAATAGGCTTCATAGGTGCATCACCTCGTATATCTCCAATTGGGAATTCAATTGAAGATGTTTCAAGAGCCATGAATAGCTGTGAATACTCACTTGGAATTTCAATATGTTCTAGCTCTAGTTGTTCTGTAACAGGCGATGGAAATTGTTTTAAAACACTCCCTTAATCCAATGGTGCCAATAATTCCTTCAAATATTATTCCTCTAAACTTGCAATATGCAATTCCTCCTTTGCTTGCTACTTCTTCCCTAAATTCCACTTCTGTTATTGGAGGACTTTTGGTTGTGAAATTTATTGCCCTCCAAATCTCATATGAGATCTTACCCTAGCAGCAACTCGTGATGATGCTCCAAACTCAGCCCTTGAGATGATCTCCTGGATGTAAGTTTTTCTACCCAAATCAATCCCATTTCTTTTCAGGGGTCTCCCTCTACCCCTTTCATTTGTGTCTCTGTTCATACAATCAGGAAATAAAATGGAAACATTCAAACAAATTAAAATCTCAATACTTGGAGGAGGATAATAACTTCCTTCCCCGAGACAAGAGAGTGGACCCTAAAAAAAACAAAGGAAAGAAAATAATCACATCACATAAATCAAGCTCAGGACCTGACACAAGGTGAAAAATAAAACTTCCCTTCCTAAGATGAGAGAAAAATAGTTATGAAAACAAAACAAAACAATCTGAAGCTCCAGACCTGGAGCAAGGTGATAAAAAATTCCTTCCCCAGGACGAAAGAATAATCCTACAAAAATAAGAAAAGTAAGGAACCGGACAACCAAATGATCTAATACTCAAGACCTGAAGCAAAGTGTAAGCTTCCTTCCCCAGGACAGGAGATCAATCCTATGGTCAATGTTGGTTGTAATTCATGCCTTTGATAGTGTTGGCTTGTATCAGCCTGACCCAGGTTCAGAGGTGATTTAGCCAAGCAAATCCTGATACTACTAGCCCTTTCGGTAACAGTCAGCAGAGCGCAGACTGAGGTCTCAACCGAAGTAGTATGGGAGGGTGCTAGAACTAAGTTTCTATCCCCTGGGGATGTCCGATGAGCTTCTAGCGGTCCGCGGTTTGACCCTGCACGCACGTCTCTGTGTGCACCTATTAGTCCCTTGCAAGCTATGAGGGTACCTTCGTGAAGCCCTACTTGGGGCGTGATCCATATTACACCCAAGTTCCTTGCTTATTTAACTTGTTATTACCCAATTACTTAACTTATCTGTGTAAGACTAATGAGAATTAATAGTATATCCAGCAATAATATAAATCTGCATGATAAACAACACAGTATAAATGTAAAGAAGGAAATACATAAGAAGATGCCTAGAAATAGGAATCAACTTCTCTTTATTATTCTTCGTTCAAGATTACAGACTCAACACTGCCCTGCGCACTTAGCTGTAGGGGTCCACGCACTCAGCTGTGGACTCTACTAGGCCTTTGCACACTCAACTGCAGAGCGTCTTCCTACTACTATGACCCAATACACTTAGACTCTTACTCCATGCTCGAACCATTTGTATTTATCTTTCCAATTCACTATCTTTACAACTAAGAGCCTCGCTCTATTTATACAATCCCATGGTCTACAAACCATGGGTAGGCCAGCATGACATTACATTACAATACAATACTTACGGTGGACAACCCTATGGCTCAACCTTTACTTCACGCTCCGCGCCCACAATTCATGGAGTCTTATAATACATTTGACCAAAACTTGGGCTTTGAGCCCCAAAACATGTTGTGGGGGGATTCCATGCCCAACAGGCCCCCAAAACAATCATCATGACTCGTCCCCAAGTTACTTAGTTAGTGCGATGATCTTAGTGTCGAGTCCCTCCAACTGGTCCCGTATTGCTCAGAGGTCCATCATGCATTGTTCTACGATTTGCTGGACCTCCTGCATGCGCTCTTCCAAATCATCTGTATTCGAATTGTGTCCTTACATTAGTACCATCATCTATTGTGTGTGCTTATAGTCCCGTGCCTTTGTCCGTCTCCTTAGGTCACAAAGATTATGCTTTGGCCGGTTAGTCAGAGAGTCGGCCCACCCGTGTAGGGTTTCAAGTGACTATTGTTTACATTGCTTGGGAAGGGTTCTCCATTTAGTTTATCTAGCTGGACCATGCCTCTGTCTGTGACCTCCTTAACCACATATGGTCCTAGCCATTGCATTCTGAATTTTCCCAAAAAAAATTCAAACTTACTGTTGTACAATAGCACTAAGTCATTTACCTTGAAGGTGAAAAACTTGATATGGCGGTCGTGCCAGGCCTTTTCATGCTGCTTTTATACATGTTGATGAAATCCGGGTAGAAACCATTATTCCTCGAGTTCTTATAATTGTGTAAGCCTTTCTTCCAGAGCTTCACAGGCTTTCATGCCTGTGAGCATTGTTATTTGCAAACTAGGGATGATGTATTCCATCGACATGATAGCTTCCATGCCATAGACTAACAGAAAGGTGTCTATCCCATCAATTTCTTGCACGTTGTCCTGTATGCCCATAATATGATAGGTACGTGCAGGTCCCAGTCGTTTCGCTATGCGTTACATACTTTGGTTAACATAGTCTCCAGTATTTTGTTGAATGCCTCTACTGTCCCATTAGCTTGTGGGTGGTATGGTGTACTTTTCTGATGATACACCTGGAACTCTTCTGTGAGCACGTTGATGGTTTCATTCAAGAAATGTGTTCCATAGTCACTCATTAAAATTTTCAGACAGCCAAATCATGTCAACATGTTTTCGAACAAAAACTTCACAGCCGTAGTGACCGTGCAGTCTTTGATTGGTTGTGCTTTTGCCCATCATGTCAGGTACTCTGTCACGGTGTTGATGTAGTGTGCATCCATATTTCCCTAAGGTTTGATCGGTCCCACAAAGTTGATTGCCCATTTTTCAAATGGCTGCAGTGTCATTTTTGGATTCAGTGGCATCTTATCCCTTTGTGATGGTTGTCCAGTCCTTTGACATATATCGCAGGCCATACAGTTCGCTTTTGAATCCTGGTGCAGCATTGGCCACCATAACCCTACGCAAAGATCTTTTGTGCGGTTGCGCATCCTGCATAGTGTCCTCCTGTAGCGCCCCCATGTGCTTCCATGAGGATCTAACCTCATTCAAATTCAGGTATGTATCTTCACAATATCTCATCATTGCCCATCTTATATAGGTTCATCGTGATGACAAAAAATTTAACGCACACACCACCAATTCCTTCTTCTATTGGACTAAGTATTCCTTCGGCGCAATCCCTGTGGTTAGAAAATGGATTATATCTTCGAAGTGTCCATACGTGACATGCACTGCAAAGAGCCATGCATCAGGTAGTCCCTCCTCCAAATTTGTTGGTTCCTCTCCCGTCTCAATTCGTGATAGGTGATCTGGTCCTACATTCAGGTGTCCCAGCTTGACTATGACCTCAAAATCATATTCTTGGAATAGTAAGAGCCATCTACATATGCGCCCCCCCAACATAAGCTTGTTTACCAGGTATTTCCACACGGAATGGTCGATATACATCTTGAAATTTCCTCCAAGTAAATAGTGTCGGTATTTTTGGAGTGGGTACACCATCACTAACCCCTCGCGCTCGGTGGTGGAATAGTTTTTTTCTGCTTTAGACAATCTCTGACTTGCAAATGTGATTGGGTGATCCACACCCTCTATACCTTCCTATGTGAGTACGGCTCCCAACGCAATACACGATGCATCAACATGTACATGAAATTCCACATCCCATTTTGGGAAGACCAAGATTGGAGCAGAGGCCAGTTTCCCCTTCAAGACATCCAAAATCTTCATGCAATCATCATTCCAGCAATATGTAACATCCTTTTTCAATATCTTTTCCATCGACATTGTTATTTGGGCATAACTTTTAATGAACTTCCTATAGTATCTAGTGTGCCCCAAGGTAGTGCGTAGTTGTTTAACACTTTGCGGTGCTTCCAAATTTAGGATAATGGCAATCTTCACAAGGTCCACCATCAGGCCTTGTTTGCAGACCACATGTCCCAGCAGTTTTCCAAAAGGAACGAGGAATGTGCACTTCTTAAGGTTTAGCACAATCTGGTGTCGATGGCAACTATCTAGCATCAAGCGTAAGCTCACTACATGGTGCTTAACTAATCCAAAGATTGTCCAATCATCTAGATATACTTCCAAGAACTTGTGGATGTATTCTTTGAATGCGGCCACAACGATGCGCGAAAATATAGTTGCCGCGTTCTTCAGTCCAAACAACATAACGATGTATTGAAAGCAGCCCCATTCTGTTGCAAAGGTCATTTTGCTCCTATCTTCTGGCACGATATTGATCTGATGGTACCCTGAGAACCCATCCATGAATGAGTATGCTTCTTGACCGCCAACATTCTCTAGTACTTCGTCTGTGAATGGTGTCAGGAATGGGTCATGCACACAAGTGTTGTTCAACTTTCTGAGGTCCACGCATATTCTTGTTTCTCCCTTCTTTTCTTTCTCCTATACTACCATAGGACTCACCCAGTCGGATTCTTCCACTGTCTCAATAATTCTAGCTGTGAGCATTTTTTCTAATTCGTCGCAGAACTTTTCTTTATATTTCAGATTCAAGCGGTAAGGCCACTGCTTAACTAGCTTCGCATCAAGGTTTAGAGTGATCTTAATCATCCCTAAGTCGCCAATGATCTATTTTAAGTTCATAATTTTGGTTGAGAACAAGTCTTGGTATTCGCAAAGTGACTCAGTGACCTTATCCACTGTGAAATCATCCCAATATTCCCCAAGCATTGCATACTTTGGCTTTACCTCCGTTCCAATGTTTACCTTCTTTGTTTTTAGCGGCGCGGTGATGTTGAGATCCTCAATTGATGGTCCTCAAACCTCACGAAAGCCTTCTATTTCTATAATATTAATGTTTCGTGGGTCCTCATCATCCTCCTCAATGTTTATGTTGTAACACTCTAGCACACAGCTTAGTTGTGTCGCCCATTCTAGCTAAAGTACTTCCATTGGCTCTTGTGGTATTTTGAAGATAACGACTTTACTGTCTGTAGCATATAATCAATAGTATCTAACCAACGATCTTCAAATGTGAATGTTAACAGAAATCCCTCATGCAAGACATCCCATTCTCTTGTAACACGGAAGAGCTCTGTCTCAGTATACCAATTCATGGGTATGACATCCAGGGTATGATAAAATAAATGTACCCATTTAGGCTGTGGCTCTTCCCCGTAGACCTTGTTCCATTTCGCGAGGTGTGCGCATGGATCATCTCGCGTATCATATTTGTCTACTAGCCATATCTATGGTTTTCCAAATCGTAGGCACATCATTCTTCTGCATGCATGCTAGTCCTAAAATCTTCCTTGATGCGTACCCCACCATCGTGCTGGCATTGCACGCAGTGCCCATTTTAGAGCATCGAACCGTTGTTATTCTAGTACTGTACTTTCAAATTTGTTCAAGAACTCATCCATCATTGTTAACCCATCATATGTAGGTTGGTCCCTTGCCTCTGTTGTCATGTAGCACAGTGGTCTAAACATCATGTTACAATTGAGCATTGTTACTTCATGCAGTCGATTCTACCATCACTCTACTTCTTCATCTAAATCAGAAGTGCAGGAGCTTTCGCGCTAGCATGAAATTCTTCCATCTGCAGTCAGATTCACCCAATCTTGTTCTCACATAGTTATATTGTAAATACAATTGAGATCGGCATCACTATCATCGTCGTGCATCGATTCAGTGTACTACACTCCTTCGGCTGCATCTAGCAGTACTACTACGCATAGTGAATGTTTCGCAAAGATCATTTTGTGCTTCTTCAGATTTATGACTCCTTTATATCGATGGCCCAGTCTATTCCTAGTAGCGTGGGATAGTGATTACTATAAGGGACAATCTCTATCACTTCATGATCCACCTGCATGTTCACACCTTCAATATCTACTGTTACCCCATGCAATCTTCCCATGGGCAAAAGCTTTTGTTGGTTCACCATTCATAACTAAATAGGAGACCATTATAGCAAGGGTCTACCCATGCATTCCCATGTTTGTTTTGGTAGTACATTCGCGTCCAATACCAGATGTAGGATTACCTAATCCATTTCATACTCACTGATTTGCGCAGTCAACCTCATTTCCCTTCCTGTGCACAATGCATGCTTTCCAAGTTTCCAGACCACGCATAGCTCTCGTGACCCCGCGAACCTAGTGATAAGTTCCTGTACTCTTTTTACTAGCTTGTTGTCACACAGTAGTTTCATGCATATCTCTAGGAAGGTAGTGAGCACTGAAGGATCCATCCTTGGTTCTAGTTGATCCTTACTACCTAAAGTGGAGGACTCCGTGAAGCTCTTCTTAGCTTCCATGAATGTCTCCTTCATGCATTCTAAATCAAATTCAGGTTCGTTTGTAGGAGCTTTGCGAACCCACACACTTTCTTCTGGTTGCCTCCCTTTATCATAGCTCGTGGTCATACCACTCCTGAGCATCATGTTTACATTTGGGTCTTCTTCGCATGGCTCGGACCTCATCATCTGCAAATTCTGAGTTGGAGGGGGCTGGAGTACCCCTTTTTAGTGCATCCTCACTATCAGCAAAGGGCAGTCTTCTACCTCATGATCAAACTGAGTACAGTACGAACATGATGTCTATGTCAGGTTTGTATGTGGAGATAGTTCCCTGGCCCTCCACAATTGTAACAAATTAGTTGTCTCTGACCCCTTCTTGGTCCCATTCCGCCTCGACCTCGACCACGCCCCTGAAATCCAACGTGTACCATTCCTCCATTTGGGTCAAGGGCTCATGTTTCGGTTTGCACCCTGTAGGTAGGATTCCAATCCATCATTAGTTCGTACCTTCTACGGATGCATTCATCATGGCCTACTGACTTGCAGAAATTATAAAAAAATTGTTGGGACGTCTGTGTATACTTCTGCAATAGATGATAATTATCCATAGTGTGTTTTCCTCCTATATGACAGATCATGCACCATAATGCAAGTGTTGCGCTCGATCCTTCCTGTGCCTCAGGTCTTAACAACATCGGCTCTCCTCCTACCAAGTAATTTGTGAACACTGGAAAGTGGTCCTTGTCATGCCCCTGGCCTTTACATTTTATGCACCATACCTCCTCGCGGACCTCTGGCCAAGGTGTTCTGCCCTATTTCAAACTTTGCATCTCTAAACACAGATTTTGCAGTTGCACGTGGATTAGTTGGACTCCCAACCCAGGGTCTTGTACAGGGGTCTCATGCAATCTCATTGCCATCTCCAAAGATTTGGCCTAGGTGGAAAGTTTTTGCTGTGACAATGTTGTCCTTAAGTGCGGTGTAGGTGACACTACAAACCATGTGTGGTGTTGTCCATCCGTCAAAGTCATATTGGCTTCAAAAATCATACCCTTTAGTCTTTAGTCTAGATCCCAGGGGGTCTCACCCAGGAGCATCGTGATCTCCTTAAACCCGATGATTGATTGTGTCTCCTAATTTAGCCTGTTGAATTCCCTCTTTAGCGCGATCTGGATTTCTGCAATTCCTGCATTTGGATGATCATTAAAATGCTTGATGTACCATGTTAATGCGCGATCCTACAACACGCTAACCAGCGTAGCCTTTTTTATATTGTCATCCATGACTCCTTGTGCTTCCCATACTTCCCTTACCATGAACCAGAATTGGTATGGGACTTCATTCCGTACTCCTCTAAATGCTAGTAGTTTGATTACACTCACCAAACTAAAATGTAGTGGTGGCGGAGGTGGGGTGGGTGGAGATGGAGGTGAGGAAGGTGAGATGGGTGGCACTATGGGTGGAGGTGGTAAACACGGAATGCATTGCCTTATCAGACTAACCACACTTCTTGGAGAAAATTTCACGACCTCTTCCTCGCTTTTGCGTGAGGGTGAAATTAAGGGACTGGTTTCTAATTCTTCACTACCTCTGCTTCTGTAGATCTTCCCACTTCACATATCCCCAAACATTAATTTATTCGGATAACCCATTTTTCGCACAATAGAATCTTAATCCAAGTGTTCAAAGATTTAATATACTTACCTCGTGGTCCATTGAGGAAACATTGCTCCGCCTCACTGTAGCTGACGGTCATGTCTACTACAAACTCAGTGATAAATCCCCCTATAATTCTATCAAGCCAATGTTCCACATCTTGTGCAATCTTATCTCTTGACGCTTCTAGTATGCACACTAATTCTGGAGTCCACACGATTGGTTTTTCGAGCCTACACCTTCCCTGACTGTCTACTAGCTTCGTGATCCACTCAGAAGAAAAGGATGCAAAGAAAATTTTGTGGATTTTTGTATACAAGTAGCGCTCCAACCACTGTTCCTTACATACTCGTAGATTTCTATTTTCTTGCAGCACGAACTCGTGAATCTTCTTTTCCAACCACTCTTCAATTTCTTTCTTTACTGGATTCCAATGGCACGAAATCAGACATCCTTTATGTAGATCTTGGTCCCTGTAATGGAACCATTTGTTGGATTGTATGGGCCTAACTCAGGTTTAGAGGTGATTTAGCCAAGCAAATCTTGGTACTACTGGTACTTTCAACAACAGTCCGCAGAGTACATACTGAAGTCTCACCCGAAGTAGTATGGGAGGGTGCTAGAACCAGGTTTCCACACCCTGGGGATGTATGATGAGCTTCTGGCGGTCCGCAGTTTGACCCTGCGTGCACGTCTCTACGTGCACCTATTAGTTCGTCGCAACCTGTGAGGCTACCTTTGTGCAGCCCTACTCGGGGCACGATCCGTATTACACCCAAGTTCCTTACTTATTTAACCTGTTATTACCCGATTACTTAACTTATCTGTGTAAGACTAGTGAGAATTAACAATATATCCAGTAATCATATAAATGCGCGTGATAAACAATACAGTATAAATGTAAAGAAGGCAATACACAAGCAGATGCCCAGAAATAGGAATCAACTTCTCTTTATTATTCTTCATTCAAGATTACCTACTCAACACCACCCTGCACACTTAGCAGTAGGGGTCTGCGCACTCAGCTGCAGACTCTACTAGGACTCTGCACACTCAGCTGCAAAGCCTCTTCCTACTCCTATGAACCAATACACTTAGACTCTTACTCTATGCTTGAACCATTTTTATTCATCTTTCCTATTTGCTATCTTTACAACTTAGAGCCTCGCTCTATTTATACAATCTCATGGTCTGGAGACCATGGGCAAGCCGACATGACATTACATTACATTGCAATACTTAGGGCAGAAAACCCTATGACTCAATCTATACTTCACGCTCCGCGCCCGCAATTCGCGGAGTCTTGCAATACATTTGACCAAAAATTGGGCTTTGAGCCCCAAAACATGATGTGGGGGGATTCCATGCCCAATAGATAGCCTCCCAGACAACAACGCCAAAATGTTCATGTCTAAGTATGAATCATGCAATTCACCCAATCCACATTTAATTGTCAACTCGGGGTTCTACCAGTTGTTTCAAGGCTATCATGCACTCCATGTTGTTGGGAAAAGTATCTAATGCAGAATGCCCCTATCCCACTCTGAAGGTGATAGTACTTCAGCAACAACTGAATGCAAAGCTATTCAAAGTTTCTTCTTTATGAGATGAGAGAGGGAAGAAAAGGATGATCTACTAACCGTTACCTTGCGCTAATAGTCGATCCAGTCTTCACTCCTTGCCGCTTGCTCCTAGCTCCTTGATCTTTCACCAGCCCAGCTGCACACGGATCCTGTAAAAGCACAAGAAAAGGAAACTACAAGAAGCATGCATCCATAATCGATTTAAGGATTAGCATAAACCAAATATACAAGCACCAATTCATCATCAAGACACATGCATATAGAAGAACCTCAAATACTTTATTGATAAGAGAAGTAAAGTTCTGAGAGAGTTACAACCATAATAGACCCAATCCAGCAACACCTCCCAGTTGAAAGAAATCTCCTCTTCACCTCCTTTAAGCCAAAACACCCAATAGCTCTATACTCAAACCAACAACACTTCCTTACTTGCACAAAATTCCAGCCTCCCTAGACCTCATGAGAGAGCTCTATATATAGGAGATTTGGAGAAAGGATGAGTCAGCTTGAGGCTGGCATGAAGCTGACTAGTGTCCTCTCCCACTTTAGTTAATCTTCAGTTCTTGAATCCACTTGGAGATTCTTGCTTCCACTTGGAGATCAAGACCCTCTTACTCATCACAAGGCGAATTCCTTGACCCAAGTGTCAGTTTGGAAGCTTCCTGGGCAGTTGACACCTTGTAGAATGACTGTGCCACTTGGCCAATCTCGCCCAGTGCAGGTAGCCTTCATTAGTTTTGACATTCAGCGTAGGTACAGAGTGGAGTAGTTGACATTCAGTGCAGATGCTCAGTGGAGCAGCTGACATGATCCAGAAACTACTTGTTTTTGAGTGTTTTCAGGTGGAGAACTGATTTTCAGTGCTGTGGTTTGCTGTCCTTGTTCCTCTAGGGGTAAGAACAACATGTTTAGGGACTTTGGATCCCTCAGATTATTGACATTTCATGCTTCATGCTGTTAGGAACAAAAATGTCTATAACACTCCATGTGAAGGTCAAAGTTTCCCTACCCAGTAGTGAACATTAACTATAAATTCATCAATGTGTAACTGCAAGAAATATTGTAACAAGAATAAGAGTAACAGTGAGTAATAACTATAACAACAAATAATAATTATAATAGTAATAAGAGTAACAAAAAGTAATAAATGTAACATAAATAAGGACTCACAGCAATGCACTGATAAATATTCGCAGTAATAATAAACTCACAGAAATAAACCTAACACACAAATAATCCAGCAATACTTGGTCAGGAGAGTAGACCCAAATCCCTGATTAGTGTTCTGGCGAGATCAAAGAACCATGATATGCTTAGAAGATCAACTTGTCATTAATAAAAGAAATATCACAATTGTGTTGTTACAAACACAAAGTTAGAGTATTCTCCTGCAACCTTAATGACTCTTAACATTGTTGGCTTTCACAGCCCGCAACTCTACTTTATACAATTTGTCAGTGATACAACTCCTAGAATTACAAGATTGTCTGTCCTTAATTACATGGTGGTTTTCAAAAAGAAAATGAATTTTAAAAGATAGAAGTGTGTCAATCGAAGGCTTGATTCACCTTTGTAGCGAGTATTCAAGAATAACGCTTCTAGTTTGATAGCATCATTCAGTGAATCATAGTCTTGGTCATTCTGCCTTTAAATCTGTAGAAATAACTGAATTAACAAGTCACTTAGGTAATAATCCCCTCTGACTATGCTTCATTGAAAAATAATCCATAAAGACATAGTGAGAGGTATACCTCTGCAATTTAAGATATTTATTAACCACTATTGGCATGAAATGGATAAAAGAACAGGGTAAAAAGGTGAGTAAAAGTATGCAAATCTAGCCACCAATAGTGTTAAAATCTAGCCACCAACAGTGTTCATGAGTTAAATTGAGTTTGTATCCCACCTCTGTTCGAAGTGATCTCAACTCACCTGAGTGGCATTCAGGGCTACATACTAGATGGGATCCCTAAATCAAATGGTGCATGGTCTAGTTGCAATCCTACACTGGGGAGATCCCCTTTACTGTTGTTGAATAATTTTGGCCCGTAAACATAACCTTAAAATGATTGTTAATAAATATGTTTTGTTTTTCTAAGATTGGGGTTAAGGAACAATTCATTAGATAGTGACAAAAATATTTAAGTACAATTTTGTGGTAATCATCATAAATTTTACAAAATAAGGGACTTGACAAATTATGAAATTTTAAAGTCAGCATGATGAAATAATCTTTTGCAAAATTATCCCTTAAATATAATATTCTGTTTATAGATAAAAAAAGATAAATTGAGTACCCAATCATCATGGCAAAGAGGACCTAGAACATTAAAAGTATTCTCCCATTCGAAACCAAGGAGAGAAATATCTGAAAAACCTACAAGTATCAAATCAAGTAAAGGGGACAAAATCATGAAAATAAGTCAAAGTAGAAATAGCTATGACTTAAGTAACAACAGTCATGACTTAGGTAACAACAACTGTGACCTAAGGTGACATCAACTGTGACTCAAGTAACAATAATCATGACTTAAGATAACAACAGTTGTGACTCAAGTAACAACAATCACGACTTAAGGTAACAATAGTTGTGAGTCAGGTAACAACAATCACAACTTAAGGTAACAACAGTTGTGACTCAAGTAAAAACAACCTCGAATTAAGGTAACAAAAACCACTGTTGCACGTTAGAAAATCAAAACTACCAATATCATTTACGAATTATAATGCATGACTGTGACAACTCTCCCCCCTCCCCCCAAAAAAAAAAAAAAAAAACTGACTCAATGCGCAATATTGGAATGACAACATGGAGAAGTATTAGCAAATCAACAATCATAGTCACTTTACAAAATAATGAGGAACTAAGAGTGAATCATTCCCGATAATACTTACCATAAGAGTGTTTAATATTAGATCTGAGGCAACCATATACTTGACAATACTGGGGAACAAATGGATAGATGTGGATGAACAACATAAAACTAAAGAACTTCCTTATTTTATTTTGATGAAGGAGCAACAACTATGATTTTGAAGGAAACAACACCTAAAACATAAAAACATAAAATAAATGAGGAAAGAAACAACACTTTATTGAAAAACAATCAATAAATAAATAACTTAAGTTAAAATAGTTGTGATTTCGAGTGCATCACTATTGTTTCTTGAGGGAATAACAATTTGCTTCTAGGGAATAACAGTCTGTCAATGGTGAATGAATGGAAACAAAACATATTTTGGAAAAATAGTTTGGTGGAAATGACTTAGATCATCAAATGGAAATAAATTCTTCATTTCTTCTGTTATGATTTCGTCAAGTAATGAAAAAGCCTTTACATTGTTTTCTTCGTGTTGGTGGGCAATAACAGGAATAATTTTATAGTAAGCTCTTTTGATCCAAAAATTTTAGATCCATGTGACACCTAGAAAGATTTGACATCATATGATATTAAATTTCTTAATATATGCTTGGATGAAATGCTATTATTTCATTAACATTGTCTTCAAGAATCATTTTTTCGTAAATTGATCTCCTTTATTCTTTTGGGACCTGTGAAAATGAGCATCTACCTACAATAAAAAATGAAATCATGATATAAGAGAGGTGTAAGGGCTCTCTTAATCCAATAAATATGAAAAAAATAACTAGTTACTCTATAAAAAAAATCCACAGAAATAAATAACAAAGCAAACTTCATTGCCTGCAAGAGAATGATGGTCAACCATACTAACCAGCAGTGTTTTAATCCTAAATTCTTTGTTTATCATTTGATTTGAGTGATCCAAATCCAAATGCAAGTGAATTCAAAGCGTTATCTTGAATATAAATAGTTTTTAAAAATTCTATGAAATGATATGTCAAATTTACTCAGAAAAACCTACATAACAGAGTTATTTTTGATTTCCAGGCTGAGACCAACAATTGATATTTAAGCATAACGTTATCATTTGATGATAGATTAAACTAATTCAAATTGGATACTAAACTATAGTTATGTATCTATCTCCAATAGAAACAAGTTTTGAAGAAAACAAAAATTGATTGGTCAAATACACCAATGAACAATAACAAAAAATAGAGTTTTAAGAATGTTGATTTATTATAGGCAGATAGTGCTTTGGTCATAAGTTTATCATACGATATCCAAATTGAGTGATCAAAATTCATTGTAAACTAGATTCATAGGGGAATACACTACATATTTTCTTTTGCAAAATCTAGTCATTTAGGCCTTCAAAACCTAACTATCCCAACTCATCCTACTAGACACCTCGTGAATGTTTTGGTCATGACGTTTTCATTTCAAATCCAAATTGAGTGATTCAAATTGGGTTGGAAGGGAGGCATAAATGGATACTTATGATAGAAATAGGTTTTGAAAATATGTTGAATCAATCATGTTATTGCTCAAACTAACAGTGGTCCTAGGAGGGGATCCTATAGAGAAACTATTAGGTCTAGGGGAAACAATGGAGTGGTAGTCCACTATCACCTCAACTAAGGCTCCTTGCTCTTTACATACTTTCGATTATGGGAGGAGGCTCGATATCAGAGGAATCAAAAGGATAAGTAGAACAAAAAATGGACCAATGGTGATTCATATAGCCTATTTGCGAGAGAGAATCACTTATGTGGCCTACTTGCTTAAGAATCAAGGTGATGGTCTCTTTGGGAAAGGCTAAGAGGATACTTATGCATATAGTTTGAGAATATCTCTTGACAAGGTGATTCCTAGGTCTATGGATCATTGTGTAAAAATGGATTCTATGTAATACTTGTAGAATATGGGTTACGAAGTCGTGGAACCATAGAGAAGACAGGTGGCCCCCAAACTAGGTAAAGATTATGAAGTTTATCTCTCAAGGAAGGGATTGACCTAATTGGGGAGGAGAATAGGATGAAAGTCCTAATTTTCTTAAGTTTTGAATGCAATGATCCCACTGAGGACACTAACCCAAAATCAACCTAGGGCGAGAGTTGGCCTTACAGCTAGGGCTTGCTATATCTCTCGATTCCATCATTGGAATTTCTTGAATATTGGAGGAATTATAAAGAAAATCTTAGCGTAGTAGTGGACCAACATTCAAGGTACTTGGATGGCTAGAAATAGATTCGTTTGATACCCTAGGTGACCTTCTAGGGATATGCCTAGAAATTGGAAAAGTGAAGGAGAAAGAGGTAAATTTGACCACCAAAGGGATACGAGGATTAGTGCCTTATTTCTTGGGCTTAACGGAGTCAAGATACACATAGATCATGAATTTTCATGAGATAAGGATTCCTAATTGATCTTTGTTAGTCTCTCCAAGGGTAGCAACTAAATCAATATATATATGTATACTTCAAATTTTCAAATGAGACAAATTGTTTAGGTATTTAACCTAAGAGGCACCTCTAGGAACATTCACCCAATCCCTAAAAGGTCAACGCATCTATTTAATTACTTATTCAAGGTCCCAAAAGAAATTCACATTACATTTAACCTATACAAGAATAAATATAACGACAAACATGCAATTGAACTAGTATGATAACAATAATATCATCAATTGTTTTACTTACATGAGAGAGAGAGTATATCCATTTATCAACTTCACATCAGAGAAGCTCTTTAGCTAATAGTGAAATCCAAACATCATAGTGCATCAAGAAAATATCCAAAAATTCATCCCAAAAAAAAGTGTTAAAATCTCATAATAGATACTAATCCAATCTAAGTGATGATGATGAAAATGAATCACCTCACTTGTATTTATACAATCATTAATCAATTTGATTTCCCTAATTTGGCCGATTGAGCCCCAAATAATAAAATAATGTGCAAAAATAGCATCCCTTGGTGAGAATCCCACTAATATGGCTCAATAACATAATAATAAACCTCCCAAGAGGGTCGAATGATCAATAAAGTGAGTTGTTGGGCCTTTGAGGAGGACAAGTGAAATCTAGAGTGTGCCATGATGTGAGAATGGGCCTCAAACATAAGGGACAAGGGGTTCATCTCTCTTTATCCAAAAAATTCCCTTTGGTGGCTCCAAATCGATGTGAGGGGTATAAGTGGGGACATTTCCTGTTGAGAGTGTCCAAATTATGCTTTTACTTTTCTTTTAGATACATCAACTTCTGAGGCATTGTTCTAGGCCTAAACCAAGGTGTGGAGAAGGGGAGGGGCAGTCTAACCCTCTATGGACCTAGTGGACACATTTGGACCCCGATGGGAAATATATTAATGGGGCTAAAGTGAGTGGAAGGGGGGAATGCATGTGGTGTCGGGGAGTAGGCCCATGCCACCAATGTCAGTATTTTCCAAGTAGTACCAACCTTGAATCTAGGGGCCAGTAATGGAGATCCCAAAGAACTAGGATACAAGGCTAACCATGGAATTGGGCATTAGAGACAAGGGTATAGACCTAGATGACTCTTTCTGTGAAATTTCCCCACCATTCCATACCCAAAGTTCCCATGAAAAGCAAGGAAAATTACTTAACTATACCAATGAAAAGTCATACCTTCGAGGTCAAGAGATCCACCTTCAAATATATGATCATAACAAGGTGGTGAGGGACCACATGGCTAGCTCAGGTGGCAAAGATAATGGCACATCAAGCTATCTAGTGGATGCAAGGGGTTGCTAGCTTCTAGCTAAGGACCATCTAAGAGAAACCATTTCTCATATATATATACACCCACAGGTGGTGGGTAAGATATGGCTCCAATCGTGACATGATCTCTCAGGAAGGTGCACAAAGATACTCGAATGGGAGGTTACAAGGACACCAAAAATATCTTGGTATCACAAACCTATTATGTGAACATATCAAAGACCAAGCACTCATGGAAACATGTTTTTTTGTTGTCTTATGATCACCCATGCTTAGTATTAGTCCATAAAAATCAATAAGAAAGTAAAAATGTGATTTTAATCTAAACACAACTAATCTAGCATGATAGTATCATATGATGCTAGTTCTAATGGGGAAAATGAGCATGCAATGCATCCAACCCTAACCTTATTGTTACATTACCCAAATACTAAGTGTAATCATAGGCCCAAGGTAACCAACATATCGTCCAGTTAATATGAAAGCAACCACCCTTGTGCTTACTCACATAATAGATCCAAAGGTAAGGGTAGGAATAACAACATGGAAGGCCATAAGGGAGGGAGGCAAGAAAATGAAGTAAGCCCATATGGAGTACCCTGGGGAAACAGCGACACAAGGGATGCAATTTATTCCATGGGATCCTTTCTTCCAACCAAAAGATAGAGATATCAATAATTAATCTCATAAACCTCTTGTGGACAACAACCTCAAGCATATAATCCCCATTATGGTACCAATCATTAATTTTATGCTTTATGACCACCATAGGGTCATGAATGGGAGGAAATGGAGATTGATGACAAGGGGGGGCCCAAAAATTAGGTTTCTCAGGATGATCACATTCAAAATCCTGAGGGTATGACAGGGGAGGAGGGATAAAACTATTAGATGGTTCTTCCTCAACATCATACCTAGGAGGGGAAAAAGGATCATTAATAATGTTGCTAATGTGAGAAAGGGCAAGGTGTAGGCTCAGGGTAATGTAGCTATGCTATCGGGATCTTAGGCAAGGTATGGGAAAATAAGGACTTCATTAGTATCATGGGTGTCATAAATGGGGCCTACCATTTCCAATAAGCCTTCTTCATGTGAAGGAAAACCACAATCCTCCCTTTTGATGTTGTGATTAGGGATATCATTATCATGCATGTCTTGGAGAAAATGAGAATCAATTTCAACCTCATTTCAAATGTTAGTAGCATAAATAGGGTCACTATTAAAATGATGGTTGCCCATATCACATTTTCGCTCACTAATGCATAAGAAATCAGAAATTCCATTTTAGAGGGAGCTACAATATTCATATCCCAGTGAATGAAAGTCCCTGATTCATTGTGTTCATCCTCATAGGCTTCAATAGGGTTTCCACTCATGTCATGCACATTCTCAATCCTTAAGTTTGGATGTTTAAGGTTATCATCAATACATTATTTAGATTGATTACACTCTTCCATATATTCCTCACTTTCATGATGATCCTTTAGATTTGAACTTTCTTCAATATCACCTTGATCATCAAATTGGTTACCTTTTCTGGGGCTTTCTGACTAATTATAATATTTTTCATTGATTAAGCAAGTTAGAATATTAAAATCACATATTAGGCCTGCGAATTCAAAGAGATGACTAGGATCCTTCTCATAGGCACACATCATTATGTATATTTTTTTTTTTGTGTTGACCTATGAAACCTAAGCATGAATTCCTTATCCATGTTCTCCAATAAATCTTCATAAAAATCAACATATTTTTTCCACATTATTTTCCAGTTCTTGAAGTTATTGATCATTGATTTTTTAAAATGTAGAACCATGATTAATATATTTTTGAAAATGGTCCATTTTTCATGATTTTTCATATTAGGATTAAAACGGAGTCACTAGGGTGAATTAAAATTCCTTGATAGATGCTTGCTTCACCCTACAAGAATTAAATTTGAAGTTCAATGAAGAACTACAACTTCTTTATTCCAATTGAGTCACAAAAAATGATAGGTCAATATGTCATATGGGGAACAAAACACATGTTTTGTGTCCCTGACAATGACACCAAAACATTACCACTCAAACTAGCAGAGGTCCTAGGAGGGGATCCTATAGATAAACTACTAGCTCAAGGGGAAGCAATGGAGTGGTATCCTAATGTCACCTCAGTTAAGGCTACCTACTATTTATAGAATTTCACTAATGGGAGGATACTTGGTATAAGAGGAATCACAAGGATGAGTAGATCAATAAATTGATGGAGAGTGATTCCTAGAGCCTATTCGCAAGAGAGACTCAATTATGTGGCTTACTTGCTTAATAAGAAAGGTGATGGGCTCTCTAAGAAGGAATAAAAGGATGCTTAATCCTAGGGTTTGATAATATATCTTAACAAGAGCCTTCCTAGCTCTACGGATCCTTATGGAAACATGGCTTCTATGTAATACTTGTAGAATATGGGTTACAAACTTGTGGGACCACAAAGAAGCCAAGTGGACCCAAAACTAGGTCAAGGGTATGGAGTTGATCACTCAAGGAGGGGGATTGACCTAGTTGGGGAGGATAATAGGATCAAAAGCCTATTTTTCTTGATATTTTAATGCAATAATCCCCACTGATGACACTAACTCAAAATTAGCCTAGGGAAAGAGTTGGTCTTGCAACTAGGGCTTGTTATATCTCAAGATTCCACTTTAGGAATTTCTTGAAATCTGGAGGAATTCTAGAGAAAAGAACAAAGTAGTAGTAGAACAATTTTCAAGATTTTCAAATGGCTACAAATATATTTGTTTGATGCCCTAGGTGACTGTTGTAGCGGCTACAACCACCCTCCAAAATTTTTCCTTCGCTTCGTCTTGAGCCTCCCTACTAAAATCGCAATAGCCTGTCTTACAATGCCCAAGTATTTGTGCTTTTATCAAGTTTATCTTTTTCTTTACAACTTGTGTTTTCCTACTTGCTTTCTTGATTAACCACAGGCTGACCTCCTTGTGACTTGGTCACAACTTGATTCTTGCAATGAATTGATGATTTGTGTAATCCTATAGGGCAACCAACCTCGCTCTTAGGAAATGTGCAGTTCAACTCGACAATGAGCGTCGGCTCTAGAATTGCAGAGACCAAACTGGCAGCTTGTCTTCAGCTAGGAAACTACATAGAGAATGAGAGGAATCCAAAGCCACTCAACCCAGGAATTTCGCAAAAGAATTTCTATAGCATTTGTCTGATACATGTGCTGGCAGGTTTCTAGATCCCCCCCCAGAACTATGCAATTTCTCCATGCATGCATGGAAGCCCTTCCCAAAAAAGAAAAAGGAAAAAGAAAAAAGAATCCCATGAAATACCATTTGTCGAAACGTGTCGACAAATGGTATTTCATGTGATTTTCACCGAAAAATCTCTCACAAACTTGATATGGATCACAGAAGCCTCAACTCTTTAAAAAAGAATCCATAAAAAATAACGATCTAGCAGTGGGAGTTACAGTTGAGTTAATTTTAGAAATTGCCACCACTTGTTGCTTTTTCCTAGATTTTAGGACTTCGCTTCATAAACCCTAAATAAATCAAATCTATTTAATGGGCACCACCATAGCTCATTTTCATATTCGATCTTGGAGCTTTGGCATTCTCAAGGCATATAGGAACCTTCGGCACAATCAACACAACTTTTTTGGGTAAGTTTTTCTTTTCATGTGTTTTACAACTTTTTTGTCTTGTTTGTTTCCTTGGGTTGTGAGAGTGTTGTTTTTCTTGTTTTATTGAACAACCACTAACATTTTGATTTGTTTTATCTTGAAGAAGTGATACTTTAAGTTTTTCATTTCCTTTCCTAAGTGTCACATGCATAGCCCAATTTTTGCACTAACGATCATCATTGCGGCGACTCCCCCCACAAGCTTCATTGTTCTTTTGTTTGATTAATTCTTGCATTTTTTTATTACATGCATCACCATTAACTCATATCTTCACCATATTTCACTCATGCATTTAGATCTACTAGTTTACAAGTTTCTCTATCACTAATCTCAGTTGCCTTAGCCTGGATCTAGATCTTCCTGTCACGCACTACACATTTCTAGATCTCAAGGCTCTGCCTTGGCTCTAGGAATTGCATAGAGGATGCAAGTGACTAGCTCTAGCTATGCACTGCATAGCTCCAAGAGATAGTCCTAGAGTCTTTCTCACTAAGTTTGCTCAATGTGTAGTCCCAGCCAACATCAGCAAGCTAGACTAAATTGTGCATTGCGCAGTTCCAGTCATCAACACCTCTCACTAGAAGCTAGGACTGCACAATGCGCAGATCCAGTTGACAATCCCTCACCTCTGAAAATCAGAATTACACAATGGTGCCCACCATTTTCCCAGTTTGTTTCATAATCAATCCTCAAAGTGCTTTTTATTTTAACCTAATGTTTGCATGCCATGAGTGTCCTCTTTGTATCCAAGTACAATAGTTGTTGAGAAGCTTCTCAGCAGTACAAGAAACATGGTTTCCAAGAGAGATGGATCAAAGGATACTATAGGGAGAAATATTGGAGATGTATTTGAATAGGTGTCAATGAAATTGCCAGTCTATGCAGACACACAACTATTCATAGAGAATGACATGAAGATTACATGGTAGGAAATAAAGGACATATTTGTAGGAAGTTTCAAGGAAGAGCTGAAAGATCAACATGTCTATGTCAACACCCAAAAGTCAGGCTTGTACAGGGTTGCATGAAGGTACCCTGCCTTCCCATGCACATACATAATTCACTGGATTGTCTCACATACTAATCCTGAGACAAATTACATTGAGTACTGCCATTGGAACACAACTTTCTACCTTCAAGATGGAAAACTATCATTAGATGTATCACTTACCACAACCAATGAACCGCATGGATTCACTCTTCTTTACTCCGAACATTAATGTGAAAATGAGTGACATCATGAAGAATTGGGTAAAAGGGCCATCAAATTTCTGGTTGACACCCAATCAGGTCTACAAGACTAAGTCACTCAGGAAGGCCTACCAACTCTTGATCATCTTTGCATGCTACCTGTATGGTCAAGAGAGCACGGAGACCCTTTCGCAGTGTTGGGTGGTTGTGTTGGATCAGTTGGAAAATGAAGGAAGGTCATTTAACTACTTGGATATGTTCGCTTTTCAGTTGAATGTGCATGTGTCTAATGCCCAGAATCCACCTAAGGATGAGCAAGCAAGATTCTATATTTCTGTGTACCTTCTTGATGCAATCTGTGCCCAGAAGAAGTTTCCTAGCATGGGTTGGACATGGACACGATTAGATGATGTTGTGAACATCTATTGCAGTTTAATTTCTGAGTGCAGCAAATTAGGAGTCATGGAAAGGTTGTTTGACCACTTTATCACCTCGGTTTACAAGATGATATTCGAACATGATCCACCTTACATTTCCTAAGAAGTGATGCAGGCATTTCTTAACATTGCAAATTGTTGTGCCTCACCCGGTGGCACCTTCATCAGGATGTTTAAAAGAGAGAAGCCTTTGCATGTGCTACTAATATTTGCCACAGATAAGTTGGTCATGTAAGAGGTTGCATACCACATCTCCATAGGCTTATCAATGGGACTGCACAAGAGGAAGAAGGCACCATGGCCTACTCTTCCTTTGCAGATTGGATTGTACGAGATACAAAGCTTGAAATATGCATATGTCGAGGTCAAGGACTTGAAGAAGTTTGAGTTTGGCACCAAGAGTTTAAATCCGTATGATCCCCACTGCATATGAAAAAATGACTGCGTGAAGGTGTATTATCCATGGATCCGCAAGGCATGCCATTGGCCAGAGGAAGACCCTTGGAGGTATTGCTATAACTCCTCTAGGCTTAGTGAACTAGTTAGCATGGATATAGAATGGAAAGTAGCTATGGAGGTAGTAGCACCACAGGAAGTAGCAACAACATCAGCAATGAGCAAAAAACCGATGCAGGACAAAGGAAAGAGGAAGATTGGTGAGAACCTATAGGTCAAGCAAATCTACAAGTTTAGAGACAAGCCTCTTGTTGAGAAATTAGCTTTCTAGATAGAGGAAAAGAGGTGATAATTCCAAAGGAGAGTAGAACAGAGGAAGAGAGAGAATAAAAGGTTGGAGGATGCAAGAGAAAGTTGTAGGAAACATAAAAGAAATTGAAAGAATATCGATCTAAGAAGGAGAGAAAGGGAAGAAAAGAAAAAATAGGAACAGGAGGAAAGGCAATGTGCAATGATAGAGAAAACTATGCCTATATAGTTTGAGGAGTCAGAGCAGCCAACAAATGAAGGAGATAGTGAGAAGGTGTAGGTTTGGGAACTTGCTCAGCAGATTGAGTAGATGGTTAAAGCAATAGACATGGAGTTGGAATAGGAGCCACAAGACCAAGACACTTACCTCATGTCGAGAGAATTCGAGGTCTCCCCACAGTCTTAGCTACCTCCAAAATCAAAACCAGTCAGGAGTGAGCAAGGATTGATTTTTCTCCTTGATTATGATTTAGTGATGGACGTGTACAATTTTTCATTTGATGAGTCACAACAAAGGATTGTATAAGCATGAAGAAAGCAGCTCCTAGATGATCATGTGTCACCTGCACACATAGAGGAAAGGGTGATTGTGTCAGATGTTAGAAGACATCCAACTACCATAGTCGATGCTTCTAAGTCTTATGAAGAAGCCATGAGTTCAACGATCAAGTTCTTGATAGAAGAGAATGATCGAATGGAAAATGAATTCCAAGAGGCCAAGTAGAGAATAGAAAAAATTGTAGGATCCGATATGGCAGAGATGATAAAAGCAATACTTGTTGAAGTATCGACTCTTGAGACCACCATACAAAAATGGTATGGAAGATTTATCACCATGCACAAGCTGGTTTTTCATCTATAAGGTTTTCAACAGTAGTACATGAAGATAGGCCAAACTCTAGAAGACATCCATGTTTCTATTACACATGTACAATAATGGATAATGAGGTACAAGGGAACCCTGCTTTACTTGCAGAAGATAATGAAACTGTAGTCAGAGCTAGACAAATCATGGATCCGGATATTGATCTGGAATTATGAGCAACTCCCTCCACTCATCACCAGCATTGAGGCTTCCTATGCATGGTTTTTCGATAGTTTGGATGTCATAATGAGGACACGTAGGATCCCTTCAATCAGAACCCTCACTGAAGCCATGAAGAAGAATCAAGTCATGCTGGAGGCCGACAGGTATGTAGAGCAGTTGATGCGAGAGGCCACCAACAATGACTTGTAGTTGTGCGCATAAAACATGTATAATTACATTGGTGGTCCAGCCACACTCAAGACAATGTTGCACATGCTTCAAGATGAGTTGGATAGAGGTTCAAGAACCATATACTTAGAATCCATGGAGGAAATAGTCCATATCGAGAAAGACATCACCAAACAATATGGGGACATAATAGCACAATACCAAGCTTGGCATTAGTTCGTCACCGAATACCATCAAGAGGATGCTTCCGAGTTGGTATTTCTCCAAGACCCTAAGTGATGATGTTTGTCTTGTTATGTTGGCTCAAGCTTATTTTGTCCCACATGGGTATATGTGTAAATTTTATTATTATTTGTAAATATATTGTAAGTGAAATTCCAAGTGTCATTAGTGGAATGTGAACAACTACTATGTAATGTGAAGATTCATGAGGGTATTCAAAGAGTCAAAGGGGAATGTCAAGGGTCACACCACCATTTTTTATATATAGAACCTCATAACTCATAGTACAGGCTTTTGGGAACCAAGATTTTGGCTAGGCATTTCTTAGAGAAGTCTTGGAGAGTATTATGGTGAGCCTTCATTTCTCCATAGCATAGAGAGAGTACATCTCTTTGGAGGAGCAGATTGTGTTGACTATAATGTTCCACTATTGGGGTTAGTTGTTGTCAATGGTGTATGGATGGATGGAACTTTCACTTAATAATATAACTAAGCCAACATGTTTTCATGTATATGTTTTCATTTTAGTTCAACTATTATTGTTACTTTAGAAATGTATGTTATTTAACTTACACATTTGCGTATGAACTATTTTGTATGTAATTGTATGAATCTTGTTGAAGACATGTTGTTGTGTTAATCCGTCACTTTTTATTGTGGACTATTCTGATTCCAGTGTGTGATGTCATTCTGCTAGTGTGTTCCTTTCAATATGCATACTATTACAAGATTCTAAGGGACACACTTCCTTTTCCCCTCTATGTGTTAGAACCCCCATGCATTTCACTTGACTGGCTACAAGGTCACACACTTGCTTCCAACAAAGTTATCATACTTACCTTTGCGCACTATCATGGTCAAGGCACTACTTTACTACCCATTTCTCGGACTCCTACTCTAAATGGTCTAAGGTCTAGTTGGGAATTCTTACCAGGAAGATCCCCTGACATGTTGGCAGGTCCGACACCGTTAACAGTGACCTTCTAGGGTTAGGCCTAGAAATTGGAAAAGTGAAGGAAAGAGATGTAAATATGACCACTAAATGGATACGAGGATCAATTCCTTATTGCTTGGGATTAATGGAGTCAAAATGCGCATATATCATGAATTTTCATGAGCTAAGTAGCCCTAAGTTGTCTTTTCTAACCTCTCCAAGGGAAGCAACTATATCAATAGAGATTTATACTTTAAATTTGTGAAGGATATAAAGTTTCGAGGTATTTAACATAAGAGGCACCTCTAGAAAAAAATTCCAATCCCTCAAATGTCAACACATGCATTTAATCTCTTATTCAAGGTCTTAGAATAATTTCACATTACATTTAACCCATGCAAGAATAAACATATCAACATACATGTACTTAACTAATAAGATAAAACAATAGCACCAAAATTTCAACTTACATGAGAGAGAAAGTATATCCATTTATCAACTTCACATTTGAGATGCTCTATAGATAATAGTGAATCCAAACATCGTGCATCAAGAAAAGCTCCAAAAACTCATCCCAGCAAAATTTTTGAAAACCTCATAAGAGATACTAATGCAATCCAAGTGATGATAATGAAAATGAATCACCTCACTTGTATTTATAAAATCAATAATCAATTTGATTTTCCTTTTTGCCTAATTGAGCCCAAAATAATAAAATAATGTGCAAAAATAATATCCCTTGGTGATAATCCCACAAATATAGATCAATAACATAATAATAAGCCTCCCAAGAGGGTAGAATGATCAATAAAGTTAGTTGTTGGGCCTTTGAGGAGGCCAAATGAAATCCATGTTGTGCCATGATGGGAGAATGGACCTCAAACATAGTGGACAAGGGACTGGCCCTTTTTTATCAAAGAAAATCATTGTGTTTCCCACAAATGTATGTGAGGGGTACAAGGACATCCACATGGATCTCCAAGTGGGCCAAAAATGTCTGTAAACCATCTGTAAGGACTAGGATGATGACATAAGCCAGGATAAATCGTCATTTGGACCCTGAACATCATTAAGTGTGTGGTATAAGTGTGGATTCATCTACTCATGGTGAACCAAGTGCATCATCCTCATCCATAACTTGGAACATGGGTAATAAATGAGTGGTGTTGGGGATCCATGACATACACTCTGATATGGTGGAGGCACATGGATCTCAACGCTCACCCTACAAGTCATAATGTGGCCCTATAGAGGGTCAGGACCCCATATAGGGAAACCAAGCCCAAAATGTAGACTCGCTTTCAATCCTACACAAAATCCAATGCTGTTATCGGGAAAAGTGTCTATTTAGAACTGCTCTATCCCACTAAGGTGTGACAGCTGCCTTAGAAACAAACAGAGAAAACTACTTTTGTATCTCCTTTATGAACTATAAATAAAGAGGAATAGGAAGAACCAACCTGTGTCTTGCGCTAGTCCTTTGATCCAATCTCTCTCCTCTTTGACAGCTTCCAGCTACCTACTCCCTTACTTGCCCAGCTTCACCAAGTACCTGTAAGATCACAGAGGAAGAAAATTATACAAAGACATGGATTTATATTCATAAATAACTTAGGATCAGATTTAAGTTAACCATACAAATGTAACAAGCATCAATGATACAAAAGCATGGAGAAGAAACTCAAATAGTTTTTATTGATATACAAGAAGATCCAAGAGGAGTTACAACCGATGATTCCTAACCCAGCATCAACCTACCAGCAAAGAAGCCCCTCTTCACCTCCAACAAAGCATAGATCACCCAATTCTATGATGTTTATCTCAAAACCAACAACAATTCCTTACAATGTGCAAAATTCCAGCCTCTGGATCTCTGGGATGAGGGATCCATATATAGATGTATGCAAGGAGGATGAGTTATCTTGTGATTTTATTAGTGGCTTCTCTCTATCAGTTCTTGCTTCCACTTGGAGACTGAAGGCCTCTTACTCATCCTTGGTCGAATTCAGTGAGGCAAGTGTCATAGGAGAAGATTCTGGAAGCTTCCATTGTCTCTCCACCTCGCGGAATGACACTGCCATTTGTCATTTCCTGCTCAACGCACCCTGATAGTGCATTTAGGTGCGTTGTAACGCACCTAGCCAGTGGATTAAGGTGCTATGCAATGCACTTAGCTAGTGGAGCAGCTGAAATGATCCTGTTTTGACTTATTCTGAGCAGTTTCTGGTGGAGAACTTCTGGGAGAAGCTGTAATTTGTTGACCTTGTTCCTTTATGAGTTAGAACAACACTTTTAGGGACTTAGGAGCCCTTGGTTTATGGACATTTCATGCTTAGAGCTGTAAGGCACAAAAATGTCTATAACAGTTGCCCCCTAAAGTATGAGGCCGTTAATCGGGTGTAATGCTTTATTATGAGGATCCGAAGTTCTTTCAATGTTGGGAGGAGACCTGTAATAAGATACAATACAATACATTATCTTCATACTATTTTCATGATCTAGCTGAGGCGGGCATTCCCATGCTCAACTTTATAAATTCATTTTCATGTACATAGGACAAACAATCGTCTGATGGTAGACTGATGATTCTGATAGAGCCATCATCCTTTTGGTAGGATGATTATCTATGCTGTAATGCTGTACATTTCAATGTCTTTATTTTCCTGAATATATATCGTATCCTGGATGGATGAAACTAGATCCGGGGTCTTCAATCTCGTCCGATCTTCACTCGAAGTACAAGTCGATCCATGTGAGAAATGTTTTGAAGTCGAACATGGAAAGACATCACTTGATTACCAGTCAATGATGTAAACTGTTAACAAGCGTGAGAGGAATCACTGATAATGATAATGATCCTCAAGGTACTGTAGTACAATTCATGTGGTGTGAATAAAGGACTTGGCGTCGAACACCACGCAAAATCTTTCAGTCGAAGGCCATTGATGTAAACCTGTCGCTGGAAGTGAGAAACTTGCCATTGAGGCATGCAAGCTTCAAAGTACTGAATGGGGTGTTCCTACCAACTTCTTGGATAATGAGCTGATGTCGACAAGAAGTGATCCGTCATAGGAGGACCTTAATGAATCCCACATCAATGACACAGAATGGAGCAAATGATTTTGATGGAGGTGAAAACGATCTGATGATATATGGTTCAGAGTGGTGGTCATGAAAGAATGGAGTATAATGTATGGTAGTGGGCGGGACACAGGTGGCCTTTCTGGATGACTTCTCTTGAACATGTCGGTGACACTGATGTGACCATGGCGATGTGGCCGGTGAATGAAACAACCCAACCCGACTCGGACATGGAGCGGAAGTGTCATGTTCAAGAGCGACTTGCTACCAATAAAGTTTCTTTGAGTTTTCTTCCCAATTTTTCCCCAGTCATTGCTGACCAGTACCTCTTTATTTTTTTCAAGCTTGAGGAGGATAACATATGCTTTTTCTATAATTTTCCCTTCGGGTAAACCCATCGCTATGTTTTAACGAGCCTAGCGATAGTGAAACTCGTTCTCGTCTAAAGACAAGTTTGTCGCTATTAACCTTTTTAACGAGTTTAACGACAAAGATAACTCGGTCCTTTTCATTTTTAGAGAGTCTGAAAAGGTACGTAAAGGTAACTCCAAAATTCCTTTTTCGTCATCTAATCCCTTAAGTCCGAAAAAGTATAAAATAATACAGAAGGGATGAATTTTCGATAACTTTAACGAGCCGAACAAAACAACCGCTTGATCTTTTTGTGCAATAATCCCTCAAGTCCAAAAAGATTAAAATCTAGAGGAGGGATAGCACTTCCTGTCCCTTTAACGAGCTGGAAGGCCAAGGACTCGCCAATCTTTTCATATTTTACAATTCAGTTGAAAAGAGCTTAAAGAAGACTCGTCTTTTGAGGAACGAGTGATAAAATGGGTAGCAGCTGATTCCATGTAAGGTTTGGAATTTTCCAATCACGGCAGTGTCACAAGGATGGCTAGTGAAATCACTCTTCGCAGCTGTTCCTCAAAATGGGTAAACAATCAAATGGAGGTGAATGATCGACCAATGAAAAAGTGGAGGTGACGGTGCAAACACAACCAAGGCTTTAATGGCTGAAGTGCAACATTCATGGTGGTTATTTACCAGGGAATAGTTCATTTTTTAAGGAGCTTAAATGCGGGTGGAAACATTTGCTCGGTCCGGGTTTATTTTTTAACGAGCTTGAACCTCGCGGTAACACTGCTCGATTAATCCAGTCGTATGATAAGAATGTCTCATATAAAAACGGAAATTTTTAGAGTTTTGCCCCACATCCTTTCTTTATGCAAGTTAGGTGACGACTAATCCTATGAGTTTAAAGGGTTAGAGGTCCTAAAAATTTAAAAAAATAAATAGTCGCCCTTTTCTTGCACTCCAAAAGGTTTGCATACCCCCAGGTATAAAATAGAGTTTCAAGGTTACCTCTACTTCTTTCCACCAAAACATTTGTTTTACCGAGAGAGGGCTACCTCTTACAGGTTACCCAAAGATTGTTCTATTCGCGGCGCAAACAAAACACTTCTTCGGCGATGTCTACCGAGATAAACAAAGGTGAGCGGCGATGCCCGCCAACTCACATAACTTTGACAAGAGAATCTTGTTCTAGAATAACCCCTCTTCCAATCACGGATGGGGTACATACTAGTCATATTCTCCCGCGGAAACCTACCCTATACCCGAAGTTTTCCTGCCGAGGCAGACCAGGACGCATGCCCCCTGGGTTTCAGTCATATCCCTCTGAATTACTCGCGCTCATCGGGAGGACGGACGGGAGATCAAGACATTTCTTGTGTGAAAATACCATTTAGGTATGGTATATGACTATTTGCTATGCGTGATCCGGGAAATGAAAGTTGGTCTACGAGCTTGACCACTCTTCCTTCGTGCGGAAAACACATTACTCTAAAGAGTGAGGAGACAATTGCTTCCATGTAATAAATATAGTCTCGTCCAAGGAGTAGGCTATAATCCAAGGGTCCTTGAACTACCATTACGTTCATGCGAACTGTCTTCCTTCTCAATGTTATGGGCACATCGAGAAGGATCCCTAAAGGTTGACTTGTTCCTTTATCAAAGCCTGTCAGATTTCTCATCTCAGGCAAAAGCGATGGCGAACCAAGCACTTTCCAAGCAGTTGAGGAAAGGATACTCACAGAAGCCCCCTTATCTATGATGGTACCAGCCATAACCATTCTATATATTTGAATGATAATTCGGAATGGTATGCTTGCTGGTAAACGGGGTCTGCCTAGTTGAATCCAGTCGAAGGAGACAACTAGGTTGCTTGGAGGTGGGACCGAATAGACTGCCGGGTATGGCTCTGACGAACTTCCTTCCTGCGGTAAAGGAATGGGTAAATTTCCCCCATGTTCGTCGGAGTCTGTGTTTATGAAGAGAATTTGGACGGTGTCATCCTTGTTCTCTTCAGTGACTGTATCATCTGAAGATGAAACCTCTGAAGGCAAGACCGGGTCAACTGCCGCCTCAACCTTTTGACTTTCGTCTAGTATGGATCCAGATGGTTTATCTTCAATGATAGGTGCTTCAACCAACCACCTGAGCGGGCCAGCCAGATTTTCAACTAATGACGGACTCGGCAAGAGTTTTTTTATATCCAGGAGGAATTCGTAATGGTGAAACCGGACGATCATCCAAAACTCTTTTAGCTTCATCTTAGAAGGGACAACGGTGGACGGCATGATCGCCTTCGCACAGTTTACAAGGAAATCTACATTTCCCTTTTTGTCCTGGGGCTTCACTTTCACTAGTTGATGGTGTGCTTTCAACATGATCACTAGAGGTTGACGACACCGGGTTGTGCAAACGAGGAGACCAGTCCCTTAATATCCGAGGGATGAAAGGACAATTTCTTTGAAAGTGGTCTCCTTTGCAAATGACACATGGTGATTTAGGCCTGGTCAGTGCAGTGTGTCGATTTTCATTAGACGACACTCATTTTCCCCCATTCGCCTTTGGCTCCTTCTTCTTCTTCTCTTTATTTTTCTTTTCCTTCTTCTCCTTAGGAACTTGACTTTTGGTTTTACCAGCCCCATCAAGTGAAGAGGAAGGAGGAGAGGAAGAATTAGAGGAAGTAGAAGGTTGGTGCGCAACTCTGGACTCGTCTAATTGCTGATTCGATTGTTCAGGAATAGTGGTGTTCTGAATGACATAGGTTGAGAAGAGCCATACAGGCAAACCAATTGTCAGTCCTGGAAGCAACAATGTGGCCATATGGGGCGCATCAACATCTCCCCAAGAGGAGGAAGGACTATGATTTCCACCAAGGGGAATTCCTTGGTTGGTAGGCTCCATTTTCTCAACCCAAGATCAACGTAGCAAAGGGGTAATGAATATTCTGTTTAAAATAAATTTTAACACGCTTTGAAACAACTTGTTTTTTCAGTTTTTAAGAGTCGAGAAAAAACAAAAGATGACTCTAGTCTCCTTTGATTTTTAATGAGCCTGAAGTGACAAGTGCTCAGATGGACCTTTTCCGTTAAGGAGTCTGAAAAGGAACGAAAGGGACTACTCTGGAGGTCTAGGTAGAGGGAGTACCAAACCAATCGCAAAACTGTAGAATACTTTTTACGGTACAACAGTCAATCTTCCCGAATGTTGTGTTCAGTGCATTGCGATCAGTAGGGCGGCCGACACGGCTTCTATGGATAAAGGATGTAAGCCTATAGGGGTCTCCCAAAATATACTCGACGGTACGTGGGAGCACAAGTCCGTACTGGCACTTATTGTCTCAAAGTGGAGGAATCACCCAACCATCAGTGAGGACAACAGTTACCAGGCTTTACGATGCCGGAATACGTCTCTAGCTTAGACCTCTAAATGTTGTGCGTTAAGTTCCAAAGAGTTGTTAAATTCATTGAATTTATTTTAATTTGATCTTTCTTATGAAGTTTGCCTTTTGGGTTCACCACGAGATGTAGATGTAATTCCTAAAATTCAATCTAAAGATGATAAACAAACTTTTATCTCTTTTCAGCAATGAAAATCCTAGCTACTAAGGGAAAAGAAAGACACAATCTTTTCACAAAGAGAAAAGAGCACACTGTAAATGCACTTTCCTAAATCAAGCCAAACAGACTGTCTATATGCAAATTCACATGCATGTATTTGTTTTTCACTTTCTTAGTATTGATGCTAAAAAGAAAGTTGATGTACAAATCTGAATTTGCTTTCAAGCGACAAACACAAACAAGCTTCTTTTCGAAATCAAAAGGTAGACATGATTACGACACTTTATGATTTTGAAATAAATACTCGTTTTGACACTAGAAAGTCATAAATTCAGACCAAAGGCAATAGTAAATGCATAATCGACCATCAACAGCAAATAAAATTTCTCCTATGATCGAAATCGGCACTTGCGACAGATCTAAATCAAAGGACAACAGTACGACTATTATACTTTTGCAATGGAAAACTGTAAACGACTCAAAAAGCACACAAAAACATCTACAGTTCTTTTGTAGAAATGAGACGGAATATGAGTAAGGAAAAGGGGTTTGAAACAGTCATATACTAATCACAGGCTGCGAAATTTAGAGACAAAACTGGAAAGAATGAAGCACAAGAACCTCAGCTGCACAGGGCTAGGCTGATCAGCGCACCTGTTACACAGATAAACTGCATTGCAGCACAGGTATCCCTTTCGGGAAGTGCGTTGAAATGCAGAACCTCTTCACAGTGCCTGCGCTGGGCCAGAAACGACAATTCTATCCAGGTTCTGGGTCACAGTTTGCAGTTTAGTATTTGGTTTTTGGCCGAGTAAAATCAATCAGTAATGCACAATCAGGGGTAGATCTAAGGAGGGTCTAAGAGCTATCACAAGGGCAATCAGATAGTCTATGAATCAGTTGTTCAAATCATAAACAGATCCAATGAATGGATTGAAGCAACAGATGTCTACTTTGCATTTTTTATGGCAAATGCAGTTCGAATGCTACTTATAAGTTTATGAAACAAACAACAAGAGATACACAAACAAACTAATTAGATAATCTCCCCAGTGGAGTCGCCATTTTGTTACCGGGAAAAGTGTCTATTTAGAACTGCTCTATCCCACTAAGGTGTGACAGCTGCCTTAGAAACAAACAGAGAAAACTACTTTTGTATCTCCTTTATGAACTATAAATAAAGAGGAATAGGAAGAACCAACCTGTGTCTTGCGCTAGTCCTTTGATCCAATCTCTCTCCTCTTTGACAGCTTCCAGCTACCTACTCCCTTACTTGCCCAGCTTCACCAAGTACCTGTAAGATCACAGAGGAAGAAAAATATACAAAGACATGGATTTATATTCATAAATAACTTAGGATCAGATTTAAGTTAACCATACAAATGTAACAAGCATCAATGATACAAAAGCATGGAGAAGAAACTCAAATAGTTTTTATTGATATACAAGAAGATCCAGGAGGAGTTACAACCGATGATTCCTGACCCAGCATCAACCTCCTAGCAAAGAAGCCCCTCTTCACCTCCAACAAAGCATAGATCACCCAATTCTCTGATGTTTATCTCAAAACCAACAACAATTCCTTACAATGTGCAAAATTCCAACCTCTAGATCTCTGGGATGAGGGATCCATATATAGATGTATGCAAGGACGATGAGTCAGCTTGTGATTTTATTAGTGGCTTCTCTCTGTCAGTTCTTGCTTCCACTTGGAGACTGAAGGCCTCTTACTCATCCTTGGTCGAATTCAGTGAGGCAAGTGTCATAGGAGAATATTCTGGAAGCTTCCATTGTCTCTCCACCTCGCGGAATGACACTGCCATTTGTCATTTCCCACTCAACGCACCCTGATAGTGCATTTAGGTGCGTTGAAACGCACCTAGCCAGTGGATTTAGGTGCTATGCAACGCACTTAGCTAGTGGAGCAACTGAAATGATCCTGTTCTAACTTATTCTGAGCAGTTTCTAGTGGAGAACTTCTGGGAGAAGCTGTAATTTGTTGACCTTGTTCCTTTAGGGGATAGAACAACACTTTTAGGGACTTAGGAGCCCTTGGTTTATGGACATTTCATGCTTAGAGCTGTAAGGCACAAAAATGTCTATAACAAATGCATCCCCTTACCCTTTGATAAAACAAAGAATTTGAATAATCTAGTAAAAGAGATTACAAGTCATGGAACTAATGGGGTACTTCATGGTGGCATGCCCTTCCATAGTGGGACTTGGCTTGTACAAATGTCTCCAAGCTCAATAAATGGGTTAATCAAGGACTCTATTAGGTGGCTTCAACCTCTAAAGTGGGTGACATGTCCATGGTAAATCCTCCAAGTGGTAGGTGGAAAATGATATAGTAATGGATCAGAGAGGGGATCAAGGAAAACATCCAAACCACATGTCATGGTACAAGGGTGGCTATAATAAGGGAAACCCACACTTGGGTATTTTAATGTAGGGGGAAGAAAATCATGGTACATGAGCTACATTGCCCTTTATTTTCCACCCTTCTTCATATGCATTTTTCCTTTGACTGAATTTCTTTCATAACTTTTCGGGGCTCTAGGGGATGAGAGAATGATGTGTAATGTATAGCAGTGGATACCCCTTTAAGTTGGGGAATTTCATTGCCCACCAGAGTTTGGGATAACCATTGGTTCATTAATAATGGAGGGGGCTCATCTAGGGACCATAGGAACTAGGTTGATGGCCATGGCTAAGGGGTAGAGTTGATGTTTGGATTTTTTCCCATGTGCTAAATTTGTATGTCCCAACCATGTTTTGAATTTTTTTGTACATTTCTTGTTGAGAGTAGCTAAATTATTCTTTTTCTTTTCTTTTAACTGCATCGACCTCCAGGGCATCATTCTAGACCCGACCTAAGGTGTGGAGAAGGGGAGGGGGAGCATAACCCTATGTGGACCTGAGTGAGAAAATAAAAGAATGGGAATAAAATGAGTGGAAGGGGGCAATGTATGTGGTGTCAAGGAGTGGATCCATGCAATCAAATTCATTATTTCCCAAGTAGTACTAAACTTGAAGCTAGGGGCCAGTAATGGAGATCCCACGGTACTAGGATACAAGGCTAACCATGAAATTGGGCATTAGAGACAAGAGTACAAACCTAACCATTCCTTTCCACTCAATCCCTCCACTAATCCATGCCAAACGTTCCCATGAAAAGTAAGTAATATTAATCAAATATACCAATGACAATTCATACATTGGGGGTTAGGAGGCCCACCTTAAAACATATGATCATAACAAGTGGACAAGGGATCACATGGTTTGCTCGGGTGGTGAAGATAATGGCACATCGAGCTATCTAGTGGTTGTAAGGGGCTACTAGATGTTGACTGAGGACCATCTAGGAGATAAAAATTATCCTATATATACAACCCACAGGTGGTGGGTAATATCTCCCTACAAAGCTAACCGTCCCGACTGTTTTTTTAGAAACTTTATCAAGCTTAAATTCCATAAGATATGATAATCAAGATATTTTTCCAAAATGGTGATCAAAATGGATATGACTGTTTGTAGAAATATTATTTTCAATATAATACATCTACATACGTAAACAAATTCAAATATTTATCACCGAGGTTAATTTTCATAACATGTTGCAATAAAAACAATTATTTTTACATATAACGAAATTTATTTATTTATCTCCTTATTTATTCTATTTTATACACTGACCTACTATAATTAAAAAAAAAAGTATATGCTTACGTATAACAGTACTTCAAATGGATCCATTTTCTAAATAAGGCCTCAAGTATATACATACCAACATTTAAAAAATGCATGTTAATAAATACTAGGGTATGAGAGACCAACTTCCCTTGAAAGGACGGGGTCAAGAATTATCGAAGTATGGAGTGATGTTGTGAGCGAATGAAAAACTGAAACCAATCTTCAATATAGCCTTTGCATTCTTGGTTTATTGCATTTTTCATATCGTGAAGTTCTTAAGTTTCTAATGTCTTACTAATCTCGACGACTTGTTGACGCTAACTAGAAGAAACCTCATTTTATCCCATAGCTTCTGATATTTATAGATTTGAAACCTTCCCAATCTCAATATAAGTTTTTAGAAATGGTTTAAGTTAGACAGAATGGTTGGGAAGGGTGGGTAAATTTCGCAATTCAAAATTGTAAGCATATTCTACTGGTTTATTATTGTGAGGGTGTGGAATGAGTTGAGTAGGAAATTGTGTAGAGCATGGAGGATTTTGATGATGTAGTAGATTGGGTTGTGTGGATGATTTTGATAAGCAAGAAAGATGTTGTCGAGAGAAAGATGTTGTTGAAAACATGGTAAATAATATGCATGATGTGTTTGTGCTACAAGATGAGGGATAATACTCATGTAATCATAAGTTGAGCCATGCCAAACTTGTGGACAAGATTGGTGGAGGTTACAATGAGATTGGCATGGCTTCCCTAACATAACAGTATTCCATAACCGATAATGCAAGTAAGAGAATGGAGAGAAAGTGTTTTGAACCATAAATGTAGGCCATGGATACCATGGCTATGAGTTTGTTGCAGCTTCTCGATCTATTTGATATATTGCTTTCATCCCAGGTAAGAAAGAGCAACTATTTATGGGATGTTCCTATCAGCACTGAGGGAAAAACACTTCTTCAATTTTTTCTTTATTTTTCTTAACCTGCAAAACATCCAATTTTTAATTTAGAGAGACTGTAAAATCAATTTTAAAATGTTCAAATAAATCATTGATTTCAGCTCCTATATCTCCTATTCTTATAGCATATTTGGAAAAGAAATAAGAAAGCTCTCTAGAATTCTTAATAGCCTTGGAGATTCTTCTTGAATACCTTATCCATAATTCAAAAAAATCATGATATGATAGCTGAAAAACATCACCTTTTCCCATAAGATTTATGAGTTCTAATAACTCATCTTCAATTCCTTTAAGAATGAGTGTTTTCAAGATCCTTTTTATCAAATGATTATGCTTTGATTTTTTAAGGTTGTATTGAAATCGTTCCACATAGTCCTCCAAGATTTCACCCACCCCTTGTGTCATTCTAAGAATATATTCATTGGCCTTGCAATAGTCATGATACATTCTCAAGAATACACTCTTCATGTCTTCCCATGTTTGAATGCAGTTCCCACCAAGGCTCATGAACCATCAAAGAGTTACTCCTTTTAAAGTAAGAGGAAACACCTTCAACCTTTGAGCACTAGTGCAATAATCATATACTATACAAACTACTTCAAACTCAAATAAGAATGTATCTGGATCTTCAATTTCCAAAGCATGAAAATTTGGTAGAGCAGATGGGGGAATGATGTGCGTTTGTGTCACTCCTCCTAGATCTCTGATAGGGAATTCAAAACTAGCAATGTGTGCTATTTCTTTCCAAAATAGAAGATGTTATTCATGTGCTACTTTGAGGCTCCTGCTTCAAATGTTCCTATAAATGTTTTAGTGGAATGGATGGTGCTTACATCACAAATTGAGTGAAATTATAATATTTTTTCTTTTTTCAAAATTCTAACTCTAAAATTCCAACTTTCATCAGTGCATGCTATACAACCTGAAACTACCTATACAGGGAAAACCTCACCACAATTTAGCTAGGGTGTTTGCATAGGTTCTTACCTTTCATCTTTAATATCCAAACCTCTTGGAGTTAGGGATGCATCTACAACCAAATATCAGTGTGGTAGTTCTATTTGATTGTCTCCTTGACAGTGGCACAAAAATTTTGGGGAAATTAATTGCTTAATAAAAAGACAACTAATCAACTAGACCTTAATTATCAACTCGAGGAATGTATTTTTGTTTCAAGGGAATCCGCAAAGTATATGAAATCAAAAAAACAACTAACACTAGTTCTACATGATTGTGTTCTACACTATCAATCACATTTAACAAGAAATAAATTGTAAGACTTGAATACCAATAATAAATTTAAAACGTACAAAATAAATGATAGGAAAAATAATTATGCTAATCACATGACTTGAATCAATACTAAATTAATAGAAAACTAGAAATTGCCATATATGGAAAATGCAGTAGCCAACAAATTACATTAAAAAAAAGAAATTAACTTTAAGGAAAAACAATTGAAATTCCAAGAAAAAAGAACACAACTAAACTACTTTAGATGTTCAAGGCAACACCTCATCCAAGGTAGTGGGCCCAACTTCCTAAGAGTCTTGAAAATCATTTCATATCATATTACAAGTATATAATTATGACATTCCATTGATATATCCTTTCATTAAAAATTAGAAATAGAAACAATACAGCTTTGAACTCTACCTCAAATTCAAAAATTGACCATCCCTCTCTTTGATTTTTTTCCTTCAATTAAATATATAGAGAGAAAAGGGATAATTACAATTAAATTAAATAGAATGATTTTCAATTAAAATTTTGGATTGATTAAAATGAGTTAATAATTAAGATAAAATATGAAATATCTCTCCTTCATCAATCAGCTGGAGCAAGTCGAATATAATTTTGTAATTAAGGAAAATTGGAAAACAACCACAATAGCAAATTTGGGAAAAATTCCTTTAGAGAACCTTGTGTTTCTCTCTATCTAGCCGAATTGTGGAAAAATTCCCACTAGAAAACTAATTTTGTATGTTCTAAAAAAACCCATGTCTTGGATTTTCAATATTCACCTTCATTTTCCCAAAATGTCCAACACAAAACTATCATTTTTTATCCCAACGAATTTTAGAATTGGAATATTTGACTATGAGATGAAGATCAAATTTGCAATATGGAAGAGATATGGAGGCTAAAATCATGAGTGATGTTATAAAAAATTCATTTATAAACCATCATTGGAAAAATCATGCATAATAATCTTCAATTTATTAAAAATAAAGGAAAACAAGTAGTACTTGTCCACAAGATCATAAATACTTATGAAAAGGAATTATATGATAAACTATGATAAATAACGTGATAAAAGAATGGTGGAAATGGATGAAATAGATGTTAAGAAATGGTAATAACAATTATAATTTAGTGGTCACACATCTGTGTTGCCTTTAAATTCCTTATCCTACATCTCCTACTCCATTTCAGCCAACATATTTTGTCCAATGAGTACCCTTTTCACTGGATGAGTACAATAGATAGGAGTATTAAAAATATCCCCATAGAGAGCCTAAAATGAACTCATATTCAATGATTCTTGATACCCATTATTATGAGAAAAATCCACCAATGGAAGATACTCCTCCCACTTCCTCTACCAATGTATGACATACATCCTCAACATATCGTCTAGAATCTTGATAACCCTCTCTGTTTTTCCATCTGTCTACCAATGATAAGTTGTATTGAAAGCTAATTTTTTCCCTAAGCTTGCAAACACATCCTTCCAAAACTTAAAAGTGAACTTGGAATATTTTTCTGATATGATCTTCTTTGGAACCCCATGCAACCTCACTATCTCCTTGATCAAGATTTGAGCCACCTCACTAGATGAATTAGTAGACTTCATTGCAATGAAGTGGTCCACCTTGCTTAGCTTGTCAAATACAACCATGATGGAATCATGTTGACTCAATGTCCTAGGAAATCCTATAATGGAGTCCATGGAAATGACCTCCCATTTCTGTTATGGAATTAGAATAGGCTGCAATAGAACAACTGGATGCTTACATCCATCTTTCACTTGCTAGCATTCCAAGCACCTTGCATCAAAATTAGCCACCTCTTTTTTCAAATTCATCCTGTAGTATAAATTCTTAACAATTATCAAAGTATTATGGTGTCTTGGATGGCTTGAATATGGCTTTACATGAAACTCACTCAAGATAATATTCTTAAACATACAACTATCAAGCACATAAATCATGCTCTTGAATCTGACCAAAACATTTGTTGTGAGGTGGTACTCCTCATACCTATCACCTTCACCCTGTTGCTGCAATCTCTGCTTCAGCTGCTCATACTTCTCACCATGTTTCCCTACATGCAAGGTCCACTCCTGTAAATTTGTCCCATGAGAGTTCACAACTCAAATATAATTCACTTTCACTCTCCTACCGAGAGCACTTGCAGCCCTATTCTCCTTGCCCTTAATGTACATGATCTAAAAATCAAACTCATTGAGGGTATCCAACCATCTAGGTTTCTTGGCATTTAGATTTGGTTGATCAAACAAGTACCTCAGCCCACTATGATCACTCATAAAAACAAACCTCTTGTCAAGGAGATAATGTCTCAACATATTCAATGCATGAATGATGGTTGCCAACTCAAGATCATGAGTCACATAATTATGGTCGTTCTCATTCAATATGTGACCAAGAAACATCAAGTGGAAGTGCTTGAGCTTGAAGTCTCCCAAACCCAAGGATTATTGTGCTTTTTCTTGTTAGGATGTCTAGTTGGCTCTACCCTGTTTTCTCTTATATGGCTACAAGTATAAATAGTAATATTATTTGTAATTAGTTTTATAAGTGGAATTCCAAGTGTTAATACTGGAATGTGAAGAGTCATGATATAATGTAATGATTTATTTTGTAAAGAAGATGAAGAGTCATGAGGGTAGTCCAAAATTCGAAAAGGGCAGTTAAAGAGTCACCCCCTCTTATTATAAATAGAACCTCATAACTCATGTAAAGGGCTTTTGGGGAGCCAAGCTTTTTGCTAGGCTTAGATATAGAGTCAGGAGCATGTGAGTTTTGTGAAAGCCTCAGCTTCTCCGTAGCATAGAGGAAGTATGTTTCTTTAGAGGAGTAGGTGATGTTGACTTCACATTCCGCTATTGGGGCTAGTGGTCCGTCAATGGTGTATGCATGATTGGGGCTTTCACTTAATAAAAGATTAGAGCCAACACATTTTCATGCATATGTTGTAAATGTAGTAGGACTATTCTTATTATGTTTAAATGTATGCTATTTAACTTATGCTTATGCTTATGACTTATTTCTTTTGCATTGGTATGAATCTTGTTGAATGTGTGTTGTTCTATTAATTCATCATTGTTGACTTGTGAACTATTTCACATATTATATTATGATGTCATTATGCTTGTGTGTTCCTTCCAAGTTACATATTATTACAAGCTTTAAATGAACTCACTTATTTTCCCTACCATCTGGCAGAACCTTCATGCATTACACTTGACTCTCTGCAAGATCACACAATTTTTCTCACCAAAGTCACTATACATCAATTTCAACCAAGGCATATCAGTAGCACCCACTACATCGAAAACTAGGTCATATTCTGGATGGGATTCCTACACCAAATGGTGTGAGGTATAATTGGGACTTCATATTAGGGATATCCCTTGAATGTTGGCAAGTCCAGCACTGTCAACAAAACCCTAGTCATGGTGATCAAATCCCTCATGCTCTACAAATCTAGATGAAAAAATGTTTGTTTTAACTTGCTTTACTGCCAAACCTTTCTTGTTTGACCTCAAAACTATTGAAGAGAGGATATGTATCCATATTGTGATGGGTGTGTGTTATATTTTTTCCATGACTAACCTGACGTGCGAAGCGGTGGGTTAGAGGGGGCTGACAACCTCCCCTTCATTGTGTTGGGCACAGTGGGGGGGTCATAGGGGGTTCCATCCCCCCCTAACGGCAGGTTTGAGGATGGGGGGGGGGGGTACAATGCTCTAATGAGTCTAGGGTAGTGCCCCAGATTTTTTTTGGACACTAGATTAGGTGGGAGGACCTACCTATGCTTTTGTGCATTAGTTTTGCACATGGTTTTGCACATGAAGGTTTTATTACCATTGTATTTTGTAGATCCGATCAAGGGAACTACCGTTATTTTCTAATCTAGGGTTAATAGATTGGGGTTTATGTTCAGCATGTATATATGTGTGTGTGTGTGTGTGTGTGTTGTACTATTGAAAGGAATATAATGAAAAATTAATCTGGTAGTCTTGGCTTTAGGATCCATGGGAAAATCTCAATGTATTTTCTTTGAGTTTCTTGCCATTGTATATTTTCTATTTTTGTTTTTAAGAATTCGTTTGCAGGTACTTTCTGTATAGGGTTAAAACCTACAAGTTGAAGATGATCGCCATGTTTTCAAGTGGTTGATCCACTTGGAGAGTGATCATGTGCATGGTTGACCATGAATGTGCTTTCATAGGTTTGAGATCCCTTTGGGTACCAAAATTATTCACTTGGTACTAAAAATTAACTATGCTTCTTTCATTACCAAAACAACCTCCAAAAACACTTAATTATCTAGTTAAAACATAGAATTTAAAGAAAGAAGCATAGAGTAGCTTACCATGCTATTGATAGGAATGGGAGGGTAATTTGGTAAGTTAAAAAGGGGAAAAAGGGTGTGACAGGAAAGGAAATAATATAAAAAAATTATAGCTTGGGATTTCATTTATGCAGTTCAACGATGATAAGGATTTAAAAGGAAAGAGAAAATTAAGATATTATAAGGAGGTGATCAACCCAATTCTCAAAAATGAAAAGTATATATTTGTCTTGACTAGTGTAAAGAAGAAAATAACCATTGTTAAAATAAGAATAAATTCTCATGAGCTCCATAGTGAAAGTGGGCACTAGTCAATTCCTAAAACCACTTTGGATGAAAGAGTTTGTCACATTATTGACACTGACATGGTTGAAGATGAAATGAGCTTTCTCTTAGATTGTTCATCATATACTTATATTAGATCTTAATTTTAAATATATATCACAATCCTCGTGTGTGTCACACTACTATCCTTCTTTAATTTTATTTTCTCAAAAATATGGTGAGTTTGGAATGATTCTCTTAAAGCTTGTTTAGCATAGAAGTAAACCTTTTAAAAGATCAAAGTAATATCTTATATTCTTATGGTTGATAAATCATTTTTTATGTTAATAGAATTTAATAATTATCATCAAATAAATATAACAAAATTTATTTTAAAAAATTAAACAGATATTATTTTTTATGAAAAATTAATACATGACAATAATATATATTTTATCACATTAAATAATAATATCAAAAAATTATAAAATATAATTACTTTTCAATTACTTACAAAAATGATCATACCCACAGGGTAGGTCAAATGGTGTTGGTCATGTAAATGAAGTATTATGTGTCAGGACGTTTGGTGTTCAAATCCCCTAATTCACCTATGCATGTGGAAGGTGCATATGTACGTGCCTAGAAGTTATAGTGGTAGTGGTTGGAATCGAACTTGTGTCACATGAGTAAGAGACTGACCCAGTTATTGATTACTCTAGATACAAAAAAAATAAAAAAAATATTACCAAAATTATTATAAATATAATAAAATGTGGAAAAAGAACAAATAAAATTATTAATTTTTAACTAACAATGAAAATTGATAAGAAAACATAAAATCATTATAATGAAATCAAATATGTATATATATATATATATATATATATATATATATATATTGCATATAATAATAAAATGTAATTTGCTTACCATACATAGTATTGAATACAAATCATTGTTATGAATCAACAATGTTTTTTTTCGTCTTTATCAAAACCTTTCATAAAGATTTACCTTTGCCCCCTTTCCATGCTATTTGTGTGTAAGTAAATAAAATATTTTCACTTTTTGTAATTATTTCCTCATTTTTCCCTTTTTCCTATTAGAATCACCCATGGAACTCTATAATTAATATATTCTACAAAAAAACAGTTCATCATTATCTCTTTCATACCTTATTAGATGGTTTAAACCTCTAAAGGGAGTTAATCAAGGACCCTATTAGGTAGTTTCAACCTCTAAAAAGAGTGACATGTCCATGGTACATCCTCCAAGTGGTAGGTGGAAAATGTTATAATAATGGATTAGAGTGGGGATTAGGGAAAACATCTAGACCACATCTCATGGTACAAGGGTAGCTATAATATGGGAAACCCACACTTGGGTATATGATTTTAGGATGTAGAAAATCATGGTACATGAGTTACGTCAACCTTTTTTTTCTAGCCTTCTTCATATGCATTTTTCCTTTGACTGGTTTTTCTTCATAACCAATCAGGGCTCCAAGGGATGAGAGGGTGATGTCTAATATATAGTAGTGGATACCCTCTTAAGTTGGGGCATTTCATCGCCCACCAGAGTTTGGGAAAAGCATGGGTTCCTTAATAATGGAGGGGGCTCATCTAAGGCCCATAGGAACAAGGGAGATGGCCATAAATAAGGGGTAGAGATGATGTTTGGATTTTTCCCATGTGCTAAATTTGTATGTCCTGACCATGTTTTTCATTTTGTTGTACATTTCCAGTTGAGAGTGGCCAAGTTATGCTTTTTCTTTTCTTTTAACTGCATCAACCTTCGGGGCATTGTTTCAGGCCTGATGCAAGGTGTGGAGAAGGGGAGAGGGAGGATAACCCTATGTGGACCCAAATGGTAAAAGAGATGAATGGGAATAAAATGAGTGGAAGGAGGAATGTATGTGGTGTCGGGATTGGGACCATGCAACCAAATTCATTATTTCCCAAGTAATACCAACCCTAAAGCTATGGGCCAGTAAAGGATATCCCACAATACTAGGATACAAGGATAACTATGAAATCAGACATTGGAGATAAGAGTACAGACCTAGCCAACTCTCTCCATTGAATCCCCCCACTAATCCGTGCTCAAATTTCCCATGACTAGTAAGTAAAATTACTCAACTATACTAATGAAAAGTCATACATTCGGGGTCAGGAGGCCCACCTTATAACATACGATCATAAAAAGTCAATGAGGGATCACATGGTTGGCTCAGGTGGAGAAGATAATGACACATCGAGCTATCTGGTGGTTGTAAGGGGTTCTTGGTTGTCTACTGAGGACCATCTAGGAGAATAAAAGTATCCTATATATACGACCCACATGTGGTGGGTAATAGGTCCCTCAAAGCATGACTATCCTGACTGTTTTTTCAGAAATTATATCAAGCCTAAATGCCATAAGATATGATAATCAAGCAATTTTTCCAAAATGGTGATCAAAATGGATATGAGTGTTTGTAGAAATGTTATTTTCAATATAATACATCTACATACATAAATAAATTCAAATATTTATCACTGATGTTAATTTTCATAGCATGTTGCAATAAAAACAATTATTTTTACATATAAAGAAATTTATTTATTTATCTCCTTATTTATTCTATTTTCTACACTAACCTACTCTACTTTGAAAAATAAAATATGCTTACATATAAGAGTACTTCCAATGGAGCCATTTTCTAAATAAGGCCTCAAGTATATACATACCCAAATTTAAAAAATGCATGTTAATAAATACTAGGGTATGAAAGACCAACTTCCCTTGAAAGGATGGTGTTAATAATTATCGAAGTATGGAGTGACATTGTGAGAAAATGATAGAATGAAACTAATCTTTAATATAGCCTTTAATTTTTGTATTTACCATAGTTTTCATATCGTGAAGTTCTTGAGTTTCTAATGTCTTACTGATCTTGACGGCTTGTTGATGCAGACTAGAAGAAACCTCATTTTCTCCCATAGCTTCTGATATTTTTGGATTTGAAACCTTCCCAATATCAATATAATTTTTCAAAAATAGTGTAAGTTATATAGAATGGGTGGGAAGGGCGGGTAACTTTTGCAATTCAACACTGTAAAAATATCTTACTAGTTTACTATTGTGGGGGTGTGGAATGAGTTGAGTAGGAAATTGTGTAGGGTATGGAGGATTTTGATGATGTAGTTGATTGGGTTGTGTGGATGATTTTCATAAACAAGAAATATTTTGTTGGAAATATTGTAAATAATATGGATGATGTGTTTGTGCTACAAGACGAGGGATAGTAGTAATGTAATCGTATGATGAGCCATGCCAAATGTGTGGACAAGATTGGTGGAGATTATACTAATATTGATGTGGCTACCCTAACAAAAGAGTATTCCATAATGGATCATGCAAGTAAGAGAATGGAGAGAAAGTGTTTTTATACATAAATGAAAGCCATTGTTACCATGGTTTTGAGCTTGTTAGAGCTTCTTGATCTCTTTTATATGTTGTTTTCATCCCAGGTAAGAAAGAGAAACTATTTATGGGATGTTCCTGTCAGCATTCAGGGAAAAGAACTTCTTGAATTTTTTCTTGATTTTTCTTAACCTACAAAAAATACAATTGTTAATTGAGAGAGATACTAAAATAAATTTTAAAATGTTCATATAAATCACTTATTTCAACTCCTATATCTCCTATTCTTATAGCATATTTGGAAAAGGAAGAAGAAATTTCTCTAGAATTCTTATCAACCTTCAAGATTTTTCTTGAATACCTTATGCATAATTCACAAACATCATGATATGATCGCTAAGAAACATCACCGTTTCCCATCAGATTTAAGAGTTATAAAAAATCATCTTCGATTCCTTTAAGGAGTGCTTTCAAGATCCCTTGTATCAAGTGATTATGCTTTGATTTTTGAAGGTTGTATTGAAATCATTCCACATATTCCTCCAAGATTTCACCTACCCCTTGTGGAATTATAAAAATATCATCATCGGCCTTGCAATAGTCTTGGTACATTTTCAAGAATACATTCTTCATGTCTTTCCATGTTTGAATGTAGATCCCACCAATGCTCATGAACCATCGGAGAGATACTCCTTTTAGAGTAAGAGGAAACACCTTTAACCTCTGAGATTTAGTACAAAAACCATATCATATACAAAGTACTCAAAACTCAGATAAGAATGTATCTGGATCTTCATTTTACAAACCATGAAAATTTGGTAGAGCAGGTGGGCGAATGATGTGCATTTTTGTCACTCCTCCTAGATCTATGATAGGGAATTCAAAACTAGCAATATGTGCCATTTCTTTCCAAAATAGAAGATGGTATTCATGTGCTACTTTAAGGATCCTCCTTCAGATGTTCCTACCAATTTGTTAGTATAATGGATGGTGCTTATGTCACCACTTGAGTGAAACCATAAGATTTTTTTTAGTGCATGCAATATGACCTCAAACAACCTATAGAGGGAAAACATCACCACAATTGATCCAGGTGGATGTTGGTGGCCACCCATATATCCCATTTGGACCCCCACAATTGTCTCTTTCAGTCTTTTCAGTTTCCTAAATTGTAGCACAGTTTACTATTTTTAGCAGTTTTTCGGGTCCTGAACTCCCGGAGCTGTTTTGAGGCCCTAAACGACTTTTTTTTGGCAAATCTAGGGCAAAATGGGTCCATGGATCGATGTTTCCTCCCAAATTTGTAGTGCTCGGATAGATCTTTCTAACGAGCTATTGTACGCATCAAACGGAGATCGTATTCCAAAGTTACGACCCCGAGAAATTGATGTACCAATTTACCCAAACGGGGCCCACAATTTGGCGTTTCATCTTCTAGGGTTAGATTTCAGAATGTTAAGGGTTTTCCATTGTTTCTCAACAATAAATAGGCCTTCAAGCATGTTTAGAGGCATGTAGCCACCACATCTCTTCTCAGAGATAAGCTACCATCGCCCTAGCTGGTTTATTTCCATTTCCGGTTGTAAGCATATTTCAGTATTTTCCATTAATGAAATGAAGTATTATTTCCGCTGCATCTTTGTGTATATGGTTATCTATGTAATTTGTTGCGTTCCTGTTTAAATCCGGATCAGTGGTATCAGAGCAGTCTAATTTTTCTCTATTTTTCTTTGCATGTCCCCAACGAGGTCGGGATATAAGGAGTTAGGGCTTGAACTGGTCGAACCTTTGCAAGACCAGCCTCGCAAATCCTGACGGCCTCCCATGGCGGATGAGAAGAAAGACGAGGGGGCAGGAGATCCTATCAAAATATTGCTCGAAGAAGCCCTCAAGCGGCAAAGGAACGCGATGATGGATAGCTTTGTGCAGATCCTTCAGCGGCTACCCAAAGGCAATGCATCGACTTCCAACAGCGACTCTGGAAATGCCATGCCATTTAAGGTACAATTTAATTTTGAAATCCCCATCTTCGAGGGTCAAATAGACACAGATGCCGTAGATAAATGGTTAAATCTGCTAGATGGGTATTTTTCTGTTCACGAATTTTCAAGTCGGGAAAAGATCGTTTTCTGTTATAGACATTTTTGTGCCTTTCATCACTGAGCATGAAATGTCAATAATCAAGGGATCCAAAGTCCCTAAACATGTTTTTCCTACCCCTAGAGGAACAAGGCTAGCAAACCACAGCAATTCACAAAAGTTCTCCACCTGAAAACACTAAAAAACAAGGCAATTCTGGATCATGTCAACTGCTCCACTGAGCATCTGCGCTGAATGTCAACTGCTCCACTGTCTACCTGCGTTGAATGTCAACTGCAAAGAAGGCTACCTGCGTTGAGCGAGTTTGGACAAGTGGCAGAGTCATTTCTCAAGGTGTCAATGCCCAGGAAGCTTCCAAAATGACACTTGGATCAGGGAATTCGACTGGTGATGAGTAAGAGGTTCCAAATCTCCAAGTGGAAGCAAGGACCTCCAAGTGGACTCAAGAACTATGAGAGGGAGAGGACACTAGTCAGTTTCATACCAGTCTCAAGCTGACTCATCCTCTCTCCAATATCCCTATATATAGATCTCTCCTACAAGAGGTCAGGGAGGCTGGAATTTGGTATTTGCAAAGAATTGCTGTTGGTTTGTGGCTAGAAACATTGGGTGTGTTATGCTTTGAAGGGAATTGAAGAAGGAATTCCATTCTGCTGGGAAGGAGATGCTGGGTTGGAGCCCTATGGGTTGTATCTCTTCCTGAATCCTGTTACTTTCAATAAAGCTATCTTGATTCTTCCCTATATGCTGGTGTATTTTGTATGATTGCATTAGTATATTTGATTTACTTCTAATCCTGAATCATTTATGAATATGTATATTTGCCTTTGTATTGTTTTCTTCTCTTGTTGCAATAGATGTTCTCTTGTCACAGGTAGCTGTTCTCTTGTGATCTCGTGGGATTCAAGTAGCTGTTCTCTTGATCAAGCGAGGAGGCAAGTAGATGTGGACACACAAAGAGAAGAGGATCTAGATCGAGGGACAACCGAAAGACAACGGTAAGTCTGCCAATCTCCCCTCTTTCACATTTCATAAAGGAAGGAATCATAATAGCTGTATTCGTTTGTTGCTAAGGCGCTGTCACACCTTAGGTGGATAGGATCGTCCTAAATAGGCATTTTTCCCCACAACATTTTCGCTCTTCTCAAAGCAGCCTCCCACGTCAAGGACTGGTGTGAAACCTACTGCGAGTAGAAGGATGAAAGTACAGGCTCACTATTTTCAGCCACACCCACTTGGAATGACTTCCGGGATGCCATCAAGGAGCAGTACTACCCTGTCAGAAGCTATGAGGACAAATACATCAAATGGACAACACTGCGGCAAGGAAGAGACCAAGATGTGCCGGAGTTCACAAAAAATTTTCATACCCTTCGCACACAGTTGGGTATCAAAGATTCTGAGCTGCATCTAGTACTCAAATATCGTGACTGCCTACACAGATACATCCAGGAAGAGATGGGGTTCTTGAACATCTCCTCACTCGACACAACATACCGATACGCTGTCAAAATCGAGCAAAAGTTCAAATAGAAGAAGCGAGACTTTGGATCTACAAATCCAAAGCCCAAAGGACAAAGCCAAGGCGGGGTGACCCAAGACAACCTATCGAAGCCACAAGAAAAGAACAATACCACGAAGCCGAAGAAGGACACAAGAAAGTGGTGTGAGTTCCACAAGAGTCCCACTCATAACACAAATGAGTGTCGGACCAAGAAGTCGCTGGTGGCCAAGTTGAAGGCTTCCGAATCAGATGCATATTCTGACCCTGAGCTAGAACCCGACAAGGGGAATGGAAAGGGGAAGAAAATCATTGATGCGGATCCCAGCGCCACTATTGCCACCGCCAAGATCCAGAAAAATGAGCCCGAAAATCCAAAGGAAGGGGAGCGTCTTTTCCACTCACAGATGTGGGTGAAGGGTTCGCCGCTGCAATTCATTGTCGACAGTGGCAGCCAAAACAACCTGGTTTCAGCAGAGGTCATGAAGCAGTTGGGCCTACCGACTACACCACACCCACAGTCGTACAGTATCGGGTGGCTTCATGAAGGACGAGATCTCAAAGTTCGCCAACAGTGTCGTCTTCCCTACAGCATCAAGCCCTTCACAGACGAGGTATTGTGTGATGTTACACCTCTAGATGTATGTGATGTATTATTAGGCCAGCCATACTTGTGGAGGCGACATGCTGTGTATGAGTCCAGGCCTCGTGCTGTCATTATTTCTTTGAATAATTCATTATACAGGATACAGGAGATAGCCCCACCTACCGCCACATCTTTGATCACCAGTAAGAAAGGCAGCAAGCTCATCTCACAGACTAGGAAATTCATCTGGCTGGTTCACTCCCAAAGTAAGGGGAAGATTGTCATCACATCCATGGCCCCCGCGAAGGATTCCTCCATGCAGCAGCAACAGCAAAGGGATATGGTCATGACAAGACACAGGAACAACTTCTCCTCACCCACAGGGGTACCACACATGTTTTAGGTGGGCGACAAAGTTTGGTTACATCTGCAAAGGGAGCGCCTTACCAGAACCCATTAGAAACTCAGACCACTCCGACATGGTCCTTACAACAGTACCAAGGCTATGGGCAACAATGCTTTGAAGCACAGCATTCCTCCGTTCCTTGGCTTGCGCCGAGTGTTCAATGTGGACCGTCATCGACCATGCTTCCCACCATTTCAGGACACATCAGAGATTGCAGAACAGCTCACCAGAGACCCAGATTAACAGAAGCTTCCTCATCTCAGGGATGAACTCAACGCAATGGGGACCATTGCTTCCTAAGGGGGGAGGAATGATCCAGGTGGATGTTGGTGGCCACCCATCTATCCCATTTGGACCCCCACACCTGTCTCTTTCAGTCTTTTCAGTTTCCTAAATTGTAGCACAATTTACTATTTTTAGCAGTTTTTCGAGTCCTCAACTTCTGGAGTTGTTTTGAGGCCCTAAACGACGTTTATTGGAAAATCTAGGGCAACATGGGTCCATGGACTGATGTTTCCTCCCAAAGTTGTAGTACTCGGATAGATCTTTCTAACGAGCTATTGTACACGTCAAATGGAGATCATATGCCAAAGTTACGACCCCAGGAAATTGATGTACCAATTTACCCAAACGGAGCCCACAATTTGGCATTTCATCTTCTAGGGTTAGATTTCGGAATGTTAAGGGTTTTCCATTGTTTCTCAACAATAAATAGGCCTTCGAGCCTCATTGTAACAGAGTTCAGAGGCATGTAGCCACCACATCTCTTCTCAGAGATAAGCTACCATCGCCCTAGCTGGTTTATTTCCATTTTCGGTTGTAAGCATATTTCAGTATTTTCCATTAATGAAATGAAGTATTATTTCCGCTGCATCTTTGTGTATATGGTTATCTCTGTAATTTGTTGCGTTCCTGTTTAAATCTGGATCAACAATTTAGCTAGGGTGTGTGCATAGGTTCTTGCCTTTCTTATTTAATATCCAACCCTCTCGAAGGTAGGGATGCATCTTCAACCAAATATTAGTGTGGTAGTTCTATTTTATTGCCTCCCCGAAAATGACGCCAAAATGTTGGGTAAATTAATTGCTTAATAAAATGACAACTAATCACCTAGAAATTAATTATCAACCTGAGGAATGTCCTTTTGTTTCGAGGAAATCCACAAATTATATGCAAGAAAACAAACAACTAACACTACTTCAACATGATTGTGTTCTACACTATCAATCTCTTCAACAAGAAATAAAATGTAAGACTTGAATAACAATACTAAATTTAAAAAGTAGAAAGTAAATGAGAGGAAAAATAATTATGCTAATCACATGACTTGAATCAATACCAAGTTAATAGAAAAGTAGGAATTGCAAGAAACACCATACTTGGAAAATGCCGCAACCAAATTACATTAAAAAAATGAAATTTACTTTAAGGAAAAATAATTGAAATTCTAAGAAAAAAGCACACAACTAAACTACTTTAGATGTTCAAGGCAACACCTTGCCCAAGGTAGTGGGCCCAACTTCCAAAGAGTCTTGAAATCTATTTCAGATCATATTACAAGTATATAATTATGAAATTCCATTGAAATATCCTTTCATTAAAAATTAGAAATAGATACAATACAGTATAGAGTTTTGCCTCAAATTCAAAAATTGTCCATCCATCTCTTTGATTTTTTCCTTCAATTAAATATATAGAGAATAAAGGGATAATTACAACTAAATTAAATAGAATGATTTTCAATTAATATTTTGGATTGATCACAATGATTTAATCATTAAGATCAAATCTCAAAGATCTCTCCTTCATCAATCAACTTGAGCAAGTCGAATTTGATTTTGCAATTAAGAAAAAATGGAAAACAACCATAGCAACAAATTTGGGAAAAATTCCTTTAGAGAACCTTGTGTTTCTCTCTATCCAGACTGAACTGTGGAAAAATTCCCAATGGAAAACAAATTTTGTATGTTCTGCAGAAGACCCATGTCTTGGATTTTCAATATTTATCTTCATTTTACCAAAATATCCAACGCAAAACTATCGCTTTTTCTCCCAACTAATTTCTGAATTAGGATATTTGACTATGAGTTGAAGGTCAAATTTGCAATATGGAAGAGATCTTGGAGGCTAAAATCATGAGTGATGTTATAAAAAATTCATTAATAAACCATCATTGGAAAAATCATGCATAATAATCATGAATTTATTAAAAATAAAGGGAAACAACTATTACTTATGCCTAAGAGCATAAATACTTATGAAATGGAAATATATGATAAACTATGATAAATAACGTGATAAAATAATGGTGGAAATGTATGAAATAGATGTTAAGGAATGGTAATAATAATGATAATTTAGTGGTCACACACCCGTGTTGCCTTTAAATTCCTTCTAATATCCTACATCTCCTACTCCATATCAGTGAACATATTTGGTCTAATTAGTACCTTGTTCACTGGACCAGTACAACTAATAGGAGTATTAAAACTCTGCCCATAGAGAGCCTCAAATGGACTAATATTCAACGACTCTTATACCCATTATTATGAGAAAATTCCACCAATGAAAGATACTCCTCTCACATCTTCTGCTAATGCATGACATACATCCTCAACATATCCTCGCGAACCTTGTTAACCCTCTCTGTATGTTTGTTTGTCTATCGATGATAAGCTATATTGAAAGCTATTTTTTCCCCAAGCATGCAAACAACTCCTTCCGAAACCTAGAAGTGAACTTGGAATCTTTTCCTGATATGATCTTCTTGGGAACCCATGCAACCTCACTATCTCCTTGATCAAGATTTCAGCCACCTCACTAGCCGAATTAGTAGAGTTCATTGCAATGAAGTGATCCACCTTTCTTAGCTTGTCAACCGAAACCATGATGGAATCATGTTTTCTCAATGTCCTAGGAAGTACTATAATGGAGTCCATGGAAATGACATCCCATTCCCATTATGGAATTAGAATAGGCTACAATAGACCAACTGGATTCTTACATCCATCTTTCACTTGCTAGTAGTCCAAGCACCTTGCATCAAATTGAGCCACCTCTCTCTTCAAATTCATCTAGTAGTAGAACTTCTTAACAATTGTCAATGTATTATGGTATCTTGGGTGGCCTAAATATGATTTACATGAAACTCACTCAAGATAATATTCTTCAACATATTGCTATCAAGCACATAAATCATGCTCTTGAATCTGACCAAGACATTTTTCGTGAGGTGGTACTTGTTAGCTTCGCTAGAAAAAGCCCCAAAATTGGATCCATATATGTCCTAAAAGTCTTCAAATTTTCTTAGAAGCATGCCAATGGATCCATTAATGCACTTGACATTTTCAATTTTGGTTCAAAAGATAATCTAATGATCAAAATTGGTGCAAGACAAAAACCATTGGAAGGGCAGAAATGCAGTATCAGTAGGCTCAAAACACTCTAAAACCATGAAGAAGCATTATCGCAAGCTTAAACTGGGCATTTCACAGCCTCTGTTAGATCTGGCTGATCAACAGCCTAGATCTAAGTGGAAAATCATAAATCGGTCGGGTAAAGGGGACAGACTAAAGGTAGGCGCATGACACTGCTGATCAATGACCGCCGATGATCGGATTGGCTGGTCGCATCAACGGGGAACATATGTGGTGATCTATATATATATATATATATAAGGCCTAGGTATTGAGCGATCAGCGATTGCAATGGGGTCACATCACTGTATCACATCGGTGGTATACCATAAGGCGGGGCCTATGCACTGATGTAAGTGCGATGAGATAATTGGACCCAATGGCATTATAGTGGGGATTTCATACATTCTGAGATCTGTGCCCAGGCCATTTTCAAATGTATTTGGTATATTTTCATTATATAGATGAAAATACAAAGGGAGCCTTGGCAGTGGCGATAGCGATAAAGCCCAAACCCGAGAGGGTTTGGGAATGATATTATATAATGTTTTAGGTCTGGGGAAAGCCACATTTTAATGGTTTTATGTATTTTCCTTATTTCGATGAAATAAAAAGGAAACCTGGAGGCATTATGATGGTGATGAAGCCCAGACCCAAAGGGGTCCGGGAAGTGATATATATAATATTTGAGGTCCGCCAATCGCAATTTTCCTATTTTTTTATTGTTTTAGCCATATTTCAAAGTACAAAGGAAAAGTCAAAAAATGTTTGATTTTGGGCGGGCCATGTGCGGTAAGTGGTTTAGGCCGAGCTCTACCTGATGCCATATAGCTACTGCCACATGTCCAAGACAAGGAGAGAGAAAACCACCCTCATCAGGCGGTTAACTCCAGTATAAAAGAGATGCCCGAAATGGATCACCACCGTTGGATCTTTGACTCCCAGATCAATGGTGGAGATGTGCTATCACTGAAATGGTGGACCCGAGAGGAAAATGCGCCATATCTAATAATTTTTAGGTCCGAAAAGGAGAGAGATGGGTGGGATTTTCACAAGATTTCTGTGTTTTTCCACGTTTAGTAGAAAACAGTCATTCTACATATCCAAAGAGAAAATAGAGGTCTAATAGCCCTTCCATCGCAGCATGGCTCACCATAAACAAAAAAAGGTCATGGAGCACGTGCAGCTATCCCTAAACAGAGTCAATCAGGTAGCATAGATAGTGCGACACATCCAAATCAAAGAGAAAGGGTCATGGAGCAGACAACACAGCTCATCAAACAGACATCATGGAGCATCTCTAGCTTAGGAGAAATCCCAGATAGCGCAACAACCTATCAAAATATCTGAAAGCAGTTGCTCTTCTGTCGGAAGAAAAGAACTCTGATCAAAGGGCATCGAATTAGTTAACAATGCATATTGGGCAGGCTAAGACTTCGAGTCTTCTGGAGAGCTCATGAGTATTGTAAACATGCTATAGATAGTCGTTAGTAAGATGTAATAGAGGTTCAACTTCTGGATATTATTCCTCCTCTATTCCTTCAAGTTTCTCATCTTCATTCTAGAGATATAAGCTTATTTTACCATTATATGTTCAACATCCATTCTCTTTGTTGTTTTATGCCTGCACTTGAGCAGTTTTGTTCATGTTTCCTTGTGTCTAAGGCCAAATAATTTTCATCTTATCTCTGCTTTAATAACTTAGAATTGCAAGCTTCTTTGCTGCCTGTAGCTAACCATTCATATGTGGTCATATATGCATCTTCCAGTATAGTCAGTATTATCTTTTGTTGTCTATAGCTAGTCATTCATTTATGTCTATATATGCAATCTACTGATATAGTTAGTATTCTCGATCTTCCATTAAATATATAAACTATTGAGAATTATTGGTTTAAAGCCTTGTGTTGTTGAGGGTGTTCATGCATGCCTTGAGTGGGAATAGAGTTGAAATGGTCATCTAACTTGATCCAAACCATCATCCATTCCAATAGTTCTGAGAACAATATTGAATATTATATGTTACCAGGAATTTCTGATCTGAAACCTAGGAGCGTTTCCTAGAGTGCTAACATAATTAGCGCCATTGTCGGGGAAAGGAAACTGAAGCTCAGCTTCCATGGGAAATGACATGGATCCAGCTTTGATGATAGACAAAGTCTGGACACATTTCTGGTTGTAATCATCTATCTGACGACTCTACTAGAGGTTGAACCTCTTGTCAACTCCACTTCATAGATCTGGCTCAGTTTGTGAGGCATACTTGGAAAAATCATCAAAATCTACAAGCTAAACCAGTCCCTGACCCTAAAAAAATAATCAAAGAGAGAAAGGTATTATAGAAAGGAGCATCAGTTTTAGGTAAACCTAAACAATCTTCTATATCACTTCAAGAAAGGCTTGTAATAGAACAAATACATGTTGAGAGTATAACATCTAATACTAGCAGTGAAGAAAAAATCTTAGAGATACATAAAGCTCCTTATTCTTTAAGTTCTCCTTCTTCTTTAAGCCCTAAGGAAACCTCACCTCCTATCCATCAGACTCCTTTAGTCCTCTCAGTCACTCCTCAGCCCTCTGCCATTTAGACTGCCAGTACTTTTATAGCCACCACAACTATGGTATGTCCACAAGCACCTACCAAAATGGAAAGATTCATAGCTGCTAGATATGGACCTATAATACTGCCCACTCCTATGAATTCCATGCCTACTAGATAATATAAAAAATATAGGCCTAAGTTCACTGGGACTGAAGGTATTATTGTTGAATAACATCTTGAGACATTCTATAGCTATGCTAATAATCTAGACATTAGTGAAGATCATGTGTGGATGGGAGTCTTTGTTCAAAGCCTAGATGGAAAGGCTAGAAAATGGTTCAGAGAACTAACCCCAAGATCTATCGCAGATATTGAAGCTTTAGATGATGCATTCCTAAAACATTGGGAGGATAAGAAGGATCTCCTCTACTACCACACTGAGTTTGGGAACTTAAAGAGGGAAAATGGTGAGTTTCTATTTGATTTTAGTAAGAGGTTTAACCGTATGTACAACAAGATACCAGCTGAAATAAAACCTACTACTACCTCTGCTAAACTCACCTATGCTAGTGCTTTTTATTCTAACTTCTACCTACTATTGAGAGAGAGGCAATGTGCTACCTTGGCTGACATGCAGGATGTAGCCTTGGAAGTGGAATCAAACATCATGGCCACAGAGAAGCTCAAGGGAAATGTTGATAGAAGAAGATACATGGGCGAGTCTTCATCATCCTCTGATCCTAAGATAGATGAAATTACCAAAATGATTGAGTCATTAGCCTACGAAATCTCCAAATTAAAGTTTGAGCAGCACCAAGGGAAAGGAAAAGTGCCTAATAACTTTTCTCCTAGAAATCCAAATCCAAATCCAATAGAAGAGCTAATGAGAAGTTGCAAATTTTGCAAAGAAACAAAGATGTAAATGAAGACTAAAGGGTGAGGGCTCCTTTCCAAAATAATGTCATGGAAGAAGAGAAGTTTGAAGAAGAGGATGAGATCCATTGTCTAGAAGACAAAGGAAATGCTTCCTTTTTTACCTCAGCTACCTATGAAAAGTCATTATGCAATGACAAGATCAGCCAAGAATGGGATGGTAAAGATATTCTACAAACTGTAGATCAGCAAAGATATAATTTTAGTTCAAAGGTAAATAATGCCAAGGAAACTCCTATTCAAAGAGCTGTTGTCCCTGTAGTACAGCAATACAATAAGAAAAAACAAGCAGTAGTTGATCCCATCATCCTCCAAGCTCCAGCTCATGAGGTAAGAGGTCTTGAAAAGTCTCCTTCTCCTTTCAATTTTCAATCATAAATTCAGAAGCTAAAGATACCCATGCCTCTGATTGAAATATTGAAGAATTAGTACTTCAAAAGATCCATCATCGAGGCCCTTAAGCCTAAAGCCATCCAAGCCTCTACTGACTATGTGATTCTCCAAGGTGAAAAGCCAGTTGTTATTTTCAGCCCAATGATTGAAAATTGTGAAGACAACTCCCCATCATTCTATGTCTCTCTGACTATTCATGATAAAATCCTTCACAACTACCTTCTGGATTATAGAGCCAACCATAATCTAATGCCCAAGGCTGTCATGGATGAGCTAGGTTTGGACATTACCAAGCCTTATCATGACCTGTTCTCTTTTGACTCTAGAAAAGTGAAATGTCTGGGATTAATCAAAGACCTAGACATCACTTTGTCTCAGCTTCCCATGAAAAGCATGATGATGGATATTTTGGTAGCGGATGTACCCCCCAAGTTTGGCATGTTACATTCCAGAGGTTGGATCAAGAGACTAGGTGGATCATTACAAAATGATCTATCTTATGTTACTGTCCCAGTTTTCGGAGGTGAGAGCAATAGATTACACAGAGAGGAGCAATTGGCCTATATCATCAGCAATGACAAGAATCCCCCTAATCATCCCATTTACACTATTGACACTGATTTTGGAGCATGCATTCTTCATATTGAAGAATCTCAGCTGGCCTCAACATGGCTCAAGAAACCAGTTTGCCAGATCACAGAGGAAGAAAACCCATAGATTTGGGAATTGTTTCTTGATTGGGATTGCTCTAAAGAATTTGCAGGGGAAGGTGTAGTCCTTATGTCCCCAACACAAGAATATATTCATTTATATTTCAATTTGACCTTTTAGGTTGCAAACAACATCGCAGTGTACGAAGCATTGATTCTGGGCTTGAGCACTGCTAAAGAAATGGGTATCAAAGCCCTGAAAGTGTTTGGAGAAAAATACCTCATTATTCAATAGGTAATTAAAACTTTCCAAGCTAAGCATCCAAGGCTGAAGACATACAGAGACGAGGTATGGAGGCTTAAGGATTCTTTTAACAATTTCAGCATTTCTTATATTCCAAGAATGAAGAACTAGCTTGCCAACTCCCTTGCTGTCTTTGCTAACATGTTTATTCCTCCTTGGCCTCCTAAATTGACATATGAAGTTTGGATAAAACACAGACCATCTCTGCCTGATAATGTCAAATATTGGAGGGTTTTCGAAGATGATGAGGAAATTAACAGGTTTTTACAAGTCGTTGGGGAATTTTCTAAAACATGCATCGATCAGGAAAACAAAACCATGGAAGAATGCGGCCAGTCCAAGCTGAAAAGCGAAATCGGCCAAAGAAGCATCATCCAACTACCCAACAATCACATACCAAAAGAATTTGTGCCACTAGAGAGGCTTTTCGATCATAATGACGTGCCCTATAATGCGGCCAAAACAGAGAATAAGTTTGTTGTTCGTAAACATAATATAGGCAGCCTAGCCCATCCAAAAAACATAAATCTGTCCACACATTTGTCCTCTACCCAAGATTCTGAGTATTTCATCCTCATGAAGCAATTCACTAACATTTTTTCCTGGGAGTACAGTGATCTTAAAACCTATGATGGAGACATCATTGAACATAAGATTCCACTGGAAAAAAAACACCATACCTTTTAAGCAAAAACTAAGACCTATCAGCCCTCCCTTATTGCCTTTGATTGAGAAAGAAATGAAGAAGTTGTTGGATGAAAAAATCATAGTCCCCCTAAGGTATTCAAAGTGGATAGCCAACCTTGTGGTGGTAAGAAAGAAAAATGGAGAAATCAGGCTTTGTGTTGACTTCAGAAATCTGAACAAGTGCTCTAAAAAATATAATTATCCCCTACCCAAGATGGAACACTTGCTGCAAAGAGTTTCTGGGGCTAGAGTCATGTATTTCTTAGATGGATTTTCAAGTTACAATTAGATAGCCGTACACCCTGAAGATTAGGAAAAGACCGCCTTCACTACTCCTTGGGGCACTTTCATGTACTCAAAGATGCCTTTCGAACTGATGAATGTTGGGGCTACTTTTTAGAGGGCCATGGACATATCCTTTGTGGGAGTGAAGGAAAAATTTGTCCTTATTTATCTTGATGACATAACAGTCTTCTCCAGAAGCCACAAATACCATTTACAACATTTAAAGAAGGTCTTCCTAAAGTGTAGACAGTTTGGAATCTTAGTGAAACCAAAGAAGTCACAGTTTGCTCTAGAAGAAGGAAAACTTATGGGACATATTGTTTCTGCTAAAGATGTGAAGATTGATCCAGTAAGGGTCCAAGCTATTCAGACATTATCCATCCCAAGGTCGGAAAAGGACATCTAATCCTTCCTGAGTAAGATTAATTTTGTAAGGAGGTTCATTCCAAACTTTGCAGAGCTAGTAAAGAATATCACTTTCATTTTGAAGAAAGGATTAGAAATAAAATGGATAGTTACTTCAAGAAGCTCTTTTGAAGCCATCAAGCAAGCTATAATGGAAGCTCCCACTCTAATCAGCCTAGATTACACTAAGGGGTTTTGCATCTTCTCTTTTGCCTCTTGTGATACGCTTGCAGTAGTTTTGTTGCGGAAAAATGATGAAGGCATAGAGCACCCAGTGGCCTTTTTTAGCAAGACTCTAAGCGATGTTGAATTAAGGTATGACCTTATTGAAAAACAAGCTTATGCTCTCATTAAATCTTTGAAAGAATTCAGAATTTATATTCTACATTCCAAAGTAATTGCATATGTACCTTCAGCCTCAGTAAAAGATATCTTAACTCAGCCAGATATTGATGGAAAGAGGGCAAAATGCATTGAAAAATTCATAGAATTTGACATAGAGGTGAAGCCCACTAAGCTTGTCAAAGGTTAGAGCTTGGCTAAGCTTATGGCTGAAGAAAATTATATCTTGTTAGATATAAATTGCATAGGTCTAAATTCAAATAATGAACAGAAAGAGTGAACAACAGAAGATCAAAAGTAGAATCAGTCTTTTGCTGAAAATCTAGCCACATGTGAATGGTATTACACCATAGTTAATTTTTTGCAAAAGCTAGAAGTCCCTCCAGGGCTTAGCTCAAGTCAAGCTAGTGCCATTAAACTCAGATCAGAAAAATAAAGACCCATCAGGAATCCTCTTGAGTTGTCTAGATAAAGAACAGTCTGTAGAGGTCATACACCAGTTCCATTCTAGCATCTGTGGAGAACATCATTATTGGAAAAATACAGCTCATAAAATCTTGAGGGCTAGATATTATTAGCCTACTCTGTTCTCTGATGTGTTTTCTTTTGTAAAAGCTTGTGACAAGTGTAAGAGGTTTGTAGGAAGACAACAGCTAAAATCTCTGCCCCTGAAGCCAATACATGTTAATGGTCCCTTCCAGTAGTGGGGCTTATAATTTATAGGTGAGATCAACCCACATTCCAGTGGCCAACACAAATGGATTTTAGTATCCACCGATTATTTCACCAAGTGGATTGAGGCTATACCCACTAAGAATTCCAATCACGAGGTTGTCATAAAATTATTAAATGAGAATATTTTCAGTAGATTTGGTTGCCCAACCATACTAGTCACTGATAATGTAGCAACTTTCAAGGCAAAAGAATTGATGGATGTGACTGAATTCATGGGCATTCAAGTGGTGCATTCTACCTCTTATTATCCTCAAGGCAATGGCCTAAAAAAATCATCTAACAAAAATCTGGTAAGGGTAATAAAAAAATTGTTAGAGGACAACAAAAAGGGTTGGGATTCCAAGTTGAATTTTTCACTATGGGCTCACAGAGTTACCATCAAAAAGTCCATAGGGATTTCTCCATTCAAACTAGTTTATGGTGTTGATGTTGTTTTCCCCATCTAGCTCATTCTCCCTATGGCTAAGTTCTTGCAAGAAGAACAATATGAATAGAATGATATGGTAAGAAGAATGAATAACCTAGTTGAAATACATCAGATAAGAGAGCATCTCGTTGAGAAATCAAAGGCTCATCAGAAGGCAATCAAAGAAACCTTTGAGAGGAAGGAAAAAGTGTACAATTTCAAAGTTGGTGATTGGGTGCTTAAATGGGATGCATTTAAGGAAAAGATAGGTAATCATGGAAAGTTTGACTCCTTGTGGATATGTCCTTTTGTCATCACTCAATTTCAGCACAACAATACATTCATCCTGCACAATCTGGAAGGGGGAGATACTTTTGGTAGCCCAATAAATGGGCGGTTCTTGAAACTATATTTCATTTAAGGCCTTAAAGCCTTGGTATTGTAAATATGTTTTTCTTTCAGTTTTATGTTTATGCTAAAAAGACTCCATGCCCAATGGAACACTAGAAGGAAGATTTAATTTTTGTTTTATAGGAAAGGCATTGATCTGAGATTCTTGAAACCTCACAGGGAGGATTTCATCCCCAGAAGGAGCCAATGTTAGCTTTGCTGACAAAAGCCCCAAAATTGGATCCATATATGTCCTAAAAGTCTCCAAATTTTCTTAGAAGCATGCCAATGGATCCATTAATGCACTTGAAATTTTCAATTTTGGCTCAAAGATCATCTAATGATCAAAATTGGTGCAAGAGGAAAGCCCTTGGAAGGGCAGAAATGCACTATCGGGAGGCTCAAAACACTCTAAAACCATGAAGAAGCATTACCGCAAGCTTAAACTGGGCATTGCACAGTCGTCGTTAGATCTGGCCGATCAAAAGTCCAGATCTAAATGGAAAATCGCATATCGGTGGGGCAGAGGGGATAGACTAAAGGCGGGCGCATGACACTGCTGATCAGCTATCACCGATGATCGAATCAGTGGGTCGCATCGGCAGGGAAAATATGCGGTGATATAGAGATATATATATATATATATATATATATATATATATATATATATATATAGATATATATATATATATATATATATATATATATATATATATATATATAGATAAAGGGGCCCGGGCATTGAGCGATCAACAATTGCGATGGAGTTGCATCGCTATATCGCATCGGTGCTATACCATAAGGTGGGTCCTATGCACTGGTGTAAGTGCGATGCCATAACCAGACCTGGCAGCATTATAGTGGGGATTTCATACATTTTGAGATCCACACCTAGGCCATTTTCAAATGTATTTGGTATATTTTTGTTATATAAATGAAAATACAAAGGGAGCCTTCGCACCACCAATAGCAATAATGACCGAACTCGAGAGGGTTCACGAATGATATTATATAATGTTTTAGGTCTGGGGAAAGCCACATTTTTTTTTTTTAATGTATTTTCATTTTTTTGATGAAACACAAAGGAAACCTAGAGGCATTGCGATGGAAATGAAGCCCAGACCTGAAGGGGTCCAGGAAGTGATATATATAATATTTGAGGTCTGCCAACACAGTTTTCCTATGCTTTTAGTGTTTTAGAAATATTTCAATATACAAAGGAAAAGTCAAAACAAGCAGGATCTTGAGCAGGACGTGGGCGGTAAGTAGTTTAGGCCGAGCTCCACCCGATGCCATACAGTTGCTGCCATGTGTCGAAGACAAGGAGAGAGAAAACCACCCTCATCGGGCGGTTAACTCCAGTATAAAAGAGGTGCTTGAAATGGATCACCACCATTGGATATATGACTCCCAGATCAACCATGGAGATGTGCTATCACTATAATGGTGGACCAGAGAGGAAAATGAGCCGTATATAATAATTTTTAGGTCCAGAAAGGATAGAGATGGGTGGGATTTTCACAACATGGCTGTGTTTTTCCGCGTTTAGCAGAAAACAATAATTCTACATATCCAAAGAGAAAATGGAGGCCTAAGAGCCCTTCCATCGTATCATGGCTTGCCATAAATAGAAAAACGTCATGGAGCACGTGTAGCTAGCCCTAAATAGAATCAATCAGGTAGCATAGACAATGCTACATAGCCAAATCAAATAGAAATGGTCATGGAGCAGACACTGCAGCTCATCAAACAGGCATCATGGAGAATCTTTGGCTTGGGAGAACTCCCAGACAACGCAACAAGATACCAAAATATCTAAAAGCAGTTACACTTCTGTCATAAGCAAAAAAATTCCAATCCCATGCTTTCCTAGAGGGCATCAAATCAGTTAACAATGCATATCAGGCAGACTAATACTGCGAGCCTTCTGGAGAGCTCAGGAGCATTGTAAATAGGCTATAAATAGTTGTTAGTAAGATGTAATAAATGTTCAACTTCTGGATATTATTCCTCCTCTGTTCCTTCAAGTTTCTCATCTTCATTCTAGAAATATCAGCTTCTTTTACCATTATATGTTCAACATCCATTCTCTTCATTGTTTTATTCTTAACAGTTTTGTTCATGTTTCCTTGTGTCTAAGGCCATATAATTGTCATCTTATCTCTGATTTAATAACTTAGAATTGCAAGCTTCTTTGCTACTTGTAGCTAACCATTCATATGTGGTCATATATGCATCTACCAGTATATTCAATATTCTCTTTTTCTTCCTGTAGCTAGTCATTCATTTATGTTTATATATGTAATCTGCTGATACAGTTAGTATTCTCCATCTATCCATTAAATCTATAAACTATTGAGCATTAGTGGTTTAAATCCTGGTGTTGTTGAGGGTGTTCATGCATGCCTTGAGTGGGAATAGAGCTGAAATGGTCATCTAACTTGATCCAAACCATCATCCATTCCAATAGTTTGGAGAACAATATTGAAGATTATATGTTACCAGGCATCTCTAATCTGCAACCTAGGAGAGTTTTCTGGAGTGTTAATAGTACTCCTCATACCTATCACCTTCACCCTATTTCTACAATCTCTGCTTCAGTTGCTAATACTTCTCACCATGTTGCCATACATGCAAGGTTCATTCCAATAAATCTGTCCCATAAGACCTCACAATTGAAATATGATTCACTTGCACTCTTCTACTGAGAGCACTTGTAATCCTATTCTCATTGCCCTTAATGTACCTAATCTTAAAATCAAACTCACTTAGGGTATCCAACCATCTAGGTTTCTTTTCATTTATATTTGGTTTATAAGACAAAATAGGATAGATCCAACTAGACAGCCTAATAAGAAAAAACATAGTAATCTTATTTGTAATTAATTTGTAAGTGGAATTCCAAATGTCAATATTAGAATGTGAAGAGTCATGATATAATGTAATGATTTTTTTTGTAGAGAATATGGAGTCATGAGGGTAGTCCAAAATTCACAAAGGGGAGTTAAAGAGTCACCCCCTCTTGCTATAAATAGAACCTTATAACTCATGTAAAGGGATTTTGGGGAGCCAAGCTTTTGGCTATGCTTAGGCTTAGAGTTAGTTGCTTGGGAGTTTTGTACAAAAATCATATCCTATACAAATTACTCAAAACTCAAATAAGAATGTATCTAGATCTTCATTTTACAAACCATGAAAATTTGGTAGAGTAGATGAGCGAATGATGTGCATTTCTGTCACTCCTCCTAGATCTATGATAGGGAATTCAAAACAAGAAATTCCTGCCATTTCTTTCCAAAATAGAAGATGGTATTCATGTTCTACTTTTAGGATCCTCCTTCAGATGTTCCTATCAATTTTTTAGTGGAATGGATGGTGCTTATGTCATCACTTGAGTGAAACCATAAGATTTTTTCGTTTTCAAAATTCTATCTCTAAAATTCCTACTTTATCAGTGCATGCTATATGACCTCAAACAACCTATAGAGGGAAAACCTCACCACAATTTAGCTAGAGTGTGTGCATAGGTTCTTTCCTTTCTTATTTAATATCCAACCCTCTTGGAGTTAGGGATGCATCTACAACCAAATATTAGTGTGGTAGTTCTATTTTATTGCCTCCTCGACAATGATGCCAAAATGTGGGGGAAATTAATTGCTTAATAAAAAGACAACTAATCACCTAGACATTAAATATCAACTTGAGGAATGTATTTTTGTTTCAAGGAAATACGCAAATTATATTAAAGAAAACAAACAACTAACACTAGTTCTACATGATTGTGTTCTACACTATCAAGCTCATTCAACAAGAAATAAAATGTAAGACTTGAATAACAATACTAAATTTAAAAAGCAGAAAGTAAATGAAAGGAAAAATAATTATGCTAATCACATGACTTGAATCAATACTAAATTAATATAAAAATATAAATTGCAAGAAACACCATACTTAGAAAATGCAGTAGCCAAATTACATTAAAAAAATGAAATTTACTTTAAGGAAAAACAATTGAAATTCCAAGAAAAAAGCACACAACTAAACTACTTTAGATGTTCAAGGAAACACCTTGTCCAAGGTAGTAGGCCCAACTTCCCAAGAGTCTTGAAAACTATTTTCAGATCATATTACAAGTATATAATTATGAAATTCCATTGATATATGCTTTCATTAAAAATTAGAAATAGATACAATACAATATTGAGTTCTCTCTCAAATTCAAAAATTGTCCATCCCTCTCTTTGATTTTTGCCTTCAATTAAATATATAGAGAGTAAAGGGATAGTTACAACTAAATTGAATAGAATGATTTTCAACTAAAATTTTGGATTGATCCCAATGATTTAATCATTAAGATCAAATCTCGAAGACCTCTCCTTCATCAATCAGTTGGAGCAAGTCGAATTTGATTTTGCAATTAAGAAAAATTGGAAAACAACCATAACAACAAATTTGGGAAAAATTCCTTTAGAGAACCTTGTGTTTATCTCTATCCAGACTGAATTGTGGAAAATTTTCCAATGGAAAACAAATTTTGTATGTTATGTGGAAGACCCATGTCTTGGATTTTCAATATTTATCTTCATTTTCCCAAAATATCCAACGCAAAACTATCGCTTTTTATCCCAACTAATTTCTGAATTAGGATATTTGACTATGAGCTGAAGGTCAAATTTGCAATATGGAAGAGATCTTGGAGGCTAAAATCATGAGTGATGTTATAGAAAATTCATTAATAAACCATCATTGGAAAAATCATGCATAATAATCATGAATTTATTAAAAATAAAGGGAAACAAGTATTACTTATCCCTAAGAGCATAAATACTTATGAAATGGAAATATATGATAAACTATGGTAAATAACGTGATAAAAGAATAGTGGAAATGGATGAAATAGATGTTAATAAATGGTAATAATAATGATAATTTAGTGGTCACACACCCATGTTGCCTTTAAATTCCTTCTAATATCCTACATCCCCTACTCCATATTAGCAAACATATTTGGTCCAATTAGTACCCTGTTCACTAGACCAGTACAACTAATAGGATTATTAAAACTCTTCCCATAGAGAGCCTCAAATGGACTAATATTCAACAATTCTTGATACCCATTATTATGAGAAAATTCCACCAACGAAGATACTTCTCCCACATCCTCTGCTAATGCATGACATACATCCTCAACATATCCTCGCAAATCTTGTTAGCCCTCTCTGTATGTTCGTTTGTCTACCGATGATAAGCTATATTGAAAGCTATTTTTTCCCTAAGCTTGCAAATAGCTCCTTCCAAAACCTTGAAGTGAACTTGGAATCTTTTCCTGATATAATCTTCTTGGGAACCCCGTGCAACCTCACTATCTCCTTGATCAAGATTTCAGCCATCTCACTAGCCGAGTTAGTAGAGTTCACTGCAATGAAGTGATCCACCTTTATTAGCTTGTCAACCACAACCATGATGGAATCATGTTTTCTCAATGTTCTAGGAAATACTATAATGGAGTCCATGGAAATGACATCCCATTCCCATTATGAAATTAGAATAGGCTGCAATAGACCAACTAGATTCTTACATCCATCTTTCACATGCTAGTAGTCCAAGCACCTTGCATCAAATTGAGCCACCTCTTTCTTCAGATTCATCTAGTAGTAGAACTTCTTAAGAATTGTCAAAGTATTATGGTATCTTGGGTGCCGTAAATATGACTTTACATGAAACTCACTCAAGATAATCTTCTTCAACATATTGCTATCAAGCACATAAATCATTCTCTTGAATTTGACCAAGACATTTTTCGTGAGGTGGTACTTGTTAGCTTCGCTAATAGAAGCCCCAAAATTGGATCCATATATGTCCTAAAAGTCTCCAAATTTTCTTAGAAGCATGCCAATGAATCCAATAATGCACTTGAAATTTTCAATTTTGGTTCAAAGATCATCTAATGATCAAAATCAACACAAGATGACAGCCCTTGGAAGGGCAGAAATGGACTATCGGGAGGCTCAAAACACTCTAAAACTATGAAGAAGCATTATCACAAGCTTAAACTGGGAATTGCACAGCTGTCGGTAGATCTGGTCGATCAATGGCCTAGATCTAAGTGGCAAATCGCATATCCGCTAGGAAAAGGGGACAGACTAAAGGCGGGCGAATGACATTGCCGATCAACAATCGCTGATGATTAGATTGACATGTCACATCAGGGGAAACATATGCCGTAATATATATATATATATATCTATATATATATATATATATATATATATATATATATATATATATATATATATATATATATATATAAGGCCTGTGCATTAAGCAATCAGTGATTGCAATGGGGTCGCATCACTGTATCGCATCGGCGCTATACCATAAGGCGGGGCATATGCACCGATGTAAGTGGGCGGTAAGTGGTTTAGGCTGAGCTCTGCCCGATGCCATATGTTAGAGTCGGTTTGGTCATCCCTCCATCAGAGATCAAAACTCTTTTTGCATTTCATTTTTAGGTGTCCCATCTCGCTCAATCAGTTGCATTTGGCTAGGAGCATGCCATAAATCTATTGGAAGGGATTTTTTCATTCATCCCCCACATGCTTTGCATTGATGGCTCAAGTCTATTCATCAAAATCAAGTCTTAAAAATCATTTGCAGTCCTGTTTCAGTTTCTAGGTCATAACAGTCATTTTAGTCATTAGGTCTAGGGTTAATCAATTTGGTCTTCAACAAGGTCTAATAAAGCCAATATGCCAGAGGGAGGTTGTTAACAAGTTGTTATCTCAAAGATTTTTATCATCATATGGATGGATTATGACTTCTCTTCAAAACTCTATTTTGAAGACAAGTCGACATTTCATTTTTTGTAATAATTTTCCAAAATTTTCAATTCTTGAAATCTGCAGGCGCAACCCTAGTCTCCTTTGCCAAATTCCATCGCAGCTATTCCAGCAAAAAAATTGCCAAGAATTTCATCATTTCAACCAAAAAATCAAGGAGGAAACAAAAAGGCAGAGTTGTATTAATTGTGAAAAAGTGCTAATTTCAAAACATTACAAAAATGGGTTTTGAAGAACCAAAAATCAAATCAATGTCTTTATAAAGGTTTTGCCATGAAGATCAATGTCATTTTACATGCGAAGGTGAAAGAGAAGAATTTCAAAGTAAATTGGGTGAGTAAGTGCGTGTTTTGGGGTGAAATTGCTTGCAACTAGCCGGCGCGACACACAGAACAGGTGGTTCAGTGCACTGGAAGCGCGTGGCGCACTGGGTGAAATTCCCTAGTGTAATTTTGAATGGGTGCAGTGCACTGGGTTCTTGGCGCGGCGCATACAGTCCACAGCCCGAATTTACTTGAAATTTCTCCAAGTTGCTCATTCCTTGCGTGGATTTGCAAGGTAGAGCCTTCTTCTTGATGTTGCATAAAAATTTTTGATAAGTGATGGTGGTTTATGGGTGATAATGGTTGACACAAAAATCCAAACCCTACGTCTAAAGTGCCTTCAAAGGAATATTGTTGTGGGTTCTTAAATCTTTGATTTGTCACCAAGGACTCTCCTCCTTACCCATTTCTCCCTTGCTTCATCATTTCCTATCCCCCCCCCCCACTAAGCTCTTCAATCCTACATTTTCTTTCGTACATTCAAATCCCAAAACCCCAAAACCCTAGCCCTTATAAAATTTCCTAACCCTATACATAAAACCCCTCTAACCTCCCTCATTTCCCTAATAAAATTTATTCTAATATTCCCTAATCCCTTACTATTTCCCCTTCCTAACATTCCCTTGTTGCATTTTTCCCCTTGGTGGCAGAATCCAACTATATTTCATTACAACACAATAGTTTCATACATCATTAAAGAGCAATCCAAGCACAGTTCATATACAGCAACATCTTTTCTTCAAGGTATTTTGTACAGCAGTCATGGCATCTGAGCATTCATCGGACTATGAAGTGGAAACCCAAAGTGACTCACCCTTGGAAGAACAGGCACCCCGGAGGCCTCATAAAGGTGGCAGACATGTTAGAGAAGAACCAACCACCCTTACAGAATTGTAGGCCTACCCTCTTGCCATGTTTTGTTTTCAGCATTAGTCATGCTATGATTTTTGTCAAAAGGTGGCTAGTGTTCAATTTTGTCATGAGTCAGCTCATCTTTTTGTGCTCCACTTACATGGAGATCAAGCTACCTAAGTCGGTGTCACCTTCACGCTTACACCAGAATCTGTCTCATTAGCAACCGGTACACCGAACACTGGAGAACCATGGCACAAGAAACAAAAGATTGATCTATAGCACTATGAGCCATACATTAAAACCAGTTTCTTGAGGCAGCTCAAGAGATTGTTCCCATTCCGATATCTGAAAGATGAATATGCTCCACTAATGAAGTTGATCATGAAATATTTCAGCTGTTAGGGATGGTTCTCTCGTCGCTATAATTATCACATCAGATTGCTCATGCATTTCACTAGGGTATGGATGATGAACATTCCATATTTCATTTGCTAGAACATAGAGAGGATGACCCCTTTATGCAGCATAAAACACCTCAGCAGCAACTTGACAGTGTCTATCATTTTGCTTTTATTAAGATTTTGGTGGTTCATCAGCTTGGAGTACAGTGCATCACTTGGGATGATTTCATCTCTTGTGACTTCTTCAGAGCTTCACAGGGATTATCAGAGGTTAAGCATGAAGGTTTACCTTCTCATCAGTATGAGTGCCATGAGATCTCTAGTGTACCGGTATTCATCACATATTAGAGAGGCACTAGACATTTGTTTGCAGCGGCAAAGCGAGTGTTATCTCCACCCAGGGTGGAAGGGGCCTCGCTTCCTCCATCAGCATCACAGGTACAGGATAAAGGCAAGAGGCGAATGTAGGATGAGGGGCCCTCAGGTGAGCCTTCAGGTGAAAGAGAGACTGACTTCATTCTCATTCATGATGATGATACAGATACGGGCCCACAAAGTGCCAAGCTTAGGGAGATCATCTAGGAGCAGCAAACAAAGATCCAAGCCTTATCCCTTGACTTGGAGAGAGCTAAGTGGACCATGAAGTACTTGGAGTAGAGGAAAAAATAGCTTTAGGATCAACAAGCAATCATGGAGCTACAAAACATTCATGAGCATCGCCAAGCTGCACAAAGGAGAAGAATTGAGTTCACGTCATTGGAGCAAGAGATTAATGAGGATCAGGAGGATAATCTCAAGAGAGTTAACATGCACTTAGAGAGGCTATTGGACAAGGCTGACAAAGACCATGCACTGCTCAGACACATGGCTTTCCACTACATGGCACAAAACAAGGTGTGCAAGGCCCGAATCAGGAATTTGAAGGCAAAATTGAGGAAGGCAATAAGGAAGAAAAAGAGTCAAATGGATCTCGATCTTCTTCAGATATTGGACGAAGCCTCTTTAGCCCAGCATAACAATTAATGAAGAAGCTCCAGCCCAAAGTTCAAGAAATTTGGGGCATTTTTGGTATTTTTGCAATTTTTTGTACAAAAAAAAGGTTTTTCTCCTTGTGCACCACTCCACGTGGCACGCGATTATGATAGGAGGCTCCAAATGAAAAAAAAAAAATATTTTTCATGAAAAATCATGACCTCTGGGGCATGGCCAAGAATTTTGGGCAAGTTTTGAGTCCTCAGGAGGTCAAAAACACCCTAAAAATGACCTCTTTGCCCCTAATTTCACACACAGGAAGCAGTCTTGGGAGATTGAGGTTTTGGAGGGGTAAATGGGCACCAAATTCAGAAATTCCACTTGGGTTGGAAAGTATATAGGCAAGGCGTTCCAACAAGCACACTTTGGCTCAATTTGGACTTCAGGAAGTTCCTCAAAAGTAGTCTCAAAGTGGCACGATGCACAGAGAAATTGGCGCGACACACAGAGGTTTTTTGCCTAATTTTTCACCTTCTAGCTGAGAAATTTGGCTAGTTTGATTAGTTTTGCTTTGTGATGTTATTTTTGATCTATATTGATGTAATTGGGTAAAAATGATGTAGATTTGGTACTTATTTACTTGTTCTAGAGGATTCATTCACCAAAAAGTGAAAATTTAATGAATGAATCAGTTTCCTACCTTATAGAGGCAAGTTGTTTTGATTCCCTATATTTTAGTGTTTTGTTTAGAATTGGTTGAAACAGCTCCTAGAATGATGAGCTTGACCCCTAGAGGCAAGGGAATGGGTTGGGCTAGTCTATATCATGTAATTTCTAAGTCATTTTTAGGGTTGGACACTTGGGATTGCTTTGGCATATCATTGTACATTCTATCTCTGCATTTTTGGCTAAGGAAAGACCAGGGTTTTGCAGCACTGTTTGGGATCCATGTGGCTTTATGTTTGGATGGTGTGCTTCTCTAAGTAACTTTAATTTCATTAGTGTTATGTGTATCATTTTCCTGTCTCTTCTTCTGAATTTGAACAAATGAGTGATTAAGGTAGAATCCATTAACTGCTATGCTCTGCCTTTGAATTTGTTTAAATTTCCATGTTTCATCTGCTTAAGGAGAATTCTTGAGACTTTCTTGCTCTCCTTAGCTCCTCACCAGTCCGATTATTCATTCACTCAATATAAAGCATCAAAATGATTGCCTTCCTTGCCCCAATCAGAACCCTGCAGAAACTGTGCCTCATCCCTGAGCCCAATTTGCCTTTCCCTGTTTCCAACAAAAAGCCCCCAAAAACTCACAAGAAACCCTTGTACTTAATACCTAGCCTAAGATTAGCTTTTATTACATTCATATCGAGCCCCATCGATTATCTTTTGCTGAGATCGACCCAGAGAGAGCCCTCTCCTATCTGTTATCACTCAGGTTGTTCCCTTTGACTCCCAAGGGAATATGGCCGAGGTAACCACAAACCAATCTTTGGACTGCAGGTTCTAGCCCACCTACAATCAGAGAGGGCTCTCTCTTTATGATTTAGCTTTGTTGATGATGATTTTAGGCTAGTTATTGAGTTCAAGGGGTTTTGTTTGAGTTTTGGTGGGAAGGATGAAGCTTTCTAGTAGAGAGGTAATGCATAGTATTATAAGTTCAAACCATTGGGCGTGGAGCCATGGAGTAAGATTGCTGGTGTGTTTTCTTGGTCACAAGAGGAAAATGGAGCAAGATAGCTACACATGAAACAACATTCAAGCTAAATGGAGATGGATTGAAGGCTAAGGAAAGAGAGGCAATTAAAAATCTCTCTTTCAGCTTAACAGAGCAAAGGAGAATGAGCTCTATCTAGGAGCAGTAAAGAATCCCTAGATAACTGTCAAACATGGGTGAATTAGGAGAAATATGAGCCAAAGGGAATTCATATTCGTTACCAATTCAGAGGAAAACATAAAGAAACAACATAAATTGAGCATAGAGTGCAATCAAGCAAGTTCTAAGCTAATATTTTTATCTACTATTTAGATGGCGACATATGTATGATATGAGCATATATCAATGGAAAACAGAGGTAGAAATCACTTATTGAGTCGTGTTGCAGCACAAGAATTCCATATTCATTCTTTAAAACATTAATAACACAGCAGACAGTCCATCCTCCAAGATTTTCACCAGTCTTTGATTAATGAAAACATCAAGTATATAGAGCGAGTCTCTAGTGGAGCAAATCAACCAACCAACCCCCTAAACAGTAAATTAGGGTGGTTTTATAAGAAAAATATCTACAAGAATCAGATCTGAGACAGATCTGATGTAATAAGTGTCTTTAACCTAACATATGCCTGAAATAAATGCAAGAAAATATCTTGGAGCTGCGCTGGGGGCAGCTGTATCAAAAAGTGTTGATGTTGTCTTTATGGCTCTGTGCTGATCATTTAGTCATAACTGTGCTTTGGGTTTTGATCCCCTGCTCTTGAGTGGTTTTGAGGTGCATTAACTGTGATTTGAGAGTTTTGAAATAGCTTCACCGCTTTCTTTGACTTTGCTTGGGGGCCTTCAATGTCTGCCTGCTTTGGAAATATAGATTTCCACCAAAAATACTAACTGATAATCTTCGTCGCTTCCTCAGATACACTTTCACTGAACCTGGGCTCCTTGTTGTCTTCTGACTGCTTTAAACTGCCCCATCGACATTTAATGGCTATTGTTTGGCCCTCTGTTGCCTATAGAACTGTCTTTTCCCCTTTTCCGAACCTATGTGAATAAATTCCTGTCCATTTGTGAATTTCGGGCCTTGCTAGTAGCCGCGCCATGAGAGGGCTTCCATTTTGGCCTATTTCGCGCTTAAAAACTGCCTTGGTTTTTCATTCCGGGCATCCGTTGCTGCAGATTTCACGCTTCACGCCCTTTTCGGCAATGACATCAGCGATGGGTCCCAGTACGTGTTATAGACATTTTTGTGCCTAACAGCATGGAGCATGAAATGTCAATAATCTGAGGGATCCAAAGTCCCTAAACATGTTGTTCTTACCCCTAGAGGAACAAGGTCAGCAAACCACAGCACTGAAAATCAGTTCTCCACTTGAAAACACTCAAAAACAAGCAGTTTCTGGATCATGTCAGCTGCTCCACTGAGCATCTGCACTGAATGTCAACTGCTCCACTCTGTACCTACACTGAATGTCAAAACTAATGAAGGCTACCTGCGCTGGGCGAGATTGGCCAAGTGGCACAGTCATTCTGCAAGGTGTCAACTGCCCAGGAAGCTTCCAAACTGACACTTGGGTCAAGGAATTCGCCTTGTGATGAGTAAGAGGGTCTTGATCTCCAAGTGGAAGCAAGAATCTCCAAGTGGACTCAAGAACTGAAGATTAACTAAAGTGGGAGAGGACACTAGTCAGCTTCATGCCAGTCTCAAGATGACTGATCCTTTCTCCAAAACCCTATATATAGAACTCTCTCATGAGGTCTAGGGAGGCTAGAATTTTGTGCAAGTAAGGAAGTGTTGTTGGTTTGTGTATAGAACTATTGGGTGATTGCTTGAAGGAGGTGAAGAGGAGATTTCTTTCTGCTGGGAGGTGTTGCTGGATTAAGCCTATTATGGTTGTAACTCTCTCAGAACTTTGCTTCTTCTATTAATAAAGTATTTGAGGTTCTTCTATATGCATGTGTCTTTATGGTGAATAGATGCTTGTATATTTGATTTATGCTAATCCCTGAATCGATTATGGATGTATGCTTCTTGTAGTTTCCTTTTCTTGTGCTTTTACAGGATCTTTGTGTAGCTGGGCCGGTGAAAGAGCAAGGAGCTAGGGGCAAGCAGCAAGGAGTGAAGACTGGATCGACTATTAAGCGCAAGATAACGGTTAGTAGATCATCCTTTTCTTCCCTCTCTCATCCCATAAAGAAGTAATCTTGAATAGCTTTGCATTCAGTTGTTGCTGAGGTACTATCACCCTGTTGATGCCCCGAAATTCGTTGCAACAACATCGGGGAAACCACCCGGTCCGGACCTTAGTGCAGCTCCTTTTCCGTTTGGGATAGTGGCTCCGACTGGGGATAATGGGACCAGTTTCCCAAGAATTATAAGTAAACGGGATGGATGAATGATTTACGATATAAGGTGGTAATAAGTGAACAACTAAACTATAAGAGAAATATAATAACTATAATCTAATCCCGGGACTTATCGATTTGTAGAGTGCAGCGTTTGATAATCTGTGCTTAATGGCAGGCATATAGATGACTCTAACACTAAAGCATAGATGTTTAAATCATTTAAGATTGCTCTGCATAATTAGTTATGCAGAGCGATGATAGCGAATTACTACACTTAGTCATTTATATCATTGCTACACGCATGAGTAAAAGAGATAACAAATCACAAAACATTCAATAGTGATATGAAATGAAGATTTGCTGTTATATTGCATACATGTATTCAACAATAGCAAAGATAATAACACAGCAATTCATATAATAGAAAAGAGCACAGATACAGATAATAGTACCATGTAAGCTGTTTGATCAATCCAGTATATTAATCACTATGTCGCGGTCCTTCCTTCAAACCACAAAGCATTCCAAACAAATGACAGTAGTGCACAATTTGCATAAAACAGCCTTCTAAGCAAAATTAAGGACCATCGGTCGAGTTTCACAAAAGGATATAGACTGAAGCACAATAGTGCAAACTTCAGCCTTTAAGTCTTTTACAAAATTTTACGACCCTTTCCAAAACAATGAAAGGATCTATAAATACTATGCTAATCTAAATATCTAAATATCTAAAAACTAAAAAGCTACTAAATTGGCATTAACAAATATCATCTTCTTTTCTGGCGATCTGGCAGTCGGCGGTGATGCTTCATTCAGAGGTCTCTTTGCCTTTACTCCTTCGCTGACATATCGCCAGCATTGGCTCTACTTCTGGTGGAGTGTTGAGGCGCGAAGTTAGCTGGGCGTCGTATGTGGCATCCTGAATGTCGGAAATCAGGTATCGGAGGGCATCTGTTAAACAGTTAAGAGCCGACCTTTGAGAATGTGGTTTAATCAGAAAGAGCCAGTATGCGTTGGCGGTTAAAGTATTTACTCCGGCGATTAACCATCCTTGTTTCTCCAGATCAGGGTAATTTCTCTGCTCCAGCATGTTTGTTGTTGTTATGCTTCCAGGTGTGCACTGGGAAATCATGTTTGCCAGATAGAGTGTGTCGTTGACTAGATTGATCATGTTGCTGGCAATCATTTTACATCTTGAGGCCGCCCTTTCCGCTTTCATTACCTGAGTGTTCCATTCCATGAAGAGTATGTCCTTGTATGTTACATGGATTCGGGACAAATTTTCCGCTTTCCCTTCTGGAGTGTCTTGCCACTCAATATATTCCGATATGTCATCTTCGGCCTGATCTAGCTTATTCCTGGCATTTTCTATTTGCTCACACACTACTGTAGATGTTTCACATAATGACTCAGCGTCAGCAAGTTGTCGGCACAAGAGTCTGATCTGAGATATTAATGCGCCATTTATTCGAGTTGCCTCTGCTCTGAAATCATCAATACTCTGGGCATCCTTGATACCTTCGAGCTATGCCGATAGCTGAGTTATTTGCTCGTCCTTAGATTTTATCATTAGCTCATTTGATGCTTTTAACTGGGACAATGCCTCCGCTAATTCTTTTGCCTTCTGAACCTCACTTTGGTCTATCCTCTGTTTTTCAATTTGCAGCTGCTGGGTTAACAAATTGTTTTCTTGCTGTTGAGCCAGCAACTGCTCTTCTACCTGTGCTGCCTTATTTTTCGCCTCAATTACTTCTGCCTGCAATGCATATATTTCATGATCTTTAGTCTTCAACAGAAGACTTACCTCTGATGCTTTGTCAATAGTTTCTGCCGAATAAGCTCCTGCAAATTGCGACAGCTTAGTCAGATCTTCGGAGGGGTCTAATTCCCCCTTCCAGACCACATTTCCCGTGATTGTTTGCTCAGGAGAAATAGAAGGTTGATCAAGCCTTCGTCTTTTCCTAGAGCGCCTAACAACGGCTCTATGCTTTGGGCTGTAGAAAATATCTAGGGGAGGAATTTCTTCCACCTAGAGATCAATTTGATCGGACGGGTCTTGAGTGATTACTTCGACATTCTGTAAAATGGGTGGGCCGCTGGTTCCTTCTAGAACCTGAGAAGAAGTAGTATCGGGAGCATTACTTGTTTTAGAGGTGTCTGAGTCTTTGGAGGCTTCCTTACCACTGATAATGGAATCGAATTGGTTCCATTCCTTAATCAATTCAGGATCGGTGGAGATTTGCTCACATTGTTCTGTGTGGGCTTTACTCTGTTCTTTTTCTTGTTCAATCCTCTGCTGTTCCTCAAATGCCTTCCGCTGCTGCTCCTCCTGTGCTCTCTGCTGCTGCTCCTCCAATTCCCTTTTCTGCCTATCTTCCAGTTCTTTATTTTCTTTCTCTTCTTCTTCCTTCTTCCTCTGTTCTTCTATCTCTTTCTGTTTTCTTTGCTCTTGATCCTTTTGTGCCTTTTGCTGCCTTTCTATCTGCTCTCTTTTATGCTTCTCTGCCTGCAGCTTGTTTTGCCTTTCCTCCTGTTGTTTATCATATTCTTTAATTGTAACAGGAGGTGGATGTATCTGCTGCTGACCAGGCTTGCTTGAGGAAGATGCTGGGGTTGTGGATAATAAATCTAGAGGCAAAGTTTGCAACCTTTGCTTTCTAAGTTTATTAAATTCAGTTAACTCCACATCTTCGTATCTCATTGCAGCAAGCTGTTTGGTTTGGCTTATTGAATCGGCACCTGCGAACAGGTCATCAAACTGATCTTCTTGATGGACAATATTTGACAGTTTGGCCTGTTCCAAGGCAATGAAAGCAGTCTTGTTTGGATCATAGAGTCTGTTTGGGATAGAGGCCAGGGATATCATTTGGAGTTTTGTTGCTTCTTTTTCTGCATGCTTGTAATTCTGCAGCGTATAAACTCCAATTCTTAAAGGAAAAGAGGGCCATCCTCTCTTTTTCTCATCTTTGAGAGTTTGTGTGACACCCTCGGACATAATCTGGTAGGAGATTTCCCAGGCTAACAATTTGTCTGGGATGTATAGAGGGAGAACGTGTGGCCTAGCCTTGCTTCCAAAAACTCTAATATAGGTAAAATGTTCTTCCCCGAACCAATGCGCTACAGCTGGTAGGTCAAAAGAAGCTTCATAGGAAATTCTTGGGATGGGTCTGTCGAAAATAGAATAGTGGATGGGCACCATGAAACCATTGCAAATTTGATACAAATGGTCCTTGTAAGAGGGCTTCCATAATTTCCCATGGTACAAATGAATAGGTGTTGGATCATGGGTGGTCCATCTCCAACCGAGGACAGGAAACTCAGAATTAAAACACAGGGTATCCATAATGTAAGCAGAGTAATAAAATGGTGGGATTTTCCTTTCGGTGACTCTAGTTTTGGCTCTAAATTCAGGAACAGCTATGACCAACTTATCAGACAAAATAGTGGCCCAATCCATAATTGTACTATTGACAGCCGCTTCCATTAAGGGAACCATGTCAATAGGGATATTAGCAGAGTCATATAATCCCCACAATCTACACATCATAATCCCAGCATAGCAATAGGGAGAAGCCAAAGAAGCATTGGAGTACTTACCCGAACTTTCATGCTTGTGTTTGGCTGGGTTCTGCCTCCAATCTCGGAGGGGTTTGGATGGTGATTCATTCTCGTTCGCGAACTTCTCCACGAAGGTTCTGTTATAGACTAGCTCAGGTTCAGGCAAATGATACATCCGCCTCAGGTCATCAGGTTTGAAGGACCCGAAAATCCTTCCATCCCTTGTATGAAAAGTTCTATCAGTGAGGGTAATTTCCTCAATTGCCCAGCGTACCACATCAGTGTAAGGTAGGACCTGCTCTCTGGCTGCTATTCTGTGAAAAAAGGAGTCGGCCAAGTCTTTGAGAGTGGCCTCGGAGTTCTTTTGTTCATCCACACTAGCCTCAGTCACTGTTTTTTCCGGTTGCTCGGCCTCTAACAGATTATATGTACCCTGCCATGTAGTGCTAGGAAGACCAGTGCATGTAGTATCTGAGATTAGGCCTTTCTTCGAAACTATAGCAGCTTGTGTTATAGACATTTTTGTGCCTCGCAGCATGGAGCATGAAATGTCAATAATTACAGGGATCCTCAGTCCCTAAACATGTTGTTCTTACCCCTAAAAGAACAAGGTCATCAAACAACAGCACTTCCAATCAGTTCTCCACCTGAAAACACTTCAAAACAGGCTTATTTTGGATCATGTCAGCTGCTTAACTGAGCTTCTGCGCTGGAATGCAACTGTCCCACTCTGTACCTGCGCTGGAAGTCAAAAGTAATGAAGGCTACCTGCGCTGGGCGAGATTGGCCAAGTGGCACAGTCATCCTGCAAGGTGTCAACTGCCCAGGAAGCTTCCAAACTGACACTTGGTTCATCAGATTCGCCTTGTGATGAGTAAGAGGTACTTGATCACCATGTGTAACCAAGGATCTCCAAGTGGACTCAAGAACTGAAGATTAACTGAAGAGGGAGAGGACACTAGTCAGCTCCATGCCAGCCTCCAGCTGACTCATCCTTTCCTCTTCTCTCCTATATATAGAGCTCTTCTATGAGGTCTAGGGAGGCTGGAATTTTGTGTAAAGCAAGGAGGTGCTGTTGGATTACAGTTAGAGCTATTGGGTGATTGTTTTACTAGAGGTGAAGAGGAGAGTTCTTGCTGCTGGGGAGGTGCTGCTGGATTGGAGCCATCATTGGTTGTAACCTTCTCAGAACCCTGTTACTTCTATCAATAAAGTTTTGCATGTTCTCCTATATACTTGTATTACATTGATGGATTGTATTTACTTGCATATTTGATTCACTCTAATCCATGCATCAGTTATAAGTACTTGTATCTTGTAGTTTCCTCTCTTGTTTTGTGCAGGGCTTGTGTGTAGCTGGACCGGCAAAGAGAGCAAGGAGCTGGGAACAAGAGACAAAGAGAGAGGATCAAGATCGACCAAGCGAAGGATACCAGGTTGGTTAATCATTTCTTCCTTCTCTCTGTACTTTCATAAAGGAAAACATCAAAGCTTTACTTTCAGTTGTTGCTAAAGACTGTCACCTTTAGAGTAGGGATAGGGTCATCCGCATCGGATACTTTTCCCCACAACAGCTTGTCCTGCGACAGGTGTTACAGTAGAACCTGCAGCCTTCTTGAATTTCTTTCCCATCATGTTCAGGCTTCTCTCGACTGTTGAATTCTACACAAATGCAAGAGAAATCGTAACAAGGAAATAACAACGACAATCCATAACGGGATAGATATATTACTTGAAGCGTGGCAAGATTAATTCTAAAAGTGGCTGCGGATCTAATGATTTGAGAAGGCACCGCAGATGCAATGATGGTGATTTTACAGCCTGCAGCTCCATAAATGACCATTACTTCGTTATTAAACCGAATGACCCCTTAAAGCGTGCAACAGATTTTTTCAAAGGTCTAATCGTAAGTGTTCGTTAAATCGAAGGGGCAAAGTTTTAAATACGCATGCATTACCTTATCCCTGCATTTAACGGCATTTTTGAAATCTGTGCTTTTGTCAATCGGATTCAAATATAACTTTAAAGCTTTGAAATAATCACTTTTTAGGAGTTCTGGTCATCATTAAGCGTCATCGTATCGCATCGGGGGTGTGAGTGATATTATCGTTTGGGAGAGATTTTGGCGAATGCCGATTGCGACATCGCATCGTATTAGCATGCTAACACATTCCTAGATGTATATCAAATGATTTGCCGACTATCGATAGCAATATCACATCACATCGGGGAAAAGATCTGAGTGTCTTATGAAAATGTATGGGATTCCGCCGATTACCGATAGCGATATTGCATCAGGTCGGGGCTTAAAGCGTTTTTACAAGAGGCAGCGCCGATAGCCGATCGCCGATATTACGTCGCGTCGGGGTGTAAGATATGTGCTCTTTTTGTGTGTGCATTGAATACCGCCGATCGCCGATAGCGATATCGCATCGGAAAGGACCAAGGTAACATGAGATCTTGCGATTGCTTTTTCGGAATTAACCAAAAATTGCTTGTTATTTATTCAAAAAGGCTTTTATTCACAAATTCATTTGATTATCATACCTTTTTCGAACAAATTCATTAATGCCAATTAAAATTTTTAAAAGGGACCCATTTCATATGTTAATTGTTTGTGATTAAAAATGTTATGAAATGGGGGGTTGTTGTAGGGCACAACAATTGGCGATTCGTTGGTAGAACCAGTTATCTCTGGACTGATAAACATACTTAAACTTTTTCAAATAGAATCTTTATAAGGGAAAGGAAATTTCTAATATAACTAGATGTCTATTGATTCTGAATAAAGCAGAATTCTTCTGTTGACTTCCTCTTTTTATAAAGAAAATAAATGCATTTTAAGTTTTAAAACAGGTCTTTAATGGTTCATAAAGGTAAAACAGAAAACTTTTCCAAATCAGCTTTTAAAGTAAACTCCTCTGTCATAGGTAGAGCCTCTGCTGCCAGCAAACGTTTATAGTCTCGGCAGGGTTACCTTTTAACCATGTTGTTGTCCATTGTTCCATTCACTTAAGAGTGTGACTAAACAGAATGAATTCAAAACATATTTTCACATTTTTGAATTTCATTTTCTTTTCTTCTTTGCTTAAGATAAAAGCCATTGTCCTGGTTTGGTGGCCAGATAATGACAATGCCATTCACGGGTAGTAATCAAACTGAACAAGCTGGCTCGTGATGAGACCCCTTGTCTTGAAATTTCAAGCCATTACCCTGTTTGATATGCAGTTTTGGTAATGTCAGTTAAATTATTTTCCTATGAACATGGTAAGCAGGCTTGTAATAAGACCTCTTATCTTTAATCTTTTATATTTTAGAATTACACTCTGAGTAATCATAAACTTTTGGTGAATGGGATGAACAACTGTCTCCTTAAGAGTAAATGGATGACAGGTTGAGAGTTAAAGATGCTAAAGATGGATTAGCTCCTATTTTAATATAGATAACCTTTGGAGACCAGTTTTGAAAACCCAAGATGACTCATAGAACTACGTTCAGAGAGAAGTTTACAAAAGTTAGACTGCGATCTCAGAATAGAAAGATATCTAATTTCCTAGAAATGATCTCTCTTGGTTTAAGACTCTATTATCCAAAAGCAAATATTGATAGTGCCCCAGCGAGACAACTTTTAACTACAGCAAAAGGTCAATGGAAGTTATCCCACATCTTTATTTTCTACAAATCCTACAAACTATAATAACTATCAAACTATAAAGAGAAGGGGTTACCTCCTTAATTAAAGAATTTCTTCAAGATTAGACCATTGACAGGGAGAGAATCTCTCACCCCTGATAGATTTTGCAGTATAAAAGTGGAATGGCCTATTTTTTCACAGATCTGAAATGGTCCAAGCCACAGTTTCTGAAACTTGGAGTGTTTACCTTTGTCTTCATGGGTTTTGTCCCATTTCAGAACTAAATCTCCGACTTGAAATTGTTTAGGACTAGACGAGGCTAGATCAAAAGCTGCTTTAATGACTTGCTGATGTTTGGCGTGTGTAACCTTGGCCTTTTCCCTTTCCTCTTCAAGTTTGAGAATTTGATCATATCTAAACTGGATAGAGGAAGAAGGAGTTTCCTCAATAAATTGTACTAGGGCTAGAGATTGAAGAAGAAGATTGGTTGGTACAATTGCTTCTTTTCCATAGACAAGATTAAACGGAGAGGTTCCTATGGAGGCTTTCTGTGTTATCCTATCGGCCCATAATGCAAATACTAAGGATTTGTGCCAGTTCTTATGATTCTCTTCGATTGTTCGCTTAATAATTTTGATTAGATTTTTATTAGTTGATTCTGCTAGGCCATTTCCCTGAGGATAGTAATTAGCAAAATACTTTAATTTAAATCCTCTTGAAATCAATCATTGCATTACCTGAGAAATAAGAAGCATTATCAAAGACAAGAGCGTTTGGAACACCAAACCTGGTAATGATGAACTGATCTATAAATTCAATGATCGCCTCAGAGTTTGATGTCTTTAACGGGACTGCTTCTACCCACTTTGTAAAGTAATCGGTGGCTGTAAGGATATATTTGTGCTGCCTGGAAGAAGCTGGATTAATTTCTCCAATGATGTCCAATCCCCATTGTTCGAAAGGCTGTTCAATGTTGACTGGTTGCAAAGGGAAAGCTGGTTTTTGTTGTCTTCCACTGGAAGTTTGGCATTTGAGACATTTCCTTACATACTCGTGAGCGTCCTTAAACAAAGTAGGCCAATAGTATCTAGCATGAATGAATTTATGAGCTGTTGTATCAGCTCCAAAATGTCCTCCTGCTGGTCCGTCATGTAGCTCCTGCAAAACCTTTAGAGCCTCAGGTTTTTCAAGGCATCTTAATAGAACAGAATCATAATTTCTTTTGAAAAGCACATCATTGATAATCGAAAAACTCTTAGCTTTCAACCTAATGGCCCTTTTGTTCTTGTAGGACAAATTCGTAGGTGCATAACCATTCTTTAAACAAAAGATCAAATCTGCATATTGAGATTCGGAATCGGGAACACTTAGCTGATTAACTTCTTGAGTTTGCTCTGTATTGCTTGATTCCGGAATGTTAGATGCTCCTGCTAATATCCTGCAAAAACCTTGACCTTTAACAATCTTTGCTGGCTTTATTTCTAGGTCATATTCTTGGAGAGCCGCGACCCAATTTGCCCTTTTTTCGCCCAATTCTTTTTGAATTAATAGTTGCCTAACTGTCGAGAAAGGAAATATCACTTTAGTATGGGTTTTTAAAAGAAAGGGTCGATAATGTTTGACTGCTTTAAAGACAGCAAAAGCTTGTTTCTCAACATCGGAATAGTTCAATTCGGCGCCTTGAAAGTTTGAACTAAAGAACGAGATGGGCGCTTCCAAATAGTCATCATTCAACTGGGTGAGCACTGCTGCGTAAGATAAGTCGGATGCAATGGTATATAATGTAAAATGATTAGAAAGATTTGGAGTATTAAGAGCTGGGGCATTGATTATTGATTGCTTAATGTCATTAAAAGCTTGCTTTTCTTCTAATCCCCACCTGAAGGTTGAATTCTTTTTAATCATCGTTTGTAGTGGTAGTACAATCTGTGAAAAATCTGGAACAAATTGTTTAACGAAATTAATCTGGCCTAAAAATGACTGCATCGATTTTTTATTGTGTGGAAAATGAATTTCAGAAATTTCCTTAATTCGATCAGGATCTACATAAATGCCATCCTTAGATACAATAAAACCTAAAAGCTTACCCTAGTTAAGAGCAAAGAAAGACTTTTTTGGGTTAAGAGAGATACCATGTGTTTTGCATCGCTGAAAAATCTGATTTAAATCATGCAAGTGATTATATCTCTTCTTAGAATATACAGTAATATCATCAAGGTAGACGACTACTGTTCGATTAATTAACCCTCTAAAGGCTGTATCCATAGCTCTCTGGAATGTCACTCCTGCATTAATGAGTCCAAAAGGCATTTTTTGATATGCATAAGTCCCCCATTTTGTTCTGAATGTGGTTTTAAGTTGGTCATCAGGATGAACTAGCACTTGGTTATACCCTGAGAATCCGTCGAGAAAGGACATCAATTCAGATCCTCCTACCGATTGGAGGATCTGCTCCAGAGTAGGCAATGGGAAGTTATCTTTCAAGCTTGCCTTATTCAAGTTTCTGAAATCGATACAAATTCGGATGTCGCCGTTTTTTTTCCTGACTGGTACCATATTAGAGACCCAGTTTCAGTGTCGGACAGGGAAGATAATCTTAGCTTTTAAAAGCTTATTAAGTTCCGACTTTATCTGGCTCTCCAAATTCGGGTGTATTTTCCTTAACTTCTGCTGGATCGACTTCTGATTGGGAAGCATAGGAATAGTATGTTGTATGATAGATGTATCATATGTCTTGAGGTCGTCATACTTCCAAGCAAAAACTTGTTTGTTTTTCTTTAAGAGTTTGATAAATGCTTCCTTTTCTTCTACAGAAAGTCCTAATCCTAAGTTGATATTTTGAGGAGCTTGATCTGTTCCCAAATTAATCAATTCAAACCGAAGAGTAGAGCTTTGGAGTTTTGTATTAATTACAGGTTTAAACCTATCTTTAATATCATAAAGGTCTTCGACCTTTACTACAGGCTTAGGAATCATGTTATCTTGAGATGTTCTTTTCATTTGAGAATCATGCTCATCTTCTTCAATGATTTGATTGTCATAGGACTTTTCAGAGGTTAAGAATTGCAAGATATCCTCGTCATGGTTGAAAACCCTCCAGTTAGTGATGTTATCAAGAACTGAAGGTCTAAACATTAGTTCTATAGAAAATCTATCAAGGCTATAGTCTTCAAAAGGAAGAAGTTTGGAAGCTACGCTGGCTAGTAAATCGGCTGCTGAGTTTTGTGATCTAGGAATTGAGGAAATGTTGAATGCTGAGAAATGTGAAGTAAGATCTTGCACTAGCGATTGATAATGCTTAAGGTGGCTTGAAAGGCAATGAATTGCATTTCTTACCTGCTTAACAATGATCTCACTATCGCCGAATACTTTAATATATTGGACTTTAAGGTCGATTGCCTTATATAATCCCTGCACTAGAGCTTCTATTCGGCCGTGTTATTAGTGCACTCAAATAATAATCTACAGGACAGCATTGTCTTTTCGCCTTGCGGACTAACCAAAATGCAACCTGCTCCTGAGCCCTCGCTGGACTTAGAGCCATCAAATTACAAAGACCAAAATAAAGGAGAATTAACAAAAATATTTACATCCTTTTGATTTTCATTAAAACATTTGGATAAATTGATTTGTGAAAAATTTTCTACTTGAGATGTACAATGGTTAACTGAAAAAGGAGAGGGTTGGGCAACAAAGTTGCCAAAGAATGATTCTGAGGAATAATTCCCCAAAATGTTGTTGTTGAAGGCCACAGGCTGGTTCTCTTGTTCGAAATCGGTTACTGTGTGGGTCATGTGTTTCTCACGGTCGATCCTTATTTGATTTGGCTTACCCTTGTAGGGGAGCCACATATGTGACCAATCAGTGGAAATGTATCCATGCAGTTTTTCGGACCAATCTCTGCTCAAAATTAAACCGTAGAATTCACGTATGTCAGCAATCAAAATATTTATTCTCTGTACAATTCTGGGATCAGCAGACAACCTGATAGTCACGGAATTAATTTCTCCTACAACCTGTACTTTGGTTCTGTCTAACTGTACAATGTGAATAGCGGGCTTCTGGGGTTCTATGTTCAGTTTAGAACAAACTGAAGCTGGCATAATATTAGATGAAGCCCCTGAATCGATTAAACAGTTATGCAGATTTCGATTATAGATTTCATAGGTCAGCAAGAAAGGTGGAGTATGAGAATTGGATCTATCTCCGATCAAAACTGAATCGGTAGCTTCAACCATACCTGGAGGGGGTTGTCCTGAATCATTAGCAGCTTTTGAACTGGGAAGAGGAGAAGAGGGGACAGCGTTCAACTCTCTTAGAAGCAATTTCTGCTGATGTTTTAACTTACTAAGTTCAAACATGGTTATGTTTGCCTTAGTCTTTTTCATATCATCAACAATATTATACTCCATGGAGTCAGATACCACTAGTGTCTTAGATGTCGAAGGAGAATTAGAAGTTGAAGGCTGGTTTTGGGGAGCTGCTACAGGCGACTTCTTTGGGAGAACTTTTTCCTTTGGTGTGGCAGCACCTGCGCTCCTTTTCTTTGTAGTTGTCTGGGAAGGTTCAGAAGCGATTTTACTTCTTGTAGTAACAGGAAAGGCTTCTTCTTGATTCTCGGTGTCAGAGTTTGGGAGTATAAAATCCCACATGCCGTGGCATTCAACTACTTCTTCTTCATCATCTGTTTGGGAGGTTGTTTCCTCTTCCTCTTCTTCTTGTTCTGAGTCTGCATTAGATATAACATTAGGTGGCTTTGTTTCAGTTTTCTTGAAAGTTCTAAATGGTCTTTTGTTTGAAGTCTCGGCCACCTGTTTTTTAATCTCAACCATTTCATTAGACAATGTTTTAAGGACTTTTTGTAAACCTTCCATGTCATACGGGTCCTTTGGGGTTTTCTTCTTAGAATCCTCTTTAAATGAGACTTTTTTAGCTTTTCTATCCTCCAAGGCAGCTTTCTTCTCTAGAGCGTTGATGCGCTTCTCAACAGCAAGTGCTTCCTTCATATTTTCGGCTAAGGTAGGTTTGCCAGCCCTGTCAACAAAAATAGCTATGTTGGAAGGGAGGGCGGTAATATACCATTCGCTTCTAATTTGTTCACTTGGTTTTGAAGCGGTAGGGATTTTATTTAGGAGTTTATTAAATCGGGAATTAAACTCCTTTATTGGTTCCCTATGCTCTATTCTCAAATTGGAGAGGTCATTTATTAAAGTGGCTAGAGACCTGTCATCTCCATATTTGGTAAGGAACTTCTCTTGGCATGTGGTCCAGCTGGTAATAGATTCAGAAGGTAAGGAAAAGTACCAGGATCCTGCCGATCCTTGTAAGGTATAAGGGAAAAGCCTGACAACAACATCTTGCTCTGTCACTCCTTTTAAGTTAACTGCTAACATAAAATTGTTAATATGTTCTTCAGCTTGTGTTCCGTTATCTGGGTTGAATTTAGGCAACCATTTTTCGGGAGCATCAGGTAGATCATGCAATGGTCCGGGCATGTTGATTGCACCTGGCGTAGTCCATGGATCTGCCATTATGCTAGCGACAATAGTTGTTACTACTGTTGGGATTCCAGATGACTGAGGAGAAGAGGTTGTTGAAGAGTGAGTAGTTTGAGATGCTGTAGTACCTAGTCCCTGATGAACAACAGTGTGTAACGGAGGAGTGGATGGTTGACTTCGTAGATTAGGAGATGAGATGGAGGATATGGAAGAAAGGTCTTCACTATCAGATCCTTCAGTAATCTTTTTAGCCTTTTTTCTTTTCGGTAAAGGGAACTCAGTAGGTTCAATACCGAGTTTTTCGCTTTGAAGTCTGGTAAGTGGATGGGATAAGTTGAACTACGAGGTCGCACTGCTTTATGATACTTCAGATTTCTGAGGCGAAATCGAGAAGCTCTGAAGTTTATGGATAAGAGACTGAACTTCAGGGGATTCAAGACTTAATTGTTCTAAAATATGATGAGTGTGAGCAGTGGTGGTTGATTCCTCTTTTTCTCGATTGTGTGCCGGAGAACCAGCATGTGATTGAGGAGGAGAGGATTTGGAGGGAGAATTACTCTTAGAGTGGCTTGCAGATTTGGGCCTTCTTGCCATTCACAGTCGATGGCCCTCCTTCTAGCGCCAAAAATGTTGATGCCCCGAAATTCGTTGCAACAACATCGGGGAAACCACCCGGTCCGGACCTTAGTGCAGCTCCTTTTCCGTTTGGGATAGTGGCTCCGACTGGGGATAATGGGACCAGTTTCCCAAGAATTATAAGTAAACGGGATGGATGAATGATTTACGATATAAGGTGGTAATAAGTGAACAACTAAACTATAAGAGAAATATAATAACTATAATCTAATCCCGGGACTTATCGATTTGTAGAGTGCAGCGTTTGATAATCTGTGCTTAATGGCAGGCATATAGATGACTCTAACACTAAAGCATAGATGTTTAAATCATTCAAGATTGCTCTGCATAATTAGTTATGCAGAGCGATGATAGCGAATTACTACACTTAGTCATTTATATCAATGCTACACGCATGAGTAAAAGAGATAACAAATCACAAAACATTCAATAGTGATATGAAATGAAGATTTGTTGTTATATTGCATACATGTATTCAACAATAGCAAAGATAATAACACAGCAATTCATATAATAGAAAAGAGCACAGATACAGATAATAGTACCATGTAAGCTGTTTGATCAATCCAGTATATTAATCACTATGTCGCGGTCCTTCCTTCAAACCAGAAAGCATTCCAAACAAATGACAGTAGTGCACAATTTGCATAAAACAGCCTTCTAAGCAAAATTAAGGACCATCGGTCGAGTTTCACAAAAGGATATAGACTGAAGAACAATAGTGCAAACTTCAGCCTTTAAGTCTTTTACAAAATTTTACGACCCTTTCCAAAACAATGAAAGGATCTATAAATACTATGCTAATCTAAATATCTAAATATCTAAAAACTGAAAAGCTACTAAATTGGCATTAACAAATATCATCTTCTTTTCTGGCGATCTGGCAGTCGGCGGCGATGCTTCATTCGGAGGTCTCTTTGCCTTTACTCCTTCGCTGACATATCGCCAGCATTGGCTCTACTTCTGGTGGAGTGTTGAGGCGCGAAGTTAGCTGCGCATCGTATGTGGCATCCTGAATGTCGGAAATCAGGTATCGGAGGGCATCTGTTAAACAGTTAAGAGCCGACCTTTGAGAATGTGGTTTAATCAGAAAGAGCCAGTATGCGTCGGCGGTTAAAGTATTTACTCCGGCGATTAACCATCCTTGTTTCTCCAGATCAGGGTAATTTCTCTACTCCAGCATGTTTGCTGTTGTTATGCTTCCAGGTGTGCACTGGGAAATCATGTTTGCCAGATAGAGTGTGTCGTTGACTAGATTGATCATGTTGCTGGCAATCATTTTACATCTTGAGGCCGCCCTTTCCGCTTTCATTACCTGAGTGTTCCATTCCATGAAGAGTATGTCCTTGTACGTTACATGGATTCGGGACAAATTTGCCGCTTTCCCTTCTGGAGTGTCTTGCCACTCAATATATTCCGATATGTCATCTTCGGCCTGATCTAGCTTATTCCTGGCCTTTTCTATTTGCTCACACACTACTGTAGATGTTTCACATAATGACTCAGCGTCAGCAAGTTGTCGGCACAAGAGTCTGATCTGAGATATTAATGCGCCATTTATTCGAGTTGCCTCTGCTCTGAAATCGTCAATACTCTGGGCGTCCTTGATACCTTCGAGCTGTGCCGATAGCTGAGTTATTTGCTCGTCTTTAGATTTTATCATCAGCTCATTTGATGCTTTTAACTGGGACAATGCCTCCGATAATTCTTTTGCCTTCTGAACCTCACTTTGGTCTATCCTCTGTTTTTCAATTTGCAGCTGCTGGGTTAACAAATTGTTTTCTTGTTGTTGAGCCAGCAACTGCTCTTCTACCTGTGCTGCCTTATTTTTCGCCTCAATTACTTCTGCCTGCAATGCATATATTTCATGATCTTTAGTCTTCAACAGAAGACTTACCTCTGATGCTTTGTCAATAGTTGCTGCCGAATAAGCTCCCGCAAATTGCGACAGCTTAGTCAGATCTTCGGAGGGGTCTAATTCCCCCTTCCAGACCACATTGCCCGTGACTGTTTGCTCAGGAGAAATAGAAGGTTGATCAAGCCTTCGTCTTTTCCTAGAGCGCCTAACAACGGCTCTATGCTTTGGGCTGTAGAAAATATCTAGGGGAGGAATTTCTTCCACCTGGAGATCAATTTGATCGGACGGGTCTTGAGTGATTACCTCGACATTCTGTAAAATGGGTGGGCCGCTGGTTCCTTCTAGAACCTGAGAAGAAGTAGTATCGGGAGCATTACTTGTTTTAGAGGTGTCTGAGTCTTTGGAGGCTTCCTTACCACTGATAATGGAATCGAATTGGTTCCATTCCTTAATCAATTCAGGATCGGTGGAGATTTGCTCACATTGTTCTGTGTGGGCTTTACTCTGTTCTTTTTCTTGTTCAATCCTCTGCTGTTCCTCAAATGCCTTCCGCTGCTGCTCCTCCTGTGCTCTCTGCTGCTGCTCCTCCAATTCCCTTTTCTGCCTATCTTCCAGTTCTTTCTTTGCTTTCTCTTCTTCTTCCTTCTTCCTCTGTTCCTCTATCTCTTTCTGTTTTCTTTGCTCTTGATCCTTTTGTGCCTTTTGCTGCCTTTCTATCTGCTCCCTTTTATGCTTCTCTGCCTGCAGCTTGTTTTGCCTTTCCTCCTGTTGTTTATCATACTCTTTAATTGTAACAGGAGGTGGATGTATCTGCTGCTGACCAGGCTCGCTTGAGGAAGATGCTGGGGTTGTGGATAATAAATCTAGAGGCAAAGTTTGCAACCTTTGCTTTCTAAGTTTATTAAATTCAGTTAACTCCACATCTTCGTATCTCATTGCAGCAAGCTGTTTGGTTTGGCTTATTGAATCGGCACCTGCGAACAGGTCATCAAACTGATCTTCTTGATGGACAATCTTTGACAGTTTGGCCTGTTCCAGGGCAATGAAAGCAGTCTTGTTTGGATCATAGAGTCTGTTTGGGATAGAGGCCAGGGATATCATTTGGAGTTTTGTTGCTTCTTTTTCTGCATGCTTGTAATTCTGCAGCGTATAAACTCCAATTCTTAAAGGAAAAGAGGGCCATCCTCTCTTTTTCTCATCTTTGAGAGTTTGTGTGACACCCTCGGACATAATCTGGTAAGAGATTTCCCGGCTAACAATTTGTCTGGGATGTATAGAGGGAGAACGTGTGGCCTAGCCTTGCTTCCAAAAACTCTAATATAGGTAAAATGCTCTTCCCCGAACCAATGCGCTACGGCTGGTAGGTCAAAAGAAGCTTCATAGGAAATTCTTGGGATGGGTCTGTCGAAAATAGAATAGTGGATGGGCACCATGAAACCATTGCAAATTTGATACAAATGGTCCTTGTAAGAGGGCTTCCATAATTTCCGATGGTACAAATGAATGGGTGTTGGATCATGGGTGGTCCATCTCCAACCAAGGACAGGAAACTCAGAATTAAAACACAGGGTATCCATAATGTAAGCAGAGTAATAAAATGGTGGGATTTTCCTTTCGGTGACTCTGGTTTTGGCTCTAAATTCACGAACAGCTATGACCAACTTATCAGACAGAATAGTGGCCCAATCCATAATTGTACTATTGACAGCCGCTTCCATTAAGGGAACCATGTCAATATGGATATTAGCAGAGTCATGTAATCCCCACAATCTACACATCATAATCCCAGCATAGCAATAGGGAGAAGCCAAAGAAGCATTGGAGTACTTACCCGAACTTTCATGCTTGTGTTTGGCTGGGTTCTGCCTCCAATCTCGGAGGGGTTCGGATGGTGATTCATTCTCGTTCGCGAACTTCTCCACGAAGGTTCTGTTATAGACTAGCTCAGGTTCAGGCAAATGATACATCCGCCTCAGGTCATCAGGCTTGAAGGACCCGAAAATCCTTCCATCCCTTGTATGAAAAGTTCTATCAGTGAGGGTAATTTCCTCAATTGCCCAGCGTACCACATCAGTGTAAGGTAGGACCTGCTCTCTGGCTGCTATTCTGTGCAAAAAGGAGTCGGCCAAGTCTTTGAGAGTTGCCTCGGACTTCCTTTGTTCATCCACACTAGCCTCAGTCACTGTTTTTTCCGGTTGCTCGGCCTCTAACAGATTATATGTACCCTGCCATGTAGTGCTAGGAAGACCAGTGCATGTAGTATCTGAGATTAGGCCTTTCTTCGAAACTATAGCAGCTTGACCTGCGACAGGTGTTACAGTAGAACCTGCAGCCTTCTTGAATTTCTTTCCCATCATGTTCAGGCTTCTCTCGACAGTTGAATTCTACACAAATGCAAGAGAAATCGTAACAAGGAAATAACAACGACAATCCATAACGGGATAGATATATTACTTGAAGCGTGGCAAGATTAATTCTAAAAGTGGCTGCGGATCTAATGATTTGAGAAGGCACCGCAGATGCAATGATGGTGATTTTACAGCCTGCAGCTCCATAAATGACCATTACTTCGTTATTAAACCGAATGACCCCTTAAAGCGTGCAACAGATTTTTTCAAAGGTCTAATCGTAAGTGTTCGTTAAATCGAAGGGGCAAAGTTTTAAATACGCATGCATTACCTTATCCCTGCATTTAACGGCATTTTGAAATCTGTGCTTTTGTCAATCGGATTCAAATATAACTTTAAAGCTTTGAAATAATCACCTTTTAGGAATTCTGGTCATCATTAAGCGTCATCGCATCGCATCGGGGGTGTGAGTGATATTATCGTTTGGGAGAGATCTTGGCGAATGCCGATTGCGACATCGCATCGTATTAGCACGCGAACACATTCCTAGATGTATATCAAATGATTTGCCGACTACCGATAGCGATATCACATCGCATCGGGGAAAAGATCTGAGCGTCTTATGAAAATGTATGGGATTCCGCCGACTACCGATAGCGATATCGCATCGGGTCGGGGCTTAAAGCGTTTTTTACAAGAGGCAGCGCCGATAGCCGATCGCCGATATTACGTCGCATCGGGGTGTAAGATATGTGCTCTTTTTGTGTGTGCATTGAATACCGCCGATCGCCGATAGCGATATCGCATCGGAAAGGACCAAGGTAACATGCGATCTTGCGATTGCTTTTTCGGACTTAACCAAAAATTGCTTGTTATTTATTCAAAAAGGCTTTTATTCACAAATTCATTTGATTATCATACCTTTTTCGAACAAATTCATTAATGCCAATTAAAATTTTAAAAGGGACCCATTTCATATGTTAATTGTTTGTGATTAAAAATGTTATGAAATGGGGGGTTGTTGTAGGGCACAACAATTGGCGATTCGTTGGTAGAACCAGTTATCTCTGGACTGATAAACATACTTAAACTTTTTCAAATAGAATCTTTATAAGGGAAAGGAAATTTCTAATATAACTAGATGTCTATTGATTCTGAATAAAGCAGAATTCTTCTGTTGACTTCCTCTTTTTATAAAGAAAATAAATGCATTTTAAGTTTTAAAACAGGTCTTTAATGGTTCATAAAGGTAAAACAGAAAACTTTTCCAAATCAGCTTTTAAAGTAAACTCCTCTATCATAGGTAGAGCCTCTGCTGCCAACAAACGTTTATAGTCTCGGCAGGGTTACCTTTTAACCATGTTGTTGTCCATTATTCCATTCACTTAAGAGTGTGACTAAACAGAATGAATTCAAAACATATTTTCACAATTTTGAATTTCATTTTCTTTTCTTCTTTGCTTAAGATAAAAGCCATTGTCCTGGTTTGGTGGCCAGATAATGACAATGCCATTCACGGGTAGTAATCAAACTGAACAAGATGGCTCGTGATGAGACCCCTTGTCTTGAAATTTCAAGACATTACCCTGTTTGATATGCAGTTTTGGTAATGTCAGTTAAATTATTTTCCTATGAACATGGTAAGCAGGCTTGTAATAAGACCTCTTATCTTTAATCTTTTATATTTTAGAATTACACTCTGAGTAATCATAAACTTTTGGTGAATGGGGTGAACCACTGTCTCCTTAAGAGTAAATGGATGACAGGTTGAGAGTTAAAGATGCTGAAGATGGATTAGCTCTTATTTTAATATAGATAACCTTTGGAGACCAGTTTGGAAAACCCAAGATGACTCATAGAACTACGTTCAGAGAGAAATTTACAAAAGTTAGACTGCGATCTCAGAATAGAAAGATATCTAATTTCCTAGAAATGATCTCTCTTGGTTTAAGACTCTATTATCCAAAAGCAAATATTGATAGTGCCCCAGCGAGACAACTTTTAACTACAGCAAAAGGTCAATGGAAGATATCCCACATCTTTATTTTCTACAAATCCTACAAACTATAAAAACTATCAAACTATAAAGAGAAGGGGTTACCTCCTTAATTAAAGAATTTCTTCAAGATTAGACCATTGACAGGGAGAGAATCTCTCACCCCTGATAGATTTTGCAGTATAAAAGTGGAATGGCCTATTTTTTCACAGATCTGAAATGGTCCAAGCCACAGTTTCTGAAACTTGGAGTGTTTACCTTTGTCTTCATGGGCTTTGTCCCATTTCAGAACTAAATCTCCGACTTGAAATTGTTTAGGACTAGACGAGGCTAGATCAAAAGCTGCTTTAATGACTTGCTGATGTTTGGCGTGTGTAACCTTGGCCTTTTCCCTTTCCTCTTCAAGTTTGAGAATTTGATCATATCTAAACTGGATAGAGGAAGAAGGAGTTTCCTCAATAAATTGCACTAGGGCTAGAGATGGAAGAAGAAGATTGGTTGGTACAATTGCTTCTTTTCCATAGACAAGATTAAACGGAGAGGTTCCTATGGAGGCTTTCTGTGTTATCCTATCGGCCCATAATGCAAATACTAAGGATTTGTGCCAGTTCTTATGATTCTCTTCGATTGTTCGCTTAATAATTTTGATTAGATTTTTATTAGTTGATTCTGCTAGGCCATTACCCTGAGGATAGTAATTAGCAGAATACTTTAATTTAAATCCTCTTTTGATAGCGAAATCAATCATTGCATTACCTGAGAAATAAGAAGCATTATCAAAGACAAGAGCGTTTGGAACACCAAACCTGGTAATGATGAACTGATCTATAAATTCAATGATCGCCTCAGAGTTTGCTGTCTTTAACGGAACTGCTTCTACCCACTTTGTAAAGTAATCGGTGGCTGTAAGGATATATTTGTGCTGCCTGGAAGAAGGTGGATTAATTTCTCCAATGATGTCCAATCCCCATTGTTCGAAAGGCTGTTCAATGTTGACTGGTTGCAAAGGGAAAGCTGGTTTTTGTTGTCTTCCACTGGAAGTTTGGCATTTGAGACATTTCCTTACATACTCGTGAGCGTCCTTAAACAAAGTAGGCCAATAGTATCCAGCATGAATGACTTTATGAGCTGTTGTATCAGCTCCAAAATGTCCTCCTGCTGGTCCGTCATGTAGCTCCTGCAAAACCTTTAGAGCCTCAGGTTTTTCAAGGCATCTTAATAGAACAGAATCATAATTTCTTTTGAAAAGCACATCATTGATAATCGAAAAACTCTTAGCTTTCAATCTAATGGCCCTTTTGTTCTTGTAGGACAAATTCGTAGGTGCATAACCATTCTTTAAATAAAAGATCAAATCTGCATATTGAGATTCGGAATCGGGAACACTTAGCTGATTAACTTCTTGAGTTTGCTCTGTATCTCTTGATTCCGGAATGTTAGATGCTCCTGCTAATATCCTGCAAAAACCTTGACCTTTAACAATCTTTGCTGGCTTTATTTCTAGGTCATATTCTTGGAGAGCCGCGACCCAATTTGCCCTTTTTTCGCCCAATTCTTTTTGAATTAATAGTTGCCTAACTGCCGAGAAAGGAAATATCACTTTGGTATGGGTTTTTAAAAGAAAGGGTCGATAATGTTTGACTGCTTTAAAGACAGCAAAAGCTTGTTTCTCAACATCGGAATAGTTCAATTCGGCGCCTTGAAAGTTTGAACTAAAGAACGAGATGGGCGCTTCCAAATTGTCATCATTCAACTGGGTGAGCACTGCTGCGTAAGATAAGTCGGATGCAATGGTATATAATGTAAAATGATTAGAAAGATTTGGAGTATTCAGAGCTGGGGCATTGATTATTGATTGCTTAATGTCATTAAAAGCTTGCTTTTCTTCTAATCCCCACCTGAAGGTTGAATTCTTTTTAATCATCGTTTGTAGTGGTAGTACAATCTGTGAAAAATCTGGAACAAATCGTTTAACGAAATTAATCTGGCCTAAAAACGACTGCATCGATTTTTTATTGTGTGGAAAAGGAATTTCAGAAATTTCCTTAATTCGATCAGGATCTACATAAATGCCATCCTTAGATACAATAAAACCTAAAAGCTTACCCTGGTTAAGAGCAAAGAAAGACTTTTTCGGGTTAAGAGAGATACCATGTGTTTTGCATCGCTGAAAAATCTGATTTAAATCATGCAAGTGATTATATCTCTTCTTAGAATATACAGTAATATCATCAAGGTAGACGACTACTGTTCGATTAATTAACCCTCTAAAGGCTGTATCCATAGCTCTCTGGAATGTCGCTCCTGCATTTATGAGTCCAAAAGGCATTTTTTGATATGCATAAGTCCCCCATTTTGTTCTGAATGTGGTTTTAAGTTGGTCATCAGGATGAACTAGCACTTGGTTATATCCTGAGAATCCGTCGAGAAAGGACATCAATTCAGATCCTGCTACCGATTGGAGGATCTGCTCCATAGTAGGCAATGGGAAGTTATCTTTCAAGCTTGCCTTATTCAAGTTTCTGAAATCGATACAAATTCGGATGTCGCCGTTTTTTTTCCTGACTGGTACCATATTAGAGACCCAGTTTGAGTGTCGGACAGGGAAGATAATCTTAGCTTTTAAAAGCTTATTAAGTTCCGACTTTATCTGGCTCTCCAAATTCGGGTGTATTTTCCTTAACTTCTGCTGGATCGGCTTCTGATTGGGAAGCATAGGAATAGTATGTTGTATGATAGATGTATCATATGTCTTGAGGTCGTCATACTTCCAAGCAAAAACTTGTTTGTTTTTCTTTAAGAGTTTGATAAATGCTTCCTTTTCTTCTACAGAAAGTCCTAATCCTAAGTTGATATTTTGAGGAGCTTGATCTGTTCCCAAATTAATCAATTCAAACCTAAGAGTAGAGCTTTGGAGTTTTGTATTAATTACAGGTTTAAACCTGTCTTTAATGTCATAAAGGTCTTCGAGCTTTACTACAGGCTTAGGAATCGCGTTATCTTGAGATGTTCTTTTCATTTGAGAATCATGCTCATCTTCTTCAATGATTTGATTGTCATAGGACTTTTCAGAGGTTAAGAATTGCAAGATATCCTCGTCATGGTTGAAAACCCTCCAGTTAGTGATGTTATCAGGAACTGAAGGTCTAAACATTAGTTCTATAGAAAATCTATCAAGGCTATAGTCTTCAGAAGGCAGAAGTTTGGAAGCTACGTTGGCTAGTAAATCGGCTGCTGAGTTCTGTGATCTAGGAATTGAGGAAATGTTGAATGCTGAGAAATGTGAAGTAAGATCTTGCACTAGCGATTGATAATGCTTAAGGTGGCTTGAAAGGCAATGAATTGCATTTCTTACCTGCTTAACAATGATCTCACTATCGCCGAATACTTTAATATATTGGACTTTAAGGTCGATTGCCTTATATAATCCCTGCACTAGAGCTTCATATTCGGCCGTGTTATTAGTGCACTCAAATTCTAATCTACAGGACAACATTGTCTTTTCGCCTTGCGGACTAACCAAAATGCAACCTGCTCCTGAGCCCTCGCTGGACTTAGAGCCATCAAAATACAAAGACCAAAATAAAGGAGAATTAACAAAAATATTTACATCCTTTTGATTTTCATTAAAACATTTGGATAAATTGGTTTGTGAAAAATTTTCTACTTGAGATGTACAATGGTTAACTGAAAAAGGAGAGGGTTGGGCAACAAAGTTGCCAAAGAATGATTCTGAGGAATAATTCCCAAAATGTTGTTGTTGAAGGCCACAGGCTGGTTTTCTTGTTCGAAATCGGTTACTGTGTGGGTCATGTGTTTCTCACGGTCGATCCTTATTTGATTTGGCTTACCCTTGTAGGGGAGCCACATATGTGACCAATCAGTGGAAATGTATCCATGCAGTTTTTCGGACCAATCTCTGCTCAAAATTAAACCGTAGAATTCAGGTATGTCAGCAATCAAAATATCTATTCTCTGTACAATTCTGGGATCAGCAGACAACCTGATAGTCACGGAATTAATTTCTCCTACAACCTGTACTTTGGTTCTGTCTAACTGTACAATGTGAATAGCGGACTTCTGGGGTTCTATGTTCAGTTTAGAACAAACTGAAGCTGGCATAATATTAGATGAAGCCCCTGAATCGATTAAACAGTTATGCAGATTTCGATTATAGATTTCATAGGTCAGCAAGAAAGGTGGAGTATGAGAATTGGATCTATCTCCGATCAAAACTGAATCGGTAGCTTCAACCATACCTGGAGGGGGTTGTCCTGAATCATTAGCAGCTTTTGAACTGGGAAGAGGAGAAGAGGGGACAGCGTTCAACTCTCTTAGAAGCAATTTCTGCTGATGTTTTAACTTACTAAGTTCAAACATGGTTATGTTTGCCTTAGTCTTTTTCATATCATCAACAATATTATACTCCATGGAGTCAGATACCACTAGTGTCTTATGTGTCGAAGGAGAATTAGAAGTTGAAGGCTGGTTTTGGGAGCTGCTACAGGCGACTTCTTTGGGAGAACTTTTTCCTTGGTGTGGCAGCACCTGCGCTCCTTTTCTTTGTAGTTGTCTGGGTAGGTTCAGAAGCGATTTTACTTCTTGTAGTAACAGGAAAGGCTTCTTCTTGATTCTCGGTGTCAGAGTTTGGGAGTATAAAATCCCACATGCCGTGGCATTCAACTACTTCTTCTTCATCATCTGTGGGGGAGGTTGTTTCCTCCTCCTCCTCTTCCTGAGTGAGTCTGCATTAGATATAACATGGGGGCTTTGCTTTAGTTTTCTTGAAAGTTCTAAATGGTCTTTTGTTTGAAGTCTCGGCCACCTGTTTTTTAATCTCAACCATTTCATTAGACAATGTTTTAAGGACTTTTTGTAAACCTTCCATGTCATACGGGTCCTTTGGGGTTTTCTTCTTAGAATCCTCTTTAAATGAGACTTTTTTAGCTTTTCTATCCTCCAAGGCAGCTTTCTTCTCTAGAGCGTTGATGCGCTTCTCAACAGCAAGTGCTTCCTTCATATTTTCGGCTAAGGTAGGTTTGCCAGCCCTGTCAACAAAAATAGCTATGTTGGAAGGGAGGGCGGTAATATACCATTCGCTTCTAATTTGTTCACTTGGTTTTGAAGCGGTAGGGATTTTATTTAGGAGTTTATTAAATCGGGCATTAAACTCCTTTATTGGTTCCCTATGCTCTATTCTCAAATTGGAGAGGTCATTTATTAAAGTGGCTAGAGACCTGTCATCTCCATATTTGGTAAGGAACTGCTCTTGGCATGTGGCCCAGCTGGTAATAGAACCAGAAGGTAAGGAAAAGTACCAGGATCCTGCCGATCCTTGTAAGGTATAAGGGAAAAGCCTGACAACAACATCTTGCTCTGTCACTCCTTTTAAGTTAACTGCTAACATAAAATTGTTAATATGTTCTTCAGCTTGTGTTCCGTTATCTGGGTTAAATTTAGGCAACCATTTTTCGGGAGCATCAGGTAGATCATGCAATGGTCCGGGCATGTTGACTGCACCTGGCGTAGTCCATGGATCTGCCATTATGCTAGCGACAATAGTTGTTACTACTGTTGGGATTCCAGATGACTGAGAAGAAGAGATTGTTGAAGAGTGAGTAGTTTGAGATGCTGTAGTACCTAGTCCCTGATGAACAACAGTGTGTAACGGAGGAGTGGATGGTTGACTTCGCAGATTAGGAGATGAGATGGAGGATATGGAAGAAAGGTCTTCACTATCAGATCCTTCAGTAATCTTTTTAGCCTTTTTCCTTTTCGGTAAAGGGAACTCAGTAGGTTCAATACCGAGTTTTTCGCTCTGAAGTCTGGTAAGTGGATGGGATAAGTTGAACTGCGAGGTCGCACTGCTTTGTGATACTTCAGATTTCTGAGGCGAAATCGAGAAGCTCTGAAGTTTATGGATAAGAGACTGAACTTCAGGGATTTCAAGACTTAATTGTTCTGAAATATGATGGTGTGAGCAGTGGTGGTTGATTCCTCTTTTTCTCGATTGTGTGCCGGAGAACCAGCATGTGATTGAGAAGGAGGAGAGGATTTGGAGGGAGAATTACTCTTAGAGTGGCTTGCAGATTGGGCCTGCTTGCCATTCACAGTCGATGGCCCTCCTTCTAGCGCCAAAAATGTTGATGCCCCGAAATTCGTTGCAACAACATCGGGGAAACCACCCGGTCCGGACCTTAGTGCAGCTCCTTTTCCGTTTGGGATAGTGGCTCCGACTGGGGAAATGGGACCAGTTTCCCAGAATTATAAGTAAACGGGATGGATGAATGATTTACGATATAAGGTGGTAATAAGTGAACAACTAAACTATAAGAGAAATATAATAACTATAATCTAATCCCGGGTCTTATCGATTTGTAGAGTGCGTTTGATAATCTGTGCTTAATGGCAGGCATATAGATGACTCTAACACTAAAGCATAGATGTTTAAATCATTTAAGATTGCTCTGCATAATTAGTTATGCAGAGCGATGATAGCGAATTACTACACTTAGTCATTTATATCATTGCTACACGCATGAGTAAAAGAGATAACAAATCACAAAACATTCAATAGTGATATGAAATGAAGATTTGCTATTATATTGCATACATGTATTCAACAATAGCAAAGATAATAACACAGCAATTCATATAATAGAAAAGAGCACAGATACAGATAATAGTACCATGTAAGCTGTTTGATCAATCCAGTATATTAATCACTATGTCGCGGTCCTTCCTTCAAACCAGAAAGCATTCCAAACAAATGACAGTAGTGCACAATTGCATAAAACAGCCTTCTAAGCAAAATTAAGAACCATCGGTCGAGTTTCACAAAAGGATATAGACTGAAGCACAATAGTGCAAACTTCAGCCTTTAAGTCTTTTACAAAATTTTACGACCCTTTCCAAAACAATGAAAGGATCTATAAATACTATGCTAATCTAAATATCTAAATATCTAAAAACTGAAAAGCTACTAAATTGGCATTAACAAATATCATCTTCTTTTCTGGCGATCTGGCAGTCGGCGGCGATGCTTCATTCAGAGGTCTCTTTGCCTTTACTCCTTCGCTGACATATCGCCAGCATTGGCTCTACTTCTGGTGGAGTGTTGAGGCGCGAAGTTAGCTGGGCGTCATATGTGGCATCCTGAATGTCGGAAATCAGGTATCGGAGGGCATCTGTTAAACAGTTAAGAGCCGACCTTTGAGAATGTGGTTTAATCAGAAAGAGCCAGTATGCGTCGGCGGTTAAAGTATTTACTCCGGCGATTAACCGTCCTTGTTTCTCCAGATCAGGGTAATTTCTCTGCTCCAGCATGTTTGCTGTTGTTATGCTTCCAGGTGTGCACTGGGAAATCATGTTTGCCAGATAGAGTGTGTCGTTGACTAGATTGATCATGTTGCTGGCAATCATTTTACATCTTGAGGCCGCCCTTTCCTCTTTCATTACCTGAGTGTTCCATTCCATGAAGAGTATGTCCTTGTACGTTACATGGATTCGGGACAAATTTGCCGCTTTCCCTTCTGGAGTGTCTTGCCACTCAATATATTCCGATATGTCATCTTCGGCCTGATCTAGCTTATTCCTGGCCTTTTCTATTTGCTCACACACTACTGTAGATGTTTCACATAATGACTCAGCGTCAGCAAGTTGTCGGCACAAGAGTCTGATCTGAGATATTAATGCGCCATTTATTCGAGTTGCCTCTGCTCTGAAATCATCAATACTCTGGGCGTCCTTGATACCTTCGAGCTGTGCCGATAGCTGAGTTATTTGCTCGTCTTTAGATTTTATCATTAGCTCATTTGATGCTTTTAACTGGGACAATGCCTCTGATAATTCTTTTGCCTTCTGAACCTCACTTTGGTCTATCCTCTGTTTTTCAATTTGCAGCTGCTGGGTTAACAAATTGTTTTCTTGCTGTTGAGCCAGCAACTGCTCTTCTACCTGTGCTGCCTTATTTTTCGCCTCAATTACTTCTGCCTGCAATGCATATATTTCATGATCTTTAGTCTTCAACAGAAGACTTACCTCTGATGCTTTGTCAATAGTTGCTGCCGAATAAGCTCCCGCAAATTGCGACAGCTTAGTCAGATCTTCGGAGGGGTCTAATTCCCCTTCCAGACCACATTGCCCGTGATGTTTGCTCAGGAGAAATAGAAGGTTGATCAAGCCTTCGTCTTTTCCTAGAGCGCCTAACAACGGCTCTATGCTTTGGGCTGTAGAAAATATCTAGGGGAGGAATTTCTTCCACCTGGAGATCAATTTGATCGGACGGGTCTTGAGTGATTTACCTCGACATTCTGTAAAATGGGTGGGCCGCTGGTTCCTTCTAGAACCTGAGAAGAAGTAGTATCGGAGCATTACTTGTTTTAGAGGTGTCTGAGTCTTTGGAGGCTTCCTTACCACTGATAATGGAATCGAATTGGTTCCATTCCTTAATCAATTCAGGATCGGTGAGATTTGCTCACATTTTTCTGTGTGGGCTTTACTCTGTTCTTTTTCTTGTTCAATCCTCTGCTGTTCCTCAAATCCTTCGCTGCTGCTCCTCCTGTGCTCTCTCCTGTTGTTCCTCCAATTCCCTTTTCTGCCTATCTTCTAGTTCTTTCTTTGCTTTCTCTTCTTCTTCCTTCTTCCTCTGTTCTTCTATCTCTTTCTGTTTTCTTTGCTCTTGATCCTTTTGTGCCTTTTGCTGCCTTTCTATCTGCTCCCTTTATGCTCTCTGCCTGCAGCTTGTTTTGCCTTTCCTCCTGTTGTTTATCATATTCTTTAATTGTAACAGGAGGTGGATGTATCTGCTGCTGACCAGGCTCGCTTGAGGAAGATGCTGGGGTTGTGGATAATAAATCTAGAGGCAAAGTTTGCAACCTTTGCTTTCTAAGTTTATTAAATTCAGTTAACTCCACATCTTCGTATCTCATTGCAGCAAGCTGTTTGGTTTGGCTTATTGAATCGGCACCTGCGAACAGGTCATCAAACTGATCTTCTTGATGGACAATCTTTGACAGTTTGGCCTGTTCCAAGGCAATGAAAGCAGTCTTGTTTGGATCATAGAGTCTGTTTGGGATAGAGGCCAGGGATATCATTTGGAGTTTTGTTGCTTCTTTTTCTGCATGCTTGTAATTCTGCAGCGTATAAACTCCAATTCTTAAAGGAAAAGAGGGCCATCCTCTCTTTTCCTCATCTTTGAGAGTTTGTGTGACACCCTCGGACATAATCTGGTAGGAGATTTCCGGGCTAACAATTTGTCTGGGATGTATAGAGGGAGAACGTGTGGCCTAGCCTTGCTTCCAAAAACTCTAATATAGGTAAAATGCTCTTCCCCGAACCAATGCGCTATGGCTGGTAGGTCAAAAGAAGCTTCATAGAAATTCTTGGGATGGGTCTGTCGAAAATAGAATAGTGGATGGGCACCATGAAACCATTGCAAATTTGATACAAATGGTCCTTGTAAGAGGGCTTCCATAATTTCCGATGGTACAAATGAATGGGTGTTGGATCATGGGTGGTCCATCTCCAACCGAGGACAGGAAACTCAGAATTAAAACACAGGGTATCCATAATGTAAGCAGAGTAATAAAATGGTGGGATTTTCCTTTCGGTGACTCTGGTTTTGGCTCTAAATTCACGAACAGCTATGACCAACTTATCAGACAAAATAGTGGCCCAATCCATAATTGTACTATTGACAGCCGCTTCCATTAAGGGAACCATGTCAATATGGATATTAGCAGAGTCATGTAATCCCCACAATCTACACATCATAATCCCAGCATAGCAATAGGGAGAAGCCAAAGAAGCATTGGAGTACTTACCCGAACTTTCATGCTTGTGTTTGGCTGGGTTCTGCCTCCAATCTCGGAGGGGTTCGGATGGTGATTCATTCTCGTTCGCGAACTTCTCCACGAAGGTTCTGTTATAGACTAGCTCAGGTTCAGGCAAATGATACATCCGCCTCAGGTCATCAGGCTTGAAGGACCCGAAAATCCTTCCATCCCTTGTATGAAAGTTCTATCAGTGAGGGTAATTTCCTCAATTGCCCAGCGTACCACATCAGTGTAAGGTAGGACCTGCTCTCTGGCTGCTATTCTGTGCAAAAAGGAGTCGGCCAAGTCTTTGAGAGTGGCCTCGGACTTCCTTTGTTCATCCACACTAGCCTCAGTCACTGTTTTTTCGGTTGCTCGGCCTCTAACAGATTATATGTACCCTGCCATGTAGTGCTAGGAAGACCAGTGCATGTAGTATCTGAGATTAGGCCTTTCTTCGAAACTATAGCAGCTTGACCTGCGACAGGTGTTACAGTAGAACCTGCAGCCTTCTTGAATTTCTCCCATCATGTTCAGGCTTCTCTCGACAGTTGAATTCTACACAAATGCAAGAGAAATCGTAACAAGGAATAACAACGACAATCCATAACGGGATAGATATATTACTTGAAGCGTGGCAAGATTAATTCTAAAAGTGGCTGCGGATCTAATGATTTGAGAAGGCACCGCAGATGCAATGATGGTGATTTTACAGCCTGCAGCTCCATAAATGACCATTACTTCGTTATTAAACCGAATGACCCCTTAAAGCGTGCAACAGATTTTTCAAAGGTCTAATCGTAAGTGTTTGTTTAAATCGAAGGGGCAAAGTTTTAAATACGCATGCATTACCTTATCCCTACTTTAACGGCATTTTGAAATCTGTGCTTTTGTCAATCGGATTCAAATATAACTTAAAGCTTTGAAATAATCACCTTTTAGGAATTCTGGTCATCATTAAGCGTCATCGCATCGCATCGGGGTGTGAGTGATATTATCGTTTGGGAGAGATTTGGGCGAATGCCGATTGCGACATCGCATCGTATTAGCACGCGAACACATTCCTAGATGTATATCAAATGATTTGCACGACTACCGATAGCGATATCACATCGCATCGGGAAAAAGATCTGAGCGTCTTATGAAAGTGTATGGGATTCCGCCGACTACCGATAGCGATATCGCATCGGGTCGGGGCTTAAAGCGTTTTTAACAAGAGGCAGCGCCGATAGCCGATCGCCGATATTACGTCGCATCGGGATGTAAGATATGTGCTCTTTTTGTGTGTGCATTGAATCCGCCGATCGCCGATAGCGATATCGCATCGGAAAGGACCCAGGAGCATGCGATCTTGCGATTGCTTTTTCGGACTTAACCAAAAATTGCTTGATAATTATTCAAAAAGGCTTTTATTCACAAATTCATTTGATTATCATACCTTTTTCGAACAAATTCATAATGCCAATTAAAATTTTTAAAAGGGACCCATTTCATATGTTAATTGTTTGTGATTAAAAATGTTATGAAATGGGGGGTGTT